>CM060939.1:540471025-542981025 GCA_030765085.1 Allium cepa
TCATGATCTCTTTTTTATGGTCATTAGTGCTTTAATTGATGTGTTTATCATAAGTATGGCATATTTGTGCTATTGATTAGCCAACATAAGCCATCAAACTATAACACACCCCTTAAACCACATACTAACTTTGATGAAAATGACATGAAATGAAAATTAAATGTATTTTAAGTATGTCTATTAACTATTAATTAGAAATAAATACCATGAAATTTGAATTTCAAATCACTTTCTTATGCCATAATCATATTTTGATGAAGAGGCGTTTGTGTTAGTGATTGTTTGAGCATAGCCTATTTGGTGTCAATAATATAGGCTATCAAATTCAAAGCAAAAACAACAATTAAATCACTTCAACCATTCTTAATAAGCACAAAAAGAGAGCATGAATTAACAACTATTAAAATCTACATAATTAGAGAGCTTCATTACCCCTAAATTGAAGGGGTTTAGCCTCTCATATTTTCATTTGATTAACAAATGTAGCTTGCAACATGAAAGCAAAAAAGAAAGGAAAATGAAAGCTAAATAAAAGAGGAGAACTAATTAACAAGAATTAACACTAATCTAATTTGCAAAAAAGTAAATCTACACTACAAACATGAAAGGAAAATAAACAAAAGAAGAAAAGAGAAATATATTAAAGTTGCATAAAAATTACATAAAAGAAATGGCTAAGTAGCCATGAAAAGAGAAAGAGAGCTTTGATTTTTATTTGAGCCTAAACTAAACTAAGAGAGACTAAGTAAGAAGAGGGTTACATGAAACATAAGGGGTATATATATATGTGTTAAACCTTAATTCATATTTTTGAAGAATTCCCAAAATACCCTTGAGAAAGCGTGGAGGCTAAGTAATCATTAGTTTCTACTAATCATCATTTATGTGTACATGAAGACATAAACTCTATAAGTATGTGCATTAGCCTCTAATTGAAAATCAAGGTAAGTGGGTGGGGTCCACCATGTTCTTCACTTTGAATTATTTCCATCTTCATTCTTTTGTATATTCATTGTGCATGCATATATCATCATAAAACCACCTGTAAAATTCGTCAAATTTCCTACAAAACAACATAGAAAATTCTGAGTAAATTTTCACAATTTAATAAATGCATAAAAATGACCATTTTACCCCTGTATGAAGATGAATATATGACACTTTGAAAATAATTTGAATTTTGGTTTAAACAAATTAAAAAACCAAATATGATCATTTATTCAATTTAAACAGATTAAATATGGTGGTAAAAATATGCACATTTACGTGCACATCAAATACTCCCACACTTATCTTTTTATTCGTCCTCGAAAAAGAAAAACTAAGATAAATCCATTTTCGTAGGGAGCACGATTGCATTGAGCATATGCAATAAGCCGTTAAACGTCTGGGTGTCCTCGGTAGGACGAGTGTTGTCTCGTGAGGGTTTTCAATGGATACTACCCACAAAATCCAAATGCAGGATGAAAATATTTACAAAATGCAAGATTTATTTATAAAGAGATGAATGTGAGTTTTTGAAATATTTACAAATGAAGGATTTGTTTTTAAATCGACACAAATAAGTTAAATACAGGTTTTGGTCATTATCTTGAAAATTTAAGTCATTTACTCGTCAAAATTTCCAACAAAAATCAAGTTATCATAACAAATAGACAATAGTTTATCTTGTTTTTTCGGTTGTCAACAAAGTGTAATTATAAAATGGATCCTTAGTTGATTATCAAAGTTTATCAAGGTGGTATATTCATTTCTTTTCAATAACAAGTCGAATCAAATAAGTTAAATTCTAGGATTTCATTTGCTTACTCTCTCTTGTCTTTTTGAAAATTTTATTGATATTTACAATATTTATATATGCCTAATTCAGATAAACTAAGGCCAGATATATTACCCATGTACTGCCTTGCGGGCTTACGTGAGGGGTATATAGAGCGTGGCGAGTGAACACACGATTGTGAACACCTATTGACTGTAGGCGTTATTAAAAAGAATTTTTATATATACACCTAGCTCGGATAAACTGAGGCCAGATATAACGATCATGCACTGCCTTCGGGCTTACATGAGAAAAGTATAGAGTATGACGAGTGTATGCACAAGTGTGTATACCTATCGACCGTACGTGTTAATAGAATATATATATATATATATATATATATATATACATACATACACACACACACACAATTGTTTTGTTTTTTTATGTTTTCTTTTAAATGAGGGAGAGTTTTGCAAAATCATCTTAGCACCATTTAACTTAGAAGACAAAAAAATGTTATATCCTTTATTCACCACTTTTAAAAAACAAAGATTTTCAGTTAGGATATATTTCATAATTATCACATATGAACCTTCTTATATATTAGTTGAACTATCATTATTTGTAATCAAACTTCATTTTATTTTTGTTAATTACAAATAATATTTCAATAATTTCAATTTAATAAACCAAAACCATATATTTATCTTATAATGTTTCTTTAAAAATAAATCAAAATGCTTTTAAAAAAATTGAAATTTTTTTATATTTTTTTTGAGTTTTGGAGGAAAAATGAAAAATTAATCATGAAAAATCAAGAAGAAGATAAGTCTTCCCCACACTTGATTTTGACTGTGTCTCCACAGTTAATCCAAGTGAAAGGAACGTTTATTATTATTTACATGAAAATGAAATGTATTTACACGGCATCAGAAAGTATATCGTCAAAAGGTAAATGAAACGGTCTTCCAAAGACCGTCATTTGTCTCGTCAAGTACGCGAGACAGCTTAAACGTAGAAAACCAAATTGTAAAAGATTTGGAAAAACGAATGTCGTTTTATTAAAAATCGTATGAGTTGTTTTATTTTCGATGATTTTTGGGTAGATAAAACAATTGTTTGAAATTCAAGTTTGTCATTGAAAAATTCTTCAAAATTATTGATTTCAAAATGGTGATGTAAATCTTCCCCTTCAGAATTTAACTCATTTTCAAAAATTCCAAAGAATTTTTGTTTATTAATATCGTCTTCATTTGTTTGATTATCAACAACTTTCATTGCATATCTCAAGTTCAAAATCCAAAGTTGTTGTATTCAAAGTTTTGAAATCGAGAAAAGGAAGATCGAATTTTAAATTTGGCTCCACACCCTTAAAAGAATTATAATCCAACTCAATTACCGTGTTTTCAACAACTTCATTAAGATTATTATTTTCAATTTCAAAAGTTGTTATTTGAAAATCCTCGATTTGGATAAAAGATGGATTATCATTTGACTTGTCACACGTTGGGATTTGATTTTGGTTTTCACGTTGTTTCATATATGTTTCAAACAATGAATCCATGTGATCATCGTATATTTCATCCATTTGTTCAACAAAATCCAATTTATATTTATTACCTTGAGAATTTTTTATTTGGATTTGTTGAGAACAAATTTTTTCACTCGTATCATAATCGAGATCATTCTCATTGCCAAAATTATTTGAAAAGTGGATCACATATTCGTTTTGATTTTGAAATTCATTTTGGAGTTCAAAATTAATCTGGCATGGGTTATACTTGAAATAGTTTGAATTTTGAATTAGATTCAAATTTTGAAATCCTTGACTCGAGTTATTACACAAATATGAATTACAAAAATCATTTATGCTTTGATTTTGTTGTGTAGAGAGTTCAAATAAAGTTGAAATGCTATTTTCAAGAGTTGAGAGTTGTTCATTGTTTTGAAAACTTTGTTGTTCAAAATTTGAATTGTTTAAAGAATAGTTGTCATTACAATATCCATACGAATTTGGAATGAACTCATATGGATTATATTGATTTTCACAACTAAATTCAAGTGAGTAAGAAAAAGGAAACTCGGACATTTTCAAGAATTTTTTTTTGTTTTTTTATAAAAGAAAAATATTTACAAATAGAATTTACTTTTCAAAAGGGAAATTATTATTTTTTTTCAAATTTTTTCTTTGTTTTTGAAAAGGTTTTATACATACATACTACATACATACATACATACATACATTCATATATATATATATATATATATATATATATATATTTCGGATTTTGGTTTTTCTAAATTTTTTTTGGATTTTTAAAATTTCAAAGAAAAAGGATTTAAATAATTTCAAAGGAAAAGGAAAAGGAATATATACAATTTTTTTTGGATTTATATTTTTTATGTATCTATGCACGACCTAATGCAACTAAATGAATGGAGGGGTTAATTACAAATGATTTACCCTAAGTTAACCCAAAATTATGTAATCACACGCTGTCTTAGATAAACAAGATAGTTCTTAGCCAGGTAACGGGCATGACTTATCGGTGCACCACGAATCACCATAGCAATGTAGCCGATGGTTTAAGTACCTTCAGAGGTACAACCACTATAATGTTTACGAATCACCGTAATATTTATAAATGGTTGTTACTTTGCCGTAGCGTAGACATCAAGAAAATAAATTGTTCAAAAAAGACAACTTGTTAATATACAATTAAATGTTATTGATTTCTAATCATTATTATTAACAAATTCTAAAATGAAATGCAAAGCAGAAACTAAACGTGTATTAACAATGCAACTAAAATGAAGTTTTTGTTTTGTTTATTTTTAATTCAAGCAAACAACAATGCAATTCGAATAAAACTAGAGATGAAAGCAGCAAATAATTTTTTTTTAAGCAAGCAAGTAGAGAAGTTTTATAGCAGCAACTCCTTTTTATTTCCTACAACCTAAAATTAAAAGCAAGATATATACAACAATTTTTTTATATCAAAAAAAAGAAATTAACTCGAAACCAAACAAAACAATTGAAAACCAAACAAAACATTTGAAAACAAAAACAAAACAAGAAGAAATTGAATCTTTTCCTTTTTGGGTTTGCTTGCCCCTCTTTTTTTTCTAACAAGAAAATGAGAACCGAATAAAAAGGTTTTTTTTATTATTATTACACACTAGAGCCCGGCCCAACTAAATACATCACTTCCGTTTTATAAAAAAAAAATCGACTTCTGCAAAGCACGCTTCTTCTCCGTGTAAAAAAAAGAATGAAAAATCAAAATAGAATTCAAAAGCAAATTAAGGCGATTTCGGGGTAGGGGCTCAACTGTAGCGATGGTTTCTGGTGGGTAGATCGCGACTGAAGTTCGGTGGTTATATTATGAATTTTTGCGAATGTGTGGTTGTCGAACCGTTGAATTGATTCGGCGAATCGAAGCAGTGAATTGAGTAAAACAGTGAGGTGAGAACGAGGGGTTGAAGGCAGGTAGTTCGATTGCTTTTTTTTGGTGATTCCGATTGTGGATTCAAGAGTTGAGGTCGCGCGGTGGAGTCTGGTTTGTTTGGCAATTGGGTTTTGAAGATGGAGGCGAAGTGGTTTCGTGCACTGGTGGTTCTGGATGGGGAAAGTTTGCGGAGTTGATTCGGCTGTTCGATTTGGCTTGATTGGGAGAATTGGGTGGTCGAGGAGGGGATTGGAGGTCGCGAGTTGGATTTGGAAGTGGTGGAGTTGCAGCAGTCGTGTACGAAGTAAAACTGGTGCTTGCTGTTTTAAAGGGTTTCAGGTGGAAGTGTTATATGTAGATGCACAAGAAGGTGGATGGCAGACTGTGTATGTGACGTATGTAGATGGCACTGTTGTATGATGTTGGGGTGTGATGGTTGAACAGTGCAAGTGGTTGATGTGAAGAGTAGTTCAATGTACGTGGGGGTGTTGACAATGTTTTGTGGCAAATGACTATTAGATGAAGAAGTGCAGTGTGATTTTTTTGTGCACTGTAGTGATCTGGTTGTTGGAGTATAGGTTGTAGAAGGAGGTGTGACTGCATTTTGTAGAGACAGAAAGTATTGGATGGTGAGAAAGCTGCCTGGTGATGGTGAGTAGCAGGCAGTCAGGCGAGGAGGTGGATGTTTGAGTTGATGATCGAATAAGCAATGACAGAGGGGTTTGGTTGTAGCTGAATTTGATGTAGTGAAACAGTGACTGACTGGAGAGTATTGACCGATGATGTCAGTGACAAGGCTATGGTTTGCAGTAGTGATTTATGGTAGAGGAGGAATTGCAGAGTGGTGGAATTGTGGTTTATGGACAGGGTTGTTTGTATATTGGTGGGTAGTGGTTTGGTCAGAGGCGATCAACTTGTGTGGATGGTTATGTCAGTGTATGTCTTTGGTTTGAGGATGCATGTGAATTCCTGGTGGTCAGTAAAGTGGGTTTGACAGAAGTAATTTGGAGATGTTGAAGGGTTGAAGTGGTGAAGGGTCTGTTGACAGTTTGTAAATGTAAATGTAGTGGTGAAGTGACTTTGAGCAAGGTAGTGGGATTGAAGTGGGTGAAGTGATGATTGAAAATGAAGATGGCTTGTCTTTGGTGGAGGAAGCAACTTTGTTGAAGTGTGAATACAGTTG
This sequence comes from Allium cepa, assembly GCA_030765085.1. Classification (NCBI taxonomy): domain Eukaryota; kingdom Viridiplantae; phylum Streptophyta; class Magnoliopsida; order Asparagales; family Amaryllidaceae; genus Allium; species Allium cepa. The sequence continues at coordinate 540,477,420 of CM060939.1, forward strand.
ATGCTGTGATAATGAAAGGATGATAGGGTGTGCAGGGTTGTAGTGATAAGGGCAGTGGGGTGGTGTAGAGGCGATGGTCAAAATTGCAAGTGCAGGCAGGAGTATATATCAGGTTAGAGGGAATGTAGTTTAGGGAGAATGGCAATTGGAAGGGGGAGGGAGATTAGAATGTGCACAGGGCATAGAAATATGAACAGAGAACTGAAATGACTTGTGTATTTTTTTTTAAAGCAATGTAAACAAAAGAAGAAAGTGCAAATGATATGTAAATGCAATTTAAAATGAAATGAATCTTTTTTCCTTTTGAATTGTGTATGGTTTTTTTTTTATATAAAAAAATGCAAATGCTAATGAAAAAGAAACAAACTAAAAACAACAAAATCAATATGCACACAAACACAAATTTTTTTTTTTTTGAAATGTACAAACACACGAAAATTAAACAAAAATAATTCGAAGAATAGAAAATCAAAATCAAAACAACTTTCTGGCAAAGGCGCCAAAAACTTGTTAATCGGCTTATTTTCTATCTATCGAAGTAGAAAGTAATCGAATTTTTTTGAAATAATTTACCGCAAGCGCACGGCGTACACCTGTAGTACGTGGCGAATACGGATCGATCCATAGGGAATTGATGATTTTAAAATTCTATTCAATCAAATTAAACTAAAATCGATGGAAAGTTAAGCTAGATAATTAGAGAATTAACTAACTACAAAAAAGCAAATATAAGAGTTAACTGACAATTTAGAGAATAAATCCACTCTCTAGATCATGTAGTTCAACACATATGAAATCGCGATCTCTCTTTTATGGTCATTAGTGTTTTAATTGATGCGTTTATCATAAGTATGACATATTTGTGCTATTGATTAGCCAACATAAGTCATCAAACTATAACACATCCCTTAAACCACTTACTAACTTTGATGAAAATGACATGAAAATGAAATCTATTTTAAATATGGCCTATTAACTATTGATTAGAAATATAGACCATCAAATTTGAATTTCAAATCACTTTATTATGCCATAATCATATTTTGATGAGGAGACATTTGTGTTAGTGATTGTTTAAGCATGACCTATTTGGTGTCAACAATGCAGGCTATCAAATTCAAAGCAAAAACAACAATTAAATCACTTCAATCATTCTTAATAAGCACAAAAAGAGAGCATGAATTAACGACTAGTTGAAGCTACATAATTAGAGAGCTTTATTACCCCTAAATTGAAAGGGTTTGGCCTCTCATATTTATCATTTGATTAACAAATGTAGCTTGCAACATAAAAGCAAAACGAAAGGAAAATGAAAGCTAAATGAAAAGAGAGAACTAATTAACACTAATCTAATTTGAATGAAAGTAAATCTACACCACAAACATGAAAGGAAAATAAACAAGAGAAGAAAAGAGAAATATATTAAAGTTTCATAAAAATTACATAAAAGAAATGGTTAAGTATCCATGAAAGAGAAAGAGAGCTTTGAGTTTTATTTTGAGGCTAAACTAAACTAACAAAGATAAGTAAGAAGAGGGTTACATGAAACATAAGGGTTATATATACATGTGTTAAACCTTAATTCATATTTTTGGGGAATGCACAAAATACCTTTGAGAAAGTGTGGAGGCCAAGTAATCAGTAGATTCTACTAATCATAGTTTATGTGTACATGAAGACATAAACTCCATAAGCATGTGCATTAGCCTCTAGTTGAAAATCAAGGTAAGCGGGTGGGGTCCTCCATATTCTTCACTTTGAATTATTTCCATCTTCATTATTTTGTATCTTCTTTGTGCATGCATATTTCATCATAAAACCACTTGTAAAATTCACCAAATTTCCTATAAAACAACATAGAAAATTTCAAGTAAATTTTCACAATTTAATAAATGCATAAAAATGACCATTTTACCCCTGTATGAAGATGATTATGTGACACTTTGAAAATAATTTGAATTTTGGTTTAAACAAGTTAAAATACCCAATATGATCGTTTATTCAATTTAAATAGATTAAATATGGTAGTAAAAATATGCATATTTACATGCACATCAGTAGGTATCCGTGGCGACCTCCTTAGGGGATGTATCAGTGCTATCCCTCTGCCTAGGTGGGAGTTAGTATTTTCCTTCCTGGAAGCTCTTGCCTCGTGTGCTGATGTCCTTCGCCGTCTGTTCGTCCGATGGTGATCCACGATGAGGAAAATCCAAAATCTGAGCATGGAGCAGATTGCTCTCTCCCAGTCCTCCTCCTATGGTGAGTGTTTAGCTGGGCCAATAAGGTCATGTTCTCTTGAATTTGCCGATTTAGCTCTACACGGCGATCTTAGAGCTCTTTCATCATACATGCTAAGTCCATACTAGTGATAACTTCAGAAGGGTTCTAAAGATCTCTAGCTCCATGAGTGTCTTCTTCTTAAATATTCAAATCTATAGTCTCTGCTTCATCGGCAGCTCTTAAAGAGGTGGCAATGGTTTTCTCTTTCCTAGGGTATCTCTAGAGATAGCCTTAAGTAGAGATGTTCAAATCTAAATGGGGAGAAAATGGTTCTCTTTCTTGGATCTTAAGACATCTAACAATTGACGTGGAATCAAATGGCCTGAGAATCATTCTCAGTGAAAGCACCAAAATGATTGAGTAAAATTTAACCTATTTAGGAAAAATTTAACCCAAATGTCCAAGAGGAAAAGGCTGCAGAAAGTTAATGCAATAAATTTTTATATATGGAGTAAATGCAAGAAAGTGAACGCAAAAGTAGGAAAAAGCAAGTAAAGATCACATATAGAATTGTTATAGTGGTTCGGCAAACTTGGCCCATGTCCGCTTAAAGGTTCTCTATTAGTTTTCCACTAATCTGTGATTACAAGTGATTGGGATCCATTTTCATCCTTGATTACAATGAATTTTAATGGCTGTCGAGGGAGAAGTTAGCCAAAAAAATAAGATCCCTGTGATGGAGCTTGCCTGGTGTATTTATAAGGACAAATGACCAAATATCTTCCTTAAAATTTGCCTACGGAAGCTCCCTGCTAAGACAAGGTCCTCCAAAAAAACTAACCACGTATGTGCTAATATGGGGATCAGTATCGATCCATATATGGGGGATCGGTATCGATCCCAAAAAAGGGGGGGGAGTAGGACCTTGCGACTCCTCGTGATGGTCCATTTCAATGTTCGTGTTATGAATCCAAGCTTTGTTTGCATAGTCTCCTAGATGTTTTTTTTGGAGATATGGATGGAGTTGCAAAAGAACAAAGTTGTTGATTCAGGAGTTCACGGAAATCGATGGAGAATTACATTGAATCAATAAAACAACCTTGAAAATAAGCTCTTGGCATCAAGATTGAACTTTCTTAGAGTAATACCTGAGAAATTTGAGTGTTTGCTTAGGGCTCGACTGGGAGATTCTCCAAGATTTTAGTGTTCTGAGTTTTCCTTCGCTTAGCTGGAGTCAAACCCAAGATTTTTATGTGTCTGACCCAATTCGATTGTTTAAGTCTATTCGAATACTGTCTGGTTAAAAGGCTAGATAACAGTTCTTTAAATGAATTAATTGATTAAATATATAGTCTTTAAATTAAGAAGATACATAGGAATAGCTTCTCTTCGTAAAATTGTATAAGCTATTTTTATTACTGGTTAATAAATTTGTATCGAAAAATAGTAATTAAGAACAATTGGTTTAAAATAAATTAAAAGTCTCTATCGTAAAATATATTATCTATTTTAAGTAAACTTTTTTGTATTTAAACATCACTTTTTAAGTAAGATAAAAAATCAGCACTACAACATATCGTCCTCTCAAAATAGTTCCTTGGCTTCTTTTAAAATCATCTCTTCTCCTAAAGAGAAAACTTTTTTTCTCCTAATGGGAAGAAAATTAAACAATAAATCAAATTTGAAGGTCATTTAACTATTACTTGAGACGATTGTATAAATGATATAGATCATTATCTAAGAGAAATAATGGGAATGCAAAAAAGAAATTTATTGGAAGCAACATCGATAAGGTGAATATCTAAATTTTATAGAAAGAACTTTAATGGCATTTATGGAAAATCGCCAACTAAAAATAGCATTTGTACTAATAAAAATACTTTGATACAACCAATAACATCACTTATTAAAATATGTGAGCCAAAACATGCCAACTCTTGGCAACAAGAACTATTTGAAGATGATACCAAGCCATTAGAAGAATAAATATTCTTTCCTTGTTATATTTCTTGTACAAGGTTCTTTTATTTATAATTTGTACATTTGTTATATATATATATATATATATATATATATATATATATATAATAAATGGTATTATTTAAAAATCTTTGCATCTCACAAAAACTTCTACTTGCATAATATAGAAAAAATTATCGAAGTTTTTAAAATATTATCATAATTTTTCATAATTTTGGATTTTTTCTTCGGAACCAGTCTACTGACTAAATCCATTAAAGCGAATGAAAACACGGTTTTCATTACTTTTGAATACAAAATTTCAGTCGAAAAAAATTATTTTTTCAATCGACTGAACAGCCCTTATTTTATACCATTTCTTGTCTGATTGCAATTAGTTGACTAACTGCTACCTACTAGTCAACCGATGTATTTCTGAAACATTTTTAAAAAAAGGAGACCAGTAAATGAATGAGCACATTTACCCATATTTTCCACATTTTCATAGCTAACCACTATCTTTTCACCTGTAACAACCTAGAATTTTGATCGTTAGATTTGAACATTTAATTCATTTTTAATGTTGAACGTGAATTATAATTTAATTTTGAATAAAAATATTTTGGTTAAATCAATAGAATTTAGTTATAATTTCAAATATGGTAATTCAATTGAATTTGAATAATAATAATAATTTATTATTTTAAATTGAGATAGTTTGTAAATCTGGTATAATTAGATATGCAAATGGTTATGAAGATGGTTTCAAAGATTTATTTTAAGTCTAGATGGATTTGAATTATAACCTTGGACTTTTGGATGGAACCAAAAGTCGATAAATTAAATTTGAAATTTTATATTAATTTAATAATGGAATTTAATAATACAATAATGTAAATAATCAGATTATGGTTCGAAGTGAAATGGAATGATTTCTAATGTGAATGTAAATTATATATGATTTATAATTAAGTTAGTAAAATTTTAAAAGTGAAATTTTAAGTGATTTCGACGATTTTGGAAATCGCTCGAATTAATCGACAAGTTAAAATAGCCTTCCTGGGCACAGATTCGGAATTCGACGAAAACAGTTCCATTGGATCCATAATAGTGTACTATTATCGGATTTAAAATTTCGTATCGTTTGGATTAACCGTTTGCTCGTACGGGTGAGAAACGCGCTAAAATGAAATTCGAAAATTTAATATTTGAACTCGATTCAAAAAACTATCTTCTACATATGATCAAATTAGCCTTTGAAACACGTTCCATTGTGTTCAGAATGCGGGTAAAACCTTATAATCGCCTGTCGACACGCGTTGTTTGGAGATCGTTTGAGAAAGTTGTTTAAAAGTGAATTTAATAAAAAAAATTAGATTACATGTATATATATATATATATAAATATATATATATATATATATATATATATATACGTATAGGGTCGAAACCCTCATTTTTCTCAGGCGTCGCCTTCCTTTATTCCAATGGCCGAAATGCTTCCACTTTCTTCTTTGATTTTCTTCAAATCCACAAGCTTTCGTCAGAAAGTTTCAACATGAAAAAGGTAAAGCTCAACAAGCTCTTGCTATCTATACGGTTGAGATCTCGTTTCGTCGACCTGAGGATGGGTATAGGGGCCGCGTTCGTAGGGTGTTCATGCATGATTTCCGGTGCATGGGTGAGGCCGAGTTCTATGAAAGTTGCAGCCGAGGGTAGTGTTCGTTTAGGGCTTCGATTTGGCAGTCCTGGATCGAGTGCTAGATGATCGTGGTGAGAACGACTTGGAGATAGTTGATGCTTGTAAAGGGTTTCATGGCACGGGATGATGGTTTGGTGGGAAGAAGGAAGAAAGCAGCCTAGATCTGGGGAAAGTTTTTGAACGGCCAGATGTTTGTTTGCTAAATAAATAATAAAAAGAAAAGTAAATTGTTTATATAACTTTATTCAAACTTTAAACAACCATAACTATTGCGTACATTATCAGATTTCGACGAAACTGGTGGCACCGGATTCGCAGCGACGAGCATGCTTCTGTGGTGTCGATCTAGAATCGTTTTGAGCAAGTGAAAATTTTGCATTGAATCGAACGTGCTCGATTTAATGTAAAATTTGAACGCCCGGCGTTTTGAATTCAAGATGAGTTAATCTCACTCATATCTTGATGCCATTTAATATAAATAGCTAATGTTTAAATGATTGATTGGTTGATTAGATGAATATGATTATTATTAGATTGGATCGATATTTTGTTGGTTGTGCTAACATCTATGGATGCAGGGAAGCAGGTTGGAGGGATCCAATTGGATTCCTCACAAATAGAAATTATATTTATAATCTGTGATATATTTCATTGATATCCTTTGATAGATTGATTTGGAATTTTCTTATGCTGTGTTATGGTTGGATAATATAATTTGGTATTTTAAAATATCAATAAAGTGAAATGGGAGTAAAAAGGAAATGAAAAGTAATTTTAAGTAATGAATTTAAGGGAATTAAATTTGAGAAATCGGGTTGAAATTGTAAATGGTTTTGGCTGAGATTGGAATGGAAATGTGAAAAGGAACTTTATAAATTTGGTTTATAAATAAATTGGTATATTTATCGGTGGATAAATTTTGAAAGATAGATTTTCGGTGGGAAATTCTATAAGAAGGTATAAATTGTTTAAAAATAAAGATGGGAATTTCTAAGATGGAAAGTGGTTTCGCTGGAAATTAAGTATGATTCCAAAGAAAACTTCCAAAATATAAATTAGCAGTTTAAAATGTGTTTAGGATATTTGGAGAAAATGTACTTTTAATTATTTCAAGTACAAAGTAAAAAATTTATTTAAAGAATTTGTAGTACTCAATTATTTAAAAAGGTAAAATAGTATTAAATTTCCAAAAAGGGAATTTTAATATAAATAATGGATTTAATAATTTTATTTTAAAAAGTAATTTGGTTTAAATCACTTAGAATCTCCCCTATATTTTCTCAAGGGTTATTTTCTTTTAAATAATTTCTAGTAGCCGTATTTTAATAATTTAAAAATATATTTGGAGAGTGATTTCCAGGAAATGGAAAATGTGTTAAAAATAAAAAAGGTGTTTATTTTTAAAGTGTTGGAAGAGATTTACGGGATTTAAACGTAAATTTGAATTGAGATAAATCCAACGGGATTTATAAAAAGAATTTTTTGGCTTATTCTAAAATGGAAGTGTATTTCCCTAAACAGCCAAGTACGTTTTTAAAGCAGATTTTTGACTAAAAGTTAGAAGTTTTGAAGTTGTTTTAAAAGAATGGTTTCAAGAAATTATTATTTAAGTTGTAATTTTTTTTTAAAAATGAATACTTAACCAATTGATTATAGTAGTAATTATTTTAAAGGGTTAATTGGTATTATGTTTTGAAAGAATATTTTTAGTATTTATATTTTACAAAATGGATTTTATTAAAGATAGTTTGGTTAAAGTTATTCGAAACTAGTATAGAATTTTGTAATTCCTCTTTTAAAATTTAGTGTAACTTAACCTTTATTATAAATTAGTTTATATCTTATAAAATATTTTTAAAATATATTTGAATAAAATGTTCAAGTAGTCTAATTTAAATATTTAAGGTATATTTTAGAATAAAGTGATTTAATCGTTTTGAAATCTAAGGTATTGTACTTGGTGTTTCCAGTGGAAATAAATATATGAAAATTTATTTCATGAGAAGAGTGTGATTTGAAAACTGTTTTCAAAAGGTTGAAAATGGAAATATATCTTGCGAAGATATTTTGAGATTAATAAATAATTTGGGTGATTATTTATGGTTTAATGGATGTTTGTGAATGTTACTTGATAGTTAAATCACCGACTATTAATATTAGCCAATGCGTTGATCATTTCGAAGAGACCGGGATCGGGATTTATTTCTCGAAAACCACTTCGATCCGGTTTGTACGTTTTTGTGCGTAAAACGAGTTCGGAGTCGAAGATGGAGCAGTGAAGTGCAAGGGCTAGTAGCTACTAATCCTAAGGACAATTCCAAAATGGATGTAGTCGGAGTAGTGCCTTCGGTTCCGTTCGAACCCGGGACGGACTTGTATGGATGAATGCTTTCGAAACATCGTCAGGTGGACGATGGGCATTCTAAGTGAAACGTTCTAAAAGATAACCCTTAGCCTCAAGCCTCATCAACCGAGAATGACTGAAAATCAAGGGATATGCAGCAAGGCTAAGTGGGTAGCACCCATTAGGGTGAGATCATCCCTATCTAGATGTCCTTTTTATTCGGCTTAGTGGTGCGATTGCTGATCCCAACCGTGGGGTGATCTTACTCGGGATTATCTAGTAAGGGGTAGTCCCGGTCTTGTGTTGTAGGGGATTGGGAGTAATCCTCGGTACGGTGATCTAGGCGACGTACTGTGACAGGTGGTACCCCAGTGTCTAGTCATTAGTTGGAAATCCATTCTCCCTACGCGCCTGTACGGTTTCGATTGTGCCCAACTATTGCTGAAACGTGAGATTCAAGCATTTCAGCTAGATTCTATTTTACTTTCTATAGACACTTTTATAATATCAGACGGTTTTGATAAAAATGTTTTGACTATCGTAAGGTAAAAACCCGACATGTTTATTTGTGGCGTGGTCTTACGAGATGCTTTTGATTTCAAAGGATTTTGAAACTTTAATAATCAACTTGGGTGTATTTCTCTCACGCTAGTATTCCAGACTGACTCGGATGTTATTTTATTATAATGCTTGGGTCAGACAGAGTATTATAGATTACAGGAAAGGATGCTATGGAGCTCAGGAGAGGAGCTGGATTCTAAGATGTATTACCGTATTTGTTTATATCCGCTGCTGTGATTGTTTAAAATTGTCAAGCTGGTAATTGTTGATTGTTTGTGATACTCTGATGGTATATTGTAAGACAAATATAGTTTTCATTTTGTGTAAAGTTTTGATATTATGTATTATATTTTGTTCCACTGCGATTGTGGGATTCTATTATTGTGTAGTTCCTTCTTTCTTCTATCTCCTTTCTTTTCCCTCAACAGTTTGACTTTTCCGGCACTCGAGCATCGACATATTATTCTGTGGTGTATTTTGTGTCGATTTTCGAAGGTCGAGAAGGGCGGGTCATGACAGTGGTATCAGAGCTTAGGTTGGCGATAACCTTGGCTCTGGTGGGCGAAATTACTCATTAGATATGGAGTCAATAGTACTCTAGAATGAGTTGAGTGTGATAATAGATATGAGAGCGTACTTGTTAGTGAATATAAAAACTGTTTATTGAGTGTTTATGAATTATGATCGGTACGGGAAGTACAACCATATCGATAGGGGTTTCTAAACTCTTAAATAAGATAAACCGACATAGTATTGTTTTTAAAGTGGGTAAATGAGATAATTTTACCCAAAATTATATTTTGATATAAAAGAAACAATTTTCTGATCCATTATATATATTGGATGATTGGTTGTTAATACTATAATAAAATAAGAATCTAAAATTTGAAATGGTTTATAACCAAATAGAATTATCTAAGTATAGTTTAAATAAAAAGAAGTATAACTAAAATTTGAGTTAAACCAGAATTTGAATCTCGGAAATTTTGAGAAGTGTTTTAAATGTATTAAAACAAAAGTTTGAGAATTTAAAATCTTGGAAATGTTTTCCAAAGTATTGGAGGGCAATAATGGAGTATTATTTTGGGAAGATATTTTTGAATGGAAATTGATTTGAAAGGAATTTGTGGAAGTAAGTAAGCACTGAACTCACTTCAGTCGTTGGAAAATAATCCTGATGATGATGGCCGCATCATCATAATTCATTTTCAAGTTTCTAAAGTAATGGATTGCTTCTGTGGTGATTGGTTATGATATCTGTATAGACTTGTTTGATATACAAGGTGTTTTAGAAATTTCAAAAGGGAAATTGCTTTGGCAAAAACAGGTTATTTTGGAAATCCGGAAGTTTGATTTGATGTACCAGATGTGTATGAGTTATTTAAAATTTCAAATTGGTTTTGAAACAAAACCGGGAAATTGAATTCTGGGAACTCTATTTAAATAACGTGAAAGGTAAAGATGAATCAACTATTGAACTTAAAGTAAGGTTGGTATAAATAAGAAAGGATATTGGAATTTTAATCCTGGAATTAAAATTTAATTTGAGTAAATGAAAGTGAATAAAATATATTTGAATTTAACTGGAGATAAGTTAAATAAAATTGAAATTGAAATCGAATTAAATTGGATAAATTTGAAATGTAAAATGATTATAATTGTGTAACGAAATTCTATACCCTTAAGCTATTAAGTGATATATATATATATATATATATATATATATATATATATATATATATAAAATTCGAAATTGTGATTATTAGGTGAAAATGACTCAAATGAGCAATATAAGGTTTTAAATAAATAAGTGGTGAACTTAAGAATAGGAAATGAAAGTTGTAAAACCAAAATAAAATGATTGGTATTTTATGGAAAATTCAAAACTTGATCCTAAATAAAATATAAATTGGAATAAGGTGAAGAAAAATAAAATGTGAATGGACTTAGGTTAGTAAATAAGTTTGAACTTATATATAGAGAAATAGGATTTAGTTGAATTTGAATTGAATTAAAATCAAAACTCAGTTGTGTTATAAATAATATTGAATGAAATTCAATTCTTATTTAAAATAGTAAAGGAAATGGTATGAATTTAAGTTGGATAAATAAAATTTGGTTGGGCTTGAATTAGAATCGAAAAAGAATTGAATTGAAAGAAAATTTAATTAAGTTGAAAGGATATTGTATGAATAAAATTTTAACCCAACTAATTCAAAAGAATTGTTTGAGGATGAATTTAGTGTAAGCTAAATTAATTTAAAACAGGTATGGGATTTAATTTTGGTAATAAAACGTTGAAAGTGTGGATGAATAATGGAATTGGATTATAATAGTGATGGTTTGAATTGTAGATAAATTCAAGTGAGTGGAATTATTTGAAGTGGCCTTATTATTAATAAAATAATATTTATATAAGAAATGAAAATATTGTGTAATTGAAACAATTTAAGCATGGAAATTGATTGTGGTCGAGCTTTATAAGTGGTCTTGAATGAAATTTGTTTAGATAATAAAATTTTAATGCAAGTGAAAGAATTTTAATTTCTTATCGTGATGAAATAAGGATGTATGAGTTGTTAATAATCCAGAATGGAATGATATTAATATAAACTTAAGTTGGATGATGCACTTAAAATGAGAATAGGGATTTGATTTAATAATTGTGATGGAGTAAAAATTGTTCGGGATGTAAATAATTTAAAATGGAGTAAAATTAATATAGTTCGAGTTGGAATTAGTTTAAAATGGTTATAAACTTAAGTAATTATTGTTTGCTTGAATGACATCAAATTTGCATTGAGATTAGTCGTTTTGTTGTAAACAAAGCTAATAAATTAAGAAAAACAAATAAAGTTGGTTTTTGAATAAATTGGAATGGGTAGGGATCTAATCAAGTGGATCTGCATATAAATGAAAGTGAATTATGAATATGATGCAAATTGATCAATGTGGGGTTGGAAAGGGTGAAATTTCTATAAGTAAGGCTTATAAACCAATATGTTGTAGATATGAGATTAATTGGTAAATATGAATTTTAAAAAGGTAAACTTGATTGTAAATCATTCGAGTGGAATAAAATGAAGTTGGATTTGTTAGGAAATTAAAATGGTGATTGAAATCTTGGGATTTGCTTATAATATATGGTTAACTGGTTGAATTATGAAATTTGTTTGTTTGAACAATTGAGGTGTTTGGCTAAGATTAAGGTTGTTAAAAATCTTATATTGTTGAAAACTGATATTTATGTTTGAGTAAGTATAGGTACAGAAGGCAATCGATAGAGCTGGAACGTGTAAATGCAATATAAATTAGCCGCTTGCCTTTAAAATGATAATCTAAGGTACGCCTATGTAATAAAATTTGTAAAATGATATATATATATATATATATATATATATTGTGGTATATTTTGTATTCCGACCTTGTGGGTCGATGTATATATATTTATATCTATTGTGATATTGTGAAACGCTCTCCGTACAAAGGAGACGCTGTCAAAAAGTTTCAAAAATTTGGGAGTTAGAAATTCTTTAGAAGTTTTGAAAATTTTGGTTAACTTGGAAAGTTGATTTTTGAAATAATGTTGAAAACAAAAGCTTTTGAGTTAGAATATATAAGAAAATGGTTTTGGAATTGAGCTAAAAGGTTTGAGAAGTGTATGTAAGTTTTTAATTAAATAAATTTTGGGTAAGTAAGTGAGTCTGGAAGTAGTTCTCTACCATAGCAAATTTCGAGGACGAAATTTTTATAAGGGGGAAGAATGTAACGACCCAGAATTTTGATCGTTAGATTTGAACATTTAATTCATTTTAAATGTCGAATGTGAATTACAATTTGATTTTGAATAAAATGATTTTGGTTAATTCAACAGTAGTTAGTTATGATTTCAAATAAGGTAATTCAGTTGAATTTGAATAATAATAATAATTTATTATTTGAAATTGAGATAGTTTGTAAATCTGGTATAATTAGATATGCAAATGGTTATGAAGATGGTTTCAAATATTTATTTTAAGTCTAGATGGATTTGAATTATAACCTTGGAATTTTGGATGGAACCAAAGGTCGATAAATTAAATTTGAAATTTCATATTAATTTAATAATGGAATTTAATAATATAATAATGTAAATAATCAGATTTTGGTTCGAAGTGAGACATAATGATTTCTAATGTGAATGTAAATTCTATATGATTTATAATTAAGTTAGTAAAATTTTAAAAGTGAAATTTTAAGTGATTTCGATGATCTTGGAAATCGCTCAAATTAATCGACAAATTAAAATAGCATTCGGGGCATAGTCTCAGAATTCGACGAAACCGGTACCATTGGATCCCTAATAATGTATTATTATCGGATTTCAAATTTCGTAGTGTTTGGATTTACCGTTTGCACGTACAGGTGAGAAACGCGTTGAAATTAAAATCGATAATTTAATATTTAAACTCGATTCAAAAAGCTATCTTCCACATATGATCAAATTAGCATCCGAAATACGTTCCATTGTGTTCGGAATGCGGGTAAAACCTTATAATCGCCTATCGGCACGAGTTGTTTGGAGATCGTTTGAGAAAGTTGTTTAAAAGTGAATTTAATAATAAAATAATTAGATTACGTGTGTATATACACACACACACACACACGTATAGGGTCGATACCCTTGTTTTTCTCAGCCGCCGCCTTCCCTTATTCTAATGGCTGAATGCTTCCACTTTCTTTTTCGATTTTCTTCAAATCCACAAGCTTTCGTCAGAAAGTTTCAACATGAAAAAGGTAGAGCTCACCAAGCTCTTGCTATCTATACGGTTGAGATCTCGTTCGTCGACCTGAGGATGGGTATAGGGCCGCGTTCGTGGGGTGTTCATGCACGATTTTCGGTGCATGGGTGAGGCCGAGTTCTGTTAAGTTGCAGCCGAGGGTAGTATTCGTTTAGGGCTTTGATTTGGTACTCCTGGATCAAGTGCTAGATGACCGTGGCGAGAACAACCTGGAGATAGTCGATGCTTGTGATGGGTTTCATGGCACAGGATGATGCTTTGGTGGGAAGAAGGAAGAAAGCGGCTTAGATCTGGGGAAAGTTTTTGAACGGCCAGATGTTTGTTTGGTAAATAAATAATAAAAAGAAAAGTAAATTGTTTATATAACTTTATTCAAACTTTAAACAAACATAACTATTGCATACTTTATCAGATTTCGACGAAACTGGTGGCGTTGGATTCGCAGCGACGAGCAGGCTGCTGTGGTGCCAATCTAGAATCGTTTTGAGCAAGTGAAATTTTTTCATTAAATCGAACGTGCTTGAATTAATGTAAAATTTGAACGCCCGACGTTTTGAATTCAAGGTGAGTTAATCTCACTCACATCTGGGTACCATTTAATATAAATAGCTAATATTTAAATGATTGATTGGTTGATTAGCTGAACATGAGAATTATTATTAGATTGGATCGATATTTATTGGTTGTGCTAACATCTGTGGATGTAGGGAAGCAGGTTGGAGGGATCCAACTGGATTTCTCACAAATAGAAATTATATTTATAATCTGTGATATATTCCATTGATATCATGTGATAGATTGATTTGGAATTTTCTTATGCTGTGTTATGGTTGGATAATATAATTTGGTATTTTAAAGTATCAATAAAGTGATATGGAAGTAAAAAGGAAAGGAAAAGTAATTTTAAGTAATGAATCTAAGGGAATTAAATTCGAGAAATCCGGTTGAAATTGTAAATGGTTTTGAAACTGAGATTGGAATGGAAATGTGAAACGGAAATTTATAAATTGGGTTTATAAATAAATTGGTATATTTATCGGTGGATAAATTTTGAAAGATAGATTTTCGGTGGGAAATTCTATAAGAAGGTATAATTTTTTTTAAAATTAAAGATGGGAATTTCTAAGATGGAAAGTGTTTTCCCTGGAAATTAAGTATGATTCCAAAGAAAGCTTCCAAAATATAAATTAGCTGTCAGGACACGATTCTTCGTCTTCCGAAAATTCGACATCGACACTCACTTTATCGACTGCCGAGAAATCGAACGACGGAAAACCGAACACTGAGGGTTTTTAAGAAAAAGAATTTAGGAAAAGAGAAGAGAAAAAGATAGAAGATGGAGAGGAAAAGAAAACAGAAAATTTTAATTTTTTTAAAATAGAAGAAAAAGAGAATAGAGAACATAGAACGGAACAGAAAACAACAGAATCACATCAGAATCTCACAATTCGCAGCGGAACAACATATAATAATAAATGAATAATCTTTAAACAAAGAACTATCAGTTATTACATTTTATACATTACATTACATCATATCATCAGAGTGTACAACAACAACAAATAGTGCAGCGGAAAAAAAATACTATATAAATAATACGCCATGCCATCCATCTTGCCTCCAGCAACTCAAGAATATCCAGAATATCCTGATAAACCTTAACTCTTGACTGCCCGTGTGAAATTGGTGGGCACCCAGAGTTTAGGAAGGAAAACAATAAACTCCAAGTCAGTCATGTGACTGGTGTGAGAACTCAAAACAGTTTATTTAACTTTAAAATCAAAATAGAGAGATATTTTTAAATTCAATTCGCAATGCTTTTAAAAATGAGACTACCATAAGGCCTCCCGCACACACACACAATGCAAACGCAGAATCGGAGGAGATTTCTCCTTATGATAGTCAAAGATGCTTGATACGCATTTAAAATAACATTTGATATTATTACTAGTGCATAGTGTAGAAAAAAATTCATTTCGAAAGTAGAATATAAATCTTAGCCAACATAGACATTTCGAACTATGCCTACTATAGCTACCATCCAAACAGTGTTGCGACACCATAAGTGAATGATAGGTTCTACAACTAAAACCGTACAAGTTTCGTATTGGGAATTGGATTTCCAACAAATGGTCAGGCCAAGGAACTTCCCATTGCCACATGAGAATGCCTCTGGAAAGACATCCCCGAGAACCAAACCGGAACTCTGCCAACACAAGGCCGGGTTACCCCCAACTGGGTAACTACTGACACGAGCACGCCATTCTCCGATCGTAAACGACCTTTCTCACGGGATCCCGAAAACCAACAACCACAAAGTAATAAATTCGTAGTAACCACATAGGTTAAATATCTGGGCTCCATACCATGATACCACCTCTATCCAGAAGGAAATGTACATACCCTAAAGGGTGCTACCCCTCATAACCTTGCCGCATCTTTCCTGTTTTGACCATTTCCGGGGTATGAGGCTCGACGAAGTCACGTCCACAAAAACATACTTTATACAAAAGTCATGCTTTGGGTCAACAAATGATCAACACAATGATCACTAAGATAGACGATCAAATAAATGATCCTATCACAATAATCAACACAATGATCATTTCAGCATCACTCAGCATGTCACATTACCAATTGGGAATATATCGCTGATAACTTCAACTATATAACCTCTGAGCTCGTACGTCTCAGAGAAGGGTGTTAAGCTAAAAGAATAAATTCTTCGCCACCAACAGAAATATATTTGAAAGAAATCGGCTTTATATCTCAACTTGTAATGTCAGACACACAATCCATACAAGTCTGTTCCGGGATCGAACAAAACCGAAGGCACTTACAAAGAAGTCCTTGCAATCCGGATATTCACAATCCTGATCGGATTCACCATCACATATGGAGAACTCTATACCGGAGCAACTCGGTGCAGAGTAAATCGACAGGTCATCCTATCGCTCTCGCAAATACCGGGTCATCAACACCGATCTTCAAATGCAATTCACAACGACGTATCACATATTCGGAATGGGTTATACGACCCCATGGTCCTTTCCCGGTTAACCCGAATAGTGAGCGCTTATTCAAAAATAAGTGTAGCATTCACATTCAAACAAATCACATCAATTACCCATTCAAAGGGAAATATTGATAGTCGGTTATTGAACTATCAATAGATATGCACACATCAGCAGATTCCAAATAATTTTCCAAATTATTTATTTTCCAAAATATCTTTACAAGATATATATAATTTCAATACTTCAAAAATAAATCAATATTTATTTTTAAACCAATTCCACTTCCTTTATAAATTCCTTAGTGAATTTATAATTCCAAAATATCAATGAATATTCGATTTCAATTATTCATTTCAATTTTCTTTTCAATTTATCTTCAAAAAGATAAATTCTCAAAATATTCACTTTATATTGGAAAAACATCTCCATACTTATTTATTCATAAGTAATTCACAAATTTTATTTATTTTCAACACTTGGAAAATATTCAATATACTTAAATCGAAATTAAGTATATATTTCATTCTTTAAGGAAATCATTCTCTTAAACATATTTATTTGGGCTAAAACGAATGTTGCGTAAAACATCGTTACAACAACCCAAAATCACTAGTATAGGGATTCGAAATTAAATAGATATATAAATCCCAATACTATACAAAACATTTCCTTTCGGAAATCATTTACTATAACAACAGTGTTATAGTCCATTATTTCCTTCTATTTCTCGAAAACGTCTATTTCAACAATCAATGTTGAAATCTATGGTTTCGAATCTCAACACAATTAAAACTTCGTTAGATCGTTTTAATTCAATTTAAACATCTCATTCAAAACATTTCCTTTAACATATTATTCACAATTCAAAAACGTGAATATATTTTGTTAACAACTTCCATCCTTTTATACATTTTATTTAAAAGAATTATTCACTATTCAAAAACGTGAATATAACTCCATTAATAGGTTTTAACAAATTTTCTTATCAAAATAAGTCATTTGCGAATTTATAAAACAACGTTTATAAATTCCATTTCTATTTATTTATAAAAACTCCTTTTACAAATTCCTTTATTAACCTATTTGATTTCATATCTCAATTATAAACCAAAAGTTCATATTATAAGTCAAATACTTATAATTTATTCGTTTACAAAAATCGTTCCTTTGAACTTCATAATTATAAATCTTATAACTTATAAGATTCATTCATTTATCCAAAATCATTATTTTAATAACTTAATAAATTTTATAAACCTGCTGCTTATAAAATTCCATTTATAACTTCACCGTATAAAATTCTATAAATTCCATTCAATTATGAAATTCATTTTCACTTCATTCAAACACTTATAAAAACTCGTTTTATAATGTCCATATTTCAATTTATAAATATCCATTTATAAATCTCTTAATATAAATCAATTTATATTATTCTTTTTAAACGTCTTTAAATTCCTTTAAAAACTTCTTCCTTTTGATTCATAAAATAATTAAATTTTATAAATCCTATATTTCAACTTTTCATAATAAATTCAAAAATTCCGATTTAACTATTTTATAAAATCATTAGCATCATATTCTCAAAAATCAGTTTTTAACTATATTTCTCAAAATCATAATTTTTATAACTTTAAAAATTATAACGTTTATTTATTTAAAATGGATCAATTCCAAAATTATTTTATAAAACGTATACTTTCTAAAATCACTTTAAAATCATTTTAAAATCCCAAAATCTGGGTCCAATGATGCTACACACCAAATAGTCAATCACGACAAACAACGACATCATATATCGATATGATAATCCATCAAATATCAAAATATCTGAAATCAAATAAAAACTGTTGAGGAATCCAGTTGGATCCCTCCAACCTGTTTTCCTGCATCCAAAAACATTAGCACAATACCAATTTCGTTCCAGTACGAAATTATCGCGGTATATGTTTTTATTAAATATTATCCGCTTAATAACGGCGCAATAGGGTCTCATCCGCTAAACAAATAAATGCGGGAAATCAATAACTGCAATATATACATATGCCAATATATATATATTGATATTATATATAATACCAATTTCACTGTTTATGAAATATTCGCGGTATATGTTTTTAATAAATAACATCCGCTTACTAACGGCGTATAATGTCTATTTTAACAATCAATAGATATTCAATCATCATTCAAACATGCATTCAAATATTTTAAATCTAACTATTTAAAATAAAATCGAAACTGATTCGATTGAGTGAGAAGTTCTCACCTTGGTTTTAATTTCCGTTTTAGCGATTTATTTCGAATAAAATTAAACGCACGTTTAATTTTATCCAAAATTCTCACTAACTCCAAACGACTCCAAACCAACTCCATCGCGTAGTGCTCGTCCATACGATTCCAACGCAACTGGTTTCGCGCGTTTTCGACCTCGTATGAAAAAGATATGAATTTACGAAGTTTGTACACGATTTTTTATATATAAATTACAACATAAATTATAATTTATAACCTATGCAAACCAAGACCGTAGGATCTAACTCCAAGCCATCACAGCCCTCCAACCTTTCTTCCCCTTCATCACGCACGGCTACAGTTCATAGCCGAAACAAAAACCCATCACAACATCAACTAGGGTTTAATTATCCTACCACCACACTCAACGATAACTCGATCAGAGACCACCATTCAGAAGAGCACGACGAACACCATACTCGGCCTGAATATCCCCAAGCTCGGCCCCCCCTATCTCGAATTGCGTGCGCAAGTTTCTGCGAACGGCCCCCCATATCTCACAATCTATAGCTCCATTCGCGATCTCCACCGTTCAGATTGTAGCTCTCGATGTGCTCTTCATTTTGTTAGTTGAAAGATTTTGCAAACGATGCATGGATTTGGAGATAATGGAGGAGAATCAAAACGAATTTCTGGCCATCAGTTAATGAGGTGGCGGCTAGGGTTTTGTAATTAGGGTTTTTTTTTTTTTTTTTTTTTTTGAGTGAGGGTGTATTTATAGGAAAATCAAGCGTAAACACTATTCATTTTGGAAATTTCGAACTCCGATTTACGCGCCGAAACTGACGTTCCTAGGGTTTACCCCGCGTTTCGGACACAATGGAATAGGTTTCGGAAGCTAATTCGAAAGTATGTGCGAGTTATGGCTATAAACGCTCAATTTGAATTAAACCGATTTAAGCGATTTTCTAGGCGTTTTAATTTGTACCGGACAAACGGTAAATCCAATTGACTTGAAATTTGAAACCTTACAATAATATCACATTACGGATCCGATGAAACTGGTTTCGTCGAAATCCGAGACTTTTTGAAAAATGGCTATTTTAGCTCGCCAAATTTAAATTAAAAACGATTCGATGCGTTTCGAGCTGCCACGATCAAACGATAGCTCCGATTGACACGAAAATAGAAATCCGGTAATAACTAACTATTACGGATCCAATAGAACTAGTTTCGTTCAATTCTGAGACTGTTCAAAAATTGGCTATTTTCACTAGTCGATTTTAATATTAAAATATTCAATTTTCACAAATTAACTTTTAATTCGATTTTAAAAGTTCTAAAATATCATTCTAACTTCAATATGATAAAATAAAATTTTACAAATCATTTTCAATCATATTTAACCCTATTTTCAATTATTTCCATAATTTCACGTATTAAATTGTCGATTTAATTATCCAATAAAATCCAATAATTCAAATAAAAATTTATTTGACTTATAAATTTCACTTATTAATATTTAAAATTAATTAAATATTCATATTTTATTTAATAAAAATTCTGGGTCGTTACAATCTTCCCCCCTTAAAAGAATTTCGTCCTCGAAATTACAAGTAAGAAAAGTTACAGAATATATTAACTTTCCAAAATTCATAATTAAACTTCTTACAATAACCTTACTAAGTTTTCAAATCATACTTAGTTATCTTTTCTAAACAACTACTATTGTTTAACTTTCAATTCCAAAATCAAAGTTAAAGTTTTCAAAATTTTCCAATTTTCTCAAATTTTTTTCTAACGCCTTAAATTTTCGGAAAAATTCGCCATAGTCTCCTTTGCGCGGCTCGATCCAAAAAAAAAATGACAGTATATATATCACAAATATACATCTCATCAAGTAATGAGGCATCCCGCAGGGAAAAAAGTGTAAAAGTACGATATTTAATCCGAGATATGTACCTTATATTTTATTAGCGAGCATATACGGCTAATATAGCGCAAAAGCGAGCTCCAAATGCGAAGTAAACGCGATCCGCACCTACTAATCACTCAACAAACAACATGAGAATCATGCATGTAGACAATAGTATCAATATACATCATATAGCAACATAATAACTATATATGTTAACATAGCAATTGAAACAAAACAATAAATGCAAACATCAACCAACTATCATTCATAACCAATGTATATTCATTCATATTCTCATTAATATTCAATGAATTGGTTTTCAATTTAATCACATTTGATTCATATACAGTGGATGTTTTTACTAACATTCATTCTCAATTAGTTTATATTCACTAATTCATATTCAAGTTGGTTCACTTCCAAATCAAATTCAATTCTATTCAAATTTACTTACTTCTAATTTGAATTCAATTACATAGCTTTAAATTTCATTAATCAATTTCATTAACACTTAATGAATTCATATACAATCAACTAACAATCATACAACAATCAATGTATATTAATTACAACCAAATTCCTTTGCTTACAATTGGTTTAATTTAATTGATTTTCATTCAACTTCCAATAACATTAGATTTTAATGAATTATCACTTACATTCATTATTTCATATCAATTTAATTCACATTTAATTGATTAATATTCAATCCATTCATTCAATTCTATTACAAAAGTTGAATTTCATATATATAACTTAAGTTTACATTTATCACTTCACTTTACTAATTTACTTTGATACTAATATCAACTTCATTCAACATAATTTAAGTTATATTTCCATTTCTAAAGTAAATTTCCATTTAACTTTAAATTCATTTTCATTTACAACTCATATTCATAAATATATTCATATAGTTTCACTTCTTATATATATAAGTTTATTTCACAATTGTAAATCACTTTAATTATAATTCAACTCTGATAATTCATTTTGCTTATACAATTATTCTTTTATTTAGATTATTCAAACAACTAAACAATCAACTTATATACACTTTTATAATTTTGAAAAATTATTTCTTTATATATAAAATATAATCAAGGTAAAATTATTTCATTCACCCAATTTAAAACAATATTGTGTCGAATTGTTCTATTCAAGTGTTTAGAAACCCCTTCGGCATAGTCTTGCGGACCACGCTGACGAAAGTTCATATGCCACTCAACAAACCAATCATCACAATATAAAACAATTTTATATTCACTAACAAATGCGCTCTCATAGCTATTATTACACTCAAACTCATTCTAGAGCACTACTGACTCTATCTCTAACGAGTAATACCCAACAGAACCATGGTTGTCGCTTAACCATACGCTCTGATACCACATTGTCAGGACACGATTCTTCGTCTTCCGAAAATTCGACATCGACACTCACTTTATCGACTGCCGAGAAATCGAACGACGGAAAACCGAACACTGAGGGTTTTTAAGAAAAAGAATTTAGGAAAAGAGAAGAGAAAAAGATAGAAGATGGAGAGGAAAAGAAAACAGAAAATTTTAATTTTTTTAAAATAGAAGAAAAAGAGAATAGAGAACATAGAACGGAACAGAAAACAACAGAATCACATCAGAATCTCACAATTCGCAGCGGAACAACATATAATAATAAATGAATAATCTTTAAACAAAGAACTATCAGTTATTACATTTTATACATTACATTACATCATATCATCAGAGTGTACAACAACAACAAATAGTGCAGCGGAAAAAAAAAATACTATATAAATAATACGCCATGCCATCCATCTTGCCTCCAGCAACTCAAGAATATCCAGAATATCCTGATAAACCTTAACTCTTGACTGCCCGTGTGAAATTGGTGGGCACCCAGAGTTTAGGAAGGAAAACAATAAACTCCAAGTCAGTCATGTGACTGGTGTGAGAACTCAAAACAGTTTATTTAACTTTAAAATCAAAATAGAGAGATATTTTTAAATTCAATTCGCAATGCTTTTAAAAATGAGACTACCATAAGGCCTCCCGCACACACACACAATGCAAACGCAGAATCGGAGGAGATTTCTCCTTATGATAGTCAAAGATGCTTGATACACATTTAAAATAACATTTGATATTATTACTAGTGCATAGTGTAGAAAAAAATTCATTTCGAAAGTAGAATATAAATCTTAGCCAACATAGACATTTCGAACTATGCCTACTATAGCTACCATCCAAACAGTGTTGCGACACCATAAGTGAATGATAGGTTCTACAACTAAAACCGTACAAGTTTCGTATTGGGAATTGGATTTCCAACAAATGGTCAGGCCAAGGAACTTCCCATTGCCACATGAGAATGCCTCTGGAAAGACATCCCCGAGAACCAAACCGGAACTCTGCCAACACAAGGCCGGGTTACCCCCAACTGGGTAACTACTGACACGAGCACGCCATTCCCCGATCGTAAACGACCTTTCTCACGGGATCCCGAAAACCAACAACCACAAAGTAATAAATTCGTAGTAACCACATAGGTTAAATATCTGGGCTCCATACCATGATACCACCTCTATCCAGAAGGAAATGTACATACCCTAAAGGGTGCTACCCCTCATAACCTTGCCGCATCTTTCCTGTTTTGACCATTTCCGGGGTGTGAGGCTCGACGAAGTCACGTCCACAAAAACATACTTTATACAAAAGTCATGCTTTGGGTCAACAAATGATCAACACAATGATCACTAAGATAGACGATCAAATAAATGATCCTATCACAATAATCAACACAATGATCATTTCAGCATCACTCAGCATGTCACATTACCAAATTGGGAATATATCGCTGATAACTTCAACTATATAACCTCTGAGCTCGTACGTCTCAGAGAAGGGTGTTAAGCTAAAAGAATAAATTCTTCGCCACCAACAGAAATATATTTGAAAGAAATCGGCTTTATATCTCAACTTGTAATGTCAGACACACAATCCATACAAGTCTGTTCCGGGATCGAACAAAACCGAAGGCACTTACAAAGAAGTCCTTGCAATCCGGATATTCACAATCCTGATCGGATTCACCATCACATATGGAGAACTCTATACCGGAGCAACTCGGTGCAGAGTAAATCGACAGGTCATCCTATCGCTCTCGCAAATACCAGGTCTTCAACACCGATCTTAAAATGCAATTCACAACGACGTATCACATATTCGGAATGGGTTATACGACCCCATGGTCCTTTCCCGGTTAACCCGAATAGTGAGCGCTTATTCAAAAATAAGTGTAGCATTCACATTCAAACAAATCACATCAATTACCCATTCAAAGGGAAATATTGATAGTCGGTTATTGAACTATCAATAGATATGCACACATCAGCAGATTCCAAATAATTTTCCAAATTATTTATTTTCCAAAATATCTTTACAAGATATATATAATTTCAATACTTCAAAAATAAATCAATATTTATTTTTAAACCAATTCCACTTCCTTTATAAATTCCTTAGTGAATTTATAATTCCAAAATATCAATGAATATTCGATTTCAATTATTCATTTCAATTTTCTTTTCAATTTATCTTCAAAAAGATAAATTCTCAAAATATTCACTTTATATTGGAAAAACATCTCCATACTTATTTATTCATAAGTAATTCACAAATTTTATTTATTTTCAACACTTGGAAAATATTCAATATACTTAAATCGAAATTAAGTATATATTTCATTCTTTAAGGAAATCATTCTCTTAAACATATTTATTTGGGCTAAAACGAATGTTGCGTAAAACATCGTTACAACAACCCAAAATCACTAGTATAGGGATTCGAAATTAAATAGATATATAAATCCCAATACTATACAAAACATTTCCTTTCGGAAATCATTTACTATAACAACAGTGTTATAGTCCATTATTTCCTTCTATTTCTCGAAAACGTCTATTTCAACAATCAATGTTGAAATCTATGGTTTCGAATCTCAACACAATTAAAACTTCGTTAGATCGTTTTAATTCAATTTAAACATCTCATTCAAAACATTTCCTTTAACATATTATTCACAATTCAAAAACGTGAATATATTTTGTTAACAACTTCCATCCTTTTATACATTTTATTTAAAAGAATTATTCACTATTCAAAAACGTGAATATAACTCCATTAATAGGTTTTAACAAATTTTCTTATCAAAATAAGTCATTTGCGAATTTATAAAACAACGTTTATAAATTCCATTTCTATTTATTTATAAAAACTCCTTTTACAAATTCCTTTATTAACCTATTTGATTTCATATCTCAATTATAAACCAAAAGTTCATATTATAAGTCAAATACTTATAATTTATTCGTTTACAAAAATCGTTCCTTTGAACTTCATAATTATAAATCTTATAACTTATAAGATTCATTCATTTATCCAAAATCATTATTTTAATAACTTAATAAATTTTATAAACCTACTGCTTATAAAATTCCATTTATAACTTCACCGTATAAAATTCTATAAATTCCATTCAATTATGAAATTCATTTTCACTTCATTCAAACACTTATAAAAACTCGTTTTATAATGTCCATATTTCAATTTATAAATATCCATTTATAAATCTCTTAATATAAATCAATTTATATTATTCTTTTTAAACGTCTTTAAATTCCTTTAAAAACTTCTTCCTTTTGATTCATAAAATAATTAAATTTTATAAATCCTATATTTCAACTTTTCATAATAAATTCAAAAATTCCGATTTAACTATTTTATAAAATCATTAGCATCATATTCTCAAAAATCAGTTTTTAACTATATTTCTCAAAATCATAATTTTTATAACTTTAAAAATTATAACGTTTATTTATTTAAAATGGATCAATTCCAAAATTATTTTATAAAACGTATACTTTCTAAAATCACTTTAAAATCATTTTAAAATCCCAAAATCTGGGTCCAATGATGCTACACACCAAATAGTCAATCACGACAAACAACGACATCATATATCGATATGATAATCCATCAAATATCAAAATATCTGAAATCAAATAAAAACTGTTGAGGAATCCAGTTGGATCCCTCCAACCTGTTTTCCTGCATCCAAAAACATTAGCACAATACCAATTTCGTTCCAGTACGAAATTATCGCGGTATATGTTTTTATTAAATATTATCCGCTTAATAACGGCGCAATAGGGTCTCATCCGCTAAACAAATAAATGCGGGAAATCAATAACTGCAATATATACATATGCCAATATATATATATTGATATTATATATAATACCAATTTCACTGTTTATGAAATATTCGCGGTATATGTTTTTAATAAATAACATCCGCTTACTAACGGCGTATAATGTCTATTTTAACAATCAATAGATATTCAATCATCATTCAAACATGCATTCAAATATTTTAAATCTAACTATTTAAAATAAAATCGAAACTGATTCGATTGAGTGAGAAGTTCTCACCTTGGTTTTAATTTCCGTTTTAGCGATTTATTTCGAATAAAATTAAACGCACGTTTAATTTTATCCAAAATTCTCACTAACTCCAAACGACTCCAAACCAACTCCATCGCGTAGTGCTCGTCCATACGATTCCAACGCAACTGGTTTCGCGCGTTTTCGACCTCGTATGAAAAAGATATGAATTTACGAAGTTTGTACACGATTTTTTATATATAAATTACAACATAAATTATAATTTATAACCTATGCAAACCAAGACCGTAGGATCTAACTCCAAGCCATCACAGCCCTCCAACCTTTCTTCCCCTTCATCACGCACGGCTACAGTTCATAGCCGAAACAAAAACCCATCACAACATCAACTAGGGTTTAATTATCCTACCACCACACTCAACGATAACTCGATCAGAGACCACCATTCAGAAGAGCACGACGAACACCATACTCGGCCTGAATATCCCCAAGCTCGGCCCCCCCTATCTCGAATTGCGTGCGCAAGTTGCTGCGAACGGCCCCCCATATCTCACAATCTATAGCTCCATTCGCGATCTCCACCGTTCAGATTGTAGCTCTCGATGTGCTCTTCATTTTGTTAGTTGAAAGATTTTGCAAACGATGCATGGATTTGGAGATAATGGAGGAGAATCAAAACGAATTTCTGGCCATCAGTTAATGAGGTGGCGGCTAGGGTTTTGTAATTAGGGTTTTTTTTTTTTTTGAGTGAGGGTGTATTTATAGGAAAATCAAGCGTAAACACTATTCATTTTGGAAATTTCGAACTCCGATTTACGCGCCGAAACTGACGTTCCTAGGGTTTACCCCGCGTTTCGGACACAATGGAATAGGTTTCGGAAGCTAATTCGAAAGTATGTGCGAGTTATGGCTATAAACGCTCAATTTGAATTAAACCGATTTAAGCGATTTTCTAGGCGTTTTAATTTGTACCGGACAAACGGTAAATCCAATTGACTTGAAATTTGAAACCTTACAATAATATCACATTACGGATCCGATGAAACTGGTTTCGTCGAAATCCGAGACTTTTTGAAAAATGGCTATTTTAGCTCGCCAAATTTAAATTAAAAACGATTCGATGCGTTTCGAGCTGCCACGATCAAACGATAGCTCCGATTGACACGAAAATAGAAATCAGGTAATAACTAACTATTACGGATCCAATAGAACTAGTTTCGTTCAATTCTGAGACTGTTCAAAAATTGGCTATTTTCACTAGTCGATTTTAATATTAAAATATTCAATTTTCACAAATTAACTTTTAATTCGATTTTAAAAGTTCTAAAATATCATTCTAACTTCAATATGATAAAATAAAATTTTACAAATCATTTTCAATCATATTTAACCCTATTTTCAATTATTTCCATAATTTCACGTATTAAATTATCGATTTAATTATCCAATAAAATCCAATAATTCAAATAAAAATTTATTTGACTTATAAATTTCACTTATTAATATTTAAAATTAATTAAATATTCATATTTTATTTAATAAAAATTCTGGGTCGTTACAATCTTCCCCCCTTAAAAGAATTTCGTCCTCGAAATTACAAGTAAGAAAAGTTACAGAATATATTAACTTTCCAAAATTCATAATTAAACTTCTTACAATAACCTTACTAAGTTTTCAAATCATACTTAGTTATCTTTTCTAAACAACTACTATTGTTTAACTTTCAATTCCAAAATCAAAGTTAAAGTTTTCAAAATTTTCCAATTTTCTCAAATTTCTTTCTGACGCCTTAAATTTTCGGAAAAATTCGCCATAGTCTCCTTTGCGCGGCTCGATCCAAAAAAAAATGACAGTATATATATCACAAATATACATCTCATCAAGTAATGAGGCATCCCGCAGGGAAAAAAGTGTAAAAGTACGATATTTAATCCGAGATATGTACCTTATATTTTATTAGCGAGCATATACGGCTAATATAGCGCAAAAGCGAGCTCCAAATGCGAAGCAAACGCGATCCGCACCTACTAATCACTCAACAAACAACATGAGAATCATGCATGTAGACAATAGTATCAATATACATCATATAGCAACATAATAACTATATATGTTAACATAGCAATTGAAACAAAACAATAAATGCAAACATCAACCAACTATCATTCATAACCAATGTATATTCATTCATATTCTCATTAATATTCAATGAATTGGTTTTCAATTTAATCACATTTGATTCATATATAGTGGATGTTTTTACTAACATTCATTCTCAATTAGTTTATATTCACTAATTCATATTCAAGTTGGTTCACTTCCAAATCAAATTCAATTCTATTCAAATTTACTTACTTCTAATTTGAATTCAATTACATAGCTTTAAATTTCATTAATCAATTTCATTAACACTTAATGAATTCATATACAATCAACTAACAATCATATAACAATCAATGTATATTAATTACTACCAAATTCCTTTGCTTACAATTGGTTTAATTTAATTGATTTTCATTCAACTTCCAATAACATTAGATTTTAATGAATTATCACTTACATTCATTATTTCATATCAATTTAATTCACATTTAATTGATTAATATTCAATCCATTCATTCAATTCTATTACAAAAGTTGAATTTCATATATATAACTTAAGTTTACATTTATCACTTCACTTTACTAATTTACTTTGATACTAATATCAACTTCATTCAACATAATTTAAGTTATATTTCCATTTCTAAAGTAAATTTCCATTTAACTTTAAATTCATTTTCATTTACAACTCATATTCATAAATATATTCATATAGTTTCACTTCTTATATATATAAGTTTATTTCACAATTGTAAATCACTTTAATTATAATTCAACTCTGATAATTCATTTTGCTTATACAATTATTCTTTTATTTAGATTATTCAAACAACTAAACAATCAACTTATATACACTTTTATAATTTTGAAAAATTATTTCTTTATATATAAAATATAATCAAGGTAAAATTATTTCATTCACCCAATTTAAAACAATATTGTGTCGAATTGTTCTATTCAAGTGTTTAGAAACCCCTTCGGCATAGTCTTGCGGACCACGCTGACGAAAGTTCATATGCCACTCAACAAACCAATCATCACAATATAAAACAATTTTATATTCACTAACAAATACGCTCTCATAGCTATTATTACACTCAAACTCATTCTAGAGCACTACTGACTCTATCTCTAACGAGTAATACCCAACAGAACCATGGTTGTCGCTTAACCATAAGCTCTGATACCACATTGTCAGGACACGATTCTTCGTCTTCCGAAAATTCGACATCGACACTCACTTTATCGACTGTCGAGAAATCGAACGACGGAAAACCGAACACTGAGGGTTTTTAAGAAAAAGAATTTAGGAAAAGAGAAGAGAAAAAGATAGAAGATGGAGAGGAAAAGAAAAAAGAAAATTTTAATTTTTTTAAAATAGAAGAAAAAGAGAATAGAGAACATAGAACGGAACAGAAAACAACAGAATCACATCAGAATCTCACAATTCGCAGCGGAACAACATATAATAATAAATGAATAATCTTTAAACAAAGAACTATCAGTTATTACATTTTATACATTACATTACATCATATCATCAGAGTGTACAACAACAACAAATAGTGCAGCGGAAAAAAAAATACTATATAAATAATACGCCATGCCATCCATCTTGCCTCCAGCAACTCAAGAATATCCAGAATATCCTGATAAACCTTAACTCTTGACTGCCCGTGTGAAATTGGTGGGCACCCAGAGTTTAGGAAGGAAAACAATAAACTCCAAGTCAGTCATGTGACTGGTGTGAGAACTCAAAACAGTTTATTTAACTTTAAAATCAAAATAGAGAGATATTTTTAAATTCAATTCGCAATGCTTTTAAAAATGAGACTACCATAAGGCCTCCCGCACACACACACAATGCAAACGCAGAATCGGAGGAGATTTCTCCTTATGATAGTCAAAGATGCTTGATACGCATTTAAAATAACATTTGATATTATTACTAGTGCATAGTGTAGAAAAAAATTCATTTCGAAAGTAGAATATAAATCTTAGCCAACATAGACATTTCGAACTATGCCTACTATAGCTACCATTCAAACAGTGTTGCGACACCATAAGTGAATGATAGGTTCTACAACTAAAACCGTACAAGTTTCGTATTGGGAATTGGATTTCCAACAAATGGTCAGGCCAAGGAACTTCCCATTGCCACATGAGAATGCCTCTGGAAAGACATCCCCGAGAACCAAACCGGAACTCTGCCAACACAAGGTCGGGTTACCCCTAACTGGGTAACTACTGACACGAGCACGCCATTCCCCGATCGTAAACGACCTTTCTCACGGGATCCCGAAAACCAACAACCACAAAGTAATAAATTCGTAGTAACCACATAGGTTAAATATCTGGGCTCCATACCATGATACCACCTCTATCCAGAAGGAAATGTACATACCCTAAAGGGTGCTACCCCTCATAACCTTGCCGCATCTTTCCTGTTTTGACCATTTCCGGGGTGTGAGGCTCGACGAAGTCACGTCCACAAAAACATACTTTATACAAAAGCCATGCTTTGGGTCAACAAATGATCAACACAATGATCACTAAGATAGACGATCAAATAAATGATCCTATCACAATAATCAACACAATGATCATTTCAGCATCACTCAGCATGTCACATTACCAAATTGGGAATATATCGCTGATAACTTCAACTATATAACCTCTGAGCTCGTACGTCTCAGAGAAGGGTGTTAAGCTAAAAGAATAAATTCTTCGCCACCAACAGAAATATATTTGAAAGAAATCGGCTTTATATCTCAACTTGTAATGTCAGACACACAATCCATACAAGTCTGTTCCGGGATCGAACAAAACCGAAGGCACTTACAAAGAAGTCCTTGCAATCCGGATATTCACAATCCTGATCGGATTCACCATCACATATGGAGAACTCTATACCGGAGCAACTCGGTGCAGAGTAAATCGACAGGTCATCCTATCGCTCTCGCAAATACCGGGTCTTCAACACCGATCTTCAAATGCAATTCACAACGACGTATCACATATTCGGAATGGGTTATACGACCCCATGGTCCTTTCCCGGTTAACCCGAATAGTGAGCGCTTATTCAAAAATAAGTGTAGCATTCACATTCAAACAAATCACATCAATTACCCATTCAAAGGGAAATATTGATAGTCGGTTATTGAACTATCAATAGATATGCACACATCACCAGATTCCAAATAATTTTCCAAATTATTTATTTTCCAAAATATCTTTACAAGATATATATAATTTCAATACTTCAAAAATAAATCAATATTTATTTTTAAACCAATTCCACTTCCTTTATAAATTCCTTAGTGAATTTATAATTCCAAAATATCAATGAATATTTGATTTCAATTATTCATTTCAATTTTCTTTTCAATTTATCTTCAAAAAGATAAATTCTCAAAATATTCACTTTATATTGGAAAAACATCTCCATACTTATTTATTCATAAGTAATTCACAAATTTTATTTATTTTCAACACTTGAAAAATATTCAATATACTTAAATCGAAATTAAGTATATATTTCATTCTTTAAGGAAATCATTCTCTTAAACATATTTATTTGGGCTAAAACGAATGTTGCGTAAAACATCGTTACAACAACCCAAAATCACTAGTTTAGGGATTCGAAATTAAATAGATATATAAATCCCAATACTATACAAAACATTTCCTTTCGGAAATCATTTACTATAACAACAGTGTTATAGTCCATTATTTCCTTCTATTTCTCGAAAACGTCTATTTCAACAATCAATGTTGAAATCTATGGTTTCGAATCTCAACACAATTAAAACTTCATTAGATCGTTTTAATTCAATTTAAACATCTCATTCAAAACATTTCCTTTAACATATTATTCACAATTCAAAAACGTGAATATATTTTGTTAACAACTTCCATCCTTTTATACATTTTATTTAAAAGAATTATTCACTATTCAAAAACGTGAATATAACTCCATTAATAGGTTTTAACAAATTTTCTTATCAAAATAAGTCATTTGCGAATTTATAAAACAACATTTATAAATTCCATTTCTATTTATTTATAAAAACTCCTTTTACAAATTCCTTTATTAACCTATTTGATTTCATATCTCAATTATAAACCAAAAGTTCATATTATAAGTCAAATACTTATAATTTATTCGTTTACAAAAATCGTTCCTTTGAACTTCATAATTATAAATCTTATAACTTATAAGATTCATTCATTTATCCAAAATCATTATTTTAATAACTTAATAAATTTTATAAACCTACTGCTTATCAAATTCCATTTATAACTTCACCGTATAAAATTCTATAAATTCCATTCAATTATGAAATTCATTTTCACTTCATTCAAACACTTATAAAAACTCGTTTTATAATGTCCATATTTCAATTTATAAATATCCATTTATAAATCTCTTAATATAAATCAATTTATATTATTCTTTTTAAACGTCTTTAAATTCCTTTAAAAACTTCTTCCTTTTGATTCATAAAATAATTAAATTTTATAAATCCTATATTTCAACTTTTCATAATAAATTCAAAAATTCCGATTTAACTATTTTATAAAATCATTAGCATCATATTCTCAAAAATCAGTTTTTAACTATATTTCTCAAAATCATAATTTTTATAACTTTAAAAATTATAACGTTTATTTATTTAAAATGGATCAATTCCAAAATTATTTTATAAAACGTATACTTTCTAAAATCACTTTAAAATCATTTTAAAATCCCAAAATCTGGGTCCAATGATGCTACACACCAAATAGTCAATCACGACAAACAACGACATCATATATCGATATGATAATCCATCAAATATCAAAATATCTGAAATCAAATAAAAACTGTTGAGGAATCCAGTTGGATCCCTCCAACCTGTTTTCCTACATCCAAAAACATTAGCACAATACCAATTTCGTTCCAGTACGAAATTATCGCGGTATATGTTTTTATTAAATATTATCCGCTTAATAACGGCGCAATAGGGTCTCATCCGCTAAACAAATAAATGCGGGAAATCAATAACTGCAATATATACATATGCCAATATATATATATTGATATTATATATAATACCAATTTCACTGTTTATGAAATATTCGCGGTATATGTTTTTAATAAATAACATCCGCTTACTAACGGCGTATAATGTCTATTTTAACAATCAATAGATATTCAATCATCATTCAAACATGCATTCAAATATTTTAAATCTAACTATTTAAAATAAAATCGAAACTGATTCGATTGAGTGAGAAGTTCTCACCTTGGTTTTAATTTCCGTTTTAGCGATTTATTTCGAATAAAATTAAACGCACGTTTAATTTTACCCAAAATTCTCACTAACTCCAAACGACTCCAAACCAACTACATCGCGTAGTGCTCGTCCATACGATTCCAACGCAACTGGTTTCGCGCGTTTTCGACCTCGTATGAAAAAGATATGAATTTACGAAGTTTGTACACGATTTTATATATATAAATTACAACATAAATTATAATTTATAACCTATGCAAACCAAGACCGTAGGATCTAACTCCAAGCCATCACAACCCTCCAACCTTTCTTCCCCTTCATCACGCACGGCTACAGTTCATAGCCGAAACAAAAACCCATCACAACATCAACTAGGGTTTAATTATCCTACCACCACACTCAACGATAACTCGATCAGAGACCACCATTCAGAAGAGCACGACGAACACCATACTCGGCCTGAATATCCCCAAGCTCGGCCCCCCCTATCTCGAATTGTGTGCGCAAGTTGCTGCGAACGGCCCCCCATATCTCATAATCTATAGCTCCATTCGCGATCTCCACCGTTCAGATTGTAGCTCTCGATGTGCTCTTCATTTTGTTAGTTGAAAGATTTTGCAATCGATGCATGGATTTGGAGATAATGGAGTAGAATCAAAATGAATTTCTGGCCATCAGTTAATGAGGTTGCGGCTAGGGTTTTGTAATTAGGGTTTATTTATTTATTTTTATTTTTTTGAGTGAGGGTGTATTTATAGGAAAATCAAGCGTAAACACTATTCATTTTGGAAATTTCGAACTCCGATTTACGTGCCGAAACTGACGTTCCTAGGGTTCACCCCGCGTTTCGGACACAATGGAACAGGTTTCGGAAGCTAATTCGAAAGTATGTGCGAGTTATGGTTATAAACGCTCAATTTGAATTAAATCGATTTAAGCGATTTTCTAGGCGTTTTAATTTGTACCGGACAAACGGTAAATCCAATTGACTTGAAATTTGAAATCTTACAATAATATCACATTACGGATCCGATGAAACTGGTTTCGTCGAAATCCGAGACTTTTTGAAAAATGGCTATTTTAGCTTGCCAAATTTAAATTAAAAACGATTCGATGCGTTTCGAGCTGCCACGATCAAACGATAGCTCCGATTGACACGAAAATTGAAATCCGGTAATAACTAACTATTACGGATCCAATAGAACTGGTTTCGTTCAATTCTGAGACTGTTCAAAAATTGGCTATTTTCACTAGTCGATTTTAATATTAAAATATTCAATTTTCACAAATTAACTTTTAATTCGATTTTAAAAGTTCTAAAATATCATTCTAACTTCAATATGATAAAATAAAATTTTACAAATTATTTTTAATCATATTTAACCCTATTTTCAATTATTTCCATAATTTCACGTATTAAATTATCGATTTAATTATCCAATAAAATCCAATAATTCAAATAAAAATTTATTTGACTTATAAATTTCACTTATTAATATTTAAAATTAATTAAATATTCATATTTTATTTAATAAAAATTCTGGGTCGTTACATTAGCGGTTTAAAATGTGTTTAGGATATTTTGAGAAAATGTACTTTTAATTATTTCAAGTACAAAGTAAATATTTATTTAAAGAATTTGTAGTACTCAATTATTTCAAAGGTAAAATAGTATTAAATTTCCAAAAAGGGAATTTTAATATAAATAATGGATTTAATAATTTTATTTTAAAAATTAATTTGGTATAAATCACTTAGAATCTCCTCTATATTTTATCAAGTATTATTTCTTTTAAATAATTTCTAGTAGCCGTATTTTAATAATTTAAATATATATTTGGAGAGTGATTTCCAAAAAATGGGAAATGTGTTAAAAATAAAAAGGTGTTTATTTTTAAAGTGTTGGAAGAAATTTACGGGATTTAAATGTAAATTTGAATTGAGATAAATCCAGCGGGATTTACAAAAAGAATTCTTTGGCTTATTCTAAAATGGAAGTGTATTTCCCTAAAAAGCCAAGTACGTTTTTAAAGCAGATTTTTGAGTAAAAGTTAGAAGTTTTGAAGTTGTTTTAAAAGAATGGTTTCAAGAAATTATTATTTAAGTTGATTTTTTTTTTAAAAGTGAATATTTAACCGATTAGCTATAGTAGTAATTATTTTAAAGGGTTAATTAGTATTATGTTTTGAAAAAATATTTTAAGTATCTATATTTTATAAAATGGATTTATTTTAAAGATATTTTGGTTAAAGTTATTCGAAACTAGTATAGAATTTTGTAACTCCTCTTTTAAAATTTAGTGTAACTTAACCTTTATTATAAATTAGTTTATATCTTATAAAATATTTTTAAATATATTTTGAATTAGTCTAATTTAAATATTTAAGGTATATTTTAGAATAAAGTGATTTAATCTTTTGAAATCTAAGGTATTGTACTTGGTGTTTCCAGTGGAAATAAATATGTGGAAATTTGTTTCATGAGAAGAGTGTGGTTCGAAAACTGTTTTCAAAGGGTTGAAAATGGAAATATATCTTGTGAAGATATTTTGAGATTAATAAATAATTTGGGTGGTTATTTATGGTTTGATGGATGTTTGTGAATGTTAATTAATAGTTAAATCACTGACTATCAATATTGGCCAATGCGTTGATCGTTTCAAAGAGACCGAGATCGGGATTTATTTCTCGAAAACCACTTCGATCCGGTTTGTACATTTTCGTGGGTAAAACGAGTTCGGAGTCGAAGATGAAGCAGTGAAGTGCAAGGGCTAGTCTCTACTAATCCTGAGGACGATTCCAAAATGGACGTAGTAGGAGTAGTGCCTTCGGTTCCGTTCGAAACCGGGATGGACTTGTATGGATGAATGCTTTCGGAACATCGTCAGGTGGACGGTGGGCATTCTAAGTGAAACGTTGTAAAAGGTAACGCTTAGCCTCAAGCCTCATCAATCGAGAATGACTGAAAATCAGGGGATATGCAGCAAGGCTAAGTGGGTAGCACCTATTAGGGTGAGGTCATCTCTGTCTAGATGTCCCTTTTTATTCGGCTTAGTGGTGCGATTGATGATCCCAACCGTGGGGTGATCTTACTCGAGATTATCTAGTAAGGGGTAGTCCCGGTCTTGTGTTGCAGGGGATTGGAAGTAATCCTCGGTACGGTGATCTAGGAGACGTACTGTGACAGGTGGTACCCCAGTGCCTAGTCATTAGTTGGAAATCCATTCTCCCTACGTACCTGTACGGTTTTGATTGTGCCCAACTATTGCTGAAACGTGAGATGAAATCATTTCAGCTAGATTCTATTTTACTTTTCATATACACTATTATAATATCAGACGGATTTGATAAAAATGTTTTGGCTATCGTAAGGTAAAAACCCGATATGTTTATTTGTGGCATGGTCTTACGAGATGTTTTTGATTTCAAAGGATTTTGAAACTTTAATAATCAACTTGGGTGTATTTCTCTCACGCTGCTATTCCAGACTAACTCGGGTGTTATATTATTATAATGCTCCGGTCAGACCGAGTATTATAGATTACAAGAAAGGATGCTATGGAGCTCAGGAGAGGAGCTGGATTCCGAGACATATCGCTGTATTTGTTTATATCCTCTGCTGTGATTGTTTGAAATTGTCAGGCTGGTAATTGTTGATTGTTTGTGATACTCTGATGGTATATAGTATAAAGCAGATATAGTTTTCATTTTGTGTAAAGATTTGATATTATGTATTTTATTTTATTCCGCTGCGATTGTGAGATTCTGTTATTATGTAATTCCTTCTTTCTTTTATCTTCTTTCTTTTCCCTCAACAATCTGTCTTTTCCGGCACTTGTGCGTCGGCATATTATTCTGTGGTGTATTTTGTGTCGATTTTCGAAGGCCGAGAAGGGCGGGTCGTGACATCACCCATTTATCTTCATTCAAATATTACTTCATGTCTCTCCAACTTTCAAAATATCTAATTCTATCTAATCTAATTATATATAAAAATTCTCCTCTCAATCTTCTCATATTCTATTCATGGCAACCAAAAGAAAACTTAAGGCATCTTCATCCTCAAACGATCCTTTGAAAAATCAACCTTTTCAATGGCTTCATATGATCAAACATCGATTGGAGGATTTAAGGAGCTACAGAACATACACGTCTTTGAAGGAACTTTCACCAGCACTGAAAAATTCTCTGGTTACAACATTAAGAAACTCGCTATCAAAATGTGTATTTTTCTTCTAATAGATTATAATACCAATATTTCAAAACCATTCTTTTAATGATCAAATTATTCTATGCCAATCTAAACTTAGATTTTCATAAACCTCATAGTATTGATGATATTATGTGGGGTATTGTTTTTGGGCAAACAATTGTTATTCCTCTTGCAGGATTAGGACACATGCTTAATTCCTTGTGAAAGAGAAGAGCTTTATGGAGTAGAATTCAATGATCATAGAAAAGATGAGATTAGTCGTCAATATTTAGTGATGATTTAAGAGAAATTACGGCTGTTTCCTTTAGGCCTAAAGCAAGAATTCTCAACAAAATCCTTATTCACACTGTAATCCCGAGAATCGATAGCTATGATGAGGTATACGATATAAACTATTATGCACTATACGACTATATGTAAGGAAAAATATCAATTGGGCTAAGTATACCGTGGACGAAATTTGTAGCTTTCATAATAGGAAAAGGAGAACTATTTTTTAGCCCCCTTACATCATGTAGATTTTTGCTCACTTTCATTTAAACTTAGGAGATTCATAATTTTTCAATATTAACTCTTTTGGAGCTAAACTTTGATATTGATGAAAGATTTTACCTAGAGCTTAGCATTATATATCTTATGAAGAAGGGAGGCAACATCAAGCTTCATCCTCTGATGCACCATCTACTACTCACTCATCTCCACCAAGTATTCGTGAAGCTACATGTGAATCCAAAGGAGATGATGAAATCGTTGAAATACCGATAGAATCATCCATGAGAAACTTCTTCATTATCATCTTTAAAAATCAAAGAAAGTTGGATGTTAGTCTAACCAGAGTTGAAGTAAAAGTTTATAAAATAATGTGCTTTTTAGACAAAATTTGGAAGAAACTTGGCTGTACAGGGCTCTTAACTTCAATTTCTCATCCTCTTCCAAAAGGAGTACCATCCAAGGAAGATTCTTACAATTAGGATTCAAAAGAAGAAGAAGATGAGAATGTGGTCATAGAAGCGGTAAAGAGTAAGTATGGTGGTTATTTTATTATGTCTCTAGTTTTATCTACCTATGTTGTTTATGTTTTATGTTTCATCTATGCAAACTTTATGATGTTGTGTTATGTTATTATTTTTCATTGTAAGTATAGTGGGTATGTTTGAAACATTTGTTATGATGTTGTTTGATGAACTTCATGATGTTATCTTTGGTAAAATTTGTAATGTTGTCTTTGTTTGTGTTCTGTAACTTCATGATGTTGTTTGAAGCATTTGGTAAAATTCGTGATGTTATCTTTGTGTTTTTCTATATTCACTTACTTATTATACACCATCTCGTATTTTCAAAAATATTTCTCTTTTTGTCGATGACAAAATGGTAGAAATTTATACTGCCATATTGATATGGGAGTATATAGTGAGGGAGAGGACATTTATATAAT
Source organism: Allium cepa (assembly GCA_030765085.1). Lineage (NCBI taxonomy): Eukaryota > Viridiplantae > Streptophyta > Magnoliopsida > Asparagales > Amaryllidaceae > Allium > Allium cepa. The sequence goes on from CM060939.1 coordinate 540,516,649, forward strand.
AGTATTATGCAACTTATGCAATTGTCATCATAAAAAAAGGGAGATTGTTAGAATCTCATTTTTGATAATGAAAAAACTACAGATGAACTATTTGTTTATATATTCAAATTTGTAGGAACACTATATCATTGATTGACGAAGAGACAAGACGAAAATGACAAACGTGTATGAGCCAATTATTTGCGTTTAGAAGTATATAATGGTTAAAATCTCTTTGGAGTGGTATGCATACACACAAATCATCAAAGTTGCATTTTATTTCTTACAAACAAAATAAACACAAGCGTTATTGTGTATTTTATTTAAAGAATGCATCGGCTATGTAACGCTTGAAAGAAGCAGGCTCCCCACCTTATTTTGATGGTCGACTATTCCTTAAATTATTTCCATCTTCTTTCTTTCTCTAATGTTTTCCCTCTTCCCTATTCCTGAGATTATTTCCTCAAATCCTCGATAACAAAATCTCCACCTTATCACCACCTCCGCCCCTAATCTCGTCCTACCCGCTTCGTGTTGCCGACCGCAGCTTGCCTCAAGCACTTTGCATATCGATAAAAACGACCATCTTCTTCTTTCGCTGAAAAAATAATGATTTCTCTATTTAAAATTCCATTTCAGAATCCCGAATTACATTCCTATATAGATTGAATCTAATGCATGTCTAAGTTCACTCATTACCGATTTGAAGATGCCATCAATTGCTGAGAAGTCTGGACTAAAATCATTAACTAGGGTTTGCAATTGCAAGATGTCGCTGTAAGTCGCGATCTACTCGTAATCGAAATCTGGACATCGTCCTTGATGTATCAGATGTTTATCCTTGTAAGGATCGGGCTGATTAGAGGTCATCATTGTGATGAGTAATGGTTGTCTTCTGGTGAAGAAGAAGGTGTTTGTGGAAATGGACCAAGATAATAGGCACTGATATACGTACACAGAGCTGTGTTTGTGCACCAGAACAGCGTTCGAATGGTTTCTTGCAATTCAAGTAAGAAAATTGAGTATAATTAATTGATTTCCAAAATGATTCAATAAAGTACCAGAAATAAAGCAAGAATCAACAAATTAACAACAAGAATAGAATGAGTCCATTGTAAAGCAGCAAAACAATTCGAAATAGTGGTTCACGGAAATTGAACTGGAACTTGATTTAGGAACAAGTTTCGTAAACTAACTAAGAATATTTCCAAGTAAGAACAACAAGAAGAAAAAGAACAACGTCATCAAATCTTTCAAAACAACCGGATACAGGGTTGCAAGCTACTATGATGAACAACAATGGAAATTTGGTGAAAACCGTTAAGAACAGAAAACAAGAACCGGAAACAAATCAAGAACTGAAAATGGTAAATGCAAGAATAACAAGTAGCAAATCAAAAGTGAAATTAGAACAAGAATCAAGGAACTAGACTAAAATTTAAAGTAGCTTTCAAGCTAATCTATGAGTAGGAATTAAAGAAGAAAAACATATACTATATTTGCAACAGAAAATGGAATTTAAATGATAGTAAGCTTCAGATTTTTTCCATCTTACAAAAAATGCCCATACATCCTTATATGCACATTCACACACCAAGTAAATGGGCCCTAGCTGATACAAATAACCCAGTCTTGACCCAAACTGACCCATTCAACTCATAAAACAATCATACACCATTATACAAAGTAATTCAAAAACACTGCAGTCAAATAAGACTTCAGATCTTATGAGTTCAAGTGTGCATGTGTAAACATGCACACGCATCACACGCATGCACACTCAAACAGCTCTCTCTCTCCAACCCATATCTTCGTCTGCTTAAGCTTTTGACAGTTGCTTGACATCAATCTCCATCAACTCTGGTGGTCTGGCTGCCATGCTCTGATGAACTTCGCCAGAATACGTTTTTTCTATTTTCTCTAACCATGCACAACCATTTTTAAAGCTTGTAAGCAATTCTCTGATAACTTGGTTGATACAATTCCCTTCTTCTTTAAGAACAGACCTTGTCCTTAGGTCTAAAATTGAAAACCTTCTAATTAGTGGCCAATAATATTTCCATGTTGCTTCCTCTTTAGGCTTGTCTTTCCATTTAAAAAATACTTGCACCATTGATTCATTGTTTTTAGGCACTAACCTTCTATCCAGAATCTCTTCAGCCTGATTCTCTATTTCTTCTACTTAACTAGGAGCATCTTCTTGTATTATCAATCCATCGCCATTTTTTTCAACTGTGAAACATGAAAAACATGATGTATCCAAGCACTTGTAGGCAGTTGCAATTTATAAGCCACCTTTCCTATTTTTTCTTCAACCCGATAGGGTCCATAGTATTTGGGTGATAACTTGTGAGTTTTTCAAAGTCTAGCAATGATTTGTCTATATGGTTGTAGCTTCAAATACACTTCATCTCCCACTTCAAATTCCCTGTCTGTTCTTCTCAAATCTGCATATTTCTTCATCCTCTCTTGAGCTAGCCTTAAGCTGTCCTTTAGAAACTCCAACACAATACCCCTGGAATACAATTCTTCTTCAACTTGTTCAACCTTTGCAGAATTTGGTACATAAGATAACAAATTAGGAGGATCGGTACCATACACTGGCTTGAATGGTGTAGTGTTAGGAGAGGCTTTCCAAGTGATATTGTACCAATACCCAGCTAAAGTCAACCAACTCGACCATTCTTGGGATTTGTGGCAAACAAAACATCTTAAGTAGCCTTCTATAATTTTATTAACCACCTCAGTCTGCCCATCACTTTGTTGGTGGTATGCTGAATTATATTTCAAACTGCTGCCTTGTAGCCTAAATATTTCTTTTCAAAAATTACTTGTAAACAAAGCATCCCTATCACTTACAATAGTTCTATGCATCCTATCCAATTTGAACACACCATTGAAGAAAACTATAGCCACTTCCTTGGCTTTATAGGGGTGACTCAATGGAAAAAAGGGGCATACTTGCTAATTCTATCCATAACTACATATATCACTGTATATTTTTGACTTCTAGGCAAGCATGTAATGAAGTCCATAGAAATATCCAACCAAATACTTTCAGAAATGGGAAGAGGTTGCAAGAGTCCAGGAATGAGTATGTTGTTCCCCTTATATCACTATTTTTAACATACTCTTCCGCAGTTCTTCTCATTTTTTTCAAGTAAAAGACTTACTTTAATTTCTTTAGAGTAATTTTGATACCAGAGTGCCCTCCCAATGGAGTTGAATAATGCTCTCTAATTGTATGCAAGTGATGATCTGTTGGCATTTTGGCTTTATGAAAGATCAACTTATGTACCGCCTTATATTTGCTTTCAGGTAATTCATTCCTTCGAATTCTCATTAGTTGTTTTTGATACCAAGGGGAGTTTTGTAAAGTGTTTTTCAATTCTTGCATCCATGGTGATTGTACTATTGAAACTGCTTGTAGTTGATGGTCCTTCTCTTCCTCTTCTTCTATTCTAGATAATGCATCAGCCACCTTGTTGTCTCTACCACTTTTGTACTCTACTTTATAACCAAATCCATGGAGTTTGGCAAGCCACTTATTCTACACCTCGGTATGTAACTTCTGTGTTAGTAGGTGTTTCAAATTCTGGGGATCAGTTTTAATAACAAATAGTCTCCCCATTAAGTATTGTGTCCACTTCTTTGTACCTATAATGATAGTAAGCAACTCCTTCTCATATGTTGACAAGTTCATATTTCTTCAATGTAGAGCCTTGCTCAAGTAAGCCAAGGGTCTGTGGTTTTGCACTAATACAGCGGCTATGCCATGTCCACTAGCATCACACTCCAAAATAAATGGTTATGAGAAATCAGGCATTGCTAACACTGGTTGTGTTACCAGCAAGGTTCTAGATTCCGTCCGGCATGTCGGAACTCCGGCCATCTCGGCCCGGTTCCGACGGTGGCCGGAACGGAATCAGGTAATAAATCCGTTTCGTTATGCGGACAAAAAAAATACAATGAGGTTAAAAAAAAAATAGCTTTAACTCATATCATTTCATAAAGCAAAAAATCTCTGTACACTTAAATCAATTTCAAGTTAACGTTTTGTTAAAAAATTCAGACAAAAAATCGTGCTTTTAACTTTCAAGCGATGTGTTATATGCAAAAGAAGCAATATTTGGCAATAAAAACCACAACAATCTCAGAACAATATACACAAAACTTACAAATTTAAAGCCATTTCCAATCGAAGTTTAGTCCAGGAATTCCTAATCTACATCGCAGCTTGAAGTAGGTTTTTGGAAGTGTAGCGCAGCTAAGCCCGTACGATCCAGTGACCGCGTGCGAGCCTGAAGCAAGTTTTTGAATTATTATTTTTCTGAACCCATGGATTGAAATTGACGCGGCTAATTTTGGCGTTTGAGTGGTAAGGAATTAGGGCAGAATTGTTGCAGATGCAGTGGCAGCTGACGCTAAACTGGGCTGGGCTTTCTAATTAAATTTATTGACCATTATTGTATAACTTGGTTTGGATTATTAATCATTTTCATTAAGAGTGCTGAATGTTTTGTTTACCAAAGTCACACGGGTCCTTTAATATATGCGTTCACTACACAGAGCCGAGCTTTAGAGTTAGGTTAATGGACAATTAGATTCGTATCTATTACTTTTTCTATAATATATTTTTTAGTTAAATTGAAGTTGATATTAACAAATTTATGTCATATAATTTGTATAATTTTGGCTTATTATGTATATATAATTTTAGGTGCTCGAATATGACAAATCGTGACACCGTTTGAAATTATTGCACGGCGGTCGGTATCAATAAAAAGAAAACTAAGTGCAATTATTGCAGTAAAGAAATTTCCTGTGGAGGTGTAACACGTATGAAAGAACATTTGACAGAAATGTTGGTGACGTTGCACCATGTCCAAGCATTTTTAACGAAGTCGGAAAATTTATACGAGAACTTTTAATCAAAAAGAGGTACGAAAGAAGTCAGGTGGAGCTTGAAAACAACGCGTCTGACTACGCTGGTTATAGATATTCTACGTCTGACTACACGGCGGGTTATTCGTATCACAAAGTAAATCAAACAAATAATGCCGAAACGTCAAGTAGCCAGGATGAACCCTCGCCATTTGATAATGTAATGACGATATTTTTAAATTCAAATCAAATGCAACTATATGATTCAACCTTATTATAATATCTGGCACAAAACGAAGACAGTGATAAGCATGGTAGTATGATGTTTAAAAAAAAATTTTTTGTATCAATTTCTTTTATGTGGTATGTTTTGTATCTTCTACATAATTTAAATGAATGACTATAATTTAGTATTGGTATTGTAAATTTATTGGCATATTCACAAAAAAATATCTGAATTTGCAAACCGGAATTAAACCGGAATTTCCGAAACGGAACCGAAATTTTAAAAATTTTCAATGACCGGAACGAAAACGGAAAACGGAATTTTGAACTTTGGTTACCAGACGTTGTTTAAGTTTTTTGAAAGCTTCTCTGGCTTCTTCATTCCATTCAAATGCATCTTTTTTTAAACATATTTGTTAAAGGTCTAGCAATGGTACCATGGTCTTTTATACATTTTTTGTTGAGACCCAAAAAACCTCTTAATGCTTTCAAGCTGCTTGGTAATGGCCAGTTCACCACTGCTTGTATTTTACTGGGATCAACAACCAACCCTTCAAATGAAATGATGTGTCCCAAATATTCCAGAGATTCTTTTACAAATCTACACTTAGTCATCTTAATCACCATGTGTTTTTGTTTCAGCACTTGAAAAGTAACCTGCAATTGTTCTAAATGCTTAGGCCATGAATTGCTATATATGAGTATATCATCAAAAACACCAATACAAATTTTCTCAAGTATGGTCTAAAATATCTCATTCATCAAGGATTGAAAAGTAGACTGTACATTAGCCAACCCAAATGGCATTACTATGAATTCATAATGCCTATCATGGGTCCTAAATGCAGTTCTATTAATATCTACTTCATCCATCCTTATATGATGATACCCTAACCTTTAATCTAGTTTAGAGAAGAATTTGGCTCCATGAAGTTCATCAAATAATTCATCTATCAAAGGAATGAGGAATTTATCCTTATAGTCTGGGAACTGAGGGCTCTATAATCAATGCATAATCACCATGTGCCATCTTTCTTTCTCACCATTACCACAGGTGAAGAGTATGAACTGCAGCTGTTTCTAATGATTTCAAAATCCAACATATCCTTGTTAAGTTTTTCAAGTTCATTCTTAATGTGGTATGAGTGCCTATATGGTTTAATGCAAATAGGTTTGATGTTTGGTAGTAAAGGTATTTTATGGTCTTGTAGCCTGTGTGGAGGTAGAGGTGGTGAACCGGTGGTAATTTTGGGAAATTTTTGGAGAAACACTTCAATTTCTAGAGGAATATCATGGGTGTTAATTTCAAGAGGGTTTAAGGTACATAGCATCATGGTGATTTGACTTTGGGTACACTGCTTGCTAATGGCCTTTTTATTAATAACTTTCAACTTTTCCTGTTGCATTCCTTGCCACACGTACTCCTTAAGTGCTTGAATTTAACTTGCAACATCTCAGGGTTTAGAGTTACTTCTCCCAGTTTGCTCATCCATTGTGCCCCAAGAATCATTTGGCATCCTTCTAAAAGGAATAAGAGCAAGTCCACTGGCATGACACAGCCCTGACACTTGAGTATAACATCTTGGCGCAAATCACTTTTTCACCATTAGCTACCACTACTTCAAAAATCCTGATTCTTTAACTTTAAGCTTTAACTTCTTAACCAATTTTGCATTAATAAAACTATGAGTTGACCCATAGTCAATTAGTATGTGAACTGATTTGTCTTGAATATTTGCTTTCACTTTAATGGTTGATAAAGTGAGTATTCCACACACAGCTTGCAATGTTATAATTAAAGGTTCATCATCATTGGATTCTGGTTTTGTCAATGCTTTTAGTTCAGTTCCTTCTAACTGCTCTACTCCAATCAATGGCATAACTCCTTCCATTATGTAAACTTGTGGGTTTTTACATTTGTGATCTCTACGCCATTTCTCCTTACACCCATAACATATGTTTTATCTCCTCATTTCAATCAACTGGCTGGGGGTATGTCCTTTACTTTTCGCTAAAGCCTCTAGTTATGTGTCCTTTTGGTTGTTAATAGGGTAGATGTTGTGGAAAGTTTGAGGATTTTGGGAAGAAGTAGGGTCGGCAGGAGTATTTCTTTGTATATTCAGGGTAGGGTTAAGTGTTTTGTTGCTCTTCTTAGTGTAAGAATGCTTGCTTTCAAACATTTTTGCCAGTGCAACTGCCTCTTTGAAATCAGCCAGTCTAGAAGTGAGAACATCATACTTCATTTCTTGCTTCAACCCACTAGCCTTTCATCAGTCCGATGAAATCTAAAGTACTGATCAACTTGCTAAAGCCAATCAGTCACCCTCACCTCATTGTTAAACATTGGAAAATCAAGTTTAAGAGTAGTTAATGGGGGTATTTCTTGATAGGTTATCTGGATAGTAATAATTCGAGTATGGATGTCTTAGCCCTGGGGAGGACATGGAGGTTCTTTGAGGATAATACTTGGGATTCTGATGATTTCTTAGAGGTACTGCATCCGTGGTGGCGTTGGTGGCGGTAGAGGTGGTGTTTGTGAATTTGATGGATATGGAGGATATGGAGGGTACGGAGTTGGAGGACATACGGTTATTTGTGGAGGCCAAGAATTTTAGCGATTATGAGGATAATGAGATTCATAATATGGATTTGGACGTGGTACAGATGGTGGTGGTGTTGGTCGTTGGTTCTTGAGTTGTTGAATGTCACGAGAGAGAGCAGTGAGAACATTATGAAACCATTTAAATTTAGTGCTCAGTTCTTGTTGAGTTTGTTCGATCCGTTGATTAAACTTCTTGCTTCATCCATGTTGGATCATAGTTCTAAAATGGTAGATGAGACGAATGATTGAGGTTTTGCGGATCAAACTAAGGATTTGCTAGCACCTCAGAAGGTGGCTCCGATACCAAATTGTAAGGAGTAGGCTGATCAGAAGTCATCGTAGTGATGAGTAAATGTTGTCTTCTGGTGAAGAAGAAGGTGTTTTTGGAAGTGGACCAAGATTGTAGGCACTGATATATATACATAGAGCTGTATTTGTGCACCGGAACAGTGTTTGAATGGTTTCTTGCAATTCAGGCAAGAAAACTAAGTATAAATAATTGATTTCCAAAATTATTCAACAAAGTACCAGAGATATAGCAAGAATCAACAAATTAACAACAAGAACAGAATGATTCCATTGTGAAGCAGCAAAACAATTCAAAATTGGGGTTAACGAAAATTGAACTGGAACTGGATTTGGAACAACTGACATGAACTAACTGAGAATATTTCCAAGTAAGAGCAAGAAGAAAAAAAGAACCATGTTATCAAATCTTTCAAAACAACTAGATACTAGGTTGCAAGCTACTATGACGACAATAATGGAAATTAGGAGAAAACAGTTAAGAACAGAAAAAAAGAACTGGAAACAAATCAAGAACTGAAAATGGTAAATGCAAGAATAACAAGTAGAAAATCAAAAGTGTAATTAGAACAAGAATTAAGAACTAGACTAAAATTTAAAAGTAACTGTCATAATTTATGAGTAGGAATTAAATAAGAAGAATAAATACTAGATTTGCAACAGAAAATGGAATATAAATGATAGTATGCTTCAGACTTTTTCCATCTTACAAAAAATATTACTCATACATCCTTATATACACATTCACACACCAAGTAAATGGACCCTGGCTAGTACAAATAACCTAGTCTTGACCCAAACAGACCCATTCAACTCATAAAACAAACATACACATTGTACAAAGTAATTCAAAAACACTGCAGTCAAACAAGACTTCAGATCTGATGAGTTCAAGTGTGCAATGAAAACATGCACATACATGCACACTCAAACAACTCTTTCCCCAACCCATATCTTCATCTACTTAAGCTTCTAATAGCTGCTTGACATCAATCTCCGTCAACTCTGGTGGTCTGGCCACCATGCTCTGATGAACTTCGCCGGAATTCTTTTTTTTCTCTCTGACCATGCACAGCCATTTTTAAAGCTTGTAAGCAATTACCCTATAGCTTGGTTGTTACACTCCTTGACCAGATGATGAACTCGATGTTGTCATATATTACGTCATTAAGATTAGGGTCTGTCTTAGAATCTGAAATTGTGTGCCTAAAAGTTACAATGCCACTATGCTGTTTGTGTCACCTGGACTAGATGCGTCTGCTACCCTATGCTCAGATTCATGGAGATTGTAGCACCAGAGATTGGGTGTGTGATAATAAAGATGCTTTCTTTGCACTAATTTGATTTGTTCATTTGTGTAACATTGGCTATACGGATGAGAAATGAAAGCGGTATCGTTCGAGAAAAAGAAGTTCACACTATCTGCTGCTCTCACTATTTTTCGTCAGACCTTCTCCTTGAACAGTAATGGTGGAATTATCCAGAGCGACTTGCAAGGAGTATGCTGTGCTTGGATTAGCTGCTCCGTAGAAGTTACTATTGTCAGATGAAACCGGTACAAAAAGCTTTTACGAATAAAGAAAGCAAAAGACAGCGATGGTGGTGAAAAAAGAAAAGCCCTAGCTATTACTGTTGGTACCAGCTCAAATCCAATTCCTAGTCAGGTATATAACATTTTCCATGAGTATCTTGTAATTCTACGTCAAGAGTAATTTCTATGAGTAACATTTTTCTTACCTACACTTACTAACTAACAAATATTTATGACAGCATAGCAACCTGGTTATTGGTAGTCCATTTGAATTACCACTAATTTGTTTTTACAACTTGTTGTGGGAAACATTAACAGGCAAGGAGCATTTATTATTTTATAGCGGCGTGAAAAAACTGAAAGGTGCTGCAGTTATGTAGGTAAGGCATATTCACTGTTATTCACCTTTATTTGTAGCTGTTATTTCATAGGAAAGAAATACTCATCTTGATAAAATTCTAGAGTTTAGAACATACTAAAAAGAATAATCTGTAATGCACCATCATACTCTTTTCTTTTTCACTATGAAATCCTTTTCACAACCAATCTGCTAGACTCATGCCTTCATTTTCCTTATCCTTATATGATATTGAATTGTTGTTTGAGAACGTGTTGCTGCAAAGGATGATATAAACTACAATTATTCACTTCTACATTCACCGAAACTATTAAAATGATCTTGTGCTGTTGTAAGTATGTTTTATATTAACTATCCAGTCATTAAAATTTTAGAGATATTTGAATAATTTTGGTGAATGCATTCACTAAACATTCCTCTACATGATTTTCTTTGCTATATGTGTTTACCATTTGTTGTTTGTACTTCGTTTTTATTCAAAAGTGGAAGAGACATTTGAATACTTTTACAATCAAAGTTTTTAAGCATTTTAATCAATGTTATACCATTTATTACTATGGCGGATGATAATAGTATAGAAAAGATGAAGATGCTTTGCACATTTTATGTTCTCTTCTACTATTCATGTTATGACTTGTGAATGAATCCATGTGTTTGCGCAAAAAATGGACAAACACCTCAAAGTCGTATGATTTAGTTGATTTTATGTTGTTTTCAATGATTTGGGTGATTTATGCAAATATGTAAAAAGCAGGGACTAAACTGTAAAAGACACACAGATTTATAGTGGTTCGGTCAGAACGTGCCTACGTCCACTTTATATGTTATTCTCCTTTTTCTCTTCAGATTACAAGTACAAAGCTTTGTATACAAGTATATGAATGTTGTTTGAAAGTCCTATCCGTGCTTGAGCTCTCAAACTTGTCTGCCATCGTTGTACCCCTGCCCCTCTATTTATAGAGTGAGGCTGGGGGCAGGGCTCCTGAATGTCTATAGTTGCTGGTGGGCCTGGGCTGACGCAATCTGGTTTGGCATCATTCTGGTTCGGCAACGTCTTGGCTTGGTGGAAGGTGTAGTATTTTGGTTCGGTGGTGATGTTGGCTCGGCATTGGCGTGGAGAGGTGGCGGTTCGGTAGTGGCTATATGGGGTTTGGACCGGTGGAGGTTGGTCCGGTGTGGGTACTACCGAATGGATCTTATACTGAGAATGCCGAATGATCCCTTGTGTTGGGAATGCCGAATGAGCCTTCATATTTGAGAATGCCGAATGAACCATGGGGAGTTTGAATACCGAACGAACTCAAACACTTGAACTACCGGACGAAACTGAGGGGTTTTAAGTACCGGATGACACTTATTACCGGATGAACTCGGGGAGTGTAGTGTCGAACGAACTCTTGCCTTGCTTTACCGAATGAACCTTTATACTTGAATCATGAGTGAAATCCCAGACTTATATACGCTTGCTTGCTTCTTCTTGTTCCGGTCGTGGTGGAAACGCACCCAACACTGATATTCCAGTTTTGACCAAAAATGGGATAACACTTTGCCCCCCAAAACATGCCTTGCGGTAGGAAGACGTGTTTTGTAATGCCATGAGCTGGATGTTCATATCCTGTTGATGTCCTCATGCCTTGCGGTAGGAAGGCGTGTTTTGTAATGCCATGAGCTGGATGTTCATATCCTGTTGATGTCCTGCAAAGGAATTTATAGTTTTATGTGATCTCAAATGACGACCGTTCGGGATCGAGATATTTGAGATGAAGTGCGACCGTTCATGGTCAAGCGCCTAACTTCAAATGACGATCGTTCGGGATCGAGCCATTCGAGGTGAAGTGCGACCGTGCGCGGTCAAGTGGCGGACCTCAAATGACGACCGTTCGTGATCGAGCCATTTGAGGTGAAATGTGACCGTTCACGGCCGGTGCCGTTCGCGGCAAAAGATGGAATAGGACCGTTCGCGGTCAAGCGCCTTACTTCGAATGACGATTGTTCGAGATCGAGCCATTCGTGGTAAGGTGCGACTGTTGGCGGTCAGGGGGTGGACCTCAAATGGCGACCTTTCGCGATCGAGCCATTTGTGGCGAGATGAGTTGTGTCGTTCGAGGCGAGTTTGTGACTGTTCGAAGTCGGGTGCCGTTCGAGGCGAATTGTGACCTTTCGAGGTCGGGTGCCGTTCGAGGCGAGTTGTGATCGTTCGCGACCGGGTGCCGTTCGAGGCGAATTGTGACTGTTTGAAGTCGGGTGCCGTTCGAGGCGAATTGTGACTGTTCGAAGTCGGGTGCCGTTCGAGGCGAATTGTGACTGTTCGAAGTCGGGTGCCGTTCGAGGCGAGAAAGTGTGCCCAGGAGGGCTTGGGGTGCCGTTCTAGGCGAGAAAGTGTGCCCAGGAGGGCTTGGTATTAATGATGCCAGGCTCACGTTCGAGTGGGTCCTTGGATCGTTTGTGTGCCTATTGGAGGCGAATAAGTGTGCTCGGGAGGCTTGGAATTGTCGATACCAGGTTCACGTTCAAGTGGGTCCCCGGATCGTTTGTCAGGGTGGTTTATCGCCATCTCAGAGCATGCCTAAGGACCGTTCGTGACCCCGTACATGTGTAAGTAGCTTAGCTATCAAAACCAAATATTCATTCAACTGAAGAGTTTCAAAGCAAAAGTGTCCGACAAAATCAAATTCAGCATACAAAAAGCAAAAATGAAACAGCGACGTCCGAGTGCAAACATCCACATCGACGTGGTTTATAGTTGTGTCAGAACATGCCTGAGGATCGTTCGCGGTCCCGTACATGTGTGAATAACTTATTCGTGTCGGTGTGGAGTTTTGCCACTCATTCGTTATTTTCTTAATCAATTGATAATCAAATGGTGTCCCTGTGCAGGGCCACCTCTGGCTGATGTAGACGGTGGTCGTTCCGGCTCCACTGCTGGAGTTCGCCTCCTCACATACCGAAGTAACATACTGTTCCGAATATGCCCCTCCACCTCATCCTTCAGATGCCTGCAATCGTTGGTGTTATGCCCGTTCAGTTCGTGGAATAAGCAATATTTGTCTGACTTTCTCTCGTCAACAGTGGGGTCCCTTCGTATTGGTCTACGGTATGGAACTTGCTCTCGTGTATCTTGGTAGATTCGCTCCAAACTCTCATTCAGCTCTGAATAGGTGGTGAATCGTGGCTCTCTTCGTAGCCGCTTTGTCCTGTCATCATTATCCTCAGCCTTTCTCTTTCCCTTGCTAGTCTCCGCAACCTTTCCAGGTGGGTTTTCGCTCTTGATTGCGTAAACGTCATCTTCTTCCTCTCTTTCTGCACTAGCATCTTCCAAACGCAGAAACTTTTCAGCCTCATGATAGAACTCCTCCAGATTCATAGGCGGGTCCTTGGTTAATGAATTCTTGAACTCTGTACTATCAGCTATTCCAGATACAGCCGCCATCATGACCATAGATGGATCTGGTCGATCCACTGATGCTGCCGCCGCATTAAATCGCGTTAGAAAGCTCCTCAAAGTCTATCCAATTTTCTGCTTCAAGGTTGCCAAAGTCATCACATTCTTGGGTCTCGCAATATGAACCCTGAATTGCCTCATGAATCTCTCAGTTAAATCTGCCCACGTTCCTATGGAGCCGCTCTCTAGTTGCCTAAACCATAACGCTGCAATGTCCGTCAAATACAGTGGAAAGCACCGGGCCATGATCTCCTGTGATACCCCCAGCACTTCCATGTGCCTCATATACTTAGTAAGATGGACCGCAGGGTCTGTCCTCCCATCGTACATCTCTACTGATGGTAGCTTGAATTCTGGTGGGTTCCTAGCCATCCTAATCGCAGAAGAAAAAGGACTCCTGTTTACATCTTCCAAGTCACTGTTTACTAAACCTCCTCTCATAGCTCTTCTAACCATCTCTGCTAATCTGTCATTGTCTCCAAGCTGTAGTCCTCGTTCACTGCCTTCGACCTGCCCCCCGAGTCCGCGGGAGTTTTCATGTGTATGCCTCCCTGGCTGAACGTTCATTCCTCTATTGCTACCAGGTGGCTCGGATGCCCCCATCTCTCTTCTCGGGGTCGGATCAACATACTCTGCGTGAGTGCCCCCTAGCTCTGGTGCTACGCCAGATGGTCCTGCTCCGTTCTGAACTCCAGTTGCTCCTTGGTTTTGTGCTCCAAGTTTCCCAATTTGCTGAAGCAAGTTCTAGATCATCTCTTCTTGTCTTCTTATCATAGCCTCCATCTCATCCCTAGTGATGAAGGCTGAAGCTTGGTTTTCTCCTGAGGAAGCCTCTTGACTCCCTTCCTGTTGACTCTGCTCTGGCCTTGGCCTTCTGCTTGATTGTCTCGCCATGACTCTTCCAATCTGAATCTCTAAACTCTCAAATTCAACTTCCAAGCGGTAGGTCCTTGAGTTCAATTCTCAGCGAAAGCACCAAAATGTTTGCGCAAAAAATGGGCAAACACCTCAAAGTCGTACGATTTAGTTGATTTTATGTTGTTTTCAATGATTTGGGTGATTTATGCAAATATGTAAAAAGCAGAGACTAAACTGTAAAAGACACACAGATTTATAGTGGTTCGGCCAGAACATGCCTACGCCCACTTTATATGTTATTCTCCTTTTTCTCTTCAGATTACAAGTACAAAGCCTTGTATACAAGTATACGAATGTTGTTTGAAAGTCCTATCCGTGCTTGAGCTCTTAAACTTGTCTGCCATTGTTGTACCCCTGCCCCTCTATTTATAGAGTGAGGCTGGGGGCAGAGCTCCTGGATGTCTATAGCTGCTGGTGGGCTTGGGCTGAAGCAATCTGGTTTGGCATCATTCTGGTTCGGCAGCGTCTTGGCTTGGTGGAAGGTGTAGTATTTTGGTTCGGTGGTGATGTTGGTTCGGCATTGGCGTGGAGAGGTGGCGGTTCGGTAGTGGCTATATGGGGTTTGGACCGGTGGAGGTTGGTCCGGTGTGGGTACAACCGAATGGATCTTATACTGAGAATGCCGAATGATCCCTTGTGTTGGGAATGCCGAATGAGCCTTCATATTTGAGAATGTCGAATGAACCATGGGGAGTTCGAATACCGAACGAACTCAAACACTTGAACTACCGGACGAAAATGAGGGGTTTTAAGTACCGGATGACACTTATTACCGGATGAACTCGGGGAGTGTAGTGTCGAACGAACTCTTGCCTTGCTTTACCGAATGAACCTTCGTACTTGAATCATGAGTGAAATCCCAGACTTATATACGCTTGCTTGCTTCTTCTTGTTCCGGTCGTGGTGGAAACGCACCCAACACTGATATTCCAGTTTTGACCAAAAATGGGATAACACCATGCATCAGATATTCAATGCACATTTAATTTTTAAACGTAAATAGTTTAGAATATTTATACATACAAACTTTTCTGGTTACCTGTATACATCAAAAGTATTGATCTTCTTTATTTTAAAGAAGATTTTTAATCTATGTAGTACTTGCTATAACGAGCATTTGAAAAGCGAAAGATTAGTATATATTTCAATTTTACATGTGATTTAGGATGTTTTCTATTCAAAAAACAAAAGGATCGATGATATTAGTGGAGTTCAGAAAATAGGGGTGCAATTAGTAATGCGATACTTACGAAATGAACATATCTATTGAATTATGTAGGGTATCCATTTTTGCCTACTTTGTCAGGGTGGTGATAAGATTTTGATTCTCTTCTGTGTACTTTTTTTAAGAGGATAACATAATAGAGTAACATAGAAAAAATAATAATTATTGCCTATGTGTATATAAGATTGTCTAGCCCATCTATCTTTAAATAACAGTACAAATTTGTTTTCTACTATCTCTGCTAATTCAAGGAATTTTCTTTTATTTAGTTTTATAACATATTTAATCTTTAAATTCATATATATATAATAATAATGACAAGAACAATAATAATAAATTCAATAAATTTCAATAAAATAATTCCTTTCATGTCTGCTCCTGTTATCCCGCTCCTTTCCCCTCTCGTCACCTCATCTGTTCCTTCCATACCTTATGTCAACTCTGCCGTATCACCCCTTATCTCCGTAGACAACCCTATCCTTTTTTCTACTGATCTTTCCCCCCTCCTGCCTCCTTAGCAGTTCGTTCTGTCTCCTCCTCAGTGCCCTCTCCCCTCACATCAAATGTTCCTTCGACCGCTCCTGTTCTTGTCTCTATTCCTCCGGTTATCCCCCATCTCGATCCTTCTGATCCGCCACCTTTTCATCCTGCAGGCATATCCCCTCCATCTCAGGCCGTCGTCCTCCTCCCCTCCGATCTAGGTGAACGGAAATGGACTTCTCTGTTTAAGCGAAAACCGAGGAACACTGGGAAGTACATCCCCGTTGACCTAACTCCAGTGTATGAAGATGAAGCATTAGTGCCACCACTGGATGTTATTGAAGCTGGTGCTGCTATCTGGAATGATACTATAGTTGGTTTTTTCCTTGACAAACCACTATCGTATACAGTAGTCGTACAGAAGCTGAAGAATATATAGAAACTAAAAGGCTCTGTCACAGTTAAATCGGATGGTATCATCTTCTTATTCAGCTTCTCTTGTAGTGAAGACAGGAAAATAATATTGCAGAGTGATCCCATTATTATGAATAATAAATTATTCATAATTAAACCATATGATGCTGCTGTGAGTAATGTTACAGGATCTGTCACCGTTGTTCCAGTTTGGGCACACTTATATAATCTCCCTATATTTGCATGGTCGCCCCTAGAAATTAACTGGCTCATTAGTCATTTGGGTAAACTGTTATGTATGGATGAAATGACAGAGAAGCAAGATAGGTTGAGCTTTGCGAAGTGCTTGATTAAGGTCAAGCCAGACAAGGAGCTAGTTGATGAACTTTCAGTTAAACTGGTTGAAGGAGGTCATCACAAAATTTATGTTGAGTACTTATGGAGGCCTGATGTTTGCGTAAAGTTCAAGAAGTTCGGGCACAAAACTGAAGGTTGTGATAATAATGATAAATGTAAAACAAAGAATGATAAAGAAAATAGAAAAATTGATAGAGAGGAAGACAAAGCAGAAAACGCTGAGAACGTCCGAGTTCATAAAAATGTCAGACCAATCCACAAGCAGAGAATTAGAAAATGGCAACGTGTTAAGAAAAAGAAAATAGTTAATACTGTGCTGGAAGTTCACGTCGAACAAGCAGGAGGAATGAGCGGTGAAAAGGTGAATGAGAAAGTTAGCGTTGATTTTCATGTAAAAAATAAGGCTAACGAGATGGAGAGAGTAGGGAAAGAAACTGTGCAATGTAGTTCTGATGAACTGGGTGATGAAGAAAAGAGCGAAACGGTGACAGTCAACTCTCAAGATATTGATACTAATATGGATGAGGAGAAATCAAAAACGAAAGAAGTGAATAATGGAGTTGACGAATTAGCTGATAATATAATGATATCTAACAAATTTGATGTTCTCCTTGAACTGGATGAGGTGGATAATTTAAGTGACATGTATAATGAAAGACTTAAAGTGGATGAAAAGAGTGAAGCAATAAATGATAATTCTGAGGAAGTAATAAAAATAACTGCTGCAGAGCAAGAGATACAAAAGAATATGAGCAACAAAAATCCAAAGCAAGATAAGCCTGTTCACTCAATACAACTGCACAATAAGGTAGACAATCTAGAAGGCAATACAACAACTGAAACTGGAAATAAAGACAGTGAGTCAAACACTGAAAGTAGAAGTGAAGACGGATAAAACGCAAGTTCTAAGAAAAATAAAAAGAGTAAAAAAAAGAATGTATATCTCAGGAATGCTGCTGACTCAAGTGAGGATACACACATGCACGATGATACATGCACACCTTGTTCTTTCAACAATCAAACATTGAATAATACCCACCAAGTTGCTGTTAGTTCTCACGAACCAACTCCTCTTCATGTATACTCCAACATCAAACCTCCATCTGCGTACAAATTACCACCACCATTGTCACCCTCTCCCCCTATTCCTATTCTCTCCAGTCAAGACACCCCCCAACAAAAGAAGGTACTACAAACAGTGAAGTGACTCCACTACCTGCTGCAATTCCTAAGTACTTGTATTCTACTCAAGCAGTGACTAGGAGAATGAAAATTGAAATGGTCAATGCCCATGCTCATCAATGATGTCACATCTTGGAGCATGGAATTTACGTGGGGGTCATCATGTTATCAAACTTGACCAGTGTAAAAAACTAATCAGTTCTCATAAGTTATCTATCTTAGCGATACCTGAGACTAAATTAAATCAAGCTTTAACTGTCAAGGTAGCCAATTACATACAACCAGATTGAAAATTTATTCACAATCTGAATGAAGCACCATATGGTAGGATTTTGATTCTTTTCAATCCCCTTCATGTCCAAATAACTCCTATCCTATCCAATTCCCAGATGATACATTTCCGTGCTCATTCTTCCTCTGATAATACTTCCTTCTATGTTACCTTTGTCTATGCCTCTAACTCAACTTCAGCCAGAGCAACATTATTTGATGTTATCCCAGCATTGAGGCAGTCCTCTCACCCGTGGATAATACTTGGTGACTTCAACTGTTGTTATTCGCTTTCTGATAGAGCTGGTGGAAATCCCCTTTCCCTTAATGAAATTCAACCTCTTGCTGATACCCTCAACCAAGCCGAACTAATACCTGTTAGATCAGTAGGAATGCAGTATTCATGGAACAATAAAAGAAGGCATGGTAGTAGGATCTTTTCTAGGATCGATCACACTATCTCAAACCAGTCTGCTCTTACCAAATGGCCTCTCCTCTTCAGCCTTCTACCTCCTCCTCTCCTTTCTGACCACTCTCCACAAATAATCCATCTTCGTGGAGCAGACAAGAGAGGAAAAAAAATTATATATTTTTTAACTTTTGGGTTAATGAACCAAATTTTAGGACTACTGCATTTAATGCTTGGAGTAAAACTAAGAATGGTAATCACTTATTTGTTTAGGAAAAAATCAAAGAAGTAAAAGAAGTCCTGAAGATATGGTCGTATAAGAGATTTGGCAAGGGAGACAAATTGAGCACTTCGATTGCAGAAAAGCTTGCTGAGGTTCAAATGGACATGATGTCTAATGTTACTAATACAAACCTGTCATCAACTGAGTATAACTTGGCCCAACAATACTACAAAGCATTAAATATAGAAAGTGATATGATAAGGCAAAAGTCAAGAATAAAATGGCATGAAAAAGGAGATAGAAATAGTGCGTACTTTCATGCTAGCCTCAGGAACAAACATCATAGAGAAAATATTACAACTATCAAAGATAAGAATGGTGTCCTTCAATCATCTGTCGTAGATGTTCAGGATGCTTTTGCTCAATATTTCTCTTCCTTATATGGCAATACGAACGACTTTATTCCTACTATTGACGAGATCCCATCTGACATCCTTCTAGAGTAACAGCTGACGACTATATCTTCCTTTGCACTGAAGTTTCCTCTGAAGAAATTGAGAGGGCGATGTTTTCTCTTAACAGTAGCTCATGCGGTGGCCCTGATGTGTTGAACGCTAAATTCTATACTACATGTTGGTCTTTTGTTTCAACTGATGTCACCAATACAATAAAGCTTTTCTTCAAAAAGTCCAAGCTTTTCAAGTCGTACAACTACACTAATATAGCTCTTATCCCTAAGAATAAAAATGCTCATGAAGTTACTGAATTTCGTCCTATATCATGCTGTAATACCATTTATAAATGCATCTCAAAAGTTACCGCTACAAGACTTAAATTTGTGCTTCCTAGACTTGTATCCAAAAATCAAGCTGCATTCCTCCCTGGTAGGAACATTCTTGATCATATCCTTCTCTCTCATGAACTCCTTAAAGGTTATAACCGTAAGAATGACACCCCGAAAGCTGTGTTAAAACTTGATATCATGAAAGCTTTTGATATGTTACAATGAAATAGCATTATTCAAATCATGGGTTATATAAATTTCCCGCCCCATTTTACTGCTTGGATATATGAATGTATCTCTACTCCAATATATTCGGTCATTGTCAATGGTATAACTACTGGTTTTTTTGGAAGTAGGCAAGGTATTAGGCAGGGTGACCCGATATCTGCTTATGTCTTCATTATGGTTATGGAACTACTAACGAGTATGATCAACAATCTAATAAACCAAGGAAAGTTCAAACTCCATCATGCGTGCAGTGATCCTCAAATCTCTACGTTGATGTTTGCAAATGATCTAGTTGTGTTTTGTACTCCTGACTTCGCAACTGTTAACAATTTAATGATACCCTAGATCAGTTTTATGCAATGACTGGATTAAAGGTTAATATCCAAAAATGTGAAATTATTTTGGCTGGTGTTAACATGGGACAGGAGGTTGAAATTTCTCTAGCTACTGGCCTATCTTCTATCCCAACCACTGTATCCTACTTGGGGCTTCCGCTTGCAACATCAAAAATAACTACTAGTCAATGTCTACCTCTTTATGAGAGGATTACAGCGAGATTAAACTGCTGGACCACGGGAAAGCTAAGCCAAGCTGGTAGACTTACTTTAGTTAAGTCTGTAATTTTTGCGATGCAAGTATACTGGGCTAGAACATTCGTTCTACCCTTTAAGTTAATAAAAATGATTAGAAGTGCATTTATGCGATTTCTATGGACGGGTAGAACAACAGGAAGATACATTCCCCCAATTAAATTTAACAGAGTTGAGCGACCTTTGAATAAGGGGGGTCTTGGTATCATCAACATAAAGCAATGGAATAAGGCGGCTTTTGCGAAGCATGTGGACACCTACTTCAACAGTACTGACAGCTTATGGGCACAATGGTCTCGTCATAATGTTGTCAGACGAAGGAGTTTTTGGAATATGATTAAGCCTCAAAACCTGAGTTGGACATGGCAGAGTATTTTCAAGATTAAGGAGGAGATTCTCCCTCTCAGTCAAATGAACACCAACCCTATATACAGTGTAAGTTTCTGGGATGATCCATGGCTCGACAAGGGGCTGATTCTAGGAAGACAACTAACGTACAATGAAATTTTGCAAACTGGCATTCACCAAGCAGCTAAGGTAAGGGATGTTCTCTATAACATTCAGAGTACTAATGCCTTCTCTTCCAATCAGAGAATTCAAAATATCTGGAATATGATCAGTAGGTATATGCCGATGTCTTCTACCTCTGATAAGCTTGTATGGGGTGATAAAAAGACTAGGTTTAAAATAGGCAATGTATATGAATACATGATGAAGAACACTTTTCATCCAAAGTGGAAATGGTGGAAGCGAACATGGCATAATGACAGTAGTATGCGAGAAAACCTGCTACTGTGGAAGGTGCTTAATCGTGCAATCTTAACTAAAGCTAAACTTGCGTGCTTGGGAATGAATGTTAACGTACTGTGTTCATTCTGCTATGAACAGGTTGAGACTGTTGAACATTTGTTCTTCGAATGTTCTGATATTATGCAAGTTTGGACAACGGTAATGGCTAAACTCTGTAGATTTGATATTTCTCTTGACAATCAGGTGGAGTGGAATATTATTCATGCAAAAACTGTGCACATGCAAAAAGATAAGAGAATTTTTCTCGCTGTGTTGAAGAGTTTCATCTCTGCGGTATGGAGAGAACGAAACACTAGAGTATTTGACGTCAACAATGCAAAATCTGAATCTATGTTCAAGATTTGGATAAAGCATGAGATCAAATATTCTCTTGGAATGCTTACATTCTCCTTTGATCCAGGAATTTATCAATCCTTCTAAGTGTCTTTTTTGTGTTTTGTTATTTTTTTCTTTTCATCTTTTAGTTTCAGTTTCTTGTAGCACTTTGTTTTCCTCAGTTCTCTCTGAGCTTTGTACTTTGTTGTATGTGTTGTTTTCCTTTGGTGCTGCAATAAAATGATCGGGGACCATCCAACCCCGTCGGCCTTGCCAAAAAAAACAATAATAATAAATTAACTAAAATTATAAAAATTAACTTCATTTATTAAGTTACATAAAAAATAATCAAGTTGATAATAATATAATAATAATAATAATTTAACTAATATTTCTGAAATTAACAAAGTTTTTATAATAATACTAAAAACAATAACAAAAATAGCAACCATAATAGCAATAGTAACAATAAATGAACTTAATTTTATAAAAATTAACTAAATTTAAAATAATAATACTAACATTAATAATAAATTGTAAAATATTAAGCAAATCAACTAAGTTTATAAATACTAACAACAACAGCCATAATTTGTTAATATCCTATTGTGTTATAAGAAATTTATTATGGTCTTTGACTTTCCATAAAGCCACTCTTTCAAACTGAAAATAAAAATAAACGAGACATATATGAAAAATATGATTCGTACAAGAAAAGTTAGCTGTATAGCCAATGTTAATCAAGCTTACACATTTGTTATTGCAAAACTGGCACAAAAATATATTAAGTAAGTTTATTCACGTTAGATTTTTATTATTCATCTTAGGTTATTTTATTACTATGTTATATATCTTGGAAATGGTACAAAAGGATGTTGGAAGTTTTCTTCAATAGCAAATAGATTTGATTTTAGAAGAAGATAGGTAAGAGGTTGGAGATGGAAAAAAAACGGATTTTTTAGTAAGGAGAAAAACTTTATTACTAAACTTTATTACAAAAGTTCATATTTTTTTCTTACATCCAAAATGAATCCACATCTATTTATACGAGTCCATATCACAAATAAACGGTGGAGATTATCTCAATCTGACTGTTCTCCATAAATATCTCCTAAATATTCTCTCATACAATTTTAAATATATTAGTCCATAAATATCTCATAAATATTCCTTCATACTATTATATATATATATATATTCTAGATTCTAAAAAAAATATAGATTACAAAATTAAGTTTATTTCCAACACCCCTCCTTAAACTTGACTTTGCTACTCCAAGCAGACTCCTCAACTTAACAAAATTTTCATGCTTGAGAGGTTTGGTGAAGATATTAGCTAATTGATCATGTGTCTTCATGTGCTCTAGTTGTACATACTTTTTAGCAACACACTCTCTAATGTAGTGGTAGCGTGTATCAATATGCCTGCTTCGATCATGGAAGACTTGGCGCTTGGTCAAAGCAGTTGTTGACTTATTGTCCACGAAAATCTTGTTCGGCTCCTCTTGTGACAAGCTCAACTTTTTTAAGAGGTTTTGTAACCAAATTGCATAGCAAACACATGAAGTAGCAGCTACATACTCCGCTTCGCATGTGGAAAGAGTGATAATCGACTACTTTTTCGACATCCATGTGAAGGTCATGTCCCCCATATAGAGCACGAAGCCGCTTTTGCCTTTTCGATCATCCATATCTCCACTCCAATCATTATCGCTATATCCAACAAGCTTGTAATTATTAGAAATAGAGTAGTACAAACCAAAGTTTGTTGTCCCTTTGACATAACGAAGAATCTTCTTTGCTGCCTTCAAATGAGTTGATGTTGGGTTCTCCATGTATCGACTGATAACTCCTATCGTATATAGGATGTCGGGTCTTGTGCACATTAAGTATCGCAAGCTTCCAACTAAGCTCTTAAAGAGTGTTGGGTCTATCTTTTCTTCTTCCTCATGCTTTAACAACTTGATTCCACATTCCATTGGTTCGTAGACCGGGTTAGAGTCATCCATCTCGAACTTATTCGGTACTTCCTTAGCATAGCCTTCTTGAGTGATTAGAATGCCTTGGTATTCTTGTTTTACTTCAATGCCAAGATAGTAAGACATAAGCCCAATATCGGTCATCTCGAACTCCTTAGTCATCTCTTTCTTAAACTCATTAAACATACTTGGATTGTTACCAATGAAGATCAAGTCATCTTCATACAAGCATACAATCAATGTACCACCATTGTGGATTTTGATATAGAGTGCATAATCATATAGACGTTTGATGAAGTTTCTCACTTGGAAATACTTATCAATTCGAGCATTCCAAACTCTTGGGGTTTGTATCAACCCCGTAAAGTGCCTTTTTAGGTTCAAGACCTTATATTCTTCTCCCTTGATTTTGTAGCCTTGTGGCCGCTCGATATAAACTTCTTCTTCAAGAACTTCATTTAGAAATGCAGATTTCACATCCATTTGATGTATTTTCCAATTGTTTTGAGCTGCTAATAAAATAATTAGTCTAACAATTTCTAGTCGAGTGATTGAAGCGTATACCTCATCATAGTCAATGTCGGCTCTTTGACTATAGCCTTTTGCCACTAATCTTGCCTTGTATCTTTCAACTTCTCCTTTAGCATTATTCTTTAACTTGTATACTGGCTTCACACCAATTGCCTTGTGCCCTTGTGGAAGTGAAGCTAACTCTCATGTGTCATTTTTCTTGATTACCTTTACCACTTCATTCATCGTGTTTCTTCAACTCTTCTTTTTTCAAGTTTCTTGAAAGTTCATGGACTCACAATCCGCAAATAGACAAAAAAAGTAAGATTTTTTTGGTTTTCGGTTAACTCATATATTTCTTGAAGGCTTCCAAAGTGTGAAGCTTTTTCACTTGAGCTTTCATCTTCCTGATAACTCGTGGCTGGTGAAGCTGGTGGAGAAGTAGGTTCCTCTCTTGATTGTTCCATCCTTGATTGTTGCATGTCATCTTTTGTAAAATGTGAAAAGAAGTTGTAGTCTTCATTATGTAAACTCCAATTCTACTCTCCTTTTTCATTGAACACAGCATCTCGACTAATGATTATCTTCCCCTTATCAGGATTGTAGAGCTTGTAGCCTTTGGTGTTGGTGTTGTAACCAATAAAGATGTACTTCTCACTTTTGTCATCTAACTTGCATCGCTTCTCGTCCGATACATGTATGTGAGCTATGCTTTCAAACATCTTAAATGGAAAATACCGGGCTTCCTTCCACTCTATGCTTCTTGTGGTGTTTTTCCCCAAACACTTTTTATTGGAGATCGGTTTGACAGATAAACCGCACATGCAACTGCTTCCGTCCAAAACTCCGTTGACGGCCTCTTACTTTTGAGTATGCTCCTTTCCATCTCAAGGATTGTCCTATTCTTTCTTTCTGCTGCTCCATTTTGCTGGGGGGGATTTAGGCACTGTCAGTTGTCATAGAATTCCATTATCTTCACAATAAAATTTCTTTGATGTGAACTCTCTTCCATGGTCAGATCTCATGGCTTTAATGACAATGTCACTTTCCTTTTCAACATGAGCCTTGAACTTCTTGAAGTTCTCAAGCAGCTCTGGTTTCTCCTTTAAAAAATACATCCATGTTTCTCTTGAAAAATCATCAATGAAAAGAAGGAAATAGTTACTCTTTATAAGTGAACTTGACTTGACCGGACCACACACATCCATGTGTACAAGTTCCAATGGTTTTTTACTCTTGAGTATGACTCCTTTGGAAAGCTCGTTTTGAATTGCTTTCCAAGTAGACATCCTTCACACACTTGATCAGGATGGCTGATGCAAGACAATCATTTTTCCATTTCCTTCTTAGAGAGCAACCCTAATCCTCTGAAATTGGGATGCCTAAATAAAAGATGCCAAAGCCAAGAAGTATCTTTGTAGCACAACTTAAGGCGCCATGCAACATCACTTTGAATGTTGAGAACGAACATTCTATTTTTAGTCATCGGCACCTTAGCAATGAAGTTACTTGCACTGTCTCTTATAGAAAGGTTTTTATCATTTAATTGAATATCATAACCTTTCTCTAAGAGTATCCTAAGCTCAAGATGTTGTTCTCTATGTTTGGCACATAGTAAACATTGAAAATGAATTGGTGATCTCCATTCTTCAATCGAATGAAAACATTTCATTTACCTTTCACCTGTGCTTTGGATTCATCTTCGAATGCCACGTTTCCCTTTATCGATTCATCAAGTTCAAAAAACATGTTTCTTTTTCCGCACATATGGTTGCTTGCACCACTATCTAGATACCATTGATTATCCTCAGTCCTTTCATTTTCCTTGTAAGCCAGTAGTAAAGTACCATCTTCTTGATTTTATTGTTCAATGTAATTGGTCCTCTCTTCAACTTTATTATTGCTAGCAGCTTTACATTCAGAAGCATAATGTCCAAAAAATTACAATTGTAGCATTTGACGAGTGACTTGTCATGCCTTAATTTTGAATTTCCTCTTCCACGACCTCTTGCTGATCTTTCTCCTCTTTGGTTATTGTTGTCATTGTTTTTGTAACGATCCAGAATTTCTGTCAATTAAAATTTATATATTTAATTGATTTTAAATATTAATAAGTGAAGTTAAACAGTCGAATAATTTATTTTTCGAATATCGGGATTTAATTGAATAATTAAATCGATAATTTAATATGGAAATTTCAGAAATAATTGGAAAATGGGTTTAAAATATGATTAAAATTGATTTTTAAAATTTTATTATATCATATTGGAGTTATAATAATGTTATAGAACTTTTAAAATCAAATTAAAAGTTAATTTGTGAAAATTGAATATTTTAATATTTAATTGACGAGTAAAAATAGCCACTTTTCAAACAGTCTCAGATTTCAACGAAACCATTTTCATCGTATCCGTAATGTTATATTATTATATGATTTCAAATTTCATGTCAATCGGATTTACCGTTTGTCCGGGGCAAGCCAAAACGCATTGAAAATTCGTTTAATCGGTTTAATTTAAATTTGATCGTTTATTGTCGTAACTCGCACAGATGATCGAATTAGCCTCCGAAACACATTCCATTGTGTTCGGAACGCGGGGTAAACCTTAGAAACGTCAGCCGGCACGCTTCGTTTGGAGTTTGGAAAATTTCGGATGAATAGTGTTTTTGGAAATTTTCTATATAAGGGCTTCATAACTTCAATTTGCAAACAAGAAAACCCAAAACCCTAATTTCTGAGGCCAACCGCCACTAACATCTTCAATGGCCAGAAACGCATCATCTTTCTTCCTCAATATCTCACGATCTGTTCACAATTAGGCTTCGGCATCTAAACGAAAAACGTAGAGCACGAGATGATCTTGAAATCCATACGGAGATGATGGATTTTGGAGCAACGAAGTGGAAGAAAACGACCCGCATTCGTGCTCGTCTATGGCGCGTTTTCCCAAGCGACGACGTGACCGAGATCGACCATATTTTGGCCGATGGGGTGTTTCATGTAGGCGGCGGTGGTGGTGGCCTCTGATCGTCTTCGTTTTGCTTGTAGAGGTTGCGAAAATTAGGGCAAGAGGCGGCGTTAATGGGTTCTCGCGTGCGAATACTGGGT
This sequence comes from Allium cepa, assembly GCA_030765085.1. Lineage (NCBI taxonomy): Eukaryota > Viridiplantae > Streptophyta > Magnoliopsida > Asparagales > Amaryllidaceae > Allium > Allium cepa. Next base: position 540,543,779 of record CM060939.1, read on the forward strand.
TGGGGGAGAAGATCAACGGGGACGGCCTTGATGCGTGCTAGGGGATCGAACGGCCAGGATCAAACTAGGTTATAAAAAATTAAAAGAATATGTAAATTAATTATATTTAAATTCGTACAAACTTTAAAATAGTGTAACTTCTTCATACGAGGTCGAAAAATTACGAAACAACTTGCGTTGGGTTCGTATGGACGAGCACTACGCAATGGAGCTGGATTGGATTCGTTTGGAGCTAGTGAAAATTTCAGGTAAAATTAAACGCGTGTTTAATTTTATTCGAAATAAAACACTAAAACGAAATTGAAATCAAGGTGAGAACTTCTCACTCAATCTAATTGTTTCGATTTAAATTTTAAATAGTTATATTTAAAATTTCTTGATTGTATGTTTGAATGATGATTGTTATCTATTGATTGTTAAAATAGACATTATGCGCCGTTAGTAAGCGGAGGTTATTTATTAAAAACATATACCGCAAATATTTCACTGCAAAGTGAAATTGGTATTATTTATGTACGTGGAGTAGATTTTCCCGCATTATATAGCGGATGAGACCCTACTGTGCCGCATAATAGCGGATAATATTTTATAAATCCCATATACCGCGATATTCCGTATTGGAACGGAATTGGTATTGTGCTAACATCTTTAAATGCAGGGAAACATGTTGGAGGGATCCAACTGGATTCCTTAACAATATTGATTTATTTACAGATATTTTGATATTTGTTACTGATATATGATGTCTTTGTTGTCGTGATTGACTATTTGGTGCTGTTGCATCATCGGATCCATTTTTGAAGTTTTAAGATAATGATTTTTTATTTTAAAAAAAGAATTTTAAAGTGATTTTTGAAAGTATACGTTTATTAAATTTTGAATTGTTAAAATAAATAAACATAATAATTTTATTGTTATAAAAGTTATATTTTTGGAAAATAGTACTTAAGTATGATTTTGGAGTTATATAAGTTCTAAATAACGTTTTGTAAATTATTAAAAGAATTGGTTTATTTAAATTGAGATTTTTGAATTATTATAAACAGTTTATATAAAAGATTTCTAAGATTAATATTTATAAATTAAAAATATAGGAATTGTGAAACGAGTTTTATTAAGTGTTAAAATGAAGTACAAATGGATTTCACAAGTGAATAAAATTTATAGATTTATAAATTGGGAAGTTATAAAATGAATAGATTTTTGTAAAATAAAAGATTTATAAATAATTAACTTATAAATCGGATTTTGGGTATAAAGTTGAGTTATAAATTGAATTGATTGATAAAAAGGGATTCTATAATTGAAGTTTTTATAAATAGAAATGGAATTTATAAACATTGTTTATAAATCCGAAATCAATTGAATTTGGTGAAATAAACATAGAAGTTTATTAAAGGAGATATATTCGTGATTTCGGATACCGAATTATCCTTGAAATAAAATGTGTAGAAAATATTGAATTTGGTTAGTGAAGTATATTCACGATTTTGGACAGCGAATATATTATTAAATAAAATGGATATGTTTTGGGAAAATGAATATTATCAAATGAAGTTAATTGTTTTAACGATGTATTAGATTATGTTAAACATCGAAACCATAGATTTCAGCATTCGTTGTTGAAATAGACGTTTTCGAGAAAGAGAAGGAAATGGTGGACAATAACACTGTTGTTATAGTAAATGGTTTCCGAAAGGAAATGTTTTATATAGTATTGCGATTTATATATCTATCTTAAATTCGAATCCCTATACTAGTGATTTTGGGTTGTCGTAACGATTTTTTACGCAACATTCGTTTTGACCCAACTAAATGTGTTTGTAAGGATGTTTTCCTTAGAGAATAAAATACATACTTAACTGTGATTTAAGTATATTGAATATTTTCAAATGTTGAAAATAAATAGATTTGTGAATTACTTATTATTAAATAAGTATGGAAATATTTTTCCAATATGAAATGAACGTTTTGGGAATTATCTTTTTAAAGATAAATTGAAAATGAATATTAGAAATCGATTTGAAAATCGTATATTCATAGATATTTTGAAAATGAAAATTCACTATGGAATTTATAAAAGAAAGGGGAATTTGTTTAAAAATAAACGATGATTTATTTTTGAAGCGTGGAAATAAATTTACGGATTTGGAACATAATTTTAAAATAAACCGGTAAGGATTTATATGATTGATTTAAATGAACCATTTTAAATTTAAAATGGATAAATATTTGGAAGTGTTTCCGTTTGAGGAAATTGATTTGAAATTTGTTTTCAAAAATTGAAAGGTGAAAAAAATGATTTGAAATTTATTTCAAATGGTTGAAGTGTGGAAATTATATATCTGGTAAAGATATTTTGGAAAATAAATAATTTGGAAAATTATTTGGAATCTGGTGATGTTGTGCATACCTATTGATAGTTAAATAATCGACTATCAATATTTACCTTTAAATAGGTATTTGTTGTGATTTGCTTGAATTTGAATGCCACACTTATTTTTAAATAAGCGCTCACTATTCGGGTTAGCCGAGAAAGGACCTTGGGGTCGTATAACCCATTCCGAATATGTGATACGTCGTTATGGACTGCATTTGATGACCGGTGTTGAAGACCGGATATCTGTGAAAACGGAAGGATTACCGTCAAATGTTTCTGCATCGGGTGATCCCCGATATAGAAATTTATTACCCTTTGTGATGGGAAGTCCGGTCGTGATTAGTGAATATCCGGATTGCAAGGACTTTTTTGTAAGTTCCTTCGGTTCCGTTCGATCCCGAACGGACTTGTATGGATGTGCGTCTGACATTACAATTTGAGATGTAAAGATGGTTTCAATCAAATATATTTCCGTTGGTGGCGGAGAATTTATTCTCTTACCTTAACACCCTTAGAGATTATGTAGTTGATGGTTACTAGTGATACATTCCCAAATTGGTAATGTGACATACGAAGTGCTGTTGAGCATATGTGATCAAAGCATGACTTTGTATAAAGCGTGGCTTTATGGACGAGACTTCGTCGGACGTCACACCCCGGAAATGGTCAAAACGGGAAGGATGCAGCAAAGTTATTAGGGGGTAGCGCCCCTTTAGTGTATGTCATTCCTTCTGGATAGAGGTGGTATCATGGTATGGAGCCCAGATACTTAACCTATGCTGTTGCTGCAAATTTATTACTTTGTGGTTGTTGGAATCGAGGATCCTCGGATATAGATCGGTTACGATTGGGGAATGACATATTCGTGTCAGTAGTTACCTAGTTTGAAAGGTAACTCGGCCTTGTGTTGGCAGAGATCCGATTAGGTTTTCGGGTCGTCTTTCCAGAGGCGTACCCATGTGACAATGGGAAGTTCCTTGGCTTGACCATTTGTTGGAAATCCAAACTTCAATACGCACCTTGTACGGTTTTAGTTGTAGAACCTGCCATTTACTTATGGCGGTCACCACTGTTTAGATGGTAGCTATAGTAGGCATACGATTATGGTCGTATGTTGGTTAAGATTTATATCTTTACTTTCGAAATTTTTTTCTACACTATGCACTAGTAATAATATCAAATGTTTCTTTTTAATGCGTATCAAGCATCTTTGACTATCATAAGAAGAAATCTCCTCTGATTCTGCATTTGCATTGTGTGTGTGTGCAGGAGGCCTTATGGTAGTTTCATTTTCTAAAAAAGCATTGCGAATCTATTTTAAAAATATCCCTTTGTTTGTTTTAAAAAGATAAACTACTTTAAGTTCTCACACCAGTCCCATGACTGACTCGGAGTTTATTGTTTTCCTTCCTAAACTCTGAGTGCCCACCAATTTCCACACGGGCAGTCTAGAGTTAGGTTATCAGGATATTCTGGAATTCAGGAGTTGCTGGAGGCAAGCTGGATGGCGTAGCATATTTATCTATTGTATATAGTATTTCTTTTCCGCTGTTTGTTGTTATTTGTTGTACACTCTGATGATGTAATATAATGTAATATGATGTAATGTAATAACTGATATAGTTCTTTATTTAAAGGTTATTCATTTATCTATTATATGTTGTTCCGCTGCGATTGTGAGATTCTGATATTGTTCTGTTGTTTCTTTCTGTTCTGTTCTATCATTTTCTCTCTTCTTCTATCTTTTTCTTCTTCTTTAATCATAACGGTACGGTTTTCCGGCATTCGATTGCTCGGCAGTTGATACAGTGGACGTATTGATGTCGGTTTTCGAGCGTCGAAAAGTCATAAACGTTACAGTTTTTGTCGTTATCGGGTCTCCAACCTCGTCGTGTCCATATCTACGACCTCTTCCTCATTCTTGACCACAATATCGTCTTTGTTGGCTTTGGTTGCTTTCTTTCTTTTTTGAATCAATTCGTGTCTTGAGTACTTGCTACACGATCTCTTCCTTCTTCATTTTCTTTTCTTCATAAGCTTGCAATGAACTCAAAAGTTCTTCTATTGTCATGGCCACCAAGTTTTTCGTCTTTTCGATGATGGCGACAATATGTTCAAACTTTGGATCTAATGGTCTAAGAATCTTCTCCATAATTTTTACATCATTTAACGTCTCACCGTTTCTTTTTAGGTTATTAGCAACTGTTAAAACTCTTGAGAAGTAATCAGAGATAAGTTCACCTTCTTTCATATGCAACGTTTCAAACTCTCCTTTTAAAGTTTGAAGACGTACCTTTTGACTTGACTGCTTCTTTGTAAGATGTTCGAAGCTTTTTCCATGCTTCTTCAGCTGACTTTGATCCCGAAACTTTCTCAAAATTATTGTCATCCAATGCATAATAGATTAGACAGAGAGTCTTCTTGTCTCTCATCCTTGAGCCTCTCAAACTATTCATTTGAGTTTGAGATAGACTATCTTACGTGATGTGCTTCAAGTAGAGTCATCATCCTTAAACTCCAATTGTCATAGTTGGTCTTGACGAGCGTTGAGACTTGTAAGGAAACGCCACTATTCGGCATGATCTTCAAGCTCTGATACCAAAAGACTGCTAGAATTTAATGAGTTTTCTTTGAATGAGATTTATGACCAAACTGTTAAATATAGCGTATTCAGTTTTGATAAGATGACTATATCTCTGTTCATTAACATGTTAACATCCATGTTAAGGCGTTAGTAATATATGTATATAAATGGTGTATGTGTGTATTTATGTATCTATATTTAAACAGTAAATCAAGGCACAGAGCAATGATCAAAATTTGAAATATTAAAGTATATTCCCCTTCATCCACTTAGTTAAAAAGTTGAAAATGCATTCATATAGAAACAGGCGTGGATGTTAATTTTTTTAATATTCAATAAATTACTACAACACATATAGCTCAACCTACATAAGAATGCGTTCTGTGATCTTTTCTGAAATTGGTTATTCCTTTCTCTTTGTTAATTAAGTTTCATAAAAAAATAAACAAGTTCAACAACAAATTTAACTTTGTCAATGCTGCTTTAATGTAACAAGTTCAGCCACAAATTTTCTCCATTAATAGAAGGAGGCACATTGCTAGTTTGCACAGCGTATAAATAATTATGAAATTGTTCGAATAATTATTAAGTTCTGTTGTTGGCTTATGGAAAATAATACATTGCAATATAGCCTGAAACCGATCTGTTTAATATTCTTAATGTAATTTAGGAGCATACAAAACTCCATCCTAGTATATGGAGGTCTTCTGCGTTTTCGTTCATTGAACTCAGTAAGATAATATTCGCTTTAACAAGGCCTTTTAGCTGATGTTGCACATCCATGGAGAGTTGACCTTTTTTTCTTAGTTTACAAAAGTCAAATTTGTAAATTCAAGTGGTAATAGGTGTAATTTCCCTGGGATGTAGAAATTATATCAGCTTACACACACATACTTACACACACATGCATACATACATACATATACATACATACATACATACATACATACATACATACATACACACACATATATATATATATATATATATATTTATGTATGTATGTATGTATATGTGTGTGTGTTAATGAAATCTGTTGGCTTATTTTGAAACTACATCTAGGTGATTGGTTTGGTTCTGTTGAGGGTATAGACAGAATACCTGACATTGATATAGCTCTTCGGGATGGGGAAACATGGATGTTTGCTGGCCATCAAGCATTCATTATGGAAACCTTAGGTCATGCTACAACAGGTCATCTCTCTTTATTTCAATAACATAAACCTGCTGCATGCACAAATAATTTCCATTTACTCTAGATGTAAATCAAAACTTGTCTACATTGATTGATACTTTATTCTTCAAATCAAAGCATCAATTGCATCTTAAGTCATTTTTCCTCGGTCGTTACCATTTTGTTGATGTTTTGAAAAAGAATATCACCTTAAGATGCAGTTGACCTATTTCTACGTTCAGAAATTTAAAGAAACTTGAAACATGCGTGTGTATCACTTTTTATTATTATAGTACAACTAGTTTGCCCTGTCAACAACAAATGCAGCTGGATAATATTGATGATCTCTTCTTTATTCTTTTCTGTTCTTCAACACAGCGTGAGTATATCAATTATACATGAGTAAAATAGACATGTCGATGATCATGTTTCAAACTGGTTCATAAATGTACAGAGAAGAATTCCGGAGAATATAGTGAAATATTAGAATCGAATTCTCATCAAAAACACAAACATAAGGAAGATGGATCATCAGTTGTTACAGAAATTATTATTCAATTAATAAATTCTCCAATTATTTCAATATAAATTTCTTTTAACAATCAGAACTGAGGACCATGTGAACTATTTTACATGGAGAAGATGGAAGCTGTGATCAATAATATGATGGGTTAAACATGATAGCAATCTAAAAGTTCCAAAAGGCCATAATAATATTGAAATTTTTTATAGCTGAGGCAGGATACAATAGATAATAGTTACACGGCACTGATACTCATTTATATAACAATAGCAGTCATAATAATGCAGCAAGTATATGGGGCTTCTCATTTACTACATGATCATTTTGTTGCTTCCTCAAACTATAGCTAAACCACATATATTGTCTATAAATACATATCCATTAAGTATGTAGTTTGTAAATGGAGTACCTGTAGTAGTAATGCATTAATTATATTTGTATATATGGTCCATATATATAATGGAGTACGTGTAGTAGTAGTAACCGAGAGGTGCTCCCGCCACCCCTCGCACTATCTGCACTCGCTCTATAGCGGCGTTTGAGCAGACCGACAGATCTACTCGATATTCGTTGTATCTTATCTGAGTTGAGTTAGCTCTTCCTTTTCTTCTCTGCTAGCTATCTATCTCTTTGCTTTTCCCCTCATCATGTTGAACTTTCTTTTCTGGAATATCCGTGGTATTGGCAATGAAGCGTCTTCAACTAGGCTGAAGCGCATTGTGCGGAAACATTCTGCCTGTTTGGTTGCTCTTTTGGAACCTTTTATGGGTCCTGGAGAGGTAACCAAAACTGTGTTGTCGTTCGGGTTTGGCGGTGCCTTGTCCAATGTTTCGGGTAAGATTTGGATTATTTGGTCCAAAAGGCTTTGTGGTTCGTCCTGTTTTTGACTCGGTCCAGCTTATTTCTGTGGCTTGCTCGGCTACTCACTTCTCTCATCCTTTTATTTTCTCGGCAGTCTACGCCAAGTGTGATCGGATTGAGAGGTTATCCCTCTGGTCTGATATTCTTTCGCTCTCAAAGCTGGGCTTCTCGTACACGGTTGTGAGATGTGATTTCAATATGGTCGCTAGCCAGGCTGAAAAACAAGGAGGGGTGGCTGTCAAACGTTCTTCGGTGACGGACTTCAACTCTTTCATTGTTAGCTCGGGCCTTTCTGAAATCTCTTTCGTTGGCTCTGCTTTTACCTGGTTTAACAACCAAGAGGGCCCGAACCGTATCCTCTCTAGCCTGGACAGAGTTTTTGGGTCGGAAGATTGGCTCAATCTCCCCTTCTCCTTCTCTATCTCGCATCCCCATCGGACCTTTTCTGACCATGCCCCGTTGATTTTGCGCTGTTCCCCCCTTTCTATTTCGGGTCCATCATCTTTCCCTTTTTTGAGTATGTGGAGATCCCATCATACTTTTCATCAGGTAGTGGAGAAATCGTGGAGTTCTCCTATTGCAGCCTCCCCCATGGTGGTTTTCTCCCAAAAGCTCAAACGTCTCAAGGTTTGCCTTAAGGCCTGTAACGTTCAAGTTTTCAAAAACATTTTCGATCGTGTGCGGGCGGCAGAGGAGGCTCTCATCTTTGTCGAATCTCTGTTCGACGAGAATCCGTCCGCCGCCAACAAGGAGAAGTGGAACACCTATTTTCGCCAAAAGGCGAGGGTCAAATGGGTGGACGAAGGTGACTCGAACTCCAAATTTTTTCATTCTTCTATTCGTAAGAAGAACAACCTTCTATCGATTCGTGAGATTCTTTGGTCGGATCTCTTTGTGGCTTCAACCCCTGTTGAAGTCAAAAAGACCATTCTATCTCACTTCCAATCATTTCTGGGTTCTCCTTCTGTTTCGGATTCCGATTCGGTCCTTTTTTCCTTCATCCCGTGAATGGTTTCTCTGGCGGTCCGCTTTAGCCGACCTTCCTTCATCGGAAGAGATTCGAGCCTGTGTCTTTGCTCTAAGCAAGGATAGTGCCAGTGGGCCGGATGGCTTCAATGGTGTTTTCTACCGAAGTGTTTTTCCTATCATTCAGCCAGACTTCTGTCTGGCAATCCAATACTTCTTTTCTGGCGGTTCTCCGCCCATTGATTGGTCTTCCACCAACTTGGTCCTTATTTCAAATTGCGGTAATTCTCGGTCTCGTATGGATTTTCGTCCCATCAGCTTGTGTAATTTCTCAAACAAAGTAATCTCCAAGGTGCTAGCCAATCGTTTGGCCCCGTACCTTGATCGTATCATCTCCCCCTCTCAAGCGGGTTTTGTTAAAGGCCGTTTAATCACAGATAACGTCTTTTTAGCCCAGGAATTGATTTCCCAGCTTGATCGGAAGGTCAGAGGCTCAAATGTTGTTTTCAAACTAGATATGGCAAAGGCTTACGATCGCTTGTCATGGTTTTTCGTCATCAAGGTTTTGTGAGCCTTTGGGTTTCCGGAAACCCTTATTGATTTGGTTTGGAGGCTCATCTCCAACTGTTGGTTCTCCGTTCTCATTAACAGATCGGCCATTGGATTCATCAAGGCTGGAAGGGGTTTATGTCAAGGAGACCTACTATCGCCTTCTCTATTCGTGATCGCGGCTGAGGCTTTCATTCGCGGGCTTCAAACCCTCTCGATTTACGTTTAGATCCATAGATTTGGGCTGCCGAGGAGGTGCCCGCTCGTTTCCTCCTTATCTTTTGCAGATGACGTTGTCATTTTCTCCAATGGAAACCATTCCTCTGTTCGTCGGCTTCTTCGCTTCATTCATCTTTACGAGAGGTTCTCGGGCCAGCTCGTTAACTCCTCCAAGAGTTGCTTCGTCCACGCGAAGGACATGTCTCCTTCCAGGGCTTCTTGGCTAGAGAACTTTACTGGGTTCAAGGAAGCATCCCTTCCGCTACCTTATCTTGGAATAGTCCTCTGCAGAGGTAGGAAACTTAACGCTATTTTCGATCCCTTGACAGACAAAGTTAGGGGAAAGATTATCCGTTGGAATGCGCCTCTTCTTTCCCAAGCAGGTAGACTGGTTCTCATCAAGTCGGTCTTAGGCTCGATGGGCACTCATGTCTTCGCTGCGATGACCCCTACCCCTTCCTTCTCCAGGTCATTCCAATCTTTGGCCTCGTCTTTCTTTTGGGGGTCGAAGGTTGATGTCCACCACCATCACTGGGTCTCCTGGGACGTCGTGTGCCATCCCAAAAGCGAGGGCGGTTTAGGCTTGCGTAATCCTAAGGACATCTGTGAGGCTTTTGCTTGCAAGTTGTGGTACAGGTTTGGGACAAATGACTCCTTATGGGCATCGTTCCTTCACGCTAAGTACCGTAGGCTGGCGAGCTCTGGTTTCACCGGTTCTCCATCTTATGCAAGCGAGACTTCGAAACACATGCAATTAGTGAAACCATTTTCTGACTCTCATGGCGGTCAATCCGGTTGGGATAGCGGCTCGTTTTCTATCTTCAAGGCCTGGAGCTCGGCTCGTAACCCAGCTCCGGTTCTCCCCTTGTTCTCTTTCATTTGGGATTCTAGAATCCCACCAAAAGTTTCTCTTTTTATGTGTCGAACCCTTCATGATGGGTTGCCATTGGACGTCTCCCGCTGTAGGTGCTGCGGCATCGGGGATAAGGAATCCTTGGGTCATTTTCTTTTTTTGGGCTTCACTTCAAGATCCTGCTGGAATTACTTCGGAAATCTGGTAGGTATCCAAGGTAACAACAGCTCTCCTGCTAATTTACAGAGAACTTGGTGGTACGGGATCCCTGGTAAAATCTCTACGCTCAATCATTTCCCGTTTGATTCCTTGCCTGATCTGCTGGCACCTCTGGTGCGCGCGGAATAAGGCAATTTTAAGGATTCTCCAATGGATCCCTCTTCCATTATTCGGCGGGCTAGGAATGATGTCTTCCTGCCTTTTCATGGCAGACCTTTTAAGGGTTCAGTTAGCTCCCGTTCTAGACGGCTAGTGGAGCTTTTATCGATTTCCTATGATCAGGCTTCCTTTAGAGTTGGAATTGGCTGAGGCCTTTTCGAGGGCCGGGATGTTCCGCCCATCACGCCCTCGCTCCCCCCTTTTTTCTTCTTATGTGGTTGCTAGTTTTTCAGATTCTGGCTTATCAGGTTTAGTCCAGGGTCTACTGTCATCTTCTCTCCTTCTGGTACTCAGAGCGGTTTTCTTCGCTAGCGCTTGTGGGCTCGTCTATTTAGCCTGTAGTTGTTTTGAACGGTTTTCATTCGACATCATCATTGGGCGGTGGCCTTGCCGGAGCTCGATGACGATGTTAGATGGGCAGTGGTTTTTTTGGAGCTCATCCAGATTGATCTGTGCCTGTTCCCTATACAGCGGTCGTCTTCCACTCTTGCGCGCCTGCTTCTGTTGTTCTTTAAGGGCGTTTGTTCCTGTTTTGTCGTCTTTTTTTGTTTCGTGGTTTTTTTTTTATTTCTTTTTGTTCTTCCTCGTTACCTGTCAGGCATGTTGATAGCTTTTGGAGTTGGCTTATATATATTTCTTTTTCCCAAAAAAACAAAAAGAAAGATTTTGTATTAATTATTTGTACTTGATAAACCTTCTATGGTCTTTCTTTCACTTCTGATGCATATAGAGAGAAAAGGATAGTTACAGTGATGTGTAGTGGTAAATTTCTTCTTGGTTTAAAAGCTGAATTCATTGAAAAAGGATTCATGTACTATGATTGTTGTCGTATGTAGATATACTATAATAACAATTAACTAAATATTGAATAATAATAACAATAAATTATAAAATACTAACCAAGTTAACTAAGTTTTATAAGAAAAATAACTAATTGTGCTAATATAAAACAATACCCTATTTTTTCTAAGTTCATTTTGTCGTAAGTGATTTGTATATAATAAAACCAATAGTGCTAATATAAAATGGGTTTACATTTACGTTACTTTTCTAACTCATGTTAGGCGTTGTTCAATTTTTTTATATTTTTTAAATACCTTATATGATAAATGGATAATCACTGTTTTCATCATTGAATAAGTGCGTTATTTCCTATTCTTTATTTTTTTCAAAAATTTTAGATATTCAAATAAAATATAATAATAACAGAGATTCAGTTCAGGCGAACATTTCCTATTAGCTTCATTGAATGTTTATGTTCTCTAACTACTGGCATTGAAGAACGAAGAGATTCAGTTCAGGCGATTCTTTTGGCTTTGTGTTTTTAGTATCCTCAAATCTCTTCCCACAGTTAATTGTTTTCGTATAGTCGGCTTCATACTTATGGCTATACTAAATATCTAAGCACTTACCGAAACCAGCTAAACATCTAATAAAATTCAATTACAAAATTAAGAGTATCTTTGATACAGTTAGAATGAAAAAGTTTACCATGCAACGTTATTTTGTAACTTAGGGCTGGGTATTTGATATCGGGTTCTAGGCTATATGAACCGGGCTAATACGATTTATTACTTCTCTATATATTAGTGGCAAGTTGTACAGAGAAGAAGTATCAAATAACATTTCGTTTTCAACAATTTCTTTTACATCTCTGATTACACATTCTCTCAATACTTTCTTTAAATCTGTTATATCAATTTACAAGAATTCTATTTTGATATCAGAGCCGACAAAATCTGTCAAGCGACAGTAACAAAATTCTGATCATCATCAGATTCTCATCAGAGAATCGTTGTATCATCATTGAGCCATCCGAAGGAGGTGTCGGATAAATATCATCACTCACCATCCTGGTTGCTCTCAGATCTATCTCATCATCGAGAGTTAAAGTTTACCTGTCTCCGAATTAGGACTTCTTATTAAGGTGCCACGCCAAGAATCTTAAGCCAAGAATCTTGGCTGCACCACAAAAGCACACATATTAGAAATCTCAACAGCACTTCCTCATAATCCACCATGACCGGAGATAATGACACTACATCATCAGCAACAAGTGGAGTTAAGAATCAAGAAGGCTCAAGATCAAGAAATCAAGATTCATCAGCCATTGAAATAAATTCATGCAATATTATAAAACCAAAAAAAAAACTTAGTAACAACAGCACTTGATGAAAACAACTTCATATTATGGAAATATCAAGTTGAAACCAGTATTAGAGGATATGGACTGGAAGACTTTCTGTATGGAAGTGCTACTATAACTGCAAGAACGCTAATAGATAGCACACGAGAAAGAATTATCAACAAAGAATTCTTCAACTATCAGAGACAGGACAGCTTACTGGCTGCATGGCTACTTTCATCTATCAGTTCAAGGCTGCTATCACAAATTGTTGGATGTAAAACATCATTTGAAATATGGTCTGCAATACAACAAATTTTCAACACATAGTCAGCTGTAAGAGTTATGTATTGCAAGAGACAACTGCAGAATCTCAAGAAAGAAAATATGACAATAAGGGAATATCTAACAAAGGTGAAATCATACTATGATATTCTTGACACTGCAGGACACGAAGTATCTGAAACTGAGCAGATACTAACCATTAATGGTCTGGATAGTGAATATGAGTCAGTAGTAGCAATTATTTCATCACAACAAGATCTACCTATATATGCAGTATGTTCATTCAATACTATTATCACATGAAGGAAGAATTGAGCAGAGGAAAGAAAACAACACGGAATTATCACTCAATTATGCATCAAATTCCAGAAACAGAAATCAAGAGAAGAAGCAAGAAAATCAAAATACCAAACAAGACAGCTACAACAAAAGAGGTAATGCTGCACAGAGAGGTAGATGGAGAAATGGAAGATGGAATAACAACAGAACAAAATGTCATATTTATGAGAAACCTGGACATATAGCCAGGCAGTGCTACTTTAGACTCAACGCCGAATGCTACCCAAATCAACAAAATCAAGCAAATCAGAGAAATTATAATTCCAGTGCAAATGTGGCACATATAGATCAAAGGCAAGGAAGTCATTCAGAAAGTTCAAGAACACAAAGCTTAAACTCGAAAAGACTTACAAGATCCGAGGAGATAGCAGAAGAGGACTGGTACCCAGATTCAGGTACAACCAATCACCTCACAAAAAACCTACAGAATCTTAATCTTGGCAATAAAGAATATACAGGTATGCATTCTATTCATATGGGGAATGTTGAAGCTCTAAAAATCACACACGTTGGAACCAGTAGTGTTCCAGGTAAAAGACTTCTCTATCTCAATAATTTATTAAGAGTATCACAATTTAAGAAGAATCTATTGAGTGTATCTCAACTTACTAATGATAACAATGTGTATTTTGAGCTTCACCCTAAACTCTATTTATTTAAGGATCTACTTAATCAAGACATATTGTTACATGTTAAATTGGATAAAGAATTATACAAATTTAATCTTGGGAATACAAGAAAGAGCAATATTAAAAATATATGGTGTAAAAGTACCGAATCTCATGTTACAAATAATCAAGAAACATTTACTCAGTGGCATTATAAACTAGGACATCCCAATGTAAACACTGTAAAGCAAGTTCTTATGAGTAATAATATCTCTTTTGATGTATCTCTGCCATATGTATGCACTTACTGTCAATTAGGCAAGATTCATAAATTGCCATTTGCAGATTCAACAACAGTTTTTAGCAAACCACTACTATTAGTAGCAACAGACTTATGGGGACCAGCTCCTATAAGTTCAGACTATGGCTACAAGTACCATATATCATTTGTTGATTTCTCGGCACACATGGATATATTTTCTAAAATCGAAATAAGATGCACAAAAGGCTTTAATACAGTTTATAACTCAAGTAGAGAAACAATTATGCAATGAGGTCAAGATTATACAAACTGATGGTGGCAGTGAATATAAACCATTAAAGGAATATTTCCCAGAAAAAGGTATTATTCACAGAATAACTTGCCCACATACATCTGAGAAAAATGGAATATCAGAAAGAAAACACAGACATATAGTGGAAACAGGCTTAACTTTACTGGCACAGGCTTTTTTACCTATGAAATTCTGGCCAGAAGCCTTTAACACTACTGTATACTTAATTAATAGACTTCCTACTAAAGTTCTAAAGCATCTGAATCACATAGAAGTGCTATTTGGGGTAAAACCTAACTATAAAAGCCTAAAGACATTTGACTGCTTATGCTTCCCATGTCTCAGACCATATAATAATCATAGGTTAAATCTTACGTCTGCCTCATGCACTTTTATAGGGTATGGAAATAATCAGAAAGGATACAAATGCTTAAGCAATGATGGTAGGATCTATGTCTCAAGACATGTAGTATTTAATGAGAATATTTTTCCATTTGTAGATAATAATGTAAAGATAACTAAGAAGGTGCACAATAAAGACAACTTCTCAATACCTTCTATACCTATTATACCTGAATGGGATAAAGCTGATGGAAGTGTGTAGAGAGATCAAGGATCACAACACGCTCTACCCAGCAGTGGCACTGGATCAGGTAATGACTCACATGAATCCTCCAGCTCCTTCCATAATGCAAGTTAGAAGAGCGATATTAATCCAAGTCAAGGAGAATCCTCATTATCCATGTCTCAACATGCTAATGAAAGCACACATATTCAAGAGTCACCACCTAAAATTTCAGGACATCATATGATTACAAGATCAAAAAGTGGCATACTAAAATCAAAAACATACAATGTTCAACTTGATTCAAGTGAGCCAAGAAATTACAGTGAATCCATCACAAACAGCAATTGGAAACAAGCCATGGAAAATGAATATGGTGCCCTTATCAAAAATAAAACTTGGAGTCTAGTACCACTACCCAAAGACAAAAACATAGTTGGATATAAATGGACCTACAAAGTCAAAAGAAATCCAGATGGAAGTATTGCAAAATATAAAGCAAGGCTGGTAGCTAAGGGCTATAATCAACAATATAGTTTTGATTTTAACGAAACATTCTCTTCAGTTGTCAATCCAACCACAATAAGAATTATGTTAATCATAGCTCTTCACAGAGGATGGAAGATCGAACAATTTGATGTAAATAATGCTTTTCTCAATGGAGACTTAAAAGAGAATGTATATATGGAGCAACCAGAAGGTTACAAGAAGGAGGTCAGCAACAATCTAGTATGCAAATTACATAAAGCCATTTATGGATTAAAACAAGCTCCTCATGTATGGAATGAAAAACTTAAGTCCATATTGATAGATATGGGATTTGCACCAACAAAATCAGACAGTTCGTTATACATGCAATGCAAACAGGAAAAGGGTCACTTACATATTGGTATATGTGGATGACATCATTGTCACTGGAAATGGCAATCAAGCAATGAATCAGACAGTCAAACATCTTGACTTTTCTCTATAAAGGATCTAGGTGACTCATATTACTTCCTTGGAATTGAAGTCACTAGAAAATCTGATTCAAAAATGTTTCTATGTCAAAAATGATATATACAGGATCTACTAAAAGAGCAAACATGGATCAGGAAAAATCACTTCCTACTCATATGACCAGTAGTCTTAGACTATCAAAAGACTTTGGAGAAGCCATTACAAATGAAAAACAATACAGAAGTATTGTAGGGGCACTACAATACCTCACGATAATAAGGCCAGACTTAAGTTACAGCGTAAACAAAGTCTGCCAGTTCATGCATAACCCATACAGTCATCACTGGAAAGTATTAAAACGTATCTTAAGATACCTGAATGGAATAATGAATTATGGACTGCATCTCAACAGTACAAAAGGTTTAAACATACAAGCTTACTGTGATGTAGACTGAGCCTCCGATCCTGATGATAGGAGATTCATTACATGATTCTATATATACCTAGCTAGCAACCCAATCTCATGGAGCTCGAAGAAACAAGCCACCATCTCATGCTCCAATACTGAAGTCGAATATAGAGTAATCGCCAGCACTACAACAGAGACTACATGGATTGTGTCACTTCTCAATGAAATCCAAGTCAATCTCTCAAACACCCCGGTAATCTAGTGTGATAACTTAAGCTTGGTCTCCCTCTCATCAAATCCTATTTTACACTCACGAACAAAGCACATCGAAATAGATTTGTACTTTGTTCGTGGGAAGGTATTAGAGGGAAAATTGAGAGTAAATCATGTTCCAGCACACCAGAGAGCTGATATACTCACAAAGCCACTGTCAACAAAAAAATTCACTCGATTGAAGGAGGAATTAAGAGTTGGAGATAGCGGCGCGGAAATAGGGAGGAAAGAAGAAAACCCAAGATAAAATTGAAGGGGGAGTTAGAATGAAAAAGCTTACCATGTAACGTTATTTTGTAACTTAGGTCTGGGTATTGGATATCGGGTTCTAAGCTATATGAACCGGCCTAATACGATTTATTACTGCTCTATATATTAGAGGCAAGTTGTATAAAGAAGAAGTATCAAATAACATTTCGCTTTCAGCAATTTCTTTTACATCTCTAATTACACAAATTCTCTCAATACTTTCTCTAGATCTGTTATATCAATTTACAAGAATTCTACTTGATACTATATAATTCACACATTTCATAATCACCCAGTTTAGTAATCCCATAGCTTACTACATAGTCATGGAAAAAACATAAGTTTAAAGGAAATTTTTTAAGAACCAATGGAAAAATTAGAGAGAAACTTTTCTTTATTTATTATTAGCATATCAATCCTTTGGCATCAATAACTTGATCTTTTTAGGAAATTTTTGCATCTAGTAGAGCAAATCTTTTGGCAATCAGTTTCCTTAACATTTTGAAATGTGAAAATAACTTGATCACTATTTCAGTCACCAGTCATGGTTAGTGAAAAAAAAGTAAAACTATGTATCGTTTGAAGTTAAAATATATTAGTAAGAGGATAAAATATATCATTTGACACAATGGGTGGAAATGAAATGTTATATGTTATCGATTTTGCATAATTCTCAAGCTGTTCTTCTTTTCCTTTTCATTTGAATCAAATAATGATTTCATCATTACATTGATAGGCACGGTTTCAAGAACTACCTACATGAGTTTTAGGCTCAATGACACCAAATTAGGTTATGCGATGTATTAGCTAAGAAGAGTTCTCTCTTCTTGTTAAGGTTGTTGCCACCAAACGAAGCAACATCGCTTGATTGGGCTATTAATCTTATGGCTGATGTTGTGGAACATGAACAATACGACAAAATGAATGCAAGAAACATTGCTATGGTTTTTACACCCAACATGACCCAGCTTATAGCCTTTTTTCCTCTAAAAAAATGTAACTTTATCTATATATGCTAACTGCATATTGATCTTTGGCTCAGATATGCTAACTGTATGTTTGACTCAGATGGAAGATCCATTGACTGTATTGATCCATGCAGTTTAAGTGATGACTTCCTCAACACGTTGATCCTAAAAACCATTCGAGAAAGGGAAGAAGCACTTGTATAATCCATGGATTTACTTTCCTTCTCTCAATTGCCAACCGATAGCGAAGAAAACAACAATGCATTACAAATCGAACAAAAGTCTAGTAAGCTTGATTATCCTATGTTTAATACTTGCTCATTTAATAAGCTCTTATCCAGAAATAACCATGATATAGACTGTGACCCTGAAGACAGTTTTTATAGTTTCAATTAGAAGAGCGATGTGGATGATAATGATTTTGCTTCAGTTAAAAACTCGCCAGCAAAATATGTTGTAAATAGTATAAGAGATGAAGTCATTGTGTTGGATGGATTCAGCTTTCAAGAAGGTATAGAAAATTATGCCAGCATCCTGTGCGTCAATTGAGCAAACCAAATAGAAAACACTAGGATGTAAGAAGTGTCTGTTATGATAAAGAAAAAGAAGGAACTTATATATGAATTTAGTGATGAATGCACTAATTTGATTTTTGGTTTTAAAGTCTAAAGTAAGATATTACAGTAGCGATTTTAAACAACGACTAAATATTCTAACAGGTACTTACTTATATATTTAGGACGTTCCTTTTTATATTGCTATTGTATCGTCTACGGGAAGACTCGGTACTTGGTTTTCATTTGGAGAGACAAGAGTATGATATGTAGTGAATATCATATAAGAAACCACATATAGACAAATTATATTTCCTAGATTAGTTTGTTACTAAAACACAATATTTTAGTTATATGTAGCGAGTGTTATTATTAGGAACACCACCTTTCATGTCAAAGTTGATATATTATAAAGAAGAACATGATTAGCGTGGAACCAGAAGTAACTAAGAATAATAAAAGTCGAAAGTCATCGATTGACATTGTTTGAGATTATCTATATGCAATTACAACGGTTTAAGATAGAGAACGAAGAGGAAGACTTTATGATAACATATATGCACTCATACGATTGTTTGAGTTAAGTGTAGGTATTTGATGGGTTTTTAAATGTAGATACTTCATTTTTCAAATTTATTCATATTCTTTTCTAATAGAGATATTCATTTCATTTGCAGGTGAGAGAATGACAGATTTGGGATATTTTTTCTTCTTAATGCAAACAGCTAGCCACTTGTTTTTTGTGTACATATACAATAAAATATTATGTAGTAAAACTGAGAGATCTTATGTGTATGAATATTTGGTTTTGTTTAATATAATGTGTTATATCTTTATTTTTAACATTTCTATAATTTTTGATTATTTAAATGGATGTATGTTTTAGAAATATTCTTAATGCATCGTTTTGATATGTATTGACTATCGTGATTTATAGGGATGCGGCATATTTTAAAAATGCAAAAAATAAACCACAACACTTTAAAATGTTATAGAAAGCTTACAGAAAAGCATTATCTAAATTAAAAAAAATTAAAGTGTTTTTTTGTGTTCTGAATAGTTCGGTATATATTAGAACATGTTGATATACAAGTTTATTAAACCGCTATAAAATACTTAAAATAGTGGAAAAAAACCGCTTCAAAAGATTTTTTATAGCGATTTATTTTGTGATATAAATAAGCCATTGTTTTTTATATTATGTCGATATGTGGCGTTTATTGAACCACTATTAGTTATCATTTAGTAAGGTTTTATATTGTTATTAATGACTATTTTTGCTATAGTGATATGTGTATTTTATTTTTTATAAAGCAATATAGCCAATCGACTAAAACCATAGAAATAGTCGACTAATGATTCAACAAGCCAACTATTCCACAGTTTCAAATCAACTAAAACCGATCATTTTGAACTAAATACCTTCTGGTTGAAAACCACTTTTTGGACCCTTGACTAGTCGACTAACTGGTCTTTATCAGTCGATTGTTTGCCTGTAAGGGGAATTTTTTTGAAAATGTAGAAACATGTTTCTTCCCCATTGAACAGATACTTCTCGTTGTAAAGGGTTGCACTCATCTTCAACGGTGATCACTTATCATCAAGGGATACTACTTTCTAACATCTATAAATAAAGCTTTGAATCAACAAATAATCAATGAATTCCATTATATTTCCTTTCTAACTCTCTAGCAACTTTGTTCTTGCATTTAAAATTTTTTTCCACTTCCATACGTTTACAAAAACACTCATACCACTCTTAAAGGAGATTATAAGAAATTTGTAACAAAACTCAAAATCCGTTTTGATAGAACACTATATTGTTAAGTCAGCAATTGTAAGCTTATTCCTCTCGGCTATGTGAGAGTGATTGATTTATGGAAATCCAAAGAGGAGATCGAGACTGGATGTAGGATGGGAGGTCCGAACCAGTATAAAAATCTTGGTGTGATTGTTCTTACTTTACTCAATTATTATTTAGCTTGATTATACTTAAATACATATTTAAATAAGTATAGATATGCTTAAAAAAATTTATGTTACCACATCTATATTGGCTCAATACTTAAAAATAAACCTTTTTTTGTTATTTAAATAATTTAATATATGTGCACATATATATATATGTATATGTATGTATATATAGCTTATAATTTTAAATACTATTTTATACTTATGTAAAATATGGAAATAATATTATGTACATAATGTTTAATATGTACAGTTAATCATATAATAATTCTATAAATACACATGTGCATTATAAATTATATTTTAGATTTCATGAAATTAGCATAATACATATTATAATCTCGGCTAAAATAAAAAACATTTTTTTATTTTTTAAATATTTAAAATTCAAACTAAAAATTAAAAATTGGATTTTTGAATTATTTTGAATTATAAAATTATATAACAAATTTTCAAATGATAAAATTTCATTTAAAACTTTATTGGAAATTTAAAATTAGTTTCGAACAAAAAATATTTTTACTAATTTTTAGATATTTTTGTATGTTTTAGATATTTTAAAATTTTAAAGTTTAAAAAGAAGCTGAGCCATGTACATTACTAGGTGTTTACATATTTAGTATAAACTATTTTATGATTTTTTGTATTAATGGATATATATTTATTATCATACATACATACATATATATTTGTATTTAATATATATATATATATATTTAAAAAATTATTTATACATGTACTTTCTTCAACCTTACAACAATAAATATTTTTTACATTTAATATATTTTATATTGATTTAAACATATTTATATAATTAAAAATATATACATATTGTTAATATCATACTTATGTTTATATATAAATATTTATATATTTATACAAAATTATATGTATAAAATCATAGTTTATATGTATACACAAATATGTATATATATATATACACACATATTAATATTTTATATATTAAAAATAAACTATATGTAAACATACATTTGGACAATATATATGCATATCGAATGAGCTAATATGTCCGCTGCGACATAAACCTGAATATCTACACATGGACATGTTATATCTTGCACGGATTGATATGTTACACAAGTAAACATTTATATATATGTATACGATACACATATATATTTAATATAATATAAATAATTTTTTATTTAAAATGTTCTAAATAATTTAGACTTCAAAGGCCGAATAAAGATCCATTAGAATAAAAAATTGAATTCACTAATAACTTTCGCTAGGGATAGTCCCAGTTCCAATAGTGTTTGCTTTTTCAACAGTAATGGATTAATGTTCGAAGACTTCGATTTGATTTAAGGATTGATTTGAACCTTGCATTTGAGTTTAGCATCTACTTGTTTTGGACAAGCATTATCGTTCTCATTTCTAAGGTTGTCCTTTGCCATTCGCATGCTGCATAGTCAGTGAAGTTGGTGAACGATGGCGATGAGATGTGGAAAACTGGAGGGAGGTTGGCTTAAGAGCAGGTTATTGGACCATAGATCTCTCCAGTCCATCCATGAGTTTGTTTACTTGGTTTGTGAAAGCATGAAGAGCGGCTAGGATGAGATCCATGGGGGGCTCTATAGAGGCACCTGCCTCGGTTGGGGTTGTAAGGGTGAGAGTTGCTTTTTTGGCATTTTTGAAGCCAGACAAAGTTATTCTTGGTTAAGAGGAGTGTTGGTATCGATGGGAATCATGGTGTTATAGTGGTGTCCAAAGAAAACGTGTGTAAATTTTTCTAGAGAGGAAAATCTACCCTCCTTCCAGCATTAAATATGTTAGTGAGATTTTTTGTCTCAAAAACACCCAAGTATATTTTTTATGTAATCTCTATGCTGAAAGATTTTATGATTAAGAATTAGCTAAATGAAGTAATATTAAAATTGCCTTTAAATGAATCAATTATGTTGTTGTAGTGCTTACACAATCATGAGGAAAAGTATTCAAAATCCTATGAAATGTCTTCGTCCAAATCATCAAAGCAATCTGATTCAGTTTAGATATTAAAGACAGAAATAGTAAGTAAAGTACGAAAAGAAATAAATGACACAAGAAATTTACATGATTTGGATGTTAATGAATCCTACGTCTATGGAGAAAATGTCTTTGTCTTCTTCTTTCATTCTTAGTATAAAAAAAAGGGCAAAAAATAAAATTTTGATTTTAGTGCCTAAAAAGAGTGAAACAAATTCCATCCCCCTTTCTACTACATTTCCTTGCCTATTTGTGGTACACAGAGAATTACACGGATTGCTAAAGTCTATCTTTCATGCTTTTGATTCATGCCTTTGATTTATGTCACATGTCGATTATCCACCCTACTTGTTTACTATACACGGATTACTAACATGGTCTTTGGCAGAAATCTCTGATTTGGATTGATGGATTTTGAACTTGGGCCAGGAAGCTTGAAATTGAAGCGAGAAACCCAATTTTTGAATAGGATTTGACTTGATATGAGTTTTTAATAGCTTGGGTTGCTGGACTGGAGCTGGCCATTCCTCATTATGCTTTGTTTTAATAGGGGCAGAAATATAGTCCAGAATATTGCCTCATCCTTTTAGTCCTTGTATTTGCTAGTAGTACTTCTTTTGAATTATGATGCAGCCCTGCCACTTTAATGTTAGTTTAGGATTGCAACACGTCCTTATTGCTTATAATTGCCTTAAGTAATATGCCATAGTTCTATGTTGCTAATATTGCTTTTAAGTCCACAACACAATCTTTATATTTTGTTTTTACTTAAAGATTATGTTGCATTCCCAACCTATTATTGCTATTTTCAGAATCGCAACACAATCTTTATTTTTGATACATAAAGTTTGTGCCACAGTTCTACCCATTGAAGTAAGTATTAGGCTTGTAGAGCAGTCCCTACACTTTGTGGTTTCCTTAGGACTCTGGCGCAGTATTATAATGTTAATGTTGTGCTTAAGGGAACGATGCAGTCTTTATATGTTGCCACTATATTAAGACATTGATGCAGTATATCTGGACTCTGCGTTTTCCCTTTGTTTCCTCTTCGTAGTCCAACTTCTATTGCAGGAGCAGTTCTTATGGTTTTGTGCTTACATCGATTTGTCTTTAGCAACATTGGAAAAATATAGGTATAATAATCCATATTCAACACTGTAGTCCAAACATAAAGTCCTGTGTTTAATAATAACAATTATTATTAACGGAAATACTCTGGCCAAAGACTTTGGCTTTGCATTGACTTCAATTGACCGTGATACTAAACTCATATAATAAACTCATATAACCAAGGAGATGAATCCTCTTTTGAATAACATTTCACTTCCAATGCTTCCACTTGATCCAACTATTGTCGTTCGATGGACGTCGTGTCATGATTTAACTTTAATCAAAGCGGAGCATCTACATTGAAGATCAATAATATTCTCAAGTCAAGGGAACTATATAATTTTTTCACATTGAGATTTTTTGTTTGACCTTAGTTATCTTAACCAATAGAAAACTATCGAGTGGGTCATTTTGTAGTTATCCAGTAACTAGCAGTACGTAACCCCTTGGTGGCTCCAGCAGTCATGAGTAATATACTGTCCAACATTTAGAGAGTGTTACGTACTCTAGTCTCAACGAATGTATCGATATCTAGTCTCGGTACATCTTGACTAGGAATATTTAAAATATTATGTTTAATTTCATCATGATAAATTACTCATGGTTATA
Organism: Allium cepa; assembly: GCA_030765085.1. Taxonomy (NCBI): domain Eukaryota; kingdom Viridiplantae; phylum Streptophyta; class Magnoliopsida; order Asparagales; family Amaryllidaceae; genus Allium; species Allium cepa. Next base: position 540,567,813 of record CM060939.1, read on the forward strand.
TCATCTTGTAACTACTATCACAAAACATACCGTTTATGGATTTTCTATTAAATATACTTTTAATTAAATTAATTAATTAATATGACTCATTATATCAAGTATATAATATAAATAAAACACCTTTTAGTTCGTACAAGATGGATTATCAAGTTTGATATATGCAGCAAATTAAATAATTACCCCCAGGGGATACCCTTAAATTTATCACTATCTGGTCATTAGGTGAAAGATTAAATTCTCTATTTACAATGATATATTAATATATATAATGTTCATTATATGACATATAAATGTGTTTAAATTTCAGTTGAATATATCACGAACATGTGTAACATTGTGTTGTCTTATTTGATGGATTGTGTATGTTTGTGTGTGTATCATACATGTATAATCATGCATATTGCTCGTGGCCAAATTTTTTTTTTGAAAACAATAATAACAAATGATTTAAAAATTTGATTTAGCATAAACACTGTTATGTAAAACATGTTTCACACTAATATATATATATATATATATATATACACACACACGTTTATATATAATTTCAAAAGAAAATAATTATATATACATATATATAATATTTTATATTCGAATACAATATAGTATTTTAGTTAAGTTAAATGTTATATCTATACATACACATACACACAAGGTAAAAATTATATAAAATGTGTTTATATAAATATTTAACATAATACATATATATTGTTTTCAATTTTTTTTTTATAGATTTCAGTACAAAAACCAAATGGAAAAAAACCATTTTTATAAAAACAAAGTAAAGCAAAAAAGATTTTTTTTTGGCCGAAAAAAATTATAGTTATACATAATTAAGTACACAAAATATATTATAAGCATACATTATACATATATCAAATATTTCATCTATTATATACAGTATGTGTATGTATTTAAAAAAAAATCGAATTATATATATGTATGTACACGAGATCATTATATTAGTTTGAATTATATTTGAAAATACTAGATATTTCAGTTTGTAGATCTTGATCTAAATCTAAATTTTAATTTTTAATCTAAAATTGAATTTTAAATTTATAAACTCCTTATATTAAATTTGTAATTACTCTATAAACTATATATATACATAGATATATTGGTAGCACATGTATACATTGGGGATAAATGTCTGTTGCGGTATAAATTCAAATATCTATATACGGACATGTCAAACTATATACACCATTCATGTTGCACATGCACATGCACTTACACAGCTATGTGTATACGATGCATATATTATATTATAATATAAATTTTAAAAATAAACTTTATTTATAAATTAAATTAAATATTTTTTTAAAAGAAATTTATATATGATGTAAATAAATTTATATTTCATAGGCTCAATATGATCCAAAATGGGATGAAAATTTTGAATTTACCATTTACCTCGCTGCATGCTGGCACGTCCCCAACAATGGTATAAGAACCAAATAACCTATGCCTTCTAAATTAGTCATATTAGAACTTACTAATCAAGCAACCTGGTCAGTAGGTTGTCTAAGAAATGTAGTATCTAGGTTATGTTAATGGATAATTAAGTTCCTATCCTACTTCGCTACTGGCCTGGCCCGAGCTCCTAATAGTGAAGGCCCGATTTGAATTAGGCAATGAGCTAATTTCATAATTGTTTCGAAAATAAAATTAAAATTTTTAAATTTAAAATAAGAAATATATTATAAAAGTTATAATATATGTTTTCAAATTGTTTTGAAAATTAAAATAATAGTTTCAAATTTAAAAATAAAACATATGTTATATAGGTTATAATATAATTTTTCAAATGTTATAAAAATAACTTCAAAAATATATTTAATAATAAGATTAATGAATTAATTAAATAAGTTAATTAATTAATTATATATATATATGTATATGTGTGTTTAATACATATATGTATAAACACTAATATATGATATGTTGTCTTAAATTGTTTAAGATAGTATCAGTATACAAGCGTGTATAAAAGAATTTTTGAAATTAGTAATATTTAATTAAATTATTTAATTACATAAATTATTTAAAATTTAATTAATAAATCAAAATACATACACACATATATATAAGATGTATGTGTATTGCTATAAAGGTTATAGTATATATATTCAATATAATATATTATAATTGAATAATATAATAATTAATTAAAATGTTAATTAATAAATAAGACTTTACTTATATAATGTTATACAAAATATTATATAAGTTAAATAAAGTATAAAAGTTATGTAATAATAAAACTTATATAATATAAATGTATAAAATAAAGGTAGAATATTATAGAAACCCTAAATAGACTTAATGAATATATGTACATAAGTATAACACGTATGTAACGATTCAGAAATTTTGGATATTTGAAATTCGAATATTTAATTGATTTTAAATATTTAAAAGTTAATTTTTAACTTGAATTTCAAATATAATGGTTCATTGGATAATTTAATAATTGGAATTTACGTAAATAATTGAATCTTGGGTTTTAAAGTTTGATAAAAATAATTTGAAGGCTTATTAAATTTATTTTAATAAGAATAAAGGTAATAAAACTTCTATATTGAATTTTCGAAGTGATTTGTTCAATTTAAAAAAAAAACTCGTTTAAATTAACATATAAAAATAGCCTTCTAGGATACAATTTCGAAATTCGACAAAACCGGTTCCATCAGATCCGTAATAGTGTATTGTTATCGAATATCAATTTTCGTATTGTTTGGAGTTATCGTTTGGCCATGCGGAATATAAACGCATTGAATTTAATATCGAAAACTTAATATAATAATAGAATCCAAAGAATATCTTCTCCATATGATCGAATTAGGACTCGAAACCTTTTCCATTGCATTTGGAATAGAAGTATAACATTATAAATGCCTAGCGGCATGCCATGATAGAAGTTTGAGATTTTGAGTTGCGTAAATCGAAATGTTTTGAAATCTAAATGAATAAATTGTCTAGTCAATTTTTTTAAAACTGCAATTCCATCCTTACTTTGACTTATTCAAACACGCCAACATCTTTTCTTCCCTCTCTTCTGTTAAAATGCATGTTGGGAAAAAGCAATTGCAAACTTTAAAAAATTCCTACCTCATAAAATACTCAATGGAAAAATCAAAATCTTGTTTGTAAATTCATATTTCTCGATCCTGTTCTATCCGATATAACATTTGTGGGGTGCGATTACAGTTTGAGGAAGTCGACTGTAATGTCGAACTAGTTTTTCGCTAGGGTTTGGGTTTTACAAGGTATCAGGCATCGAATCGAGCAATGTCGATGAGATTTGGATTTGGCACAGTGAGGCGCACCGATGGACGGATTTTGGTAAAGGGCGGCTCGACATGGAGGAGTGCGACCTGACGCGTGTGCGTGAGGAGGGTTGGGTGTCGCATTTTGATCAAAGAGGCTAGGGGAAGCGACGGTGGTGCCATAGGACCGAGAGCGTGGAGGGGAAGCTTATTGACATATTTGGTTGAGCAAATAGGAGGTGGTTGGTCATATCAGTGCACGCGTGCATAAAATTGGGAAGCTACAGGCTACGTTCGATTTGGCGAAGGAGGAGCATGGAGTGGGCCGAGCCGAATTTCTTTGGGTATAGGTTGTCTTTCATTATTTAAAAAAGAAAAGGAAAATTGATTTAATAGTATAAATTGTTTTATAAAAATTCAAATGCTTATAAATTTCATATCTCGTTCATTTTAGATCCAAATCCAAAGTGGACAGTCTTCTTGGATTCGTATTGGTGGATCCTTCAACATATAATTGGATTGGTCAAATTCAAATGATCTTGCAAAATTTTCAGATAAATTCAAATGCGTTTGAATTAAATTGGAATCGGAACGCAAAAGCGACAGAAAAATTAATGTGAGTAAATCTCACACATTTTTGGATTACTAGTTAATTTTAAATAGTTAAAATTAATTATGGGATGATTGGTTGATTTGATCATTATTACTATCAGTTTGGATGCTATTACATATATAGTAGTATATATATTGGTGGTTGGATTGATTGTTTCCATATATTTTAACGGATGAGACCCTATGTTCCCCACATAATGGCGGGTGATCCTATATTACCGCGATATCTCGCCTCGAAGCGGGATTGGTACTTTTATGTTGTATTAACATCTGTGGATGCAGGGATTCAGGTTGGAGTGATCCAAATGGATTCCTCAAAATTATTGAATTAAATTTCATACATATTGATATATGATCTATTTGAATAATCTGTGATAGATTATAGTGTGATTTGAATTTATTAGACGTTATGATAGTTTTGGCCTAGATTTGGTATTTTTAAATACCAATAATATATGTTTTGAATTTGAAAGAAATTAAAAAGAAATTTGGAAGTGAAATATTTATATTCAATTTTGGATTAATTTAAAGAAATGAATTTGGGTAAAATAAGTAGTTTGACTTTTAATTCGTACTTAACGATTTCGGAATATGGTAGATAGAGATTTGGAATAAGGATTTTAAATAATAATTCCTTAGTGATATTTGTTTTAGATATAAATGGTTTTTAAACCAAGATTTTAAATAGATTGAGAAAACAAGTGCATATGGAAATAAATGTGAAATTGAATATACCGGATCTTAGTAAGATTTCTTAATTGCAAATGGAAATATAATCGAGATTGTGTTGGGTTTGGAATATGGTTTGGATTATTTGAGAAATTGATTTATAAATGGAATTTAACTTAGAAATCAAATTATAATGGATTTAAGTAATGTGAAACAGTTATAAACTAGAATTGAAACTATGGGATTTATAAACAATGTTTATAAGTAAAGTGGAATGATTATCATGCACGGTGAGGATTTATAATGAGATGGGCAAATTGGTCTAAAAAGAAATGATAGATTTTACTTTTGTAAATGTGAAAAAGGGGATTTATCAAATTGGGACGTAAATTAAATTGGTTATAATGGAATTGAAAAAAATAATTATGAGTAATTGTGTTGGTTTAAAAAGAGGGTTTTAAATTTATTGAACTAGGCAATCTTAAAAATGTTTTTAGTATAGAAAATTAGCGTTTCAAAGTTAAATAATTATTTTAAATTGTTTAAAATCATATTTAATATTTAATTAAAGTTACCTTAAAATGATTTATTGTAAAGTTAACTATTAATTAATCAGTACTAATATTTTAAAGAGATAAATCATTCAAAATTAATCTTGTCTAATATAATCCCTTTATTAAAGCGTATTTTCCTAAATTAATCTTAGGAATTTATGTAGAAATTTTATAAGAATTATTGTGAGAAATCATTAAATAAAGTTTTCAGAAAGTAATGGTATACTTTCGTGGAAAAATCGGAGGTAGAGATTGCATGCAATTAAGTTTTGGATTTCTCTGAGATAGAGACGTAACCGTTGAGCTGTGAATCCATGGTGGATACCGCGTGGTGCTTTCCATATTTATTTATAAAGTTTTCTAATATTTTTGAAAAAAATGGTTAGTGAATGTACTTACTTCGATAAGATAAGTACATACCTTGTGATAAAGAGATTTAAGTTGTTAAAATTAAGTTAAATAAGACTTGGTGCTTTCAGTGGAAAATGAACTCTTAGGTTGAATGATTGTTTATTTGATAGTTAAATAATCAACTATCAAATCTGGACCCAGAACATAACTTTGTGAATATCTTGGAGAAACACAAGAATTATATGGTAATGTTACCGTCAGAAGTTGCTTTACTATGCATATGAACTCTTTTCGTTCTTCTAGGACGATGATAAGGAAATCCGTCCACTAACGGTTAGGAGGTGATCTCCAATCTTATTTTCATCCATATATTTACTAAAGAACCGGGGTTGAGTTTACTAAAAATATCGAATGTTGTTTCGAAGGGTCCGAAATGGCATAATTTATCCGAAAACCACTTCGATCCAATGAGTACGTTTTCGAAGTAAAGACAAGAGCATGGAGTCGAAGATGGAGCATTGAAGTGCAAGGGCTAATCGCTACTATCCTGAGGGTGATTCCAAAATGGATGTAGTAGGAATAGTGCCTTCAGTTTCGTTCAGACACAAAACGGACTTGTGTGGATGAATGCTATCAGTACATTGTCAATAGAGGACAATGAGCATTCCAAGTGTAAATTCCTCAAAAGGGTAATCGTAGCCTCAAGCCTCATCAACCAAGAATAACTGAAAATCAGGGGAGATGCAGCAAGGCTAAGTGGGTTACATCCAATTAAGGTATGTTCATCACCTTTCTAGATACCATCGGATATTATTACTATGGCGCATGGGAAGACTTGGCAAGCAGTGGGAACACCCAGGGTGATGGTATATTCGGTTCTATCCAGGTTAGGGGTAGACTGGTCATGTGTTGCAGGGGATCCGACGAAGTCCTTCGTACATTTTTCTGGATCTGTACTATGATAGGCGGTACCCAGTGCCTAGTCATTTGTATGTAATCCATTCTCCAATACGTGCCTTTACAGTTTTGGTTGTAAAGCCTAGTATGCTAGAATTTAAATAATGTAACAATTTCGGCTATTTGAATAAGTATTTGTACTTAGACACTATTATAATATCAGATGATTTTGATATAAAATGTTTTGGTTACCATAAGGTAAAAACCCGTCGTATTTATGTGTGACGCGGTCGTACGAGATACCTTTGTTTTTCAAAGGATTTTGATAACTTTAATAGTTCAAATTGAGTGTGTTTTCTCACGGTAGTTTTCCAGACCGACTCGGATGTTATTTTATTATAATGCTTGAGTCGGACCGAGTATTATAGGTACATGATAGGATGCTATGGAGCTCAGGAGACGATCTGGATGATGAAGACGTATTACACATATTTGATTTTATTCCATTGTGTATTATAGGCGGTATATTCAGCACTTATGAGGATAAGTTATTATAACTATCCAGTATTGAGTTATTGATGTGTTGTACTCTGATGATGTAATGTGTAAATAAAATATATAGTTCTTTTTGTGTAAAGACATGTTATTATCTATTATATATTATTTTGCTGTGATTGTGAGATTCTGCGTTGTTGTTTTTGTTTTTTTCTTCTACATCTTTCATCTTTTCCTCTAACGTTTTGGTATTTCTGGCACTCGATTTCTCGGCATGCTATATAGTGGACGTATTGATGTCGATTTTCGAGGGTCGAAAAATCAGGTTTGCTACAACGTATACCATGATTTTCTGATGTGTCTGACACTTGAATCATGAGGGCTTTTATAAGAAACACAATATTCCATAAGTCGATACCACTTAATTAAATATAGGACAAATTTTCAAAAGAGACCGATTTTCAAAACCTTTTGCATAAAGAGGCCAGTTTTGAAACTATTTGCAGATATAGCCTAGTTTTGGCCAGCTCATCGCTGAGTTGGCCTTGTTTTTTTTTTAAAATATAACGGGGCGCATTTCAAAAACGCGCCCCTTTTAATTTGCACTGCCGCATCTGCAAAATGCGCTAGTGTAAATCTTTCTGCACAAAACAGAAAGCAAAAGGCTACTTAGACCAACTCACTGTTTTTACTCAAAACCTCCAAAATCCAATTCCGAACCTTTCTTCCATTCAGCTCAAAAATTGATCAATATCTACTTAAAATCTCCAAAATATACAAGGATTACTAGTCGGATTACTTCTATCAGCTACTTGGCATCAATTTGAAGGTAAAAACTCGAATCCTAGCTCAATTTTTGGGTATTTTCATGTTCTAACTTTCACATGTCCATCCTTTCATATTTATGTTTTATTATGTCATTAGTATTTGTGCAGTAATTGATTGTTCTAAAATTAATAATGTTTTCTTTTTTAGAAATATGTCGGATTTCATCCCAATAATTTGCTACTTTGATGGAAAATTGGCTATAAAAGAAAACAATACACCGGTATATGTTGGTGGTAAACAAAAACGTTCGAAGGTTAAATTTTTTTGCTCCTATCATGAACTAAAAGAAACGGTGTATAAGGTGACAAAAAGTAATTCACAAGAATATGATGTAAAACTGGTATGCAAGTAGGTTACTTATTCTAGATCTTCCACTATCGACGTAAATGATGATGAAGATGTCGATGCTATGTTTTCCGTTAATATGAAAGTGATCGAATTATTTGTAATAAAAGAGGAGTTGAGACATTTTGAAGATGCAGATACCACTAATTTGAACCAACATTCTACTCAAATTCTTGGCACTATTCTGAATTATCCTTATCAGAGCAATCCAAGTCCAGTATTTCCTACTTGTGTGAATACAAAGTTAGTAATTTGTTAAAGTATTTACATTCGAGTAGTTGAAATTTATAGCGTTTTGATCTCATACCTTTTTTTCACAGTTTTACGGTGCATCCGGGTGGTTCAAGCTCTAGAATGGCAAATGATCAATTTTTACACTCCGTTCGTGCAAATGCTAGAGAGGTTAACAATGATGATGGAGGTCATAGTTCACCGCATATAAATAGTATGCAAATTGCTTCAATGGATAATGATATGTCATAGATGGATAATATGGAAGTTAACAATGAAGCGCTAGAGTTTGAAATTAATCATGAGAAAGAAAATGAAAATAATGAAGCATCTTTGGTGGAAGAAGAGTATGACGATGATAACGATGAACATATGGAATTTGAGATGCCTTTGACAGATGATTTATGTACTGCAAAAATTATGGCGGCATCATTGATTGAAAATGTAACTCCTATTAGAGATGTTTTTACCTCAGAATGTGTTGATTCTGGTTTTCAAGTGGGAATGCAATTTCAAACAAAGGAAATACTTATTCAGCAGTTAAGCGAGTAGTCCATCAAGAATTCTGTTTCTTTTAAACCCATAAAATCCCGCAAAGCAGAATACACCACGATTTGTAGTGTTGATAAAAATTGCCATTGGAGAATACATGCAATTGTCCCTAAAAAATCATTGATGGGGTGGTGGGAAATTAGAAAATATGACGTCAATCGTACTTGTGTTAATCCGATTATTAATTCAAATCATAAACAAGCTACAAGCAGGTTTATTGCTAATAAAATACTTTCTTTTGTGAAATCGGATTTGAATACCACTCCTTCTGCGATTCAAGTGCTAATGTCTGAAACTTTTTTTTATCAAAATCAGCTACTTCAAGGCATATAGAGCATTGCGTAAAGCACTTGAGAGAGTTTTTGGAGATTGGGAAACATCGTATGCTGAGTTACTACAATATTTAACTACCATTAAAAAACATAATCCAGGAACAATTTTCAAAGTTGATGTCGAAAGAATCACCAATGATAAAGTTCTTTTTAAGAGTGCATTTTGGGCATTCAGTGCATCTATTGATGATTTTGCACATTGTCGACCATTGCTTTGCATTGACGGCACTCATCTATACGGTAAATATCAAGGTACATTGCTAGTCGCGACTGGAGTAGATGCAAATGATGGTATATTTCCATTAGCATATGCAATCGTAGACTCTGAATCAAAAGATAGTTGGGATTGGTTTCTTAGATGAATGTACTACCATATACATAGTGTTCGCAATAGGTTTTTAACCTTTATATCCGACCGAATGAAAGGTATTCCGAGAGCATTAGATAATTGTCCACAAGAACACCATCACCGCTTTTGTGCTGGACATCTCAAAGCTAACTTTCAAGTTGCTGGATTTAGTCAGAAAAATTTAGTAGACTTGTTTTATTCATGTGCTAGTGTTATAGATGATTTGCAGTACAAAGAGTTAAGGAGACACTTGAAAACTATTGCTCCAGATGCACATGCTTGGATTGAAAGAAGTTTACGAGGTGCGGAGGTAAATTGGGCTCTATGCAAGGATAATGGTGGAAGATTTATGATGATGACAACAAATGTGTCCAAAATTTTTAATGGAGTTCTAAGAGGCGCTCGTGCTTTGCCAGTTAAGTCGTTAGTAGCAAGAATGTTTTATCGTTTAAACGACTATTTCATGAAACATCGTTCCGATGCCGAGGGATTTGAAACTCAAATGAGTCCAAAAGTCGAAACTCTTTTAGCCAAAAGAGAAAAACAAGCAAGATATTGTGGAATTTTTAGATTCAATCAAACCGAATGGCAAGTGAATAATCAATTTGGAAAAGCGTTTACAGTGACATTACATGATTATATATGTAGTTGCACTTGCAACATACCTTTATTGCAAAAGTTGCCATGTTTGCATGTGATGGCCGCTTGTGCTCGAACCATTTGAGGAGCGAATAGATCATATTACGATTTTTGTTCAATGTGGTTTTCAGTAGAAAATTATAAAGCAAGTTACGCTCTAAGTTTTCATTCAATTCTAGATACTAGATATTGAGATGCATATCACGGTCCGATCATATTGCCACCGTCTACAAAAATAAAGACGGGACGTCCACGGTCGACAAGAATCAAAGGCATGATGGATAAAATGGGAGGAAGTAAACAAAATACTTGTAGTAAATGTGGTCAAAAGGGACATAAAAGATCAACTTGCCCGTCAATTTTTTTTGCATATTTTGTACTGTATGATTTGAACGTTTTGTAGCGAATGATTTATATGTTGTTTGGTTTGGATGTTAATCTTCGTTTGGATGTTAAAAGACCAACATTTGTTTGGATGTTAATCTTCAGTTTGTATGTTGTTTGTTGACTTCAATTTGTTCAATGCTAATTTTTAGTTTGTATATGAAGCAGCAGGTCTCTGTTTTGAATAGAATTGAATGGGCGCATTTGGCAATTGCGCCCATGAAAATTTGAAAAGGTGCATTTACCAACTGCGCCCATTTTGTATATGAACCAACAGGTCTCTGTTTTGAATATAATTGAATGGGGGCATTTGACAGTTGCGCCCATGAAAATTTGAGAAGGCGCAATTACCAACTGCGCCCCGTGCTGGTAATATACCCAGCCAACCTTCCTTTCTTCCTCATTTCATCCCATTCCATCCTTTCCCTCAAAATCCCTAAAACCCCAAATCTACTAAATTCTAAAATCCAACATCAATTTTAGTTATTTCTTCGTCAAATCTGTTGAAAAATGGAAGGATCGTCATCATCTTCTCAAGTTAGAGGTATAATCTTCAATTCAAAAGTATACACCTTTGTTTATCAATTTGGAATTTTATCAATTTGTTCTTTTATTTATCAATTTAGTTTTGCACCATCAAAATGAACACTGAAGCGAGTACATTCATTTACATCAAAGCATTTACATCAAAGAAATTACATTCATTTACATCAATTTGTTTATATTTACATTCAATTACATTCACACTTGAACATTGTTTTCTTAAAGAGTTGGTACCCGGTCCCGTGAATGCAAGTGTTTTGTATCTTCAGAATGAACATCGAAGCAATGATAGGAACTTGATGTAGGTATTTTTCAAGAAAATTAAAATTACCATTGAGTGTGTTTATGCAAGTGTTTGTTTATGAACTTGATGCAAGTGTTTGTTTATGAATGTGTAGAGTGATGAGCCACTTGAGTGTCACGATCATTCAAGCAAATTAAAATTAATCAAGTCTAATACTCCAAGTGTTCAACTTGCATTACAAAGAACGGGATTCAGAGAAATATCTAGATTGGGTATTTTCAAAATAGATCATGCACTAATTACTTCATTGGTAGATAGATGGAGACCAGAGACTTCAACTTTCCATTTCCCTACTGGTAAAATTACCATCACATTAGCAGATGTTAGTTGTCTTCTAGGTGTTACAGTAGAAGGAAATCATGTCACAATCAGACAGCTGAGTAATTACGAAGATATTTGTCAACAGTATTTAGGTGTGGTTCCACCTCGGAGTGAGATAAGAGGTGCAACAGTTAAGTTGACATGGCTTCGCGATATATTTGCAGATGAGCCATCATCGGATGTTTCAGATGAAGAAATTGAATATCATGCGAGAGCTATTATTCTACATTTGATATCTTGTCGTCTATTTCCCGATCGTTCTAAAGGACGACTAAACCTTTTTTTGTTATTGTTTTTACGAAATCTGGATGAGTGTGCACGATATTCTTGCAGCAGTGCTATATTGGCAACATTATATAATGAGTTAACAAATGTTGCAATCATGAAATCTAAATCGATAGCTGGTTGTCTCTCGCTTTTACAGGTACAATATGCATAGATATATTTGCTATAAACTCATATGTAATATTTAATTCTAAAGTATTCAAAATTTTAATTTATTTTACAGCTTTGGGCATGGACACATCTTCCCATTGGTCGTCCAAATGTGACTTCATCCATGCAAATCGGCAGAACATTACCTTATAGTGCAAGGTAGTGAATTTCCAACTACATTTACATGTGTGTATTTTTGTACTAATAAAACTCTAATTGTATAACTATTTATATAGATGGTTTGGTTTAAGGAGTTGGGTTGAGTCTCCAAAGCAGGTGGCCACTTACTATCGCGACCAGGCCGACATGTTAACAGATGAAGCTGTTATATGGAATCCGTACACACAGGATGTGCTAGTCGATCTTCCACAGATATGTCTAAGTGGGATGCATAGTTGGCTTGGTAAGACACCTATCATATGCATGCGAGATGTAGAAATGTATAATCCTGATTGAGTGATACGACAGTTTGGTCTTCAGCAACACATACCTGATCCATGCAAACCAAAGCTGGATTTGGAGTTTGCTATCATCCAGTGGAACGATAGACATAACCGTATCGTACACCAATAGTTTCCTATGATTCCTATTTCGAGATACATGACTTGGTATTGGTTGATTACTCGAAGATTCATTGTTGCAGATCGGACTTCTCATGAACCAGCATACACCGCTCGTGCACCGCTTGAGCGAGATGTGGTGAATCTTCACATTATCGTGATATTTTTAGTTTGTTCACTTGAATTATATTTCTAATTTTGAATAAATAACTACAACTTGTAGGTCGATGTACTAGAGATGGTAGGAGGAGGGTTAGATGATATCGGACTTGGTAGAGTACCCGAATGAGAAGTCCAACCACGGTCTCTTGATTTGAAGAAACTTATTGACACACTCTTTTTTAGAAATTGATTGACACGGCCAAGCTCTTCCGAACAAGCTATGCGGACTAGAGAGCGAAGAACTAAAAGAAGGCAGGATACACACCAATCGCAACCTGTTGGACCTTCTCAACCTCCACCTACTCAAGACGATCCAACTCAACCATGAGTACTCCTATTTTTAGTTAACTATTAATTTGCTTTTGTAATCAAACTATAACTTCTGCTTTAATTCGAATGTAATCGAATTTTAATTATGTTATGCTGTAATTTATTTAATGGTAGTTTTATTTGTTGGCTTGCATATTGATAAATGTTTGCTATCATTTAAGATTGTGCATTTGAATTTTGATTTTGTGTATTTGAATTTGAATTGGTTAATATAGTTTGCTGTCCAGGTTTGGACAGAAAGATTTGCACTGGCGCATTTTGCAGATGCGCTAGTGCAAATTAAAAGGGGCGCATTTCTGAAATGCGCCCCGTTATATTTAAAAAAAAAACAAGGCCAGCTCATCACTGAGCTGGCTAAAACTAGCCTACATCTGCAAATAGTTTCAAAAATAGCCTCTTCATGCAAATGGTTTTGAAAATCGATCTCTTTTGAAAATTTGTCCTTAAATATATTAAAAATTATGAATCTTTAGTATAAATGTTGTTCTCTACATTTATATATTAATAAATTACTTGCATTCTCCCTAGATGTTGAGCAAATACAAGTTAAAAATGTAATGTGTAGTATTATTAATATATTGAATAGACGAGGCGGGATTACTATATGTATTTATTGAGCAAATTCAAGGTATATACACTGTGATAGTGTAGGGGGTATGCCTTAGGGGCAATTCTGCAGTTTATTATAAACCGATTAATTTTGTAATCAATTCTCATTCGAAACAAAGGCATTTTTCTTTTTGTTGTATAATTTTTATAATGAGTTATAAATAATTAAATATTTAATTAAAATATATTTAATGGAAAATCCATTAACGGTGTGTTTGTGATAGTGATTACAAATAGTGTAATCACAAGTATTATATCACAATATAATAAACACATCATTTTAAAGATTTCTTGTACCATCCCTGTTTGAAATTAAAATAAAATAAAAATTTTATTTTAGGTATTTTATTGAATTTAATTCAGTAAATTGGATTTTTGGATTTATTTGATAATAAAAGTAGAATATTGATTTAAAATTCAAATTTGAAATTTGTAATTGTGTTTTTAAGATCCTAAAGTTGTTTAAAAATTTACTTTTAGCAAAATAAATTATATTTGGATAGTTTAATTTGAAAATAAAGTAATTAATTTATAATTTTTGAAAATTGAAAAGTGATATTTTAATAAAAGAAAATTTGTTATAGATATAAAATAAAATTTGGATTAAAACTCCTCAAGTGGAATTTTAATCGAATATCAAATAATGGTCGAATAATAGAGTGGTTAAGGGTTTGAAAGGATTCAAAAAGAAAAATTAAAATTCTCATTCGCTCCTATTGGACCACACTTCTAGTAAACCCAATTCCTTCTTTATATCCCAAGCCTTAAATAACCGAATAGACACATAAAAGAAGTCAAATAAACGAAATTGTGAATTAAGTTGAATTGGAGCAATGGGAAGAGGTGATGTGACTCAGCTCGCAATGGTGAAGTGGGCTAGTTCAGTGCGTTTAGTCGTCCAGAGGTGTCAATGTGGAGGAAAACGACGTCGATGTCGAGGAAAGCTTCCGGCTGCACGAGATTGATGATTGGTGCCGACAACGCAACTTTGACGATGACGAGCGAGGCTTAGCGTTGACAGCTTTATGTCGACGTTTGGTTGCGGTTGTTCTTGGCTGAGACAATAATTATTCTCATCTTTAATTTTCTATGAGTATAACCCTATTTTCTAATTTATAGTAACTTAACAACTACTTTTTTATTCTATTTGTTTGAAATTGAAATATGTATAAAGTTGGATTACTTTCTTGGTAAACAATAGTATGAATTCATTGTTAATTTGTATGATAGATTGACAAATGGAATTATATGTAGGTACTTGCCGATTTAGGTTCATTTGATTAAGTTAAATATAAAAGACAGAGAAGAAAAATATTAACATTTCTATATTTTGGATTGAATTGAATCATTTTGACTAATGATGGCTTAGTAGCCTATCATGATTGAATTGCCGAGATGGTCGATTGTTTGACCAATGGTTATTTGGATTGAATTATATATGGTGGAACAGTATGCATATATGTTGATATTGATTGTTTCAGATGATAGAAAATTTAAATTAAAACAAGTGATTTGAATTATTTATATTAGTCTCCACATTTGAATTTATTTAATATACTGGAAATATTGCATACATTTGGGACTAAGATTTTACATTATGTTCATAGAAAAGAAGTGCAATACCATTATTTGAAATGACATTTCTTTAGTTTATAGATTTAAAATAATAACTTTTAAGGGATTTTTGGGCTTAATAAATTTCATTTGAATTATTTTTGAATTGAAAATAATGGAAGATAAGTTGAATTTGAATTATTATTATTTAAAAATAAAATAAAGAGACCTGAATTGAAGTTGAATTTAGAATCCTATATGAATTTTTTTTTGGATTTTGAAGTAGAGAAGTTTTTATAAAATAAAGATTGATTTATAATAAAACAGTTTGAATTTGAATTTAACCATGAAGGTTGAACGGTTTATTTATACAAGCTTTTCTATAAAAGGAATTTTGAAGAATAATTCAAAAAGTTGTTTTACGGATTTTATATAAAATAAACTAGAGGTATTTTGATAGTATTTCTGCTATTTAAAAAAAACCAATTTGAAAGAAATTATGATTTTGTGTCTTCTTCATTTGGAAATGATTTTGACGTTTTTACATTTTTTTTAAAGGGATTGCGCTTATTTTATATTCTTTTTGGATATTATTACTTTTGATATCACTCAAAGTAATGCCTTAGCCTGAATCGTAGGACTTGAATTAAAAGGTTCTTTCCATGCGTGTCGATTGTAAATGAGTAATGCTATAATTTGTTATAATCTGTGATGATCTATTTTAACGAGCATTTTACCTTACGATGATATTTATCTGACCTAGATTTAGAGAAAGCATATCGAATTTTGAAATCTAGTTCTGATGAAATTATCGAATATTTTGGGACTAGTTTAAATAAACAAAGAGTAGCAATTTTGAGCAAAATAAAGGGGAAATACTATTTTGCACAATGTTTTAAAAAAAAATTTTGGAATAAATAAGTTTTGCAAATTGATTTATGAAATATATTACAAAGATTAGTTTTATACAAATTAGGAAAAAAAATTGATAAATTATTTGAATATAAAACCAATATTTTGACATCGTTTGCAAAGTAGACTCTAGTATATGACTTTAAAATATATGCAATTTCCCTGAATAAATTAATTTGATAGAAGTACATTGGAAATTCATTTCGAAGTGATTTCGGGAAAATGATTTGAAAGAAAAGGAATTTGAAATCTATTTTCAAACAATTTTTAAGTACAAAACTTATTGAAATTATTTATAGGTGTTCCTATAGTGATAAATTTATTTTTACAACTAAGTAGTTGTAGTAGAACCAGTCACACTTATTATATTATTATTTTTCATAGCTAGATTTCTAGCTTGACTCAAGATTTTGTTTTGTAATGACTCCTTGGGTAAGACTGAGGTTGTTCTACAGATTTGATATGACTGTATATGTTTTGTTGGTAGCGATATAGAGTTGGAACCAATGGCGATGACCAGATCTTACTCTATTTGTTCATGTATTGAGATTCCATTGAATTGGTTGATGTGACATATTCATGTCAAATTGTATGTATATGAGATAATGTATAAAATATAGAGAAATGATATAAAATTCATTGCTTTTGTCACTCTGAATCTATTAGTTGGGAAACTTTTTCTTTGTCTCTAATACTGAATTATTAAAGTATATAACTCATGTACATTGCCTTGCATCGAGACGAGAAATGTAGTATTTCAAAAGTATTCATGTATTGAAACATGTTCGTGTTGACCCAAAGCAGTGTATACGAGAGACCGATCCTTCGGTGCCGATTGATACAAGTTATTGGACGGTAAACTCCCTTGGATATTTTGATCATTGGAGCCAGGGCATTACATTCCTAGTCAAGATGCATCGATACTGGATATTGATGCATCCATTGAGGCTAGAGTACGTAACCCTCTCCAAATGTTGTGCAATGTATAATTCATGACAGTTAGGGCCACCAAGGGGTTATATATTGATAGTTATTGGGTAAATATGGAATGACTTACTTGATGATTTTTGTTGGTTAATATGGCTAAAGTCAAAAAGAAATTTTTGATGTGACTAACTTACACGGTTCTTTTTTACTTCAGAATACTATCGATCTTCAATATGAAAGTGCTACTTTGATTATAATCAAATCATAGCACGACATCCATCGATGGACTATGGTTGGGTCGAGTGGAAGTATTGAAAGTGAAAGACTATTCAAGAGATGATTCATCATCTCAGTTATATAGGGTTAGAATCACGGTCAACTGAAGTCAATTCAAAGCAAAATCTATGGCCAAAGTAATTTGGTTAATAATAATTTTTTGTTGAACTAATGAATTTGTGTTTGGACTATAGATTTGAATATGAACGATATTAGGATTTGGCCATTACTAAATTCCATAAGTTCAAAGTGATATATTTTTTATGAGGAGAATTGGTGTATGTAATTATCACTACTGGATAATGCTTAACAAAGTAAAATTGGACTTTACTAAAACTAAGTAAGTGATAAATTTGACCATAATGTCATAACACCTGCTAAGTGATGTGTAATGTTAATATCTGAACCGTTCGTTATCAATCGCTTTGAAAATTTATAACTAAGAATCACACACTCGAAACGATGAATACTCCTTTTATCACCTGATTTAGTTAATGTGTAATTTTTATAAATTAATTCAATCAATTAATATGTATGAAATATTAATTATAAAATTTTGTATTTGATGAGTTGAACAATGTTAAACAATTTATTATTAATAGTATAAATACATTGTCCGATATACGATATCAGTAAACCTTAAAATTTGGATTTAAATGCAATGGAATTCATTCAGACTTGGATTGGGTTTGAGGACCATTAGGGCATGCATATTTCGACCATAAATAGCTTAGTTAGGCCAGCTAAATTGTGGCTAAAGAGAGAGGCTTTTGAATGGTTAAAAAGAGTGGAATTGGTAAGAAAGATAAGTATGTGATCCACTTTTCTCTCCATTTGGCTTCCTTATTATATGCCATCTTTTGCACCATTTCTTGACTAATTTTACTCCTCCTTATACCTTCAAATTTCAGCCAGAAATACGGTATACCAAACCCTAAAATATCCAAGCACAGATCGCATCAAAACTAATCGATTCGATTGTCAGTAGTAATCTAGTTCGAGAGCCAGTAATCTAGAACTTAAAATTCGATCTAGGGATTCATTTCATCATTTCAACGTGAGGTCTCTAGGCCTTGATGAGAGGTAAGGTTTTTATTTACTAATATTTTTAATTGTTCAATCCTTCAGATTTTAGCTTGATAGACTCTATCATGAATCGGTATGTTAGTGTATTGTCACATTTTGATGGTTATATATACATATGCATAAAAACAATTTGTCTAGAAGTCTTCTTATAGCTTATGGCCTAATGACAAAAAAATTAATTTTTATTACCAAAATATTATCATTAAATGATTGTATTAATTAAACCTAATAATAAAATATTAATTCATATGAAATATGTACTTATTTTTTTTATTTTTTTATACACGCCGAAAAACATTCGGTGGTAAAGTTTTATATATAGATATATATATATATATACACATATATGTATGTATGTATATAAACATTTTAAATTATATATTTGATTTAAAATCAGTTAAACAAATAAAATATATTTATAATTCATTGATAGATAATATATTTTTTTGAAAATTTTATATAATATAAAATATGCGTTTTGATTTCACAAATGGTATTTAGATAATTTTTTATCATTAAATTCACATGGATTTTAATCCTTAAAATATATTTTATTTAAAAATTATTTAAACTAGAAATAAAAAGAATAAAAATTAAAAAGAATTCTTGCCCGTGAGCAGTAGTAAATATGTATTATATAAATAAATTTATTAACCAGTTATATGTACGTGTATACCATAATTCAATATGTGTGTGTGTGTATAACTAATTTTGTTTTATAGTATATGACATAGTTTTTAAATGATTTTATTAATATTTAAAATAATTTGAAATTTAATTATATTTTATACACACGCATATATTTCATAAATGGTTTGTATAAATAATTTATAACCAATATTTTATAATAAATATATAATGAACTTTATACATACATACATATATACATACATATATATCTATGTATGTATATTTATTTATATAACAGCTTGAAGCACACATATATATCTTTGGTCAAAACATTAGTATACACGAGAGGCTAACATGTCCGTTGCGGTGTAAATCCCAACACCTATACACGAGCATGTTAAACCATGTACATAGTATCTTGTTGCGCACACACATATTTATGTAAGGTACACATATATAAATATAATACAAATCATATAAAATAAATTTATAAAATTATGATAAAATAATAATTTGATTTAAAGGAAAATTTAGAAAAGTTCTAAATGGATTAGACTACATAGGTCCATCAAAGATCAATAATGAAAAAAAAATTGAAATCTACGCAATTCCTCCACTTTGGGCTGGTCTAGTTTCAACAATGGTATTAGAATGCAATAGCCTATGTTGCAATGACTTGGAATTTCAAAGTCATTGTATTTAAATATCTGAATTATTTAAATATTTGAATCTTGGATTAAATATTATTAAAGTGAATTAATAACTTGTTATTCCCCTTTTAAATCATGACTAATGATGGTAAATTTATTTTGAAAAAGTGTTTACAAAAATATATAGTTTGAAGGAATATCGATATAATGACCACCATTTTATTGATAAATAGTTTTTTTTCAATGAAAGTTGTTTAACTATTTTATGCTTGTCTAATTATTTTTTAGGGAGGTAATTAGCAATTAAAATTATTTTGCATTTAAACTTTTAGGAAGCTTCTTAAAGTTAACTAGTTAGGTGTTAAAGGGCAGAGATATTTTCAGGTAGTTTTAAAAGGTGTAAAGTGGAAAGCATGCAAGGCACATGAGGGATCTTTTGGGCATGGTTTGACTGTGTAAAGGAGAGGCTAGGCATGTGTTAAAAATCTCATAATCTCAAAATCTTCAAAAGTAATAAAAAGAACAAAAATGGTAGAAGTGATCAGCACTAATCTACTTTAATCTTCACTAATCTTTTTCTAATTAGCTCAAATCTTCTCCAAACTCTATCAAACTTTCACCAACACCTTTGGACACCTTAGGAAGAAAGGATCTAAAGTAAAAAGTAGAAAAAGTGAGGAGGGAGTGAGGGTTTCATTTTTGGCCGTGAGCAATGGAAGGTGGGGAGAGGTTTGGTCTTGTGATGTTGGTGCTAAAGGTTGGATCTTAATGCTTTTAGAGATGGTAGGAAGTTTTATTAGCTTTATGGGTGCTTGAGCAAGTGTTCGGCTTGTATATAAGTGAGTTATCTCACTATTTTTCTTGTATATATTGCGTGTCTATATATTTATGTGCAAATATAAAGTTAAAGTGACATTAACTAATAAAGTTTTAAACTTTGGACCCCTCTTGCATTTGAAAGCAAATGACAATATTATATTGTATAACATCACTACTATTTCATTCTATAACATGTGACATGGCCTAAACTTTGTGTTTACATATTTGGTTGGCTTGTGTATTGAATTTAAGTATGTTCAAAAGTGTCTGAAGCGAGAATAGTCGCTATAAGTGTATTTCGATATCCTTTAACTTTAACTCGTATAAATGGAAGATTTATGATGTTAACTTGGGATAATTTAGTTTGGTTGTTCTCTACACATATTTGGTTATGGAATAGGAAATAAATTGTTTGGAAAGTTATAGAACTGGTGAATCAAAGTTGTGAAAGTTAGAAGCGAAAAGGTCGCTATGGAAACACTTTGGAAATGCCTTACGTTCAACGATTTTCAAAGTTAACTTTGAGCCACATACTGGGGCTTCATTGCATTTTCCATAATTATTATAAGAGTACTTATTACTAAAAAAATATGGAAGTTTAAATCATTTGTTACCTTGTGAAACAAAGCTGCAAAATATTATAGCGAGAAAAAGGTCGCTATATAAGCACTTTAAAATGTCAATTTTTTTTGGAATTTTTGTAGTTAAATTGAAAGAAATCCTTAAATGTTCCTCTAAATTTTTACTACTTATTAATGAAAATAATAGGAGTTTAAAAAGTATGGAACTGGTCAAACAAAATGGCTAAAATTGGAGTAAAAATGTCGCTAAACGAACATCTTAGTAAATACCTTGTTTTCGAGAATTTTTCTAAATAAATTGGAAGATATCGTTAGGGGTTATTTCCATGGTTTTTAATTACCCTAAAGATAGCACTTACCATAAAAAATTTTAGTCTTAAATCATCTATTAAAGTGGTGAAAACTAGTTGCAAAGATCTTGCTTTTCAATGTTGTTCTTTATCAAAGACTATTAACAACATTTATAAATGTTGTAGTAAGTTGCTGATGATTTTCAGTGCCTAAAAATAATATTTAAATTTGTTATTTTCCTCTAATATTTTTAGGATGTTGTCTAACATATTTTGTAGTATTCTAAAGTTGGTTATAAGTTTATATATATTTTTTTAATAATTATTTATGAATTTTGAAAGTAAAGGGGTTTTATAATAAGAGACATGTTTTTATTTGTTTTTATCAAATTATAAATTAGTTATTTTATAGTAATATTTTATATAGATATTTAAACATATTTTTAAGAATTTTTAAATTATTTTTATAGTACATATAAGTTTTTAAAAAGTAAGTAACTATGCTTAGCATTAAAAGTTGATGAATAGACTTATCTATTTGTGAGTATTAAGATTGATGTTCGAGTAGGGATAGAAGCAATAATGCTCTAATGAAACACCCCACACACCTTAGTATACTAAAAAGAACACATTAAAGAATGTGGTGCGTTATAGGTATATCTAAAACATTACAGAGACTAAGATTCATAAGACAAATAGGTAAAAATAGTGTAAACATTTAAATAATAATTTATCATTCAGAATTAAACTTCATCACAAAATAAGTCATAAAAACATAACATGTCTCAAAAACTTAAAAATCTATCATGTCAATGAAAATACATCTCAGTCTCATATAATCAGAGTACAAAAGTAACAAAAAGTAATCCCACTCACAAGTGCAAGTCCATCATAAGATAAATGAAAAAGATGAAAACAGAAGAATACATCTTGAAATAAGAAAACTCAGAGAATGAATCTCCAAGAAACCTGAATCAACTCAACTCTACTGGCCTATTGGGGAAAAGGGGGAAATAGAGGAGTGGGTTAGACAATAAGTCTGGTGAGTGAAAGTAATTACTAGCTTTCTAAGCAAGATAAATAAACTAAGCAATAGTTCTAGCTTGAAAATAAAATACAGAAAAGATAAAACTGGGATAAAATGCCGTTTCTGATTCTATTTGCATTGATTGTGATTGTTTGTACTTGTCTTAGATTGCAGTAATTAGGTTGAAACCCTAGTCCTATTTTAATTAGGCTGAAATCCTAATTCTACCCGTTGATCAGCCTTCTATCTCTGTTGTGCCACTGTGAGATGGCCCAATCCTATTGGTCCCACAGCAAAAGAAACATGTTTAGCGCTTGGAACGCAGTAGCGAATTATTTACCCTAATCAATGCTGCACACTCGATCATCACTGGTACACGCTAACTGTTGCCCCCTCTTGTGACCTCTTATTTACCCTAATCAGTATATGCATGTCCAGCCTCACCTAATCTATTGTGAGACCATCAGTCCTAGTCTGAAAGGGATGCTGTCTAGCCTCACCTAATTGTTGTGAGACCATTAGTCCTAGACCTGAAAGGGAATGCTGCCGCTACTGGTCCTAACATAAAAATTCTAGTTTGCACCCCTTACACAAATCCCATGATTTGAGCCTCTACTTATTGGCCACTTATTTACCCTAATTAGCATAAGCGTGTCTCAGCCTCACCTAATCAGTTGTGAGACCATCAGTTCCTGACTGAAAGCGAATGCTGTTGGTATGGGTACTTCTTCTATGTTTGCTTATTAACTTAGTGTATGTTTTAAAATAAGCCTCTTTAGTTATTTCTGCAATATTTGCTTATTAACATAATCTAAGTTTTAAAATAAGCCTTTTCTGTTCTATCTAGTTATAACCTATGTTATAATTGTAACTCTTCTATTGTCCCTTTTTAGTTAGAACTACTAGTTATAAACATGCTTCCAAATGTCTCAAATTTGCCTGTTTCATTCTATCTTCTTTTTATTATAGTTTTTCTTACTTTACATCTAATTTATGTAAATTTAGTGTTTTTCCATTTTAATCCATATTAGAAAATTCTTCGCTTTTTAATATTCTATTCGCATAAAAGGAATAAAAAGAAACTAATTTTTACAGGTTAAATTCCAACTTAAATAGATGTAAATAAATGTAAACAACTGAATAAAATAGCTGAATAAAAATAGATGAATAAAATAGACTGAAAAGAGCTTCTGAAATTCACTTAAAAACTAACTATAAATAACTTATATAAAAAATGTCTCAAAATTGTAGAAAAACTACATCTATCGAGAATCCTATTATTTTAAATTACTTAATAATCTAAAATAATTACAAAAAACTTACCTGTGGTCCTTAGCTCTATTCCTTGGCCTTCTCGGATCCACTTCTAGGGCATAAAATATTTTTATCAAAAAGATTTCCTCAAAAAAAAATTCTATTTAGGGTCCAGCCACTAGCAATGAACCCAAATAAGAGAAAATCTAAATGAGAAAAATAGTTAGGCCTAGGGTTCTATTTATAACGTAGCTTAAGGATCTCAGACTGTTGGTTATGAAGACTAAATCTGGTGCAACCATGTTATAGGCTCGTTAGGAATCGTCGAATGGAAGCATGAGCACACAGGATTGAAGAAAAAGCAAAATATGACGTTACGCTTTGACCTGGACGTTTTCACGTCCAAATACAAAGGTGGCTCGACCTGCATGTCGACCTATAGGTCGACCTATGGCCTAGGGTCGATCTGGCTAAGATATGGGTTGACCTGACCCTTAATGTTTTTTTTTTCGTTTTAATTCTGAATTCTTGTTTCTTATGTATCTTCTTCATACGGACTCAGATTTCGACAAGTTATATATGAAAATTCCGAGAATCACCACAGACACAATGGTGCAACTCCCATAGCTCGATTCTGACAATTTCACAAACTAATTTTATTATTTAATTAATTCGTAATTAATTGTTACAACTCAAATTTTGGGTTGTTACATTCTCCCCTGCTTAAAGGATTTCGTCCTCGAAATTTCCAAGGATAGAAGAATGAAATAAATCTTTTCATCAAAATTCTACAACCACATGTTCAACCATCATCCATTACATCCATTGTCCTTAATCTTTCTAATGCGATTTATGTTATATGCAATAGTGTAGTGTCAATGTCCCTAACTAAATCAAAAGATTATGTAGTCTACTGATTCAGTTGACCTCCTTTTATCCAATCAAGCCTGTGCCATGTATCCAAATGAATGCAAATTCCCTAATGACAACTGATAGTTCTATATGCGTGCTACCATGGAAATAAAATAAAAATGCAAATGCAAACACATCCATATGCATATGTTTTAGTGACCTAGTTAGGCCGATCCCTAAGAGATAATAGTGCCTAGTGTATGTATGTATATATATATGCATCCATTAGCATCCGCTAGAAAACACTTGCAACCACCAACATCCATCTTACATAATATGTTCTAGTAATATGTTCACATTCAGTCCTACCATGCATAGGTTAAATCCTAAGATCTACCCTCTCAAAGGATACTGAAGAAAAGAAACTATTTAAAACTAAAGTTGGAAATTGGAAATTCAAGACATACCTTCGAAAAGATGCGGATAAGAGGTATGTATTTTCTCCTCAACCACCCTCGTAGCATCCTCAATACTATCTCCCCACTGCACCATAGCCAATGGGACTTCCTTATTCCTATGCTTCTTGACATCATGTCCAATGATCTTGTTAGGAATGTGACGAACCGATGCTTCTCTCTCCACTTCAACTTCCTTAAGTTGGCTAGGTTCCACTACCTCTATTGAATCATGTAAGCACTTTCTCAAATGCGGAACATGAAAAACATCATGAACTCCCTCAAGCCTCTTTGCATCTTCCCTATCCTTTCTATAATAGGGAACTGTCCTACAAATCTGGAAGCAAGTTTCCCACTTGTTCCAAACCTTACTACCTTTCTTAGTGGAGATACCTTAATGAAAACCAAGTCTCCTACCACGAGCTAAACATCCCTTCCCTGCTTATCTGCATAAGATTTCTGTCTATCTTGAGCCACCTTCATTCTTCTTCTAATCAAATCAATCTTTTCTGAAGTTTCTCTAACAATATCGGGACCAAGTTGCAATCTTTCTATAGACTACAACCAACATGAAGGCGACTTGCAAGGTCTTCCATAATGAGCTTCAAAAGGAGCCATCCCAAAGCTAGCCTGAAAACTATTTCTATAAGCGAATTCCACTAAAGGAAGGTGCTCTTCCTTAGTTCCTATAAAATCAAGAATGCACATCCTCAACAAATCCTCAAGAACTCTATTAACACTCTCCATTTGGCCATCCGTTTGAGGGCGATAGGCCGTCCTCAATCTATGCTATGTCCCTAAAGCCTCTTGCATGCTTCTCCAAAACTTGCAAGTAAAGATAGGGTCCTTATCGCTCACTATGTTAGGGGGAGGTCTATGAAGTAGGGCTCACGAACGTATATGGATGCCAAATAAGGTGTTGTCCTCTTACTCTTGACTGGGATGCAATGGGTGCTCTTAGTCAAATGATCTGCAATCACTCAAATACTGGTATTCCACTTCCTAGATTGGGGTAAATAAACTATGAAGTCCATCAAAACACTATCCCACTTCCATTCGGGTGCATCCAACGGCTGAAGCAATCCACCAGGCCTCTGCTGCTCTGCCTTAACTCTTTGGCACACAAGACACTTAGGCACAAACTCTGCTACATCCTTCTTTATGGCACTCCTATGAAATACTCTCTTTATGTCCCTATACATCTTATCACTATCTAGATGAATAGTCATTCGAGAATGATGTGCTTCTGTTAGAACTGCTCTCATTAAATCACCAGTGCGGGGGACACAAAGTCTTCCATCTCTCCTTAGCCACCCTTTACTATCAATGGAATAGTGTTGGATATACCTAAAGACCTCTCGTCTGCTAATCCTCTCGCTGGCTTGAGCTAATCTGATCTACGAGGGTAGGCTTAACCTCAAGTGCTGCCAATAATACATGGGTAATGTCCATAGAGGGCTTAAAATTAGAGGTGGAAATAAACTCTAGGCTCTTCCACCCCACGAACATTGGACTAAGGGTTGCTCTCTTCCTACTTAATGCATCCGCAACCACGTTCTCTTTATCAAGGGTGTAAGCTATCTCAAAGTCATATAATGCCAAAAAGTCCATCCAACACTGTTGCCTTAAGTTTAAATCCTTTTGTGAGAATAGGTACTTCAATGATTTATGGTCGGTGAAAAGCTCGAACCTCTCTCCTAGCAAGTAATATATTCAAGACTTGAGTATGAAAACAATAGCAGCTAACTCCAAATCATGAGTGGGGTAGTTCTTCTCATGAGTTCTACTGTCTACTTCCATAACATACTGCCCTCTCTTCTTACGTCAATACTGCTCCACGACCCATCCCACATGCATCAATGTATACTGTAAAAGGCTTAGTTCCGTCATGTAAAACTAACACTAGTGCACTAGTAAGGATCTCTTTAGCATCATGAAGGAATCCTCACAATCCACGTCTCACACGAATGCTGCATTCTTCTTAGTGAGGCGAGTGAGCGGTGCTCAAATCTTAGCAAAATCCCTGATAAACTTCCTATAATAACCAGCCAAACCTAGGAAGCTTCTAACTTCGGTAGCGTTCATGGGGGCTTTCCTATCTTGTACTACCACTATCTTAGTGGGATCCACGACTAAACCCTCTCTTGAGACTACATGCCCTAAGAAAAGCACCTCCTCATGCCAAAAGTGACACAATGAGAATTTTGCTTTCAACAGATGAACACGAAATGTATGAAGAACCTCTTCAAGATGAATAGCTTGCTCTTCCATGCTTTTGAAAAAAAACTAGAATGTCATCCATAAACACTACAACGAACTTATTTAGGACATCTCAAAAGAGATGACTCATCAGATCTACAAAATAGGCTGGGGCATTAGTCAGCACAAACGGCATAACCAACCACTCAAAAATCCATCGGGTATCCTAAACGCTGTCTTATCGATGCTATCGTCAGCGACCCTAAGCTGATGAAATCCAGTGGCTATGTCAAGCTGAGAAAATACTGAAGAGCCAATCAACTGATCGAAAAGATCGTCTATCCTAGGAAATGGGTAACTGTTCTTCTTTTTGAGCTTATTAAACTCTCTATAATCTACACAAAGTCGAAGGGAACCATCCGCCTTTGTAGCAAAGACGATCGACAATCCCCACTCAGATATGCTTCGTCTGATGAGGCCTTTCTCCAATATGTCACCAATCTGCTTACTTAACTCCTTCCTCCCCCTAGGATCCATATGTCTCATAGGCAATGCCACTGGCTTAGCATTGTCATTCGGATAGATCCTAAAGTCGATCTCTCTTTTAGGGGGTAGTTCCCTAACCTCCTCAAAAATGTTTGGGAAATATCTAACATTTGGAACTAAATCTAACTCTCCTAGTGATGAATTAAGGGAATAAAGGGAAATCAACATGAATGACCCCTGTGGGTCACAAGAAACCTTGAGAGTCCTTCCGCTACATGTCTCTAGTCTGACGACTCTCCTCTCGTAGTCTAATATCGCACCATAAGTGGATAACCAGTCCATCCCCAAATCATCCCTTATCCCGAAAATCCCAGTGCATATGCGTCGCAATCAAACTCTATGCCTAGTATAAAAATTTTCAAACCCCTACAAATCATTGATAATTGTGTCGATCCTCCTATGGGGTTTGAACCAACTATTGGGTCTACTACTAGAGAAATATCTAAGTGCAAACAACCAACCGATGAACCAGAAATGAAAGAATGCGATGCTCCGGAGTCAAAAAGAGTCTGAATAGGAAAATTAGAAATAGAGGTCAAACCTTCTATAGATACTTTCCTACCTCGATCCGGTCCACTAGAAGGTGCTGCATCCAAAGCCTTTACTTGCACCGTAGGTGTGCCTGCTCTCTGCCCCGTCTTCTGAGGACAAGTTCTACTAAGGTGCCCAAGCTGCCTATAGTTGTAACACCTCCCCTTCATTGTCTCCTTCGTATAGTCCTTTATGAAATGCCCAACCAATCCACAACTATGTCATTTCTCGCCTTTCTTGATCTGCTTTTGAGGTTATCCTCCTTTCTTCTTGTCCTCATCCTTCTTATTCTTTCACGATTGTTTCTTAGAATTTTCTGATTTAGGAACCTCCTTAACTTCTTCTTTCTTAGCAATATCTGACATGAGAGCCATCTCCATAAATGACTCATACGTCACTCCCATAGGTACATGTGTCAATGTCAACCCTTGGAGGGGCTGGTTCAAACCCTTAGCAAACTTGATGGCCTTCTTATGCGGTGTATTAACAAGCTCCATTCCGAACCGCCATAACTGATTAAACTGATTTATATACTCCTTCACCGAAAGACTCCCTTGCTTCAGACTAATGAACTTTTCCAATTTCATGCTTTCCTCGGCTTGTGATAAGAACTTTCTCTCAAACCTTTCTCAAAATCCAAGCCAACCAATGTTTCTACTTTCCATCTCTATAATCTCCCACCAGTAAGAAGCTTCTT
Organism: Allium cepa; assembly: GCA_030765085.1. Taxonomy (NCBI): domain Eukaryota; kingdom Viridiplantae; phylum Streptophyta; class Magnoliopsida; order Asparagales; family Amaryllidaceae; genus Allium; species Allium cepa. The sequence goes on from CM060939.1 coordinate 540,596,873, forward strand.
CCTTCAGCTGCCTAGATGCATGCTGAAGTATCTGTTGGTCTCCAATCCTAACAGTCCAAATATCTGCTCTGTATTCCTCAACCAAGCTCGTGCCTCTATGAAACCCTCCATGCCAGAAAACATCCTACCCCCTAGACTAGCAAGTCCTTGCATAGCTTAGAAAAATTGGCTACTGCAGGTGTATTAATAGGATCTCCACCCGCTGGTGCTGCATTAGGCGCTTTTCCTTGCACCTTTGGTGCCGTAGCTTGGAGGTATCTATGGAACCAGCCAAGGACTTAGACACCCTTTGGAAGATTTGGGGCATCCGCCATTCTATGTAAAGAAAAGAGAGTTTAAGGTCGAAAGAATTAAAAGAAGGTTGAACTGGACTTGAGGGTGCTTTTATAGAAATAATTTTATACTTGAAAACTATTTCTAAGAGTTTCTTCTAAAAAATAGCTTGAACATTTATTGCCTTTGGAAAATACTTTATTTTTAAAATAAGTTTTTAGGAATCCTGTAATCTTATGCTCTGATACCAAGTGAAACACCCTACACCCTTAGTATATCCAAAAAGGGTACACTAAAGAATGTGGTGCGTTATAGGTATAGCTAAAATATCACAAAGACTAAGATTCACAAGACAGATAGGTAAAAATAGTGGAAACATTTAAATAATAATTTATCATTCAAAATTAAACTTTATCTCAAAATAAGTCATAAAAACATAACACGTCTCAAAAACTTAAAGTCACTCATGTCTCATGAAAATATATCTCAGTCTCATATAATCAGCATACAAAAGTAACAATGATAATAGTAATCCCTCTCACAAGTGCAAGTCCATCATAAGCCAAATGAAAAAGGTGAAAAGTAGAAGAATACATCTTCAACTGAGAAAACTCTAGGATTGAATCTCCAAACAACCTAAATCAACTCAACTCAACTGGCCCATTGGGGAAAAGGAGGAAATAGAGGAGTGGGTTAGACAATAAGTTTGGTGAGTGAAAGTAATTACTAGCATTTCTAAGCAAGATCAAGATAATAGACTAAGAAATAGTTCTAGCTTGAAGGAAAAATACAGAAAAGATAAAACTGGGATAAATACTGTTTCTGATTCTATTTTTTTTATTGTGATTGTTTACACTTGTCTTAGATTGTCGTGATTAGGTTGAAACCCTAATCCTATTTTAATTAGGCTGAAATCCTAATTCTACCCATTGATCGGCCTTTTATCTCTGTTGTGCCACTGTGAACTGGTCCAATCATGTTGATCCCACAGAAATAGACACATGTTTAGCCCTTGGAACGCAATAGCGAATTATTTACCCTAATCAATATCGCATGCTCAGTCATCGCTGGTGCACGCCAACTGTCGCCTCCTCTTGTGACCTCTAGTTTGCCATAATCGGCATAAGCGTGCCCAACCTCACCTAATCTGTTGTGAAACCATTAGTCCAAGTCTGTAAGGGATGCTGCCCAGCCTCACCTTAATGTTGTGAGACCATGAGTCCTAGACCTAAAAGTGAATGCTGCCGGTACCGATCCTAACAAATAAAATTCAATTTGTGCCCCTTTCCCAAATCTTCAGATTTGAGCCTCTATCTATTGGCCACTTATTTACCCTAATTAGCATAAACGTGTCCCAGCCTCACCTAATCTGTTGTGAGACCATCAGTTCCTGACTGAAAGGGAATGTCGTTGGTATGGGTCCTTCTTCTATGTTTGCTTACTAACTTAATGTAAGTTTTAAAATAAGCCTCTTCTGTTATTTCTACTATATTTGCTTATTAACCTAATATATGTTTTAAAATAAGCCTTTTCCGTTCTATCTAATTATAACCTATGTTATAATTGTTACTCTTCTATTTTCTCTTTTTAGTTATAACCACTAGTTATAAACCTACTTGCAAATCTATTATATTTGCCTATTTTAGTCTATCTTCTTTTTACTATAGTTTTTCTTATTTTACATCTAATTTCTATAAATTTCATGTTTTTTCTATTTTAATCCATATTAGCAAATTTTTCTCTTTTTAATATTTTATTCGCGTAAAAAGGAATAAAAAGAAACTAACATTTACAAGATAAATTCCAACTTAAAACATATTTAAATAAATGTAAATAAATGTAAATAACTATAGTTAATTAAATAAAATAGACTGAAAAGAACTTCTTAAATTTACTTCAAACTAATTGTAAATAACTTATATAAATACCATCTCAAAATTGTAGAAAAATACAACCATTGATAACCTATTATTTTAAATTACCTAAAAATCTAAAATAATTACAAAACACTCACCTGTGGTCCTTAGCTTTATTCCTTGGCCTTTCTGGATCCACTTCTGGAGCGCAAATTATTTTTGTCGAAAAGATTTCCTCCTTAAAAAAATTTCTATTTAGGGTCCATCCTTTGGCAATGAACCCAAATAGGAGAAAAATGAATGAGAAAAATAACTAAACCTAGGGTTCTATTTTTAATGTAGCTTAGGAGTCTCAGACTGTTGGATTTGAAGATTAAATCTGGTGCAACCACATTATAGGCTCACTAGGAACCGTCAGATGGAAGCACAAGCGTACAGGTTGAAGAAAAATCAAAATATGACATTACTCCACGATCTGGATGTTTCAACATCCAAATACAAAGGCGGGTCGACCTTACGCTTCGTATTATTTTATTTTTTGTTTTAATTCTGAATTCTTGTTTCTTGAATAGCTTCTTCATACGGACTCGGATTTTGACAAGTTATCTATAGAAATTGATTAGAAAATCGCCACGTACACAATAGTACAACTCCCGTAGCTTGATTCTGAAATTTTCACAAACTTATTTTATTATTTAATAAATTCGTTAATTAATTATTATAGCTTAAATTTTGAGTTGTTACATCTAACCTTCCGAGTTCACTCTTTACTGAGAAATAGTTAAGTTGGATGTTCGAAATGTGTTAATCATGTTGTTTGTTTACTCGTTTATGAAAGTCACTAGTACTATATTTAACGCTAAAAGTTGACGAGGTAGAATTATCTATATGTGAGTCATGAATGAAGTTTCTAAGCAAGGCTTTGATATACAAACAGTACTCTAACTTACTGGCTTCACTCTTGAACATGAGATAGTATAAGTTGGAACGTCGAAAACGGATTAAGTATAATTAAGAAACGCGATTTCCATTAATGATACTCTTTAGAACTAGGTAGTTGAATTGTCGAACGCAGAACTTAACTAAGTATTAACTTAGATTTTTAAATAAATGTTTTCAAAGATAAAAAAGTATGGAATGGTTTTGGTTTTATTGTGACAATGTGTTAATAACATTTCGAATTTGACCCTTTTAATTATACTTATGAATGTAAATAAATCCTTGAAAGAATGTTTTAAAGATAAACAAGTGAAATGGTTTTGGGTTTGTAATGACAATGTTTAAGTATCATTAGTTTTAAACCTTTTTGGACGTATTTGTGAAAGTACTTAGATCAAAATGTATGTTTTGAAGAAAATTATAAGTATGGATTCATATGGGAAAAATGATAGAAAAAGTAATTGTTTGAAGTAAGAAATCTTTTTAAAGATTTGTGAATATACTTATACCATTTGAGATAAGTATATGAATACCTTTCGAAGTATTGAAGAGTACAAATGAATAGTAGAAATTAAAAAATGAAGTTTTATTAGATAAAAGAAGTTTTACTAATAAAAGAGGTTTTAACTAATAAAAGTATTAATTAAATAAAAAGGGGATTAGAAATCGCTTATGTGACTTAATCATGCTTTGTGTGACATGATCATGCTTTGTGTGTTTACTCATTTACGGAAAGTATTTAGTCATGTAGTTCGCACTAAAATTTCAAAAACGTGATAAGCAAACGAGATTTGGCTTCTATATGCGATCGCCTATTTGCACGTTACATTCGATTAGTCAACTATTGAACTCGACCAGAAATTCATCAAATTAGCTTTGAAGAGACCAAGATCGGTATGTGCTTTACTTATCGAAAACCACATCAAAGCTTATATACAACTCTATATTTTAGAAGTGGTTAGGAAGTGGAATGCTATAGAGTTGAACTATTTATCCTATGGTTAAGTCCAAGGGAGAGGTCATCGTTAGCATTTGTTAGAGGACTTATGTAAGAATCAATATAGAGATTCATGATTTATTCAAGATGTTGAAATTCATTTGGGGATTCGTATTATGTTCGAATGATGAAGACTCATGTAAGAAATGTTGAATGCAACCTCAGCATCGAAAATGGCTAAAGACAGAGTAGGCTGCATAGTCTGGAGTTTAGTTAAACCACGATAGGGTGTATCAACTCCATATTTAGAGTATATTTATTGATGTTGCACGGAGAGTTAATTGTACTTAGGATCGCATGTTTTAGATGTGGACTAGCTATATTTACCTTATGGTATGTTTTATCTAAAAATATACAATGCTCCAAATGTAGTTTCTCGTCCTTGTGCATGAAGTTTGAAGTTGGCATCGATCGAAGAGATCCCTATGGAAAATTCACATACGAACGTACCTTACCAGTTGTGATTATACCCTAAATATGTTATGGTGTGATCAGTGTAAGCTTCAAAACTATTTCTAATTTATATTCTTCACCCTAGACATTATCGATTATATCACCTTATGTACTTATTAGATGGTTGTTCTTTTAAGAGGATAACCGTTAAGGCATTCTATGCGGTCTCAAAAGTACTATTATATGTTGATCGCATATTTCTTGAGTTTCTCATACCATATTATGTCCGACGGTCGGTTTTTGTTTTCCTTAAATTCCTCTTGTGCTCTTTTGAGAGTCTTAGAAAGATAGGTTTTTATTGATGTTCATTGGAGCTCAAGGAGATGAGATGGATGTTTCATCTACTATAGAATTCTTATTTCTACTACATTACTATTATGTATGTATTAGCATTTGTGAGGATATGCTATTATAACTGTCTAGGTTAATGATAATATTTAGAATTGCAACTCTGAAATTCTTTATATCTTAGAGAGACAATTTGTATAGCCTTTTGAAATTATATGTTATCATTCAACTGTGAGATTCTGATATTGTGTTCCTTATTTCTTATTTTGTCTCTTTTTCTGTTTATATTACCCTACTATGGATGTATTAATGTCGATATTCAAGGTATTGAAAAGGAAAGTCGGTACATATGCAGTCTAAATTAGTCGTGTTACGGTAAGCCAATTAAGCTCACAGCCAAGATAGTACGGTGTTTAGGTAGGTATTCACTCGGTAGTTTTCTATTGGTTAATATAACTAAAGTTAAATAAAAAATATCAATGTGACAATATCACACAGTTCTCTTGACTTGAGTATGCTGTTGATCTTCAATGTGGAAGCTCTGCTTTGATTATAGTTACATCCTGGTATGATCTCCATCAAACAACTATAGTTGGGTCGAGCGGAAACACCGGAAGCGAAACATTATTCAAGAGTGGATTCGTCTCCTCGATTATATGAGGTTAGTATCATGGTCAATTGAAGTCAAATTAAAGTCAAAAATCTTTGGTCAGAGTAGTATAGTTAATAATAATTGTTATTATTGAACCAAGAATTTTGTGTTTGGACTATAGAGATGAATATAGACGACATTTGAAATTTTAACCATTACCAAATTCCATAAGTCTAAAGTCAAATAGTTTTGACGAAGAGAATTGGTGTAAATAATTGTCACAATCAAGTAATGCGTAATAAAGTAAAATTGGATTTTACCAAAACCAAGCAAACAATAAATTTAGTCAAAATGCCAAACCACCTTGTAAGTGACGTGTGAACACTAATATTTGAATTGTTCGATATTAATCTTTGATCAAATTTACACCTAAAAGTCACACAACCGAATGAATACTCCTTTTATCGCTCGATATAATTAATTGGTAATTCTTGTATATTGATTAAATTAATTAATATTTATGAAATATTAATTACAAAATTTTTTATTTGATGTGTTGAATAATGTTAAACAATGTATTTATAACAGTTATAAATATATTTATCGATATGCATTTAAATTTATATTTAAATGCAACGACATTGTTTGGGCTGGAACTGGTTTTTAGGCCCATATTGGGCATGCAAATTTCGGCCAAAATAGCTAGGATAGGCTAGCCAAATGTTGGCTAAAGAGGGGGTTTTAAGAGAGTGTAATTGGTAAGAGAGAGAGACAAGAATGTGATTCACTTTTCTCTCCATTTAATTTCCTATTTAAACGTCACTCTCTACACCATTTATTTTGAGACATTTATCATTCCTTCCTTTTGCAAATTTAAACTAGCAAACCCTATTTAAACCCAAAAAATCCAAGGTCAAACTACATCAAAATTCTGTGATTCGATCGTTAGTAGTAAAGCAGTTCGGGAGCCATCAACTATGCAACATGGAATTTGATTCAAGGAGCCATTTCTTCATTTCAAAGTGAGATCTCTAGGACTTAGTGAAAGGTATTCAACATGTTTACTTATTCGTTTAATATTATTATCTATTACTATAATATATTGTAGGTTATTAAACTATATTATGAGTCTACTATTTCGATGTTCTCACGTATTTGATGGTTGAATATCGGTACATACATACATACATACATACATACATATATATATATATATATATTGTATGTTCACTAGTATCAAAATCACGGTCTAAAAATTAAAAAAATTTAAATTTATTTTTTTAATTAAATAATATTATATTTGATTTTACTAATTAATAAGTTATACCTTAGAGATTAAAATCATATAATACTTAATATAAAATCTCCAAAATTTTGATTTTGCACAATAATAACCCGGTAGCAAATTTTACTTTATTTTAATATATGTTTATATTAAAATATTAATATAACTATTTATTTAACTAGAAATTGATTTTATATGTAAATAAATAAATATGTTAATATATTCAAAATTAATTATTAATTTTATTTAATAATATTACATAATTTTTAGATTTTGTAATAATTTTGTAATAATTTTAATAATTAATTTTGATCGGTTTTTAAATTATTTTTTATTTTTTATTTAAAAATTATTTTATAAATTTGAAAATAATTTATGCCAAGAGCTCCAAACTAATTGCATAAATTTTATAAGTTATACACACACACACACATTTGTTTATTTATTTATTTGTATGCATATGTCTTTGTGTATTTATAATTATATTAATTAAAATAAACAATTAATTTTGTTCACGAGTTTCCAACAGGAATTAAAAAAAATTAAATTATTTATATTATTTATTAAATAATTTTATCATATAATATAAATGAACAATTGCACTAGTACATCTTAAATATGATTGTATTTTATAAATGTAAAATTTTATGTGTATTTATGTGTATAATATTTAATGCGCGCGCGCGCACCCTCGCACACCCACCCCCCACATACATATAGACACACACATATTTATTTAGACGGCACATAGAATACTAGAGAGGCTAGCATGTTCATTGCAGTGTAAATCCTAATGCTTGTACATTAGACATGTCAAACCATGCACACTTTATTATATTTTATGTGCATATAATGTGTATGATGCACATATTCAAAATTAATAAAAAATGACATAAAGTAAAACTTTATTTATAAAATTAAATAAAATTAATATTTTGTTTAAAAGAAATTCAAAAAATTTATAAACGAATTAGACTTCTTAGGCCCAATAAAGATCGAAATTGGTGAAAAAAATTCAAATTCATCCATTTCTTCCGCCATAGGCTGGCTTATGCAGTCTAAATTAGCAGTATTATGACTAACTTATTAAAGCCTACCAGTATAATAGAGTGTCTAGAAATTTAGCATCTAAGGTTAGGCTTGGGTAATCAAGTACTCTTTCCTACCTAGCTACTGGCCGGACCCGAAAGGATGAGGTAATCCCAAAGATTATCCCGAATATAAAAGCCTCAACTTATTTGGGCCTTTGGCTAATTTTAAAATTGTTTGAAATTAAAATAAAACTTTTAAATTTAAAGTTAAATTTAAATAAGAAAATTGTTAAAACTATTATGATATACCTTTTCAAATTATTTTGAAAATTAAAATAGAAGCTTTTAAATTTAAAATAAAGCACGTATTATAAAAGTTATAATGTAATATTTCAAAATGCTATAAAATTAAGTTCAAAAATGCTATTTATTAATAAGGTTAATAAAATAAATAAATTAATTAAATAAGTTAGTTAATTAATTAATTATATATATACACACACCTATATATATACACAATATATATAATGATATACGTTATATTGTCTTGAATTATTTAAGAAAATATGAGTATACATGTGCATACAAAACAATTTTTGAAATTAATAAAATTTAATAAAAATGTTTGATTAAATAATTTAATTAAAAGTTAATTAATAAATTAAAATACATGCATACATATATATATACATATAATATGTGTACCACTATAAAGGTTATAGTGCATATATACATACATACATATATACACACACACATACACACATACATACATACATACATATATATATATATATATATATATTCAATATAATATGTTATAATTGAATAGTATAATTAATTAAATTAATTAAATAAGATTTAATCAATATAACATTATACATAAAATATTATACAAGTTAAATAAGTATCAAAGTTATATAATAATAAAACTTATATAATATAAATGTATAAGCTAAATGTGGAATAGCAAGAAACCCAGTTATACTTAAGGAATAAATACATACATACAATACATATACTGTGATTTTTGATGTGTCTGACACTTGAATCATTAGGTATTCGTAAGAAATAGATCATTCCATAAGTCAATATCACTTAGTTTAATACGTTGAAGATCATGAATCTTTAATAGTAAGTGTTGTCCTCTACCCTTTATATATTAATAATTTTTTTGCATAGTCTTTAGTTGTTGAGCAGACTCAAGTTAGACATGTTATGTATAACATTATTAATATACTGACAAAATGAGTTAAGATAACTATACATATTTGTTGAGAAACTCAAGGTACATACACTAGACTTAAGCCATCGCAAAATGGTAGGTACGATTGAATAATTTTTTTGATTTGTTGAGCAAACTCTAGGTCAAAATGAGATTAGGACAAGGAACCATTGCATACGAGTTGTATATGAAACAACCGATAAAGAGTTATCCATCATTTGTGCCGCTATGACTTATTGAGAAAATTCAAGGTTAGAATCCTAAGACAGACGAGTCCTAACACCACTGGTGAATCCGAAAGATTTATATTTTTTCCTAAGAGTTTGGAGAAACATAAAAACTAGGTGGAGCATTATTAGAAAAATAAAACGGTAACATTTTGCCTTTTCAATATTGTAAGAACATTTACTATATAAAGTATAATATACATTGATAAATTTATGCAATTAATATAATTGATAAAAGGTTTATCAAATAAAATATGCAAATAAATCAAATTAATATTAACAAAAAGAAATATAATATATACTTACCAATAAAAATTTTCATGTTAACCCATGCAAGTGCCTAATTATACAACCACTAAATATTTTCATAATTTTATCACTTACGAGTTTACTTGCCTAAGACTGTGCGTCGTCTTCAATGGGTTTCGAACTCTAAAAGCAATACAAGAATATGAATATTTGATCCATATACAATCACATATAAATGTTATGCGATGAATGGTCATGGTTCATGATGTACGATATCTCAATGAAATTAGTTCATTAAAATAAGCAAGTAAACCATAATGTAAGATCGTGTATTTAATATAATTGATTACAATAACGATCGTGTTGTGTTAAATGTAACATTGAACCAAAGGCTATAAGATTAATCTAAGAATTTGATCGCTAAAAATGTCAATTTGGTCAATTTACGTCAATTTATTTGATATCCTTAAAAGTTAAGGATGACCAAATGCATTTTTGTAAATGGTTCATTATCATATTATAGCAAGGGTTCCTTTGAATGGTTCAACCGTTTCAAAAGAAAACCGAATATATAAGAATGGATGTAACCTAAGGCATAGGTGGGATGAAGAGAGTGAATGGTCACTTTTACTTCATAAAGAAACATTAGCAACGAGAATCTTAAAACAATAATTCATACTTAAAATTCAAATGAGAAATACGATCTCTATTTCAAATGTATTTTCACTTATAAAATTGCTTTCTATGATATTTATTTCTTTAAATTTAAGATACTTTATCTGAAAATTCTTCACTATAAACCAACTATAGTAAATGAAATAAATAGCTTATATTTAGTGATTGAATGGAGCTTCATATTTCATATATTACTATAGTAATGGAGATAATAGTGTGAGCATTCCATATAACACTTATTGGTTGCATTAAATTATGAAATTTGTTTTTGTAAAGTACCAAACATTATTTATAAAATAATAATTATTTTTAAGTATTGACTAAAAAATAGACGTAGTTTTTGTTTCAATATGAATATTATAAATATTCATTATAGAATAAAACTACAGTACTGATTGTTAGGAAATTAAATCTACAGTTTCGATGACAACAATTGTATAATGGAAATCGAATATGCATATATATTTCTATATACAGGTACTTGATAGAGAAAAATCACTAGAAAGATAAGAACAAGGCTCAAACTCGGAATTTAAATTCAAACTTCAACTGCCACATTCGAATAGACATCTCTGCTTCTCTTCGCTGCAACTCTTCATCATCAACAGAAGCAACTACAGAGCACTTATTAATAGATTCAACTACTCAAGGAACCTCTCTACAACTATATATATCATCAAGAATCAAGAAGAAATCTTACCATACTCACTTACGCTCTCTACTTACATACTCTATTATATTCTTGGTCTCTAGCAATCTATACTTGTATTTCACACTTCGATATATTCAGTTCTTCACAGATAATACTCTCTAGATAGATAGTGGAAGCATTTGTATTTATTATTCAATATCCATGTTATAGAACACACATTTGACAAGAGCAAGCTATTATAATCAAGCCTATTCCTCCGGACGAAGTGAGGGTGTTTGATAGTCGAATTCCAAAAGGGAGCTTCGGGACTAGACGTAGGACGGGAGGTCCGAACCAGTACAAAATCCTGGTGTGCGTATTCCATAGTTACCTAGATTAATATTGCTTTAGTTGCATCATATATTTCGTCACATATACTTGCATATACACTATACGATCCACCCTATAGACTTCCAATTGGTATCAAAGCAAGGTTTGATCAAAATACAGTAACACGTTTTTGAATCACTATAATATGGCAAGTAATTTTCAAGAAGGTCAATCCATAGCATGACCCCTACTTTTTAATGGTTCTAACTATGCATATTGGTCAATACGTATGAGAATTTTTATGAAAGTTAATGGGTTAGAAATTTGGTCAGCCACTCAAAATAAATATGAAGCACCTGACACTGCTATGAACACATAGAATGATGCACAGAAAACCTCAGCTTCTAATAATGCCAAAGCTATGAATGTTCTATTTTGTTTACTCGATAAAAATGAATTTTCACGTGTCATGTTATGTAAAACAGCTTATGATATTTGGCGTACCTTACAAGTTACATGTGAAGGCATAAACAAAGTTAAACAAATTAAGATTTCAATTTTATAAAATCAATTTTCATCATTTAAAACGAAACAAAATAAATCTATAGTAGACATGTACTCTAGATTCCAAACCATTCAACATGATTTGATGGCAATTGGAGTCAAATTCACAAATTTTAATTTAGTATCTAGGGTACTCAATTCTTTAACTCCAGAATGGCAAAGAAAAGTATTAGCTATCGAAGAAGCTACTGATCTCTCAACTTTGTTAGTTGAAAAATTGATAGAAAATTTAATATCCTATGAAGCTAATTTGCAGGCACGAAAAGAACAAAATTCAAAAAAGAAGAACATAGCATTCCCAGCAACAAATGAAGACTCTGACTTAGACAAAGAAGAAATTGTATTTATTACCAAAAACTACAACGAATTAAAAAAATTTAGGAAAATGGCTAGATTTCAGAAAGTAGGAAAATCAAGCTCAACAAATTAAACATCAACCAAATAGTATGAATGTGACTAAGTTGGACATATAAAGAAAGACTGTCCTAAGCTCAACAATGATAAAAAGAAGAACAAATTTGAAAAATTCAAAAATAAGAAAGCTTTCAAAGTAACATGGAATGACTTAGATTCTTCATCATCATCAGACAGTGATAGTGATAGTGATAGTGATAGAGAACAAGCTAATGTGTGCCTTATGGAACAAATTGATGAGGTATCCAAAACAAAAAATAAGGAGAAATGAATACTTGATAGCTGATGATCCAAGCATATGATCGGAAATTCCAAAATATTATCAAATATAACATACATCGATGGTGGAATGGTAACTTTGGAGATAACTCAAAAGGATACATCGTGGGCATTGGAGAAGTCATTAACTCTAGTATTTCTAACTCTCATATTATTACAAATGTTTTGATTAGTAGAAAATCTAAAACACAACCTACTTAGTATTAGTCAGTTATGCGATAAGGTTTCCAAATTAATTTTGAAAAAGATAGATGTAACATTTTCGACAATAACAAACAACTTATATTTGAGAGTTTAGAAACAAAAATATTACATCTGGTTTAAAACAAGCCCCCAATGCTTGGAACGAATGTTTTAAAAATCATTTAGTTACATCTGGTTTTCAAATAGGTAAAATCGATACAACTTTATTTATTAAACGAGAGAATAACGATATTTAGTTGTACAAATTTATGTAGACGATATTATTTTTGGTTCAACTAGCGAAAATCTTTGTAATCAATTTTCAAACATTATTAAAAATGAATTTGAAATGTCTTATATGGGAGAATTAAATTTCTTCTTAGATTTACATACAAAACAACTTGAAAATGGTATTTTTATCCATCAAGAAAAATATTGTAACAATCTATTACGTCGTTTTGAAATGGATAAAACATCAAGCGAACCAACACCGATGAGTACTAGTGTTCACTTGGAAAAAGACGATAATGGAAAAGATTTCAATGAAAAATTGTACCGTAGTATGATTAGTTCCTTACTCTATTTGACGGCTAGTCGACCCGACATTATTATGAGTGTATGTCTTTGTGCCCGATTTCATGAAAAACCAAAAGAATCTCAGCAAAGAGCTGTTAAATGTATCTTACGATATCTATCTAGTGATAGAGATTACAATTTGTTTTACCCTAAGGGATCATCATTTGAACTAGTTTCACATAGTGATGCAGATTTCAGTGGATGTAAAATAGATCGTAAGAGTACTAGCGGAACGTCACTTTATCGGACAATCATTAGTTTCATGGTTTAGCAAAAAGCAAAATTCAGTCTCCTTATCTACTTGCGAAGCCGAGTATATTTTAGCAGCTCTAACATGTGCACAAATGATATACATGCAACAAACACTTACATATTTTGGCAAAGTTATCAATAAATCACCAATATATTGTGATAACACGAGCGCAATAAATCTATCTAAAAACCCTGTAAATCACTCGCGTACTAAACATATAGATATACGACATCATTTTTTACGTGGCAATGAAGAAAAAGAAATTATTACATTCGAATACATAAATACCGAGAATCAAATAGCAGATATTTTCACAAAACCACTAAACGAACAAGCTTTGTTAAATTGCGACGTGATTTAGGAATATGCTCTCTTAATGATCTTCTGAACTAATACCATATCTTCATTTATTATATGTTTAACTAAAAAAAAATTATCAACAAATTAAAATTGATAACTCCTTCACCTTAAATTTTTTAGGTGGTTGTTTTCTAAAATTACCTATAAATAATTTTAAAAAAATTATATATAAATCTTTATAAAACAAAAGGTAAAGAATATATGGATTTCATATTTTTACAACAAAAAAAATATAATCGTGTCTTCCGACAATTCTCATATGTCCTTCTCGATACCGACAATAGATAGCTCAATGGATACACCTCACCGCCTTCCTACCCCCACACCAAATCAGGAACCGACTTATAGGTGGTCCTCCTATCACATGGGATTCACTCCCGATAACAAAAAGTCTAAATGATCTCTATTTGTTTCTCCTAACACCAAGGAGAAGATTGATGAGATACATCACTATCAAAAGCAACAAATAGATCTACAATGAAAATTATATTTTGAACAAAAAGTTACGGCATGACAACTAAGTTTTTTGGAGCAAGTAGCGATAAAATTTTATAATTCACGGAAGAAGGATGTACATGAACCACTTTCGATTCCTTGCAGTTCTTTGGATCCCTCATCCTCGTATCGTACACCTTTGGATCCTTCACCAAGGCGATTTTATGTTTCCTCGAGAACCCACGAATGTGGAAATATATGGTCTTCACTCAAACCATGGAGGGATGAAAAGACTAAAGATCACAATACTCCATCGCCATCTAAATAAATTAAATTATTCTCATTGTATTTGTATCCAGTTATATTTGTAATTCTATTTCACAGAAATAATACTATGTTTTTATTAAAAATAAAAGGTCGAAAAATAAGCAATACCCTTCAAAATTAGCTATTTTTAGAAAAGTTGGTCATTTTAGACGTCTGAACATTACCCTCCCATGTCTGACACTCTGATATCACACAAATTTTATACCATCGTGCATATATCAGACGTCTGATATAACCTTCGAGACGTCTGAAAATTTCCTCTGCTTAATAAAATCTATATACTAGTCTGTTTTAGATGTTTGAACTATGAACCAGACATTTGAACAAAGTCTCTGGCTCCATATTATAAAAACTTAAATCATTTTTAGACATCTGATATTAAAGCCAAACGTTTGAGAAAACTATCTATCCTATACAAATAAAATTTCGATCTATTTCAGACATCTGACAATATAAACAGACGTTTGATAATTCTCTCTGACAATCATAATTTACAAATCGATCAAATACAGACATCTAAGTCAATCAACCAAACGTCGGATTCTAAATACAGTCTTCAAACTAGATTAAATCAGACGTCCGATTTACCATCCAGACGCCTGAAATTCAATCGATATACTTATACGTCCAGATTACGTCTATTTTTTCTCACTTCATTTCAACTTATTACTGCAAAATCGATTTCTTACTTCTCTAAAAGATTTCCTCTTCCAAACTTGATCAAATTCAACGGCTCCTAGAACAAAAAATCCTAAGATCTCTAAGCGAAAACAAGACTCCATACTTTTTGAGGAGAACGAACCTCTAGAACAAGCTCCGACATCTACTACAATGCAACCTGGCACTTTCAAAAATGAAAATAAAGGAGATGATCAAGAGAAAGCTTCCCGAAAAGACTCTTAGATTTTTAGGACTTCATCTTATGTATAAACGATAAAAATCTATGAATGTACTCGTCTAATATGATTAATGAAATTCCTCTTTTGGTGTGTTATTTCTGTATATTTTTGTCTTACAACTATTGGCAAATATTTAATAATTTCTACAACTAAAAAGTTATAAATCCTTTTTGATAATGCCAAAGGGGGAGAAATAATAAAGATCACAATAAATTATGAAAAGCACATATTCAAAGGGAGATTTATAAAATTATATATAAGTACATTGTACAGTTGTCATTATTAAAATGGGGGAGATTGTTAGGAAATCGAATCTATGGTTTCGATGACAACGACTGTACAATTGAAATCGAATATGATATATATTTCTATATTCAAGTACTTGCTAGAGCAACATCACTAGAAAGACAGGAACAAGGCTAAAAGAACGTTACAAGAGACTACAAGTCGATAGGATCAAAGAAGCAACAAGAAAGATGCACAAAACAGACATGCACAGATTTTAGACGTCTGGGTGCACAAGCCAGACGTCTAGAAAAGTCATTTGGAACAAGAAATAGACAAATCCAAATGTCTGGTAGACGCACTCAGACATCTGAAAATCTACTATATACAAAAAATATAAAGTATCAGACGTCAGATACAAATACCAGACGTCAGATACAAATACTAGACGTCTGATTTCAAACTCGGAATTTAAATTCAAACTCCAACTGCCACATTCGAATAGGCATCTCTGCTTCTCTTCGCTGCAACTCCTTATCATCAACAGAAGCAACTACAGAGCACTTGTTAATGCATGCAACTACTCAAGAAACCTCACTACAACTATATTTATCATCAAGAATCAAGAAGAAATCTTACCTACTTACTTACGCTCTCTTCTTATATACTATATTATATTCTTGTTCTCTAGCAATCTATACTTGAATTTCACTCTTCCATATATTCAGTTCTTCACAGATAATGTTGTCTAGGTATATAGTGGAAGCACTTGTATTTATCAGTCAATATCCATGTTATAGAACACATATTTGACAAGAACAAGCTATTGTAACCAAGCATATTCCTCCGAGCGAAGTGAGGGTGTTTGAAATTCGAGTTCCGAAGGGGAGCTTTGGGACTAGACATGGGACGGGAGGTTCGAACTAGTACAAAATCCTGGTGTGCTTTACCTAGATTATTATTGCTTTAGTTGCATCATATATTTTGTCACATATCCTTGCATATACACTATACGATCCACTCTGTAGGCTTTCACTAATATTTGTGATGCATTGAAAAATAAAGAAGTATATAAAATTATTTGCAATTATTTTGGAATTAGAGACTAAGCTATAATTTTTAGAAATAATTCTTGGTTATATAATTATGAATCATTTGATATTATTGAATTATATCTCAAATAATAAAGAGAAAGCACCCATTTTGTGATATGAGTTGATGAATTCTTCAGATTGATACATATAGATGTATGCAATCGCTGGTTTACTTATACCAAAATGGTTCCACATACTTCTTTATATTTACTGATGATTTATCACCGACATGGACATGTGTATTTGATACACATGTAGTATGTCTACAATGAGCTCATAGAGTATAAAACAGAAGTAAATAAAATAATGTGCAATGGAAAATAAAATTGATTCAATTTGATTGAATTGGTCAGTATATTAAAAAGAGTTCCGAACTTACCAAAAAATTAATAAATATTGAATCTCTAAAGTCACTTTGTCTATGATACATAATGATATATCGATAAGGAGTAATCGAAATTTATTAAACAACGTACAATTAATTGTGAGTGAAGTTGAGTTAACTCCTTTCTTTAAGAGTAGTACTCAAGGCTAAAGTTAATTTCATCTAAAGAATGGTTTACAAAATCATACAACATAATAAAAAACTCCAACTTATCCTATGCCAAGGAATTGGCGGCTTGTGTGAGTCGAAAGACTACATGTAATAATTGTTCATGAGGGATCTTGTGTGAATCGCTCTAAAAGGAGTTTGGGAATGATTTCCATTAATGACCAACTTATGTTTTGAACATAAATGTTTTGAACTATAACCAAATTAATTTTATATATAAGACAATTCATAAAATGTTTGTGAATACTCATTCCATTGAACCGAGAAATAATTTTTTTTTCAAGAAATACCAACTTCATAATGAAGGAATTTCTTTTAGAAATTATTGGCAGTGAAATGGATTTGGAAACTATCAAAGGATAAAATTGATTACGAGGAACAAAAAAAACTATCCAAACCTAAATGAACACAATGCATTAGAATGTCTAATAAGCACTCTTGCACATGGAAAAGAAATTATAAGTTTCTTATCAATGTCGAGAATAGTTAATCCTAAGTTGTTAAGTAAGCCTTTTAAGAGTATTGACTCTACGATTTGGTATAGTGTACAAATCCCAAAAGGATTCCAAGTGTGTTATCAAAATATTATTTTGTTAATTGTACCCAGAAGGATATGATCCACTGGCGGCAAATAAATCTTTAAGAGCAATACAAATGATGTTTGAATATAATAAGCAATGTTAACAAGAATAACATCATAAATTTCAAATGTTGAAATTGGCGTGATAGATACGTTAATCTACGGGACCAAATTAATTTGGATTCACTCAAATTTGTCGCTTAATATGACTTTATGTTTGGTACATACGTGTTGAAATGGAAAATACTAAATAATGATTTAGAATGTACTTTTTGCACATAACAACGAAAGTGTCTCAAAGCCAGTAGGAGCGGTATTGAATTTATGAGTTTAAGGATATGATCCATGAAATGATATGAAAGTATCCTTTTATGAGCATTGGAATTTAATGATTATTTTGAAATAAATTTCGAATTGTTTAATTTTCAGTCAAAATGCAAAGGAAACATATGTCCATAAGAAAAAACCACTAAGAGGTACATTGATATTTCTAAACTATAGGTAAATAAAATACTATAGATTGTTAATAATGTAGTTATGCTAAAATTGGTAATACATTGGTTGTTTAATACTCAATATTGGATTTGTAAATTATACCTTTTATATCAGAATAAAAGATGTTAGGAATGTCTTAAACAGTATGCAAAAACACCTTATTAAAATGTTTAATAAGGAATATGTAAGATGAATTTCTTATGCATTAGAAATAGGAAGCATCATACATGTCAGTATCATAATTTTCTTACGTATTTTATGGATGAAAAAAATATCAAATCCCAATTAAGGTAACTTAATGGTAGTTTAGAACGTTCTCGAATATTTATGAAATACTAGAGAATTGTTTACATAAACAATGAACTCTTTATGAAACAATATTCAGACTCGAACTTCATAAGTGCTATTGAGTATAATATGCTAGTCCATGAGATGATGGTTTTGATGACAGCAACCTTAGAATAGACTATAAAATATAAATACTAATAGTATAAGTTTAGATATATATGTATATGTATGATTTAACCATGCAGGTAACAAGAATGAAGAATGTACATTATAGAGATTTAAGATATCAAGATTGAAGACTCATGAGTATCAACATTATCAAGAGTTCAAGAATTCAAGTAATTTATTTTTTAATTAGAAATTTTGTTAAAACTAATAGAAAAGCATTGACATCTTAAAATCCAATTTATTCGTGGAATGGAATCCACTTCGAGTCTGTTAAAGGGATGGAGCCCTAAGTAAGATGGAACCTACGAAAAATCTAATGGAACATTGTTTTGTATCTGCTAACTTTTTATTCAAAATGATTTTTCAAAATTATATCTTGCTTTCAGAATGATTTCAAAATCTTCCTTTTAAAAGCATCAAAAAACATCTATCTTGATTTCAAATACTTTTAGCCTCAAAATAATTTTTACTTTCAAAATCAAATTATTCTTCTTTTTAAACTATCTTTTAAATATAATATATTTAACTTTTAAGTATTTATTATTTAGATTTTAAGTATAAAATTATAGTTAAATTTTGTATATATTATTCTTTATATTTACTTATGTATTTTAATTATAGTCAAGTATCTTTATAAAGTTTAAAATAGTTTTAATATAAAATAAAGGTTATTTTCAAAGAAAATCAAAACACCAAAAATCCCAATGGGATGTCGACATACTCAAATACCCCATGTCGACATGGTATCGGTTGAGTTTCAAAATTTAAATTTCAAAAGAAGTGTGTATTCGTCATAACTCTTCACGAATGTGTTGAATATGCGTGTATATGATTTTTGTTTGATGATAATAAACGTATATACATTCATTTAAATGTATTTGTTAATATACTATTTATTTTCACAGATTAAATAAATATTTGCTGAATAAAATAAATAACACAGATTTTGAATTCAAACGAATATTTTATTCAAACAAATATTTACTACAATTTTGAATAGTACAATTTCAAGCTCTCATTAGACAATACAACTTTGATTACAATACATCACAATTTCATATTTACAGTTGACCTCACTACATGTCACTCACATTCGTAGTTCATCTTCAACTTCAATCCAGTTAGAATTCAGCATCTGATCAATCTGCAAAAATATTCACTAACGCAGTAAAATTGAAAAGCAAATATTTCTGCAGTATAAAATAAAACGTGAATTTTTAAAATAATATTTGCCTCAGTTATTTGGGTTGATCGTCATCATTTAAATTTGAATTCATCATACACGAACAACTTGTGACATACACAGTGTATCACTGTATATGCCACAAGGTCGTGCACACCGATATATACACTTGATAAAATTACAGGGATGGGTGAGCACAGGTCAAACCCAAATACAGGATTCAACTCAGGTGCAACATAAATAAAATCACGACACGAGCACAAGGTCAAACCCGAGTTTTTGAAACTGCGTTCAACACAAGGCTCAATCCAAACTGAAACTCCAGCAATTATACAACAGTGAAGAATAACCACAGTGATGCAAGTGTCGACCAAGTGACAATGCAAGCAAAGACTCAACAACAGGCAGTCCAGATAAACAAGCAAGTGCAACAGAGAATAGCATCAATGCATAAATGCAACCTGACTCAATATAACCAGATGAACAAGACACAATAGAGTTCAATGCAACACAGTAGCAACTAAACAATGCAATCCAAAACTTACTCCAGAATGCATCAGAGTGCGAAGAGCTCGAGCATGAGATATGGCAACTACATAATGCTCAACTAGAACCATAATGAAGTCATGATCAAAACATGAATGAACACTTACACTTACAACAATGCAAATCTGATCAAAAACAGAGGCATTGAAGACCAGCAAATGAAGCAGTTAAAACAAATGTACAAATGCAGAACCACACATATGTAACAGTTCAAAACATCATAACAACAAGTACAGTGTTCCTCAAAGACGAATTCGAGCTAGAAACCAATGGACATGCAGTCAACTCAAGTACATCAACTACAAGATCAACTCGAAGCAATTGACCACAAACAGCAGGCGAGCTCGAAGTAGTGACAGTAAGCAATGTAGCAACATGCAAATAAGACCAACAAAATACACAAACAAGACCAGAACAATCATGCCAAAAGTATGGTTTTTGCAAATTAGGGCTTCGTTCCTCTTTGAGATAGTGGCGGCTCTGTTCGATCTGAATTAGGCTTCGTTCCCTTGCAAAATTAAGGCTTGTCAAACTGAAGCGCCGCTCAATACTGTTCAATAGTAGGCTTCGATGCTCTTTGATTTGCTCACGGCTCTTCAATTTGGATCGAGTTCGTCTGCGATTTCGGTATGTACTTTACTCTTTTTGCTTTGCTGGTTTTGGCTTGCTTGAACTCGATCGATAAATTGCCGATGATGATTGGGCTTTTATATAGGTCGAATTCCTATATTTGCGTTCGTATATATTTGATTGAATTTGTCAATACTGTGCTTTGGGCGCTTGATTATGTTTTAATGCTTGGAATTGATTTCTGACTTGTTCAAATTGCTTGAATAACACGGTTTTGAACTGTGACTTGTTCAATTTGCTTGGCCATCACGGTTTCGAATCCATTTGACCTCGGCCATGAATTGTTCAACTTGCACTTGTTTGATTTTGGATAAAGTCACGACTTTGACTTTCTGGCCCCTGTGAGCTTCGTCTCTGGCCATCTTTGATTTTAGCCTTGATCACCTTGATGCTGTAACCATACATTTGGCATGATTGTTCTGGTCTTGTTTGTGTATTTTGTTGGTCTTATTTGCATGTTGCTACATTGCTTACTGTCACTACTTCGAGCTCGCCTGCTGTTTGTGGTCAATTGCTTCGAGTTGATCTTGTAGTTGATGTACTTGAGTTGACTGCATGTTCATTGGTTTCTACCTCGAATTCGTCTTTGAGGAACACTGTACTTGTTGTTATGATGTTTTGAATTGTTACATATGTGTGGTTCTGCATTTGTACATTTGTTTTAACTGCTTCATTTGCTGGTCTTCAATGCCTCTGTTTTTGATCAGATTTGCATTGTTGTAAGTGTAAGTGTTCATTCATGTTTTGATCATGACTTCATTATGGTTCCAGTTGAGCATTATGTAGTTGCCATATCTCATGCTCGAGCTCTTTGCACTCTGATGCATTCTGGAGTAAGTTTTGGTTTGCATTGTTTAGTTGCTACTGTGTTGCATTGAACTCTGTTGTGTCTTGTTCATCTGGTTATATTGAGTCAGGTTGCATTTATGCATTGATGCTATTCTTTGTTGCACTTGCTTGTTTATCTGGACTGTCTGTTGTTAAGTCTTTGCTTGCATTGTCACTTGGTCGACACTTGCATCACTCTGGATATTCTTCACTGTTGTATAATTGCTGGAGTTTTAGTTTGGATTGAGCCTTGTGTTGAACCCAGTTTCAAAAACTCGGGTTTGACCTTGTGCTCGTGTCGTGATTTTATTTATATTGCACCTGAGTTGAATCCTGTATTTGGGTTTGACCTATGCTTACTTGTCCCTGTAATTTTATCAAGTGTATATGTCGGTGTGCACGGCCTTGTGGCATATACAGTGATATACTGTGTATGTCATAAGTTGTTCGTGTATGATGAATTCAAATTTAAATGATGACGATCAACCCAAATAACTGAGGCAAATATTATTTTCAAAATTCACGTTTTATTTTATACTGCAGAAATATTTCCTTTTCAATTTTACTGCGTTAGTGAATATTTTTGCAGATTGCTCAGATGCCGAATTCTAACTGGAATGAAGTTGAAGATGAACTACGAGTGTGAGTGATATGTAGTGAGGTCAACTGTAAATATGAAATTGTGATGTATTGTAATCAAAGTTGTATTGTCTAGTGAGAGCTTGAAATTGTACTATTCAAAATTGTAATAAATATTTGTTTGAATAAAATATTCGTTTGAATTCAAAATCTGTGTTATTTATTTTATTCAGCAAATATTTATTTAATCTGTGAAAATAAATAGTATATTAACAAATACATTTAAATGAATGTATATATGTTTATTATCATCAAACAAAAATCATATACACGCATATTCAACAATCTCCCCCTTTTGATGATAACAAACATATATTAAAGATTTTGACTATATTCAATGTATTTGATGATTTCATTTGCTCCCCCTATTTGAATGCTTCCTCTCTACACACAGCTCCCCCTACATATATGCATACAAATAAAAATATGCAGATGAGCCTAGATGCAACTGGAAAAAAAATTATTTGACATTTGCTTGATTTTATTTGACAAAATCTTAACTTATAGGCATGGCTGTTGTTTTTCTATAAATAGGGGTTAGTTTCAACGAATTTTAATTTAGTTTTTCTGCTTTTTCACTCCTCTTCTTCTTCCACATTTCTATATACAAATTCTTATCATTACTCTGCCGAAATCAACACTGAATCTAACTAGATTATCTCTGGTTTGATTCTCTATCACTATCTCAACGAGATCCTCAGTGCTATTCAGAGTTATAGGCTTTTTGTAATCAACGTAGCGAGAAAAGGTGTGATTGTAGCCTTGAAAATCAATCAAGCGAGATAAGGTGTGATTGTAGCCTTGGGAAATCAATTGGGTGAACCTGTTGCCCGGGACATCAAGTATCTCTACCCAGAGGATTGTGATTCTGGAGGGTGTTCCTCATAGCCTTGAAATCGAGGGTGTAATTGTGAAGATTGTTTTTGAAAGGAAATCCGTACTTGTGTGCAGGACTGGATGTAGGGTAACTCCTAACCAGTATAAAATCCGGTGTGCTCTTTCCTTTACTGCTTTTACTTTATATTTGCGTTTGTGTTTGATTCTGTGATCATATCTGTGTATGAATATTGCATACATTTGTGTTTCAATTAACAAAAACTCAAAAAGATTTAACAATTCTCTAAAACACTATTCACGCCCCATCTAGTGTTTATCCTTAGCCTTAAAATCCTTAATTTGCATTTCTCACATTTGGTATCAAAGCAAAGTTTTCAAAGTTTCATAATCTTATTTTTGAAAAAGTTTTCAAAATGGCAACCAACACTGGTATTGTTACTAACACTAGTTTCCCTTTCACTAGTTCATTTGTAGAAGGTCAGTCTACTGTGAGACCACCACTTTTTAATGGCAGTAACTATGCATATTAGGCATGTAGGATGAAAATATATTTACAACCTATAGGATTAGACACTTGGAATATCACACAAACTGAATATTCTGAACCCACAACTGATTTTGCACAGTGGACCGCTGAGCAAAAGACTGTTGCACAAAACATTCTAAAGCAATGAATATCTTGTTTTGTTCACTTGATAGAAATGAATTTAATAGGTGTCAGTTTGTAAGTCTGCATATGAAATCTGGAAAACTTTGCAAGTAACTCACGAAGGAACAAGCAAAGTTAAACAGGCCAAAATCTCCATGCTCACAAACCAGTTTCAATTATTTAAAATGAACCCTAATGAGTCTATTTCAGATACGTATAGCAGATTTTAGGATATTGTGCATTCTTTAATAACCTTGGGAAAGGAATTTTCTTAAGAAGATCAAGTCAGAAATTTTTTAAATTCTCTTACTCCAGAATGGGATCAAAAGACACTTGCGATCGAAGAGGCAAATGACATCAATACCATAAAGATAGAAGAATTTATTGGAAATCTAATGTCATTTGAAGTCCAAATGATCGGGAGAAGAGAAAGCAAAGCATCTGAAAAGAAGTCAATGGCATTCAATGCATTGACCAATGGATCAGACTCAAACAGTGATAATGATGAAGAGATAGCCTTTATGACCAGAAATTTTAGGAAATTCCTGAAATACAGAAAGATGAATAATATCAAGAGAAACAACTATAAGAACTCTGGAAATCAGAATGTAGTGCCAAATAATGTCAAATGTTTCAAATGTGATGAAGCAGGCCACATCAAAAGAGACTATACGTATCCAGAAAGGTAGAATCCTCCTATAAACAATGATCCAGCAATGAAACGAAAGCATGCATTTACTGCTACTCTAGATGATTCAGACTCGTCCTCAAGTGACGATGATCAGAAAATAGATAATTCAAATTTGTGTTTCACGGAAGTTCATGACTCCGACGAATTCATAGAAACGGACTTAGAAAAGGTACACATTTACAATATAATTGGTTGAAATTGCTTGCTTAGAATTAGATGCTTAATTGCTTGATTGATTGATTTTGAATTGGTGTGTTGCTTGAATTTTAAAATTTATTTCCTATTTTATTATTATTATTATTATTATTATTTTATCATTTTATTATTATTTTTAGTAGTATAATAATACTTTCTGAAATATACTATAAGTCCAATAATATTTCAGAAATATATAGGCATTAAAAATAATAAAGTATATATATATTTATTAGAGAACTTAGGAAAAATAAATCACAAAAATTCAATGGCACATGTCGACATGGTCCCTACCATGATGTCAATATGTGTACCAGAATTTGAATTTCAAAATTTGAATTCAAATGTTTGAATTTCCCTCCACGTTTTCACTTCATTCAATTCTCTGAAAAGCTACCTTTTGACCAGAGAACATGTCCTTTGAGAATCTATTTATTCACTATCTTTTATCATATCTTTTCACTCTCATTTTCAAATTCAAACTCTCTCTTCAAAACTTCAAGCTCTCTATTCTCTACTTTAATGGCTTCTTTAAGCAACCACTCCACCATGAGAATTTCCAGAAAGATAAAAGAGCATCTCTTCAATGATCTGGAGCAATAAAAGCATACATCAATTACGCTAATTATGCCAAGTCCATCCCGGAAAGTTTTCTATCTTTCAAGATTTTTTCTTCTTATGAAATTGATTCTCTTTTTGCAAACAATCAAATTCTTAGTCTTGTTGATGCTCCTCAAAATGATTTTTTTTGCTATCCAAATCTTGTCAAAATTTTATATGCAAATTTAAGCGTGGATTTTATAATGGAAATGAGGATGAAATTTGGAGTAGTGTCAAAGGCACTAGAATTGTTTTGAATTGTGATCTTTTGGCTACCATTCTCAGTTGCAAGAGTATGAGAATGGATCTCTCTAATTTTAGAATCGATGAAAATGATCGTGAGACATTTCATCACATTTTCAAAGAGAATGATAATTTTGAATTCAAAAATCGAATTTTCGACCAAAAGCAATAATTGTCAATCTTATTTTGCAACATATTTTGACCCCAAGATCGGGGGATTTTAATAATCCTACTTCAAAAGTTTGCAAAGCACGTTTTGCTATTTTTGGAAATTATGACATACATTGGGCGCAAGTTATTTTGGATGAACTTCGTCCCAAAAATCTTGAAATGGGTGAGAATACTTTATATCATGGAATTTATCTCACTTGGATTTTTAACTATTTTGGAGTGGATTTCAAAGACAAAGAATTTGTTTCAAGAAAAGTTTTCAATCATTCCAACATTTCGCTTATGAAAATTCCATTTGTTTTTCAACCTTATGAGACTCTTGCCGAAAAGGAAGAGCGTTTGGCTCATGAGGAAATGGAAGAAGAGGAAGAGGAAGAAGAAGAAGGGGATGAAATGGAAATTGAAGAAGAAGAAGAAGAAGGTGAAATCTCTTTGGAAAGCATCGACTATCCTCGTAATCCATCCAACAAAACCCTTCTCAAAAACCAAAAGACGATTGTTGAGAACCAATGGATCCTTAAACGATACGTTAGTAAGAAGTTGGACAAAATTTCATCCAAGATGAACAAGTTCATTTCCAAAGTCAGCAAGAAACTTGGACTTTCTTCATCATCATCATCCTCTAACTAGTGCTACCTTTTCGTATCTCGTTGTATTTGTTTTAGTTTATTTTGATTTGAATGTTCGTGTAGTTATTTATGATTAATCATTGTATCATCTTAGTATGAAATGAAATGAAATTTCTTTCTGTTATCTAGCTTATCTTATCTCCAAAATAAATGTTAGTATATTATATATATATATATATATATATATATGTGTGTGTGTGTGTGTGTATATGTATATATGTATATATGTATATATGTATATATGCACAATTATTCATAAAATCAAAATATATCATCGAATTTCACAACACCATGTCGACATGCCCCCTATGACCATGTCGACGTGTACTGGTCAGAAATGACAATTCATTTTGAATTTGAAATTTGAATATTTACCATATGTTTATTCATTTCAAATGAATTTCTACACCTATAAATACCTATTTCTTCCAGAATTCATCACTAACAACTATTTCTTATCTACTCTATCTCTCATTCTTCTCACAAATCCAAATATGGCTAATCTAATTCATAACTTATCCGAAAATCTTGAAGAAAATCTTAATTCGTTCAAGAATATTCTCTCGTTCATTCTTCGTAACCAGCGACACTTATAATTGAGTCAAATGCAGATGATCAAGAAGCAAGAAAGGCTTTTCGATGCAATACGATGGATGATTTCCTCCCTACACAAGGATGATAACGAAGTACGTCCTCCAGTCTCTCTCACCAACGATAATGAAAATTGGGATGCTATTAAGGCAGACCCTATCTTTGGAGAAGAATGATGGGTGGAAGTTCCACGTAACGTTTAATTTTATTTGGTTGCTTTGTTTGAATTGTTTGCCTTGATTGATTTGATTTCATTTGCTTTGGCTTGGTTTGAATTTGATTAATATTTAGTGTGGATTGATATTTGTCGTACAAAACATGAATAATTATACACTGACATGTATATAATCTTTGGTTCATTATTGTGACTATCAATTCTATATTCCATTGTATAAGTTCGTTAATGCAGGTATTTTAGTCCAAGAATGAAGGAGAGTTATATAGTTTGGTGTTATATAGTTTAGAGTTAGTTTTTTTTGTTGATGACAAAGGGGGAGAAGTATAAAATAAGGTAGTTAGACATAGATTAAGGGGGAGTTATTAGGACAGAATAATATTTTATAAACTAAGATTGTCATCATTAGAAAGGGGGAGATTGTTAGTCCGTGAGATGATGGTTTTGATGACAACAACCTTAGAATAGATTATAAAATATAAATACTAACAGTATAAGTTTAGATATATATGTATATGCAAGATTTAACCATGCATGTAACAAGAATGAAGAGTGTACATTATAGAGATTCAAGATATCAAGATTGAAGACTCATGAGTATCAAGATTATCAATAGTTCAGAAATTCAAGTAATTTATTTTTTAATTAGAAATTTTATTAAAACTCATAGAAACGCACTGGCATCTGAAAATCCAATTTATTCGTGGAATGGAATCCACTTCGAGCTTGTTAAAGGGATGGAACCTACGAAAAATCTAGTGGAACATTGTTTTGTATCTGCTAACTTTTTATTCAAAATGATTTTTCAAAATTATATCTTGTTTTCAAAATGACTTCAAAACCTTCCTTTTAAAAGCATCAAGAAACATCTGTCCTGATTTCAAATACTTTTAGCCTCAAAATAATCTTTAATTTCAAAATCAAATTATTCTTATTTTTAAACTATCTTTTAAATATAATATATTTAACTTTTAAATATTTATACTTAGATTTTAAATATAAAGTTATAGTAAAATTTTGTATATATTAGATATTTACTTACGTATATTAATTATAGTCAAGCATATTTATAAAGTTTAAAATAGTTTTAATATAAAATAAAGGTTATTTTCAAAGAAAATCAAAACACCAAAAATCCGTTTGGGATGTCGACATACTCAAGTACCCCATGCGACATGGTGTCAGTTGAGTTCAAAATTTAAATTTCAAAAGAAGTGTCTATTCGTCATAACTCTTCACGAATGGACATGGCTGTTGTTCTTCTATAAATAGGGGTTAGTTTCAACGAATTTTAATTCAGTTATCTGGTTTTTCACTCCTCTTCTTCTTCTTCCACATTTCTATACACAAATTCTTATCATTACTCTGCCGAAATCAACATTGAATCTAACTAGATTATCTCTGGTTTGATTCTCATCACTATCTCAACAAGATCCTCAGTGCTATTCAGAGTTATAGGATTTTGTAATCAACATAGCGAGAAAAGGTGTGATTGTAGCCTTGAAAATCAATCAAGCGAGATAAGGTGTGATTGTAGCCTTGGGAAATCAATTGGGTGAACCTGTTGCCGGGGAAATCAAGTATCTCTACCTAGAGGATTGTGATTCTGGATGGTGTATCTCCCAGCCTTGAAATCGATGGTGTAATTGTAAAGAATGTTTTTGAAAGGAAATCCGTACTTGTGTGCGGGATTGGATGTAGGGTAACTCCGAACCAGTATAAAATCCGATGTGTTCTTTCCTTTACTACTTTTACTTTATATTTGCATTTGTGTTTGATTTTGTGATCATATCTGTGTATGAATATTGCATACATTGTGTTCAAATTAACAAAAACTAAAAAAGATTTAACAATTCTCTAAAACACTATTCACCTCCCCTCTAGTGTTTATCCTTAGCCTTAAGATCCTTAATCTGCATTTCTCACATAATATGTTCACATTAAATCTTGTTCAAACCTTACTTAAGAAGCTTTAAATTGGAAATGGTCCAAAAGAAAGGTATTGGCCAATTTAGTTAAAGACTAAGTACATCGTCTTGAATTGCATCGCAATAAAAGCAATGCACGCAAATATAAATGCATAAATTATAAATGAGCTAAAGGAGATCCCAAATATTAAGAATACTATATTACTATTATATGATAACTGTTAAATTTGTAAACACCCAAATAATTGTAAAAAGTAGTATATTTGAAGAAACTCCAAATGCACCCTTTGGTTTTGTAATAGTTTACAAGTCTGTTATTATAGTCCATAAATTCAAAAAGAAGAATGGACAAGTTCACAAATCGATATGCAAAATAGGCAGTCCCATAGTTAAATATGCATGTTGTTTTATTCAATTATGAATGGGTAAAAATATGCAGGTATTCAATTGTTTAAGTCCTTATATGCAAATGTCATATGTCCTCCTTCTTCGTTGGCCATTTTCCATTACAATCATTCCAAGTTTATAATAGAGCTTATAAAATTTCTAGCCTAACAATGATTTATGGTAAGAGATGGGAAAAAGTTAAAGACCCGTGTTTGTGTGTGTGTAGCGGTTGGAAGGAGGTCGGCTTGTGTAAATCCGTATGTGGGACTTTTAGTGCCATGGAACATGTAGGGAAGTATGAAGGCTTGTGAAGCTTTACGATAGAAAATGCACTAGATCCTCTTGAATTAACCCTTGTAAATAATCTCATTCCTTTGCATGATCTTCGTCATCTTCCATCATGGACGTTGCATAAAGTCGATAATCATGAAATATGGCATTCGATTGATAGCTTTGGGTATGTAACACCCCACCTTTTTGCATGTTTTAAATCGATGATAAACCACCCACGTCGGACTTAAACCATACAGAAAGGCGGATTGTTATGGGGTAAATAATAAAAAGTACAGAAAGAAAAAACAAAATAGAATCTTGTAGCGGAACGATAAAATATAATAATCAAATATACAGTTCATGAAGCTGTTTACAAAACATTTGATTATACTTATACAATACATATCAGAGTTACACATACTAGATAATAATAATTAATGCAGCGGAATTAAATGGTGTTGTGGAGTAATATAGTAGATAATAGTACTATAGATCTTCGTCCTCCAGAATAAAATCTTCAAATCCTGAAACACTTGGACTGACCCGAGCGAATTAAAAGGATAAAACACTCGAGTCGGAACTAAAATATATTATGTAAGTTAAATCAACAATAAAAAATATGAGTGGAACGGCGTTAGAGATGTTTACGGGATTTGACATCTCCTATCCAGTGTCCAATGTGAGTGCAGTAACTAAAGAGATGCTCGGGATTCGCATCTCCTAAGGATCCGTTAAACTATTTACAATATAGTAATATTTTACTATTATAATAATGTCTATAGTAAAATAAACATACTTTTAAATAGCGTTAAGGAGTGACCCAATATTCCCCTTAACATGTAATAGTCCCAGTAGTCCATCCAATATCTAGTCCCTCCTGATCGGGAAGCCACCAAGGATACCACACGGGCTACGGGAGAAAACCAAACTCGTACAAGGTGCGCTAGGGTAGGTGACACGACACAACTAGGCAATGCCAGGGTAGATATACCAATTATGCTTCTGGGTCGGTGGTAACGCATAGCGCGCAGCTAGCGCCCACCTCGAGCCATACCCCAAATAAAAAAAATCAAAAGTGGCCACCGAATCAATCCAAAAGTCAAAGTATAATATCGAAGGGATGTGTCCGATCAAAGGTGCTACCTCATTAACCCGTCGATCGCTCCTATTTTAGCCAACTTATGCCAACTCACGGGAGTTGGGTCCACGTATTTACCTTAAGGAAACGCCGCCACCATACTACTTCATTCTGGTATCTCCACCGCATACATGATTGTTAAAGTGGTTTTCGGAGTTGGCAGAGAGTATGACAACTTCCGATCCCGGTCTTTTTAACAACCAAACGTTATTATAACACCGCGGTCTTATCAAAATAGTTTATACTTTTAAAACCCGAATATAATATCCATTTCAAATCCATATAAATATGATATCATTTCCTCTTTTCAAAACCCAAATCAAATTTGATATCATTTTCAAATATATCCTTTCTAAAACTGTAACATTTCAAAGTTATAATATTTCGAAACCAAAACTTGAAATATAGCCTTTCAAAACATAAAACTTTGAATTTCATAACTTTGAAATATAACGACACCACTTAAATGGTTGAAATACAAATTACTTTATATAATGAAATAGTTTCTTCGCCTTCACAAATTATTTCCAATATAGATTTAAATCCTAAATAAACCATTTCAATTTCCGTATATATCTCAAAGCTTAAATATTCAATATTTCAAAACTAAATTTTGTAATTCTATATATATCAAATTCAATTACTATTATTTAGATTTGAAATGTTTACTCGGTAATTCAAATGTCATTTAAGTAAAACTTTTAACTTCAACCAACTGGATATTCTTCAATTTACTTAGACTTGATATATTTACTTAAATCACCTTAAACCCGAATTAAGATATAAAACCACATTCTCTTAAACTCTCAATTTCACAAGTTCCAAATGGATTCTTATTAAATATTAATCTTAATAAAATAAAATCTCAAATCAATTTCAAACTATCTTCTCAACCTTGATTTATAAAAAATCAATATAACTCTATATTAAAATATAATTTAAGTAAATACTTATCTATATTATATTTTAATAAAAATCAACTTTATTATTAAACTTATTTCATACTTTAAACAATTTTATACATAGTTTAAAACAAGAATTTAACTATATATAAAATAACCTTTATCAAATATTCGAATTAGTATCTCATAAAACCTTATATTTTTCTTTACAAAACTATAGAAATCATTTTCAAAATATTTTATATATATAGTCCGCGGTGTTTGTATAAAATTTTCTATCCTATGTTCGAGTGATACGGATATTTATCATTTCAATCCGTAATTTAAAATAAAAATACGGTTATATATCATTTCAAACCGCAATCCCGAATGAAATAAAGCGCATAACAATTTGCAGTTTAAAACAATATAAAATACAACATCCATTAATCCAATATCAATCATCAACCATTTATTCCAATAATCATCCAATTTAAACAATAACATTAATATAGAGCATAAAATAAATATAAGAGATTACTGACAGTTTATATTCAATAATAAATTAAACAATATATCTAACTAGCAGTTTTTATGAAAAAATAAATTTGATAACAAAATAAATTCAAATAAATGCAATTTAACCGAGATGATGATTAAATATGTGCCAAACAACTATAAATAATTTTTAAATCACATCATAAATAAATTTAACAAAAATACGAAATTTTAGAAGTTGTGAATTGGTTAAAACACTCACCTTTGGAATTTAAATTGAATTTAAACCCAAAAGTTGCACAGTCTCTAAATTCGTCCAAACCAGTGCCAAAATATCCCGAATTCCAATACGAACCTAACGGAGAAAACCGCGCGTAAAACCGAGTTTGTATGTAAAAGATACGATAGTTAGAACAATTTAAATAAAATTTAAATAAAACAAAATAACCTTTACCACGTACGGCCACGTGCCTCTTCTTCCAATTTGCATGCACTGAAGCCCTAACCTAACCGAAAACGTGAATACACAACGCAGCCGCCCACAACCGTGCACTGCGTCGCCTCCGGCCACAACTGGCCGCGCAGACTACCTCCAACGCCGCGCCCCTCCCAGCGCAGCCCCCAAGGCACTCGCGACGACGCCTTTCTCGACCAAAAACCCCCGTCGCCGCATATTATATTTAATCCTAATCGTAGTAATCGACAATCAAGCCGTTAAATCGACAAGCTACCCACACCGATGGCCTCTACTCGTCCCCCTCTCCACATTTGTACCAATGAATCAACGATCCATCGACATTGATTACGACCCCATTGAACGGCCAAAAATTGTTCATAAATTTCTTTACAACCAATGCATCAAACTGGAAAACGAGTTGCATATCTGAGTTACGCTCTTCGAGGGCTGCGAATTGATATAAAATTTGGCATATATTGTGGAGTTTGAAATTTTAGCTTTGGATTTGATTTGGGATTGCCATTGGAATTAGGGTATGTCTGCCATTGAAGTGGGGAGGTGAATAGAATGTATAGAAATGAGGAACAGAAGCTGCTAGGGATTATAGCAGGATATATATAGATGAAGTTGAAAATGGAATAGATGGATAAGATAGGTATAGGCGCTAACGACAAAATGGCCCAAAAAGCCCTTTTCGACCCCGGAACGAAATTGGGTCAACCCATATATCAAAATAGGTGTTTTAAAATATTTTAAACACAATGGAAAAGGTTTCAAGTTCAAATTCCATCGTATGAAGAAGTTATGCTAAATGTCAATTTTTTTCAAATTGATTTCAATTGATTTCAATTTCATTTATTTAAAGGTGTTTCGAGTCCGTACGATCAAACGACTAGTCCGATCGCTATGAAATTTGAAATCCTACAATAATTCGCCATTACGGATCCGATGAAACTGATTTCGTCGAAATCCGAGTCAGTGGCCAAAATGGCTATTTTTACATTAATTAAATAATTTAATAATTAATTAATAAAATCCAATTTTTAATTTCAATCTTAAAATTGACCAATTTTATCACTTTTATATTTCTTAATCATTTACAATGTTTTAAACAAATTAAAGGTCAATTTAAAGTTGATTAACTTATCGATTTCGGTATTATCCTCTATTCCATTCAATTCAGAAATTATAAATTTAATTTCCAAAATTTCTATTAAATTAAATTAACAAATCATTATTTCATTCATTATTGTCAAATAGATGTATTTAACACTGGATTCAAAACTATTACACACATTTCCTCATATTTCATCTTCATTTCAAATAACGTCATATTTAGCTATTTCAATTTCATTTGATTGCAATTAATCCAATTGTTGAATTTTACATTTCAATTAAATAAAATAAAGTTTTGTTTTCCATTATTCTTATCCAACTAATTGCTTTAGTTAATTGGTATTGCACTATTTAAGTCAATTAGTACAAATGCTTTCAAATTAAATTCTATGAATTAAACAAATATGTAACTTATAATAATTGTAACCATTAAACTTTAATTACCTTTAAGTTTATTTCCTTCACCCCAATATTATAATTACTTACAGAACCTTTATTTTATTCAATGACCATTTATTATAATTTAAATTCCTTAATTTAATTCACTGCTTACATTTTGCTTTTATATATTCAATTTGTAACTAAGTATACATCAGCATTATTTCCATTGATTTGACTTGCATTCAATTTATTAATAATTACCTTAGTTACATTAACGTAATATTAGATTATAAATTTTTTGTAACTGATTTCCAATTTAAAATCAACCAGCTACAAAATAGGTAACATCCAAAATCGTTACCGTTAATACTTTAGTCGCATTAATAAGCTTTTATTATTCACAAATCAAAGTTTCCATTTATTAAATCAACCAATTCATACTATGAATAAAATTAACCTTACTTAAATTTACATTAACAAAACTTTAAATCTGGATTTATTATAACTGATTACCAAAGTTTATTCACACATTAAATAAATAAACCTATATTGATTGTCACCTATTTGCTTTCCATTGCCTTTATAAATTCTGTACTTATCAACCCAGATTATTATTCTATATATACATTAATTTATTCCATTCTATTTATGATATCCATTGCATTACATACTTCAATATTTATGTTTTCATCTTTATTTCAATTGCATAATATTTAATTTCAAATGCTACAATCATTACATTTTATTGTAAATTAGATTTAGATGGAATGATTAGTTTGTTTTTCATTAAACCATTATATTCAAAATCTAGCTTTTCTTTGCATTAGGTACTATTTCCATTTTATTATATTTTCCAGATATGTACATTAATTACAATTTATATTCTCAATCAATTTATTTACTTGGTTTCATAGCTACATCAATTACTATCTTATAAATAAATCTATGTTCCTATTTAATTTACATTTATTAAAAATTTATTTCAAATTTCAACTTACAATCGGTAACATACAATAAACATTACCGTTACCCTTTAATCACATAAATAAGTACACATCAATGTTGCCATTTATTTTCATACTACTAACTATGTTCACTTATTATTCACTCTTTCCATTATTTCATAAATCATCATAATGTAACAGTTAATTACTTTTTTTCAAAAATTGGAAATTCATTCAAATTCATAAATTATTAACTTTAAATAACCCTGTTACGTTTCCTCTTAGTTATTTTCATTATTGCATCCCAACTTTTATTAAAAATTCACAATTTTTTTTATTTCTTCAATTTTAAATTTTCAAAATCTCATTAAATTAATAATTTCAATTATTGAAAATTTACGGGTCGTTACACTCTCCCCCACCCAAACTTTTCGTCCCCGAAAAGGAAAAAGAAGGGAAAAGAAGAATTAAGAAATCAATATATCTTACTTAAAATATTAAATATATAAACAAATCAATTTAAATAAAATATACCAATTTATAATCATTAAATCTCTTATACTCAAATTAATAAAGTTTGAAAAACATTTTTCAAAACATTTTCTAAGTCCAAAATTTTTTTCGAAAAATTTCGGCAGAGTCTCCTTTGTACGGAGAGGCTCGAGAGAAAGGATAGTATCAAATATAACAATATACAACATATTTTCCAAAAAAATATATCCCAACACGAGAAAAATAATATAATAGCGCTATAAACCGTAATCCGAAACGTACCTATTTGTCGGGCAATTAACGCTTAATTATGTAAACAAAAGCAGTAGCAATTGCTTCCATAACCTATATTTCACTTATATAATCCAAAAAGGCTAACAATTATATAAAATGAAATATTTAAAGTTGTTTCAACCAATTAAATATAAACAACAATTATTGCAACCAACATCAAACAATTATCATACAAAGTCAAGATAAATCAATTATCCATCCAAAGCAAACAAAACAAATGGTTTGTTCGGGTGTTAGACATTCTAAATTGCACAGCATGCCAAATAAGCTACTAAGCATATCCTCTACTCAACACTCTTAGATAAAGCTCAACAGATTATTCATCCATCCAAACAATTAGAATATCATTTTCCAAACAATCCATAAACCAAACAAACAACAATTTCAACCAATAGATCACATTCATCTTTATCAATTTCATTTCATACTATTAGTTGTTTGATTTCCGTTTTATTTATAAATGATTTATCTTTTAATTTACCTTTATTCCTTCAAATTTTCATTTATTTATTTATTTGCATAACATTTATTCGTTTCTCAATTTCATTTACTTATCATCTCAATGCATAACTTTAGTCTATAATCATATATTTAATGCATTCATGTTTTCTACTTATTTTATTTATAATAGCTTCAACCGTTTACTTAAGTTTATTATCATTTATTTATAATACTTACATTTCTATTAAACTGGTAGCATTTCAGTTACAACTTAAGTTTATAACTTTATAACATCAATTCTTATAAATAAAAGAAATTTGTTGAACACTTTCATTACCTACTTTTACTTGTACAATTTCTATTACATTTTTTTATTAGACATTTGAACTTTTAAATCTTTGGTAAGTTATATATATGCTTTTTAAGAATGCAATTGAAAATTATACAAGTTTTTTCTCAATTCTTTTAATTAATTAAATGTTCAATAATAATTCCTTTGTTTTATATGTTACAAATTTAAATTTTCTTTTTATTTAATTTATAACTTAGCATTAAATCTCTTATTTTCTTTAGAGGTCTCAGTTACTAGTTAAATTCCATTTCACTACACTAACTAAAACTATTAATCAATTGTAAACTTAAGATATAAATACCGGGTTAAATTTCAAATCATTTTAAAATAACGGATAAATATATACTTATAATTTATATATCCAATTTAAAATTTTATATTTGGTTTATCAAAACAAATCTACAGTAAACTACTACAGTGGCCTTCCCACTTCGAAACTCGAAAATGAATGTCGATGATGCGTGCACTCATCATCCAAATTATTTTCCAGCAATAGAGAGGGGAGTACAGAATTTATTCCTTCTAAATTTCTTCAAAAAAATTCTTTCAAATTATATTGAAATATTTATATCAGAAAATACTTCTAATTAAATTTTTACTATATTTCAAAATCATTCAAAAGAAATTTCAAAACCCCGAAACTTAAGTTCTAAATTTCCAGTTTTCATCTATTTCATTTTCAATTTTATTTAAACTATGATTTATAAATTTCATTTCCTGACAACCAATATATTGCAACCAAATATATATATCATTTATAAAATTAATTTTATATATAGAAAATATAATAGGCAAAATTATTTCATTCACCTATATTAAAAACAAATATTTTGTCGGTCTGTCCTATTAAGTGTTTAGAAATCCCTATTGATGTCATAGCGTCCCATGCATCAACCAGAATTTATACATACGTAACGGGACAAATTAACACAATATAAAACCTTTTTATAACACTAACAAGTACACTCTAACATATATATGCTCAGCGATTCCCATAGGGTATTATTACCCTATCAATAAAGAGTTAGACCCCACAAAGCTAAGGTTTATCGCTAAACCAAAGCTCTGATACTAGATATAATGTCCCGCCTTTTCGCATGCTTTAAATCGATGATAAACTACTCATGTCAGACTTAAACCATACAAAAGGGCGGATTGTTATGGGGTAAATAAGAAAAAGTAGAGAAAGAAAAAACAAAATAGAATCTTGCAGCGGAACGATAAAATATAATAATCAAATATACGTTCATGAAGCTGTTTACAAAACATTTGATTATACTTTTACAATACATATCAGAGTTACGCATACCAGAGAATAATAATCAATGCAGCGGAATTAAATGGTGTAGTGGAGTAATATAGTAGATAATAGCACTACAAATCTTCGTATTCGTCCTCCAGAATAAAATCTTCAAATCCTGAAACACTCGGACTGATCCGAGCGAATTGAAAGGACAAAACACTCGAGTCAGAACTAAAATATCTTATGTGAGTTAAATCAACAACAAACAATACGAGTGGAATGGCGTCATAGATGTTTACGGGATTTGACATCTCCTATCCAGTGTCCAACGTGAGTGCAGTAACTCAAGAGATGCTCGGGATTCACATCTCCTAAGGATCCGTTAAACTATTTATTATGTAGTAATATTTCGCTATTATAATAATGTCTATAATAGAATAAACATACTTTTAAATAGCATTGAGGAGTGACCCAATATTCCCCTTAACACGTAATAGTCCCAGTAGTCCATCCAATATCATAGTCCCTCCTGATCAGGAAGCCACCAAAGGATACCACACGGGCTACGGGAGAAAACCAAACTCGTACAAGACGCGCTAGGGTAGGTGACACGACACAACTAAGCAATGCCAGGGTAGATATATCAATTATGCTTCCAGGTCGGTGCTAACACGTAGCGCGCAGCTACCGCCCACCTCGAGCCATACCCCCAAATAAAAAAAATCAAAAGTGGCCACCGAATCAATCTAAAAGTCAAAGTATAATATCGAAGGAATGTGTCCGATCAAAGGTGCTACCTCATTAACCCGTCGACCGCTCCTGTTTTAGCCAACTTATGCCAACTCACGGGAGTTGGGTCCACGTATTTACCTCAAAGGAAACGCCGCCATCATCCTACTTCGTTCTGGTATCTCCACCGCATACATGGTTGTTAAAGTGGCTTTCGGAGTTGGCAGAGAGTATGACAACTTCCGATCCCGGTCTCTTTAACAACCAAACGTTATTATAACACCGCGGTCTTATCAAAATAGTTTATAATTTTAAAACCCGAATATAATATCGATTTCAAATCCATATAAATACGATATCATTTTCTCTTTTTAAAACCCAAATCAAATTTGATATCATTTTCAAATATATCATTTTCTAAAACTATAACATTTCAAAGTTATAATATTTCGAAACCAAAACTTGAAATATTGCCTTTCAAAACATAAAACTTTAAATTTCATAACTTTAAAATATAACCACACTACATAAATGGTTGAAATATAAATTACTTTATATAATAAAATAGTTTCTTCACCTTCACAAATTAATTCCAATATAGATTTAAATCCCAAATAAATCATTTCAATTTCCATATATTCCAAAGCTTAAATATTCAATTTTTCAAAACTAAATTTTATAATTCTATATATATCAAATTAAATTACTATTATTTAGATTTGAAATGTTTACTTAGTAATTCAAATGTCATTTAAGTAAAACTTTTAACTTCAACCAACTGGATATTCTTCAATTTACTTAGACTTGATATATTTACTTAAATCACCTTAAACCCGAATTAAGTTACAAAATCACATTCTCTTAAACTCTCAATTTCACAAGTTCCAAATGGATTCTTATTAAATATTAATCTTAATAAAATAAAATCTCAAATCAATTTCAAACTATCTTCTCAACCTTGATTTATAAAAAATCAATATAACTCTATATTAAAATATAATTTAAGTAAATACTTATCTATATTATATTTTAATAAAAATCAACTTTATTATTAAACATATTTCATACTTTAAACAATTTTATACATAGCTTAAAGCAAGAATTTAACTATATATAAAATAACCTTTATCAAATATCTGAATCAGTATCTCATAAAACCTTATATTTTTCTTTACAAAACCATAGAAATCATTTTCAAAATATTTTATATATATAGTCCGCGATGTCTTTATAAAATTTTCTATCCTATGGTCAAGTGATACAGATATTTATCATTTCAATCCGCAATTTAAAATAAAAATATGGTTATATATCATTTCGAACCGTAATCCTAAATGAAATAAAGCGCATAACAATTTGCAGTTTAAAACAATATAAAATACAATATCCATTCATCCAATATCAATCATCAACCATTTATTCCAATAATCATCCAATTTAAACAATAACATCAATATAAAGCATAAAATAAATACAGGTGATTACTGACAGTT
Source organism: Allium cepa (assembly GCA_030765085.1). Classification (NCBI taxonomy): domain Eukaryota; kingdom Viridiplantae; phylum Streptophyta; class Magnoliopsida; order Asparagales; family Amaryllidaceae; genus Allium; species Allium cepa. Next base: position 540,637,271 of record CM060939.1, read on the forward strand.
TATAATCAATAATAAATTGAACAATCTATCTAACTGGCAATTTTTATGCAAAAATAAATTTGATAACAAAGTAAATTCAAATAAATGCAATTTAACTGAGATGATGATTGAATATATGCCATACAGCTATAAATAAATTTCAAATCACATCATAAATAAATTTAACAAACATATGAAATTTTAGAAGTTGTGAGTGGGTTAAAACACTCACCTTTGGAATTTAAATTGAATTACCAATTTAAACCCAAAAATTGCACAGTCTCCAAATTCATCCAAACTAGCGCCAAAATATCCGGAATTCCAATATGAACCTAGCGGAGAAAACTGTGCGTAAAACCGAGTTCGTATGTAAAAGATACGATAGTTAGAACAATTTAAATAAAATTTAAATAAAAAAACAAACAAAAAACCTTTACCACGTACGTCCACGTGCCTCTTCTTCCAATTCGCACGCACTGAAGCCCTAACCTAACCGAAAACATGAATACACAACGCAACCGCCCACGACCGTGCACCGCGCCGCCTTCGGCCACAACAGGCCGCGCCGACTACCTCCAACGTCGCGCCCCTTTCAACGCAGCCCCCAAGGCACTCGCGACGACGCCTTTCTCGACCAAAAACCCCAGCCGCTACATATTATATTTAACCCTAATCGAATTAATCGCGTCAATCAAGCCGTTAAACCGACAAGCTACCCACACCGATGGCCACTACTCGTCCCCCTCTCCACATCTGTACCAATGAATCAACGATCCATCGACATTGATTACGACCCCATTGAACGGCCGAAAATTGTTCATCAATTTCTGGAAAACCAATGCATTAAACTGAAAAACAAGTTGCAAATCTGAGGTACGCTCTTCGAGGGCTTCATATTGATATAAAATTTCTCATATATTGTGGAGTTTGAAATTTTAGCTTTGGATTTGATTTGGGATTGCCATTGGAATTAGGGTCGGTCTGCCATTGAAGTGAGGAGGTGAATAGAAATATAGAAATGAGGAACAGAGGGTGCTAGAGTTTATAGCAGGATATATATTGACGAGATTGAAAATGGAATAGATGGATAAGATTGATATACGCGCAAATGACGAAATGGCCCAAAAAGCCCGTTTCGACTCCGGAACGAAATTGGGTCAACCCATATATCAAAATAGGCGTTTTAAAATATTTAAATACAATGGAAAATGTTTCAAGTTCAAATTCCATCGTATAAAGAAGTTATGCTAAAACTCAATATTTTTCAAATTGATTTCAATTGATTTCAATTTCATTTATTTCAAGGCGTTTCGAGTCCATACGATCAAACGATAAGTCCGATCGCTACGAAATTTGAAATCGTATAATAATTCACCGTTACGGATCCGATGGAATTGGTTTCATCGAAATCCGAGTCAGTGGCCAAAATGGCTATTTTTACATTTATTAAATAATTTAATAATTAATTAATAAAATCAAAATTTTAATTTCAATCTTAAAATTGACCAATTTTATCACTTTTATATTTTCAATCATTTACAATGTTTTAAACAAATTAAAGGTCAATTTAAAGTTGATTAACTTATCGATTTCGATATTATCCTCAATTCCATTCAATTCAGAAATTATAAATTTAATTTCCAAAATTTCTGTTAAATTAAATTAACAAATCATTGTTCCATTCATTATTGTCAAATAGATGTATTTAACATTGGATTCAGGACTATTGCATAAATTCCTCATATTTCATCTTCATTTCAAATAACGTATTATTTAGCTATTTCAATTTCATTTGATTGCAATTAATCCAATTATTGAATTTTACATTTCAATTAAATAAAATAAAGTTTTGATTTCCATTATTCTTATCCAACTAATTGCTTTAATTAATTGGTATTGCACTAATTAAGTCAATTGCTACAATTGCTTTCAAATTAAATTCTATGAATTAAACAAATATGTAATTTATAACAATTGTAACCATTAAACTTTAATTACCTTTAAGTTTATTTCCATCACCCCAATATTATAATTACTTACAGAACCTTAATTTTATTCAATGGCCATTTATTATAATTTAAATTCCTTAATTTAATTCATTGCTTACATTTTGCTTTCATATATTCAATTTGTAACTAAGCATACATCTGCATTATTTCCATTGATTTGACTTGCATTCAATTTATAATAATTACCTTAGTTACATTAACGTAATATTAGATTATAAATTTTTTGTAACTGAATTCCAATTTAAAATCAACAGCTACAAAATAGGTAACATCCATAATCGTTACCGTTAATACATTAGTCGCATTAATAAGCTTTTATTATTCACAAATCAAAGTTTCCATTTATTAAATCAATCAATTCATATTATGAATAAAATTAACATTACTTAAATTTACATTAACAAAACGTTAAATTTGGATTTATTGTAATTGATTACCAAAGTTTATTTACATATTAAATAAATAAACCTATATTAATTGTCACCTATTTGCTTTCCATTGCCTTTATAAATTCATTACTTATCAACCCATATTATTATTCTATATATACACTAATTTATTCCATTTTATTTATGATATCCATTGCATTACATACTTCAATATTTTCGTTTTCATCTTTATTTCAATTGCATAATATTTAATTTCAAATGCTACAATCATTACATTTTATTATAAATTAGATTTAGATGGAATGATTCATTTGTCTTTCATTAAACTACTATATTCAAAATCTTGCTTTTCTTTGTACTAACTACTATTTTCATTTTATTATATTTGCCAGATATGTACATTAATTACAATTTATCTTCTCAATCAATTTATTTACTTGGTTTCATACCTTTATTACATCAATTACTACCTTATAAATAAATCTATGTTCCTATTTAATTTACATTTATTAAAAACTTATTTCAAATTTCAACTAACAATAGGTAGCATAAAATAAACATTACGTTACCCTTTAATCACATAAATAAGCCTTTATTACTTACACATCATTATTGCCATTTATTTTCATACTGCCAATTACGTTCACTTATTATTCACTCTTTCTGTTATTTCATAAATCATCATAAAGTAACAGTTAATTACTTTTCTTTAAATTGGAAATTCATTCAAATTCATAAATTATTAACTTTAAATAACCCTGTTACGTTTCCTCTTAGTTATTTTCATTATTGCGTCCCAACATTTATTAAAAATTCATAAATCTTTTATTTCTTCAACTTTAAAATTTCAAAATCTCATTAAATTAACAATTTCATTTATTGAAAATTTACGGGTCGTTACATGATATGTAGCTTTCTTATCATGTTGATAAAGTGCAACATCAATGTTGACTAAGTGAAATGTTGTTGCACTTCAACTTCAGTAGAATGTAGTATTGATTATCATCCAATTTGTTTTGGTGGCCTTTATCATTGGCTTTAGCAATAGAGTCATCAACATCTTCAACGATTATGATGTGCTAAGCCTCTTTTCTGTTTCTTCAGTGTAGATATGCAGTAGTGATGGATTATGATGTCGATGGTATCATTCTTGAGGATCGAAGTCCTCTTATGGGTTGGTGAGGACTTCGATTATGATTGCTATAAAGCGGTGTCAAGTTCTTTTTGAATATTTATAATGTTCGCTATTGACATCACATATATAAGGAAACGCGATGTAACATCCCACCTTTTTGAACAGTTTAAGTCGAAGATAAACCGCATACGTCGGATTCAAACCATACAAAAGAGCGGATTGTTATTGGGGTGAAGAAGGAAAAAACAAAACAGAATCTTGCAGCGGAATCACAAAATATAATAATCAAATAACAGTTTACGAAGATGTTTATAAAACATTTAATTATACTAATACAATATAGGATCAGAGTTACCGACAACAGAGATGAAAAACAATGCAGTGGAAGAGTATAAATGCAGTGGAATAATATAAAAATAATAGTAGTACAATCTTCGTCTTCGTCCTTCAGAAATAAGGTCGTTAAATCCTGAAATGATCAGGTTGACCCGAGCGAATTTAAAAGACAAAACACTCCAGTCAGAACTAAAAGATCTTATGTGAGTTAAATCAATGGTAAATAAAATATGAGTGGAACGACTTCATAGATGTTACGGGGTTTGACATCCCCTATCTAGTTTCTAGCGTGAGTGTAGTAACTTAAGATATGCTAGGGATTCACACCTCCTAAGGATCCGTTAAACTATCTACAATGCAGTAATATACGCTATTATAATAATGCCTATAGTAAAGTAAACCATTAAAATAGAGTTAAGGCTTTACATTTTGCAGCTTAACACGTTTTATATATTCCCATAGTCTATACAGTACCGTAATCCCCCCTATACTGGACGTCGTCAGAGGGCACTCCATAGGTATGGTACAGAACAAACTCGTAGAAGGCGCACTAGGATAGATGACATGACACAACTAGGAAATGCCAGGGTAGATATACCAATTACACTTCCGGACTGGTGGTAACGCATAGCTGCTACTACCGTCCACCTCGGAACACACTCCCAAGTAAAAATCAAAGGGTGGCCACAAAATAAATCAAAAGTCAGAATATAGTATCGATGGAGTGTGCCTGATCGGAGGAATGACCTCACTAAGCCCATCAATTGCTCCTGTTTTAGCCACCTTAAGCCAACTCATGGAAGTCGGGTCCACGTATATACCTCATATAGGATCGTTGCCACCATCCTGCTTCATTCTAGATCTCCACCAAGTACACAGTTGTCAAAGTGGTTTTCGGTATTGGCAGAGAGTATGACAATATCTAATCCCGGTTTCTTCAACTACCAATAGCTTATCAGACACCGGATGGTTCTTTTATATTTCAAAAGTCAATTTGCAATTTCTATCAAAATATCATCTTCTCAAATTCATAATACTTTCGAAATCATATTCACTTTGAACTCATATTCACTTTCAAATCATAATTTCTTACAAAACCATATTTCCAAAATAGGTTAAATCCTTACTTCAAAATCATCATTTTCAATTTATTATTCATTTAAATCCCAACTTAGGTCATTTCATCATTTCATCATATTTGCTTTTAAACCAATAATTTTTTTTTGAATATAAACATTTCCCTTTTATTTAGTCAGAAAATTTAGAAAATAGTTTAAATGGTTATAAATAGTTAAAATAGTTATAAATAGTTTAAATAAATTTTCAATGGTCAAAATACTCTAGAATAGTAAATATAGATTTAAAATAGTTAAATAGATTTAAAACAGACTAAATAAAATTAAAATAGATTAAATAGCTTTAAATAGATTAATTAGATTTAATATAAGTTAAAATGGTTTAATTAATTTTAAAAAAAATTAAATGGTTTAAAAATAGGTTAAATTGATTTAATATAGGCTAAAATAGTTTATAAATTTGAAAATCTTAAAATTTAAAATATTTGAAATAATATAATTTAAAACAATTTATATTTGAAGACATGAATTTGGAATTAATTTCAATTTAAAACTATTTATTTCTTTTCAACAAAATAAGACCATTTCCATTTAATTTCTTAAAACGATTCCTTTTAAGCCAATTCACATTCAACACAAAACTTGATTTTTCAAAAAAATACTTCAATTTGTATAAAGCAAATTTTTCTTTAAAATGTCATTTAATTCCATTCAAAAATTAAAGATTTTAAAATCATTTAATTTAACCCGGTGTCCATATATAATTCTCTATCCTAGGGTCAAGTGATACGGATAGTTATAAAATCAATCCGCAAATTAAAATTTTACGTTTATATATCATTTCAAAACGCAATCCCAAAATAAATATCATCCATAAAGTCGCTCAAGTCTATCATTTCAAACCATAATTATTTTTCCTTAATCTATAGATCATTCGAGAATGTATCATTTCAACCCATAGTGAACTTGCAGTTTATAACGATATAAAATACAATATCCATTCATCCAATATCAACAATCAACATCCATCACAATCATCATCCAAATCAATCAATAAACATCAATATAAAACTGATTCATTAACGGGTATTTATTGGCAGTTTATATTCAATAATAAATTAAATAACCATTTAATCCAAATAAATTCAAATTAACTGAGGTGATTCAAAATATACCAAGTAGTCACTAATAAATTTCCAATACATCATAATTTAATCTAATAAACAAAACAAATTTTAGAAGTTGTGAGTGGGTTAAAACACTCATCTTTGAATTTAAATCGAATTTAAATTCAAATTAAGCCCAAAATTTGAACGATCTCATAATTTGTCCAAACTAGCGTCAAAATGTCTAGAATTTTAATACGATCCCCATGCAAGAATCCGCTTGTGAATTGGATCTCGTATGTAGAAGTTATGGTGATTAGAGCACTTGAAAAAAAAAATTAAATTAAATTAAACAAGGAAAAAATTACTACCCCCTCAGCTGCTACACGTCATCACAGGCCTTTTCTAAACAAACTCGCACATGTGAATCGATGCTTGCACGAAGTCGCATAGCCTCCCGTCATGCGCCATGACCAACGCCGTTCACCCATGTGTCGTACCTTCGCCACATGTCCCACGGGGAGAACCCCGACCCCCTCGAGCCGCTCCGATCACCGCGAAAGCCCCACTCGCCTCCACTTAATGGAACCCTAGTCAATTGTTCCCTCTGATCTAGCCATTAGTATCTCAAACCACCAATGCTGATGAACTCCCCTCGGTTCCCTCTACAAAGCTGTACCTTCAATTCGCCTATCAGACTAAGTTGGTCTCGACGCGACGGATGGCCGATGTTTATTCATTGATTTCTGGATAAACAGTGGTTCCAATTGGAAAACAAATTACAAATCTGAGATGCGCTTGTCGAGAGCTTCAAATCAATATATAATTTAATATATATTGAGGAGTTTGAATTTGAAGTTGAAATTGGATTGAAATTGCAATTGGGGAATTAGGTTTTTGATTTGTCTGCCATTAGAAAGATGAGCTGACAAAGAGATGTACGTATAGACAAATAGAATAAGAATGAGCTAGGGTTTATGACTTGGTATATATAGGTAGGGCTGAAAATTGAAAGAACGGATCAGATTGATTTACACGTTGAACGAAAATGACCCGAAAAGCCCGTTCTGCCTCTGGAACGCAAATTGGTCAACCTATATATCAAAATTGATGTTTTAAAATATTTTAAACCCAATGGAATAGGTTTTAAGTTCTAATTTCATCATATGAAGAAGGTATGCCCAAACCATCTTATTTCAAATTGATTTCAATTAAGTGGATTTCTAGGCGTTTCAAGCTAGTATGATTAAATGACAAGTCCGATCGCTACAAAACTTGAAATCCTACAATAATTCACCGTTATGGATCCGATGAAACTGGTTTCGTCGAAATCCAATCCAGTGGTGTAACAACCCGCATAATTAATGATTATATATTTTAAATGATTTATTTAAATATAGCGTCGTTAGTCGAATTTTAGGTCCGAAATGTTACTTTCTGCAAATGGCTGATTTGGAGCTCGAAACCACTTCCATTGAGTTCAAAACGTCGTTTGCGATCTTTTTGAGTATAATATTTGATATGTTTGGAGTAAGTTGAATTTTGCTACTTTTTCTAGTTGGGCTTTAGCTTTGGGTTCAGCCCCAAACCCTACTTAACCCTCTAACTCAGCCCATCTCCTCCCATTCATTCATTCCTACTCCTCTTCACTTCTAAACTCAAGCTCCAACTGAAATGGGGGAAAGGAAGAGGAAATAGAAACTCCTAAGCCCTAGTTGCTCTTGATAATCCAAATTCTTGCTCCAAATTCAAAGAGAATGATAGGTAAGCCTCTTCTCCATCTTCGCCATCTCTTCTCCTCTTCAATTTCAGAAAATATCCTAAACCTAATTTAGGAAAGTATGTGTTTTATTCTTAGATTGAAGCTTGTTGAGTAAGAGTGAAGAGTGGTTAGCCTTTCCTTTGTATTTGAGCTTCTTCTTCTTGTTCTTGAGTTAAAAAGGTGAGTTTTGAACTCACATCTACTTCTCTTGATTTCATGGGTGTTGGTATGAATTCCTAACGAGTATGCATGTGCCATTGATTTGGATTTAGAAAGAATTTGCATTTCATTGAAAAAGGCTGGAATTGCAAATTCATCAGGTTCGGCCGACCGAGCTCCCTGGGCCGGTTGTGTTTTCTGCATCTGGCCAGCCGACCGACCCTGTAGTCCGGTCGACCGACCTGCTTTGTTTTGCCCGGTTTTGCCTGTTTTTGTATATTTTGATTCGTTTTCCGGATTTTATCGATTCAAGTTGCTTTTTAGTGGTTGTCATCGCATCTTTGGCTTTGATAACTTACCTTTTACGTCATTCACGGTTTTTATAAATAATCTCTCTAAATCATATTAAAAGCTCCCTTCTCCAAATTATAAATTCTATTTATAATGCACACACACGATTTTGCACTTCGAGCGAAGTGGAAGGAAGATTAAATGGTTAGGTAAAACACGGACCATGAATCCATGCGTTTGTCTTGTCGATTAATCCCCGACCTATTCGATTGATTGTTTTGACCTTGGGTTTGGTTTATCGATGATATGAGGTAAACTTTGTACTGCTTTGAGTGTGAAAGTGACTGACGGATAGTAAACCGTTTAGTGCGAACGAGTGGTTATGGGACATACGTTAACACTTTTCGGATTCCTTTTCGAGAGTTGTGACACATTCCGCCAGTTAGTAGTGTCCAATACTGGGTCTCACCACTACAGTTTGTCGCCCTATAGTATCGCTTCCGATGTTGGTTTTTATGAGCCGCATGGGTGTATTGGGTTTGTGCCTTTAGTATCGCTTTTGGAGTTAGTCCTTTGCCCCAGCTCGAGAGATATTTGGGATTGTCTGTGCCTTTGGGATAGTGTCTTCGGACTGTCTCCTTCTGGCTTGTTGTTTTAGTAGTGCTTTCGGAGTGGTTTCTTCACCACCGCTCGAGAGATATCGGAGTGGTTTCTTCACCATCGCTCGAGAGATATCGGAGTGGTTTCTTCACCACCGCTCGAGAGATATCGGAGTGGTTTCTTCACCACCGCTCGAGAGATATTGGAGTGGTTTCTTCACCACCGCTCATGAGTTATTTGGATTTTTGCAAATGGTAATTGTTATTTGCCTTTTGGCTTGCTTTGGGATATTTATATCCTTTGTTTATTTGAGTTGCCGATGATATGAGACTTGTTCTATATGATTCATCTCTTGTTGATGATTGTGTTATCTCCTCTAGAGATATTTGTTATACTATGTAACCTTGCAGGTTTATGATTGTTCAGTTTATCTAACTGATTTGTTTAGCTAGACTGACCCGGGTATTTTATACTCGGGTCAGACCGAGATGTTTCAGGTTAGGTGCTTTGGACTTAGCCTCTTTTGCTTCCGCATGTACTATTCCGCTGACTCCTTTTTGTCTTAGCTTTTTGTGTAGTCCTTTCTGTTATAACTCTGATATGTATTCGATTGACTCGTCTGTATATTGTGGTTTGCTATACCACTTGACATGTATTATTTTGTATACTCTGCTTTGTATCAGTATATGTGTGTATATGATGGTTTACTGTTCTGTGATGTATATTGCATTTGAGTTGTTATATTCTGTTCTGATAGATCCTCTAGCCACCTATGGTTTTGTTTTAAGTATTCATTGGATATGTCGATCTGCTTGGTAAGGCAATTGTCGATGTAATCAATAGATAATTAAAGCAAGGCCATAGATGGTCGCTCCTATCCAGCCTTATTCTCCGTGTTAGCAGACAGTATTATCTATTAATGCTCTTTGCTAGCGTGGGTATAGAGGTGGGGCGTTACAGCTGGCCAGAATGGCTGTACTTTAGTTAATAAAATAAATTAATATTGAATTAATTAAATTAAATTTTCAATTCAAATCTTATAATTAACAAATTTTATCATTTTTAGATTACTTGGACATTTACCATAATTTAAAACAAATTTAGACATCAATTCAAATTTAATTAATTTACCAATTACAATGTTTAACTTCAATAGTAATTAAATCCAATCATTTAATATTTAATTCTAATAAATTATTTTTATTTGATTTCAATCTTTATACTAAATCCACTATTACTCTATAACAAAGTTAACACTTGTTTCACATTTCATTACATTAATATATTTCAATTTTCATCTTTTATTTGTATTTATAGTCAAATTTCCATTATATTGGATTTTGCCAAATTTACACATAAATCAAAGTTTTAATGTCCCAATTAATTATTTATCACAGTTTCATTCTTTTATTAACTCAATTATTACCCTATGAATAAATTAACAATCCCACTCATTCTATTACATACCCAGTTTGCAATTATTGTCTAAATCCTATTAATGTAACATTAAATTTCATTAAATTTTAATTTATTTCTCATTTCAATTAAATAAACCAAATAAACACGTAATCTACAACAATCATTACTATAACTTTTAATCACACGTATGAATTCATTATTCACAAACAAATGTTACAATTTTTATATAACCTAAATTTTTATTCAATGGTCATTTATTTCATACTATATGATTTATCAATTTAATGTTTGCATTTGTTTTCTTATATTAATTTATAACCAAATATAACAATTTACATTATTTCAATTAATTGTAATTTCGTTCAAATTGTTAATTATTAGTTTTAATTACCATTGTTACATTTCATTTTAGCATTCATTTCATTATTAAATTACAAAAATTTTATTCTTTTCCATACTAAATTACCAAAACTCATTAATTTAACAGTTTAAATAGTTGAAAATTTATGGGTCGTTACACGCGACGTCTTCGATGGGCTATACAGAGTCGATATGCGAAGTGATTATTGATGACGACTAAAATGTGGTGTAACTTTGTTTCCCTTTGACATCATCGATGAGCAACACTTTCGAAGTAGCCGTGGAATGTAATGCTTATTCTAGCCGATTTCCAGTGATGTTGATGGGTTGCGAAGTGGTGATGCATACTGTTATTTGATGGAGCGTGATATCTTATCTCTTTGACTTTGATATATAGGTGCTTCGCTGGCTATACATCTTCGACATTATCCCTTGTAGTTGATGTGATTGAAGAGCGGAGTCCTATTGTGAGTGATAATGTTATGCCCATATCTCTCTTCATACATCTTCGAAGTACATTGAATATGATGTTGGTAACGAGTCGTGTGATATTCCATCGAAGAAGGATCATGTTGAAGCAGTGAGGGGCGGAGCGGTACATCATCAAAGATGCACGTTACTAGCCTCGAAGTGATATGTTGTTGTCGAAGTGAAGAAGTGCAAAATTACTCCTCGAGACATAGCTTAGTGGCACAATTCCTTTGTAGCTCTATTACTTATGGCACCATTTCTGATATTGAAATTATGTTGATAACATTTAGAGTAAAACCAAAAACTCTTTTTCATTGCCAATTATTCATGAAACTTTCTTTCTAACCTTATTTTCCAACACAGAATAAAACAAACAGCAATTTTATTATAACTTAATATTTAAATTTCACTCATCCTCTCTGGATTTTATCAAGTTATGAATCAACATGTAGTTGGGGAATTTCACGTATTCTTTTGCATGAGTCAAGATTATTTTCAATGTACTATTAAATACTAATAATTTCCCAAATATAAACTTAGGATATTATGTGGTGAACTTAATTTTTTAAATAAGTAAATCAGAAAATTGTCTGATAATATTATAGGAATGCGGACTGGAAATCTATTTGGGGATAGGACAAAATATTCCAGACAGAAGTCCAGAAACTCATTTTGTAATAATGTTAGACCAGGAGTCCATCTAATAATAGTAGAAGACCAAAAATTCATCTTTTGGAAATAATAATAAAAGTCCAGAAAATAGTCATCTGGCAATAATAAAAGAGATCTAGAAGTCCTTACTTGAGAATGATAATAGAAAATCTAAAATCCATATCTGGAAATAGTGATAGAAGACCAGAAACTCATATCTGGTATTAATTATAGGAGACCTAAGATCCATATCTGGAAATAATAAAGAAAAACTAGAAACCTCAATCTGGTAATCATAATAGAAGACTAGGAAATCAAATTTGGCAATAATAATAAAAGATCGAAAATTCATCTGGTAATTATGAAAGATTAGAAATCCATCTAATAATAATAGAAGAATAGAAGATTAGAATTTCCTATCTAGCTATAATAACAGAAGTTTAAAAATCCTTCTAATAATAATGAAGATCGGAAATCCATTCGATAATAGTAATAATAGAAAACCAAAAATCCTCATCTGACAGCAATAACAGAAGAAGATCAGAAATCCTTATAAGTTTAAAAATCCATGTTTGAAAACAATAATAGAAGTCAATAAATCCTTATCAAGAAATAATAAAAGAAGTCCATAAATCCTTATCTGGAAATATAAAAGTAGACTAGAAAATCCCCACTTTGGAGATAATAATAGAAATCTGGAAATCCACATATGATAATAATATAGAAGACCAGGAATTCATATCCAGTCATAATATAAAAAACCAGAGATCCAAGTCTACCAATGATAGAAGACCATAAATTCATCTAATGAACCTTCCTTTAGAAAAATTGATTTGATTTCAAGCACTACTTGGCTCAGTTTTAATTGGCTTGGGAGCTCTATTTGGCTCTGTTTGATTGACTTGAGAGCCCTACTTGCTCTTGATTTTGATTGATTTGGGAGCACTACCTACCTTTTCATTTTGATTGATTTGGGAGCACTACTTGGCTCTTGAATTTGATTTCCTTTTAAAGATTTAGGTGCTTTAGTGAGACCTTAGATGATGGCACTAAAGGCTTACTCTGCCCTTCCTCTAGGAAGCGCTTTAACAAAACCACATAGGCAGGGGTTAAAGGCTTTCCTGGTGCTTTAGTGAGACCGTTGATGATGACACCAAAGGATTACCTAACCTCCCCCTTAAGGCACTTCAGCGAATGCCTTTGATGACAGGCGTTGAAGGCTTTCCCGATTCTTTAGTGAGGCCATATCATGGAAGAAACTAAAGGCTTACCTGATCTTCCTCTAGGAGGCCCTTCAATGAGGCCTTTGATGGTAGGCACTGAAGGCTTAAGGCCTTTGATGGCCGAGCCACTTGTGGTAAAGCCTTTAGTGGCTGGGGCTTTTCCTTTGCCGTAAGAGAATCTTATTTTTCCCACGACTAAACCGATAAATCCTTTTTTATTATGGCTATAAACGCTCGGCATTCCATGTTCTTATAATTACTTGCCATTGGAGCCGTAAATGCTTGGCATTCCATATTCTTGTTATGACATTGCCATTTAGTCATCATAGTTTATTAGTTTCAAGTGGGATTACTTTGCTTATGATTGGGGATCCTTCCCAATTTGGCCTGAGCGGTCCATCCTATTGGTTCTCAATATTTGTTGTAAATTTTTGAGTACTAAATCTCCTTTTGAAACGATCTTCTTATTTTAGATTTGGGATACTTGGACATACTTCTTTGATATTTGGGCATTTACTTAGCCGTTTTAATCCATTAATCAAATCTAGAAATTTCCTTTTATCTCTTAACCCCTTGTGGGATTCAGTCTAACCTTGATTATATGCAATGGCTTATTATGTATAGGAAATTTATCCTGTTATGGCCTGATATATCCGAAGTGTGAGTGGCAATTATCTCATTCAGTTTGCTTTGTAATGAGTGCTGGGGAGCTTTCCTTAAAGTATGTAACCCTTCTGGTGAATTCATGCCTTTTAGGGGTTATAATTTTTGCACTTTGTGACTTCATTTGTAATTGGGTCTCTTGCTTATGTAGATGGAAATTCCGTAATTATTCTAGATACTTTACGTTGATTATATGTTGAATCCATACTAGGGTAGGGACCGTGAATGCTTTTAGAATTCAATATAGTCATGTTGTGTCACTTGATTCCAAAGTCAATCAATGTGGAACAATTTTAACCAAGTGGAAATCTAGATTGTGAGTATTTTAGATTTCGAAGCAAGCTGTAATTCGAGATGTCTTTTACTGCTTTGTATTCTTATTATCCATTTTCAGATGATCTTTGTAGATCTAGTTTGAACCTTATAGCTTGAAAATTATATCGTTGGATAATGATTTTACTTCTATGTTCTTAGGCTTCTTCCTTATTATTTCTCGAAATAGTAATCATTTTGCTATGATTCCTTGTCTTTTGTTTCGCTTTATTTGACTAAGTTGATCAACAAAAAATTTCCTTAAAGATTTTTCATCCTTTTTGTTTCAACTATTTGCTGATTAACTCATCCCATTTTGTTTGCTTGTGGTCACATTTTTTGACAGATATTTTTTCATTTTTTAGCCTTTCAAAAGTTACTCAGTGTGTCCCAATGGTTCGGACAAGAGATTTCATTCCCAATGTTTGAAATTTGAAGAAAATTTTGTAATACTTATAATCCCATAATAGAAATGTAAATCTCGAATAAGTGATTGAATAATCATGATACATGAATCAATAGTCTTTTAATTGAGAATAAAGTCTTCTAATTAGAGTTTAGAAAATAAATTACAATAATTTGGAAAACTTTTCATAGTTTGCAATAGTATAATCTTTTAAGGAATTTGCAAATTCATTTTCGAAATAAATAAACATAATGGAATAGTCAGTAATAGTTCTTTTGATTTGCAAAGAATATTTTCCTCAAAGTTATATATGGTGAAATCCTTTGAATAAAATTGCTTTCTAAAATGAATATTATTATAGCTTTGTAAAATTGTAGCACTTTAAGCTCTACTTAAAAAAAGAAATATCTTGTTTATGAGTCTAGAAAATCATGATTCATGAACTGATAGACTCTACCAACAAGAACATGTCTTTCTTTAAAAGTTCTTTCTTTTTGAAATTATTTTTGTCTAGACCATAATTCACAATGAAGAACCGTTACAAAATCTAAGTTTTGAGATAGGGGATTAGAATTCTATGTATCATAGAAATTCCACTTCTATAAGAAAGCTTAATTTATTAAAATGTGTATGCACACACATACATATACGAAGTTATATTATACAAATTGATATATGAGAAATAATATGCCTTTGGAACAATGTGCATGAAGCCATTTAATGTGCATGAATATGCTGATGTAGTCTAGATCCAATGATGTTGTATTACATGGTCGCTTCTGACATTAACATAACCCGGTTTTGTCCAAAACCTTGATTTGATATACTTTTGTAGTGTGCCAAACTTAGTATGTTTCGAAATCTTTGACTATTAGATCATGACATCAATTGCTCTTTCGGTGTAACTTGCCTGAATAGTAGCACTTAAACCATATAATATTTCTTGCTAATATCTGAAATCATCTTTTACTTCTACTTTTCTTGAAATTCGAGGTTTCTTATGAAGTTGGAATCTTGCATATACCATTTCTGTATAAACCATATGCGCCTCAATGTTATGCAAACTTGAAACTGTGCACATACTCTAAATCACTTTTATTCAAACTTGATGAAACATATTTCAAAATTGATATATATACTTGAAATCATATTTGCATGAAACCATATGTACATCCGAGAGTAATATATACTTCAAAGCATACATTTACATTCAAAATTCAATATACATTTGAAAACTTATATATGTACTGAACTTGACATCATTGAAAAATTAATGTACAATTGTAGAACATGTATTTGAGAAATTGCGTATATGTGGATCCAAAACTAGCCGTGCGCGAAACTTAATGTTTTTTCCCAGAATCCTTGTATATTGAAATCCTTGTATACATAATACATCAAAAATCTTTTACATATTTAAGATTTTACGCTTTTCATAAATCTTATATGCTTAAAACTGTATATATTTAAAACTTAATGATACTTGTATTTTCAATTTGTATATTTAAACCATTGTAGGTATCCAACACCCACACATATTCCAAAATCTTACATTATTCAAAGCTTTTATGATATGGCCACATACTTTCGAAGTCTTTAACTTTCATAACCTATTACTTCATACTTTTTGAAACTCATACCTTTCTACGGCATGGTATCGACATATATCCAATATTTATTACCTTTGAAGATTTATTGTGCAACATGGAATTGGGTCTCATGTGGAACCTGATAGTAAGCATCTTCCAAACTTTTACATATTCGAGACCTAATATCCATAAGAAGTTTATATATGTATGTGTGTGTGTGCATGCACACACACACACATACACACACACACACACACACACACACACACACACACATATATATATTCAAAACTAGTGTAAATTCGAGGCATTGTATATGTTCGAAACCAATTTACTAAATGTTGGAAATAAAGTCGGTTTTTAAGGAAACGTCAATTATGTTGATTATAATCTTTGTATTAATGGAAATGACAAAATAAAAATAGAGACAAATCTACACTTACCCGATATGTAATTTGGAGCATTCCAAAATATGCTTAGTCAAGAAAATTCTAGAAAACGGAAGATTAAAGAAAAATCTAGATATTGTATCACACTATAAATAGGAGTGATTTCTCTCATTTGAAGTAAGGAAGTAAGACAATGTATTTGTAAGCAAGCAAACAGAATAAAACTGCAAAGAAAATAATGTTATTTCCTCCTTTATAAAATATTATCTCAATCTCCATTAGTAAATTAAAAGTTTCTCCCTCCTTCTTCTTCCTATATAAATTTTCCAACAGTGGTATTAGAGCTTAAAGATACTCCTAAAATTTTCCAACAATGGTATCAGAGCAAGGCTGCTAATCAAGAAAGATGGCAAACAGAATGACTCTTTTCCAAGTTCCTTTATTAAAGAAGAAGAATTATGAAAGTTGGAGTATTCGCCTGAAGGCGCTGCTTGGATTGCAAGATGTGTGGGATATCATAGAAAATGACTATGGAGAACCCACCGATATTTCCACTTTATCCCAAATTGAAAGGGATAATTTGAATAATTTGAAGAAGAAGGATCGAAAGGCTCTTACGCTCATCTACCAAAGTTTGGATGATGTTATGTTTGAGAAGATAGCTAATGCACAAACTAGCAAAGGAAGCATGTGAGATTTTGGAGAACGCTTTTAAAGGAATCGATAAAGTAAAGAAAATTAGACTGCAAACTATGCGAGGTGAGTTTGAATCTTTATATATGAAATCATCAGAATCAGTTGATGATTATTTTTCTCAATTTTTATCTATTGTCAATCAAATGAAAAGATATGGAGAAAACATTGAAGACTCTAGAGTTGTTGAGAAAATTCTACGATCTTTAGATTCAAAATTTGATTACATAGTTGTAGCAATTAAAGCATCTAAAGATTTAGGATCTATGACCGTTGATTAACTCATGTGTTCACTTTAAGTCCATGAAGAAAAATTGGAGAGAAAGGTTAAAGAAGAGCCATTAAAGCAAGCTCTTCAAACAGAACTCACCTTGCGAGAAAATGAGACATTTAAAAATGAAAGAAGCCGAAGCCAATGCAAAAGAGGTCATGGTCAAAGCCATGGAAGAAATGACTATCATAGAGAGGAGAAAAGGAAAAATATATACACCCCACGTGGTAGAGGAAGAGAAGGAAATATAAAGGAAAATAGAAGACCATGGTATGATAAATCACAAATAAAATGTTATATTTGTAATAAATTTGGGCATTTTGCTTTCGATTGTAGATCCACTTTTATAAAGTCTAAGAGAGAATAAATTTTGCTAAAGAAGATGAAGAAAATTCTGCACTACTGTTGGCACATAAAGGAGATAAAACTATCAATAATAATACACGGTATTTAGACATGAGGGAAAGTAATTATACGTGTGGAAGGAAGAGCATGTTTATATAGCTTGACGAATCGCTAAGTGGAAACATTCATTTTGTAGATAAATCTAAAATTCCAGTTAAAGGAAAAGGAAACATACAAATTAAGTTGAAGAATGGAAAGAATGATTTTATTTCTAATGTTTATTACATGCCTAAAATGAAAAAATATATATTAAGTTTGGGGCAACTTTTGGAAAAAGGATATGATATACATATTAAAAGTAAAAGTCTTTTGATGAGAGGTGGAAAAGGAAATTTATTTGCTAAAGTGGAGATGTCAAAAAATAGAATGTTTCCCATTAAATATCTCGAGTAATGTTGCTAAATGCCTAAAATCATACTATAGTGATTCATCATGGCTTTGGCATTTAAGGTTTAGGCATCATAATTTTGGGGGCATAAAGTTATTAAAAAATAAAAACATGGTAAAAGGTTGACCATCAATAAATCATGAGAATCAAGTATGCGAAGGACGCTTATTTAGAAAACAAGAATTTTTTTTTCAAAACAGTCAACCACAAGAGCCAAAGAACCATTAGAATTAGTTAATACGGATATTTGTGGCCTTATAAAACCATGCTAACTTGAAAAAGTAACTATTTAACACAATTTATTGATGATTTTAGTAGAAAAATACGGGCTTATTATCTCAAACAAAAATTAGATGTATTTGATGCTTTTAAGAAATTTAAGGTTCTTGTAGAAAATGAAAGTGGTTATAATATCAAATCCATGAGACCCGACCGAGGTGGAGAATTTGCATCAAAAGAGTTTGGGAAGTTTGTGAAGAAAATGGAATTCATCGTCCATTAACAGTCCCGTACACTCCATAACAAAATGAAGTTGTAGAAAGAAAGAAAAGATCTCTTCTTAGCATGGCACGAAGCATGTTAAAAAGCAAAAAATTTCCAAAAGAGTTTTAGGCTGAAGCCATTGAATGTGCGATGTATTTATCAAATTGCTCTCCAACTCGAAGTATGTGGAACAGAACCCCCAAAGAAGCATGGAGTGATAGAATGCCATTATATCTCACTTGAAATTATTCGGAATCATCGCTTTTTCCTATGTTCCGGATCAAAGACGCTCCAAATTAGATGACAAAAGCAAAAAACACATTGTCGTTGGCTATGACTCACGGTCAAAGGATATAAGTTATACAATCCTATTAACGGAAAAGTTGTTAGTCGAGATGTGGAGTTCGACGAATAAAGTACTTGGAATTGGAACAAAAAAGAAGATGATTATAGTTTCTTTCCGCTTTATGAAAAGGAGTGCAACGATTACGTGGAAGAAGTGCCCATTAGTCCAATGCCGCCATCTCCTTCAACTATCCATCAAGAGTATCTACTTGACAAAAGTTCAAATGAAAGACCATCACACATAAGATCTTTACAAGAGTTATACAAGGTAACTCCAATTTCCAATGATATTACCTTATTTTCACTTTTTGCCAATTGTCAACCAATAGGTTTTGTAGAAGCGAAGTAAAATAAAAGATGGAGGAAAGCTATGAATGAAGAAAATAAAGTAAGTGAAGATAATGCAAATGATGAAAAGCACGAAAGTAAAGGAAATGAAATTCAAGAGATTGGAAGAGATTTGAAATATGAGCAAAATTTTGAAGAAATGAAAATGAGAATACTAAAGAAGTTAAAAAGAAAATGGTCAAAAACTAAGTCAAAGAGAACAACATTATGAAGATATTGGATTGGTTAAAGATCGCAAGAGCGGAATTAATAAAGAATGCAAAAACAACACATATGGTTCATTCGAAATTTATAACCCCGAAACAACTTGGATATTTAAACGCCCAATTTTTGGAATATTCTATTGTAACGGTAGAGAACGAAATGAATGGAGTACAAAAAGGATTTGTAAAATTGCATCGAAGATCTTGCCAATGGAAAAGAAGAACAACGCAATAAAGAAACGTTGGATTTTTTTTTCATTCCTACAGAAGCATATAAAATACAAAGATTACGAGACATTCTCGGAGTTACAAAACCAAGTTTATGAGGGGATGTTGGAAATAAATTTGGTTTTTAGGAAACGTCAATTATGTTGATTATAATCTTTGTATTAATAGAAATGTCAAATAAAAATAGAGAAAAATCGAGACTTATCATATATGTAATTTGGAATATTACAGAATATGCTTAGTCAATAAAATTCTAGAAAATGGAAGATTAAAGAAAAGTCTATATATTGTATCACACTATAAATAGGAATGATTTCTCTCATTTAAAGTAATAAAGTAATAAAATGTATTTGTAAGCAAGAAAATATAATAAAAGTGCTAAGAAAATAAAGCTATTTTATCCTTAATATTCTCTCAATCTCCATTAGCAAATTAAAAGTTTTCCCTTCTTTTTCTCCCGATAATTTTTTTCCAACAGTGGTATCAGAGCTTTCCTGAAAAATTTCCAATACTAAAATGCTTCTCTCTCTCGAAATACTATGTCTCTGTACACACACACACACACACACACACACATATATATGAATCTATATGCTTTCAAAATTTTAATATATTATACTATAAGCATTTGAAACCGTACTCTTTCAAAGCTCCCAACTCTCAAAGAAACCTGCTGCCTCATAACTTTTTAAATTTATAAATGTCTGTATAAAATTTCAAAATGCATAAAACGTATATATTTGAGATATGTACATTTGAAATTAAACATACACATAAATACATATATAAAACTGATATAAACTCAAACCACATATTTATGAAAGCTATATGTGAACTGTGATGATTCTTAACACTGATATGAACTAAGGATAAGATATGTTTGAAACTTATATATATGCTAGAAAATTCAAAACTAGATATATATATGGAATTCTATACATTTAATATTATATATACATTTGGAATTCTATTTTCAAAATCTCATTTACCTAAACTATATTGTGTTTAAAACTATACACATTATGTACAAAATCATGTATGCATTTAAAAGAGAAATTGATTCAAAAGATTGCGTCAGAAACCTTTTTATACTCATGCATATAAAGACTTTTTGTATTCATAAGAATCAACATGTACTTGAAGTTTTGGAACCAAATACATGTGACCTGATTCGTTCAAACATTTAAAGTTTATCATTCTTGAAACTTAGGTAAATATAACTCCACCTACTTGAAATTATACACACACACACACACACACATATATATACATATATGTATGTACGTATATATATCTATAATTACATATATATTTACATACTTGCTTCTGGAACACAAAATTACTTTTGCAAAACTTGGATATCTCAAATCTATCTTATATATCCAATCAGTTAACACTTATACATGTTGATTTGCTCATATAAGAGTTTCCACACTTTAAAGCCATATATACATATAAGATTGCATATCCATGAAACTCTGAAATATAAGAAGGATCATATAAGATACATTTCAAAACTTCAATTGTACGAATTTTTTTACTTTCAAGATCATTGTCTAAAGGCACATATTACAAGGGGAATTAATTTAAAGGACAAAAATTTATATATTTTTAGCCTCAAGGACATGACCTCAATATTTTAACCAGAAAGACAAACATTCTCCTAAAAATTATTCAAAAGAACAAACATTCTTCCAAAATTATTCATAAGGACAAACATTCTTCCAAAACTGCTACCGAACTAAAAACTAATACCTAAAAACTGTTGTCGATAAATACAAACTGATACCTAAAAACTGCTATCAATACCTAAAAACTGCTATTGATAAATAAAAACTGATACCTGAAAACTGCTATCAATAACTAAAAACTAATACCTAAAGAAAGTTGTCCTTCAGGTTAAAATATTGAAGGCCTGTCTTTGTGGCTAAAACGTTGAAAAATTTTGCCTTTTACAATAATTTCCTGTATTTACAACCATATGTATACTTATTTTAAAATAACATATATTAGGGGCTACATATATCTAAAATAATATGTTCTTGAAATCAACAAGTACATATAAGCCATATATACATTTGAAAGATAGTGATATATACATTTAGAATTTCAAACACATGTATCGAAAACTAGATATCCTTCGAAACTTTTATTTTTAAAACCATCTATGTGAACCACTTCGTATAGCTAAATCTGCTACATTTAAATTTTCAAACTTTGAAACTTATATGCGTATATCTTTCAAGAAGTCACATATTTTTATAAAAAACCGAGTCCAATCGACCCCAATGACTTCAATATGAAGCCTGACTATCTATGTAATTATATTTCTTCGAAATGCTTATTTTCGAAATCCTTTTCCATAAAAATCTTTAGGTTCTGATATTAATAGACTATAATTTTTCAAAATCAAACATTTTCAAAATCAGCCTCATATGTTTTCATGAAATCCAGTGCGCATATTTTCAAATTTCGAAACGTCATTTTCGAGATTTGAAATCTAAAATGTTACTTTTGAAATTTAAGCATGCGAAAATCATTTTTTATATCTAATTTTTTGAAGCTTGTGGATCTTCAGAGTTAAACCATTAACTCCAAGTAAAAGTCAAAGTTTTCTGTTTTGGGTATATAACTGACAACTTATATAACTATAGGCCTTGAACTTGGTTGTCACCAATTAACGGGCACTGACATGTTGTTAATCTCACCTTCGAGCATTTTGTAACTTGCAGCATCGTTTATTATCGATGATGGCTAATTTCCTATAGAATCCATATCATACCACTTCCGTAACCATTGACCACTTCGACTTCGAGAATCACTGAACTGCTTCGAAGACCACTTCTTCCATTACTGAACCCCTCTGAAGATCACTTTGTAAGTTACTGAATCTATTCAAAGATCACTTTCTCAATTACTAATGGTTTGAGAATTACTTATTTGCACCAAAAACGGTTACAAACACTCAAGAATAGTTTTTGTAGAGAAGTAAACGAAGAAAAGAAAAATTAAACTAAGTAAATGAATAAGTAAGCAATAGAGAACAAGCAGTAATCAAAGACACAGCGGTTTATAGTACCAGTAGTCTATACAGTACCGTAGTCCCTCCTGATCGGGAAGCCACCAGAGGATACTCCATAGGTACGACATAAAACCAAAATCGTACAAGGCGCGCTAGGGTAGGTGACACGACACAACTAGGAAATGCCATGGTAGATATACCAATTGCACTTCCGGATCGGTGCTAACGCGTAGCAGCTACTACCGCCCACCTCGAACCATACTTAAAAAATCAAAGGTGCGCACCAATCAACCACAAAGCAATAAAATGGCATACGAAGAAGTGTGTCCGATAAGAGAAGCGACCTCGTTGGCCAGTAGATTGCTCCTGTTTTAGCCACCTTATGCCAATTCATGGGAGTCGGGTCCACGTACATACCTCAATAGAACGTCGCCACCATCCTACTTCATTTTGGAATCTCCACCGCATACACAGTTGTTAAAGTGGTTTTCGGAGTTCGTAGAGAGTATGACAACTTTCGATCCCGGTCTCTTTGACAACCCAACGTTACTATTACTTTTGGTTATAAATTTAAAAATGGTTTATATTCCAAATCAAAATAATTCATTTGAACCATTTAAATATGAAGTATTTATCCTTCCAAATAAAATATTCAATTTCTAGAATTTCAGCATTTTCTAAGTTCATTTGTTCAACTTCAACATTTCAAAGCATTGTATTTTTCAAAATCAGCAGCACCTATAATGTGCTACGGTAGACAAGTTAGTATTTCAAAAACAGTTCAATTTCAGAAACTGCAGCACTTTAAAAATGCTACTGTAGGTATATTAGTGTATTCAAAACAGTTGAAATTTAGAAACAGCAGCACTTCAGAAATGCTATTGTAGGTATATTTAGTATATTCAACACATAGTTCAAATTCGGAAACTGCAACACTTCTGAAATGCTACTGTAGGTATATTTAGTATATTCAACACATAGTTCATTAACCATAGCATTTCTCAAACGCTAAAATTTCTGTTGTAAGTTTTACACTACCCTTTAAAACAATATATCTTCAACTTTTATCATTTTTAACATATCAAACTTATTTCACTTTTCAAAATTATTTATTTGGATATTGCTTAACTTATAATTTTCAAAATTCATTTGTTAAGTTAAATACATTATAAATTGCTTAACTTTTTATTTTAACAAATGGCCTAATACTTTATTTAAAATACCCATTTCATAAATAAAATACTCTTGTCACAATGTTAAGCTTAAAATTCCATTTAATCCCTAAATTTTCAATTATTAAGTCAAATCAAAATTTACATTTTAAACATTAATTTGCTTATACAATTTAATTTACAGAAATCACTATAACATTTATGTAAATCATTTAAATCCAATTTAAGTTAAAAATTCGTATTTTATATTTCAAAAATACTCATAATCTTCAAAAAATATTTAAAATTAACCACGGGTCTGTATATAATTATCTAACCTAGGTCAAGTGATACGGATGTGTATCATTTCAATCGTAATTTAAAAAGAAAAATCCGGGTTCTATCATTTCAAACCTGCAATCCCAAGTCAAATAAAATAAATAAAAATCGCTTGAGCCTATCATTTCTACTCATAACTATTTTTCCTTATTCTAATGTCCATTCGGGTGTGTGTCATTTCAACCCATAGTGATTCTATTCTACAGGGAACTTGCAGCGTGGGAAACAGTAAAAAAATAAACATTAAAACATATCATATGATGTTAGGTGGTGCAATAGACATATAATCAGATAATATCATCATGTAATGTCAGACAACGGGCAGATGTGAGCATAGAACATAACATACCAACTATTACAATTCAAGTGGCATTGTTTCACATTTATATAAGTACGATTGTCTAGAGTGAATAACTCACCTTCTCAAGCTAGAGATCAAATTCAAAACACAAAATCCAAATCTCGCAAAGCACGAAAAGGCACGACTAGATTCAAAAAGAAGTAAACCCAAATCCAAATCTTGTAAAGAAATAAATAAAACAAATATAAGTATATGATTTTACACAAACGAGATATGAATTCAACAATGTAAAACATGAATCAATTTGAAACAAAATATGGATTTTCATCAACAAGTGGTCTTGGCCACATCACCTATAGGCTCGGCCATGAAGTTTAGAGGCAAGCTAGGCTCGGTTAGGTAGTAATTGGCATGTCTATGGGCAATGGAATGTGAATAGAGGCAAGTTACAAAGCATGGAAGGCTAGAGGTCAAGGCAACACAAGTTTTGGTTCAAGTGGGTCCGTCCCTATGCAACATGGCTCGACCTATGGGCTAAACTTAATCGGATCTGGTCACATTAGAGGGGAATGACTTAGAACAAGGCAAGGAGGAGGAGTAGGTGGTGGAAATAGGTGTGGCCGAGGCAAACAAAGAGGGGTTAGCACAAGGAAGGCTCGGCTAGGGGATTTTTGCAATTTTGGTGAAGGGCTTTTGTTCTATGGCCACGGCTAAGGCATGGGGATGATGTGAGGAGGTGAAGGCCAATCATGGTAGTGGTGGTGTTGGAAGATGGTCTGCAATAGCATGGTGTGGCCGAGCATAGGAGGAAGAAAACAAAAGAAAACAAATGGAAAAGAGGGAAAAGAAGAAAGGAGAAGCCATGAACTTACTGTAGTTTTTTCTCAGGAACAAATGGGAAATGAGAAGGGATGAGAAATTTTTTTTATACGTGAATTGTAAAGGTAAGTGGCGGCTAGGGTTAGTGGAGGGTTTATGAACGGCTAGGGTGATTGAAAAGGGTAGAAAATGAAGAGCTTTGCTTGATTTCCAAGAAAAGAAACCAAGGTCTCTTGAAATTTCCAAGCCAAAAATCAATTAAAAGAAAATAGAAAATAGAGAATGGAAAATAAAAATAAAATAGGGAATAGCAAATGAAAAATAATGGAGTAGGAAAATGTATAATAGAAAATAAATAGAAAAATGCTGAAATAATCGCGTGTAAAACGCTGAAAATTATAAAATTTAAAAAATATAAAATGGAATTTCACAAAACGAAAAGCAGCACAAACATCAGAATCAAATAAAGTTTAAAAGAAAAATGAATTAAAAATATTTATTGAAAATTTTGGGTTGTTACACTCTCCTCCACTCAAAACTTTTCGTCCTCGAAAAGGAACGAGGCATGGAAACAAGGAAAGATTAGATAGAAAGCAAATAGTACATGAAACAAACAATTTTGGATTCGAAGCACGCATGCTTTCCTCCGTCTCCCAGGTACAATCCCGTTCATCCATACTCCACTACACATTGACCAGGGTGACAGATTTACTTCTCAGCTGCTTCGTACCTCTTTCGACAATACGAAGTGGCTTCCTCTCGATAGTCAGATTAGGCTCAATATCCAAACCCTCGAGAGCAGAAGGCTGGACAATCAAAGATGGGTCACGCAGATAGCGACGAAGATGCGAAACATGGAATACATTATGCACTTCAGAGAATTTCTCAGGTGAATCCAGACGATAAGCTAAAGAACCAATCCTCTCAAAGATATGGAATGGACCAACAAACCTAGGAGCAAGCTTCCCTCTAAGGCCAAACCGAATAACATTCCTTAAGGGAGAGACCTTAAGGAAAACCAAATCACCAACAGCAAACTTCAAACTCCTCCTATGCCAATCAGTATACTTCTTCTGCCTATCCTGAGTAATTCTCATCTTCCTCTTAATCTCTTCAACTTTCTTAGAAGCCTCTAAAATCACATCAGGACCAAGAACCAAATGATTACCGGATTCAATCCAGCAAGATGGAGATCTACAGGTCTTCCGTAAAGAGCAGCAAACGGAGACATTTCAATACTAGCCTGAATCAAAAGATGGAATAAGATAGATAAAAGATTAAGATAAGATCAAATAGAAGATTGAAAATATACCTGATAACTGTTGTTATAGGTGAATTCAACAAGATGGAGATGATCTTCCCAAGATCCTCCATAATCCAGAACATAAGCATGAAGAAGATACTCTAGAATCTGATTCACTCTTTCCATTTGACCATTGGCCTGCAGATGGTAAGAAGTGCTTAGATTCTGATAAGTTTCCAAAGATTCCTGAAAATCTTTCCAAAACTAACTGGTAAAGATAGAGTCTCGATCACAAACAATGCTGATAGGAACATCATGGAGATGAACAATCTCCTCACATCAATCTCAGCCAGACTGGAAGCAGAACGGGTAGATTTGACCGAAATGAAATGAGCTGATTTGGTCAATCTATCCATAATAACCAAAATGATCTCATTACCCCTCCGAGTCCTCGGTAAACCATCAACAAAATCCATAGAAACCTGTTTCCATTTCCAATTGGGAACCTCAAGGGGTTGCAACAAACCAGGGGTCTTTTGATGGTCTTCCTTAACTTGCTGACAAGTCGCACATCTACTAACAAAGATAAAGATATCCTGCTCATACCTTTCCACCAATAAAGCTTCTTCATATCCAGATACATCTTCGACACAACAGGATGAATAGAAAGTCTGGATCGATGATGTTCCCGAAGCAACTCCTACCTCAATCCATCAACATTCGGGACACAAATTCAATTATTTATCCTCAAAATCCCTTTATCATCGATCTGAGCTCCACTACCCTTAGGACTACTACTACTACTAACTCTGCTACAAACACTCTCCTTTATAAGCCTAAGCATCTCATCCTCATCCTGCTTAGCAATGATATGATTCAAAAGAGAAGAAGAAGAAACACCAAGCTGACACAACATGGCCTTCTTCCTACTCAAAGCATCAGCCATAACATTAGCTTTCCCTGGGGTAGATAATGTCAAGATCATAAGAAGCAAAAAACTCAAGCCACTGAACTTGATGCTGAATCAAATCCTTCTGGGTGAAGATATACTTCAAAGACCGATGATCAGTGAAGAGCTTAACTTAGCACCCAAAAGATGATGCCTCCAAAGCTTTAAAGCAAAACTACAGCCAGCAATTCCAAATCATGAGCCACATAGTTGGCATCATGGGTCTTCAATTGGCGACTGGAATAAGCAATCACCTTCCCATATTGCATCAGAACAGCCCCCAAACCCTCACGACAAGCATCAGTGTATATCGTTAATCCCTCATTTCCATTCGGAACGGTAAACACTGGTGTGGAGGTAAGCTTACGCTTCAACTCATTGAATGCAGCTTCACACTTATTACTTCATATAAACTTAGCATTCTTTCGAGTTAAAGCAGTGAGAGGTGTAGAAATCCAAGCAAAATTCTCAATGAATCTCCGATTATAACCGGCAAGGCCTAGAAAACTGCGCATATCAGTTGGAGTCCTAGGAGTTTCCCAATCCTGTAACAGAATAGGCAGAAATAAGGACCACATAAAAGATTGAATGATCAAATTAAAGAATGAGGATAAAGGAAAGACTTACACTGATCGTAGTGATCTTGAATGGATCAACAAAAACTCCATTTCTAGAAACAATATGTCCAACGAATCTGACTTCATTCCTCTAGAAATGGCATTTCGAGATTTTAGCCTTCAACTGATGATTTCTAAGAGTCCCCGGAACAAATTTCAAATGTGGCACATGCTCTTCCCTTGTCTTAGAGAAGCCAAGGATATCATCAACAAAGCCTAGAACAAACTTGTTAAGCACACTACGAAAGACATGATTCATCAAATCAATAAAGAAAGCAGGAGCGTTAGTTAAAGCAAAAGGCATAACTAACCACTCATAAAAACCATTCTTGGTACGGAAAGCGGTCTTGGGGATACTTTCCTCGACAACTCCGAGTCGGTGAAAACCTATGGCAAGATCAAGCTGAGAGAAAATAGTAGCTCCATGGAGCTGATCAAACATATCATTGATGCAAGGCATACGATATCTGTTTCTCATAGTGAGCTTGTTCAACTCCCTATAATCAACACACGTCCTCAAAGAACCATTAGACTTGGTGATGAAAACCACTGCTGCTCCCCATTCTGAATGGCTAGGTCTGATCAGACCTTTGTAGCAAGTTTTCAATTTGCTTCCTCAGCTCAACCTTCTCACGGAGTGCCATTCTTCTTGAAGGAAGAACTACCGGTCGATCTTAAGGAATAAGATCAATACGAAAATTAATTTCCTACTTAGGAGGTAAAGAAGTGACTTCACCAAATACATCAGGATAGAGTTTGACTACATGAGTTGAATGGATATCATCAGGAGAAGCATCAAGAAAATAGATAAAGCTGCCAGCAAAATCCTGGGGAAAACTACACTAAATCACCAAAGAATCACCTTTATCACCAATAAGAGAAATAGTTCGGGAATTACAAGAGATAACAACATCATGCCTCTTCAGCCAATCACCTCCAAGCAATAGGTCAAAAGCATCAAAACCCAAAACAAACAAATCACCAAAAAACCGATAGCCAGAATGGAAGAGTTTCACATTTCTAAAAATCCTACTAAGGTTCGTAGGACTCCCAATAGGATTTGAAACACACAAAGGCACATGAGCCAACTCAGGAGAGAAGATGCTAAATTTATTACAAAGATCCACAGAGATAAAGCTATGGGAAGCTCCACTATCAAAGAGAACACGAAATGGAAAATAAAATAGAGAAAAAGTTCCCTGAAGTGTACCTTAGTTATCACTAGGAGCGGGAGCAGGTGCATGAGCAGGAGATGGAGCTGGTGAAGATGCAAAGGTAACATCAAAAATACCCGAAGACTTGCCCTTCTTCTGAGTAGGGGCAGTTGTTCTTTAAATGGCCAGGCTGTAGAAAAATGTGACAGAGATCTCGCTTGGTCAACTGAGTTGGAGGAGGGATAGCAGCACCACCAAAGTAGGACAACTATTAGCATAGTGTCCCTTCTGATTACATCTGAAACAAGTAATGGAGGAAACGTCGATCGACTGCCTCTGAGATGAAGAAGATAATCCCAACCCTGGAGTCTTATTCTGATTCTTCTTCTGATGGTGAAAGTTCGGTTTCCTCTTTCTAGGATTACCTGAGATGGAGCGGAACAAGCAGCTGGAGGATCCTTAGAGGTAGGATTCTCAAATCTAATGGCCATGTCCATCAGAGTGGCGAAAGGGCTATGCACATGAGCGATGAGGCGATCATAGTACTTCGGACAGGCACCAACAATGAATTTCTCATTCTTCTTGAGAGGATTGTCAATCAGATTAAGGCAAAACTTAGAAAGTTCATTGAACTTCCTCTCATATTCAGCAAAAGACATATCACCCTGTTTCAGATCCATGAATTCCCGATACAGCCGAGACTTTCCTGCCTTGGGCATCCACTTCACAAGAAAAGCATCCCTAAAGCACGATAAAAGAGCATAAGACCGATTTCAAAAAGAGAAACTGAACCAAATTTGAAACAAACATGAGATAATACCTAAATTATTCTCAAGAAATGTCAGCCTCAGTAGTGTGGGCTGTGACAGACTGCCACCAATCCAAGGCTGCTCCCTTCAACTATCAAGCCGCCAACTGACGCTGCTAGGCATTACTGATCCCAAGACTGGAGAAAATCCTCTCTAAATCCTTCAACCACTATTGAGCTTCAATAATGCTCTCAGATTCGATGAACTTGGTGCCACCATGCTCAGTGTATCCCTTACAGAGTTTAGTGAACCTAACTGGTGTAGCACGCTCAAGGGCTGGGGCAACACCACATCCCCTACCTCTTGCATTCCTACGACTCATCCTAAAAAATCAAGAATGAAATTTTAGGACCGAGGTAATTGAGAAACAATGACAAGATTAGATAAGATAAAGTTAGATTGAACTTGAACGAATGTCCTAAACAAAGACATTATTAACAAGGTGGATAGGAAAAAGGAGGTTAAGAAAAATTTGATTTCAAAATAAGAAAAGTTTGTATATCAAAATACTTTTTGAAAATCCTTTGAAAAATCATTTTATACTTTAAAATACGTTCTCTCATAAAGAAAGGATTTTAAGATTGATTTCACTCATTCTAGACTATTTCTACCCTATCTCTAATGAATTTTGCTCCGCAGGCTAAGGTTTGCCTAAAACCAAAGCACTGATACCAAATGTAACGACCCACTATTTAGGGCCATTCAAATCGACAATAAATTCACACATGCCTGACTTGAATAATGCAAAATAGTAGATTGTAATATAATTTAGAGCAAATAAAACCAATCACAGAATCACAGGCTTAGATAAATCAGAATAACTCGCAGCGGAAATAAAATAACGGTAGTAGTTCATGAAGCTGCTACAACACAGTCTCAAACGCAATCTCAAAACAAGTACAAAATCTAGAATCTGAAAAGTAAATACAACAGAAATCCCATTTACATAAATGTTCACTAGTACAATAGATGAATAGAAAATACTGAATAAAAGATAGCAACTAGATAAATGATGATCTCCAGCAATCCTAGCTCCAGAAGGTGAATTCCAAAGCTGATATTCAGGCTGATCCGAGCATAAGAAAATAAACACAAGCACTCGAGTGAGGACATATATACTTATACAATGTAAACCAACATAAGTGGATTATAATATAAATGCACAAGTAACTTAAAGGATGCTTGAGACCGCTCATCCTTTAAGGATCCGTTAAACATTTACTATGTAGTAACATACACTATTATAATATTGTCTAAAGTAAAGTATAATATATTTAAAAATAGCGTTAAGACGTTGCCCATATCCCCCTTAACATATTTTATAGTACTTGTAGTCTATACAGTACCGTAGTCCCTCCTGATCGGGAAGCCACCAGAGGATACACCATAGATACGACACAAAACCAAAATTGTACAAGGCGCGCTAGGGTGGGTGACACGGTACAACTAGGTAATGCCAAGGTAGATATACCAATTGCACTTCCAGACCGGTGGTAACGCGTAGCAGCTACTACCGCCCACCTCGAAGCACACTTCCGAAATCAAAGGTGCACACCTATCAATCACAAAGTAATATAATGGCATAAAAAGAAGTGTGTCCGATAAGAGGAGGGACCTCATTAGCCCGTCGATTGCTCATGTTTTAGCCACCTTATGCCAACTCATGGGAGTCAGGTCCACATACATACCTCAACAGAACATCGCCACCATCCTACTTCATTCTAGAATCTCCACCGCGTACACGGTTGTTGAAGTGGTTTTCGGAGTTAGCAGAGAGTATGACGACTTCCGATCCCGGTCTCTTTAACAATCCAACGTTATTATTACCCGTGGTTATTAAATTTCAAAAATGGTTTATATTCCAAATCAAAATAATTAATTTAAACCATTTAAATATGAAGTAGTTATTCTTCCAAATTAAATATTCAATTTCCAGAATTTCAGCATTTCCTAAGTTCATTTGTTCAATTTCAACATTTCAAAACAATGTAATTTTCAAAAACAGCAGCACTTATATAGTGCTACGGTAGATAAGTTAGTATTTCAAAAATAGTTCAATTTCAAAAACTGCAGCACTTTAAAAATGCTACTGTAGGTATATTAGTGTATTCAAAATAGTTCAAATTCAGAAACAGCAGCACTTCAGAAATGCTATTGTAGGTATATTTAGTATATTCAACACATAGTTCAAATTCAGAAACTGCAGCACTTCTGAAATGCTACTATAGGTATATTTAGTATATTCAAAACATAGTTCATTAACCACAACATTTCTGAAACGCTACAATTTCTGTTATAAGTTTTACTCCGCCCTTTAAAACAATATATCTTCAACATTTCTCATTTTTAACTTATCAAACTTATTTTACTTTCCAAAATTATTCATTTGGATATTACTTAACTTATAATTTTAATAAACTAACATTTTATTAATAAATATCCAATTTAAATTAAAATTCATTTGTTAAGTTAAATACATTATAAATTGCTTAATTTTTTATTTTAACAAATGATCTAATACTTTATTTAAAATACCCATTTCATAAATAAAATATTCTTATCACTAAGTTAAGCTTAAAATTCCATTTAAACCCTAAATTTTCAATTATTAAGTCGAATCAAAATTTACATTTTAATCATTAATTTTCTTATACAATTTAATTTACAAAAATCACCATGACATTTATGTAAATCATTTAAATCCAAATTAAGTTAAAATTTCATATTTTATATTTCAAAAATACTCAATAATCTTCAGAAAATATTTAAAATTAACCACGGGTCTGTATATAATTATCTAACCTAGGTCAAGTGATACGGATGTGTATCATTTCAAACCATAATTTAAAAAGAAAAATCTGGGTTCTATCATTTCAAACCCGCAATCCCAAGTAAAATAAAATAAATAAAAATTGCTTGAGCCTATCATTTCAGCTCATAACGATTTTTCCTTATTTTAATGTCCGTTTGGATATGTATCATTTCAACCCATAGTAATTCTAGTCTACAGGGAACTTGCAGTGTGGGAAACAGTAAATAAATAAATAGTAAAACATATCATATGATGTTAGGTGGTGCAACAGATATGTAATCAGGTAATATCATCATATAATGTCAAATAACAGGCACATATGAGCATAGAACATAGCATACCAACTATTACAATTCAAGTGACATTGTTTCACATTTATATAAGTACGATTGTCTAGAGTGAATAACTCACCTTTTCAAGCTAGAGATCAAATTCAAAAAACAAAATCTAAACCCTGCAAAGCACGAAAAGACATGACTAATTCAAGAAAAAGTAACATCCAAATCCAAATCTTGTAAACAAATAAATAAAACAAATATAAGTACATGATCTAACACAAACAAGATATGAATTCAACAATGTAAAACATGAACCAATTTGAAACAGAATATGGATTTTCATCAACAAGTGGGCTCGGCCATGAAGTTTAAAGGAAAGCTAGGCTCGGTTAGGTGGTCTTTGGCATGGCTATGGGCAATGGAATGTGAATAGAGGCAAGTTACAAAGCATGGAAGGTTAGAGGTCAAGGCAACATGAGTTTTGGTTCAAGTGGGTCCGTCCCTATGCAACATGGCTCGGTCTATGGGCTAAACTTGGTCGAATCTGGTCACATCAGAGGGGTACGGCCTAGAGCTAGGCAAGGAGAAGGAGTAGGTGGTGGAAATAGGTGTGGCCGAGGCAAAAAAAGAGGGGTTTGCATAAGAAAGGCTCGGCTAGGGGATTTTTGCAATTTTGGTGAAGGGCTTTTGTCCTATAGCCACGGCTAAGGCATGGGGATGATGTGAGGAGGTAGAGGCCAATCATGGTGGTGGAGGTAGAGGGAGATGGTTGGCAATAGCATGATGTGGCCAAGCATAGGAGGAAGATAACAAAAGAAAACAAATGGAAAAAAGGGAAAAGAAGAAAGGAGAAGCCATGAACTTACTGTAATTTTTTTTCTCAGGAACAAATGAGAAATGAAAAGGGATGACAAACTTTTTTGTACGTGAATTGCAACGGTGAGTGGCGGATAGGGTTAGTGGAGGGGTTATGAACGGCTAGGGTAATTGAAAAGGGTAGAAAATGAAGAGCTTTGCTTGATTTCCAAGAAAAGAAACCAAGGTCCCTTGAAATTTCCAAGCCAGAAATCAATTAAAAGAAAATAAAAAATGGAGAATGGAAACTAAAAAATAAAATAGAGAATTTAAAATAGAAAATGAAATATAATGAAGCAGGAAAATGTATAATAGAAAATAAATAGAAAAATGCTGAAATAATCGCGTGTAAAACGCTGAAAGTTATCAAATTTAAAAAGTATAAAACGGAATTTCACGAAACGAAAAGCAGCACAAATATCAAAATCAAATATAGTTTGAAAGAAAAAGATTAGAATTTCAAATTTCAAATTTTCAACTATGGTCAAACTTTGACTTTCAGTTGACCAAAATATAAAAATTTCAGAAAGTATTTATTTATTTGTATTTGGAAATTAATTTATAAATAGAATCCAAAATTATATTGGAAAATTCCAAAAGTTCAAATTTTAAATAAATAAAAATCAAAGTTTTAAATAAAATGAATTAAAAATATTTATTAAAAATTTTGGGTTGTTGCAACAACTCTTTTTTGTACAAAGTTGTAATAAACTTATTTTTACAACTCTTTTATTTTGCCAGTTGTAATAGATGCCTATTACAACCATTTTTCTGTTAGTTGTAATAGATGCTTATTTTTAACATCTCTTTTTTACATAGATGTAATAAATGCCTATTACGACCTTTCTTTTCTACCAGTTGTGATAGTTGCTTATTTTTAACAACTCTTTTATTTTGTCTGTTGTAATAGACTCCCATTACAACCTTGCTTATTTTTGAACTCTTTTTTTTTGCTAGTTGTAATAGATATCTATTATAACCTTTTCGTTTCTCGGTTTTGATAGAAGTCAATTTTTAAAAACTCTTCATTTTTGGTAGTTGTAATAGATGCATATTACAACATTCTTTGTTTATCTGTTGTAACGATACTTTAATAATTATAATTAAATAATAATACTTAATTAAAAATAATTAAATAACTAATAAAAATTACTGAAGATTAATAATTACTATTAAATAATATAACTAATAATTAATTTGAATAATTAATATTAATAATTAATATTCAACAATTAATAATTAATATAATAAGTATTAAATTATAAATAACTATTATTATTAAATAATTAATAATTAATAAATAAGAATTAATTTTTGTAATGAATAATTAACACTAATAATTAATTACTAAGAAGTAAGAATTAAGAAGTATAAGAATAATATTTAATATTCGGTGATTGACTTTCGATAATTCAAAAAAATCAATAATAAATAAATATTTTAATAATTAATCAATAATAACAACAACTAACTATTTATATATAATAATTAATAATTATTATTAAATAATAATAATTAATATGAAATATGAAATAATTCCAATCAATGATTGTAATTAATAATTAATATATAATTAGCAAATCAATAATTGATCAATAAATAATAAATATTTAATTAATGAATAATTTATAAATAATAATTATTATTAATAATAGTAACTGATATTAATATATAATAATTTTTTATAATAAATCATAATTAAAAGTTAAAATCAATATTAAATAACAATAATAATAATTAGTAATCAATAAAAACTAATATTAAATACATAACGCTTAAATAATAATGATTTATAACTACTATTTAATAATAAAAATTAATAATTGATATAAAATATGAAATAAATCCCATTAATAATTAGTAATTAAAAATTATGAATTCACTATAACAAAACGACCCTATTACAACTATTAGATATTTAATATTTAATAATTACTATCAAATATTGAAGAACTAATAATTGATAATATATACATAATAATTAAAATTCAATAATTCATATTTAATTATAATTAAGAAGTAATAATTGATAACAAAGAAGTAATAATTAATTTTATTTAATCAATAATTGATTTTTAATAATTCAAAAGTACCATTTAATATTTTTAAAAAATTTAGGCAATTCGTATTATAGTTAATATAAATTTTTACTTATTCATTCTAATTTTTAATACTTTCTTTAAAAAAAATTGATGTACATTTAGCGGTCATTCATGAAAAATTTGCGGGAAATACTTGAAATTTAGGCTGGAAGTGTCGAAAAATTAGCTCCAAGATTGCTAAAGCAAGACCTAATATAGTCTCCCCTTCCCCAACTCAAATCTCATGCTGTAAATCCCAAATCCTAAACTAAAAAAATTGGGCATCATTTTCTGCAAGCAAAATCGGGAGCTTCAAATCAACTGTGAGGCGACAAATCCGATACAACAACTCCAGACACTAGCAGGCCGTGGGTAGCACCGACGACTTTAGATTGGCGGCAAACTATTTTACTGAAACATCGTCATCTTTGCAGGCATAAAAGTACAACGCTTGCTTCAGCCACCAAAACATTCGATGCTACAACCACTTTTAATCGCAAAACATGCACGCGCCTAGACAGCGAATCACCATAGAAAAATGTCTTCAAAGCCTGAAAGCAATCGCAGCCTTGAAAACTAAACGATCGCCATCAAGTACGAGAGGGGTTGCTTGGAGATGTTATGCATGCTCGGGTGGTGGAGACGTGGATGCGGGTTTGGGTTGTTTTGATTTAACTGGGGCAATGATGGATGCTGGTTCGGGTCTGTTGAGGGAGCGATGGTGTTTGAGAAAGGAGACATTGCGTCTTGGTTCTGGTTGGACAAAGGCACTGATGGAGGCCATATCTGTGGTGCTCACTCACTTCGATGACTGGTTGTTATATGTAAGAGTTGTCAAACATCGGTGGTGTTTACAGCCTATTAATTTGCTGGTGGGCACTTGTTGTATTTCAATGGGTAAACATACACATTTTGATTATTATCATACATCCTTTAAATATCATTTATTATATAAACATTTGACTTATTATGATAATAAATACGTGACCTCCAAGCTAGATTTTCCACAGTATTACAGATGTTATTGGTATCCTAAATCGTGAACACTGTGACCAAACTCAGTTTTTGAGAGCTAATGTCACATAGAAAATATATTGAATGCATGCCATTCTTTTATTTAGACCACAGTCTGACTTTCTTGAGAAGGAATTGTAAATTACTGGAAGCATTTGTTAGTATACAAGATGGTTTGTAGACTGACGTTATCTTGAAAATGGTTTATTATACAGAACATTGGTATACCTATAATTTGAGTGTAATGGAGATTCTTGCATCACTCATACTGTGTGCATTAAGCTTTACTTTTTGTTAATAGTATTTATATATTTCAAACATTTTTTTGATGAACATCGACAGTTTTGTTAAGAGTGACATTTTTATAAGAGCAATAATTGCTTTGGTTGCTTGTTTATATCGTTTTATATAGAGCTGAAAAGCTTGTTTTTCCTGTAAATAGGATAACCAATTTTTTGAGCCTGCATATTGATACATCTGTGCTTAATTATGTGCATATTTATGAAGAAAAACAAACATATATCGATGCATGGGTATATTTATGGGTGCCAAAATGGTTTAGGATCAACTTACGTGACCCCTTGCATGAATTTCTCCATTAGTATGCAAACACATGAAGTATACCAATTTATTAGAAGCATTATTGCCTCATTGAAGTTTAGGTTGTAATTGATTAATTTATCCAAGCTATATGCAATTTGGCATGCAATTGCATTTTGTCAACAACATTAGAATTACGATCCAATAGAAGCAATGAAATTGCATTTGCTATATAGTACAAGTTTAATTTTTTTAATATTCAAGTTGAAATGCATGGTGTTATTTTTTGTGTGATTTACTGATGCAAGGTGTAAATGCATGGTGTCATTTTTCATATATGCATAGAGAACCAAAATGATAACCTGAGCAAGATGAAAAAAGATGTCAACTGGTCTTTGATTTGACTATCAGCGATGTTTACACCATTTTTGTTGTAGTGATAAGGGCCCACCATAACGATCGGTAAACATTACTTTGTTTTAGAACGATCGGTATAAATTATACCGATCATTAATTTTGTCTCTAATTGCGATGTGATCGTTTGTGGGGGGTCCCACATGCCTCCATGCATTTCTACTAAAATATAAAGTCATTCTGAGTTGTAAATTACAAGATATGATCTTTATTGCATTTGGATCATTTACCGAGCTACGTCGATCTTTGTGAAGGATCGACGTTTCTTGAACCTCAATGTTTTGACTTGTGATCATTTTTGTGGTCTCACTCCTCAATATACCGATGCTTTGAAAGTTTCAAATGAATTGCTCTTGTAGATTTTGATTCATCGATCAGTCTCCGCTGATTTGGGCTGTTTTATGGATCGTTCTCGATTAATCCATGTAAATCCTTGTTTTGTCTGTAACTCGAGCATATGAACTCCGATCGGCTTGAAATTTGAAATATAGCTTCATGGGTCTATCCCTGTCACTCCATACTGATTGCACCTTGATTAAGTCCCATTCCGGATCTCTTCGACTATCATCCATAATATCGTATACAACGGATTCTCAAGGATGGTAACCATCTGTTTCTAGCCAAGTTGACGATATCTCGACCTTACGAAAAGGCGGGATAACATTTGTCCCCCAAAGTATGTCTTGTTCGAACATGACGTGCTTGAAAAGCTGCAAACTTTAATGTTTGAAAAAGGATTCCATTTTGTTCGTTGAATGGTCATTACCCTTTTGTCAAGTCGCTTTCTTGTTGAGGATCGTGTCTCCTTTCATTCGTTATTACTATTGGTCGATTCCAAATAGTATATATAGTATATCATGGCTTATCGATTATCATGTTGTTATTTTTCAAGTGATTATCAGACCATAATAATCTGATTTTTAATCTTCCTTTGGATGATTTTAGGTGCGAATTCAATTTCTGTCGATTTAAAAAAATCAAACTTTAGAACGTATGTTGGTTTGTATGCGTATCCATACCTGACCCCAGATCACGATTGCACGTCCACGGGTCCTTGTCAAGTTTCAAAATTATTCCTATATTGTGTGAACATCTAGGACCAATCATTATTCTTAAAATGGAAAGTTAGATTGTCTTTGTACGATCATTTTTTTAAAACTAATGATCAGGGTCGATCATTAATTTTTGAATGGATTTTCGTATCCATCTATTTACGAACATCTTTGTATGATCATTGCCACTTTATATATATATATATATATCTATATATATATTAATGATCATTACCGATTGTTAGTTCATATAATAAAGCTTTGGATCGCGCTAGGTAGTGAAATGATCGGTTGGGGTTCCAATCTGAACGATCGGCATTTTTCATTGATCGAACAATTGATATATGTCCTTTCTATAAACTTTCATCCTTAACCATATTTTTTAAATCTGGGCGATCATTCCTAGGTTCGTAGAATCTTGGATCGTTTTAGAACGATCGGTTCTATGATTGGGCTATAAAGGGTCTGCCTTCCTCTTCATATAAAAACATTTCTACTTGGTCACCTCCATCTCCACTCTTTCACTTTCGTATCATTCCGTCTTTGTATAGAAAAAAGAAAAAACAAGCTGCCCCACCTCCTTCCTCTACCGATCCAAGAACGATCGAATTATCCAAAATCAATTCCATCCCTTCTCGATCTATCATTGCTCTAGCTCCTCAGTCATACCTCAAATCGAATTCGAATCTATCTCTTTTTTTCGAAATCTCACACTTAGGTAAAATGACTT
This sequence comes from Allium cepa, assembly GCA_030765085.1. Lineage (NCBI taxonomy): Eukaryota > Viridiplantae > Streptophyta > Magnoliopsida > Asparagales > Amaryllidaceae > Allium > Allium cepa. The sequence continues at coordinate 540,677,140 of CM060939.1, forward strand.
GAACTTGTTTTGTGATTCAAGGAAGAGACTTCAAATGTCTTAAATCACGTGTTAGTCAGTTTAATTGGTGGAATCGTTCGATTTAAACCAAGTTGGAGCAGATGGGAATTGGGAAAGATCGAGTTGTTGAGTGTGGGAAATGCAGATCGATGCATGACAATCGGTAGATCTTTGGACTTAGAATAATTCGAAGCTCCTTTATGAAATAACATCGGTAATGATCATTAAATGATATATATATATATATATATATATATAAATGGGCTATGTCATACAAAGCCGATCGTAAATAGTTGGATATGAAAATCCATTCAAAAATAATGTTCGGCCTTAATCATTAGTTTTTCAAAAAACTGATCGTACAAAGGCAATCTAACTTTCCATTTAATGAATAACGATCGGCTATAGATGTTCACACAAGACAACAAATAACTTTGAAACTTGGCAACTACCCGTGGACGTGCAATCGTGATTGGGGGTCAGTATGGACATGTATACAAACCAATATACGTTCTAAAGTTTAATTTTTTAAAATCGATAGAAATTGAATTCACACTTGAAATCATCCAAAGGAAGATTAAAAATCAAATTATCGTGGCCCGATAATCACCAGAAAAACAACAAGATGATCATGACGGATGAATATGTTAACACTCCACTCACTCCAAAAGGAAGCCATCAGCGGAGCTCCAAGAAGAATCATGATGGAAGAAAATGTTAGCACTCCACCTACTCCATTCCTACGGAAGGATATAAGGATGACTCTCTCCGGCTCTGAAGATGACAAACAATTTGCGGAAGACAAATTGGATGAAAATGCCGACGTGCAAAATGCTAGAAGAAGCATTAAAACCCATGTCGTAGCATAGTGCCAAGCAACAGACGAAGAACTACTACTCAAACGACATTCTTAGAGGCAAGAGGACCAAGAAGATATGACACAGACCAAGATCAATTACAATGTCAAGCTCTTATGCTATATTATGAGTACTCCTGACTGACCAGCTTCCAATTTTATCATGGATCTCTCATCATCGAATCACGAATGGTTGTCATTGAAAATCATCAAAAAATTGTAAAAATGGTTGTTAAAAAACTCACTGCAGTCCTGACCCAAAGTCGAACTCGGGTAATCACCCATTTGACTCGAAGAAAACCTCGAAAACTTTGTTCAAAGCCAGACTCGGGTAAACCATGTTTTTTCCCAAGAAAACGCCAAAGTGATTCCAAGCACCGATCACCAGGCCTTTGAATTAAGTGACTCCAACCAAACCAACAATTGACTCCAAGCAACTAGTAGATTTTCTCAGGTCCGACTCCAAGTAACTTACCACTGATTCGACAGTACCGGTCCATTTTGCTTTGCTTTTATCTTCGGCATGCATACATCATACCAATCCTGGACTACATCTCATGAATTCCTATAATCCTTGAAAGTGTATCGATCATGTGATTTATGCGATTATCGCCCAAATCCATCTCCTCATTCAATCAATCGGATCAGAAGTTTGTCGAGCAGTTTAGAATGCTTGCGTCTCACACTAATGATGTGATGTCATTATCTATTTTATTCCTAGATGCTAGACATATTTCGGTAGCTAGTTAGCTTGAGAGCCTCATACTACCTTGGATTGTTTCTGTTACAAAGTGGATCAGAAGCTATGAAAGGAGGAGTTAGAGCAGACTAGGAGAAAGAAAAATTCAGGCCCATTGGCTAAGGACTCAGATTCCAAAATATGACCTAGGAATCTCAAATTCAACTCTTATGCTCATTTAAATGATTCAATTGGTAGCCTCTACCTGAATACTCATGACTCATAGCAACATTGGAAACCAGCCTCGAGAGAGTCCATCGAAGTCTAGAGAAAAATCCGAGGAATGTTGCATATTCCAAGATGCACGATCCTAACACTGGTGATTACAAACATCTCTATGATGTGATCAAAAAGTTGATTCGGAAATGAAAGCTTAAATAGTATGTGCAATCCCTGTAGAATGGCAAGCAGAGAACATCTGATGCCTGTCAATAAGGAACTATGATTATCGATTAGACCATTGAGGGGCACCACTCGTTGAAAGGAACTAGGGGCAAAGTGGAATAGCGAGCACACGATGTTGCTTCACTTATCAATAAGATTTATTCCGATCTTCTTTGAACTACTTTATTTTAATTTCAATTATGTTGTGAACTATGACCAAGTTGAACTAAACTATTTCCAAAATGATGTAGGTGACCAATTACTTAGATTTGGCCACCAGCCAATCTCCACGGATCATGATCGAACCTATGAAGTTTCATCAAGACGAACGTGATTTGATCGTTCATTAGCAACCATATACTCCTTATTTGGGATGCTAGGCATAGAATAAAGAACCTGACAAGTTCAAAATCCAATACAAAGTAAACGCAATTGACTGTCCACTCAGCAAACTTCGTATTAGACTCGAAGTAGTCACGACTAGCTGCCTGCTGATCAACCCTGGATTTCAACAAATGGACATGATTGCAGCTTGAAATAGACCCAACTTAAGTGCCCGCTTAATAACTCATTATCTCTGCTTGTTAGAAAGAATACGAAGCAAATTGTGAAAGACTTTATCATCCGACCCTAGATGGATGTGATCAAATCCTTCATCGCCTGATTTTTTCCCGACTTAACAGGAGGAGCCACAACTTCAAGTGGACATGAATCGACCGTCTGATTACCAAATTTTCAAATCAAACGGGTGAAAATATGACTTCACTCAATAAAAATCACTAAGTTCTCGAAGCGCGGACTAGAGTACTCTAAGTCCTCGGAGCGCGGACTAGAGTATAAAAAATTCACAAAAAACCTCTAAGTCCCTAGAGTGCGGACTAGAGTACTCAAAATCTCTGGAGCACGGACTAGAGTATAAACGATTCAATAGAAATCTCCTAGTCCTCGATTATGAATTGGAGTACAAACAATTTGGCGAAAATGCGACCGCCCATAAACTCTAAGTCCTCGGAGCACGGATCGAAGTATAAACACGAACCGAGTGTAAGTCGACCGCTCATAGAATGAATCTAAGTTCCCAGAATGTGGAATAGAATGCAAACATCGTGAGCCGATGATTGGGTTTCAATCGTTCCCCATTCCAGTAATTCCAACCTAAAATCAGCAATATAAGTACAAACTAGTTCTAAAGAGTAGATGTGGTGCAACTATAAAAAGAAAAACTCGACATTGTGCTAAAGAACATACCAAATGGTGAAGGAGATTTAGGACCTCAGGGACCTTCTACCGAAGCAGGACTACTAAGACCCAGCAGAAAAGCGCCCTAACTAACTAACTAACTAACGAAATCAGATGAAGGAAGATTATCAAATAACACTCTAGCTAGCTAGCAAATAAGGAGTGAGATAGCAACCTAAAGCGATGCCTTCTCATCCATCCTTTTCTACTTTCCTTTTCCAAATGAGCTGTAGCGGGACACTGGGGGTATTACAGACAGCATGGCGGAAGAAATGCTTCTATGCCCTCGACGAGTCATGCCAATACCCCTTCTGAGAACTGACGTTGCTGGAGGATCGAGAAGTCTTATCCAAAGGACCGTCGAATAAACAGATCTTACACCTTAGCCTACATGAACCGATAAAATCATGTTCCCTCGAGCTAAATCCAAAAAATTCCTCTTATAGTCGATGAATCATTGCTTTAAGACGGCCGGGTCATCGGACACACGACCCAAAACTCTCCTCGGTATCGGTAAATTATCACTCCTAGGCCGTCTGGTCGTTGGACATTCGGCCATAAAAAACTCTTTGCGAACTTGAAGGTCTTTCACGAACTAGAGCATCATGAAGGTAAAACAGTAGATCAACGGTCATATGATCCAAAAAACCCTTCGTGAATATGAAGGTCTTTCACGAACTAGAGCATCATGAAGGTAAATTGGTAGATCAGCGGTTATCTGATCCAAAAAAACCTTCGCGAACATGAAGGTCTTTCACAAACTAGAGCATCGTGAAGGTAAATGGATAGATCAACGGTCATTTGATCCAAAAAGCCCTTTGCAAACGCGAAGGTCCTTCACGAACTAAAGCGTTGTGAAGGTAAATCGATAGATCAACGGTCATCTGATCCAAAAAATCTTTTGCGAATGTGAAGGTATTTCATGAACTAGAGCATCGTGAAGGAAAACCGATAGATCATCGGTCATTTGATCTAAAAAACCTTCGCGAACGTGAAGGTCTTTCAAGAACTAGAGCGTCCTGAAGGTAAATCGGTAGATCGGCGGTCATCTGATCCAAAAAAAACCCTTCATGGGCGTGAAGGTCTTTCAAGAACTAGAGTGTCGTAAAGATAAACCGGTAGATCAATGGTCATCTGATCCAAAAAACCCTTCGCGAATGTGAAGGTCTTTCACGAAATAAAGCGTCGTGTAGGATAACCGGTAGATCAACGGTTATCTGATCCAAAAAACCCTTCGCGAACATCAAGTTCTTTCACGAACTATACGTCGTGATGGTAAACCAGTAGATCAGCAGTCATCTGATCCAAAAAACCCTTTGCAAACGAGAAGGTCTTTCACGAACTAGAGCATCGTGAAGGTAAACCGGTAGAAATCTGATCCAAAAAACCCTTTGCGAACGTGAAGATCTTTCATGAACTAGAGCGTTGTGAGGGGAAATTGGAAGATCAGTGGTTATCTGATCCAAAAAACCCTTTGTGAACATGAAGGTCTTTCACGAACTAAAGTGTCATGAGGGCAAACCGGTAGATCATCGAAATTCATGTACGACTGATATCCGTGAAGGTGAACTGCAAGATCAGTAGTCATCTAATCCAAAGCCCATTGGAGTCAACGAAGCCATGCTCTAGGGCCACAAATCGACAGTCATATCAGTCATTAGGCATAATTAAACGATCGATGAAACAAATAGTGATGAACCCCACAGCTTCAAAGTCGCTCAAAAGAACTGACCCAAAACTGAGTAGAAATTGTGGTTAATCAAAGGCTGACTCGAATCAAATTAAGACTTACTACTCAGAAGAACCACTCCAGTTGGACTGTGGTCAATCAAACAAGTTGTGGAGAGACTATGGATATACTTCAAGCGCGCTAATAGCCATGTGGCATGGGGGGCACTGCACACACTTGAATAGCCATACGAAAGGCCTAGACTAATCGTACCACAGTTCTGTTATACCCGATCAAAAATTCCGGCATTCCGACAGCCGTAGACTTAATGACCTAGCTAGTACAACAAATGAAATACTAGAATAATAGTTACCAACTTCTTTCTAGCTACTATTTTACCGCTCTTGGTGACCAATTCCTCTTCCTCTTAGACTATATGCCAGTCAAAGACCAATTTTCTAGTTACAGTTTGGACCAAAAACCGAGAGTCTTGGCTTGAACTCCCATAGGCTCTTTCTTCATAACCAAGTCACGATTGCCCGATCTAAAAACTATTTATCACTTAGAACCGACAAGCTGCATTCCAGCGAAGTCAAACCGTCGGATTGATGGGAAAACTCAATCCGAACCTTCTATGGACTGGTATCACTCCTCCAACACCTGGAAGTCCCAAATCACTGTGTGCATCCCGTAAGCCATGTCTCAGTTCTTGAATCAATAAAGCCATGTTCATAATAATTGTCCGCCAGGTCGAAGGAAGCAAATCGACTCAAATCATTGGATCGACGGAACACGATCCTTACTTCTAGAAACTAATGTTGTCTCAGCAACATCGAAAGGCCAAAACTTAAAATCCTCGTGTTGCTCAAAGATAGGCAACGTTAAGGAGCACCAAAAGTTGCGCATCTCGTAAGCTACACATAAAAAACTAACTCTTTGCATTGCCCAGAGATAGGCAATGCGAAGGAGCACTAAAAGACTAACTCCTCGCATTGATTGGAGATTGGCAATGCCAAGAAGCATTAAGGACTAACTCTTCGCTTTGCCCAGAGATAGGCAACATCCAGAAGTACCAAATGCTGCGCATTCCAAAAGCCATGCCAGAACATACGCTTCTCGGGTAGCCCGAAGATAGACAACTCCGAAGAGCATGGAAAGCCACGTATTTCGTAAGCGGCACACTAATTCTTAAAAAGCTTAAACCCCTCACATTGCCCGAAGGTAGATAAAACAGAGGAACTTCATAAGCCGCGCACTCTTAAAAGCTGGGCACTACAATTAGCAGGAATCAACTCCCACCATCGGAAAGAACCGACATTGCTTCGGTAGTACCGCAAAGCTCACAAACCAAGAAGTCGACATAGAGTTTTGATTTTTGGCTAAAGTTAACGTACAAAATGCCAAAAATTTATGACATCCAATCCATGAGTTGCTAGAGATAGGAGCTATAACGTACCTTTGACTAGGGGCATCTAGGGAGCCACTCAAAAAATGTCAAGTCTCACATCAGTTATTCGGAATAAGCATCCATGTGGATCGAGGGGCACAAAACAGACTAGCACTTGGTTAGGATATCACTCCAACTTGCAATAAAAGGTGGAACTTACCGTCATCCAAAGATAAACGATGACAAAAGGCTGTTCTAGAATCAAATCATCAACACACCAGTTTCCCAAAGAACAGAAGCAGGTGCTTGACTGAGATCTCAAACCCGAACTTTTAGAAAACCAGTTGTTATCCGAAGACAGACCACGGTAAGGAGAGAACGCTCGAAATAGCTATACCATTGATTTTTGAAGATTAGAACCAACGAATAAGGTTGATATCCACAATAATGCTATCAGCCTAGCATAATGCATGTGGCCTGAAACAATCAAGGTTAGGTGCCATGGATTTAAGACAAACACTATCGAACTTTATCGGTCCATGTTTAGTATAGGAATGAACACTGTCTTACCAGGGGCATTGTGACGAGCTGCTCCATAATTTTAGATTTCCTATAAGAACCTGGAGTTTGACACCTAGAAAGTGAAGGGTTCCACAGATAGTTGTTAGATCATAACAAAAAATAGTAGGAAGAAGAATAACTATGGACTTTGTTAAGCAATAGCCTTGCATCTCCAAAGGTAATACTTGATGGTTATAAACAAAGCTAAGCAGCAGAAATGCCTGGGACTCTCAACATTTCAAAACATGACATCTCCCAGATTTAAGCAATGTTGAGAAAATAGCACCATCGAGGTTAAAAAGAATCTACTCAACTCTATAGGATCGAATGGATGATTCAACCATCACCAACATAACTTTAACACCCGTTGAAGACAAGCAGTGCTAAGAAAATACTTCTATAATCCAACCATCGAAATTCTAGTTTTGAAAGGTTGAAACCAGTACCCAACAAGATTAAGAGCACCACGAATCAATGGGGAAAATCGATCCCAGCCTCCTAAATGTCAGTGTTGCCTCGCCAACGCCAAGGCCTTCTTTTATCTTTAAAGTACCAACGTTGCCCTGGCAATGCCAGGAAAATTTTCTATTTCCTAAGTACCGATATTGCCCCGACGATGCTAGGAAAAATTTAATCTACATGGCCGATGAGAAACACTCATCACAGTGAAACATCGATGCACTAACTTCCAAAAGTTGATCCTCAATTGAGTTTCTACCTTCTCTTCAGAAAATTACTATTTCCCAATGGCAAGCAACGACGAAAAGACATATCCTTTCAAAGGTCAGCCAGATGGGTCGATCTTTTATCATAGGAATCAGGCACGACACAGAAATAGAGCAGCGTTGAAAGGAAATCCCAGGATTGAATTACCCACGCAACCGAATTTCCAAAGTTCAACTTAGAAAGAATTTAGACAAAACTGAAAGATAGGTAGCCTCGAGGAAATGTTGCTTGGAACAAAAAAGCTAGGTTATCAATTTTCAAAAAATAGGAAATGACATGTGAACAAAACTTCTGTGACAACGCCAACAACCAAGAAGAGCATGCATGACCAAGAACAAGCAGGAGCAATCATGGAAGATGGAAAATAAAATTCTCGAACATCCTCACTTCCAGAATGGGATTGAGAGCCAGACCGAGGGCAATTGAGCAATTCACCCCATAGATTTCCATGTCTCACAATCGCCTAAATACAGGCATTCGAAATAGCTATTCCTCCAAGAAGGGATAAAAGCATCGATACTTGATCGAAAGAAACTTTTCAAAGTCTAAACATGAATAACCGCGAGGGTGGGTGGATAATGGTTCTATATTACTAAACATAGCACTATGGCAATAAAATCGCCAACAAAGGAAGTGACGGATTTAGCGTTCAGGAATTAATCGTTGCTCATAGTCTGGCGACGGCGAGAAGGATCAATGACCTACATACGGTCTAATTAGATCATTTGGCTCCAACTTGTAGGATTATGCCATTATCCAAAGTTCGGTCATGCTATATGAAGATTCACAACATCAAGTAAAAATCCATAGAGTTGAGCCATTCGTGCATGAGTTTTCGAAGATAGAAACAAACATTTGATTAGGATCTCAATATCGGGCTCAGAAGAATTTACTTTAGAAAAGATGTTAGAAACATATCTTTCTAATGCCTACCGACATCATTACAAAAGCTCAGATCTTAGGATCAAGAAACAAAATCCTTAGTTCCCGAAGATAGGAGCTATCGTGTCAGTCGAACTTATTTCTCAGGAGACCTAACCTCCCAAAATGCATTGGTTCAGTAGTCAAAGTAATCAACCCTACGGGCTAAGGCATTTACCCCAACGCTTTGTTAAAATAAACTAAGTTGAGCATATGTGGGGATTAGCTACAGAACTGGCTAGACCAAGCTACTTCATAGTTCTGAACAAAGCTATAAAATAGAATGTGCCGAAATAACCACAAAATTATTACTTACACATGTAGAATAATAGTAAATGAGTATGTTGCACATTAGTACAAGAAGTGTGAAAGCGAGACAAAGCAATGCTCAGAATCAAGAAATTAAGCTAATAGTTCCCCAAGACAGAGGCTGATGTGCATTGAATTTCGAAAAATGCAAAGGAAGGACAATCGCACCCGGATGACTCATTCGCTAGTTTCTAAAGGCTGAAACTGTGTTTGATTGAACTTCAACTACAAATATACAAGAGCAACTGTGCCTTGTAATTTAACTATAATCAATCATCCCAACATAACAGGGATAATAAGCGAAGCCTAAATTGCGCAGGACCTAGCTTCTGAAGGAGTGGAATTACCTCCACCAGACAAAAGATTGGATGACCAAAAAATTATTTCCAATGACAAAACTTAGTATTCAACCCTGTCGAGTATGTTTTACTTTAAATAATATCCTCATATAACCAACACATGGAAAGCAAGGGAAGTCAACATATGTTGACCAATCAGGTCCTGAGCGTTGACTGGGGCAGATGCAGTGTGTTACCTACATGAGAATAGTCCAGTATCCTGAATACTACGAACAAACAATCTAGTGTAGATAGCTTGCTTGCATTTGAAAAATGATTCATATTGTCCTTTAAAATTATCTCCTCCATGCTTACCTGTTGATCGATAACGGAGCCGCTGTCCGAAGCGAAGCTGGAAGCTTTTCTTTTCAGAATCACTAAAATACAGAAATAGGAAGAGTGCTACGATTGAATCATCAACTACATCCGATTTTGGAATATGATGTCGCATTGGAACTTAAAAACATCAATAGGAACTTAACCAAATTCTCAAGAAGAAAAAGCTAAAGACAAAGAGCAAGACTTCGCTCCAGAACAACATATAATCATTCGAGACAAACTTAGCTTAGCCGCCGGTCGAATCAAAACTATATAGGACAACTCCAAACCTACATCATGAACCGACTTACTGACTTAAACCCTTGCATAGACTACAGAGCAAAGATTGCATCATCAATATCAGGAATTGAAATTCAGAGTGAAATAAAAAAACCAACGGTTTTCAAAAGTCATTCAATTCAGAATAATATCTTGAGGTGGACTCTGACGATTCATATCGAAAATTCAACAGTCAAAGCATAATTTGCATGGTAACCATGACATGATAAAATAGAATTCAAAAAATGAAGACTCAAAAGAAGTTACTTCCAGAGCACGCCTTGTTTTCAATGAAGGCATACTCTGGGGGACAAATGTTATTCGAATTTTTAACCCAGTAAGATCCAACAAGAGACAGAACAATCTCATGTCATCAGAATGGTTTAGAACTTAACTGGAAAGGCCAAGGCAAGGAGTTAATGAGAGCTGAGCTATACTACTAAGGCAATGACTGGGATTGACTAAACCAAGGGACTAGCATTCTTTCAGCCCAATCAGCGGCTGAGTGCAAACAGCTTGTAAATTGCCATCGAAATAGAACAACGTGCAATGAGACTATGCAAACAATGGCAACACAAGACCATGAAAAAATCTCCAATCCCAAACTCTAGAAAATACTAAATGCTTGGATTATCAGCAACCTATGCCTCCCTCAAACCTTCAAACCAGACAACCAAAGAATAGTACGTAAGTGGCCAAGACATTGGCTCGCAGACGAGCTAAGTCTATGGGTCGCCAGTGACCCATTTGCCATGGGTCGTTAGTGACCCAACGGCCATGGGTCGCCTGCAACCCATGGTTCTTCCTTGTATTGCAAGCCAAATACTCCATAGGTCGTCTTCTACCTGTCTGCGAGCTGGTGAAGGTGTAGCCTGACCTAGAAGCTCTCTGATCCATATAAATACCATCCTACCCACAACATAAAGGGGATCTTCTAGGGACTGGTGGCTGAAGCTTTGTTAGAATTATTCTTCATTCTCTGCCTCCCTCATAACAATCTCCAAAGGAATACACTATGATCTCTAATGGATTCCAACTCTGGAGATTCAATCTAGCAAGGAAACAATCAAAGCCTTGTAATCATACATCTCTTGTAACAACAATTAGTCTATAATAAAACTATAAAGTGGACGTAGGCTTCATTAACAGCCGAACCACTATAAAAATTCTTTGCGTACTTTCTTTTATCGTTCTTTCTTGATATATGTTATCTGTGATATTTCTCTGTCAGAACAGGCTGGTGCTTTCAAACTCAAACTAGGGTGTTGGTCCATTTTTTGGGTTAACAGTACAAATATGCAAATATGCAATTGTTCAAATCTTTATATGCAAATGTCATATATCCTTCTTCTTTATTGGCCTTTTTCCATTACAACAGTTCTTAAGTTCATAGGAAAGCTTGAGATGTTCTAGCCTAAGAATGATTTATGCTAAGAGAGATGAATAAGTTAAAGGCCCATTTTCATGAGAGGGTACATCTATATTTATAGTAGTTGGAAGGATGTCGGCTTGTGCACATCAAAGATGCGAGACTTCTAGCGCCATGGAACATGTAGTGAAATGTGAAGGCTTGTGAAGCTTTATGAAGGAAAATGCACTAGATCCTCTTGAATTAACCCTTGTAAATGATCTCATTCCATTGCATGACCTTCATCATCTTCCATCATGGACATTGATAAAGTCGATAATCATGGAAAATGGCCTCGATTGATACCTTTTGGTATGTGGCTTTTTGGTCATGTTGATAAAGTGCAACATCAATATTGACTAAGTGCAATGTTGTTGCACTTCGACTTCAATGGAATGTGGCATTGATTGTCATCCGATTTTCTTTATTTGCCTTCACCATTAGCTTCGGCAGTGGACTAACCAACGTTTTTGGCGATTATGATGTGCTAAGCTTCTTCTTTGTTTTTTCAGTGTAGATATGCCACCGTGATGGATTATGACGCTGATGGTATCATTCATGAGGATCGAAGTCCTCTTATGAGTTTGTGATGACTTTGGCTATGATTGCTATAAAGCAGTACTTAGGTCTCTTGGAATATCGATAGCTATCGATGTCGGCTTTGATGGCTTACAGAGTTGATATGCGAAGTGATTGTCGATGATGACTAAAATATGGTGTAACTTTGTATCCTTTTGACATCATCCAAGAGCAACACTTTTTAAGTAGCTAAAGAATATAATGCTCTTTCTTTCTAGCTAATGGCTGGTGATGCTGATGGGTTGCAAAACGTTGATGTATATTGTCATTTGATGGAGCGTTATATCTTATCTCTTCAACTCTGATCTATAGGTACTTCGCCGGCTCTATGTCTTCAACATTATTTATTGTAGTTGATGTAATTGAAAAGCGGAGTCATATTTTAAGCGATGATGTCATGCCCATATCTCTCATTATACATCTTCGAAGTCCTCTGAATATGATGTTGGTAACGAGTGGTGTGATATTTCTTCGAAGAAGGATCATGTCGAAGCAGTGAAGGGTGATGCGGTACATCATCGAAGATGCACGTTTTCAGCCTCGAAGATATATGTTGTTGTCGAAGTGAAGAAGTGCAAAATTACTCCTTGAAACATAGTTTAATGGCACCAATTCCTTTGTAGCGCTATTACTTATGGCATTATTTTTGATATAGAAATTATATGGATAACTATAACAATGTAATAATAAGAGCTCACTAGAGGCCGAGAAACGTACTCCGAATTGTTCTACATGATAAATGTAGTTTATCAACATCGGAGAGAGTTGATTGACATAGTACATAATTAAACAACATAGTAGACTCACTCATGAAGGGTCTAACTCGACCAGTTCTTGTCAAATTGATCGAAGGGATGAGATTAAGATTCCATAATGGGCCCCAAGTGCAAGTGGGAGATTGATAGAGTTAGGGGTATGCCATATGAGCAATTATGTCATTATTTCATAAATCTAACTCAATAACCAATATCGTCCTAAATAAAAGGTGTTTCTTTCTATTATATACCCGGAATAATGTGTTATATTAATTAATTAATTTAACTAAAATTAAATTTAATAGAAAACCCATAAATGGTATGTTTTGTGATAGTAGCTATAATGCGTTGTAACCATGAGTGATTCATCACAATAAAATAAACATACCATTTTAAATATTCCTAGTCAAGATGCATCAAGGCTGAATATTGATGCATCCGTTGAGACTAGAGTATATAACACTCTCCAAATATTGGACAGTGTATTACTCATAACTGCTAGGGTCACCGAGGGGTTATGTAATAATAATTATTAGGATAACCATGGAATGACTCATTCGATAGTTTAGTTAATATACTAAGGTCAAATAGAAAATATCGATGTAACAAAATTACACATTTCATTTGACTTGAGATACTGTCGATCTTTAGTGTGGAAGCTCTGCTTTGATTGTATTAAATCATGGCATGGCATCCATCAACAACTGAAGTTGGGTTGATTGGAAGTATTGGAAATAAAACACCATTCAAGAGAGGATTCGTCACCATACTTATTTGAGGTTAATATCATGGTCAACTAAAGTCAACTCAAAGTCAAAGTCTTTGGCCAGAGTATTTCAATTTATCGTAATTGTTTTTATTAAACCATGAACTTTTTATTTGGACTATAAAGTTGAGTACGGACGATAATAGAATTTTGACCATTACCAAATTACATAACTCCAAAGTGAAATAGCTTTGACGAAGAGAGTTGGTGTAAATAATTGTCACAATCGAGTAATGCTTACTAAAGTAAAATTGGGTTTTACCAAAACCAAATAAGCGATAAATTTGTTCATAACGTCACAACACCTACTATGTGACGTGTGAACATTAATATTCGAACAGTTCGGTATTAATCGCTGACCAAATTTACACCTAAGAGGCACATATCTGAAACGATGAAATCTCCTTTTATTACCTGATTTAATTAATTTTTATTTATTACAAATTAACTAAAATTTATGAAATATTAATTGTAAAAAAATTTATTTGATGTGTTGAACAATGATAAATAATGCATTTATAATAGTTATAAATATATTAATCGATATACGATATCAATACGCGTTTAAATTTAGATTTAAGTGCAACATACATTGTTCCAGATAGAATTGGTTTTAAGGCCCATAGGAGCATACAAATTTTGGCTAAAATAGCTTGGATAGGTCAGCCAAATGTTGGAAAAAGAGGGAGGCTTTTGAATGGTTTAAAAGAGTAGAATTAGTAAGATAGTGATAAAGATGTGATCCACTTTTCTCTCCATTTGAATTTCTATTTAAATGCCACTCTCTAACATTTATTTGAGACGTTTTGCTTTTCCTCCTGTAAATTTCAACCATCAAACTAAATTTAAACCCAAATGAAATCCACACTCAAATCACATCAAAATTCTTCGATTCGATTGTTGGTGGTAAAGTAGTTCAGGAGCCAGCACTTGGAGAACTTTGAATTTGATTCAAGGAGTCATTTGAAGTGAGATCTCTAGGCCTCATAAAAGGTATTCAACATGTTTACTAATTCATCTAATATTGTTATTATCTGTTATTGTAATATATTGTAGGTTATTAAATTATAATACAAATCTAGTGTATCGATGTTCTATCACATATTAGATGGTTGAATAAATTGGTGCATCTGTATATACATTAAAGAATACTAGAATTGGCCCATGCTTCGCACACGGGCTGTTTATATTAAATGGAAAGTAAGGGCATTTTCGGAATTTCAAAAAGACGCCGAGTAAATTAATTCAACGAATTTTCTTTATCAGTAGTATATATATATTGTGTGTTTGTTGGTATTAGACTCGCAGCCTAAAAATTAAAAAAACATTTTTTAAATTAAATAATATTATATATGATTATCAGTTAATAAATTATATCCCAAAGGTTAAAATCATATAATAATTATTTTAGAACCACTAAAATTTTAGTTTTGCACAGTAATTATTCGGCAGCAAATTATAAATTATTTTAATATATATTTGTATTTATTATATATTTGAATGTTAATAAACTTATATATTTAATAAGAAATTGTTTATATATTTAATTTTGAATTAATTATGAATTTTATTTAATAACATTACATAATTTTTAGATTGCAAAACTAATTTTTTTTAATAATTTTAATAATTAATTTCAATATGTTTTAAATTATTTTATAATTTTTATTTAATAATTATTTGATAAATCCGAATTTTTACTGTACCGTGAGCTCCAAATCAGCTAGCACAAATTTTGTAATATATATATATATGTGTGTGTGTGTGTGTGTGTGTGTGTGTGTGTGTGTGTATGTATATGCACATGTATTATTATATTTATAATAATTTATTAATTAAAATAAAAAAATAATTTTATTCTTAGGTTTGTAGTAGAAACTAAAAAAATTACAATTATTTTATATTAATTATTAAATGGTTATGTTCTTTAATATAAATGAACATTTGTACATATACATCTTAAATATTTCATATAAATTAATTATTATTCCATATATTTATATGTAAATATATGATTTTATTTATAAATGTTTAATTTTATGTAAATAAATATATATGTATATATAACACATTTGATGCATATATATGTGTGTGCGTATTCGTTTAGACAGCACATAGAATACTATAGGGGCTAACATGTCCATTGTTGTGTAAATTCCAACACTTATGCACATGCATGTTAAACCACGCATGCTTTATTATATTGCACACGCACGCACGCACATGTGTATATGATACACATATTAATACATAAAACAAAATAATATAAAATAAAACATTATTTATAAAATTAAATAAAATAATGATTTTATTTAAAAGAAATGTTGACAAATTCTAAATGAATTAGATTCAATAGGCCCAACAATGCAACTGTTATCCCATTTTTTGGTCAAAACTGGAATATCAATGTTGTGTGCGTTTCCACCACGACCGGAGTGAGAAGAAGCAAGCAAGCGTGCATAAGTCAGGGATTTCACTCAAGTATGAAACAAGATCTCATTCGGCATTCGAAACTCCAAGAGCTCATTAGGCATTCCCAGCTCCAACCCACCATTCGGCACCGGACCATTCGGTGTCGGACCAACGTCTCACCAAGCCAAAACTCCACTGCCGAACCATCTCAACCTCCATCCTCCTACCGAACCCAAGCTCCACCGGTCCATAGCATTGCCGAGCCAATCCCTTCTCCACATAGCCGAATCAAACTCTCCCCCTACCACCGAATCAAACCAAGACCGGACCACCGAACCAAGGCTTCTCCATCCTTCTCTCCAAGCACGACCGAACCAAGCTCCGCCGAACCAGATGTGCCAGTCCAGATTGCATCAGCCCAGGCCCACCAACAGCTATAAACATCCAAGACCCCTGCCCCCAGCCTCACTCTATAAATAGAGGGGCAGGGGTACAACAATGGAGGAGAAGTTTTGAGACAAGTTTGAAAGCTCAAGCCTGGAAGGAACTCTCAAACAACTTTAGATACTTGTAATCAAAGCTTTGTACTTGTAATTTAAAGAAAAAAGGAGAATAACATATAAAGTGGACGTAGGCACGTTCTGGCCGAACCACTATAAATCTGTGTGTCTTTTACAGTTTAGTCCCTGCTTTTTATATATTTGCATAAATCGCCCAAATCACTAAATACAATATAAAATCAACCAACTCATACGACTTTGGGTGTTTGCGTCCATTTTTTACGCAAACAGCAACGACCCGAAAATTTTAGTGGTTTTATATATTTTAATTAATTGAATTTTATGAAATTTTAAATAATTGAGTTTTGAAATAAAAATTTAATGCTTGGAATACGTCTAGATAAACATAAAAAATTATAAATTTTCAATTTATCATATGGAAGTTTATTTTTTTATGTAATTCTATTTCAATTTAAACAGTTAAATTTGATGATAGTAAATTATTTTCCAATCCTGAATATTTTTCTATAGAAAACTTTTAAATCATCTTCTGAGTGAGGCGTCATATTTCGTATCTTCAAATTTGGACCGTTATTGCTCCGTTTATCTTATTTTCAACAGATTTGCGGCCTTTACGGTACCGATACCGACTTTTGATAGGATGATCGTACCACTGACATCTGTATATCGTTTTGATCGTCTCGTCGTGCTGATCTCTGTGGTATATTCAATCCAATGTTTTAAAGTTTGGTACGCAGCGGAATCCGCGTAGACGGTAACCTATCGGTAATCAGTTTTGTGCCTATTGATTTTCTTGTGACCCTTCATATATCCACCGGTTAATCTAATAGACATTGACCTCTTTTATAAAATTTAATTTGTGACTTTTCTTTTCCCAACTTTTTTGAAATTTCTAAAAATTTCACCAATTTACTTTCATTTTTTTTCTTTCCATTTTTCGTGTTGTACGTTTCATTTGCATTTGCCTGTAGCCACAAATCTTCTTCCCTCCTTTCACCCATGCCAAACCTATCCAAGACCAGCCATGATCGAAACAAAACTCATCATCGCCTCTCTCCACCTTGTAGATCACCGTCCCCACCTAAGAGACGCCCATGTCAAAACCAAGCAGCACCTTTCCATTACTGTTTCTCCTTCCCCCCTCATCGACTACGCCTTCTTTTTTTCTGGCTGCGACCCATTGAACAGCAACCCATCATCCCATATCCTACCAAACACTCGAGCATCCTCCTTCACGCGACTGCAATCAGTCTTTGACTTCCGTATCCATCACCCACACCTCATTTGCACTCACGTCGACAGCCACCAGTAGCCACGAACCCACTACCCTCCGTTCAACTTGCTCTCGCCTGTGCTTGAGTCCCGCCCCGATCTCCTAGTGACACACACGTGAGCAGCCCTCCTTCCTCTCTCACGTGATGCCACAAGCTAGCCTAAGCCGAGCAACTCATGGCCGCGAGTCTCCTCTTTTATCTCTACTACTAATAAAGAAAATTGTTTGAACTAATTTACTTGGTGTCTTTTTGAAATTTCAAAAATGCCCTTTCTTTCCGTTTACATGTTTTGCACTCAAACAAAATATCAACGTATATAATAATACAAACAGCCCATTTCGAAAAATGGGCTCATACCAGTATATATAAGGTATATTTAGGCATGTGGTATATAATATTAGTTATATTGGTTTTATATATATGTTAGTGTATATATACCAGAAGCTATATAAAGGCTGTACATTTTTTCGTTGTTTGAATATTAAAATTTTGTTTTAAAAAGTTAAACTAGATATTGGTTTTTAAAGTATACATATGTACATCAATAGGAATTTGACATTCTCATCTTACAATTTATTTTAATCTGAATTTTTTTAATGTATATAGATTTACGTGAGTTTATATGATGTTGATAAAGTCAGTATATGTATAGAGTACTAGTTTTTCTTGGCTGTTAAAGGAATGAATATTAGTTTATAATAGATTATGTTTATACGTTGTGCTACAGATTATTCATATAGTTAGTTATATATTCATATTTTGTTAGTAGGTACATATTTGTAGAGTAAATATGTTTTGAGTATATAAAGTGTGAAGTATATACTCATCTGCTATTGGATTTTAAATATAAGTATACAGTAGATATGCTGTGGGTTTGCTGAAAGGAGATTTAGTATAATATGTATGTAGCCTATATATTAGTTTATATATATAGTATACATACGTTCGGGTTTTAATAGATAGGAAGAGAATTTATTTATTTGTGTTTAGATTTAGTATTTATTTGAAAATATGTACACACACACACACACTATTTTAGATTTTGAAATGTATATAGATTCAAATTTAAGGTTTATATATATATTGTTGTTTTATGTAGTATATATGCAAAGTGATATGTTTGTATATCTATATTAGTATTCATTTCAAATCATATATTATGTATATAGGTTAGATTTTAATATATGTGTTTTGATTTAAATGGTGATTTTGAAATACATATATAACTAATTTAATATATGTTTGAATTTAGTATATGATTTATATATATATATAGTTATATACAGTTATATATATATATGAGTTCACTTATATAAGATTATCTTCATCGATCCAGTTCTAATTCGATTTCATCAATTCCTTGTCATCAGCTTTGATCGTCAAACTCGTGTCCATTGTGCTTGCTTTGAAATTCGGGTTTGGATTCGTAACCCATCATGTAGTCTATCTCCTCTAGCCTCGAAAGGTAAGCAATCACTCATTATTAATGTTCTTATATTTATTAAATTTGATTTCAATTGAAATGATAATTGAGATATGCTACTATCAGTTATTTACATTGCTATATGTGCTATGTATTCACCTGTGACATCTGACACCATTATCTGTTATTTGTATTGACGATATATGACTGTTATATTATTATCATATCTGATATCACTATGCAAGTTCCCTATTAGTATAGAATTCATTATGGGTTGAAATGATACATACCTGAATGATTTGTAGAATAGGAGAAAATCGTTATGGGTTGAAATGGTAGACCCAAGCAATTTTCATTGAATTGAATTTGGGATTTCGAGTTGAAATGATATATACCCGTATATATCTAAATTACGGATTGAAATGATAAATATCTGTATCACTTGACTATAGGATAGAAAATTATATACAGACACCGTGGTCTATATATAAAAATATTTTGAAATGATTTCTATGGTTTTGGAAAGAAATATACGGTTTTATATAAATATTTATTTCCGATATTATATAAATGTTATTATATATATAGTTGAATTCTTGATTTTAAGTTATGTTATAAAATAAGTTAATAATAAAGTTTCATTTTTTTAAATATAATTATGATTAAGTTTTTAAATTATATATATTAATATAGAGTGTATAATGATTTTAATAAGTTAAGGCTGGGAGGATAGATTTGAAATTGGTTTGAAAATGTATTTAATTAAGAATTATATTTAATTAAAATCGATTTGGTACTTATTGAATTTGAAATTTTAAAGGATAGGGTTTTTATAATTTGACTTTGGTTAACATGATTTAAATGAATATTTCAAGTTTGATTAAATTGAAGGGAATATTTAGTTTAGATTATTCGAGATTTATTTAAATGACATTGGATTTATTAAGTAGATATTTCAAAACTGATAATGAAGTTGAATTTAGATATATATGAAATTTTCAAATTTAGTTTTAAAATGTTTGAATATTTAAAGCTCTGGAAATATTGAAATTGAAATTGTATATTTTGGGATTTAAATCTGTTTTGAAACCAATATAATTTGAAATGGTTTATTGAGAAACTGAACGGAATTGAAATTGATGATTTGTGACTTGATTAAATTTGAATTTTGGAATTTGGATTGACTTAGAATTGATTTGTGAGATTCGAGGAAGCTATTTTGTTATATAAAGTATTTTTAAATTCCATTTGAAACTATTTATATATTTTAATTTATAAACTATTTTAATATATACTATTTTAACATAAACTATTTTTAATATAAACAGTTTAAGAAATAGAAGTTATGATTTCAAATTATAATTTTCAAAGTGTTATAATTTCAAGTGTTTTGGTTTCGAAGTGTTATAATTTTGAAAAGACTACAATTTTGGAAGTAGATATATTTGAAATGGAAATGACATTGTATTGATATGGTTTTTGAAATGATAATGATATTCTGGTTTTGAAATATAAACTATTTTGAAATGACCGCGATGTTATAATAACGTTTGATTGTTAAAGAGATCGGAATCGGAAGTTGTCATTCTCTCTGCCAACTCCGAAAACCACTTTAACAACCGTGTACGTTGTGGAGATTCCAGAATGAAGTAGGATGGTGGCGACGATCCTATATGAGGTATATACATAGACCCCACTCCCGTGAGTTGGCATAAGGTGGCCAAAACATGAGCAACTGACGAGCTAATGAGGTAGCTTCTTTGATCAAACACACTCCTTCGATACCATTCTATTACTTTGTGATTGATTGGGTGCACCTTTTGATTTTTTTGGGAGTGTGGCTCGAGGTGGGCGACAGCTGCCGTTATGTGTTACCATCGGTCCGGAAGAGTAATTGGTATATCTACCCTGGCATTCCTAGTTGTGTCGTGCCACCTACCTTAGCGTGCTTTACTACGAGTTTGATTTGTGTCGTACCTTTGGAGTATCCTCTGGTGGCTCCCGATCAAGAGGGACTACGGTACAATATAGACTATTGGCACTATAAAATGTGTTAAGGTGGAAAATGTAAAGCCTAACGCTATTTTTAAATATATTATACTTTACTTTAGACATTATTATAATAGCGTATATTGCTACATAGTAGATAATTTAAAGGATCCTTAGGGGATGGTTATCCCAAACATCCTTTGACTTACTTGTATTTCAGTTGTTATTTCACTTGAGTTGGATTTATTGATATAAGAATGTTAATCCTGACTCGAGCGTTTTGTGTTCTGCTTTACGCGGAGTCGGACTGAGTGATACAACTTTTGAGACTCATCTTTGGAGTTGGAGCTTCGTTTAGAGATCCATCTACATCTTTTCAGCTTGGAGTTATTCAGTTGATTCTAGTGATGTATTCTGATCTTGTATTTGACTATTGTATTTGAAACTTCTATTGTAACTTATACATCTGATATATATATATAGTAGCTTCATGAACTGCTATTCATTTTGTTTCCGCAGCATATTGTTATATTACTCCGTGTCTGTGATTCTGTGATTATTTGTTTACTGTATATGCTGAGTTTTACCAAATATAAATTAACAAACTGGTATATTGAGCAATTCAATTCCGGCATGTGTGGATGTGAATGGTTGAAAATATCAGGATGTTACAAATAAAGTTCCAAAATGGTGATTTTTTTTGAAATTCACCCATTTCTTTTACTGCGAGCTGGCACAGTTCCAACAAGTTACCTTTGGCATTGTGGGCTGGTCATATTTGTGAGAAACGACTACACAAACCGAAAGCCAAAGGTTTTGTCTCGTAAGTTGGTTCTGAACCATTTGACTCGTGTTAGTCATGATCAAAGGGAAAAAGACTAAGCACCCCTTTAGTGGGAATAATGAAAGTGTCGATGAACTCTTAGGCATAGTACGTAGTAACATATGTATCCTAATGCCTATAATCATCAAGGATAATATTTCTTATTTTTTTACCTTCAATGATGATTTCTTGAGACTAGGATATGTGTATCTTATGAAGAACAAATCCGATGTCTGTGAGAAATTTGTTATGTGTAAAAATGTAGTAGAGAACTAAACGGACCCTATGATTAAGATTCTTCAATCTGATCGAGGAGGTTAGTATGTTGGATAGGAATTCCAATAGTTTTTGAAAGATAATGAGATTATCTTTCAGATGAATCCATCCTATATTCCACAACACAATTGTATGTCAAAGTGAAGGAACCGAACCTTGTTAAATATGGTTCGTTCTATGATGAGTACAGCTAAGTCACCTCTACCCTAACTGAGATGTCCGCTTGAAACCGCAGTACATATGTTTAACTTTTTATCCACTAATCTGCACCTAAAACACCATATGAGATATATTATTGTAAGAAACCTTAATGCATGTATTTGAAGGTGCGGGGTTGTCCAGCTACATTAAGAATGTTGGTCCGAATAAACTAGAGGTAAGATTGAAGGATGCAGTGTACGTGCTAATATAGTACAAACGGATCGTGTAATATGGAATATAATATAAATGCGGAAATAGATGATAATAGCAAAGTAAATAAAAAATAGAAAAATCACACCAGAGATTTTTATACTGGTTCGGAGCACCGTCCTACGTCCAGTCCCAGACTTCTATCTGGATTTTCACTACCAACTACCTCGCTTCACCCGGAGGAACAAGTTTACAACCCCCGAGCAGACGAACGGGATTTCACGCCTCTAATATACTGAGGACTTCAATACTTGCCTCTTACAACACCGAGGACTTCAACACTTGCCTCTTACAACACGGAGGACTTCAACAAAGATAAATATAATTGTTTCTTGACGGTATCTGTTCTTGCTAACACTATTTTGTCACTTGTAGTACAAACTTCCTATAATCTTATCCTCAAATAGATTATTTGTATATATGAAGATTTGGAAGTGGATATCGTATTGAATCAAAAGGATGTTAAATAAATTTCAGGATTCAAAACGATATATGATAGAATATGAGCAATTTGAACGCTTGAGAGTACAAGATAGTGATCAATAGAATAGAGATTAGAAGAATAGAAAATTGGTTCTTTGGAATAATGATTTCATGATGTTTATATAAGAAATAAGCAGTTGTAACCTTTTGTGAAAAGGTATGAACAAAGGTCATGATCATTGGTGAAGAGAAAGAGAAGCAACCGTTGAAGAAAAGGAAGTGTCTATACGAAGGGTTGCTTTCTGTTTGAAAACGGTCGACAGGTAAAAAAGGACCAATAGACAGGAATTTGAATATATATACGTTATGTTCACTTGTGCACGTTATCTGTGCATTCTGGGTAGAAACGGTCGACCACCTGGTTTTGACCAGTCGACCGGTTTTGCCCAGAGTGCACAGTTAATGTGCACTCATATATATTTATATATATATTCGAAGATTGAAGGTATATTCTATTTTAGGGTAGATTTTAACATAAATAATCATTACTAACATACCAAATAATCAACCTCTAATAATATGGAGCTCTTTGTGTCTGAATAATTTCTTTTTGTCGATCACGGCTTATCCCTTTGTCAGAAATCAAAACTCTAAAAAATCTTGACTCAACATTCTCCCCCTTTTTGATTGATGACAACTTAGTTATGAATCTCCCCTTGTATATGATATCCCTTGAGATTGTGTCCTGCATATATACTGTTAGCACAATTTTCTCCCCCTTTGTCATCGACAAAAAGGAGTTGTTTAAATGGAGGATGTAAAAGAGATTATAAGTAACATAAAACTACTACCATAGATCAAGAGTAACATTCACAAAGAATTATAATACACATAAGTCTAGTACGAATTAAAACATGACACTATTTAGTACAAGTGCCAGATAATGTATTTAAAGCAAAAGCTAAAGTCATAAGTACGCATAAAAGATAAAAAAGAGATAGACTAAAAAAGACTTATTCTGACTCCGTCTCACCCTCTTCTTCTTCTTCTTCTTCTTCTTCAACAAGCTAAGATTTCCCGTGTCGACGTTCATGACTAGTTCGCGAGCTTGTGCCCTCCTCCGAAGATGTCCAAGCAAAAGTAGGAGGAGCTGGGCGCTTGCCAGGGTCTGAAGCTTGCATTGATGAAGATGATGCACCACAAGATATTGCTTCCTGTATAGAAACAAGAAAGACCTAAGTTTGTTAAAGCGTTTATCCATTTTTGTGTCCATGCGCTTAAGTCGTGCTTCGAGAAGGAATTGATTTCGAGCAATAGTTTCAAGTGATTCTTTTGTTGAGGAGGATGATCGTAAAAGTTTGACTTCCTCAGGTTTAGGGCGAGATGAAGCTTCTTTATGTCCTTGTTCTTTCCATTGTTCGAAAGGCATAATATTAAAGTATGGAGCGGGAAGCTTCATTCTTGTAATGGTTGCTTTGTTGATGACTTTTGGTTTGGAAATTAAAGACTTGGGAGGTTCAATGCCACAATCAAGCAAGATACGAATAATATACTCGTTATAGAACAAGTGTGTTCTAGAGGAATCATTTACTTTCAAAATCTCATCAAAGATCATACCAATCCAATTTATGCGAATACCCCCATAGATTGAGTATAATGCCTTGAAATTTTCTTTATAGACGGCATCAAAATTTCCTATTCTTGGTAAAAGAGAGTGCATAAGAGTATAGTGAAGAATTCTTGCAGATGGCCGTAAACCCATAGACTTAGTGATATCCTTGTCATCTTCAATAAATTGATGACTAATTTGATTACGGATATGAACATTGCAAAATTTACTTGAGAATTTTTCACCAAAAAATGAAGAACCAAGAACGGTTGCCATCCTATCACATGAGATGAATACTTCTTTGCCACATACAACGGACCAAAGACAATAATTGGGATTCTCGGGCTTGTTTTTCTCTAAATTTAGGTTAGCATAGAATAATTTGATCATTACATGGTTAATTTCAACATTGTTTTGATCAAAATCAATTAGATTTTCAATGTTGGCTTTCTTTGCTAAACTAAGAATACGATAATTAGAGAAATCTGAAAATTTAATAAAAGAACCCGGATGGATTTTAAAATCCTTCATCTCATTCAACCTTTTGATTGCTATTGGATCTATAAGCCACTTCCTGACAGAGAGATCAATTGGTTATGTTTCGGAGGTAGAAGCTTGTTTTAATTTCTTTTGTGGAGGAGCCATTTTAGAGAGATTGGTGGAAGAATATATTTTTAGGGTTATGAGAGTTTTGTTGGAGAAGGAAGAAATGAAGAGATGGGGAAGAAAGGACCGTATAGTGCCTTTTTAAAAAAAATAACAGAACGAAATCGGTCGACCGCCCCAAAATAAACGGTCGATCGTTTTTACACAGAGACAAAAACGGTCGACTGGTTCATTTTGGCCGGTCGACTTGTTTTTCTGTGAGTTGTTTTCCTTCCTTCTTGCATGAATTTCTGAAGTTAACGGTCCACATAATATTGAATTTATTTAAGAACATGATATGTATGTATGTATGTATGTGTATATATATATATATATATATATATATATATATATAAACGAGAATACAATCATAATATTAAAACAGGTTTAATGAGAGGTAGAAGAATTATGATCGGAAGTCTCTTCTTTGACATCGGTAATGCATGATTTCCATGGCGACCACTTTTCTTTCGCTCCTTCATTTTGAGCATAGTTTTTATCCCATGAATTTGGGCTTCTAGAGGATGAAGGTGCATGAGGCATTGGCTCGTATACGCCATGTTTGTTTGAACCACAGAAGAATGATGCCATTCTTTCTAGAAGAGATAGACGTTCCAAAGTCAGTTGTTGCTCATAATGCAGCTGTCTTTGAAGATCAATTTGATGTTTTTGATAATGATGAATCTCATTGATCTTTTCTCTGGTACGGGGTGAACAAAACAATACCTTCTTTGCTCGTTTCGAAGTAGGCGTATTGCCAGGAGTATGAATGCATTGGTGATGACACTTTGATTTGTGTTTTGGAGTTTCAAGAGAGTAATATTCTTCTGGCTCAGAACTTGTGATCGAAATGTGGGATTTTTGAGCACACTCATCACAAATATGTGCCATAATGAACTATAAACTTATTAGGCTCAGATAAAAGTGATGAAAACAATATTTTTGTTAAGCTTATATAACAATTCCTATATATAAGCTTGTGGATGAAAAATGACATGCAAATTTGGCCATAAAAAAATTTGAAGCTCATACTCAATTTCCTAATATAGTAATAGGAGAAAAAATCCGAAAGGAACTTAGAATATTACATTAAAGATTTACTTATCAAGTTCTTTTCTAGAAATTAAACCAAGTTCTCTATGGAATTTAATGAAATTAGACTCATGTAGAGGCTTAGTAAAAATGTCCGCTAGTTGATTATCAGTTTGGATATATTCGACACATATATTTCCTTATTCGATATCGTCTCTAAGGAAATGATGACGGATATCAATGTGTTTGGTTCTGGAGTGATTCACTGGATTCTTAGAAAGATTTATAGCACTTTTGTTATCACAGTATATAATAGAATTTGATAAATGAATATCAAAATCTTGAAGTGTTTGTTGCATGTATATTACTTGAGTACAAGCGAGAGCTGCTGATATATATTCAGCTTAACATGTTGATAGTGAAACACAATTTTGTTTCTAATTAAAACAAGAGACAAGTGATTTTTCGATAAAATGGCACGTACCACTTGTACTCTTTCTATCCGTTCGAGAGCCTCCAAAATCAGCATCACTATATGATACTAATTCAAATGGACATTCTTTTGGATAAAAAAGACCGAAATCTTTGGTATTATTAAGATAATGAATTATACATTTCACTGCTCGTAGATGTGATTCCTTTGGATCTGCTTGAAAGCGTGCACATAAACAAACACTCATCATTATATCTGGACGACTTGCTGTAAGATAAAGAAGAGAACCTATCATGCTTCGATAAAATTTCTGGTCAACACTCTTACATTTTTCATCTTTTTCAAGATGTGTAGTTGTACTCATAGGAGTAGGTTTTCCAGATGTGTTATTTAACCCGAAGCGATTGATAAGATTTCCGCAGTATTTTTCTTGATTAATAAAGATACCATTCGGAAGTTGTTTGATTTGAAGTCCAAGAAAATATGACAGTTCTCCCATATGAGACATTTCGAACTCTTTGGTCATAATACTTGCAAATTCCTTGCAGAGTTTATCATTTGTTGAACCAAAGATGATATCGTCTATGTATATCTGGATAACTAGAATATCCTTTTGAGAATGTTTGATAAACAAAGTTTGATCGACTTTGCCTATTTGAAATCCTGAGTTAATAAGATAGCTACGTAGTCGTTCATACCAAGTACGAGGTGCTTGTTTTAAACCATACAGAGCTTTCTTAAGTTTGAACACATGGTCAGGATATTTTTCATGTACGAACAAAGGAGGTTGTTCGACATAGACATTCTCTTTGATAAATCCATTGAGAAAAGCACTTTGACATCCATTTGATAAAGTTTGAAATTATGGTGACAAGCAAAAGATAATAGGATTCTAATAGCTTCTAGTCGAGCAACTGGTGCAAAAGTTTCTTCATAATCGATACCTACTTCCTGATTATACCCTTGTGCTACTAATCTTGCTTTATTTTTGGTGATATTTCCTTGTTCGTCAGCCTTATTTTTATAGACCCATTTAGTACCAATAACTGACTGATCAGTTGGTCTTGGAACAAGTTCCCAAACGTCATTGCGCTCGAACTGATTTAGTTCTTCCTGCATGGCAATGATCCAGTAATCATCTGTAGCAACTTCTTTTGGATTCTTAGGTTCGATATTTGAGAGAAAAGCGACATGACCCATTTGGTTAAGTTGACTCCTTGTTCTGACATGTGATGTTACTTCACCGATTATATTTTGGGCCGGATGGTCTCTTAATATCCTTGGTGGTGATTGTAACTCACATATTTGAGGAATATTCTCAATAATTATTTCCGAGTCAGAATCAATATTTGTGATGATTGGATTGTCAGTGACTATTGATTCGTCATCATCTGATATAGTGTGAGGATGCTGGTAGAATTCATCAAAAGAGACATGAAGTGATTCTTCAATAGTTTTGGTTCGTTTATTAAATATACGATAGGCCTTGCTTCGTTCCGAATAACCGACAAATATTCCTTCATCGGCTTTTGGATCAAATTTGCCAAGCTGGTCTTTCGTATTTAAAATAAAGCACTTGGAACCAAAAACTTTGAAGTATGAGATTTTAGGCTTTCTTTTGTTAAATAATTCATAAGGAGTATTCTTGGTAAGAGGTCTTATGGACACACGGTTTAAAACATAACAGGCAGTTGCGACGGCTTCTGCCCAGAAATGTTTTGGTAAGGTGGTTCCATTCAATAATGTTCTTGCACATTCTTGTAAAGTTCGGTTCTTCCGTTCTACAACTCCGTTCTGTTGTGGAGTTCTGGGAAACGAAAAATTATGATTTATACCTTTCTTTGTACAAAAATGTTCAAATTCATTATTTTCAAACTCTCCGCCATGATCACTTCTTATATTTTTAGCTTTAATCCCTTTTGATTTTTGAATTCTTTTGATGAAAGATTTAAAATGATTGAAAGTGTCACTTTTGTTTTTTAAGAAAATTGTCCATGTGTAACGGGAGAAATCATCAACAATTACAAGCACATATTGAATGTGATTTATTGACTGAACCCTAGTAGGTCCAAATAAATCCATGTGTAGTAACTCAAGTGGTTGTAATGTTGATATGATTTTCTTGGATTTAAAAGATGATTTGGTCAATTTTCCTAGTTGATATGCATCACAAATGTTGTTAAGCTTAAAACTCATTTTGGGTAGTCCTCTAACTAGATTGTTTTTGGCTAGCTTGTCAATAGTTCAGAAGTTTATATGACAGAAGCGTTTGTGTCATAGCCAAGGATCATTATCATTAGCCACAAGACACATATTTGAATTATGATTAATATTCATATTCAGAATATATAAATTTTTGTCTCTATAACCTTCGAAAACTAAATTATGGTCTTTATCTAAAATACTACACTTATTATTCGAAAAGGAAATTGTAAAACCCTTGTCACATAACTGACTAATACTAAGTAAATTGTGTTTTAAATTTCTAACTAGCATGACATTAGTAATAAGAGGTAAGTTAGATGTACCGCAATTGCTCGCATCGCCTTTGCCGATGATATAGCCTTTTGAATTATCTCCAAAAGTGACGGAGCCACCATCTGAGTATGTAATATTTGTTAATAAGCTCTTGTCTCCAGTCATGTGCTTCGAGCAACCATCGTCCAATATCCACTTTCCTCTTTTCTTAAGTGGGACCTGCAAAAAATAAAATTAAGTCCATGGTACACACTTTTTATGGGGTCCTAAGAGTTAGGTCTTAGGAGTCCAAACCCACAGGGGTCTGGTATCCCCTTTATATACATAATTAGTATTAAGATGCACAGTATTCATGAAATTCTGAATATATTTGTTCCTAATCAAATTGTTATTTGTTTTAGGAACCATATTTTGATAGTCTTGATATTTTTCTTTTGAAATTTCACAATTGGTTTTGGTTTGGAATATAATAAACTAAGATTTTTCTTAGCTTCAGTTTTTTGTACTTTCTTCTTCCTTTTATTACCAAGATGTTTCTTGGTTTCTTTTTTCTTATATCCCAAATCTTGTTTATTTGAAACAGATTGTGAATTTTCAATGATTTTTGTCAAATTTTCTCGACCTTTGTTAAAGTTAGAAACATTTTGAGTAATGTTATCTAACTTAGTTTGTAAACTAGCCTTCTCTAGGTCTAGAATTTTGACTTTTGCCTCAAGCTCATGATTTTTAGTAGTGAGAGCATCATTTTTCTCTTTTTGAGTTTCAATTTCTTGACTCAAAAGAACTAGTTGAGAGTCAACATTAGATGATGATTCTTGAAAATTTTCAAGTTCTTCTTCTAATATTTTCTTCTTGTCTTTTAACATATCTCGTTCAAATTCTGCTCTACTCAAATCTTCTTTGGCTTCTTTTAGCTGTCGTTTTATGTCTTTATATTTGACTATCAATTCAGCATTAATATCAAGTATTTCATCGAATGTAGGAAATTGTACCCCATCTTCTGTTGCCATGAAACATGCATTTGCTTGTTCATCTTCCGTATCACTATCACTTTCTGATGAGTCTGTATCATCCCATGTTACCGAGAATGCTCGTTTCTTTGATTTGTCCTTTTTATATCTTAATTTGTCATTTTCTGACTTCTTCTTTTGCTTCGGACAATCCTTGTGCATGTGCCCCTTTTTGTGATAGTTGAAGCATTCTATAGAGGATGATGTTGGTTTATTTGATCCAGATTTCTTTCTGTTATAACGACTGGCTTTTTGCTGTTTTAGGAATTTTTTGAAACCTTTTGCTATGAATGCCAGATCTTCGTCTTCAGACTCTGATTCATTTTCGTCTTTTTCAGCATGGAATGCCATGTTTTTCTTTTCTTCTTTTTGTTCCTTTCTAGTCTGCAAGTTAGCTTCGTAGGACATTATATTTCCTATAAATTCATCTGGCTTCATGACAGAAAGGTCATTAGCTTCTTCAATTGCTAATACTTTTCCTTCCCATTCACTAGTCAGAGAATGTAGGACTGTTGAAACAACATCAAAATCAGAATACTTTTGTCCTAAGCCAATAAGTGCATGGTGGATAGTTTGAAACCTTGAATACATATCATTGAGTGTCTCATTTGGTTTCATTTTGAAATTTTGAAATTGACTTTTCAGCATGGCTATTTTGGCTTGTTTAACCTTGTTAGTACCTTCATGAGTGATTTTTAGCGTTTGCCAAATTTGATATGCAGTAGTGCAGATACTAACACGGTTATATTCATTTTGGCCTAATGCACAAAATAACTTATTTATTGCTCTTGCATTCACGACTGCTACCGTTTTCTCAGCCGCAGTCCATTCTGAGTAATCAGTTGTTGGATTCGCTATTTATTTTTGAGTTGCATTCCAAGCATTATAACTATTTGATTGCATAAAGAATGACATACGTGTTGCCCAATAACTATAATTAAGACCATTGAAAAATGGAGGTCTTTGTGTCGACTGACCTTCCATGTAAGTGGTGTTTTGAGTGCTAGTACTTGCGTTATTTGCCATATTACAAGAATATATCAAATAATTGTGTTACGGTTATATGATGGCTGTGCTCTTATACCAAGTGAAGGATGCAGTGTACGTGCTAATATAGTACAAACGGATCGTGTAATATGGAATATAATATAAATGCGGAAATAGATGATAATAGCAAAGTAAATAAAAAATAGAAAAATCACACCAGAGATTTTTATACTGATTCGGAGCACCATCCTACGTCCAGTCCCAGACTTCTATTTGGATTTTCACTACCAACTACCTCGCTTCACCTGGAGGAACAGGTTTACAACACCCGAGCAGACGAACGGGATTTCACGCCTCTAATATACTGAGGACTTCAATACCTGCCTCTTACAACACCGAGGACTTCAACACTTGCCTCTTACAACACGGAGGACTTCAACAAAGATAAATATAATTGTTTCTTGACGGTATCTGTTCTTGCTAACACTATTTTGTCACTTGTAGTACAAACTTCCTATAATCTTATCCTCAAATAGATTATTTGTATATATGAAGATTTGGAAGTGGATATCGTATTGAATCAAAAGGATGTTAAATAAATTTCAGGATTCAAAACGATATATGATAGAATATGAGCAATTTGAACGCTTGAGAGTACAAGATAGTGATCAATAGAATAGAGATTAGAAGAATAGAAAATTGGTTCTTTGGAATAATGATTTCATGATGTTTATATAAGAAATAAACAGTTGTAACCTTTTGTGAAAAGGTATGAACAAAGGTCATGATCATTGGTGAAGAGAAAGAGAAGCAACCGTTGAAGAAAAGGAAGTGTCTATACGAAGGGTTGCTTTCTGTTTGAAAACGGTCGACAGGTCAAAAAGGACCAGTAGACTGGAATTTGAATATATGTACGTTATGTTCACTTGTGCACATTATCTGTGCATTCTGGGCAGAAACGGTCGACCACCTGGTTTTGACCAGTCGACCGGTTTTGCCCAGAGTGCACAGTTAATGTGCACTGATATATATTTATACATATATTTGAAGATTGAAGGTATATTCTATTTGAGGATAGATTTTAACATAAATAATCATTACTAACATACCAAATAATCAACCTCTAATCATATGGAGCTCTTTGTGTCTGAATAACTTCTTTTTGTCGATCAAGGCTTATCCCTTTGTCAGAAATCAAAACTCTAAAAAATCTTGACTCAACAAAGATCGGCACTTATTGGATATCCTAAATACTGAATGGGATATATATTTTATGATAATGAGGAACAAAAAGTTATTGTTTCTCAGTATGCTATTTTTTTAGAAAAGGAGTTAATATCAAAGGAAATCAACAGCGAAATTATAGATTTAGATAAGATGCAAGAAGTTAACAATTAGGAAAAACCAGTAGTAGAACCGAGTTCACTCGTAAGTGAAAACACGCAACCTATTAAAAGGCCAAGTAGGGAATCAGCCCTTTTGAATTAGAGATAGGCTTTTACTCAGCATTAGAGAGATACTATGGTTTTCTAATTAATGGAGAGAATGAGGATTGTGTCTTAGATGATGACACTCCTATATCTTTCCAAGAAGCATTACGGAGTAAAAGCTTTGCACTTTAGCTTGGTGCAAAGAAATTCAAAATGGATTCCATGTAAGAAAACAAGGTATGGACTTTGTCGGATGTGCCCAAAGTGATAAAACCCATCGGCTACAAATGGTTTTTTAAGAAAAAGCTAAATGCATATAGGGAAATAGAGGCTTATAAGGCTTGGCTAGTTGCGAAAGGATTCCGTCAAACTCAAGGTGTTGATTATGATGAGATCTTGTCCGTTTAGGTTATGCTAGCCAAAGCTATATTCTATGGCTATAAAATATGGCAAATGAATGTAAAGACATATTATCTAAATCACGATTTAGAAAAAATCGTCTATACGTAGCAGCCTGATGGCCTTTTGGTCAGTGGGAGTGATGGCAAGGCTTACAAGTTGTTAAAGTCCATTTATGGACTCAAACAAGCTTCAAGAAGTTGGAACAAGTATTTTGATAAGGTAATCAGAACAAAGAGGAAATATGCATATATAGAAAGGAGCATGGCAATGTTATCATATTCTTAATGCCATATGTTGATGACCTTATGCTAAATGGCAATGACATTTCGTTATTGCAATCAGTGAGAGCTTGGCATTCCATGAACTTCTCCCTAAAGGATTTGGGAGAAACATGCTATATACTAGGTATAAAGATCTATAGAGATAGATATAAGAGGTTGTTAGGATTGTCCTAATCCCTATACATAGATACCATACTGAAGTGTTTTAGTATAGGGAATTCCAAGGATGTAAATGTTCCAATGCAGTTTGGAATCGTCCTTTCTAAGAATGATGACCCTCATACAGATGAGGAAAAAGAGTGTATGAATGTAACGACCCGTAGTTTTCAATAATTAAAAATATTAAATTAATTTAGGATTTGCAATTTAATATCGTGAGAAAATAAAATTTTAAGATTTATTAATGAGAAAATAATTAGAATATGATTTAATAATGTTGTTTGAATGCTATTGACAATTATTTTAATGTAATTTCAACCAATTGAAATTTTTGTAAAGTTAATTCGGCTAAAATTGTAAATAAGGAACTAAATTGGTATTCAATGGAATTAATGAAATTGAAATATTATAATTAATATAGTGAAAGTCGATAAGCGTAAAATGATGAATGTAATAAAATGTAAACTTATGTAATAAAATTCATAGGGCAATAGATGATTGTATAATAAGAGTGGAAATCAAATAATAGAATTTATTTGAAATTTAAAATATAATTAACTAGGATTTTATTATAGTGTAATTGAACGTTGAATTGAATGAAATATCTTAATAGTGAATTTAACATGGCAAAATTGTTTTAAAAGATTATAAATTCATAGGTAAAAAAAAATGACGAAAATTGTTAACTATTTAACTTGAATTTGAAGAGTAAATCAATCAATTTAATAACAATTTATTTAATTAATGTGAAAATAGCCATTTTACCACTGTATCAGATTTCGACGAAACCATTTTCATCAGATCCGCAACAGTAATTATTGAAGGATTTCGATTTTCGTAGCGATTGGACTTATGTTTGATCGTGCGGGTTTGAAACGCATAAAAATCAATTTAATGAGTTCAATTTAAAATAAGCTGATTTTCAAAGCTAATTTTGTATACAATGGAATTTGGATTTGAAATCGATTTTATTGAGTTTAAAAATATCGAAAACATCTATTTTGATACATGGAATGACCTACTTTTGTTTCGGGAATGAAACGGGCTTATCGGGTCGTTGTTATCATTTCGATCCAATTCAATATGTTATACATTCTTATTTATCCTTGTCCATATAAATAGATTTTGTTTCTCAAAACCTAGTGACCTTTCAGTTTATTCTATACTTACATCAACTTCTTTTCTGTTCCTTCCTTTCAATGGTAGATATCCTAAAACCCAATTCAATTTCAAATCAAAATCAGTTTCAAAAACTTAAAACTCTCCAAACCCTAGCAAATTATATATCGTTGGAAAGCTCCTGACGAGCGCAATTTACTATCATAATTATTTTTTTTGATTTTGTGCAACATTTGACTAGAAATCGAGGAAGAACCTCGGCCTTCCATATTGGGTATTTCCGATCCAACGGTGGATCATCGATTTCACGACGATCGGGAGGTGCATTATTGTGGAGATCGACGAGCAGCACTCATCTATGGGTTTCGTTGTTGCCAAAGGTGCTTGGATTTGCCAGGACTGGCACGAGGAGGGGTGAAGTTCATTATGGCAATGGAGGTGGATGGTGGAGTCGCGCATTATCGCGCTGGAATGGAGGAGGTCGGCTCGGAGAGGGGGAGAGGCTGGTGACGTTAGATCGTGGTGATAGCACGAGGAACGGTGGCGATTTCATCGTCGAAGTGGCGGCTGTATGTCGAACGTTGGAGCATGCTAGGGTATCTCGGTGTAAAGGGTAAATGTGATGTGCATTATTTAATTAATTAATTATAATATATTATAAATTTAAATATTCTAACGATTATATCTTTTGCACATGAGCTCGGATTCATGCGCAGTTTTCTATGTTACGATCGTGCTGAAATTCCGGACTATGGAACTTGTTTGGTTGGATTCTAAGACCGTTAGAGTTTTGGGCTTTAACTAGATTTTAAATCTTCAAAAAATCAAAGGTGAGTGTTATAACCCACTCATAACTATTAAACTATCTTATGTTAGTTAAATTAAATTTATGATGTGATTAAAAATTGATTGACTGCTGTTTGGTATTTTAAATTATCATTCCAGTTAAATCTGACTTTTACTGAATTTAATTGTCATTTTATTTAATATTGAGCTTCAAATTGCCAGCTAAATGCCCAATAATGATCACTTGTTTATTTGTTGTGATTTATTAATTGATTTGAATGATGACTGTGAAGGATGTTTAATTGTTGATATTTGGATGATTGGATATATATTTATTCATATATTGTTATCACCTGCAAGTTCCCTTAGTTTATTGTTTGTAAATCACTATGGGTTGAAAATATATATACCCGGATGGTCCCGTAGATTAAGGAAAAATCATTATGGGTTGAAATGATAAACTCGAGCAGTTTTATGGATTTTGAATTTTATTTGGGATTACGGGTTGAAATGATATATATATATATATATATCCGTAAATATAAATTATTAATGGTTGAAATGATATATATATATATATATCACTTGACCATAGGGTAGAAAATTATATACGGACACCGAATTGGTTAAATTAAATGATTTTCAATCCTTAATTTTTGGATCCATTAAATGATATTTTGAAGAAATTTTACTTACATAAATTGAATTATTTTCAAAATCCAAGCTTTAAAATGTTGAAATTGAAATAGGTTTAAATAAATTATTTAAAAATTCAACTGAAATTATAAATTTGAACTTTAAATATAAATGAAATTTATCAAAATTGAGTTATTATAAATGTTTGAATATTTAAACTTTGAAATCTATTGAATTTGAAGTGATTTAAATTTATAGTTCAAACATGGATTTGAAATCGATATAGATTGAAATAGTTTTAATGAGAATTTGAATTGAAAGATTAAAACTAAGTTTTTTTATTTAAATCTGTATATGGTCCAGATTTGTTAGAATGGAAGAAATAGTTTAATTTGATACTATTTTCAATATAAATTATTTTAATATAAGCTGTTTAAATATCTATTATTTTAAAATTCAGATTTATTTAGATTTTCAAACTATTTACTATAAAAACCATTTCTAAAAATCAAACCATTTTATATTTAAACATTATTAAATCAATTTTTGAACTATTAAACCTATTTTAAACCTATTTTAACCTATTTTAAACTATACTAAATTATATTAACTATATTGAACCTATTACTATATTAAAACTATTTTAAACTATATTAAATCTATTTTAAACCATTAAACCATTTAAACTATTTTAATTATTAAGCTATATTTTAAATGATTTAAACTATTTTAAACTATTAAACTATTTATGACTATCCAAACTATTTTCAAATTTCCCAACTATGCATTGAATTGTTTATATTTAAATCCTTGATTTAAAGGTGAATTTAGTTAAATGATGTTATAACCAACGTCGGAATTTGAAATGATATATTCTGGTGAAATGGCATATTTTGAGCAAATATGATGGTTTTGAAATGAGGAATATTTTGGATTGAATATAAAATTTTGATATGACGGTTTAATCTCTTTTGTGGTTATGATTTTGAAAGTGAATACGATTCGAAAGTGATATGATTTTGATGTGAATATGATATTTTGATATCAATTATTTATTGTTTTGGAAATGTAAAAGAACCAACCGGTGTGAAATAAGCGTTTGGTTGTTAAAGAGACCGGGATAAGATATTGTCATACTCCCTGCTAATACCGAAATCCACTTTAACAACTTTGGACGTGTTGGAGAATCCAGAACAAAGTAGGATGGTTTGACGATCGCTACTGCATAAGGTATGAACGCAGCCCTGACCCCCTCGGGTCAGCTTGATATGACTAAAACAAGAGTTATATCTGGGCCAAGTGTGGTCGCACCTCTGATCGGACATGCTTCTATGATACCGTATCTATAACTTTATGATTGATTTGGTGGCCACCTTCAGTTCGATTATGGGAGTGTGTTCCTAGGTGAGAGGTAGTAGCTCTATGCGTTGACCAGCCTGATTCTGCAAAATGGTTGTACCCTACCCTGAGCATTGCCTCGCGTGCCTTGTCATATGCTTTATTGATCACATTACGAGTTTGTTTTGTGTCATACCTATGGAGTGCCCCTGATAGACCACTGGTTTGGTGGAGTTTATAGTACTGTATAGACAACAACATATATATACACACACACACATATATAAATGAGTTAATGGGGATATGAGTGATGCCTTAATGCTATCTTAATACTTTACTGTAGACATATTATAATAGTGTATAATGCTACATAGTAGATAGTTTAACGGATCCTTAGGTGATGGAATCCCGTACATCTCTTAAGCTATTGCATGCATGTTAGATATTAGGTAGGAGATGTAAAATCCCATAAACTTCTCTGAAGCCATTACACTCATATTTATTTACTGTTGATTTAACTTACATAAGATCTTTTAGTTCTGACTCGAGTGTTTTTCCTTTTCATTACGCTCGGATCAGTCTGAGTTTTTTATTGTATTGTAGATCACTTTATTTCTTGAGGATGAAGACAGAGATTTGTATACTATATATATATATATATATATATATATATATATATATATATATGTATTCTATTGCATCATGGTGTTCCGTTGCATTGTTTATTTATTCGTGTTGTATGTATAACTCTGATCTGTATTGTAAACTATAATCAAATATTATTTGTAAAATGGCTTCATTAACTATTATTTGATCATTATGTTTTGTCATTCCACCATGAAAATCTGTTTTTTTGTTTTTCTTTCTTTTCCCTTGTTTTCTTAATTAACCTATAACAATCTTTCTTTTTGAATGGTTCGAGTCTGACATGTATGGTTTATTGTCGATTTAACCCATCCAAAAAGACGGTTCCTTACAATGAAGAGGATCCTTTATGCTTCAACCATAGGTTCCATAACGTATGTTATGCTATGTATTGGACCAAATGTAACTTACACATTAGACCAAATAGAGGCCTCCTTACAAAGGGGTATATGAATTCGAGCTTTCAAAGTGACATTGATAATAATACATCAGCGTATGCTTATGTCTTTATGCTTAATGGCAAAGCCGTCAGCTGGAAAAGTTCCAAATAAAATAAAGTAGTGGATTTGACATTGAAGGCCGAGTACAATGCCCTTAATGAAGCAGCTAAAGGAGAAATATGGATGCATAAGTTTTGAGTGAGCTCAGAGTGATTCCCAATACCGAGAATCCTATGGTAGTGTTCTTTGAGCTAATGCAGCTATTCGAATCGTGGCCCAGAGTACATAAGAAGTCATGAAACATTCTATGAAAGTTCCACTAGATTAGAGAGTTTGTTGGGAAGAAAGAAGTCATGATACAAAGGGTAGATACCAAGGATAATTTAGTAAATCCATTCACTAAGGTTAAGATCGACTGGCTCTTGAGAGGCGAACTGAAAGGATGGATTAAGATTTTGCAATTGGCCCTAAGTGCAAGCGGGAGATTGATAGAGTTAGGGGTATGCTCTAAGTGAAATTCTGTAATTTATTGTACATAATTAACTCTGCAATCAATTCTCATTCGAAATAAAGGTATTTTTCTTTCTATTGTATATTTGTTATAATGTGTTATAAATAATTATATATTTACTTAAAATATATTTAATAGAAAATTCATAAATTGTATGTTTACGACAATAATTGCAAATAGTTGTAACCATAAGTATTGTATCACAATATAATAAACATACCATTTTAAATATTCCCAGTTAAGATGCATCGAGACTGAATGTTGACGCATCCGTTGTTAATTGAACACATAACACTGGCCAAATTTTAGGCGTTGTAATACTCATGACGGGTATGGGTAGAAAAGGGTTATATACTGATAGTTATTGGATAACTATGGAATGACTCACTTGATAGTTTTCTGTTAGTTAATGTAAATAAGGTTAAATAAAAATATCCATGTAACTAATTTTCATAGTTATCTCGACTTGAGGATACTATCGATCTTTAATATGAAAGCTCTACTTTGATTATATTCAAATCATAGTATGACATCCATCGAACAACTATAGTTGGGTCAAGTGGAAGTATTGGAAGTGAAACACTATTTAAGAAAGGATTTGTCTCCTCGATTATATTAGGTTAGTATCACGATCAACTGAAATCAACTCAAAGTTAAAATCTCTTGCTAGAGTAATTTGATTAATAATAATTACTATTATTGAACCAAGGACTTTTTTTTGGATTATAGAGTTGAATATGAACGATATCGAAACATTAACCAATACCAAATTCCATAAGTTGAAAGTGATACAGTTTGATGGAGATAATTAATATAAATAATTCTCACTATAAGGTAAAGCTTAATAAAGTAAAATTGAATTTTACTGAAGCCGAGTAAGCGATAAATTTGGCTGTAATATTGCATCACCTGCTAAATGACATATGAAAGTTAATATTTGAATTGTTCGATATTAATCGCTGGCCAAATTTACACCTAAGAGTCACACAACCGAAACGATGAATACTCCTTTTTTCACCTAATTTAATTAATTTGTAATTATTATAAATTGATTAAATTAATTAATATTTATCAAATATTAATTAAAATTTTGTATTTGATATATTGAACAATGTTAATCGGTGTATTTATAATTGACATGTAATAACCCAAAATTTAAGGAGGAATTAATAAATAATTATAAGTGAAAAGAAATAGTGTTTACAATTAGAATTCGTTTGAAATTAGTATTGAAATTAATTAGCAGTAGATTTATTAAAATGTTTAAATTAGAAGGGGAAAAGGAATTAAATTGTAATGATTGAGTTTAATATAAGAACTTGCATTTGTGTCATGATGGAATGAACATTTTAAATAAAAATAAACGCATGTTTTGAGATAAATAAAATAAACTTCTCATTTTTGAATATATATATATGATTTTATAAACATGAAGTTTATTTTCTTACAAAAGAGGAGAAAAAAGGTTTAATAATGTATTTAAAAAGAAGGCATCCACTTTTATATATTTAGATGACGATGTTCAAATGAGATGGATTATTGCCGATGAGAGAAAATGTAACCATATATTTATAGAAAGAAGACATTTAATAAAATAAAATTATATTTTGAAAAGAAAAGGCAAGAGTGTATTATGGAAGGATACATTTCTTACAGAAAATATAAGGTATGTTATTTCTATGTTAGTAAAGAATAAGGGTCATTTTGACTTTTAAACGTAAAAACATTAATACCAATCAATTATTGTAAGTGGTTGGTCAATTTAAAGGTAAAGAATTTGATTACTAATTAATACATAATATATATGTTATCCCGCCTTTTGGTAAGGCTGTGACACCAAGGAATTGACTGAAAATCAAACATAATTCGACTTGGAGATCGATTAGACGCGTGTCTACTATGGATACTGGAA
This sequence comes from Allium cepa, assembly GCA_030765085.1. Classification (NCBI taxonomy): domain Eukaryota; kingdom Viridiplantae; phylum Streptophyta; class Magnoliopsida; order Asparagales; family Amaryllidaceae; genus Allium; species Allium cepa. The sequence goes on from CM060939.1 coordinate 540,717,779, forward strand.
AATTTGGTCCAATTTCGGATTGAGCTACAATTCACATGGTATGACAAGTAAAGCTATGAAAGCCAATGTTCCAAATTTCAAGTCGATTGGAGTTCGTATGCTCAAGTAATGGATCGATCAAGAATCATGAAGGAAACCTCACTTCGTATCCATCAGGGTCCACCCGATTCGTATCCATCTAGACTCTCATGTTCGTATCGATCAAGCAACATCGATCTATTAGTTGATTCATATAGATCGACTCCGCCTTTCTGTTTCATATCGATCATTCCGGGGATTGATACAAAGAAAGTTACCAACAAGCATTGATATAAAGCGGGCATAGTAATCAATACGAAGCGGCTACCAAATGATCGATACGAATAGATCCTCCATTCATCGATACGAAGGGTAATCCCTGAGAACGATACAAAGAAGGCACGGTCAAGTGAAGGAAACGGTCATGCGGCACAAAAAGTGGATCTCCCTTAAGTCATCGCTCCATGTCATCGATTCAAGGCAGATCGATACTAACGGCCATCGATCCGAAGAAGATCGATACGAAGGGACCGATATGCACAGTTTGGCCTATTGTAAAATCAATCTTGGATCGATCATAACTCAAAATATACAAGCCCAATTGCTACAAAATTATCATAGGAGCTTGCGTACCACCTCAAGAATGTCTTGATTGATTTCAGGCCAAATGGAGGTGTTTTTGATCGATGCGAAATGTACACGTATCGATCAGGGATCGATCCCAATCTACCTCAGATCGATCACGTAGGCTCGCCCGCGTGTGAGAAGGAGTATTCCGAGAACTAAATCAGATTTTTCCATCCTACGCCTATAAATAGCAGCCCAATGCTCTAGAAAAGGGACTTTTAGCTTCTCTACACTGCTACTCTGCTGAAATCACTATTATACTTCAATTGTACTATTGTAATCTTCTGTAATCAGCAAGTCAAATTCAATAAACATCAATCAGTCCATAGTGGACGTAAGTAATACGTCGATCCACTCTAAATTTGTGTGTTTATGCATTTTTTCTTATATGTTAATTCGTGTGTTTATTAGATCTTCCTCATTTTACATTTACTTTCTTCACTTTATCTCTTTAAACACATCCGAAGAGTGTTGTGCCCAATTTTGGTACAAACACTTTGGTGCTTTCATTAAGAGAACCCAACTTTTCTCTTGCTCATTGGATCTATTGCCGATATTGGTTTGCAAGAGTCTAAGGATAAGATCCAGATCCCAAGCCTAAAAGTTCCTCCATCATATTCAAATTTGCACCAAGTCTAGTAGAGAACTTTGCTATTCACCATGGTCGCTACTAGGACTACATCAACCACTGTAGATCCAGAAGGACGGGATAGGCAGAACCCCACACAACTTCCACCTACAGACTAGAATGCGGCTGGATCTTCATATCCACAAGGCCCTTTCACCAAGGAGGAGTTCCAGCTACTGATGCAAGAGCTGGCTCAAAGCCGCCAGCAGCTTACCCAACAGCTCCATGCCAACACAGAGTTAACCAATCGGCTGATCCATGAAAGAGAAGGAGATCCAGAAGGGATTAGGCTTCCTACTCACCTACTGAAAATTCAGCTTCTTCTGATTACAATCATAGATCCACGCGCCTACGGCTAGATGGAAGCTTTACACAGGCTACCAGACATCAATGCACTTTGAATCTCTGGCAAGCGAGAGTTGGTCCTTCAACTAGCTACCAGACCGTACACTCCTCCTGAGGAGGAATGGTTCCTTATCACACTACTGACAACCGTGCCACCAGTGCCGCTATCGAGTTGGAAGCTAACACTTGGGACCGAATGAATTCGAACCATCGCCAACGTGATTATACTCTTGAGCCTTATGTTCCTGAAGACCTAGAGCCAAAGAGGCGAGGTATGGACTGTCGACTGCTCTCGGCCCATCCTCGCATTGTGGAACCGAAGCACACCTTGGCCCAGCATACCCAAATTGTCCAGATGCTAGACATTCCAACAATGATCTTCCAGATGATCCATGAAAGCCAAGGCCTCACTAATGATGACTGAGGAATCTTCCGGATTCATATCCCTTTCACCGATGACATCCTCTTTGCTGAACCACCTTAGTGATTTAGAATTCCAACTCTACCAGTTTATGAAGGGAGTTCTGGCACTAACTAGCACATTTTAAAGTATGAATGGTTGACGAATGCCGCATGGCTGATGAAGCGGTCAAATGACGAAGTTTCCCAATCTCCCTAGGGGGTATCATGACTATGTGGTTTACTCGCCTACCACCCCGATCTATTTCATGTTTTAACCAGTTGGCAACGAAGTTTGTCGAGCAGTTTCGCATACATGTCATAAGGCCCAAAGGTGTTAATACCTTGTCCAGTGTCACTCAAGCTCCCAGAGAGACATTTATACGTTACCTGGGGAGGTTCCATGCTACATGTGCTGAGATTAGTAACCCTAATGACAATTCCATTCCAATGGCACTGACTAAGGGAATCGATCCCGATTTCGAATTTGGTAACTGGTTGGCTGGAAAATCCATTGAACTGTTTCTATTCCAAGGCCGCTCAGTTCTTGAAAAGAGAGGTTGCGAAATAGTCTAGGAAAAAGGATGATGCAGGGCCCAGTATGGAAGGAATCCAAAGCAATGTTGCTGTGAAACAAAACGGAGGGAGTTCCCGTAAGGTACGGTAAGTATACAGAATAAGCAAAATCAGCAGACATGCGATGAAAATCAGGGTAGGAAGCGGGTTCAGAATCACGGACCACGACGTAGAGCTCCCATGTTCGATACCTATACTCCTTTAAATACATCTCTGGAAAATGTGTAATTGCAATCTTATAATACTGTCCAATATAAGAAACCTGCTCTGAAGCAATCGTTAGAGAAACATATTCAAACTGGGAAATTTTGTAGATTTCATGATAGTTATGGCCACAATACAAACAAATGTCGTCATCTACAGGATATTATCGAGAAGTTGATCCGAGAAAGAAAGTTGGGGTAGTTCGTTCGTGCGCCGCAGGCTGGAAGTGCGGGTCCATCAAATTAAAATCAAATACCAAATCAGATTAGACCGAAGGAACCCGCACGTACTGGTGGGGGGGTTAGTGATTAACACTATTAGTGGTGGTCCTCATTTAGCGGATCAAAGCTAGAGGGAAATAGAGTTGTATGCCAGCTCTATTAAGCTTGCGAGCTTCGAATGTTGCAGTAACTTGGAAGACGAGGCTCCGGCCAAACAACAGAAAACGATGATAGATGACATCGTATTCCGAGACTGGGATGCCGACAGAGTGGAAGCCCCTATTATTGATCTACTAGTCATTTCTGCTTAGATAGGTCCTGCTTGGTGAAGAGGATCTTAGTGGATTGTGGAAGTTCAGTGAACGTACTCTCTAAGCAAGCCTATGATCTATGAAGATGTAGGTGAAAGATTTGAAGCCTTGTCAGTCTCGTATTCATGGATTCAATGGGAGTGTGACAATACCTATTGGGATGGTGGAGCTAATAGTGGAGTTGGGAGATGGAGAGCGCCGAAGAGTCCGAGTATTGCAGTTTATTATATTGGATATTGACTCACCGTACAAGCTTTCTTGGCCCGGCCGGCCCTAGCTGAGTTTAGGGCTGCTATCACCTCTTGGTGTCTATCTTTGAAATTCCTTACCGACAATGGAGTCGGATCGTTCAGGGAGATTAGGCTGTTGGACGAACCTGTTATGTTGTTGAGCTGTGGGAGGCGCAGCGAAAAGAGAAGGGAAAGGGCGTAGAGGAATCTCTCTATGTCTGCTTTATAGATAATTGACAGTTAACACCTGGGCCAAGGCTTGGGCACCACAACCAATTCCCAAGAGATCTTAACCCAAGTGAGGACGAAGTCAAAGACAGTAAGGCTTCTCCGGCAGAGTTGACGATCGATGTTCCGATCGATAATGACGACGATTCCAGAATGGTAAAGACTGGATCTCAGCTAAGCCAATTGATAAAGGACTAATTGGTTGAATTTCTTCACGAAAACCTCGATGTGTTTGCCTGGATGCACTTCGACATGTTTGGGATCTCGTTGGACATCACGAGCCACACATTGAATATTGACCAGCGGCATGTCCCAGTCAAGCAAAAAAGGCGTAGTGTGGATCCAGAGAGATCTGCCACCTTAAAGGAAGTGGTAGATAAACTCAGGTCGAATGGGTTTATCCGAGATGCATTATATCCAGAATGGGTGTCCAACACTGTACTTGCCAGGAAACCTAACGGGAAATGGAGAACTTGCGTTAACTACCAGACTTGGATAAAGCCTGCCCTAAAGATAGTTTTCCACTTTCCCGAATTGACCAGCTTGTAGACCCGACGACCGGACATTAACTCTTATCCTTCATTGATGCATATTCTGGCTACAATCAGATACCGATGCACATACCTGATCAAGAGCATACCAGCTTTGTCACCGATCTGGGACTCTATTGTTCTAAAGTGATGCCATTTCAACTTAAGAACGTCGTCAAAGACTCGTTAACCGAATGTTCGTTAACCAGATCGAAAATACCATGGAGATATATGTGGATGAAATTCTTGTGTAGTCACGATTCTCCACCAGTCATATCAAAGACTTGGAAATAATGTTTAACATACTCCGAGAGTACATAATGAAACTCAACCTATTGAAGTGTCACTTTGGAGTCGCGTCTGGAAAGTTCCTTGGATTCATCTTTAATGCTCGGGGAATCGAAGCCAATCCCGAGAAAATATAGGCAATGAGATATCTTGAAACTCTAAGGATTATAAAGAAAATTCGAAGCCTTAATGGGAAGGTGCTGAGCAGGTTCATTTCAAAATCCGTCGACAAATGCATTCCCTTCTTCGATCTAATCAGAAAAGGAAAACAAAACTTTGAATGGACTACAGGGTGCGAGGGCACATTCTAAGCACTGGTTCACCTATCCACACCACCCATCTTGTTAAAACCTATTGAACACGAGAGATTGTACATCTACTTAGTGGTGTCAGAAAACACAATCAGTGCTGCTTTAGTTTGGGTGGAGGATCGGATACAGAGACCAGTCTATTACGTCAGCAAACGACTAACCAGAGCTGAGAGAAATTATCCGAACTTTGAGAAGTTAGCTTACTGTCTTGTCATTGCCTCGAGGAAGCTCCGCCCGCATTTTCAGGCTCATCCGATCATTCTCTACACTAACCAGTCGTTACGACAGGTCCTTACATAGCCTGAGACATCTGGTAGGTTACTCAAGTGGAATATCAAGCTGAGTTAGTTCGACATCACTTACACACCAAGGTGAGCTATTCAAGGAAAAGTTCTAGCAGACTTTATAGCCGAATTCACTATCCCGGAGGACTTGCCCAAAACCAATGAATCTTCCAAATATGTTTGGAAGCTACATACCGATGGTGCATAAAATGACCGCTGCTCAGGCGCTGGGGTTGTGCTTGAAACTCCTGAAGGCCGATCTATATGCTATGCTTTGAAGTTTGATTTTTGTGCAACCATTAACGAAGCCATATACAGAGCCTTGCTCGTCAGACTAAGGATTTCTAAAGATTTAAGAATTACTGTTGTGAAGATTTACTACGACTCACAATTGGTCGTGTTCCAAGTTCGGGGGGAATACCCGGCTAAACACCCGAGTTTAGCGGCTTATCTTGCTCGGATCTATGAAATATTGTACCAGTTCGATTATTATGTCATCTACTACACAACTTAAGAACACAATCTGGAGGCCGATTCCTCGGCAAAGTTAGCCAGCATCGGTGAAGCACAGCAAATGGTACTCATTTCTATTGAGACACTATCTTCCCCACGTATTGATCAAATGGTGATCGACTGGGTACTTGAAACCATGCCCGATAAGGAATCATGGATAAATCCATATAGGAACTATCTCGAGCATGGGACTTTGCCAGAGCGTAGAAGTAAGAAAAGACAAGTTCTTCGTAAGGATTCACGGTTCACTATTTGTAAGGATTCACGGTTCATGTAAGGAATTTACCCGGTCCCTTCATAAATGAAATCAACATGGGAGGGATCGTATGTTATTGAACGAAGACTCGGAGACGGCACATTTAAATTATCGACCATTGATGGTCTCACTTTGCCGAGAGCATGGAACAGCAAGAGTCTTCTTCTCTACTACACATAATAGGCTTTATTTATTCTTTCAGTTTACTTTTCATTTGCAATTTATGCATGCATTTCAAAATTTGAATTTGTGATATAGCAACTGACTTCGCCATACTTTCTTATTTTAGCAATAAAATGCCATCTCTTCGAGCCAAAGCAGTGATTCTTAAAATATGTCCAACGACCATAACAATGCACGAAGAGATAGGTTCCATCCTACGAGGGGACTTATTCAAATAGGGAGCGGCTGTGATATGGCCGGTCATTCGCTAAGTGAAAACCGAGCTTGGGGGAAAGCCATCACATTGAAGCTAAAAAGTGTTGATACACGATAATCGTCTAACTAACCCAGCTCCTAAAGTGCGAGTTGGAGTATAAACTTACAAATCAATGCTCGAAGAAGGTGGATCCATCCACCTAATGACTTCGACGCGTTTAATCAAAGTCAAAGGAGTATGAATCTGTCAATCTAACAACCTCACTTGTTAACTCAAGGTGGATGTGACCCGACCGTCCACAATCCTGATAAATATATCGTTTCAAGAGTGCAAACTAAATCCTAATACTCAAAACAGATGTGTCGACCATCTGTTGACCAACTCTAGATTCCCAGAGTGCGATCTAGAGTATAAACATCAATATGGGTGTAACCGACCAACCATCGACTAACTCTAAGTCACTAGAGCGTGGGCTAGAGTATAAACACAAATTTGTTGTGAATTGATCGCCCATGAGACAACTCGGAGTCCTCAGAGTATGGACCGGAGTATAAACACAAATTAGGTGTGATTGATCATCCATAAATCAATCTAAGTCCCCATAGCATGAAAGAAATTTTAAATATCAAACAGACGTGACTGATTACTCGTAAAATAACTTAAGTCCTCGAAGCGTGGGCATATCTTTAAACATCAAACGAGCATGACCGATGGCCCAAACACAAGTGCAATCCCTAGAGTGTGGATGCGATTACCAACGGATGAGCGAGTGTGATCCGAGCACTCGAATGCATCTCATTTCAACTTCGTTCCGACTATGTTAAGCTCGATTTATCAAAGGAGGAAAGCGACTGCCGACTGACCACTTCGATTTAACCTCGGGACTAGGAGGAAAACTCAAGTACCAGCTACTGATCGACACAGTGCAATATTGAGACTCAACTTAATGTTCGATTATGACCCGAAGCCATAACTTCGGGACTTAACAACCGAACTCAGGTCCGATTTAGGGACTAAAGTCTCACAAGTACATTGAAGAGAAATTCGATCGCTAAAACACTTAAGCAAATAAACACAAAATTATGCTGAAAAGAAAATAGAATTTCATTTCTACTATTCTTTGAAAGAGAAGGATAAGTACAAAAATTATTCAAAGAATTCCTAGAAGCAGGGGCCAAACCCCATCTATACATGGCCTATAGGAAGCAAAAAGAAATTCCTATCTATCTACCAAAAAAGGGAGCAAGAAGACATGTCCATTCCCTCGGTTTCTTCTTCTTCCTCGACGTTAACCCAGTGGAGTTACCGCTCGGATGCCTCTTAGAGCCTTTGCCTTTTAGTGGTTGGTCTCCAACCGGAGGAATTATCGTAATCTCTTCCTCCGAACTCATGGTAATTGGAATACTTTCTGAATACAAAGTCAGAGGAATAGGAACACTTTGATGTTGGAAGACGAAGGAGGCATGCTAGTGTCGACAACTGTACCACCGAGAGAAATCATTCATAGAGGAGCTAGGCCAGGACCCACCATACCACCTCCAATACCACTGGCTTGTGCGGCTGCTTCCATCTTGGAGTTAATCTCCATCATTATCTCTTCCTTATGAATTGCGTTAGCATCCACGGGAATGCTGCTAGTTGGGCCCAAAGAGCTGGCTGCGATGCACCTTCACCCATGACGAATGGCAGGTTGGTAAGTGTGTCACTTTGATGACCAGGGAGTTGTTCCATCATCTGTTCATCAAAAATAAAAGCGCTCCCATACACTCCCTTAGTTGGCGCGGCGGCCGTTGTTGTAATTGCCTCCGTCATAAGGGCCTCCTGCTCATGTTGCAGCTCTTGGGTTGTAGGTGGTGCAGCTTTTATCACTGAATAAAGATAAGAGAAAAGGTGTTAGTGACTACTTCAAATAATGCTCTCGAATTTGAATAAATACGAGAAGTATTCAAAATACCTTCCTCAGATTGGCTCATAGGTGGAGCCGGAGTAGCTTCAGGGACATGCTCGCGAACTGGAGACAATTACGATTGATCAGGTTTGTAAGCATGCATAGATAGAGGATCAACTGCAAGAGTAGATTCAGGTTGGGTTGGCATAGGAATTTCAGAGCTCGTATCATGATGCTCAATGCCAAAACCCTCTCCAGCCTCCGGATGCTGAGTGACGAGTCTCTCTTTTTTAAATATGATAGTGGCATCATGGAGAACCCTTCTCTCATCCTCAATTGGCACCCGGTTCTCCAATTCGAACTCATCAAAGGATTCAGTATGATGCTCTGCTTTTTTCTCTTCAACCAAGCGGCACCAAACATTATACAGATGTGATGGGTAATCTTTGAGCCAACTTAGTTTTTGATGCTTCAGAACGTTGACATTATATATAATGAGGAGATCCTCAATGTCTCCCTCTAGCCTGGCCTCTACTGCTCCGGCCTCGATCTTAACCCTAGCTTCGGCTTCCTACACCTCTAGTACAGCCTCATCCCACTCATTCCTAAATTCCACAGCTTGAGCACATGCCTCTCGGGCAGCCTTATTAGCGTCGTCCTTTTCTTTGACGACCTCAACATACTTGCCTTAAGCTCATTGACCTTCCTTGAGTGCATTATCTCTCTTGGCCATGACGGTGGCATTTCGGTGGCCTATATCATCGACTAAAGTTAGGTGCTCTTGCCTCATCTACTCCATCTTCTTGATCGCCTCATTAAATTTCCTCTAGGCCTCTATTTCTAAGTTCCTCAAAGTGTCGTTCTCAATAGTTAGCACTTGCACTATGCAATCCCTCTGAGCTAGATCGGTTTCTAGTTCTCGATTGTCTTCGCCTGCTCAAAGGCCACCGCTGATGTTTTCTGTACGGTCTTCTTCCATTCTCGATATTGGCCATAAACATCATATATGTAGTCGTGCATCATCTGTTCTACCTCATTGGGAATTCGCTTTTAAGTGTGGAGGAAATATGAAGCCGTCGAAGCAGACATTCAAGAAATCCTTTTTCAACTTAGCGATTCTAATCACTTCTTTCTCAGTGGGTTCTATAACAGCTTGTTCAGTGGTGACGGGGGTCTCAGTTTCGATCCTCCGACATTGCTCGTTGGGTCTTGAAGTTGAAAAGGTGGTACTTTACATGAAGATTCCGAGGGTTGTTTGCCAAAACAGTCAGCCTCACGTCTACGAGATCAGAATATGAGCTAGATGAATGGCATGCAGAACGGAGACTGCCAAGCATAGATCCCCGCCTCGACATCATATCTATAAAATGAAAAGAGAAACAGTGTGGTAATCTCGAGAGATGAATGGCTTGTGATGAGAAATTGTGTGGTGTCATGGAATGTGTGTATGCATGCGCCAATCCTCCAACCAACCGGTTGTAATAGCCGTACTCGGAGGAGTTGGCTCTCCTATGTCTAAGGCGCTTTGACGCTCCTCTGATCCGGTATCTTGGTACAAAGGCAAGTCATCCGGAATGGGGATGTCCTCCAGTCCCGTAAAGGAGCTCTCCATCTGCAAAGGAGGAATCTCTTGACTAGTAGCAGGAAAAGAGACTTTGCTGGTTTTGCACCTTACAGATTTTCGAGCAATAGACTTGCCTCTTCTCTTCTGCTCTAAAGATCGAGGACTTTGTGAAGGCCCAGCCATGGGCTTATCTCCAGCAGACATATTCTCATCACCGCCTTGTTCAGTAATTACTAACCCGAGGGCTCTCATTCGAGCTTGCCTCACTGAGGCCATCCTAAGAACTCCTACTAGTCCAATACTTTGATTTTTGTCAATCATCCAGCGACAACCAATTTCTCATCCGTAAGGACTTCATCGACCTCTTTGTATTCGGCAGGCACTTCTTAAAGAACTCTTACTATCTCCTTAATCGCCTTCAGGTCGTGAAATTGAAGCTGTAACAGAAAGCAAATGTTAGACTCGACATCAACTGCTATTATCCTGTTAATCAACAAGGAGACTAGGGCACTAACATCTTGCTAACCACCGTTTGGCGAACCTCATTAGACACCAAACGTAGAACCATTCAATCTTGAAATAACCCAGCTTACTTCAAGCCCCGACCACGACCTGACAGTTCCTAACTGCCTCTAAGAAAGTGAAGGAAGGATTATCTCCTCGACTCTTTATGCTAAAACAAAATCTGACTTCCTCTAGAGTTGGGGGTCGGAAAAGATGTCCCATGAAGACAATGAATAAATTATTTAGCATCTCATACCCTTTCGGGTGCAATTAGGATGGAATGATCCTCAAGAAAAGTAGAACTTCTCGGATGAATTGATTAAATGGAGGGAGTGTCCCAGCTACACACATAAATATATCACAGGCTGTGCACCCTTCTAAGGGAGTATGAGCTCTATACTCTGGCCATGGCAATAAGACATCATTTATTGGTAGCCCATGCCTTGGACAAATCCTGCACAACATAGCTTTAGAAATATTGGAAGGAACGGAGTCTTATGGATGTGCGATAAAAACTGCTCCTGATAGTTTATCCGGAGCAGGGCTAATAGCATCGGCTGCAATAACCGACATTTGAATTGCGAGAAGGGGTGGACTCTGGACATCCTACGATTATGAACTTTCAGGTTCCATAGCTATTGTTAGACGGCAAAAAAACCTGTGTTTCTCCCAGTGTGAAGTGCATGAATGTGTTGTGCAGTGCAGTGCTACATAATACTTAGACATTCTATGGGATTTGTTAAATGTTCAGATGATAAGCCTTCGAAATTCAACTGGAAAGACCGTCATCGCTGACCGTCACAACCATGTCGTCCAGACATCGGAGAACGATCCAAATTAAAGTTCATCAAATTGGTAAAATTACAGTTCCATCGACGAGTTTCGAAAGGCAGTCAAATATGTAGTGAAACGGTTAAGTCCAATTATGCAAGGATGAAGCTCATCGGAGTCAAATGTTCGAAGAAGAAAAATATTTCGTATCCGTTAGAGTTCAAACATGGTTCCACAAAAGTCCGGTCTCATATTGATCGAGAAAATTAGATTTCGTATCGATAAGAGATCCTCAACTTCATATCGATCTCCAACCAAAGATTTCATATCGATCGCCTACCAAGTATTCGTATTGATCATCGGCTTATCGATTTCTTATTGATCACATGGCCAAGGCTTCATATTAATCACTTTAGATCGATACGAAGTTCCCCCACTCCAGATTGATATGAAACTCCTCCTTCCACCAATCGGTTCTGAAGCGATAAAAGTTTCCCATTCTAGATCGATACGAGAGATTCTTCTTCCATCCTTTATCGATACGAGGTCTAAGGCGAAGCTTCTTCCCGAAGTTTCTTCGTATCCATCGACAATCCTTCTTCTCCAAACAGCCTAAAGCCATTAATCTCCCCTAGACCTCGCTTCGACCCAACTCCGGCATCAACACCTCCGGAATCGACCACAAGTTTGGACGAATCTACATTAGACTCGAATCTCATCATTTTGAAGTTAGCTCAATTAATTCATTACCTAATTTAAAGACTTGGTTTGGCGGTTGAAAGTTTGTTCGATTTGAAGATATAGGTAGTTTCTTTTTTCTCAAGCACTTGATTGATACGAAGGTAGGAAATAAAAACGATGGAGTTGAATGCTCACCTGGTGACAATTATAATAGTAAATGACAGATTGTTAGCACTCGACACTCAACTACAAAAAAACACTGCATGATCATTGGCAGTCAACAATTCAACATCTATATTACTGGAAATTGATCAAAGGTTACATCTCTTGATGAAAAGGCAACGACTATTCAACGAATCAGATAGAGATTTTTTAGAATAAAGAATGCCGCTTCTCAAAGCACGTCATGTTCACACAAAACGTACTTTGGAGGGCAAATGTTATCCTGCCTTTTGGTAAGGCCATGACCCCAAAGACTTTACTAAAAACCAAAGACAATTCAACTCGAAGATTGGTTATACACGAGTCTACTATGGATACTGGCAAATTTATTCCGAGTTTGGATTGAGCTACAATTCACATGGTACGAAAAGAAAAGCTGTGAAAGCCAACGTTTCAAATTTCAAGTCAATTGGAGTTCGTGTGCTCAAGTTACGGACCGATCAAGAATCATGAAGGAGTCCTCACTTCGTATCCATCAAGATCTGCCCCTGTTCGTATCCATCCAGCCTCTTCTATTCGTATCAATCAAGCAACGTCGATCTATTAGTTGGTTCGTGTCGATCGACTCCAGCTTTCTATTTTATATCGATCATTCCAGGGATCGATACGAAGTAAGCAACCAACAAGCATCGATATGAAGCGGGCATAGTCATCGATACGAAGCGGCTACCAAATGATCGATAGGAATAGATCCTCCATTCTTCGATACGAAGGATAATCCCTGAGAACGATTCGAAGAAGGCATGGTCAAGTGAAGGAAACGGTCATGCGGCACAAAAAGTGGATCTCCTCTAAGTCATCGCTCCACGTCATTGATACAAGGCAGATCGATACGAATGACCATCGATCCGAATAAGATCGATACGAAGGGACCGATATGCACAGTTCGGCTATTGCAAAATCAATCTTGGATCGATCATAACTCAAAATATACAAGTTCAAATGCTACCAAATTTTCACAGAAGCTTGCGTACGACCTCAAGAATGTCCTTGATCAATCTCTGGCCAAATGGAGGTGTTTTTTATCGATACGAAATGTACACGTATCGATCAAGGATCGATCCCAATCTACCTTAGATCGATCACATGGGCCCGCCTGCATGTGAGAAGGAGTATTCTGAGATCTAAGTCAGATTTTTCCAACCTACACCTATAAATAGCAGCCCAATTCTCTAGAAAAGGGACTTTTGGCTTCTCTACACCGATACTCTGCCGAAATCTCTATTATACTTCAATTGTACTGTTGTAATCTCCCGTAATCAGCAAATCATATTCAATAAACATCAAACATTCCATAGTGGACATAGGCAATACGGCAAACCACTCTAAATGAGCGTGTTTCTGCATTTTTTTCTTATCTGTTAATTGGTGTGTTTGTTAGATCTGCCTCATTTTAAATTTATTTTCTTCATTTTATCTCTTCAAACACATCCGAAGAGCATTGTGCCCAATTTTGGTACAAATAATATATACTCGTTTGTGGACATATGTTATTTATCTAATTACAACAGACGTGAATATGGAAGAAAATTGTAGAAATAACAATTCACATGTTATTTAATGAATTCGGATTTGAATATATAGAATATTGAAATAACAATTCACATGTTATTCATCCAATTAGTTCAAACGTGAATATGTACAATACTGGCATAAGAATTTCTAGTTATTTATTAATTTATTTTTAGATATAAACATGGAGTAATATTGACATGTTAATTTACTCATTTCAGATGTAAATGCAGAAAGATATTGATATGTTGTTTATTTATTTATTTATTTCAGACGTAATCATGTAAATTGGATATTGAAAACTGAAATGAAACATGCCAATAAAGAGTGACGCATGGAAATTTAATATGAAATAAAATGTCACAAATTAGAAATTAATTGCGGAGAAGAAAACGTTATTTATAGTCTGTATATTATTGAGGGTGTAATTAATTAAATTAAGTATAAGATACGACGCTGACAAGACGCATTGTAAGATTTGACATAGCAATGAGTCAGCAGAAGTTTCTAGAGATTCTAATCTACGGTTAAAAGCACACCTAAAACATTGTAAATAGGACCTAAACTAACCAAGGTTTTCACTCTAAAATCAAAACATAGCCTCCATTTCTCTCTTTCAAATATTTACCTACATTCTTTATTTATAAAATAAAATTATATTATATATACACATTCAAATAAAATATGAGATTTCTAGAGAATTTTGGTTGCTGTAAAAAAAAAGGTATTCTAGCTTTTGTCTCAAGTGAATGTAATTATTTATATTTTTAAGTAATTTAAAATAATAGGGTTCCAATAGTTGTAGTTTTACTACGATTTTTGGAATAACCTTTTTAGTAGTTTATTTACAGTTTTTATAATTATTTTCAATCTGTTTCTTTTAGCTATTCTTATTTCTGTTAATTATAGTTTTTCCATTTATTTATAGTTTATTTACAGTATTTTAATTTATTTACTGTTATTTATGCGTTATTTACACTTTCTCCTACGCTTTGGATTTTCTTTTATTTTCAGTTTCCTTTTACTTCTCCTTCTTCTTCGCTTGTGGATTAGAATTGATTAAACACGAATATGGATTACAATTATAAGAATACTGAAATAACGGAAGATAAGATGTAAATTGTAAGGACTGTAAAAAATAAATGGAATTAAGACTGAAATTGAGCCTAATTATGATATTGATGTTAGAATTGGACAAATTGAAGATAATTGGCCTAGTTATAACTTTGAATTATAACTAAAAGCGTGTATGATTAAAGGAGCTTATTTTCACACTTAGACCTTGGGTTAAATAATAAACATGATTATAACGTAGGTTATGATAAGAAATAGAATAGAGTGAGGCTTATTTTAATACTTAGGACAAATTAATAAGCATAGATAGTAAGAACAAAAGTAAAGGCTTATTTAAATAATTTATCTAAGTTAATAAGCAAGGAATTAAAGTAGGACCTTTACCAATTAATATTCCCCTATTTCTATGGACATGGTGTTTCCACCGAAAGTTAAACGAGTTGTCTAACATAACCCTAAGGTGAGATGAGGTGTCTCACATAAACCTGAAGTGAGACGAAGGGCACGCTTATGTTAATAACGGTTGTAAATGGTCAATAAGTAGAAGTTGAAATCTGGGGATTTGGGCAAGGGGTACAACTAGATATTGTTTGGACGACGAGCCAATACCAATAGTATTTCCCCCATTATTCCTATGGACACGGTGTCTCACATAACCCTGAAGTGACATGACGGGCACGTCTATGCTGGAGCTCGAGGTAATAAGAAGACCTAATAGGTGAAACAACAAGTAAGGCAAGCTTAGTGGTGGTCATATGTGCGACTTCCAGTGATGGCTCATAAATCGTTATGAGTTCCAAGCGATTAGTATATGTGTCTTTAGTAGACACCATTGCCTTCTGTATATGGAGCTATATAGCATCTATTTCGCAGTAGGTTTATGGAGTAGCAGGCCGATCAAAGCGTAGAATTAGGATTTCACCCTAATTATAGGATTAGAAATTCAACCTAATCAAAGAATCTATCAAAGACAAGTGAAAATGATCAAAGTTAATCAATTATGTCAATTTGATTAGTTCGTATTCATTTCCATCTTATTCTTTCTTTCTATTTCCTTTCTTTTCTTTTATATACTAGAACTTTTGTAAAGTCTATTACTTCTACTTTACTTAAAGATTCTAGCAATTACTATCATTCACTAGACCTTTAGTCTGACCTACTCCTACATTTGCTTTTTCCCCCATATGCTAGCAAGAGCATGGACTATAGATTGCAGACACTTGGAGACTTCTTTGGCAGAGATTTCTTATGTATTTATCTTCTTTATTTTTAGTATTTAGCTTATTCCATGTACTAGCACTTTGTGATGGATAGTTTGTACTCTGATATTTATAAGGCCGAAGTTTTGATTTTATGAGACATATATTGATATTTTGAGATATATGATGTATTTGGTTTTCTAATTCTATATTATGAAGTTGACTTTTAACAAATTATTATTTTAATTATTTCCACTGTTTTTATCTATTTTGTCTTGTGAATCTTAGTCTCTACTAGTGTTAGTTATACCTACAACGCCATACATCTTTTAGTGTGTTATTTTGGGTATACTAAGAGGTGCGGGGTGTTACATATGGTATCACAGCCTATGGTTTCAGGATTCATGAAAATTTGTTTTAAAAATAAAGTATTTTCCAAAATAACTTGTTTTAAAAAGTATTTTAGAAAAGAAACTCTTGGAAATAGTTTTCAAGTATAAAAGAGTTTTTATAAAAATCCTCTTAAAATCCAGTTCCACCTTCTTTCGATTCTTTCAAGCCTAAGTTTCCTTTTCTTTGCATAGTATGGCTGACTGGTTTCATAGAACAACGGTACCAGAGGTGCAAGGGCAGGTGCCCAATACAACACCGGCATGTGGAAATCCCCTTAATCCACCAACGCCTATTGATTTTTCTAAGCGACGCAAGGACTTCGCTAGCATATGGGGCATAACGTTTTCTGGCATGGAGGATTTCATGGAGGATAGAATATAGATCCAAACGGAACAATACAGAATCTCACATTGCAGCGGAAAATATATAATATCGTATCAATGATATTTACAAAACAAAAACTGTATATATATACATCAATCGGAGTTCAACAATCAATCAACAGTTATCAGCTTGAACAGTTATAATAACTGTCCTCACAATTGCCGATAATATACAACAACAAACAAAGCACGGTGGATAATCAAAATAAGTACGTGTATACAAAAATGAAGATCTCCAGCTCTCCTGCTGAAGCTCCAAAAGCATCAAATCTAGACTTGTAAATATATTCGGTCTGTCCCGAGCATTGAAAGGGAAGAACGCACGGATCAGTCTGGTAAACCAGCGTGAGAAACACACTCAACTGAATTTATTAAGTTACCAAAACTTTTCCTTAGTTTCCAAAAACAAAAGTATCTCGTAAGACAAGTCCACACATAAACACGGACATGTTTTTACCTTACGATAACTAAAACATGTCATGTTATATTATAGTAGTGTCTACTATATACAAATAATATTAATCATAGCCGAAATAGTTACATTAATTAAATTCCAGCATATAGCTAATTGGGTAATACAATCAAAATGGTAGGGACGTAGTAGAGTTTGGATTTCCATACAAACGACCAGGTGAAGGGACTACCTTCCGACAGTACAACTCTAGAAGAATGTACCGAGAAACCATCACAAAGTTTCTCTACCAACACAAGACGGCCCACCTCTATAACTAGATGGTAGCGAATATGTCATCCTACGGTTGTTACCAACCTTTACCGAGGGCCCTCTAGCATATAAACCACAATAATCATATACACGATGTAATAGCGTGCAAAGTTATATCTAGAAGTGGATGATCATATCGTACTTGGGAATGACCCACTTAGCCTTGCTGCATCTAACCCTATTTTGGTCATTTTCGATTGATGAGGCCAGATGAGGTAACGATTACCTTTTACATATCACAATCACATCACTTTGAATGCCACACGGCCATTTCCGTTGACTACTAATTGCCTTCCGCAAAAATACAACCCTTAGGCTCATACGTCTCAAGGAGGTGTTAAGCTAAGAGAAGTTGCCTTCTCCGCTACCACTGATGTAGGTTTGTAAAAACCAATGTACGTAATCTATAAAAATGCAATGTCAGAAAAACATCCATACAAGTTGTCCAGGAACAAGACAAACTGAAGGTACTTTCCTATCACATCCTGTCTGGAAATCCCTAGGATTAGTAGCGAATAGTCCTTGCATTGGATATTTCATAATGAAGAGACCACTGCTACTAGATGTATATTGGGATTTTAACCCCAAATGATCAACAATCAGTCCCCCACTATGAAACTCCAGAATATCAATATCATCACAAAGCAGTCTGCACAATCGTCGCATATACGTTGGTCCGAAGTGGTTTTCGGATAAACCTATCCCAGTCTCTTTGCACCAATAACACAAAAGCGTTTCTCAACCTCACACAGCAACTAAGTCTCATAGACTTATCACGTTTCCAACTTTCAACTTGCTATCCTTCGGGCCAAGAAGGATGCTCGATAGAATGGAGTAATACTCTACACTATATGAATCAACATCCTCAACACAAACGATAATTAAGCCTACACAGAAGGCTACGTATAAGTGTATGACTAAATAGTTCCCACATCAAGTCGAGGAACTAAAATTTGGCCAAGTTTCATAGTCGGTTATTTAACTATTAAAGCAAATAAACAAATATTCAGTACCATAACAATAACTAGGCCCTTTTAATAAATCTTTTATTAATTAAATCACTTGCCAAATATCCACTTCAATTTATCTTGAAAAGGATATATTCTCAAAATCATTTCAACATTGGAAAACATTTCCAAATACTTATTTAATAATAAGTAATTCATAAATCTATTTATTTTCAACAGAAAATATTTCATATACTAAAATCACGATTAAGTATATATTTTATTCTTTAAGGAAAACATTCTCTATAAACTCAATTATTCGGTTAAAACGAATGTTGTGTAAAACATCGTTACGACAATCCAAAATAAGTAGTATAGGGATTCAAAAATAAGATAGATATATAAATCCCAATACTATACGAAAACATTTTCTTTTGAAAATCATTTACTATAACAACAGTGTTATAGTCCATCATTTCCTTATACTTTTCGAAAACGTCTATTTCAACAATGAATGTTGAAATCTATGGTTTCGATACTTAACACATTTTAAAACATCTTTAAATCACTTAAATTCAATTTGAATACCACTTCCCAAAACGTTTATTTAATTTTAAAATATTATTCACTGTCCAAAATCGTGAATATACTTCTCTAACCAAATTAAATATTGTTGCACATTAAATTTAAAAGGATAATTCACTGTCCAAAATCGTGAATATAATCCCTTTAAATAACCTTCTATATTTAACTAATAAATTTCAATTGATTTTGGATTTATAAGACATTGTTTATAAATTCATATTTATATATTTTATAAAAACTTCAATTTATAAATTCTCTTTATTTACCAATTCCATAAATAATCATTTACTAAAATCAAAATTATAAGTTAATTACTTATAGTTCATTTATTTTACAAAATCATTCATTTTATAACTTCACAATTACAAATCCTATTCACTTATAAAATCCATTTATAACCTCATTTTAACACTTCCGAAAATCCTTTTATAATTCCTCATTTTGATTTATAAAAATATCACTTTGATAAACCTTATACATAAACCTTTTATCAAAAATCTCAATTTAAACTATTTTATAAAATAATCAACTTCATGTTTCCAAAAATCACATTTCAATTATATTTCCCAAAACATCATAATTTTTATAACATAAAAATTATCACATTTATTTATTCAAAATAATCAATTCTTAACGATTCAAAAATTCAATAAAACATTTATTTTCGGAACCACTTTAAAATTCTTTTAAATTTGAAATCGTTACTTTAACAATTTTAAACTCCAAAAATAGGCCCAATGCTGCAACAGCACTAAATAAATCAATCACGGCGTCCAAAACATCATATATCATATGATAACATAATATATAGCAATATCTGTAAATAAATCAATACGGGTGAGGAATCCAGTTGGATCCCTCCAACCTGTCACCTGCAACAAATATACATATTAGAATATGTGTAAAATGTCCGCTTTGAGGCAGACGCGCGTACAAATGGTCATCCGCTCATACACGAGAACATATAGTGTCATCTGCTCCACTAGGCAGGTATATATCGAAATATCAATCAATATATCATATATCATCCAAAAAATCATCAATCATCATATAATAAATTATATCTCACTTATATAAAAATATCAGTGAGTCAGAAAGAGTGGTTGTACTCACATTGTCTCCAATAGCAGTTGCAGCGTTTTATTCCGAATAAAATTAAACGAGAGTTTAATTTTACCCAAAATTCACACTAGCTCCAATCAACTCCAAACTAGCTCCATCGCGTAGTGTTCGTCAATAAGAACCCAACACAATTTGTTTTGTGCGAAATGGACCTCGTATGACAAAGATATCAATTTTGGAAGTTCGTACGAATTATAATACAATAATTTCAATTTACTTTTTATATTTTACCCTAGAACTCATCTAGGACGTTCATCTTCCAAAACCAGATCTCGCCCACGCTTTTGTGCTTCTCCTCCATAAGGTTTTCACACACATAACAACCCATTAGCCGCCTCCAAACCCTAACCATCGCGGCTCCATCTTCGACCGTGGCGACGATCAAGGACCATGGTTTCAAAGCCCAACGTGAGTGCTACCATCGGCCATAGGCCGGCCTGCTCGGTGCCCCCATGCCTTGGAATTCGTGTTCAAACACAGTGCCTTTGTGCGAGATTTGCCGGCGATCCATGACGAAATTTGCGATCATAGCCGTTGATATCCTAGATCTCGTAGCCCTCTACGTTTTTCTAGTTGAAAATATTTGCTAATTCTTTACGGATTGAAAGAGATTAAGAGGAGAAGAAGACGAAATTCTGGCCATTGGAAAGCTTAGTGGCGGCTAGCCCTAGCAAAATTAGGGTTTGTGCAAAACGAAGAAAAAGGTGGCCTTTTATAGAAAATTTGACGACACTATTCATCCGAAAATTTTCTGAACTCCAAACGAAGCGTGCTGCCTGGCGTTTATAATGTTTTACTCCTATTCCGAACAAAACGGAATATATATCGGGGCCCAATTCAATCGTATTTGAAAGATAGGTTTTCGAATCGGTTATTTTAAATTTTAAATTCACTTAAACCTATTTTTATGCGTTTTAGCTTGCCCCGAACAAAGCATAAATCCGATTTACACAAAATTTGAAATCTTGTAATAATTTAACATTACGGATCCAATGAAACTAGTTTCGTCAAAATCCAAGACTGTATTAAAATATTCAATTTCTACAATTTTACTTCTAATTCGATTTAAAACTTCGGTAACATCATTCTAATTCAAATATGATTTAATATAACTTTGTAAATCATTTTTATTCACTTTAAATCCAATTTCCAATCATTTACACAATTTCAAATATTAAATTAACAATTTAATTATCCAATTAAATCTGGATATTCGAAATATAATTTATTAAGCTTACTAAATTAACTTATGAATATATAAAATCAATTAAATATATGGATATCGAATTACTGAAATTCTAGGTCGTTACATAAAGGGAGCATAGACTATAGCACTATTATTATAGTAGGTGACTTCCAAAAGAAATGTTTTTACATAGTATATGAGGTTTATTAGTATTTATTTTAATTGAATCCATGCACTAGTATTTTGGGTTGTAGTAATAGCGTTTTATGCAATATCTGTTCTGGCCCACATAAAAATATGTTTTGAAGAAAATTTTCAAGTGTAGAAATAAAGTGGTTTGTAAGTACACTAAATATTTAAATAAGTATGAGGAAATGTTTTCTAGATATGAAAATATTAAAAAAAAGTTTTGAAAATGAGTTTTTACGAAAATAAAAGTGTAAGTTAAATACTACGGAAGTAGTAAATTTCACAGAAATTGTCTATGGTAAGAGAATATAAATTAAAAATACTTTAATCTATTGGAATGAAATGAATAATGATAAAAAAAATTATGAAACCAATTATAAATAAAGATGTTTTGTGCAAGTTATAAGGAATATATGAAAGAGATATATAACGTATGGGAAGCACATATTTTGTATAGTCTATTTAGGAAAAATATAAAATAAGTTCCTTGTAATTTCACATAAACATAAAATCCTCTTTTAAAGGATTCATAGAAGGTTTTACCATTGGTAGTTTCTCTAAGAGAAAGTAGTTCCAATACATTTGGGTATAAAAGTGTTAGGTGTAATAAGAAGATGTTTAAAGATATTTTAAAGGATAATGGTTTGGTGAAAAAGCAAATGAGCATTTGGAAATGAAAAACTTAATAAAAGTAAAATATGAAAATCCAAATTTTTATAGAAAGTTGTAAAAGTCTTTAAAATAAAAAGAGGAATAAGTTTTAGACTTAAATTTTTGAAGTTTTCCCTCTAGGTTTGGGGAATTATGTTAAGTAGCTAAGTATTTTTGATAGGAACTTAAAGATAACATTTTAAAGACAAAGATTTCGAGATTTGATGCTTTAAAAATTTAGAAACCTTAATTTTTTTAAAATAAAGTGATAAATACCAAACCAAGCTCTTAAATGTGGAGTAGATAGGAATCATTTCCTATGTGTAATGGAAAAGGTGTAAGGCTATAAAGGAGACAGTAGTAATTACTTTTGGAAGTAATAATAGAGTTTCCATAAAGTATATAGAACCCTAATAATAACCTAGGAATATCGGTTCATGTAAGCAGACTAAAGAAGAATAGTAAGTTATGCATGATTGGGAATGAGTATCCTTGATTTTGGAGGAACTTGGGGGAAGCATATTTCTTTAGAGGAATCCACATAAGATAGTAGTTCTCAAGCTAGCATTGGAATGACACATTTCGAAGCTCTTCATGGAAGACCGTGCAAGTCGCTTTTGTGTTGGATAGAGTCTATAGAGGGATTGCCTTGGTTCCTACACGGTTAAGGAGACTTTAGAGAAAATTAGTTTGATTAGAAGAAAATTCGTATCTCATATCCGCATTTCTGTGACAGTAATTTTTTTAATTTCCTACTTCCATCTTTAGTTTTGAATAGGTTTTTTTTCTTTATTATCCTTCGACAGGGTAGAACTTAGGATTTAACCTATGGATGGTAGGATTTAATGTAAACATGTTATTAGAACATGTTATGGATGATGTATGCAAGTGGTTGCAAGTGGTTGCTAGTTGATGCTAATGGACGTATATATTTATGCTAGGCACTATTATCTTTTAGGGATCGGCCTAACTAGGACACTAGAGCATATGCATATGGATGTGTGCACATTTGCATTTTATTTTATTTTATTCCATGGTTGCTATAAATGGATGATCATCGTATGATTGTTGCATTTGGATGATTATTGAGCACGTATACAGAACTATAAATTATCTTAGGGAATTTTTGCATTCATTTGGATACATGCCATGGACATAATTGCATAAAAGGATGTCAACTGAATTAGTGGACTGCCTAATCTTTTGCATTAGTTAGGGACATTTACACTACACTAATTGCATAAGTATCATAAACTGCATTAGAAATAGTTAAGGACAATGGATGTAATGGGTGATGGTTGAGTAGTTGGTTGTACAACTAAGATGAAAACTTTTATTTCATTCTTCTATCCTTAGAGATTTCGGGGACGAAATCCCTTCAGGAGGGGAGAATGTAAATAATTATAAGTGAAAAGAAATAGTGTTTATAATTAGAATTCGTTTGAAATTAGTATTGAAATTAATTGGCAGTATATTTATTGAAATGTTTCAATTAGAAGGGGAAAAAAGAATTAAATTGTAATGATTGAGTTTAATATAAGAATTTGCATTTGTGTCAAAATGGAATGAACCTTTTAAATAAAAATAAATGCATGTTTTGAAATAAATAAAATAAACTTCTCATTTTTGAATATATGTATGATTTTATAAGAATGGAGTTTGTTTTGTTACAAAAGAGAAAAAATAAGGTATAATGGTGTATTTAAAAAGAAGGCATCCATTTTTTATAAATTTAGATGACGGTGTTCAAGTGAGATAGGTTATTGTAAATGAGAGAGAATGTGACCATATATTTATAAAAAGAAGGCATTTAATAAAATAAATGTTATATTTTGAAAAGAAAAGGCAAGAGTGTATCATGGAAGGATTACATTTCTTACAGAAAATATAAGGTATGTTATTTCTTTGTTAGTAAAGAATAAGTGTCAATTTGATTTTTAAACATAAAAACATTAATACCAATCAATTAATGTAATTGATCGCTCAATTTAAAGGTAAAGAATTAGGTTATGAATTAATACATAACATATATACGCGATTATGGACATATGTTATTTATCTAATTACAATAGATGTGAATATGGAAAAAATATAGACATAACAATTCACATGTTATTTAATGAATTCAGATTTGAATATATGGAATATTGACATAAAACTTCACACGTTATTCATCCAAATAATTCAAACATTAATATATACGATACCGGCATAAGAATTTCTAGTTATTTATTAATTTATTTTAGATATAAACTTGGAGAAATATTGACATGTTAATTTTTATTTCAAATGTAAATGTGGAAAGATATTGATATGTTATTTATTTATTTATTTCAGACTTAAACATATAAATTAAATAGGATGTTGAAAACTGAAATGAAACATGCGAATAAAGAGAGACGCATGGAAATTTAATATGAAATAAAATGTCATAAATTAGAAATTAGTCGAGGAGAAGAAAACGTTATTTATAGTTTGTATATTATTGAGGGTGTAATTAATTAAATTAAATATAAGATAAGGCGTTGACTAGGTGCATTGTAAGATTTGACACAACAACGAGTCAGTAGAAGTTTCTAGAGATTCTAATCTACGGTTGAAAGCACACCCAGAACACTGTAAATAGGACCTAAACTAACCTAGGTATGCACTCTAAAATAAAATCCTAGGCTCCATTCGCTCTCTCAAATATTTACCTACATTCTTCGTATACATTAAAATAAAAGATGGAGATTGTACAAATTAAAGGAGATTTCTAGAGAATTTTGGTTGCTTTAAAAAAGGGATTCTAGTCCTTATCTCAGGTGAGTGATTGTAATTATTTAGATTTTTATGTAATTTAAAATAATAGGGTTTTCGATAGTTGTAGTTTTACTACGATTTTTGGAATAATCTTTGTTGTAGTTTATTTATAGTTTTTAGAATTATGTTTAGTCTATTTCTTTTAGCTATTCTTTTCAGTTAATTTTAGTTTATTTCTGTTATTTATAGCATTTTCATTTATTTACAGTTTGTTTACAGTATTTTAATTTATTTACTGTTATTTATGCGTTATTTACATCTTTTTCGTACGCTTTGGATTTTCTTCTATTTTCAGTTTTCTTTTACTTCTCCTTCTTCTTCGCCTATAGATTAGAATAGATTAAACACAAATATGAATTAAAATTATAAGAATACTGAAAAACAGAAGATAAGATGTAAATTGTAAGGACTATGATAAAAATGGAGTTAAGGCAGAAATTGAGCCTAATTATGATATTGATATTAGAATTGGACTAACTAAAGATAAGCATGATTATAACGTTTAATTGGCCTAGTTATAACTTAGAGTTATAACTTAAAATAGTATAAGATGAAAGGAGCTTATTTTTACACTTAGGCCTTGGATTAAGTAATAAGCATGATTATAACGTATGTTATAATAAGAAATAGAACAGAGTGAGGCTTATTTTAAGACTTAGGATAAATTAATAAGCACAGATAGTAAGAACAAAAGTAAAGACTTATTTAAATAATTTATCTAAGTTAATAAGCAAAGAATTAAAGTAGGACCTGACCAAATAACATTCCCTTATTTCGATGGACACGGTGTTTCACACAACCCTGAAGTGAAACAAGGTGTCTCACGTAACCCTGAAGTAAGATGAGGTGTCTCACATAATCTTGAAGTGAGACGAGGGGCACACTTATGTTAATAATGGTAGTAAATTGTCAATAAGTAGAAGTCCAAATCATGGGATTTGGGCAAGAGGCGCAACTAGATATTGTTTGGGTGATGGGTCAATATCAACAGCATTTCCCTTATTACTTCTATGGTCACGATGTTTCACATAACCCTGAAGTTAAATGAGGTGCCTCATATAACCCTGAAGTGAGACGAGGTGTCTCACATAATCCTGAAGTGAGATGAGGGGCACACTTATGCGAAAGCTTAAGGCAATAAGCAGACCCAATACGTGGAACAACAAGTAATGCGAGCTTAGTGGTGGTCATGCGTGTGACTTCCAGTGATGGCTCATTAATCGTTTTGAGTTCCAAGCGCTTAGTATGTGTGTCTTTCGTAGACACCATTGCCTTCTGTGCATGGAGCTATATAGCGTCTAGTCCGCAGTAGGTCTATGGAGTAGCAGGCCGATCAAAAGGTAGAATTTGGATTTCAGCATAATTATAGGATTAAGAATTCAGCCTAACCGAAGCAGCTATCAAAGACAAGTGCAAACAATCAAAGTTAATCAATTATGTCAATTTGGTTAATTCGTATTTATTTCCCACTTATTCCTTCTCGCTATTTCCTTTCTTTCCTTTTATATACTAGAACTATTGTAAAGTCTATTACTTTTACTTTGCTTAAAGATTCTGGTAATTACTATCATTCACCAGACTTTTAGTCTGACCCACTCCTCCATTTTTCCCTTTTCCCCATAGGCTAGCAAGAACAAGGACGATAGATTGCAAACACTTGGAGACTTCTTTGGCAAATATTTCTTATGTATTTCTCTTCTTTATTTTCAGTTTTTAGCTTATTCCATGTACTGGCACTTTGTGATGGATAGTTTGTACTCTGATATTTATCAGACTGAGGTTTGGATTTCAAGAGACATATATTGGTATTTTGAGACATATGATATGTTTGGTTTTATAATTCTATATATGAAGTTTGACTTTTAGCAAATTATTATTTTAATTATTTCCCCAGCTTTATCTATTTTGTCTTATGAATCTTAGTCTTTGCTAGTTTTAATTATACCTACAGCGCCATACATCTTTTAGTGTGTCTTTTTGGGTATACTAAGGGGTGTGGGGTGTTACAAGAAACAAATATATTGATTGATATATGATATCGGTACATGTTTAAATTTGGATTTAAATGTAATGGACATTGTTTGGGTTTAGACTTTTTTTAGGCCTATATGGGGCATGCATATTTTGGCCAAAAATAGGTTGGTTAGGTTGGCTAAATGTTGGCTAAAGAGGGAAGCTTTTGAAAGGTTAAGAAGAATGGAATTGACGAGTGAGAGAAGGAGAGATAAAGATGTGATCCACTTTTCTCTCCATTTGAGTTTCCTATTTATATATCATTATTTATACCATCTCTTGACACACTTTTTCTTATCCTTCTACCAATTAATTTTGGGTAGAAATATCCTATACCAAACCCAAAGTTATTTAAGCATAAATCACGTTAAAACTCTTCGATTTGATCATAGATGGTAAAGCAGTTCGAAAACAAGCTACTCTAGAACTTGGAATTCGATTCAAGGAGTCATTTCATCATTTCTATGTGAGATCTCTAGGCCTTGGTGGTAGGTATGGTTCTAATTTATTAATATTTTTAATTGCTTAGTTAATCAATCATTAGATGTTAGCTATACAAACTTTAGCATGTATTGGTATGTTACAGTATTATCATATGCCTATGGTTATAAATACATGTGCATAGAATAAAATTTGTATAAAAGTCGTCTTATAGCACATGACTTAATGATAAAAAAAAATTAATTTTGTATCATTAAAATATCATTATTAAATTATTTCATAAATTAAACCTAATTATAAAATATTAATTCACATAATATATGTATTTAAAAAAATTTAACTTTTTATACAAAGTTAAAACCATTTGGTAGCAAAACAATTTTATATATAAACATGTTAAATTATTTATTTGATTTAAAATTAGTTAAACAAATAGAATATGTTTATAATACATTTACAAACAATAATATTTTTCTAAAGATTTTATATAACATAAAATATACATTTTGATTTCAAAATTAATTTTTAAATAATTTTTTATCATTAAATCCACATGGATTTTAATTATTAAAGTATGTTTATATAAAATTAATTTAAACCGAAAATAAAATTAAAAAATTTCCTAATTGTAAGCAGTAGCAAATATGTATTTAATATGTATATATATATATATATATATTAATTTATTAACTAGTTATATGTTTATATATATTTATAATTCAATTTGTGTATATAGATAATTTTTTTTCGTAATATATGATAATGGTTTTTAAATTATTTTACAAAAATATTTAGAATAATTTCGAAATTTGATTATACACACACACATATATATTTCATCAATGATTCAGAAGAATATTATTACCAATATTTTATAATAATTATATAATTAACTTTACACACGTGCGTGTACACACACACATACATATTTGTACCCGTGCAGTTAATGCCTTGCTGTAGCCCCGTTGTAACCCTACTATATCTCATAGCGGATTTCTACCGCTACTAATTCTGCATATAGCCCCAAATTTAGCCTTTCCACTTTAAGATCCACTATTTCCGCTATATCCCGTTATTCCCGCTATATTCCGCTATATCTTCTTTAAAGGAAATGAATTGAAAAATGACATTTATACATTATAAAAATTATGAAATTAATTCATTTAGTTGAATTTTTAATATACTTTCTAAAATGAAAATATCTATAATATTCTACCAAATACAATTATGTTATATAACAATTTTATGTTTATTTATAGTATATTCGCACATGTTTTTATTTAAAATTATTTACGTATTCATTATAATTCAATTGAATGTTAATTTTTCATTTAATTACCATTTATATATTTGTAAAAACATTAAGTATGAGTTTTATATGCTATTTTAGAGTCATCCGCTATATCCCCCTATATCCTCGCTGTATCCCCACTATGACTTTTTGCATCTCCGTCGTATTGAATCTGCCAAGCGCTTTAACTACATAGATTTATACAATAATTTAATGTGCATATATATATATATATATATATACAAACAGACAATACATTAGTATACTTGAGGGGCTATTATGTCCGTTGTGGTGCAAATCCTAACACCTAGACATGATGTCAAACCATGACACATTATTTTATTGCATTTACACGCACGCACATATGTGTATATGATCCACATATATAAAATATAATACAAATAATATAAACTAAATTTTATCTATAAAATTCAAATAAAATAATGATTCACTTTAAAATAAAATTTAGAAAGTTCTAAATGAATTAGACTGCATAGGCTCATTAAATATCCATACCCAACTTCTCCACTACGGGCTGGCCTATTTCCAACGTATTATACTTAGGCCATCACAAATTGATAGGTAAGAGTGAATATTCACTTTCGATTTGTTGAGAAAACTCAAGTCAAAATGAGATTAGGACAATGAACTCAGGGTTATGATTTGTATATACTACAATCGATAAGGAGTTATCCATTGTTTGTGGGGATATGACTTGTTCAGCAAACTCAAGTCAGACCCAACAAACAAGTCCTAACACTCACTAGTGAAATCGAAACACTTATATATTTGATCTTAAGATTTGAAGAAACATAAAAGATTAGTGGGAGCCTTATTATAAAAATAAAATGGTAACATTAACCTTTCTAATATTATAAGAACATCTGCTATATAAAGTTATAATAATCTAGATTGACAAATTTATGCAATAAATATAATCAATAAAATGTTCATCAATTAAAATATATAAAGGAACTAAATTAAATATTGGTAAAGAAATATAAAATATACTTACCAATAAACTTTTACATGTTGACCCATGCAAGTACTAACCATACAACCACTAAATATGTTCGTAACATGATCACTTAAGAGTCTACTTATCTAAGAATGTGTACTATCTTCAATGATTTGAATTCTAGAAGAAATACAAGAATATGAATATTTGATCCATATACGATCCACATATAAATGCTATATAGTGAACGATCACAATTTGTAACGTACGAAACCTTGATGAAATTAGTTCACTGAAATAAGCAAGTAAATTATAGTGTGAGATCATGTATTTAATATGATTGATTACAATAACGATCTTGTCATGTTAAATGTAACACCGGACCAAAAGCTATGGGATAGATATATAAAATTGATCGCTGAAATGTCAGTTTGATTGGTTTACGTAAAGTGTAGTCTATTTGATATCCTTAAAGTTTAGGATGACCAAATGCACTCTTTTAAAGATTCGTTATGGTACTATATTAAGGACTTCCTTTGAATGGTTCAACCATTTGAAAAGAAAATCAAATGTATAATAGTTGATGCAACCTAAGGCACAGTTGTGATGAAGAGAGTGAATGGTCATTTCTGCTTCATTAAGAAACTCAGGTACAAGAATTATAATAGTAATACCTACTTAACATTGGAATGAGAAATATGATTTCTATTCCAAAAGTATATTGATATAGAAAATTGTTTTTATGATATTTATTTCTTTGAATGTAAGATACTTGATCTGAAAATTCTTGAATGCAAACCAGTTATAGTAAATAAAATAAATAGCCTATAATAAGTGGGTGAATTGAGCTTTGTATTTCATACACTACTATAGTAATGATAGTAATAGTGGGAGCATCGGTTAACACTTATTGGTCGCATAGGGTTACAAAAATTGTTTTCGTAAAACGAACCAAACATTATTTACGAAATAATAACTGTTTTTCAATGTTGATTGAAATATAGATATATTTTATTTCAATATGAATATTATAAATATTCATTATAAAATAAAACTATAACAACGGTGTTAGTGATGCATTGAAATATATAGAAGTTTCTAAATTTATTTTCAATTATTTTGGAATTATAGACTAATCCATAGTTTTGAAATAATTCTTTGAATATATGATTATGAATCATATAGTATTAGTGAGTTATATCTCAAATAATCAAGGGAAAGCACCCATTCAATGGGAGCATGATAAGAGTTGATGAACTTTTGGGATTGATACATATAGATGCATGTAATTGTAAGTCTGATAATGTCAAAATGTTTCCACATACTTCCTTGTATTCATTGATGGGTTATCACGGACATGAAAATGTGAATTTGATCCACATGTAGCATGTTACGATAAGGTCATATTGTTGGAACTAAGCCAGCCCGTAGTGGAAAAAATGAGTGAATTTTAAATTTTTACCATTTTGGATCTTTATTAGGCCCGTGATGTCTAATTTACTTAAAACATGTCTAAATTTCTTTTAAATGAAATCATTATTTTATTTAAATTTATAATATAGTTTTATATTATGTAATCTATGTTATATATATATATGTGTGTGTGTGTGTGTGTCATATATGTGTGTGTGTGTATGTTTGTGTGTGCGCACGTGTGTAATATAGTAATCCATGTTAGGTTTGACAAATTTGTGTAGTAGTGCTGTGATATACACCTCAACAGACATGTTAGCCCTTTTTGTATATAAATATATTACCCAAATATATGTGCTTTAATTTAAATATACAAATGATCACAAATATATATATATATATATATATATATATATATTTGTGAGTGTGTTTATTTATATTTAATTTTGAATATTCATATATATAAGGAATTTATAAAGTATATATACATACGATTATCAATTATGCAATATATACATATATATATATATATATATATATATATATATATATATATATGTAAAATTAATTGTAAAATCGTTTTAATTTGAAATATATTTATTTATTTTATTACATAATTGTATTTTTTTTAAATATGCATATAAACTATTATGCATATGTATCTATTTAAATATATAAATTATTTTTTTAATAAATATATACGTTAAGATATAAATGAAAAATATAAATATATGAAAAATCATATATATATATATATGTATGTATGTATATCCATTAATACTGATGGTAAAACAAAAAGTTTTTTATATTTATAAATATTAAATTCCGTCCAAATTCAATAAAATTAAAAATAAAATAATTTCAAACATAAAATTCTATATATTAATATTTTATAACATTATTAACAATATTTAAAATTTTAAAATTATCCATATATATTATAATTTAGAAGTAATTATTAATTTCTATATATATATATATATATATATATATATTAAATTTAAAAAATTACAGCCGAAAGCTTATTGGATAATGAATTAATTTCATAAAATTTACAGTATATTTCATTCGATATATTTCTTAATGTTATTAATTTATGGAATTTATTTAATCTAAATAATATTTAAATTATATATTTATATATAATATATATTTGTCGAAATCATTTCAGGTGTAAAACTAATCATATTAATTTTAAAACATAGTTTTATGATATGATATGTAATATTTTTATTTATAAAAACTATATGTCTTAAATAATATTATTTTGATAATTAACTTTTTTTTAAATATGACGTAAGCATCATGTTGTTTTTATATATCAACTTTTCTTATAATCATAAGCACATAAATATATGACCATCAAAATGTAGCGATATAATGATGTGCTAGGTTCGTCATCTGTCGATTTAAACATTATATGTTATAATATACAATATTAATTTATATTTGTAAATCTATGACATACCTTTACCAAAGCCTATTGAATACACCCTTAAATGAAGATTCCTTTGAATCCTATTCTAATCCTTAAGATGATAACTTCAAAGTGTTGACCATTGGCTATCAAATAGCCTTAGATTTATTTGATTTGAGCTTGAAATAGATGACAGATAGCGGCCAATAATGGGGTGAGTGTAACGACCTGCCTTTTCGATCCTCAAAAATGACAACGATACATCCACGATATTCACATGCCGAGCATCCGAGTGTCGGAAAGACAGATTGTTGGAAAAAAGAAAGAAAGATAACAAAATCTCACGTTATAACGAGTAATATATAATATACAACATATCTTTACAAAATAAAATTTTATTATACATACATCAAATAAGAGTACACTAATCTGTCATCATTCTGGATAGTTTTAACACCCCGTCCTTACAATTTGCTGATAACTATGAACAATCAATGCAACGGAAAATAAATTATATGTGAATATTTCTTGGAGGCCTCCAGTTCATCTCCTAAAGCTCCAAAGCATCCATAAATGAATATAAAAATATTCTCGGTCTGACCCTAGCATTATAAGGGAGTAACATCTGGAATAGTTTGGGAAACCAGTGTGAGAAACATGCCTCAAATGGATTTTAATGTTATAAAACCTTTCAAAATAAAGATATCTCGTAAGACCACACTGCATACAAACACGGATGGATTTTTCCCAAACATAACCAAAAGATTTAAATATAAAATCTAGTGATATTATAATAATGTCTGGGGTTAACATAAACAATGAATATAGCTGGAATGCTTGCATCTCACGTTCGAGTATAGATGGGCACAACTAAGTCCATGCGATGCTTATTGGAGAATTGATTCCATACAATGACAAAGCACCGGGGTACCGTCTGCCACACTACATCTCTAGAAAAATGTACCAAAGACCTCACATGGACCTCGCTCCAACACAGGACCGACCTATCCCTTACTTGATATTACCCAATATTCATAACCCTAATTGCTTTGCAACTTTTACCTAGAGCTCTCATGCACAACTAAATCCATATATATATATATATATATATATATATATATATATATATGAGTGATGACAATACTCTAATGGATGTGACCCATATAGCCCTATCGCATATCCCCTATTTTTGCCATTCTCGTTTGATCAGGCTTGAGGTTGCGTTTTACTTTATATATAGCAATCCCATTTGAAATGCTAACACTACCCTCCTGAAAACAATGCAATGCCCATATTCATCCATACAAGTTGTTCAGGATAACAACAAGCCGAAGGCATTACTTCTACTACATTCATTTTGGAATCATCCTCAGGATTAGCAACAAGTAGCCCTTGCACTTCAAAGATCTCCATCTTCGATAATCTTAAAGATGTCTTCAATTCGAATGATAATGTCGGTTTGAAGTTTTACTCGAATAATATATCTGATCCCGGTCTCTTCGAATCGACAACGATAGTTCAAAAACAGGCCAACATTTGATAGTCGGTTATTAACTATCAAATAACAAATAATTCAAACAGAGGTTTACCCAAGCCTAATTAAGCACAAATTAACCACAAAGCCTCTTTAATTAATTCTTTCATTAATTGAAACCACTCTGTAAATTCTTGTATCAAAAAACTTTTACAAAGATATATCACCTAACCTTCTCTACTCTTTTCAATGCTTAGGAATATCCATACACTTCTCTTGATAGTATAAATATAGTCACAAAACGTTTCACTTTGAGAACTATACTTATTTGGGCTGAATAAATGTACTTTGAAATAGAGATAACAATAACCCAAAACATTATTCCTTCGGTGCCAAGTATGAAAAAGAATGTTTTATACCACCATAATTAAGAAGGTTATTTAGGGAAATCATATCTCTTTTATAAATAAACTCCTTTATAAAGTCCCTTTTATAAGTATTAGCTCTAAATTTGTTTATAAAATTTCTTTTATAAAACTCATCTCTATTTACAAAGCACCTTTTATAAATCACAAAATAAAATTATAAACTTCCCTTTTAAATCTCCAAATTTATCTAGTAAACTAATTTTATAACCTAGAACTCCAAATATGAACCAGCCCTAAATATAAAACAAACTTCAAATATGATTATAAAAACTCATATGCTCTCCATAACACAACCATTCCCTATATTTCAATAAATACTCAAATGGAATCAATTATTCCAATTTATAAAAATTGTGTTGATTTCCTTTTTATAGGATATTATTTATAAAACCATTCTTTTATTTATAAAGCCATTCTTTTGTTAATAAAACACTATTTATAAAACTATATTCCACTAATAAAATAATATTTATAAATCTATCCCTTCATACAACACTTAATATAAATGTTTCACAAATATTTATTTCAAATATATAACCACTTTCAAATAAAGGACAACCCATTTATTTTCTCTTTGAAAATAAAATGATCATTATTAAAATAAATTTCCCTATAAAACCCAATACCTTGCAAAATGATTGTAAAACATTTATATATATGCACATTTTTAGAAAAGAATAATAAAATAAACTGAAATAAAATAGAGAAGTTTGAAACTATTTTTTTCAAAATAAAATATCAAAGACAATTCCAAAAGCTCAAATTAAAAAAAAATTATTTTTCAAATCAAAACCATTTCCAAAATAAATAGCACTAAATAGTATTTTTTAAAATACTATATCAAGGCCAATAGTTACCATAGCACTTAACAAATGCTATTACTACATTTTTCCATGAAAAAGGTTCAATTTTTCACATATGTCGTTGTCACATCAAATATGGCTAACTACCAATTTTTAGCATTTAAAAATGTATGTCATAGGTATGTACGGAAATAAAATCAACAGGTAAATAACTGGAAATTAAAAATCACAAGTTGAGAAATCTGGATTTCTTTACACATTTTCCCTGCATTTCATTTCCAATATTAATTACTTTCCAAAAGCGGATATTTAACCAAACCAGTCAATAATTCAACCAGATACAAACAGTAAATTATTATCAGCTATATATTGAAAACACTAGTGGGTCGTGTATGGATAATGAAACAAGTATATATATACATATGT
Source organism: Allium cepa (assembly GCA_030765085.1). NCBI lineage: Eukaryota > Viridiplantae > Streptophyta > Magnoliopsida > Asparagales > Amaryllidaceae > Allium > Allium cepa. Next base: position 540,753,188 of record CM060939.1, read on the forward strand.
ATATGTATATGTATATGTATTAATTTATGCTTAAGATGAACTAAATCAGTAAGTAAATGTACGCACTGAAATTTATACTCGTTCGTACCACCTCTCCTACGTCCAGTCCCTAAGCACCTCTTAGGAATTTCACTATCAACACCCTCACTTGACCTGGAGGAATAGGTTTACAACTTAACCGATCTGAGAACCTCTCAGATTTAATCTTTTCTTTGATAAAAATTCTTGCTTGACAATCTTGTGTTTTTCCAACACTGATTTTGACTTGATAGTACAATGGCTCCTATAATCTCCTCGATTTTCGAAGTGAGTGCACAGTGATTATTAGAACAGTAGAAAATGAAGTAATGGAGTTGAAAGTACAAAATTGTTTAGAATAGCATAAGAGAATAGAAGCTATATAAATCAAAGTAGAAAGTTAGAAAAACTAAGTATGAGATGATGTGTAATTTATAAATACTGAAGAGAGGCAATCAAGAATTGTTTTTGTTCGTAAAAATCCTTTTGGAATGAAGAAAAACTGTTCAAAATGGTTGCAACTCTTGAAGATGACTTTTCAAAAAATGACTGTTACATCATATCAGTCTACTAAGCGATTACGTTAATCTACTGAGTATGAACGTTGAAAAGTTCGTGGCACAAATTTGAATTTTAAAAAACTAGTGCAAACAACTTCGGTCACTGAAAATGAGCTCAGTCGATTGAGTTGTGTAAGTTCGATTTTCTAATAACCTTATGATATTTGTCGAATTCATACTTCAATAATATTTTTGTAGGATCGATTTCACTTTAGAGGTGGGAGAATAGGGTCATACTAGTAATTTTAAAATCTAATGTGGAAATATATAAAATAATTGTAGCACTGGTAATAGCAGAATAATAGCAGCATAGATAATAGCAGAATTATAAAAAACAGAAATAGAACAACACAGATTTATCCAGCTTCGGCAAAACCCTGCCTACGTGCTGCCCCCAAGGTTTCTACTAGAAATTAAGTAGTCAGACGCTTACATGCGTAAACTCGCGACACTCGCTATCAGCTAACCTAACTGTACGCTCAAAACTCTGCTGCAACTCAGCCACCGAGTTTCGAATTCTCGAACTACACCATCGTATTTTATCCCCTAGTCACATGACTAGTAAATTACAAAAGTTTAAAAAGAAATAAAAAGTAAAAATAATTTTAAAAAACCCTAATTTTAAAAACTAAAGCCAATTAAGGATTTAAAGAAGCCGGCCCATAAAAGATTGAAGTAAAAGAACAATACCCTTTATCCTTTTATTTCTTCGGCCTTGTTAAATAAATGGTTGCGTTCTTTTCTTTGCTTCTCTTCGTTCCTCTTTAAGAAAGTTAGGGCTTTTTCATATAAAGACGCTGACTTTGTTAATCGACCGAGTAGATGATTTCGCGACCCTTGCTTTGTCGATCGATTATTTCTTTGATTTGCACACTGCTGCTTCAAATTGAGTCGAGTTCGATTGTTAAAATGGCATGCGATTTTTCCCTTTTTCGATATTTGATAGTACTCAACTTTAATGATTTATAGCTCTCTGTTTTGCTTGAACTCGAATGAGATTCCATGCCGATGATGATATGGGTTATACAGGATTCGAATTCTTAAAATTTCGTTTGTATACATTGTTTGAATTCTTCATGTGAGTTTGCTCTTCCGTTCGATTTGTAATTGAGTGTTTGTGATGTTTTTTGATTAGTTCAACTCATACGTATTGCTTGATATATTTGAATTTGCTCCGTTTTCACCGCTATGACTTTTTAATTGTACTTGCGATTACCTTTGTCACCATGGCTTTGATTTGCTTTGAAATATTGTTTCGTTCTTTTCTCTGTTGACTTCGGCCATTTGTGTTAAACTGGACTTTTTCGATTTTTGATATCACCTGACTTTTACTCTGACTTGTTTGAACTCCACCTTAGTCAATTGTTCTGTAGTTTGACCATTTATATGCTGTTGTGTCTAGTTTCACTACGCGCGCGCACACTCACAGATATATATATATATATGTATGTATGTATGTTCATGTATGTATATATTCATGTTGTACTTGTACTCGTGTCTCTGTGATGCATTGCATTTGTTTGCATATTGGTCTAGTCATTGTTGATCCTGCTTTGTTATTTTGATACATGCCCTTATGCATATGTATATCGCATCACTATATCCTGCATACATGTTTATATGTATGTTTGTGATGTTTTCATTTGTCCATGTATGGCATACAAGTCTAGATTTAATCTTGCAACTGTTTTCATGCTCCATTGTATATTTTTGTTCATTTGTCTTTGGTTGAATTCATCCTGGTTTGCATTGTTGATGTTGAGCTTCTTCTCACTTCGAGCCAGTTTTCATTTGAACTTGACTATTTATGTCTTTCATCCTGGGCATGTGCTGGTCTGGTGAATGTTTCAACCTGTGTAGTTGCTATGCACTTTTGTTTCACTGGCTTGAGTTTTAGTTCATTGATGATGCTTTGATCCTTTTGGTTTATTATTCCACTGGCATGTGTTAGTACACTTTTCTTGAGTCTAGTTGTACTATCTATTTACCAGGCATAATCCTTTGCAGTGTTTTGTAATCTTCTTATACACTCTGTTGCATACGTGTTGACTTTGCATATTTTTTTTTGCATTGAACTATTGAGTTGTATGCATGCATATAAGTTTAGTCTACATGTTGTCTTGTCTAGTTGAGTTTGTATGCTTATTTTGGTCCATGGTTTGCTTTGAGTTTGGAGCTAGTGAGTTGCATCCCTGGTTTTCTGGCCTATATTTCTTGTATCTGGTCTTGGCCATATGATTCATGTGTACGTATATGCTAACATATACATATACAAAATAAATGATCTGGTGCAAGTGCTCATTAAAGCTACTGTGTGGCTCGATGCACTTGTATATGTGTATGTTAGCTTGCATTTTGAACTGTTGCGGCCATGCCTCTATTTTCATGTGATGTCTTCGAGCTAGTTTATTGCATGAGTTCAGTTAGTGTACATTTGGATTGCACCTGTGTTGAATCCAGCTTATAGCTCGGGTTTGACCTTGTGCTCATGTCGTGACTTTATTTTTATTGCACTTGAGTTGAACCTGGCTTTTGGTTGGGTTTGACTTTGTGCTCACTTGTCCATGTAGATGTATCAAGTGTATATCGGTGTGCACGACCTTCTGGCATGTACAGTGGTACACTGTGCATGTCACAAGCTATTCATGTATGATGAATTCAAATTTAAATGACGACAAACAACCTAAATAACCGAGGCATATTTTCACAACAGATTTTATTTTACACTCCAAAAGATATTTTCCATTTTACTGCTTTAGTGTTTATTTTGCAGATCGTTCAGATGCTAGAGTCAATCTGGAATAGAGTTGAAGATAAATACGAGTGAATGAGTCATATGTTGTGAGGTGTAAATGTAAATTAAAAATTGTGATGTAATGGAAATTGTATTGTAATTAAAAATTGTATATATATTTTGAGAGCTCAAATTTGTACTATTCAAAATGTAACAGAATATTGTTTGAATAAAATATTTGTCTGAATTTGAATTCTGTGTTATTTATTTTATTGTACAAATATTTATTTAATTATGTGAAAAATAAAATAGTATATTTAACTGAATATATATATATATATATATATATATATATATATATATATGTTTATTATCATCAAACAAAAATCATATACTTGTGTGTTCAACAATCTCCCCATTTTGATGATAACAAACATATATTTAAGATTTTGAATTTGTTAAATGTATTTGAATGCTCCCTCTCTATAACAAAGCCCCCATTTCATATATGCATGATAAAAATATGCAAATGAGCCTAGATGCAAATAAAATATGAAAAAAAATGTTTGACCTTAATTTACCAAAATCATAACATTTCTCTCCCCCTTTATTGTCAGAAAAAGAGTAATAGTGTTAGAAAAATAGAGATAAAGTGTTACATTAACACAACATTAATACCTAATCAAGTATAAATATTAAATTCAAACAAAAATCATATATACTCTGTTAGGCGCATATTCCACTAGATGTAAAACCATATAGCTTTTTTTATTTGTGGTAAATTTATATCAGGAATTTGAATATCTACTAACCATGCAAAACCTTTAGGACTTTTAAATAAGATTAGTAGTATTCCAAATTTTAATAAAAAAATGAATTTAAGTATCTTCTAACCACGTATAACCGTGAGGACTTTTAAATGGGATTAGAATCAACTTATCTATTTAATCAATCAATTTTGATATGTGTTCCATACATGCATAACCGTGAGGACTTTAAATGAGCATGAAAGCACATAATCAAATATTCCTTGTAACTCATCAATGCATAACTGTGAGGACTTTCAAATGATAGTGAATACTTTGGATGTTTTTATTGCTAAAAAATATAATAAATTGAAAAACAAATGATTTCCCATTTAAAATACCACATATTAACATACTATACTGAATTTTGATGAGTGATGGTCGATAGAAATATGATAGAAATAGAAATGGTCATGGAATTTTTACCAATAAAAAGTTTTTATAACTCTTATTTAAATCTCCAAAGAAATTTACTAAATATACCGTCTCAAGTTATAATATATGATCAATATCAACACTCATCAAATTTTCAATCACTATTTATCTTTTTGATAATTAGTAGGGAGTTAGATTAGTCAATGTAGTGATTTAAAATCAAATCCAAAAATAATTATAAAATAAATTTTCTAAAATGACTAATCTAAAAAAAGGTCAACAAAAAACTATTTTTTGGAAGGGGTTTTATAAAAGAAAACTTCTTCTAATTTGAAAATTAGTTGAAATGAAAGATATGCAGATATTTTCTTTAAAAAAAAGCGACGCAACTAATGAATGTCTCAACATAAATCATGTTCCACCTGTAATTTTTCTATCAACTAGATTACCAGTGTAATTTGCATCCGATTTTACTTTTGGCTCAAGAATATCATTAGGTGAATGTTATAGACCAGACTGTGAAGTTGCAACAAATTCCTTAAAATCCTTTTTAACAGCTTTTAAATGATATTTCGAATTCAAATTGAAACCGTGCAAACAGTGAACATAGTTTCAGATAAGATAAACAAATATATCCACTTGTACCATGAGTAGTAATAAATAAAACATCATTATTAGTCCAAACACATCTATAAACTAATTCAAAGTTCTAGAAATACTTATAGTATTCTTGGCATAAGGAAAATATAATTGGACAAAAATTTTCATAATTCAGAATCATAATCAACATTCATTATAACATAACTAGCTGATTTAAATCAAATTATGGTGAAGATTATCACATTTAATATATTGTTCAAGATAGATGTACCGTGGCCTATTTTACCTTTACGATAACTTTTGTTGTTGCCCATTATTTTGAAAAATATTTTTGTGTAGACCCAAAACTATTTATATATATTCCTTTCGGCACCCAGATTTGTTTGACATTGAGAGATTTTATATTTGTGCCTTTTGGGACTCGAATTGGAATGGTTTTCTCGTGTTTGAGTCTTACACTTCCCCTTAACAGTATTATTAGTTGTTTGTTCATATTTTGACACTTTTCACATCCAAATGCATTCCTTTTATTCTCGAAGAGTTTATTTCTAAGAGTGTATTAATTTTTTTAATCTCTAGTGAAAAATTTCCGCGTAACCAACTCAAGTTTATTAATTTTGGATTTTAAAAGTTTATTTTCATTTATTAGCTTTGAACAACAACTAATTGTACTATCTCTTTTTTCAAAACTATTCATTTTTAATCGCATATTTTCATTTTTAAGCTCTCTAATTTTATTCTCAATTTCTGGCATCTCAGTTTCAAAGTGTTGGAGTTTTTTAAATTCAATTTTTTCAAAATCCTTGATTTTTTCAATCTCATTTTTAAACTCGTGATTTGATCGAATAATTTTAGATTTTCTCAAAATCACGTTTTCTTTTTCAAGGGTTTTGAAATTTTCGTTGATCTCATTTAATTTCTTTTCAAAAATTGTGTATTTAGAAATTTCCAACTTCTTAAATCTATCCAACTCTTTTTGCAAAATATTATTTTTATAAATCAACTCATTTTTGTTTTTCTCTCGAATTAAAATTTCGTTTTCTAACTTTTAAAAGTTTTTAGATGGGAAACTTCATTTTCATGATTCAAATACCTTTTGCAATTAGAATTTTTATTTTTCTTAATATTTTAAGCTCATTTTCCAAATCGTTATTTTTCTATGTAGTTTAATTTGTTCCCTTTCCAACTCATTCTTTTTCAACTCAAGAGTTTTATTATTTTCAATTAATTTTTGGCACAAGAGAACTAAATCATTGATTGGAAAATCAATTATCTCAACGGCTATTGAATCTTCATCACCGGTGCCTTTTTCCAATCCTGTCAAGCATATTTCTGAGTTGCTTATTGGGGATCTCTCGTAGTTGTTGACTTTTGCATCATGTATTGCATCAAAAGTATTCCAGATTTCCTGTGCATTTTCACAATGAAAGAAAAAGTTAAAATTTCTTGATTAGTATGAGAATATAGTACATGCATAGCAAGAGCATTAATCGAAGTAGTATTCTCGTCTATTATATCACATCCATTTTCAATAATATCCCAACATTTAAAATTAACAGATTTTAAATAAAATTCTATTTTTAATTTCTAATTAAAAAATGTATTCCATCAAAAATAGGAGGAATAATACTGGACCGACCCTCAGTAAAATATTATTAAAAGAGGCATTTTAAAAATTCAAATTTGCAAAATAAATTTTTTCCTTTGAAAAATCTAATTTTTAAAATAAAAATGGCTTTTGTTCCTAGCTCTTATGCCACTTGTAGGATAGATTTCACCCTAGAGTGGGGGGTGAATATGGTGATGCTAATAATTATAAAATTTAGTGCAGAAATATATAAAATAATTGCAGCATTGGTAATATCAGAATGTTAGTAACACAGATAATAGCAGAATAATAAAAAACAGAAATAGAACAACATAGATTTACCCAGCTTTGGCAAAACCTTGCCTATGTGCTGCCCCAAGGTTTCTACTAGAAATTAAGTAGTCAGACGCTTATACACGTAAACTCGTGACACTCGCTATCGACTAACATAACTCTACGCTCAAAAACCTGCTACAACTCAAACACTGAGTTGCGAATTCTCAAACTACACCACCGTAGTGCGTCCCTGGTCACACGACTAGTAAATTACAAAAGTTTAAAAGAAATACAAAGTAAAAAACAATTTTAAAAAGACCTTAATTTTAAAAACTAAAGCCCTATTAAGGATTTAAAGAAACCGACCCAAAAAGATTGAAGTAAAAGAACGATCCCCTTTATCCTTTTATTTCTTCGGCCTTGTTAGAAAAATGGCTGCGTTCTTTTCTTTGCTCATCTTCGTTCCTCTTTAGTAATATGAAGATGACGACTTTGTTGATTGACCAAGTAGATGATTTCGCGACCCTTTCTTTGTCGATCTATTGTTTCTTTGATTTGCATACAGTTGCTTCAAATTGAATCGAGTCTGATTGTTAAAATGGTATGCGATTTTTCCCTTTTTCGATTTTTTTCCCATGTTGGGAGCCTTGAATCAAACTGGAAAGGGCCATATGTGATGAATAAAAGCTAACGGACGAAACCTTCAAATTGACAACCGTCGATGGAATCAAAATTCCCAGAGCATGGAATAGCGAATCGTTGCGTCGCTACTTCATTTGAAAACTACCGTGTGTACTTTCTATTTTTCAGCAAATAAGCCATCCGAGGATGCTGGGGGCATTGTAAATAGGCAAAAATTGTCCAACTTCTATTAGTAAAATTAATTCGCTTTTTAAATTAACAAAATTATGTTTATAACAATAACCTACTGAGTCGACAGGGTCAAATCGACTTAAAACCACACAATTGCTATTTAAGAAAGCGGAGTCACACTCAAGTACGCCTTACCCACTCGTCGGGTAGACAAAAGAAAATCAAATCAAACAGCTGGATCGACGGAACCCGATCCCCACCTTCTAAAAACTGGCATTGCCCCGTCAGTGTCAGGAAGGCTCTAATAAAAAGCAACGCATCCCATAAGTCGCTCATTAACTCTTAAAACACAAACTCCTCGCAATGCTCGAAGATAGGCAACACCAAGAAGTATCAAAAGCCAAGCATTTCATAAGCCGTGCACTAACTCTCCAAGCCATGAAATCACGCTCTTAGAAAATAAACTCCTCACATGCCCGAAGATTGGCAAGCAATGCCAGAAAACTCATCTATCACAGGAAGTGCAAAGATCAACCCACTCCCATTATCAAGAGTAATAGGTGCGACTCCAACAAAATCAAATTGCTATGAACTAGCAGAAAACTCCAATTGCTAACACCACATCATAAGCTGTAACATTTAACGTGAATAATGTTTAGCTGCTTATAGGTAATTTGTATGACGTACACTCCCGGGGAAATGAAATGCATATTGGAAGATTGCAAAAATCCGAAGAAATAATACTCATGAGTACCAACTCATGTTTTTTAGAAGTGATGAGCGGTTTAACTTCTAAAAATTTACAAATATTATTCATTAAATTAATCTCATAACTGTATACTTATGAATTTTCTAATATTTAATCTCATAACTATATGTTCTACACTAAATTTACCTTTTTTGCACATTTTAAACATGCATATGTTATATACTTTCCAAAATCGCATAAAAACATAAGTTGCAAAACTTATGAAAGGAAAGATTGAATTATGACTTAGTCAAATTCCACGTTTTGCCATGCAAACTATTTGAACCATAAGTTACCGATCGTTTGTCAAGTGTTTGAAGCAAGCAGCCCTGTGAGCCGGTGGGTATACAATGGCACTTAAATAAAAATATTATGCTTAAAAACAAAATTTTCACATTTCACAACTTCTGCTACTCCAAACAAAGAATTTTGAAAGTGATCACAGGAATAGATAAAGTGAAATAGAAGTAGACAAAATAGACATAAGTGCATAGGACACATATGAGCAGATAAGCAAAGGTACAATCAAAATATCAACAATATACTACTTATACTTTTCTTCTGTACAAGGTCAAAACATTGTGGCCGTACCCACAAAATACTGGCCGACAAAATAAAAAGTACAAACATCACAACAAAAAAACTAAGTGCAAACTCAGCACTTGAACAAAATAATGCAAAATGAATCAAAACCAGATCAGCTACCACCAAAGCTTCTCAATGTTTCTTTCCACCACTCCCCTTCCCACCTTTTTTTTGATGTTTTTACTACACCTCGGGAGTGGTATCGCTGCCAGTGATGTTGATGATCTCCTCGGTGTTGATGTCCTCTTCCTGCTCTATGACTCATTTAGAAGATTCGCCTTTCGTTTTACACTTCTGATATCTACGGGAGCTCTTAGAGGCCTTAATTACTTCGAATTTCTCTTTCTTAATGGTGACTAGTTCTTGTTGAGATTTGCATGACTGCTCAATCTGAGTTTCCTGCTCTTGAAATTTGGCTGCCATGAAGTCACCTTCCAAAGATACGGAAGGGTCATCCAAGCCATGCAGTGCGGTGATCTTCTTAGATTCTGGCCTCGGTTGTGAACTAGACACGGACAAAATGATCGAAGCAGGTACAAAAACGAGTATGGAAGCGGTGGAGATAGCAACGGATCCTGATATCGAGAAAACCGGCAGATTGGCAGATAAGGAGGATGGACCTACAAGATCAAAAATAAAAGCATTAAATTCATCCTATTCTTGTGGTGTGAGTTGGAAATTCTCGAATCCAGGAGAAATAAGTAGATTACCTGCACCGAAAAAATGATCGAGAGTGTCAACTTTGTATTCACCTCCTTCACCCCCTTTGACCGCTCCACAATTTGAGGGGAAGGTTTAAACCCATAACTTGCTGATGGATCGTGGGACTGCCCCGATGGTACACTAGCACTAGAAATAAAAGGCTTTGTAAGCGCTTCAGTAGTTATTGTCGTGGTAGTATCGACGGTTTCTTTTTCTCTCTTAATCTGCAAAATCTCCTAGCCCTCCAACAACACCTTCTGTGATTCTTCATTGAGGTAGGCATTCTCTAACTCTCGCTTAGGAAGCGGGTCAAGATCTCCTCCTAAATTACATTAAGAGTGCGTGGTAATTTAGGGCCTAAGTAGCCGAGACTCCCCTGGTGCAGAAGGGAGTTGACATAGAAATTCAAAATGGTCACATCCATCTTCTCCATCTTTCTCTCAAATGTATTCTAAAGCTTCAAATAATCCACCCAAATGGCGGCCTTCTCAACTTCGACATGAGTTTATTTAGAGCTAAGCTGCGCGACTTGATCTTGGAGCATGGAAATCATCTCGGCCTTGTCGGAGATTTTGTTATCATGCGACTTCTTCATATTCAATGATTGTCTTATTATGATTTTCTACCATATTGTCATGGTCGAAAATATTCTTCCTTTGGGCTTCAATGATCATGTCATAGGCTTCGAGTTTCGCTTGCAGTTTAACTTCTTCCGCATGCGCCTTTTTGATTTCATCTCTCGGGATGATCTCAATCTTCGCATGCACCTCTTTTAGCTCCTTCGGCAAGCCGGCATTTTTCTTGCTTTCTCGAAGCATCGTATCTTTTTCTTCTTCTAGCTGTTTGATTCTAGCATCGTGTTCCGCCAAAGGTCTTTTGAAATCATCCTTCTCTGACTCAAAAGAGAGGACTTCTTGATAGTTGTTGTGATATGTGTCCGCCAGCTGTTTTCATAATCTCTCCCATCCTTCGGCTTGCTCTAAATCATTGTGTAGCCTGAAGATAGGGCATGTATGTATATCTATGAATCGGATGAAGACGGCAATCAAATTTAAACCCTCTTAACAACCACCCAGGGAGCACTGCCTCAAGCCCCAAAGGACCAGATGGAAGAACATAGGCAGGTCTCCAGTGGGGGCATGAAGAGCGGGGGCGAGAGCTACATGAGACGAAGGAACATGAGTAGAAGATGGAATCTATACAAAAGAAACCGAAATTTCAGACCAATCGAAGCGGGGGCTGGAGCGAAGGCCAGTTGTTCTGAAGAATGGGAACCGCGATCAAACTTTAAATTTTTCAATGGCTCCTCTCTCTCATCAAAAGTTTTCCTATTTTCGTACCTACCTTTGTATATTCTGCGTCGTTCCCTCTTGTCTCGACGATGATTTTCAGCCTCTAAGTCTTTTCTTCTCCGATATTCCTCCTCTATTTCGTAGAGCTGGTAACGGTTGGAAGATCGTTTCGACCAGCGCTAAGAGTTGGTAAATTCCTCAAGGTCATCATGAACGCTATGTCCTCTCATGGTACCTAACATGAAGAATCAATACAGAGCCTTATAAACGAAAGATAAACATGAAAAATATGTGTATAAGTGAGTATAAACCTAGTGAAACGTGTAATGCGTTTGGGAGAAGAGCCTAAAACGATGTCACAAACCGGATCAGGTAGGTGTTGTGGAAGGAATCTAACAAATTTCGGGTGCAACATAACTCGAACGAGGAGACACCTCCTCAAACTTAAAAGTCTTCTCCCATAAGCGCATCAAAATCAACGTAAACATTGCTTAAGTCTCCAAAGTCTTAGCCAGCATCTTTAATCGAAGAATCCCGACATTGTGACTTTTAAAGCATCATCTTTGTCACTCATATTTTGGGGGAGGCAGGCCTGGAACCACGGGACCTATCCCCAGAGTTTCATCACACGATTCAGAATCCCCATCATCAGATTTTGCATAGAAATCATTACTAGAAGTGAACTTATCGCTACTACTCCCAATCTTTCCCTCCTCCTTTTTGATGTCCGTCATGGCCTTGCCTTTTCTTTGATTATACTCCTCTTCCTCTTCTTCTTGAATCGGGGGCATTCTAGCTAGGCAACTGGCCTCGGTCGAGGCGTCTTTTCCCTCACGAGTCTCTTCAACTGACTAACCGGACAGGTCTTCCCCTCCTTGAAAAGCACCCTCTTCAAAACCATAAAATGAGGAGGTGTGCATACCTTGGGTCGAGAAGGGGATGGGACCTCAATTGGGACTGTTGATCTCCCTGGATGCAACAGTCCCTATCGAAGTAAGTTTTCATCAGTCAAAAAAACTTTAACAGATCTTTCCCTAGCATCGATAGCCTTCAAGGCTCAAAAAGTTCTGTCGAGAGACAAGTCCTTGTTCGGCCTGGGAATAGCTGTAAGAGGTATTGGACTTGTTAGAAATTCCACAATGACATACCGAAACTCAACGAGAAAGAAAAGGAATTTACCCCCTATTATCCAAAGATGGTTGAACCCCTCAGGACATTTGAAAAAGAAGTATTGAATCTTGAATTGGGATAAGTTGATCTGCAGTTGAAGTACAATTTTATGATTCCTCTGGGCCTCGATTACAACTAAGGAAGGACACTAATCTCTTCTTTTGAATGAAAGAAAGTACCACAACTCATCAAATCTCGGGATATAGTTGACTATTCACATGAAAAGGACGTGCAGACAAGTTAAGATGGCGTATCCATTGGGGTTAATCTGAAACGGAGCAATTCCTAAGTTCGAGAGGGTCTCTCTCAAGAAGTTGTTAAAAAGGGATACATCTCCATTCAAGCACATATACCGATGACAAACAATATTCCCCAAGGGTGGCATATGAGCAAATTCATCCTTCTCTGGCAGGCATATATCTTCCACCGAGAAGCCGTTTTGTAGGCGGATATTGTGAAGGACTTTAGCATAAATCATAAAGGAATCTCTCTCTAGCGAATTGAGAAGAACTCTAAAGTTAGGAGGAGTTCGATCCATGGCCGAACCAATTAGAACTAACTAGCCATACTCAGCCTGTGAAATGGAAGAAGAAGGAGCGATAGAAGATGACTCAGCCTTCGAAAGTGCAGGACTTCCTCCGATAGACTTACGGCAAGAAGATGGATACTTCATTCTAAACAATAGAACTTACGTCCGAAACGGTCAGGTAATCATACCGTAAAATAAGGATTCCTCGTACTACAATTTAATTCCAAAGAAATATTGATTCACACTAATATGTTGCACTTTAAGTATGTACCGGGGCAAGTGCGGTGTGTTATCTATCGATGGTGGGCTTGGTGTCTTGAACACAACAAATGCTCTATCTCGTGTAGATAGTCGCTCGCAGATGAGAGGTAAAAGGACTTCTCGTATAACTTTATTTTTGAAACTACTTCCCCTACACTTACCCATTATCAATCAATGAATGAAAACGGGTCCATTGTTCAAAATGATGCGGAAAGTATCTTCCAGTACAGGTACACCGTGCGTGTAAAAGAAAGCAAAATCGATATGAATCCTCCGGAATGACGAAACCAATTCATGATGTGTCGTGCAGTATCTGCTATGGGACCTAGCATAAATCAACTCTGGCTCAATGAACGAAGACATCAAAACATGTCAAGCATCGGTGCAAGACCCAAATGTCGTTTGGTGAGGAACTCAAGGCTCAATTTACTATCTTCCTCCATTAAGCCGCAATTGGCTCGTACTCTTCACGACTAACACCACGAATACAACTTGACCGCTAAAACAACAAACCAACATCATGATCAGTAAACCCACCTTGAATCAGTGATCAAGAGGCAAGGAAGGTTGAATTTCTCGATCTAGCGACCTAAACAGAGGATCAGCGGCGGCCTACGCAAGTTAGCGAGCTAAGAGTTGGATCAACGGTGATCTAAGGCAGCGAGCTAACCTAAGGTTTGGTTGAAAATGGACAAGGAGGACTGAAAGCTATGGTGAAATGGCAGCGGCGAGTCTAGGAAGTCAACGGCGACGTTCGAAGGTTGGATGAACGTGGGGATCGATCAGTCGAATCTCTGGATGCTTGGATCAAGTCGTTGAAGAATGCTCGAATCGTTGGAGGAAGATAAAGGCTTGGGTTGTGGAATAGGAATGATGAAGGTCGGGTTGACAATTTAAATAGGAAAAGAAAACATGCCAAAAATTGCTAAATAGTTAGGTCGCTGGCAATCCATGCTATGGATCGCTAGCGATCAATAAATTACATGCTTTTTTCTCTTTAACTTTGCCTAGCGATATTTGTATGCTACTTCAAGACATGATGGGAATTTATAGAGTAAAGTTCGGCCTTCTATGACAAGCAATGGCTGTCCAGGACAAAACCTAGCATGCAACTGTCTAGTTAAATTCAAATTCTGGTAACTCTAACATGACTACTTGAAATTCGACAAGCAGAGACAAAAAAGCGATTACTTTCAGAGTACGTCTTGTCTGCAATGAAGATGTACTTTAGAGGCCAAATATTATCCAAGTTATTAACCCAGCAGGAGAATTTGAAACAATTTGGTCGAGTCAGAATAGCCCAAAAGTCAACCAAAAGAACTAGAGTAACAAGCCAAAGGAAGCCAGGAAAAAAGAACGAGAAAATCTGCTAAGGACATGGATTTCTAGCGATCCATGGGGTTAGCTCAAGGGTCAACCGATCATCTTGTATTATGATCCCACAAATATTCTAGAAGTAGGGGGTTGAGTTTGACAAGATTCCGAGTTAGTTAAATAAAGAGACAGACATCCGTCTAGCCCAGTCGGTAGCTATATACAATCACCAAGTAAACCATCACCAAAACAAGGCGACATACAAAAAGATTACGTGAACAACATCGACACAAGATAATAAAGGCACTCCAGACCAAAGTCCAAAGTAGGCTAAGTGTATGGATAGCCAACGATCCATACATCAACATAGGGTCACCGCGACTCATACAAAACCAAGCAAAAGGTAAAAGCTAAGTGGTTGGCTCGCACTCGGGCATACACTATGGATCGCTAGCGATCCATGGTTTTGGCTCGGGCCATGAGGCATACTCCAGTGCTACCTCCTGTAATCATCTGTCGGTGGTTGGCGAACAGGCCCGGCCCAGTAACTCTCTAACCTCTGTAAATACTCTCCCACCTATAACACAAATGAGATCTTCTCCGGACTTGTTTTTGAAACTCTGTTGGAAGCATTCTTCTCTCCTTACCTCCCTTACAATGGTCTTCAAAGGAGCTCACTGTGATTCTCCAGTGGATTCCAACCTTGGAGATTCAATCTAGCTAAGGATATTCAAGAGCTTTGTAATCAGATACAACTTGTAATAGCAATCAATCAATAATAAAAAACCATAAAGTGGATGTAGGCTTCATTAATAGTCGAACCACTATAAAAATTATCTAGTCTTCTTTCTATTTCTGCTCTTTTATATTTATGCTATATTATTGCTCTTAAGAACAGGGCTGGTGCTTTCACACTTAAACCAAGGTGTTGATCCATTTTTGGAGTTAACATTTACGTCCACTTTATAGCTTTTGTTGATCAACTACTGTTACAAAGGAGTTTGAACTACAATATGATTCTTCTTCTACACTATAGATCAAGCTACCATCGTTAGAAACAAAGGAAGGATCTCAATTGTCCCTTAATGGCTGTTGTGTGGGAGAAGAAGAGTGAAGAAAAAATAGCAGAACTTAAGCGGAGAGCACTTGGGTCAAAACCATTGCACTAAAAGCCTGTAGTCGTCCATATAAAGAAGCATAAAAAGTTTGGGGTGATTCTAAGCTAACTTTTTTATCGCTACCGATCCAATTGGATCATATCGGTATTGATCCAAAGAGTTGTGCAATTTTTGCACAACTTCCATCCAATTGGGTTCTCTACTTGCTTATGAGGCTCTCCATGTATTTTTATAGCTTGTTGACTTGTTTTGATGATGGTTTACCTTATGGGTTTGACTGAACTGTAGTCTGAATCCAACAAGTCTTTACTTCTCGAACTCGGATGCTTAGATTGTTACCAAACTTAATAGATAGGCTTAGCAGAGAGGTAGAACATAATGCAAGTGGTTTAGAGGAACAACAAGCCAATATTTTGGATCGGATCTGAACATTAGTTCTTCGTTTCAATGATGGCAACTATATGCCACACATATATACTATATCCTGATGATGGGCTATCATTCAAGATGACAAAAGGCAAGCAATATGCAAGAAGAATCATCAATAAGTCAAAGAAGTCAAAACTACGGAGCTTTAAGATCAATAGTATGTATATAGTCTTAACTGGATTGTAAAATCTCTTTTATAGTTCATATACACACACAAAGACACACATAAGCATAGATATCAATAGAGCATAGAGATTGAATTTAAAATGATAAGTGTTCATATAGAATTTAAAATGACAAGTGTTTACATATAAAAACCGAACTTACACTGTTCAATCAACTGAAATTGGTTTCAGTCAACTTTGCTCAGTTGACTTAGTCCAATTTCAATCGACTGAAACTGTGTTGAACTATTTTTTTAATAGATTCAAATATTTTCCATGAAAATTAGAACGTTCATACTCAGTAGCCTGACATTATTGCTCAGTAGACTAAGATGTTGTAACGACTACTTTTTATGAAAGGACATCTTCAAGAGTTGCGACTTTTTGAACAGTTTTCTGCAATTATGAAAAGATTTCTTAAAGATTGACAACTCTTAATTGCTTCTCTTCAATATATATAAATAGCACAACAACTCATACTTAAAGACATACCTTCTACTCTAATTCCTATCTACTTTACTCTCTTGTGCTATTATAAGCATTTGTGCTTTCAACTCTATTATTTCATTTGCTATTGTTCCAATAATCACTGTGCACTCACTATGTATCATTAAGGAGATTTTAGAAACCATTGTACTATCAAATCAAAATCAGTGTTAGACGTACACAAGATTGTTGAGCAAGAATGTATTTTTCAAAGGAAAGACTAAATCCGAGAGGTGCTTAGATTAGGTAAGTTGTTAACCTATTCCTTCGGGTCAAGCGAGGGATTTACTAAGGAAACACCTAAGAGGTGCTTAAGGACTGTACATAGAACATGTGCTCCAAACTAGTATAAATCTCGGTGTGTACATTTACTTACTCCTTTATTATTTCATAGTATAAATTAGTATATATACTCATATTATTAGCCATACACGATCTACTAGTTCTTACATTTGGTATCTGAGCGCGGTTTATTCAAAATCACAACATAATTTTGAATACTATTGTCAATATAAGTTACAACACATTACAAGAAGGACAATCAAATGCACATGCACTATTTTTCACGGGTTCTAATTATATGTATCGTGCTACCCTTATGAAGGTTTTTATGGAATCAAGCGGGATTGACATTTAGCTATCTACTCAATCATCATATGTAGCTCCTACTATTGAAATTAGTACCTGGATAGATGCTCAAAAACCTGCTGCTTCAAATAATGCAAAAGCTATGAATGTTTTACATTATGCATTAGATAAGAACGAATTTTCTAGAGTTATGATGTGCAAAGCGGCTTATGATATATAGCACATGCTACAAGTCACACAGGAAGGAACCACCAAACTAAAGCAAATTAAGATAAGTTTGTTGAAAAATCAATTTCAATCATTTAAAATGAAAACTATTGAAAGCATCATAGAAATGTACTCTAGATTGCAAACTATACAACATAATCTTAAGGCATTAGGAGTTTATTTACTAATTTTGATTTAATTACGTGTATTCTAAATGCATTAAATGATGAACGAGAAAGTAAAATATTAGCTATAGAAGAAGCTAATGACCTATCTACACTCAAAGTAGAAGAGTTAATTAGAAATTTAATGTCATATAAAGAAAATTTGCAACCTAGAAATATCTAGCCCAAGAAAAATGAAGTATTTCTTTTTAGGCAAATAATGATGGCAACTCTGACATAGATGAAGAAGATGTAGTTTTCTTTCCTAAAAATTACAATAATTTCAAACAATTCAATAAAATGGTGCAAAAGAAAAAACCAAGCAACTTCTATAATGCTTCATCAATTAAATTCTATGGTTGTAATCAATTTGGTTATATGAAAAAGGATTGTCCTGAATTAAACAAAGATCAGAAACGCTTCAACCAGAACAATAAATATGAGAAATTCTCGAAAAAGAAGCGTGCATTTCAAGTAACGTGGGATGATTCCTCAAGTGACAGTGACAGTAACAACGATAGTGATGAAGAACAAGCCAATGTTTACTTCATGGCAACTAAAGAGGAGGTACTTTCAGATTTATCTTTTGACGATGTCGTAGAAATAGCTTCTGAACTAGATAATAAATATAGAAACCTTAGAAAGAATCATAAAGGATGTTCACTAAAAATGACTAGACTAGAATTAGAAAATGAAATGCTAAAAGATGAGAAAATTATATTAGAAAAGGAAATTTTAAAATTACAATATATTTATAAATCTTTTGAATAAAATCAAAATGTGCATGCTTTAAAAAAGGAAAATTCGACACTATCGAATGGTATAACGTAAAATTAAGAAAAATTGTCGATGATTTGGAAAATCAGGTAAAAGTGTTAAATAAAGATAAAAAGTCACTAGAAAAGAAAGTAAATGATCAACCTTCAAACATTTCTAAATTTAACAAAGGAAAAGAGAATCTGTCTCATTTAATTAGTATTTCAAAACTCCTAGAAATAAAAATGGTTTAGTATTTATAAAATCGAAGAAACCAAAAGTTCAATACAAATATGCTACATTATATTCTAAATTTCATAAATCAGTAAGTAGCAAATCAAATTATTATAAAAAGACTATTTAGATATGGGTTCCAAAAAATAAATAATAATAACTTGAGTAGACAAAAACATATAGGCAGATTTTTGAATGATGTTCATTTTAATAAAGATTCAGATTCAAAGGCACTAGAAACCCTCCCAGGTATGGTTACCTTCAGTTTAACCTCTATGACTCTAATAGAGGATGTGGGTACCATTAAATTGTTTTTATCTTTGTAGGTACCCCGATAGAAATAGGAGAAATGGATTCACGATAGTGGATGCTCCAACCATATGACCATAAATGTTGATATGCTAATGAATCTCTTATAAGGATGGAGGAACCGTCACTTTTGGAGATAATTCCAAATGCTATGTTATAGGATAAGGAGATGTTGCTTCTCTTAGTATATCTAGTTAAAAATTTAAAACTTGACCTCCTTAGTATTAGTCAATTATGTGATAAAGGATTTACTATAACATTTGAAGCATGAAAATGCAATATCTTTGATAAAAATAAAAATGTAATTTTTGAAGGAACAAGAAAACAAAATATTTATATTTTAAATATGAAAATAAGGCATGATAGAGATGTTTTTCTTAATAGCAGATATTTCTGATCCATGGATTGGCATAAACATTTTTGTCATGTTAATTTTAAAAACATTTAGAAGTTAGCTAAAAATAATCTAGTTCATGGTTTACCTAAAATAAATTTTAAAGTTATAATCTATGCGATGCACGTCAAAAAGGAAAACTTAAAAAAAATCCTCTTTTAAATCTAAGCAAGAGATTTCCACAAAGCAACCTTTATAACTTTTACATTTGGATCTTTTTGGACCAATGCAAGATCAATGGATCATAATAAGTACATTTTGATATAGTTGATGATTATTCACGATATATGTGGACATTCTTTTTACAACACAAAAGTTACACTTTTGAAAAATTCAAAATCTTTTCAAAACATATTCAAAATCTAAAAGATTTAAAAATCAAAACATTAGAAGTGATCATGGTGGAGAATTTGAAAATGAATCATTTAAAAAAATATATAATAAAATGGGGATAAGCCATAATTTTTCATTTCCTAGAACACCACAGATAAATGGTGTTGTAGGAAGGAAAAATAGAACTCTCCAAGAATGTGCAATAACAATTCTTAGTAGTAGTAATTTACCACAAAAATTTTGGGAAAAAGCTATAGCTACTACATGCTATGTTCTAAATCGTGTCTCCCTAAGGCCTTTAACAAAATACTCCTTACAAACTTCTTTTTGAAGGAAAACCCAAAGTATATTTTTTCAAAATACTCGGATCTAAATGTTTTATTCTAAACACTGGTAATCCTCTAAGAAATATTGATCTAAAAGCCAAAGAAGGAATTGTAACATCCCCCTACTTGTAGTCTCAAAAATAACAGCTACGAATGCCGCAGTCATCCATAGTTATTAATCCTCGGCGACAAAATACAGTGGTGTTAGATACATTGATACATAAAAACACATAAATAGGGAAAAAATTAAAACTTCAAACAAGATCACATTCCATATCAAAATATTTCCAATTCATTACATAATCCCACCATCAGTAACCACGTTTAGAGAAAATATATTTATTACAACATACTCCAAGAGCGACATATGAAGATCCCTATTGGGTAATCAAGTTATATACAAGCAATATAACAACTTTGCCATTACAACAACACAGCGAAATCAAATAAAAGGGAACTCTAAATAGCTATCATGCCTCCTGCACGTCTCTAGAAGCTCTATTCATTTAATGAAGTACCAGAAAACCTCAACTCTCAAACTACTCAAAATCAATTAAATACTCGAGAGTTTGAGGGGAGAACATAAACTTTAAGTCAGGCATAAATCCTGGTATGAATAATAATCTACCATCTCAAATAATTTAGATACATAGTGAGACAATGCCTCTTAGCGGAGCGGGTTTTTCCCTCACTAGTATCCTAAAACCTTTTTAAAACCATATACTGAACCCCTACATACACAATGGTTAAAACAATTCAATATAATATGATGATATGCAAAAAAAATGAATCAATTCTGGATTACCCATCACCATTCATTTTTTACTCTCTGTCTCAATTATAGTTTCTAGGATCACTATTAATAGTTTTCATGAGCTGACTAATAACCGGTAAAAATGTTTAGGGACTCCTGGTGCAATTATATAGTTTTCATGGGATCACTATGAACAAATTGATGACTCCAATACCTTTACACTTGTCCTAGTTTTCATGGGTTGACTAGGAACCTATTGGTAGCTCCAATATCTTTTCTTTATATACTAGTTTTCAAGGGCTGACTAAGAACCAATTTACACCTATCAATATCTTAATCCAGATATAGTTTCATGGGCTAACTACAGACCTACCGGCCCTTGCCAGTATCAAATCATTGTTTTCATGGGCTTACTATGAACCTATCCTTTTGACATCCTCCTTTACACAAAGTTTTCATGGGCTAACTATGAACATATTGGCCCCTGCCAATATCTTTTCCTATATACAGTTTTCATGGGCTTATTGAGAACTTATTGGCCCTTGCCAATATCTTTCTTTATTATTTTAACATCCTATATTCTGGTCTTCCCGAACTCCTAGATGCAACTCTATCCATTCAAGAGTTGACTTAATTTATATTCACTACTGGGTCAACTTAATTGGTAATTCTGCCCTTCCCCAAAATTCAGTTATGGGTCCACTACAATATGAATATATACATATATGAAGAAGCATATATAATAACTTGGTTAATCCCTTTAACCTTTTAATCGAAGAAAACTTCTTCAAAATCTCCTTTTCAAAATAATTTATATATTTATGCCATGGTTTTCTTTCAAAAATGAGATTAGGTTATTTGCTTTGAAAACTAAGGCTGTCGAAACCTTCAAAACCTTGCTTTCAACATCACTGGATAACCTCCTTCGAAAGCATAAAATTTATTTTCAAAATATTAGGCCCTTACCTTTCGAAACACTTTGAAACTTCTCTTTCGAAACCTTTCAAAAGTAATAAAGTATTACTTATTATCTTTTAGAACCATAGCTTCGAAACCATTGGAAGTACCCTTTTCGAAACCATTGGAAGTATCCCTTCCGGAACAATTGAAAGTCCCTCTTCCAAAATAATTGAATTTTCATAACAAATAACTTTGAAAAAGTTCACAAAAATTTCGAAAATTCGCCTTAATCATGTTGTCTAACATATCAAAATTTAGATCCAAATTCTCCATATATTTTCCGAAATAAATTATAAACCCCAATAACCATATTCCCTTTGAAAATTCATAGTAATCTTCGCATAGCTTGGAAAATTATCAAAATTAAAACCCGCTCCAAAATTATGTTTTACATAACATACAAATTTTCCATGGCATTTAAACATCAGTATCCATAAGTTTTGCCCTAAATCCGTATATAGTCTTATTTAAACATTCTTGTTTAAATCAAATAATTGTAATTCAAGCATATCGTCACCCAAGTCATCATGAAACGAATTTACCCTTAAATCCGAAAAATGCATGATTATAAAACAAAACAGAGATGGAATTGTTATTCACCTTGATTAAGATAAGGAGATTGGAATGAGATTATTTTCCTCTAAGCTTGAATCTCTAGCTTTTACTTTGATTTCTCTTCTCTAAATGGCTGATTCCTCTTTTAGTTTTTGTTTTGTGTTTTCAAAATGATGTGAATGGAAAATAAAATGGTAGGAATGAAAATATATAGGGACAGGGGTTATATGCGGCAAATACCCAATATACCCTTATGTAATTAATTAGTTTATAACCCATTCTTAAGCTCATTTAATTATTTAATTGAGTACGGCCTTATTATATTTATTCAAATCTCAATCCCCTTATCGCTTAACATTTACATTATTCTATTTAATTTATCTAATTAAATCTCTAGAATAATGTTATCAAGAATTTCTTCCTCGAAATTCAGTAAGGACTAAATTCTAAACATAGCAATCATTTGTAGTCACTCCTAACAACCATACTAGTCTACCTGATTAGAAATTATTTATATAAATCTAATATAGACATACCCTCGAAACAGATTAGGATAAGTATCTCGAATCCTGTCCTCTGTCTCCCCAGTACAGTCCTTCTCGTTGTCATTGCACTGAAATTTCACCAACTTGACTATCTTGTTCCTCACCCTTTTCGCATCTCTCGCCACAACCTGAGCTGGTGGTCTAACAAAAGTCAAATTAGGCTCTGCCGTTGGATCTTCCAACTCTGTTGGAGGAATAGTAGTCTCTGGGTCATCCACATAATTGCGAAGATGAGATACATGTAATATATTATGGACACCTGCCATACTGCTTGGCAACTCTACTCTGTATGAGAGCTTTCCAATCCTCTCTATAATCTGGAATGGTCCTACATATCTCGGCCCTAGTTTCCCTGACTTTCCAAACCGTACTACACCCTTTATCGATGATACCTTAATGAAAACTCTGTCTCCATATGAGAACTCTATGTCCTTACATCTCTTATCTCTGAAACTCTTCTGTCTGGATTGATCTTCCTTCGTCGTTTCTCGGATCAACTCGATCTTCTCTAACGCCTCCCTAACCAAATCGGGACCTAAGACTAATTTGTCTTCGGTCTCCAACCGACACGTTGGCGATTTGCATGGCCTTTATGCAAAGCTTCAAAAGGGGCCATTTATATACTAGTCTGGTAATTATTATTAAAAGAAAAACTCAACCAAATGTAGATGACCTTCCTAAGATCCACCAAAATCCAATACTTAAGCTCTCGACAAATCTTTGAGTACCTTATTAACTCTCTCTCTCTCTCTGCCCATCCGTCTGTGGGTGATATGTTGTACTCATCTTGAGCATGGTACCTAATGCCTCCTATAGACTTCTCCAAAATTCGCTAGTGAATAATGCATCTTTGTCACTGACTATGCTGTGTGGAATCTCATGAAGTCAAACTATGTTCTTCATGAACAAATTCGCCAAAATAGATGTCGTTCTGGTTGACTTGACGGGAATGAAATCGGCACTCTTGGTCAACCTATCCATAACGACCCATATACTTTCATTTCCTCTGTTTGACCTTTGAAACCCATCTATAAAATACATGGATATCGAATCCTATTTCCAAACTGGAATCTCTAGAGGCTGAAGCAATCAACATGGCTTTTGATATTCGGCTTTCAGTTGTTGATGGTTTGCACATTATCTAACCGATAAGCCAACATCCCTCTTCATACCTTCCCAGTAGAAGCTCTTTTTCATATATTAATACATCTTGATCCCTCCAGGTTTAGTTATAAACTTGGATCGATGGCGTTCCGCAAGAACATCTTTCCTCAAGTTCTCAACATTTGGAACACATAACCGCCCCTTCTTTCTTAACCATCCTCTCTGGTCAAGACAAAAGTTTTTCAAATCATCGATCTCAGTTCCAACCTCAAGCCTTTTGATCTTCTCAGCTAATAATGGACCGTCCTTCTACTTAGAAGCAATTCTCTCGATCAACACTGGTTGAGTTTCTAAACAAGACAAAATGGCAGTACTCTAACTAGAACTAGTAGTCGATCTTAACTGCACATCACAACCGACCAAAGCTTCTAGATCCTACCATTCGGCCAACATAGCCAACACTACATACTGGTGTTTTCTACTAAGAGCATCTGCAACCTTATTATCTTTCCCAAGTGTGTACTGTATACCAAAATCATAAGCAGCCAAAAACTCCAACCGCCTCTTTTGTCTCATATTCAGCTCTTTTTAAGAGAACATGTATCTTAAAGACTTATGATCTATGTATAGCTTAAATCTCTCTCCTAAGAGATAAATACTCCAAATCTTTCATGCGAAAATCACCATAGCCAACTCAAAATCATGAGTAGGATATCTCACTTCATGCAATCTAAGCTGTCGTGAAGCATAGGCAATCACTTTACCCTTCGACATCAACACAGCTCCTAATCCAGTTCCACATGCATCAGTATACACTATACACCACCAACCCTTGGTTTCTGTCGGGAACTACTAAAGCTGGTGCATTAGTCAACAAATTCTTTAACTTGAGGAACGTTTCCTCACATTTTTCGAACCAAACAAACTTCACCTCTTTCCTGGTAAGTTCAGTTAAAGGCACTGCTATCCACGAGAAATCCTTAATAAATCTCTGGTAATAGCCAGCAAGTCCAAAAAAAGACTTTCGATCTCGGTTACCGTCTTTGGTTTCTTCCAATTATTGACAACTTCGATCTTAACTGGATCGACAGCCAGGCCCTCCTCTGAAACTACGTGACCGAGAAACTTAACCTTCTTCTTCCAAAAATGACACTTAGAAAACTTCACCTTTACTGATGCTGCCTCGGTGTCTGAAGCTCTACTCTAAGATTACCCTCATGCTCTCTTTCATTTTTCGACTATACTAAAATGTCATCTATAAACACCAATATGAATCTATTGAAATACTCTCAGAGGACTTTATTCATCAAATATATAAAGAAAGCAAGTGCATTGGTCAACCTGAATGGCATTACTAACCACCCGTACGAACCATATATAGTCTGAAATGATGTCAAAGGAATGTTATCCTCTTCCACCCTTAACTGATGGAAGCATGTCGCCAAATCCAACTGGGAAAACACTTTGGCCCCACCCAACTGATCAAATAGATCATCAACTCTTGACAAAGGATACTTATTCTTTATCGTCCTTATGTTTAGCTTATGATAGTCAATACACACTCAATGATCCATCTGGTTTCTTCACGAATACCGCATCCACTCCCTAAGGTGAACTGCCGAGTCTAATAAAATTCCTTCCTTCTAGATCCACTAGCTGTACCTTCCATTCTTCATCTCAGTTGGTGTCATCCTACAAGGTGGTCTACTCAAAGGTTCAGCTCCTGGCACAAGATCTATCTGAAACTCATCATCTAATTTTGGTGGTAGCCCTTTGACTGGTTCAAAGATATCTGCAAACTCGCTTACTACTCGAACCTGACTTAGTTCTTCTCCCACCTCCATTGCACTTAACAAAGCACAACTACTCCGGTTAGAATTCTCCACTGAGAATATGATTCTATTATGACTGTCAGGTTGTCTCAGTGATATATTCCCATCCTGGAAAAATATCTTGGTCTCATACCTCCTCAACCAATCCATACACAAAATGATTCCGAAATCTATGAAATCAAAAACATACAGACTGGATGCAAACATATGACCTAACAAATCAAGTTCTAACTGGTCACATCTCATCCCCAGAGTTGCATATCCTCCTGCTGGATTCGAAACCCTTAAGGAAGTAACAAGGCATGTGGGTTCTAAGTATAACCTATCAACCAAACACTGGGATATAAATGAATGTGATGCACCAGTATCAACTAGTATACTAGCTGGTTAAATCTAAATAAAAAACATACCTTCCATCACAGTCTTTCCTTTATCAGTTGCAGTTGGCTTAGTTGATGATCCAACAGCTAAGACCTTTCCCTTGTCCACCTTAACTGGCACTGGACACTGGTTCTTATAATGCCTAACTTGATCACGATTAAAGCACTTCACATTCTTCTTGCCTGCAGCCTTCTTCCCCTTTCTTGATCGGCACTCATTTGCATAATTACCCTTCTTGCCACATTTATACAAACTAAATCAGCATCTGCCTTCTTGGCAGCCTCACCCTTTTGGGCTCCCTTCTTGTTAAAGAACTTCCTCTTCTTTCCTAGAAATCTGGGTTTCAACTGGCTTTTCTCTAACACAAATAGCAAGCATTTCCTCATGGTGAATCTCCATCTCCATAACCACATTACAAGGATCACGGATATGTGTCATGGTCGCTCTAGCAAGCTCAAGTCTCAAACCCCAAATGAACCTCTCATTCCTTATGATGTCAATGTTAAAAACATCATACCCATATCGAGACAGGTTATCAAATCTAGTGACATACTCGATAACCAGCATCTCTCCCTGAACTAGATCCATAAACTTTGTCATCAATGCTGACTTAACAACCTCAGATAAAAAATTCTGTTCAAATCTCCTTCTGAATTCAGCCCATGTCAATTCCTCCTCCAAAACTCCAACAGTAACACTGTTCCACCAACAAAGTGCTGACCCCTACAACTATGTAGAGGCCAACCTTCTCTTCTGCCCATTATCTAATCCTAAATCAGCAAAGATACGCTCACAATGCAACAGCCAATTTTCAACTTCAATAGCTTCCTTCGTTCCCACAAATGGCTTTCCACCCATACCGGTGTATTCTCTGCTCAACTTAGCATAGTTATTCCCAACTGGAGCCACATGATTAGCTCTTCCAACATTCCCAAAAACTCCAACAACAGCTCCTTCTTGTATCACATTGACGAAGAACTGATACATCACCCCTATATCTACGGGTGGATTTCAAGCACCCACATTGGCACTAGCACTTTGGTTAGCATTAGCCTGTCAAACTTGGTTCCTCCTGGTATGAGGTCAAATATTTCCATTAGTTATGGTGCTTCCTCCACCGATATTTCCTCTTCTGTTTCATGCTTTCATATCCTCTTTCTCGTATACCAATTTGTAGATCTCCCTACCTGCAGGCCCAAAACTAATGGCTATGAATGCTACAGTCATCTGTAGTTATCAATCCTCGGTGATCAAATATGGCGGTTTTAGATACAATGATACACATAAATACATGAATGTGGAAAACTTTTAAAAGTTCAAACAAGATCACATTCCATATCAAAATATTTTCAATTCATTGCATAATCCCACCATCGTTAAACACGTTCAGAGAAAATATATTTATTACAACGTACTCCATATGCGACATATAAAGATCCCTATTGGATAATCAGAGTATATGCAGGCAATATAACAACTTTGTCATTACAAAGATATAACAGAATCAAATAAAAGAGAACTCTAAATAGTTATCATGCCTCCTTTACGCCTCCGGAAGCTTTATTCATCTAATGAGGTACCTAAAAACCTCAACTCTCAAACTACTCAATATCAAGTGAGTACCCGAAAGTTTAAGGGGAAAACATAAACTTGGAGTCAAACATAAAGCCTGGTATGAATAATAATCTACCATCTCAAATAATTTAGATACCTAGCGAGACCATGCTACTTAACGGAATAGGTTTTTCCCTCACTAGTATCCTAAAACCTTTTTAGAACCATATACCGAGCTTCTACATCCAAAATGGTTAAAACAATTAAATATAATATGATGATATGCAAAACAAATGAATCAAGTCTGGATTACTCATCCCCATTCATTTTTGATTATCTGTCTCAATTATAGTTTCAAGGATTACTGTTAATAATTTTCATGGGCTGAGTAATAATCGGTAAAAATGTTTAACGGCTCCGTGTCCAATTATATAGTTTTCATGGGATCACTATGAATCTATTGGTGACTCCAATATCTTTACACTTGTCCTAGTTTTCATAGGTTGACTAAAAATCTCTTGGTAGCTCCAATATCTTTTCTTCGTATCCTAATTTTCAAGGGCTGACTAGGAACCTATTGACACGTGTCAATATCTTAATCCATATATAGTTTTCATGGCCTAACTACAAACCTACTTGCCCCTGTTAATATCAAATCATAGTTTTCATGGGATTACTATGAATCTATCTTCCTAACGTCTTCCTTTACATATAGTTTTCATGGGCTAATTATGAACCTATTGGCCCCTGCCATTATCTTTTCTTATATACAGTTTTCATTGGCTTATGGAGAACCTATTGCTCCCGCCAATATCTTCTTTTATTATTTTAACATCCGATATTCTGGTCTTCCCGACCTCCTGGATGCAATTCTATTCATTCAGGAGTTAACTTAATTTATATTCTCTACTGGATCGACCTAGCTGGTTATTCTGCCCTTCCTTAAAATTTAATTATGGGTCCATTACAATGTGAATGTATACATATATGAAGAAGCATACACAATAACTTGGTTAATCCCTTTAATCAAAGAAAACTTATTCAAAAACTCCTTTTCAAAATACATTGTACATTTATTCCATGATTTTCTCCAAAAATGAGATTGGGTTATTTTCTTTGAAAACTAAGGCTGTTGAAACCATCAAAACCTTACTTTCGACTTCACTGAATAAACTCCTTCGAAAGCATAAAATTAAAACATTAAGCCCCTTTCTTTCGAAACACTTTAAAACTTCTCTTTCGAAACCTTTTGAAAGTAGTAAAGTATTACTTATTATCTTTTAGAAGCATAGCAATGATACCATTTAAAGTACCCCTTTTGAAACCATTGGAAGTATCCCATCTGAAACCATTAAAAGTCCCTCTTCTAAAATAATTTAATTTGCATAACAAATAACTTTGAAAAAATCTCCAAAATTCCAAAAATTAACTTTAATCATGTTATCTAACTTACCAAAATTTTAAACACAAATTCTCAATATAATTTTCGAAATAAAATATAAAACCAAATAACCATATTTCCCTTTGAAAATTCATAGTAATCTTTCCATAGCTTGGAAAATTGTCAAAATTAAAATCCGACTCCAAAATTGTGTTTTACATGACATAAATTTTTTCCATGGCATTTAAACATCAATATTCATCGGTTTTGCCCTAAAACCATATATAATCTTATTTAATCATTCTTGTTTAAATCAAATATATTGTAATTCAGGAATATCATCACCCAAGTCATCATAAGAATGAATTTACCGTTAAATCTGAAAACGTATGACTATAAAATAGAGTAAAGAAGGAATTATTATTCACCTTAATTAAGATAAGGAGATTGGATTGAGATTAATTTCCCCTAGGCTTGAATCTCTAGCTTTTACTTTGATTCTCTTCTCTAAATGGCCGACTCCTCTTTATGTTTTTGTTTTGCATTTTCAAAATGACGTGAATGGAAACTAAAATGGTAGGAACAAAAATATGTAGGGGTAAGGGTTATGTGCGACAAATACCAAATATACCCTTATGTAAATTAATTAGCCTATAAACAATTCTTAAGCCCATTTAATTATTTAACTGAGCATGGCCTTATCACTTACCGTTTATATTATTCTATTTAATTTATCTAATTAAATCTCCGGAATAATGTTATAAAAAATTAGGGGTGTTACAGGAATCATAGGCTACTCAGATCAAAGTAAAGCATATCAGAGTTTAATAAAAAATCTAATAAAATTGAAGAGACATTACATGTATCATTTGATGGAAATTTTAATACTGTTGTTAGCACTAGAATTGGTCACTAACAACCTTGAGAAAGGTTATGTAGAGAGATTAATGAAGAAAGTAAATTAAAACAGAGAATTGTATGCTAAATCAAAGACAAAGACAAGAACACCAGATTTATAGTGGTTCGGCATAACTGCCTACGTTCACTTTGAAGTTAATCTTCATTGCTTTACTCGATAATTGATTATAGATACAATCCGTACACAGACTACTTGAATACAAATGTTAAGTAAAGAGAATGAGTCTTGAAAGAGGTAGGGTCTCCCAAGTGTTCTCGAAAAAATGTCCCTTTCACTGTGCCCCTGCCCTCCTATTTATAGACGAAGATGGGTTGGACTTCCCTCTTGGGCCTAGGAGAAAGATATCTCGGTCCGTGGTGAGTGACTTCTGTGTGCCGAGCCACAAATGCCGAACGGAAATTGCCGAACCACGTACCCAGACCGAGTGGCATTCGTATGCCGATCAAGGAAGATATGCCGAACGGTAACTACATGCCGAACGAGACAGTGTGTCGGGTGAATAGTGTAGGCCGAACAAGACCCGATGCCGACTAATGGGAGATGCCGAACGAGTTACTTATGCCGAGTGAGTCCATATGCCGAGCGAGGCTTGAATGCCGAACGTGGCTTGAATGCCGAGCGAGGCCTGAATGCCGAACGAGGCTTGAATGCCGAACGAGGCTTGAATGCTGAACGAGGCCTTAATGCGGAACGAGGCTTGAGTGCCAAACGAAATTTGAATGTCGAGCAAGGCTCGAATGCGGAATGATACTTGAATGCCGAATGAGGCTCGAATGCGGAACGAGGCTTGAATGTCGAACGAGGCTAGATGCCGAGCAAGGCTTGAACGTCGAACGAGGCTAGATGCCGAGCGAGACTTGATGCCAAGTGACCTCTTGATGCAGAACGAGGCAAGGTGCCGAACGACCCTCTTACGCCGAGTCTCTTGTTACTTGGTCAAGCCACCGGGTAACACTTGCCCCCCAAAGTGTATCATGTGGATGAACATGATGCGTTTTGAACCATGAGCACTCCATGTTTCTCTTAAAGCCTTTGCTTTGTCCTTTCTATAGTGATCCCCTGAATGTCGAGCGAGGCTTTGAATGCCGAGCGACACATTGATGCCAAACGACATTGATGCCGAACAAGGCATTAAATGCCGAGCGCCATATTGATGCCGAATGACATTAATGCCGAACGAGGGAGGTCACTTGACCGGTTCTACCGATTGCTGACAATTCTTCTTCCTGCTTTCATTCCTATAAAGGTTGATACTTCATTCCTTCTTCCCTTTTACTTTTTAACCTCAGCTCTAATCACCCTCACAAACTCGTCTTCTTTTATACTTTTGCCAAAACCTCAACTTTTCTCAAGTCTTCCGAGTCCTTCACGTTACCTCTCGTCTATCCTCAACAATAAATCTGAGTGGATTCCGCTTCTAAATCGAGCACACCGCTGAACCTCAACCTTTTCTTATAGGTACGAACCATTTACATGCTCAACTCTCCCCAATTAGGGATTTAGGACAAGACATGAAATCAAAACCTTCCTTTAACCCACAAACAATGATAGTCATGTAGATAAGGAAGGCGGATTCGAGGTTTAAACAAGCCTTAGGATTAAATGGAGAGGAAGATGGAAGAAGACGTTTAGTTTGTTTAAACAAACCGGTGAGGGTCGAGATGTCCGATCGTAGGTAGCGTGCGAGTCGAAGTAGTGATTGATTGGCCATTTAGGAAGGTGTTTAGTTTGTTTGAAGGAGGGAGTTGGAGGAGGACGTATTATTGTAGCTCGGCATGACTTCCTCGTGCCGAGCGATGGAGGGGAAGTACAGGAGTGAAGTTGGAGTTAGGTTCAGCGTGCCGAGCGAGGTGGCTCGATATGGCCACGGCTCGGCATGATTCCGTCATGCCGAACGAGGTAGGAGGTAGAGCAGGAGAGAAGTAGGAGCTGGGTAAAATGCCAAGCGATGCGGCTCGACATGACTTGCCAAAGGACTCAACTGCACTACGCGGTAGGGATGGAGGGTAGGAATTAGATTGGAGTTAAGGGCAAAGTGCCGAGCGACGTGGCTCAGCATGATTTTGGTTCGGCATGACTTGCTGCATGCCAAACGGTGGAGAGGAAAAGTGGGAGAGTGATGTACATATGACAGTCAAACCATCTCAACTTGAACTCACTGCATTATTGACTTAACACATCTCTTATACCCGAACATATGACAGTGAACAAGGACGGACTTAAACAATTAAGCATATCCGACAATCCATACTGATAACTCCCTTGTTTTGACAACTCTAAACCGAAAGTTAACTTGCTTAAAACGGTTAATAACCTTTCTCATACAATGTCGATGCCGATTTTAAAACATAAACCATCTTATGATAAGCTCTCGTAGACGGCCAACGATGACGGCTTCAAAAATGATAGTTTGAAGCCTAACTTTGTTTCATCACCTCTGTGACTTTTAATTTCTTGGCGCTTCTACTCGAATGATTGCACTAGTTCACATACCACATGGGGGAGTATTTTGTTGTTAAGTCTAATGTCGATTGTTTTTCAAGTATAGTTCAAATAGGTGTTTCGTTAGATTCAACGTTCACTAGAGATGTCAAGGAAATCCAGCTCTGCCACGATCTCGGACAGACCCAGGCCATCTTCTCAGAAAGAAGTAGTTGGAACTTCAAATCTATCGACCACTCTTGTACAGGACATGTCGAGCCCCACGATCGCATCTGTCGACTTGGTTCCCGATGCCTTGGATGCAGCGATCTTTTTAGACGATCCGATCGATTCCCAAGCCTTAAAAATTAACGAAAGCATGCTTCGCTGTATATGCTCAGTACACAGAATTCCTTTCGGCGATACGTTGGTTCCATCGAGACAGGATCGTCCTCACTTGCCCCCAGTCGGATATACAGCATGCAACAGATTCATGTGTTGGGTCGGTGGCGTGCCGCCATTCAACTCCTTTCTACGCGACCTGCTATAGTATATCGAGATCGCCCCATCACAATTTCATCCAAATAGTCACGCTTTTATATATGGCACTTGCATTCTCTTCATGAGTGTCCTTTCTAGGCTGTCGACTCCTGGCAATATCCCTTATATCTATCGCTTCAAGAGACGGTCAGATAGCCCATCTTTTGTATTCCTCGAATTGCATAGCAATTGTTAAATTCTGACTGGGGCATGGAGCAAGTTTGCCCGGTGTAAGCAAGAGTGGTTCTATGTGCGTTGTCCCCCCGGTTTTGCGAGGAGATTTGTGGAAGGGAGTAAGTCTTTTTACTGGATCAATACTCGTGTTTGGTGGAAACTGCACCTTTTCTAATTCTTTCTCTACTTTTACAGGTATCAACCCAGTCTTGAAGGCTTCGGGTATTCTGAAGCTGTCGAAGCTATCCGAGCTACCCCCGCAAAAGACCAAGACATCAGGTCTCTCATTTCAAATGAATCACTCTCGAAGTTTTGGCTGCTGGCGGAAGGTCGCCGAGTAAGTCTCCCTCAAGGCATCACTATAGCTAGGCCCGCTTCGGGCGAAGGAAAAAAAAGCAGGCTGGGTCTTCAGCACGTAATGCCCTTGACACACCAGAGGAGGGGGAGATTAAAGAAGCTGAAACACCCGAAGTACAGTGTGAAAAATTAGTCCCACTCGGGACTCGATAGTCGAGCTTCATGATATCGAAATGACACCTTCCCCTTTGAAGGGAAAGAAGAAATTGACCTACGAGCTGAGGAAGAAAACAGTGGGAGGAACTTATAAGGTCACCCTTATTCCGGTGGAGAGAGAGTCTTCCTCACAACACGTAGGGAGTTCTTTGAAAGGCCTATCGAACCACACTATACCTGATGATTTGCTTAACTAAGGTTTCGACTATCTGAAGGCCCTTAAGCTTTATTCACCCATGAGAGGCGATATAAGAGCTCAAGCCCAAAACCAGGGAGAAAAACTCCTATTAGTAAAGATAAAGAAACTGGTCTGTCGGGGGAACACTAGGACACGCACAGACATGTGCACTTCACCTTTGCACTTAAATTTCTGCCATCACTCTACTCTTCGCTAACTTGTGTTATTTAAATTCTGTGTAGGTGACATGGGATGTACACATGGACTTGACCGTCTTTGTGGTTCATCTATTTTTCACCACTCCGGCTGGGATCCGGGTTCTGGCAAACATCGATACAGAGATGACACCGACGATCGAGACCATCGCCACTAAGAATCAACCTACCGAAGAAAAACCTATAGCCAGTCCTCTTACCCTCGCGATCCTCCTCCTCAATCGGAGTAAAGCAAAGAGAAGTCCGCACAAAAGGGGTCACAGTCTGAGGCCCGTCGGGATCAACACTCCGGTTCATCCAGTACTAGGCAATCCGAGGATCCCCACAAAACAGCTGTAGTCTCCAGGCAGACTTTTTCCACTCCTTTATCTGATCCATCGGTAACAGAACGACTTGCTGAGCTTAAAGCCACATTCCCAAACATATGCTTCGATGGATTGAAATTTCTCCCGGCGATTCATCAGATTCTGGGACATGTCAAACTGAGCGTTATTGCTTGTACTAACGATGTCTATGTCCAGCATGATGCGTTCGTTTACTTAGCCGGAAAAGTCTCAGAAGTCTCGGTCGAGCATCAACACGAAATTGATCGCCTGAAGCTTGAGGATCTTCATGATGAGGACATTATCAAAGCTCAAGATGAAGAGTTCTCTTCGTACAAATCTCAGCTTGAAGCCTCCCAACAAAGTGCTAAAGATACTACGGAGGTCGTCAATCGTCTGGAGACAACTCATAAGAAAGAACTTGACGAAGCGGTCCAATGCTGCGGGGCCTTGGCTTTAGAGAAGGATTTGGTTCAGAAGAAAAGGGATGCATTTGCCCTTCGAGTCAAAGAGTTGGAAGATCAACTCCGCAAAGAGAGAGAGGAAAAAGTTGCTTCCCAGGAAGAGTCGCAACGGTATTGCGACGAGATTGTTGCTACACGACTCCTGAAGGAAAAGCTTGACAACGAGCTCTCTAAGGAGGGATGCTGAAGGATGAAGCCCGTGAAGAGGGCAAGAGAATAGCATCCGTGGAGATTTACTCTCGCCTCGAAGCGGCTAAAGAGGCTGGCAAAGAGGGGATTAAGTGCAAGTTTAACCCACTGATAGCAAAATTCAACGCCCGTGTCCTCATGCATCGGGACTTAAATTCTCTTAGTGAGGGCTACCTTGATTCTCTAGCCGAGGCATGGGAGACTTTAATAAAGATCAGGAAGGTCGAGCTGGGCACCAAAGAGGTTGACGAGGAGGCTTTGGTGAAAGAATTTCTCAGGGGGGAATGAGCCTTCAGACTTGTCTATAACGAAGGCTCTCTACTGCAAAGGTTCTCCCTCATCCAAAGAAAAAGATGTCATTGTCAGTCCGTCTAGAACCGAGTCTCCTTCCTCCTACTCAATCGGCTGATCGGCCTGTACTTGATCCATTCAAGCAACACGCTGGTTATGACCCAGAAGACCCTGGCCTCGGCATTCACATTCTATCTCCCATTCCAGAGGGTGAAACCCCACGGACGGTTGGGAGCCAGCAAGAAACCGGTAAATAACTTTTCTCTTTAAAGTTCAAAGAGCCGTTGCTTTTGGCATAAGTTCATTATATTCTAACATTTGTCTCTTATGATCTTGCGTAGGTCGCGCTGACCCCGAGCCCACTATGAGGAGCGGTGACGCCAAGGAGAAGAAGGACAAAACAAGCGAGACTACTCATTCGGGAGAGACTCCCAGTCCATATGCTCAAGTGATCGAGGCGCTTGATGAAGATAAGTCTGAGACATCATCTCCCGTCGAAGAAGGTTATGAAATTAAAATCACAAGCGCCTCTGGATACACCTCTAAAATGAGCATGAAGGAGCAGCTCACGGAGGAAAATAAAATGACGGCGAAATTAAAGTCGAGCCCCGAGTCGTGGATCTAGATGATCCTTTGAATAAGCATTTGAAGGTCATCCTTCCTGGTGGGTCCAGCCACTAGAGGTCCATCGTACTTCCTCATTTGTTACCTCCCCATCAAGGAAAACTTCCAAGGGAAAACGCGTGGAGGAGGAATCGTCAGAGAAGACAAAGGAGGAAAAGAAGTCAAAGAAATAAAAAAGTAACTGTTACACTCGTTCAACGAGAGTCGCTTAGATTATGTAATTATTTTTATTTATTTTCAAAGTCAATGTAGATAGACTTTTGACCTCAAGTTCTGGAGGAGTTGTAGTAGGACCCTATTTTGGATTAATAAACAAAGTTTATTTTCTTTGTCTTTCAAATGACTTTTACTATTCAGCTTTTTGTATTATTGCGATCGAAATCCGAGTTGTTGGGAGTTACATAAACCCCCAATTCATCTTCATATAACTCGAGAATTCTTTTAAATTGTACAGCCTTTATTCCATGCTTCGGGTACTTAGAATATTTTTCAGTCCGTACGCTGGGGACTTGATGACTTCCTGTTAGTTGTACTTGAGTATGCACTCCGGTGACTTAGAGTTTTTTAAGGCATTCATATTCTAGTCCACACTCAAGGACTCAAAATACTCTAGTCTGCACTCAGGTAACTTGGAGATTTTTATTTGTTTATACTCCAGTCCGTACTCAGGGGACTCAGAGTACTCCAGTCCGCACTCAGGGGACTTGGAGATTTTAAGTCGTTTATACTCTTTAGATCACACTCAAGGGACTCAGAGTACTCCAGTCCGCACTCAGGGGACTTGGAGATTTTAAGTCGTTTATATTCTAATCCGCACTCAGGGGACTCAAAGTACTCCGGTCCGCACTTAGGGGACTTGGAGATTTTAAGTCGTTTATACTCTAGTCCGCACTCAGGGGACTCAGAGTACTCCAGTCCCCACTTAGGGGACTTGGAGATTTTAAGTCGTTTATACTCTAGTCCACACTCAGGGGACTCAGAGTACTCTAGTCTACACTCAGGGGACTTAGAGATTTTGAGTCGTTTATACTCTGGTCCGCACTCCGGGGACTCAGAGTACTCCAGTCCGCACTCAAGGGAATTGGAGATTTTAAGTTTTTTATTCTCTAGTCTGCACTCAGGGGACTCAGAATACTCCAGTCTGCACTCAAGGGAGTTGGAGATTTTAAGTCGTTTATACTCTGGTCCTTACTTAGGGGACTATGAGTACTCCAGTCCACACTCAGGAGACTTGGAGATTTTAAGTCGTTTATACTCTGGTCCGCACTCAGGGGACTCACAGTACTCCAGTCCTCACTCAGGGGACTTGGGGATTTTAAGTCGTTTATACTCTAGTCCGCACTCAGGGGACTCAGAGTACTCCAGTCCGCACTCAAGGGACTTGGAGATTTTAAGTCATTTATATTCTAGTCCACACTCAGGGGACTCAGAGTACTCTAGTCCGCACTCAGGGGATTTG
This sequence comes from Allium cepa, assembly GCA_030765085.1. Lineage (NCBI taxonomy): Eukaryota > Viridiplantae > Streptophyta > Magnoliopsida > Asparagales > Amaryllidaceae > Allium > Allium cepa. The sequence continues at coordinate 540,790,443 of CM060939.1, forward strand.
GAGATTTTGAGTCGTTTATACTCTGGTCCGCACTCCGAGGACTCAGAATACTCCAGTCTGTACTCAGAGGACTTGAAGATTTTAAGTCGTTTATACTCTAGTCCGCACTCAAGGGACTCAGAGTACTCAAGTCCGCACTCAGGGGACTTGGAGATTTTGAGTCTTTTATACTTTGGTCCGCACTCAAAGGACTCAGAGTATGCCAGTCTGCACTAAAGGGACTTGGATATTTTAAGTCGTTTATACTTTGGTCCGCACTCAGGGGACTCAGAGTACTCTAGTCCACACTCAGGAGACTTGGAGATTTTAAGTCGTTTACACTCTAGTCCGCACTCAGGGGACTCATAGTACTCCAGTCCGCACTCAAGGGACTTGGAGATTTTGAGTCGTTTATACTCTGGTCCGCACTCAGGGGACTCAGAGTACCTCAGTCCGCACTTAGGGGACTTGGAGATTTTGAGTCGTTTATACGCATTCGTACGTCAGGCAGAATAATGTAACTCTAGTTTTCTGTCATAAAATTATCGTACACGGAGACATCAATAATTCATGGAAAAAATAGCTTCAAGCCTTTATTAATGAAAGCGAGCTAAATTGTCTTATTACATGCCGAAAACTAAGAATAAAAATATGCTGGAAATAATTGCAACTAAAACATTAAATAAATAGACTAAGTATAATAATGTCGCAAATGCTCGCTATTACATGCTCGAGTGAGTGTCACACCACCGACGGTCGCTAGCTTGAAAGTTCCCTCTCCAAGCTTCCGTTCAATGACGAATGGACCTTCCCATGCATGATTCATATGCGATGGGACCAAGAAAACTTGTTTCAAAACGAGGTCACCCACATCAAAGATTCTCGGCTGGACCTTTTCATTATAATATCGAGCGACTCGGTGTCTGTACGCAGCTGCTCTTAAATCAGCTTCTTCACTCTTTTCATCAATGAAGTCAAATGATTCCAGTAAAAGATACCGTTTCGACTCAAGGCGTAATAAGTTACCTGATGTAATGGAACTTCAAGTTCTACGGGTATAACAGCTTCCATGCCATATGCCAATGCGAATGGAGTGTGGCCAGTCGCGGACTTGTTGGTGGTCCTATAAGCCTAAAGCACCGTTGGAAGTTCATCCACCCACTTTCCTCTAGCCTTTTCCAAACGCTTTTTCAATATGGACTTGATTAATTTGTTCACATCTTCCACTTGTCCATTGGCTTTTGGTTGAGCAACTACTGCAAACCTTTTTCAATGCCATACCTTTGATAAAATTCTTTGAACTCTTTGCTTTCGAATTGAGTTCCGCTGTCTGTAATGACAGCCCATGGAAGGCCAAAATGGCGTATAATGTTTCGTATAACGAAATTAATGACCTTTTTGATGGTGATCGTGGCCAAAGGCTCTGCTTCTGCCCAATTAGTAAAGTAATCGACCGCAACTATCGCGTATTTTGCACCATCTTTGGATATGGGTAAAGAACCAATTAGTCGATTCCCCACATTGCAAACGGCCAGGGACTAACAATTTGCGTGAGTTCCGTCGGTGGAGCTCTAAGGATTTTTGCATACTTCTGGAAAATTTTGCATCTTCTTACATAGTCTGGAGCATCTCAATTTAGGGTTGGCCAATAGTATCCATAGTGAAGGATATTCTTTGCTAAAGTCTTCCCCCCAGTATGGTCACCGCATCCTCCTTCATAGACTTCCTTAAGGACTCGTTTTATCTCATTGTGCGCAATGCATCGGAGTAAGGGGATCGAGAATCCCTTCCGATACATTATTTCATCCCGCATTACATATCGCGAAGCCTGACAAATGACTTGTCGTCTTTCGCTCCTTCTTTCGGGCAAGACCCCGTGTAGCAAGTATTGCTTGAATGGGGTCATCCATGATTCCTTCTCGATTTCTATTTCTGACACAAAGTCTACCTCCATCATATTTATACTCGGAGTGTGCAAGGTTTCAACGGAAACCAATCCCATTTGCTATGCATCGCCATTGCTCGCAAATTTTGCCAATGAATCAGCTTCTCTGTTTTGTTCACGCGGGACATAAGAAATTTCATAATTTTCTAGATTTGCTAGCAGCACTTGAACCCGTGCAAGGTATGGGGCAAGTCTCTGTCCCTTCGCTTGATAGTCCTCCGCACCTGGTATACCACCAGTTGTGAGTCATAAAATATTTTAACCGATTTTACCCCCCAGTTCACTGATAAGTCTTAAGCCAGCAATCAATGCTTCATACTCGGCTTCGTTATTTGTCGCTGGAAATTCGAGCTTCAAAGCATAACAAACTGATCAGTTTTTAGGAGTCACAAGGACTATGCCAGCTCCCAAGAAACTATCATTAGATGCCCCATCGGTGTACATTTTCTATGGAACGAGAGATATGACATTGTTACCGTCTGATTCGTCTGACATGGTAAATTCAGCAATGAAGTCTGCTAGCGCTTGCCCTTGTATGGCCCTTTGTAGCAGGTAGGTAATATCGAACTGACTCAACTTGATATTCCATTTTAGCATCCTTCCAAAAGTTTTCGGTCATTGGAGTACCTGCCGCAAGGGTTGATCAGTATAAACACTGATTGAGTGTGCCTGAAAGTATGGCCGAAGCTTGGACAACACAATCATCAAGAAATAGGTTAGTTTCTCAATCTTAGGATAATTTCTTTCTGCCCCCGTTAAATGTTTACTGACATAGTACACCGGCTTTTGAACTCGGTCCTCCTCGCGAGCCCTAGCCGTACTGATAGCATGTTGGGATACGACCAAGTACACATACAACATCTCGTTGTCTACCTGTTTTGATAGTATCGGCAGACTTTCCAAATGCCTTACCAGAGCTCGAAACGCTTCCTCACAGTTGGATGTCCACTCGAAATTTCTCTTTCCTTTCTTTAAATACACTTATCTATGGCTTTGGATATGAATCGACTCAGCGCGGCCACCTTCTCATTCAAACTTTACACTTGTTTTATTGTTTTAGGCACTTGTATGTCTCGAATAGCTTGAATCTTATTCGGGTTAGCTTCGATTCCCCATGCATTCACAATGAAACCCAAAAACTTCCCTGACGCAACGCCAAAGGAACACTTCAAAGGATTGATCTTCATCCAATAATGTTTGAGTATATCAAACATCTCTGCTAAGTCCCGAATGTGGTCGTTTGACTGTCATGGCTTCACGAGCATGTCATCCACATGGACTTCCATCGTTCTACCAATCTGGTCTTTAAACATTCGATTCACCAGACGCTGATAAGTCGCTCCTGCGCTTTTTAATCCGAAAGGCATCACTGCATAGCAATATAACCCAACGTCTGTGACAAAACTGGTGTGTTATTGGTCTGGAATGTGCATCGGGATCTAATTATATCCCGAGTACGCATCCATAAATGACAGTAACTTGTGTCCAGCCGTTGAGTCGACGAGATGGTCGATTCTGGGCAAAGGGAAACTTTCCTTCGGGCACGCTTTGTTCAAATCAGAGTAATCAACGCAAGTTCTCCACTTTCCATTTGCTTTCCTTACTAGCATAGGGTTGGACACCCATTTAGGGTAGAGGGCATCGCGGACGAACCCGTTGGCTTTGAGTTTATCCACTCCCTCTCTGAGAGCAGTGGACCTCTCCGGGTCCATGCCTCTCCTTTTCCGTTTTACAGGAACGTACTTTGGGTTTATGTTCAACATATGGCTCGCAATAGATGGAGAAATCTAGCACATATCAGAACGTGTCCAATCGAAAAAACCCAAATTTGCTCGAAGGAAATCAATGAGATCCTCAGCCGCTGAGTGGTCGAGTTGTGATCCGATCTTAAGAACTTGTAACGGGTCATCCCGGTTGACTGAAATGTCGATCGTCAGCTCAGCGGTGCTGCATTCCCTTCCCTGGATTCCCCATCATCATCTCTCAGATCTATGTCTCTATAGATCCGAGAATGTCGCCCGAGCCAGGGCTCGGGCACTACTTGTCAATCGTTAATATTCCAGATGTGGATGGAGCTGTCTGCAACCTTTCCTTTCTCTCTCCGCTGGGCCTCTCTCAGCTCAGCCACATAGCATGCGCGACCGGTCGCCTGATTGCCATGCACCACACCAACTCCTTTGTCTGTCGGGAACTTCAAAGTCAAACACCACAGGGCCAAAGCTGCCCTAAACTCCGCCAGGGATGGCCTATCCAGAAACACATTATATGGAGAATCAACATCCAACACTATAAATGATAGGATTCGCACCCTTTTATGCTCATCTTCTCCCAGTTCAATTGGCAACTCAACATACCCCACTGCATTAGTTGCTGCACCATTAAGCCATGGATACAGGCTTTAGATGGCTTTAAATCTTTTGTCTCCATCTTCATTTGTTCGTATGCTTTTTTGAAGATGATGTTAACAGAACTTCCACAATCAATTAAAATTCTTTTCACATATGCTGGTCTGATCGTCGCAGATATGACCATCGCATGGTTGGTATGAGCCTCCACCTTGTCTGCATCTCTGCTTCTAAACACTATATTGTCTGTCATCATGTGTTGTTGCTTAGCGGGGATCCCATCCTCCACATTCGAACAACACTCTTAATCTGCATGCCTTAAGGAGTTAGCATACTGCTCCATTTCCTACCAGTTCTTGTCTGCAGGATGAGGTCCACCGACGATAGTGTTTATGACCAGTTTCCCTACAGTTTGGGCAGGTTCCTCTGGATGGCGTGGGGCGGCCCGCGTCTGGGGTCCGATGTTCCTTGCCTTCCTGCGAGTTCTTGACAAACTCCTGCAATTTTTTCTGTCTAATCAGCTTTTCAACGGCATCGTGGAGGTGTCTACACTCCTCTATATTGTGCCCATAAGTTTCATGGAAGCGACAGTACTTCCCAGTCCGCTTCTGTTCCTCTGTTGACTCATTTGGATGAGGCTTTCTGTATTGAAAAGTGTTACACGTTGACAGGTAAATATTCTTAAGAGATGCATTCAGTGGGGTGTATTAATTATAGGTCGGAATCCTTGGCTTTTATTTCCCTGCTTCTCTTTTCTTTTCGGGATATTCTTCTCCGGACCCTTTAGATTGCCCAGGCTTGTTCTGGACATTGACTTGAACTTTTCTCGAGTTGTCACCGAATTGTTTCACGGCGATGTTACTTTTCACAGTCTCCTGAACAGGCCCTAGTGCCTTTTCTCGCCTCGTCCATCTAGCTTCCTCCCTCCTTATGAATTGATGAGCCTTTAAATAGAAACGCTCTAGCGTAGTTGGAGGATTTTCGGCCAACCAATCTCCAAACTCTGAATCCGGATCTACTCTTCGCATTACCGCCATCAGAATCGTAGGTCATTAGGGTTACTAACTTCAGTAGCCGCAACATGAAATATTTGCAAGTACTCTTTCAGCGACTCCCCTGGAACCTGTATTACACTAGATAGGGACATCACATCCTTGGGATGAGTGGCGTGTATCCTGAATTGTTCTACAAACTTCGTGGTCAACTCATCAAAGCTGGATATAGACCGTGGGGAAAGTCGAGTGAACCACATGGTGGCGATTCTGGATAAAGTGATCGAGAAGCATCTACACTTGGTTGCATCATTCGCTCTAGCCGAATCTATCATCCACTCATACCTCATCATGTGCTGTCTGGGGTCGGCTTTTCCTTCGTAGGCCGGGATAGTTGGCATGCTAAACTTCTTGGGGTACTCGGCTTGTAGAATAGTATCCATGAATGGAGTATGACTCCTGGATATCCCCCAATCTTCATTTGTCAAGCCTTGATTCTCTCTCATCAACTATTTGACCATAGCTGATAAGTTTGGAGTTTGTACGGAGGATGGAAGGCTAGACTCCGTTCTACGGGACCGCTAAGGTTGGTGTCTCCTCTGTTGGCGGTCTTCCAAACATGTATCTTAAGGACCAGTTTCATTAGGGTCTTGGTGAGCTGCGCATCCAGTCTCCACACGTGCTCCATCTCCTAAGTATCCTATTTCGGCTTGGGTGTGGTCTCTAAGGTGAGAGTGATCCCTAGTTGATCGATCAACGTCACCTGCTTGTGTCGTTTCAGTTTTACGGCGTCTATGCCTGGGAGGTTCATCAAATGAAGTCGAGCTATCAGATGAAGAGTAATGGCTACCTCCAGCATTCTGATGCTGTTGCTGAGTAAGCTGAGTCATGAGGTTAGCCTTAGCTTGATTCTTCTCAGCAAGTTGTCTTCTACTTTCCATGAGTTCTCTCATCAAGTTATTGAACTCTGTCCTAGTGATGACTTCCGTTTGATTTTGGGTGGTAGTCCCTGCACCTAGATTTGCTTATTGGTTGCTAGGTCCTATCTGTTGTACGCTAGCAGTCTCGTTGACGTTCGCATTATGAGAAGCTGATTGGGTACATGGTCTTCCCATAGTAGAGTTGTTGATCGAAACTCTGAGTAGATTAATCGAACGTCCTGTGAATAAGTTGGATCTCCTTTGGGGATTTATTCAATCCAGCAGCTACAAAGCAGATCCTAGTGGACTGAGAATTCGATTCTCAGTGAAAGCACCAAAATGTTAGCACCAGAATGGTCACTAACACCCTTGAGAAAGACTATGTAGAGAGATTAATGAAGAAAGTAAATTAAAAAAGAGAATTGTATGCTAAATTAAATGCAAAGAAAAGAACACCAGATTTATAGTGGTTCGGCGTAACTGCCTATGTCCACTTTGAAGTTAATCTTTATTGCTTTACTCAACAATTGATTACAGATACAATCCGTACACCAACTACTTGAATACAAACGTTAAGCAAAGAGAATGAGTCTTGAATGCAGCAGAGCCTCCCCAGTGTTCTCGAAAAAATGTCCCTTTTACTGTGCCCCTACCCTCTTATTTATAGACGAAGATGGGTTGGACTTCTCTCTTGGGCCTAGGAGAAAGATACCTCGGCCCTGGTGAGTGGCTTCTGTGTGCCGAAACACAAATGCCGAACAGCAACTGCCGAACCACCTACCTAGGCCGAACGACATTCGTATGCCGGTCGAGGAAGATATGCCGAATGGTAATTGCATGCCGACCGAGACAGTGTGCCAAGTGAATAGTGTAGGCCAAACGAGACCCAACGCCGGCCGAGGGGAGATGCCGAACGACTTACTTATGCCAAGCGAGGCCATATGCCGAGCGATGCTTGAATGCCGAACGAGGCATGAATGCCGAGCGAGGCATGAATGCCGAGCGAGGCCTGAATGTCGAACAAGGCCTGAATGCCGAAAGAGGCTTGAATGTCGAACGAGGTTCGAATGCAACACGAGGCTCGAATGCCGAACAAGGCTAGATGCCGAACGAGGCTTGAATACCCAACGAGGCTAAATGTCGAGCGAGACTTGATCCCGAGCGACCTCTTGATGCCGAACGAGGCAAGGTGCCGAATGACCCTCTTACGCCGAGCCTCTTGTTACTCGGTCAAGCCACCGGGTAACAACTGTTAAAGAAGATGATGAAAACGTGAATCAGTCAACATCATCTAATTTTCAAAATGAACAAATCGAATCAATTAATCTAGATAATGCCGATTTAAAATCACCACCTAGAATATTAAAAGATCATCCAATAGATAATATTATAGGAGACATTAATACTAAAGTTTCAATGCGTAATCAGTTAAATCAAATGGGACATGTAGCTTTTATTTTAAATATTGAACCAAAGAATGTTAAAGAAGCATCTACAGATGATTATTGGATTATCATAATGCAAGAAGAACTAAATCAATTTGAATGTAATAATGTATGGGAACTTGTACCAAGATCCAATGATCAATCTTTTATTGTTACTAATTGGATTTTCAAAAAATAAAATGGATGAAAATGGTGATATAGTTTGAAATAAAGCAAGATTTATAGCTCAAGGATATTCTTAGGAAGAAGGAAATGATTATGAAGAGACCTTCGCTCCTATAGCAGGTCTCGAAGCTATAAGAATTCTCTTAGCATTCGCGTGTCATCATAACTTTATATTATATCAAGTGGATGTCAAAAGTGCATTTTTAAACAGATATATTAAAGAAAATGGCTATGTTGAACAACCACCATTGTTTGTACATAAACAATTTCCAAATCACATTTTTAAATTACAAAAAGCACTTTATGGTCTTAAACAAGCCCATATGCTTGGTATGAAAGATTAAGAACATATCTTTCAGAATCTGGTTTTCAAATTGGCAAAGTTGATTCAACTCTTTTTACAAAAACAAATAAAAATGATAATTTAGTAGTTCAAATATATGTAGATGATATATTTTTGGATCAACTAATAAAACTTATGTAATGTATATTCTAAAATTATGAAAAACGAATTTGAAATGTCGCATATGGGAGAATTAAATTACTTTCTAGGATTACAATTAAACAGTTAAAAGATGAAAAAAAATTTATCAAGAAAAATATTGTAAAGATTTAATTAAACATTTTGGAATGGATAATGAAAGTAGTAAAGCTACTCCTATGAGCACTAGTATTCGCTTAGACAAAGAAAAAAATGGAAAAGATGTCGAACAAAAACTATATAGAAGTATAATAGGATTGTTGTTATATTCAACTGCCAGTAAACCCGACATTTTAATAAGTGTTTGCTTGTGTGCCTGTTTTCAAGATAGTTCCAAAGAAACGCATTTACGAGTAGTGAAAAGAATTTTGCAATACTTATCAAATACCAAAGATTATACACTTTTTTTATCCAAAAGGTTGTCCAGTCGAACTCATATCATATAGTGATGCCGATTTCAGTGGTTGTAGATTGGATCGAAAATGTACAAGTGGAACTTGTCACTTTATCGATGAATCTTTGGTATCATGGTTTAGTAAGAAACAAAATTGTGTTTCGTTGCCTATGTGTGAAGCAGAATATATATTTGCAGCACTAGCTTGCACTCAGGTCTTATATATGCAACAAACATTACAGGATTTTGGAGTAAAACTAAAGAAATATTCTATCTTTTGTGATAATACTAGTGCAATTAATTTGTCAAAAAACCTCATTAATCCTCAAGAACTAAACATATTGACATTAGACATCATTTCTTGTGTGATAATGTAGAAAAAGAGTAAATATCATTATAATTTATTACTGCATACAAATAAGTGGCAGATATATTTACAAAACCTCTTTGTGAAACTACATTTTTAAACTTGCATTGTAATCTTGGAATGTGCTCGGTCAAAGATTTAGATATGTAAGATATAATTCATATAATGTTATATTAAACCAACATCAAAAATTAGAAAATGAAAACCAATGGATATTAAATAAATTATAAATATAACTAAATTTTGAAAGGAACAAAAAGGATTACAAAATTTAACTAGAGGAAGAAATTAACCTAGAAATTACATTGATTAAAAATAGTAAAAGCCAAAGTATATATAAAGAGTCTCTGTAAAAAGAAAAGAATGCATATAAAAGTTAAAATATACATACTATCAATTGAATAATGTCGGACAATTATGATTCCACTCATTTGTCTCTCGATTTTAGCTCTCTTTCCATTTACAGTAGATATCCATCTCCAAACGTTTCAACTCCTCCTTCTACAAAATTACCATCTATCCAAATTGTTCCTTCTTTAACCGAACACATTGGATTCTCGCCCAAGGGATAAAAGTTAGAAAAGCTTTGAAACATCACACTCATACTAAAATATAGGAAATGCATTACTATCAACAAAAAATAACGAATGTACAAAGGGAGATGTACTACGAACAAAAACGTCAAGGTGCGCATCTGAATCTCTTGGAAAGGTGTGTACTTGCTATCTGCGGTCATTCCCCAACCAAAAAGAGCATACGTCAACGTAGTCCGCCTATTACTGAATCTTCGATTGTTATCAAAAATACACCAACAAGAAATTCCTAGAAAGCTGGACCATCCACGTCAAATTGGAAAAAGAAACTCCGGTTCAGTATAACAGGTGGTCTCCACTTCAACCATTAATTGAAAATACCAAGGTGGAACCAAATTCTTGGGATCGTTTTCCTTATAACAAGTTTGATGATTCGAAAAATAATTAATATGTATCTATAATATTTATTTATAAAGGTATTTGTAATAAATATCCAAAAATGGATGTATACAATAGCATGTATCATATGTAATATTAAACAAAATAAGTTTATTTCAAAATTCTTCATTCAAAATAACAATTAAAGGCAAGAAAACATTCCTACATAGGTTTAGTAGACTGAACCAGAACCCCAGTCGACTGAATCTGTATCAAATTGCACTAAACTTTCTGCCTTAAAATAACATGGTTTCAGTCAACTGGGGATCTATTCCAGTCGACTGGACCTGTTCAGAAATGGCCAATTATTCTCTGCCTCTAAAATGTCTACTTTTAGTCGACTGAATTTCTATCTCAGTCGACTGAAACTGAAGACACTGCCAATATAACTATCTTTTCCATCATGCCTTTTCACCATATCATTTTATCTCTTCGCAAACCCTACCTCCAAACTTCATTTTAATGGCTTCAAGAAAGAAACTCCCAGCTTTCGCCTTAGACCAAGCAAAAACAAAGCTCCGACTTCTTCTTCATCCACTCTGGCTCATCCCAAATTTTCTTCCGACACTCAAACCTTAGAGTGGCTTAATGGTAGTGCCCAAAATCTACGTATCTTCAACGAATTGAATGACAAAAGAATTTTCCAAGAAACATTTTACAAGGTGGAAGATTTCACCGCTTTTGGCATAAAAGAATTAGCAAGACAGTATGGATTCCTTTCTTTGATTGATGAAAAGCAAAAGGTAAAATTTACCCATTCATAGTTAAATTATGCTATGCGAATCTTTATGGGGATTTCCATACACCTTCGAATGAAACCGATGAGGGAATTTTATGGAGTAGAGTGTTAGGAGTTGATATAGTGCTCAATGTTCATGACTTAGGAGCTATTTTAAATTGCAATGGCTATGGATTTATCTTAGATGATGGTCTATGATTCAACTAGCTACAAATTCCATATTGAAAACATGGAAAATACTTTGGTGAATTTAAGTCCTCAAGCCTGAATCATTGATAAAATGCTTCTTCATACTATTTTTACTCGAACTAAGAGCTATGAAAAATATATAACCATAACTACAAGGCTTTTTACGCCATCCATTCGAACAAAAAGCTTAATTGGGCAAAGATTATTCATGATGAAATAAAAAGCTTCAGTTCTTATTCCCACAAAACAACATTTTTTGGCTCATATCACATGAAGATATTTATTCATTTTGGAATTAATATGGAAATTTCTCAAGATCACATTGCATTCAAAGTTATGGACCGAATTTCACTTATGAAACTACACTCTCAAATTCAACCCCTAACTTCATATAATGTTTATATAGCGAATTTGGTAAAAAATATCTTGGGCCAATCATCTTCCTAACCATCTCAAGCTCAAACTTCTCAAACTCAAGCCAAGGGTCAATCAAGTCAACGAATTATTGAGGAATTCAATTGGTCTTCAAGCAGTGAAAATGAAGTTTCATTGGTTCAACCTTCCAGAACCATCAATGCCATAACAGCTATTCTCCGAAACTATGAAATTCTCTTTAAAAAAAATGATGAAGTGTCCAAAAACATTTGGGAGTTCGCTAGGAAAAATTTGGAACACAGTTTCTTCGTGCTCAAGCTTATCATCCTCCAAGCCTGAATCTTAGGATGTTTCATCCCGTCATATATATTTAGTAAGTCTACCATATCTCCTTTTGTGATTTTATGATGTTTGGATCTGTGGTTGTTCAAAAGCTTTCATGATATTTTGTTTTGCGTTCATTTAAAAACTTTTATTGTGTTTGGTATATTTTGTGATGTATTATGTTATGTTGGTTTATGACTAGATTTATGGTGTTCTGTGACTTTATGTATAAAGCATGTTATTTCTATGATCGATATATATGTAAAAACTGTTGAATATGCGCTTTACGCTATATGATTTTTGTTTGATGATAATAAACATATATACATTCATTTAAATGTATTTGGTAATGTACTATTTTGTTTTTCATGGTTTAAATAAATATTTGTTGAATAAAATTAAATTACACAGAATTCGAATTTGAATTCAAACAGAACAAGTTAAACAGATTTTGAATTCAAACAGAAATTTTATTCAAACAAATATTTTGAATAGTATGTATTTGGTTAGATAAATATTTGTTGAATAAAATTAAATTACACAGAATTCGAATTTGAATTCAAACAGAACAAGTTAAACAGATTTTGAATTCAAACAGAAATTTTTATTCAAACAAATATTTATTACAATTTTTGAATAGTACAATTTCAATCTCTCACTATACATATACATTTTTGATTACATCACGATCACATCACATTTCACATTTACAGTTAACCTCACTACATATCACTCACACTCGTATTTTTGTCTTCAACTGCATTCCAGTTTGAATCCAGCATCTGAGTAATCTGCAAAAATATTTTCCAACGCAGTAAAATTGAAAGAGAAATATTTTTGAAATTTGAAAGAAACAATGATTTTGAAAACATTGTTTGCCTCAGTTATTTGGGTTGTTCGTCATCATTTTTGACTGTGCAATATCTGTGCATATCAGTATTTTTTATCAGGGACAGGTAATTATAAGTGGCTGCAGTACACACGTGTACATTCGTATACGTGTGCACTGCCTCGCCAACTCGTGTGCAAAAATCAAACAAAAGCACAGAAATCAAAAACAAGGTCAAACCCAAGATAGGTTCAACTCAAGGCAGTAGTGTATATGAACACAATCAAACTACAACAGGTCAGAGGTGAAAACAATGCAATACTGAAGTGATGAAGTGCATATAAACAACTGCAACACACATGCACGACTTATCACAGTAAAACTCAAGCAAGCCAGACCAACACTGCAATTCAAAATGAAACATGTACGCAGCATCAAGTCAGAACACAGTGAAAACTCGAGTCACAGTACATGCCAAGACTACTGCATGCAACATGGAATGCAAAAACAATGCACCACTGCAAATTCAAACAATGTCCAAACAACAAACATGAAAATGAACCAAAGTAATACAGCAGCCCCAAAATCAGTGACACAACAACAAAAGTGCAACAGATCAAGTGGCACAGTGCACCACTGATTTGAAGAACATATGAATAAAAAACACAAGTACAAGCAATGTGCAACTGCAGTGATACATAGGCAACATGAAGCAATGCACATGTCACCAGAACATAATGAAGACTGCATCATGATACAAGGCTTCAAATGTGCAAATGCTCAAACTCAGATGGACAACATATCAAACGAAGTAATGAACCAACAATACAATGCAGATGAACAACAACAGGGATGAACACATGAGAATGGACAAGGCACAAATCAAGTCCAGCTACTAGTTGTAGACTCCAAGTTGCAGACTCAAAGCAAACATGACACCAAGCTACAAACTCAAATGCACAATTCAAATCAAAGACAACAGCAATAATATACACAAGTGCAGATGAACAGATATGGGCCAAAATCAATATAACCAAGGCCAAGCACAGTGGACTCATGTCGAAACAGCAAGTCAGTGGCAAGACACAAACTGCAGTGGACAGACCAGAGTGCAACAGGCAAGTACAATGCAACAACCAGACACAACAGTGAAAGTGCAGACCAAATGCAATTTGAAACAAAACCAAGCATGATACAGGTGGACAGTGAAGGCAGCAATACACCACCAAGTAAATGCACAGCATAAATAAGACCAAACTGCATAAGTAACCTCAATGACAGATGTGCATTTATCAAGAACACAATGAAGCAATACAGAATAAAATACAAAGGCATAGTAACAGTCACAAGACCATCAAGCAGTGAGAAAGTGCAAATCGAGCTCCAGAAATAACAAATGCAGACACAAATTTCAACAGTGCAGTGGTATGCAGCAGAGAAAATATAAAAGCAATGGTGATGACCGAAGCTAATACAGAGTAGTGGATTCGCATACCCAAAATCAAGTCGAAGTCAAACATTATTCAGCATCAAGCCAAAGCCGTGATCAAAATTTCAATGTTGAACAAGTCAAAATCGAAGCCGTGTCAACCAAGCATCAAAATACGAAATTGACAAAGTCAGATCAATCCCAAGCATCAATACAAGATCGAACGACTATTGGCAAATTCAACTATATTCAGACGAACGTAATTCAAGGAGTTCGAACGCATATATAACCCAATCATCACTGGCAAATCAAATCATCGAGTTCAAGTATCAACTTAGAAAAGCAAAAGGAGACAGTACATACCGAATTCACAAGCAACGAACTCGATCGAGCAACTGCAAATGAGCAATAGTCAACCATCAGAGAAGCAGTGAGCTAGGGCAGCATATCTCAGATCGATTGAAGAAACCAAAGCCCTAATTGGAACAAAGAGTCGAAGCCCTAACTGGAACAAAGGGAACGAAGCCCTAATCAGAACGAAGCCGCCATTATTCTCACGAACGAGACAAAAGGGGATCGGGCTGGAGATAACAAAGAAAAAAAAATAAGGAACGGGTTTAAGTGGGCCGGTTTTATTAAAAAAAAAGGGGTTTTGTTTTTAATTTAAGGCTTTATTATATTAATTAGTTTTTAGGGTTATTTTCTATTGTTTCTTAATTATTGTTTTTTATTTTACGAACCAAAGAATCTTGGTAAATCACCACCTAGGTTTAGGTAGTGTCAGATTGTCTATTTTGAATTAGTTCAGTGAGCAGGGTGTGCGAGTTTGCAAAGCTCTATAGGCGGGAGCAGTGTTTGCGAGTGAGCGAAACTCTATAGGCGGGAGCAGGGTGTGCGAGTCTAGTAGAGTGTTTGTGAGCGGGAGCAAAAGGGTCTGCGAGTCTAGTAGAGTGTTGGTAAGCGTGATACTGTTTAATTCTAATAGAAATCTATGAATGCAGCAGTAGACAGGGGTTGCCGAAGCTGGGTAATTTTTGTGTGTGATTTACTTTTCAGCATATTTATTTCTGCTATTATATTTCTGTGTTTAATTCGAGAAAATTTGCTATAACCCTATTCACCCCCCCCCCTCTAGGGTTAATCTAGATCCTACAAGTGGTATCAGAGCCCGGTATATTTTATTTTTTAACTCTAGAGTCATGAGTCTACAAAATAATGCTTTTTCTGAGGGGCAATCTATTGCTAGGCCACCCATGTTTAACGGAAACGATTATGCTTATTGGAAAGTTAGGATGAGTATTTATCTTAGTTCCGTTGATTATGATGTTTGGGATATTACTGAAACTGGTTATAAACCTCCCACTATAATCGTTGGTGGTACTGAGATTCCTAAACCTAAGGATAGGTGGGATGCTAACGATAAGAAATTGAAAACGACAAATGCTAAAGCCATGAATGCTTTGATATGTGCTCTTGATAAAAATGAATTTAATAGAATTTCTCATTGTACAACAGCACAGGAAATATGGCATACTTTGGAGGTGACACACGAAGGAACTTCTCAAGTCAAGGAGTCTCGGCTAGCCCTATTCAGCAATGAATATGAAAACTTTATGATGGACAAAGGCGAGAGCATAAAGGATATGTTTGGACGCTTTTCAACCTTGGTATACAATGCTAGAGCGCTTGGGAAGGTATTCACTGAGATAGAGCTTGTGCGGAAGATACTACGAGTTTTACCAATGAACTTTGAGGCAAAAGTCACAGCAATCCAAGAATCGAAAGATCTGAGCAAACTGAGCATGGAGGAGTTGATTGGCAACTTGATGACATATGAGCTTGAGTTAAAAGCAAAGGAAGAACGCAACAACTCCGAACCAAAGAAGAAGACGATTGCCTTAAAGAGTAAAGAAGAAAGCGATGAAGAAGATCCAATTGAAGAGCTTGCAATGGCTGTCAATAATCTTAGAAGATGGTCTAGATTCAAGCCACGCAAGAAGAAAACAAAGGGCAATAGGTCAAAAGATTCCGAAAATTCCGATAATGAACTGACATGTTATAACTGCAACAAGCCTGGCCACATCAAACCAAAATGCCCACTTCTCAAAAACAACAAAGAAAAGAAAAAGGCGAAGAAGGTATTTGCAGCGACTTGGGATGATGAAGAAGGAGAGGAAGCTTCGGATAGCAGCTCAGAGGAGGCTAACTTGTGTTGCATGGCAAAATCAGAATCAGAAGCAACCTCCGACGAATCTAGTGAGGCAGGTGAGTTTTCTTATAAAGAACTTGTTTTTATGTGCTCTGATCTTACTAAGGTAGTGGATACTCTTGAATCTAAAATTGAAAAACTGAAATCTGATAGGAGAGAATTTGCTCGTGAAAATTTTAGGTTAAAAGCTGAACTTGAAAATATTCAAAACCTAGAATGTAAAAAATGTAAGATTTTAGATTCAGAATTATCAAAACTGAGGAATAACTTTGAGAATCTTGAAAAAGAAAACTTGAGTCTTAAAGAAAACATTGACACTAGAAAAAAGGATTTTATAAATCGATGCACCTCACTTGTCGCTGAAAATACAACACTAAAAACCAAAGTCCAAAATCTTGAGAAATCTTTGAATAACTTTTCAAGAGGCGAAAAATCTTTCAACATGCTATTGGGAAATCAAATTTTTGCTAACAATAGAAAAGGACTAGGTTTTGGAAAATCACAAGATGATGATAAAGGTAAAAGTGTTGCTCGATCTGAAATAATTGGAAATCATGTTGAAAATCATAGTCATAGGAACACAAAATTTAATCAAGTCAATTTAATGAGCACGTTTTGTAGAGAATTTGGACATAATCGAAATAATTGTTGTTATAGACCCAAACACGTGAAAACTATACCAATTTGGGTTCCAAAAGGCACAAATATAAAATCTTTGAAAGTCAAACAAATTTGGGTGTCAAAAGGAACATATATAAATAGTTTTGGGTCTCCAAAAACATATTTTTCATATTCTGCCACTAACAACAATGGACCTATAAAAACAAATAGGTCACATAAATCTTTTATCGTGTAGGTGTGGTGGCAGGCTAAGGAACAACAACAGTGTTCTCTGGATTTCGGCTGTTCCAGAAACACAAAAGGGCGACAAAGCAAAGTTCCTTAGCCTAGTATAAAGGTGACAGAATCACAATGGGCAATCACGAAAAATTATCGTAAAGGTAAAACAGGTAATTGTTTTTAAATGTGATTATCTGCACCATACTCTAAATTAAAATCAGCCAATATTGAGATAAACAAAAGATGATGATTTTGATGCTATGATTTTTTTTCAAATATTGACTAACCATCTTTAAATAGAATTACTTGGAGTAATTATGATGGTTGACTGATTCGGACTTAATTGATATGATTTTTTGACTTGTTCTTATTTATGACATTGATTTGTGCTTAATCAATGACCAATCAGATTTTCAACTTTGAACTAATCCATATAAATTTGTTCGGTCAAATGATGGTATTTGATTACTCATGCTACACGTAGATATATTTTGCTCACTGCTTGTAAATTTGCACGATTTCAATTTTCATGTGAAAGTTGTTGAAAAAGAACTTTATGAAATTGTTGAAACTTCAAGAAATTGTTTTGAAATAATAATGAAGTTTTAATGACTGTTGATAGTTGTTCATCCTATGGCTTCTAAGATTGACACTATGATATGTTTTTGATTGTTAACACGACTTAAATTCAAATTCAAAAGAATTGATGTTAAGTTTGAAATTTTTGGTGCACACTTCATGGTTCAACGAGTGAATATTGAGTGAAATTTAAATTCAGATGCAGATTACACTGGTAGTATGGTTGATAGAAAAAATTACTAAGTGTAACATGATTAATTTTTTTAAAAAACATTCATTTGCTGCATCGTTTTTTTTAAAAGAAAATATCTGCATATTTTTTCACTTGAAATAATTTTTCAAATAGCAGAAAATTTTCTGATAAACCCCCCTCGAGAAAATCATGTTTGACCATATTTACAGATTAATCATTTTTGAAAAATTGATTTTATAATGTTTAATTTGTTTTTAAATGACAAATTTTTGACTAATCTAACTCTCTTTGATTATCGAAAAGATGAATAGTGATTGAAAAAGAGATGAGTGTTGATATTTATCATATATTATAACTCGAGAAAGTATAATTAGAAAATTTCTTTAGAATTTCATAACAAGAGTTATAAAAACTTTTTGTTGGGTAATAATTCCATGACCATTTCTATTTCTATCATCTTTCTATCGACCATCACTCATCAAGATCATATTTAGTATGTAAATTTGTGGTAGTTTTCAAAGGAAATCATTTGTTCTTCAATATCTTAAATCTGTGAAGGAAATTATTTGTGCTTCAACTTATTATATTTAGCAATAAAAATAAATATCCAAAGTATTCACTCTCATTTAAAAGTCCTCACGGTTATGCATGGGTGAATTACTTGGATTTTTGATTATGTGCTTCCATGCTCATTTAAAAGTCCTCACGGTTATGCATGTATGGAACGCATATCAAAATTAATTGATTTAAATAGACAAGTTGATTCTAATCCCATTTAAAAGTCCTCACGGTCATGCGTGGTTAGAAGATACTTGATTTCATTTTTTTAAATTAAATTGGAATACTACTAATCTCATTTAAAAGTCCTAACGGTTATGCATGGTTAGTAGATATTCAAATTTCCTGAAATAAATATACCACACATAGACATAATTGTATGATTTTTTGATGATTTTATCCCCATCACTTCTGAAAGTGGAATATGCGCTTGACAAGGGTAATTATGATTTTTGTTTGAGTTTTATTGAAATTTAATATTTATATTTAATTGAGTTAAATGTTTGATTCATGTCTATCACTTCATCCCTATTTTTATAACACTGTTATTCTTTTGCTGATAACAAAAGGGGGAGAGAAAAGTTAAGATTTTGTCAAATAGAATCAAGCAAAGGTCAAATAATTTTCACTTTGCATATAGGCTCATTTACATATTTTTATTTGTATGCATATATGTAGGGGGAGCCATATATGTAGGGGGAGCATCACATAAAAAGGAAGCATTCAAATAGGGGGAGCAAATGAAATTATCAAATACATTTAATATATTCAAAATCTTAAATATATGTTTGTTATCATCAAAAGGGGGAGATTGTTGAATATGCGCTTTGCGCTATATGATTTTTGTTTGATGATAATAAACATATATACATTCATTTAAATGTATTTGGTAATGTACTATTTTGTTTTTCATGGTTTAAATAAATATTTGTTGAATAAAATTAAATTACACAGAATTCGAATTTGAATTCAAACAGAACAAGTTAAACAGATTTTGAATTCAAACAGAAATTTTATTCAAACAAATATTTTGAATAGTATGTATTTGGTTAGATAAATATTTGTTGAATAAAATTAAATTACACAAAATTCGAATTTGAATTCAAACAGAACAAGTTAAACAGATTTTGAATTCAAACAGAAATTTTTATTCAAACAAATATTTATTACAATTTTTGAATAGTACAATTTCAATCTCTCACTATACATATACATTTTTGATTACATCACGATCACATCACATTTCACATTTACAGTTAACCTCACTACATATCACTCACACTCGTATTTTTGTCTTCAACTGCATTCCGGTTTGAATCCAGCATCTGAGTAATCTGCAAAAATATTTTCAAACGCAGTAAAATTGAAAGAGAAATATTTTTGAAATTTGAAAGAAACAATGATTTTGAAAACATTGTTTGCCTCAGTTATTTGGGTTGTTCGTCATCATTTTTAACTGTGCAATATCTGTGCATATCAGTATTTTTTATCAGGGACAGGTAATTATAAGTGGCTGCAGTACACACGTGTACATTCGTATACGTGTGCACTGCCTCGCCAACTCGTGTGCAAAAATCAAACAAAAGCACAGAAATCAAAAACAAGGTCAAACCCAAGATAGGTTCAACTCAAGGCAGTAGTGTATATGAACACAATCAAACTACAACAGGTCAGAGGTGAAAACAATGCAATACTGAAGTGATGAAGTGCATATAAACAACTGCAACACACATGCACGACTTATCACAGTAAAACTCAAGCAAGCCAGACCAACACTGCAATTCAAAATGAAACATGTATGCAGCATCAAGTCAGAACACAGTGAAAACTCGAGTCACAGTACAGGCCAAGACTACTGCATGCAACATGGAATGCAAAAACAATGCACCACTGCAAATTCAAACAATGTCCAAACAACAAACATGAAAATGAACCAAAGTAATACAGCAGCCCCAAAATCAGTGACACAACAACAAAAGTGCAACAGATCAAATGGCACAATGCACCACTGATTTGAAGAACATATGAATAAAGAACACAAGTACAAGCAATGTGCAACTGCAGTGATACATAGGCAACATGAAGCAATATACATGTCACCAGAACATAATGAAGACTGCATCATGATACAAGGCTTCAAATGTGCAAATGCTCAAACTCAGATGGACAACATATCAAACGAAGTAATGAACCAACAATACAATGCAGATGAACAACAACATGGATGAACACATGAGAATGGACAAGGCACAAATCAAGTCCAGCTACTAGTTGCAGACTCCAAGTTGCAGACTCAAAGGAAACATGACACCAAGCTACAAACTCAAATGCACAATTCAAATCAAAGACAACAGCAATAATATACACAAGTGCAGATGAACAGATATGGGCCATAATCAATATAACCAAGGCCAAGCACAGTGGACTCATGTCGAAACAGCAAGTCAGTGGCAAGACACAAACTGCAGTGGACAAACCAGAGTGCAACAGGCAAGTACAATGCAACAACCAGACACAACAGTGAAAGTGCAGACCAAATGCAATTTGAAACAAAACCAAGCATGATACAGGTGGACAGTGAAGGCAGCAATACACCACCAAGTAAATGCACAGCATAAATAAGACCAAACTGCATAAGTAACCTCAATGACAGATGTGCATTTATCAAGAACACAATGAAGCAATGCAGAATAAAATACAAAGGCATAGCAAGAGTCACAAGACCATCAAGCAGTGAGCAAGTGCAAATCGAGCTCCAGAAATAACAAATGCAGACACAAATTTCAACAGTGCAGTGAAATGCAGTGGTATGCAGCAGAGAAAATATAAAAGCAATGGTGATGACCGAAGCTAATACAGAGTAGTGGATTCGCATACCCAAAATCAAGTCGAAGTCAAACATTATTCAGCATCAAGCCAAAGCTGTGATCAAAATTTCAATGTTGAACAAGTCAAAATCGAAGTCGTGTCAACCAAGCATCAAAATACGAAATTGACAAAGTCAGATCAATCCCAAGCATCAATACAAGATCGAACGACTATTGACAAATTCAACTATATTCAGACGAACGTAATTCAAGGAGTTCGAACGCATATATAACCCAATCATCACTGGCAAATTAAATCATCGAGTTCAAGTATCAACTTAGAAAAGCAAAAGGAGACAGTACATACCGAATTCACAAGCAACGAACTCGATTGAGCAACTGCAAACGAGCAATAGTCAACCATCAGAGAAGCAGTGAGCTAGGGCAACATATCTCAGATCGATTGAAGAAACCAAAGCCCTAATTGGAACAAAGAGTCGAAGCCCTAACTGGAACAAAGGGAACGAAGCCCTAATCAGAATGAAGCCGCCATTATTCTCACGAACGAGACAAAAGGGGATCGGGCTGGAGATAACAAAGAAAAAAAAATAAGGAACGGGTTTAAGTGGGCCGGTCTTATTAAAAAAAAAGGGGTTTTGTTTTTAATTTAAGGCTTTATTATATTAATTAGTTTTTAGGGTTATTTTCTATTGTTTCTTAACTATTGTTTTTTATTTTACGAACCAAAGAATCTTGGTAAATCACCACCTAGGTTTAGGTAGTGTCAGATTGTCTATTTTGAATTAGTTCAGTGAGCAGGGTGTGCGAGTTTGCAAAGCTCTATAGGCGGGAGTAGTGTTTGCGAGTGAGCGAAACTCTACAGGCGGGAGCAGGGTGTGCGAGTCTAGTAGAGTGTTTGTGAGCGGGAGCAAAAGGGTCTGCGAGTCTAGTAGAGTGTTTGTAAGCGTGATACTGTTTAATTCTAATAGAAATCTGTGAATGCAGCAGTAGGAAGGGGTTGCCGAAGCTGGGTAAATTTTGTGTGTGATTTACTTTTTAGCATATTTATTTCTGCTATTATATTTCTGTGTTTAATTCAAGAAAATTTGCTATAACCCTATTCACCCCCCCCCCTCTAGGGTTAATCTAGATCCTACAAAAACTTCTCTTTGATGTTATATATGTGAATGTTAAGTATTGTGAGTATTTATGTTTATTTCATATCATGTGCATATTCATTGTGTTTACTATCATTATATCATCTTTTGTTGATTCCAAAGAGGGAGAAACATATAGGTAGGGGCAACAAATTCAATATTTTAAAATTCAGACTTTGATAATTGTCATCATAAAAAAGGGGGAGATTGATAGAACGTAAATTCTCCGTTTTAATGATGACAACTATATACTGCACATTTATACCATATCATGATGACAGGCTTGTGAGAAATGCGGATTAATGATCTTAAGGCTAGGACAAACACTAGAGTGGGGTGAATAGTGTTTTAGAGAATTGTTAATTTTTTTTGAGTTTTTCTTAATTTGAACACAAATGTATGCAATATTCAGACACAGATATGATCACAGAATCAAACACAGATGCAAATATAAAGCAAAAGCAGTAAAGGAAAGAACACATCGGATTTTATACTAGTTTGGAGTTACTCTACATCCAGTCCCGCACACAAGTATGGATTTCCTTTCAAAAACAATCTTTTACAATTACACCCTCGATTTCAAGGAAACGAGGTACACCCTCTAGATTCACAATCCTATGGGTAGAGATGCATGATTTTCCAAGCAACAAGTTCATCCAATTGATTTCCAAGGCTACAACCCCACCTTATCTCGCTTGATTTATTTCCAAGGCCACAATCACACCTTTTCTCGTTTAATTAATTACAAAGAAGCTTATAACTCTGAATAGCACCGAGAATCTTGTTGAGATAGTGATAGAGAATCAAACCAGAGATAATCTAGTTAGATTTAATGTTGATTCGGCAGAATAATGGTAGGAATATGTATAGGAAATGTGGAGGAAGAAAAGGAGTGAAAAACCAGAAAATCTATGTTAAACTTCGTTGAAAACATCCCATATTTATAGAAGAACAACAGCCATGTCCATTCATGAAGAGATATGACAAATATACACTTCTTTTGAAATTTAAATTTTGAAACCAACTAATACTATGTCGACGTGGGTAGGTTGAGCATGTCGACATCCCAAAGGAATTTTTGGTGATTTTTTTTTCTTTGAAAATAACTTCTATTTTATATTAAAACTATTTTAAACTTTATAAATATACTTGCTATAGTTAAAATACATAAGTAAAATATATAGAATAATGTATACAAAATTTTACTATAATTTAATATTTAAATCTAAGTATAAAGATTTAAAAGTTAAATATATTATAATGAAAGATAGTTTAAAACTTCGGATAATTTTATTTTGAAATTAAAGATTATTTTGAGGCTAAAAGTATTTGAAATCAAGATAGATGTTTTTGATGCTTTCAAAAGGAATATTTTGAAATCATTTTGAAAACAAGATAATTTTGTAAAAACATTTAAATAAAAGATTAACGGATACAAAACAATGTTCCACTAGATTTTTCGTAGGTTCCATCCTACTTAGGGTTCCATCCCTTTAACAGGCTCGAAGTGGATTCCATTCCACGAATAAATTGGATTTTAAGATGCCAGTTCTTTTCTAGGAGTTTTAACAAAATTCCTAATTAATTAAAAAATAAATTACTTGAACTCTTGAACTCTTGATAACCTTGATATTCTTGATACTCACGAGTCTTCATTCTTGATATCTTGAATCTCTATACTATAGAGTCTTCATTCTTGATACCTACATGGTTAGATCCTACATATACATATGTATCTAAACAATAATGTTAGTATTTATATTTTGTAATCTTATTCTAAGGTTGTTGTCATCAAAACCATCATCTCAAGGACTAACAATCCCCCTTTTTTTGATGATGACAACCTTTGTTTATAAAATATTACTTCTATCCTAATAACTCCCCCTTAATCTACGCCTAACTATCCTATTTTATATTTCTCCCCCTTTATCATCAATAAAAACCGTCCCAATACCATAAAACTATAAAACTCCCCTTTAAACTAATACTAGAACAAAGTATAGTAAATGGAATGTGAAAGACATTACATTATAATTATTCAATACATAAATATGTATAGGCATATTTCAACACACACATCAAAACCAATCATGTCAAACAATTCAAACAAATCAATCAAATCAAACTAGTCAATCAAGTCAAACAAGTCAATCAAGTCAATCAAGTCAATTAAGTCAAACAGGTCAATCAAGTCAAACAAATCAAACAAATCAAACAAGTCAGTCAAAACA
The DNA here is from genome assembly GCA_030765085.1 of Allium cepa. NCBI lineage: Eukaryota > Viridiplantae > Streptophyta > Magnoliopsida > Asparagales > Amaryllidaceae > Allium > Allium cepa. The sequence continues at coordinate 540,814,906 of CM060939.1, forward strand.
TACCAAACAAATCAAAAACTAATAATCCTATACTATAAGACAATACTACAAACTCCTCCTAAATAAAATACACTTGTTATGTATACATGTATGCAATATGTAGTTTGTAATGCAATATGAAATGTATGACATATGCAATGTAACATGAGATGATATGCAGAATGAATTGCAACTTGTGATGCAAATGATTATGATATTTCATGCATTGTATTTTATGATGTAATATGCAATGAAATGTGATATGAAATAGGGTGCACAATGATATGTAATATGAAATAAAATGATAACAAAGTAAAAATAATAATATGCAGAATGATATGATGATATATACTATAGTAAGAGATATTCAGATTATAAGATAAACATGAGTGATAAGAAATATCTAATTAACAAGCATATACATACATACATACATACATACATACATACATACATACATATGTGTGTGTGTGTGTGTGTGTGTGTGTATCAAATTATTTATTATAAATTACTTCAACGAAAATAAGGTAATTCACACCAATTACTAGACTTAGGTTAAGAAAACTAATGAATGGGACTGAAAGACTAGTAAAAAAAGAGTTTAAAGGTGATAAATGATATTAAAACTATAACATATTCATGAAAGGTAGTAATCAAACTCAATATCAAAATCAAATTGCTATGAAATATGGATTTAAAAAATTAATACCCTCCTTGTTTAAAAAAGTTCAAATTAATTTTTTTTAAGAATACAAACTTCCATGTTTATAAAATACTTAACTTACTAGTTAAAAATTATATATGAAATTACTATTGGTCAAAATATTTAGAAACATGTTTAAACATCTTTTAAAAAAATCATAATGAAATATTAAAAATTACAAAATTTGAAAAAGTAAAATAAACATGTGTTATGTTAAGGCCTCTTTCATTTAAAATTTTAATTAATTACTAGAAAATATCTAAACATTAATTTTAAAATATTCTGATATAAGTTAACTTTTAAAAAGAACAGATAAATATTCTTAATTTAAATATTATTTTTACATAGTTTAAAGTTTCAAGTAGAAAACACAGCATTTACATAATGCTGTAAAAAGTTTTTGCAATAAAAAATATTCAAAACATTATAAATAGAATCTACAGTGTTTACCAAATGCTAGTGTTTCAAAGCACAGAGATGCTATAAAAACGAATTTGCAGCACTTAAGAAACGTTCCAGAAGAAAAGACAACATTTCAGATATACTATCTATTGTTTTGGGCCTGATTTTAACATGATTTTGCATTAATTTTACGATTAGATATTGACATGTAAATAATTGATTTTTTACCCAATTTTTTCTAGTATTTAATTAACATAGAAAAAATAATGAGAAAACATGTGTAAAGACACTTGACATTATGCATGTAAAAATGCTTTTCTACTTAATGTAGTTGTAATAAATTAGAAGTAAGATTTTATTTGAATGAAAACACATTTTTAGAAAAAAAAATTTAAAATTTAGACTGGTATATCGAAATTTATACTATGGTGTGTCGATATATGGTCCTAAATATCAAAACTTATAAAAGAGATAAATTTCTATACTTAACTAAGTGCATAAATATATATTCCTAAATGCAACAACAAAGATAAAATAATAGTAAAGCGTACTAATTTTTGCACTCCATCTTTCTAACTTCGTTGTTCTTCCATTGTCATGAATCACAAATTTATATCGTTCAATATTTGACAACGGGATATGTTCTATTGCGACGGGCTCGTTTTTTTGATCAGCATAGTATATTCATTTGCTGAATTTAAAGACCGTATGAGAAAGATACAGATGATTTAGTAGATCGACCAACTTGGCACCAAAACTTTGAATTTGAATTTTGAATGAATGGACACTTCAACCACTATAAATAGGCCCAATAGTCACCACTATTCATAAAAGTTTCTCTTCTTCTTCTTCCCCTTTTTCTATTTGCCATCAAACTTCTAGAAGGCATATCTCCTTCGTTTCTTAACGGAATTGGATGAAACCAGTGGCAAACCGAAGAGGAAGGCAAGGGCTATGATTTCAGTAATAGTTTGGTGACGAATTTGGAGAGTATTGTGGTGAAATAGATCGAACAGTAAGAGAAATGTAGGAAATCCTATACACAATTTTCAGTTTTGGATAGCCAACTTCAAACTGTTATATCTCATTCAATTTTGATCGGAGTTTGATAATCCACCCGTCAAAATGGCCATGAGAACAAGAACTATAGTCTGGAAAAGGAGTTGGGACAAAATAATCAAATCTCTGGATGCAAGTTGAGGAATACCATTGACGGTTTTGCTTTCATTTTCCTCTTTGTTCACCAAAAATTCACTGGGCCATAACTTGGTCATTTCTTAACGGATTCGCACGAAACTAATGTCATTGCGAAGCACATGGAGAGAAGTATCAAGTCAAGTTGTAGATGAGAACCAAAAGTTTTTTATTGATCTAGTACCCATTTCATTGCCGATTGCCATTATATATCCATTTATTCTTCTTGATCGATGAATGATTATCTGTTATCTTTTAACCAATGGTCATTAGACATAACTCTTCTCCTACCAAACAACTTAACTTTTTAAAGAATCAAGTGACTTTTCAAAATAACTAAATATAGTTTTAAACAACAATATCATGATTCTATGACATATTCATATGAAAATACTGTTAATAATTTTATCAAAAAAAATTGCCATTTAAAAAAATTTCAAAATGCAGATTATGAAAACTTTGAAAACCTTGCTTTGATACCAAATGTGAGAAATGCGGATTAAGGATCTTAAAGCTAGGATAAACACTAGAGGGGGGTGAATAGTGTTTTAGAGAATTGTTAAATCTTTTTTATTTTCGTTAATTTGAACACAAATGTATGCAATATTCATACACAGATATGATCACAGAATCAAACATAGATGCAAATATAAAGTAAAAGTAGTAAAGGAAAGAACACACCGGATTTTATACTGGTTCAGAGTTACCCTACATCCAATCTCGCACACAAGTACGGATTTCCTTTCAAAAACAATCTTTACAATTACACCCTCGATTTCAAGGCAACGAGGTACACCCTCCAGATTCACAATCCTCTGGGTGGAGATACTTGATTTCCCGGGCAACAAGTTCACCCAATTGATTTACAAGGCTACAATCACACCTTATCTCGCTTGATTGATTTCCAAGGCTACAAATACACCTTTTATCGTTTAATTGATTACAAAGAAGCCTATAACTCTGAATAGCACTGAGAATCTTGTTGAAATAGTGATAGAGAATCAAATCAGAGATAATCTAGTTAGATTCAAAGCTGATTTCGACAGATTAACGTTAGGAATATGTATAAGAAATGTGGAAGAAGAAGAGGAGTGAAAAGCCAGAAAATTTGTGCTAAAATTCATTGAAAACATCCCATATTTATAGAAGAACAACAGCCATGTCCATTCGTGAAGAGATATGACGAATAGACACTTCTTTTTAAATTTAAATTTTCAAACCAACTGACACTATATCGACATGGATAGGTTGAGCATGTCGACATCCTAAAGGAATTTTTGATGATTTATTTTTCTTTGAAAATAACTTCTATTTTATATTAAAACTATTTTAAACTTTATAAATATACTTGTCGATAGTTAAAATATATAAGTAAAATATATAATGTGTACAAAATTTTACTATAACTTTATATTTAAATCTAAATATCAATATTTAAAAGTTAAATATATTATTATTAAAGATAGTTTAAGACTACGGATAATATGATTTTGAAATTAAAGATTATTTTAAGGCTAAAAGTATTTGAATCAGGATAGATCTTTTTGATGCTTTTAAAAGGAAGATTTTGAAATCATTTTGAAAACAAGATAATTTTGTAAATCATTTGAATAAAAGATTAGCGGATACAAAACAATCTTCCACTAGATTTTTCGTAGGTTCCATCCTACTTAGGGTTCCATCCCTTTAACAGGCTCGAAGTGGATTCCATTCCACGAATAAATTGGATTTTAAGATGCCAGTGCTTTTGTAAGAGTTTTAACAAAATTCCTATTTAATTAAAAATAAATTACTTGAAATCTTGAACTCTTGATAATCTTGATATTCTTGATACTCATGAGTCTTCATTCTTGATATTTTGAATCTCTATACTGTACAGTCTTTATTCTTGGTACCTGCATGGTTAGATCCTGCATATACATATGTATCTAAACTATAATGTTAGTATTTATATTTTATAATCTTATTCTAAGGTTGTTGTCATCAAAACCATCATCTTAAGGACTAACTAGGCTATCATTCAAGAAGACAAAAGGCAAGGCAACGAGCAAGAAGAATCTTCTATAACTCAAAGAAGCCAAAACTATGGAGCTACAAGATCAATGGTATGTATATGGTCTTGAATCAAATTATAAAATCTCATTGATAGCTCATATACACACACAAAGACATATACAAACATAGAAATCAACATAGCATAGAGATTGAATTTAAAATGACAAGTGTTTACATAAAATTTTAAATGACAAGTGTTTACATATAAAAATCGAACTTACACTGTCTATTCGACTGAAATTGGTTTCAGTCAACCGAGCTCAGTCGAATGAGTCCAATTTCAGTCGACTGAAACTGTGTTGAACTATTTTTTTTAAATTCAAATATTTGTTATGAAAATTAAAAAGTTCATACTAAGTAGACTGACGTCTTCGCTCAGAAGAATGAGATGTTGTAATGGCTACTTTTTATGCAAGGTCATCTTCAAGAGTTGCGACTTTCTAAACAGTCTTATGCAATTCTAAAAAGATTTCGTGAAGATTGACAACTCTTGATTTCTTCTCTTCAATATATATAAATAGCACAATAACTCATACTTAAATACATACCTTCTACTCTGATTTCTATCTATTTTACTCTCTTGTGCTATTCTAAGCATTTATGCTTTCAACTTAATTATTTCATTTGCTATAGTTCCAATAATCACTGTGCATTCACTATGAATTATCAAGGAGATTATAGGAACCATTGTACTATCAAGTCAAAATCAGTGTTAGAAGAACACAAGATTGTCAAGCAAGAATTGTATTTTTCAAAGGAAGGAATAAATCTGAGAGGTGCTCAAATTGGTTAAGTTGTAAACCTATTCCTTCAGGTCAAGCGAGGGATTTACCAAGGAAATACCTAAGATGTGCTTAGGGAATGGATGTAGGAGAGGTGCTCCGAACAGTATAAATCTCGGTGTGTACATCTACTTATTGCTTTATTGTTTCGTCGTATAAATAAATATATATACCCATTTTATTTACTAAGGAATTGACAAAAAATTCAAATAAAAATCCATTTTGTCGTCAAAGAGGTGATAAATGAACGCACCCTATCAAAACTTACTTCCCGACAATTATGACACATAGAATCTAATTTTCCATCCATCTGGAATAATTGTATCTCCGACTAGAACTCAAAGTCCAAAATCACAAGGTAGCTAGAATCTCAATCGTCAAGTCGAACACCTCATGTCTCCAGGATTCAGCCATATGTCGTAATCATGCTCTTCATCAATAGAGTTTTATGCATTTCCAGCACTCCATAGGGTACTTCGTAATATCTTAACTCTAAGATAACTCCAACTCGTAGTTGGTTTGTCCATTTCTCTAGTGTGGGACTACAACTACTTCTGTAGTTGAAACTATTTGAATCTAGCGTAAAAATATAATATTACTAGATAGGAAAGTACATATACGTTCTCTCAATTTATTCCAACTACTCTGATCTGATAACCTGGTACTCTTATACCAAATGTAACAGACCACACCTTAATGGGCCTAAATTTTGACAGAAATTGAAACCTAAGTCCATCAAAGCATAGACCGTTGGATTTGTACCTGCAATTAAGCATGAGCATTACAGAGATTGATAGAAATCTAAACTAACAACGGAAATAATAATTGGATAAGAATGCCGACTATGACTACTACCTTGGAACTATGCGTATTTCTCGGATATTAACTTTTCACATCAGCATCAAGCATGAGAGAGAAAAACTCTCCAACAACAATGCACATCCAGCTCCAGTGACCTATCCCTCTAAATCTATCCTATGGGTGGTAATGAGGAGGGGGTCAGAACAACGTTCTGGTGACTGGAAAAATATAAACCGTCCATAACATAAAATTATACCGATAGGTTTCCATTTAATTGTTATGTCCATCAAAATTAGCAACTCTAATCTAACCTTGCATTGCACACACGATTATATACTTATCATTTCCCAAGGTACGAAATATTAATGAAGCCATATCAGCCATCCAATACTTCCAAAGCCATTAGCCACTTAATACTTTTAAATATGAAGCAGACTTCCACAATACTTTTAAAATAGAAATAGCACACTCTATCATTTATGACCTTAATTGAGGTAAACCTTATCATTTAAGACCTATTTCCAAGGTGGTTTCCAAACAATGTTGTCAATGGTCAGTGGGTCCTAGCTATAAGACCTTTAACCACTAGTTAAGGCTTTTGACATTTAATGTCCAACTATTACCGCATTTATCGTCGATAAAATCATAGTCATATAGTAAACAGTACTTAAGCCACTTAATACCTTTTATTATTAAAAAATAGGTAGACTTTGGTCATTTAAGATCTTAACTAAGGTAGACTCCATCATTTAAGACCTATCCCCAAGGCGTGCTTCTAAATGGTACTATTACTATTTCGGCTTTAGCAATGTAAGAGACTGTACCCAAGCCACCTAATACTTCCTAGTGGAAATTAGCTAGACCCCATTATCTAAGATCAGATTTCAAAAGCATGCTCCGTAACGGTACTATCTAGCTGTCATTACTTGGAAATCTTATTGATCTACATAATACTTCTTTTATAGGAAAGAGGAGGACTTTATAATCACTTAAGACCCCAAAGCTGAAGTGAACCCTTCTCGAGATATCCACTCTCACTCTTTAATTATAAATATGGCATCTCATTAGGTTAATTCTTTCGGTAGGAAGGCGGACCCTTCAGCCACTTAAGACCTCAACACTAAAGTAAACCATTTTTAGAGACATCCTTATTTATTTATTTAGAATGTCACTAGGTTACTTCATACTTCCATTTAGAAGAGAGGCAGACCCTTCATCCACTTAAGAACTCAAACCAGAAGCGAAACCCTATGGAGATATCCATCACAACTCCTAATTCCAAATTTGGGCCATTTAATACTTTCTAATTTTAGAAAGCAAGCCCAATCTCTCACGTTGTTACAGGTCATTGGATTAGCAATATCTCACATCAGTAGTAAGTACACCTTACTGCTGGTAGCCTCAAAGTAAAGGTTGTTCTTCTGTCGAGTGACTCTACTGACCTCTCATCACTAACCTACTAAGTCCAATTAATCGTCCTAAGTCTTTATTTATATTAGCTTAGGTAGAAATTGGACTTAGCTTACTAATTCCTTTTTATTTATGTCAATATGATTTACCTTAAATATTTATCTACCCATAAATCCTCGTTTAATTGCTCATAAACGTCATTTTTCCATAAAATCCTAACGGAAATTTCCTAACACATTTATATATGATTACCAATTTCAACTTAGTAATGTTTTATATTTATTTCATTTTTATCAATCCCATTAATCCATTTACCCTATTAATTTATTGCAACTCCGATATTTATTTACTGGATCTACAACCTTTTAAATTCTTTTCTTATTAGTTAATTATCCTAATTGTGAATGTTATGCGCAAGCATCATTATTATCTTTTTATTTAATTATTATAAGGCAGTAATTACGTACAAGTATTTACTTTTATTAAATATATGCTAGTTATATACCTTTACTAGAATATACCTTTCCATGTTAAATTGTTGGAATTGTATCTAAAAATATTATCCGCTATAATTTTCATAAATTAGTCCAAAACAAAATATTTAACTTTAAATTATAAAAGATTGCATCATTTGTAATTACAAGGAATAATTACGTCTTTTCATTATTGAAATAGGCAGTGTAAAGTATAATGAATTCATAATTTACACATCACTTTCTCTTTCTATTTATATCTATTCATTATTAGATCACACACTGTATCTTTCTAAAAGGGAAAGAGATCAATATAATTTACAAACATTAAATGGATCTAAATTCATGCAATTCCAAATATGGAAAATTTTATATTCTAACAAGATAAGGGTAATAATCCAAATTTATAACATTCTTATACAACCTATTTCATATCTGGAATAAATTTCATTTAACTTAATATTTAAATTCATACTTTTGGGACTAATTTCCAGATCAGGTTGTATACAATGCTAAATCAATATGTAAACAAGAATATGTATGCGATATTTATTATATTCAAATAGTATTCAATTCATTACCTACAATTCATATACAATTTTCCAATTAGGCATAAAAATAAAATAAACACCAATGGGATAATTTTCATATTATAACGATCTGCAAAATTCCCACTCACCTTTTAAAAGCGATCCAAATCTCCAAATCTGAATTAGAACCATTGATTCATTTCCAAATCCTTTTCAGTCCAAGAGATATGTATAAAGAGTATATACATACATTGCAATTACAGATCTGAGAACAGATTTGGGATTGGGAGAGAAAATAGATAAGAATATATATAAATATATAAATTACCTAAAATACACAAAAGGTTGATTCTCTTCTCTTCTCTTTTTATTAGATTTCCACTCTTCTCCAATTTATATGAATATAGATACAAATTTCTTATCTTTATAATTCAGAAAGAAAGTGGAGAAGAAGAAATAGCAGAGCTTCGCTACTACTTTCAGAAAAATATGAGAAGAGAAGGAAGGTCTAGGTCTGACTTTATGGGTGCTAGAATCAACCAAAACCGTTAGATTGAAATAAATTAAATCTGCGCCGTTGCGGCCTAGGTTTGCTGGAGCCATAATGAACAAAGCAGTCAACTGCCCCTTCCTAGGGGTACACCGCTCAAGTTGACCTGTGGGCCCCAGCTAATTAATTATAAACATTAATTATTTCTTATTTAATTATTTTTGTTTCAAATACATTTATTATTTGTAACTTTCTCGTTTGAACTCCGATCGCAAAACACCAAATATGAAAGTTGCTAAGAATTTCGTCATAAACATAATGGTGCAAGTTTCATGGTCAAATTCCATCATTTGCACAATTTCGTTTTTTTAGAGCCAATTAATTAACTAACTAACTAATTAAATAACTAACGCCAAATCACAGGACGTTACAATATGCCTTAAAGGCTTTGATGCCGCATATCTTTGTTTCAACAACCTTTTAAGTAGCAACATATTTACCATAGTTTTATGAAGTCGATATCAAATGTTTTAAGGCTTTGATGCCGTAAGTCATCCTTTTGATATTAAATGTTTTACGGCATAATGGTCGAAGTACTATATATCGATATCACAGCTTTTTTAGTGTTGATGTCGTAAGTAATTGATTTCGTGATTTACATTATAGAGTAATTGATGCGATGATTCTTTAATTTCAAAATTAATATTCATAAGCCGAGAAGCCCTGTTTTATGCAAACTAAAAGCTATGTTCTAAAGGCGATATAGCCTATGCTTTAAGAAAATCAATAATCTTATGATTTCGGAAGTATAGCCTTATACTTTAAAATATCAAAGTTTCACTTTCGAATCTCAAATAGAGGTTCGATATCATTTTTAATGGCACGTATGTCGTAAGCTTTCTAGTTCAAATTGTTATATTAATGGCTTGACAAGCCATATGTTTTATGATTTTCATGTTGGAACTGGACTAACCCGCAGTGGAAGTTATGGATGAATTTCAAAAAATTTACCCTATTGGATCTTTTATTAAGCCGCTGAAGTCTAACTGAATTACTATATTTCTAAATTTCATTTAAATAAGGTCATTTATTTTATTTAAATTCAAATATATTAAGATATTGAATTAATTTTATTTGATTTAGTTTATACATAAATATATCATATACATATATGTGTGAGTGCATGTGTAACATAATAATCCGTGAAAGGCATAATATGCTTTTATGTAGATGTTGAGATTTATATCGCAATAGATATATTAGCTCATTTTGTATGTCATGTATGTTGTCCAAATATGTGCATGTATATATTTACAAAATACACACATATGTATTTACAAATATATTATATATAATATATGAACATAAAACATTTATATATAGATAAATATATAATAGAAAGAGAGCGAAAAATTATCAAAAATTATTTATAATTAAAAATTAACTTATTTTTGCAAACATAATAAGTTTAGTATTTAATTTGTATATATTATGAATAAAATAATGTTTTCATTCATAATAATTAACATAAAATAATATATTAATGAAAATTCAAATTTTACAATTTTTAAAAATGTAGGATTATAAATTAGAGCTTAGGAAAAATCTAAAGATTTCTCAAAGTTGAAATATTATTTATAAAAACATATACATTGATTTCTACAATAATTATTTAATATAAAATAATATTAAAAATTCAAATTTTAAAATTTTAGAAATTCTAGGACCATGAATGAAAGGTTATGAAAAATTTAAAGAAATTTTCAATTAAATTCTTATTTTTAATAAATCATAAACAATTTTATTGAATAATATTAATTATTAAAAATAATAAACTTTAAAGAAAAATTCCTATATTTTTATATATGTTTTTGAAATAATATAATATTTTTGAAAACTATAAAATTGAATTTTCAAATTCAAAAATTCAATAAATGTTAATTTTAAAATACGAGTATATGTATGATAATTAATTTTCAAAATTTTTAATTCATATTATATATAAATAAGTGTGTTAAATTTGTTAAATCATACATGTAGATCTTACACATGCATATATACTATTATTAGAGAGAAATATACACTAATATACATACATACACATATATATTAATAAATATATATAACACAATTATTAATGGAAAAAATTGATTATGTAAATTAAACAACATTTGTCTACACATAAATCAAATAGTATAATAAACAATTTATGCACCTAACCAAACTGATTTGTGACAACCACATCTACTTATAGAAATCTCACCTGACTAAACATATAGCGGCAATATATTTAAACAGATATGAACTTGCTCATTATATAATCATAGGATATAATTTAATTACTGTAATATGAATTAAAATTACTAATTTCATGATGCATTTGAATCCATGTTGAAGCAATGACTTTCCATCCTTTTACCGTTCTTGATTTGTCAGATTGCAAGTCCGGAATCCCCAGCCTCTAACTATCGAATAGTGTAATTTTAATTTGAAATATATTTAAGAATTTTAAATGGATTGAGAGCTATGCTTTAACCAGTAATGTAGAAGGTAACGGTGGCCAAACAATTTTTTTCATTAATTTAGAGATACGTATATATAGGGTTGTATTAGAGAGAAACGAGGAAAACCTTTTTACCCATTCTCAGTTAATCTCAACCATTATCTCCAAGATAATTTCCTACGTTTTAGCCATCCCTAGACCTTCCCAAACCAAAATTTTACAGCCCTAATGATGAGCCTTAAACCCATCTAAGCCCAAGCAAAAATACTATGCAATCAAATCTAATTTGGTCACTTGTCGATATTGTATATCGATCGATATTTTATAACTGTTATAAATATATATAACGTTATTTATTTCTCAAATCATATTAAAATTTTATAATTAATATTTCATAAATATTAATTAATTTAATTAATTTATAATAGTTATGAACTAATTAAATCATTCGGTCGTAAGGGAATCCATCATTTCAGCTGTGCAACTCTTGGGTGTAAACTTGGTCAATGATTAACATCGAACTATTCTAATGTTAACGTTCACACATCACCTAGCAGGTGGTGTGACATTATGGCCTAATTTATTGTTTACTCATTTTTGGTAAAATCTAGTTTTAGTTTAATAAGCCGAAACATCCCACACCCCTAAATATACCCAAAAGGACGCATTAAAAGGCTAGTGCTTTGTAGGTATAACTGAAACTAACAGAGACTAATATTCACAAGACAAATATAGACAAAAACAGCGAAAACTTAATGTAATAACGTAATTAAAACAAAGCTTCATTATTGCTTCATAAATAAGTCAAATACCACATATATGTCTAAAAAACCAATATATCTCATGAAACAAAAACTCATAGTCTCAAAATCAAAGTACATAATATCCCACGAAATAAGCCAGCACATAGAAAGAACAAAAGCTGAAATAAAAGAAATACATAGAAGAAATCTCCTCCAAGAAAAATCCAAGCTGCAGCAATCCCTTGATTGCCTAAGAGGGAGAAAAGGGAAAATAGATGAGTGGGTTGGACTAAAAGTCTGGTGAATGATAGTAATTACAAGAGTCTTTAAGCAAGATAAAGTAATAGACTCTACAACAGTTCTAGCATAAATAAGGATAATAAAGGAAATAGGAAATAGATAAATATGAAATAAGTACAGTTAAATATTGCTTAATTTATAAGATAGGTTCACTTTGATTGCTTGCATTTGTCCTAATTTCTTCTTTAATTAGGCTAAATTCCTAATCATGTAATTAGGATGTGACCCTAATTCTACCATTTTTAATCGGCCTCCTACTCCATAGACCTTACTATGGACCAATAGCTATATAACTCCTTACACAGCAGCCAATGGTATCTATGAAAGATGCACATAGCAACTACTGTGGATCCGGACGACATTTCTAGCTCCCTACACAGAAGGCAATGATGTCTACGAAAGACACTCATGCTAAGCATTTGGAACTTATAGCTATTACTAAGCACCCGAATGGAAGTCGTACGCGTAACTGCCACCATGCACATGCCACTTTTTTCTCCACCTATTAGGTTTTCTTATTACCTCAACACCTAGCATAAGCGTGCCCCTCATCCTACTTTAGGCTAACGTGACATCACCGTGTGTCCATAGAATCTATAGGGGAAATGCTGTTGGTATTGACCCTTCATCCAAACAATATCCAGCTGCGCTCCTTATCCAAATCCCCCGTGATATGGACTTCTATTTGATCAATTACTACCATTCTTAGCATAAGCGTTCCCTAGGCTCACCTTTTGTCAAATTGGGAATGCTATTTGTACAGGTCCTACTTTCATCTTTGCTTATTAACTTAGGTAAATTATTTTAAATAAGCCTTTATAATTTATTCCTACTATCTTTGTTTATTAATTTATCCTAAGTCTTAAAATAAGCCTCATTCTGTTCGGTTACTTATTATAACCTACGTTATAATCATGCTTAATACTTAACCCAAGGTCTAAGTGTGAAAATAAGCTTCTTTCATCTTTTACTCTATTTAATTATAATTCTAAGTTATAACTATGCCAATTATCTTTGATTAGCCCAATTCTACTTATAATTAGGCGTAATTTCAGTCCAATTCCATTATTTATTATAGTCCAATTCCTATATTTATTACAGTCTTTATAATTTGCATCTTATTTTCTTCACTCAATACTCTTACTTATATAATTCATGTTCGCGTTTAATTTATTCTAATCCATAAGCGAAGAAAAGGGGGATGAAGAGAATAGACGCTTGCATAAAATCCAAAACGTTGAAAATGTGTAAATAACAGTAAATAAACTTAAATACTGTAAATTGTAAATCAATAAAAAAAACTATGCTTAATAGAAATAAACCAAAACTACTAAAAAAATAGCTGCAAGGAAATAGACTGAAAATAGTTCTAAAAAACTGCAAGTAAAGTACTGAAAAGGCTATTCCAAAAATCATAGTAAAACTACAACTATTGGAAATGCTATTATTTAAATTACTTAAAGAAATCTTAAAATAATTACAATCACTCACTTTCGGTCCTAAGCTTTTCCTTTGGTCTTCCCTGATCCACTTGGAGTTGTAAATAATTTAATTTATAACGATTTTCTCCTTTGGAAAAATTATTCCGTTTAGGGTCCTTCCTAGAAAGGTGAACCCAATTGGAGAAAACCTAGAATGTGAAAAAGTGTTTGGTCTAGGGGTCTATTTATAGGTGCGGAAATGGATCTCGAACAATTGGATTTGAAGATTGAATAGGATGCAACCACGTCATAGGCTGAATATGTGTCATCGAATGCAGAAAAAGAAGGGACCAGATCGGTTTAAATGATGCAAAACACATCGGCTAAGGGCTTTGGAACGTTCGAACGATTGAAAGTTCGTTTGTTCGAAATTAGTAGAGGTGGGTCGATCGGGCGGTCGACTGCCTTGGTTGCTAGATCGACTGGCCGGTCGACCTGCCTATATATATATATATATATATATATATATATATGTATGTATGTATGTATGTATGTATGTATGTATGTATGTATGTATGTATGTATGTATATTCATTTCTTAGATTATTTCGTTCTTTGCTCAAATTAACTCGGATTCTGACGTTCTATATATGGAAATTGACTAGAAAATTACCATGGACACAATGGTGCAACTTCCGTTGCTTGATTTTGATAATCTCACAAAGTTATTATATCATTTAATTAATTAACTAATTGATTATAAGAGTTAAATTTTGGGTTGTTACATTCACCCCTCCTTAAGGGATTTCGTCCCCGAAATATCCTAGGATAAAAGAATGTACTAAATGTTTTCATCCAATTCTACAACCAACTACTCAATCATCAACCGTTCATCCGTTGTCCTTAAGTTTTTCTAATGCAATTTATGATACTTATGTAATTAATGTAGTGTAAATGTTCCTAACTAATGCAAAAGATTAGGCGGTCCACTGATTAAGTTGACCTCCTTTTATGCAATCATGTCCGTGCCATATATCCAAATGAATACAAAAATTTCTTAATGATAACTGATAGTTCTATATGCATGCTACAAACATCACCCAAATGCAATAATCAAGTGATAAACTTCCATTAATAGAAAACATGAAAATAAAATAAAAATGTGCATACATCTATATTCATATGCTCTGGTGTCCTAGTTAGGCCGATCCTTAGGAAATAATAGTGCTTAGTGTACCAATATGCATCCATAGCATCCACTAGCATAAACTTGCAACCACTAGCATACATCATTCATAATATGTTCTATTAACATGTTTACATCAAATCCTACCATCCATAGGTTAAATCCTAAGTTCTACCCTCCTAAAGGATAATAAAGGAAAAAACCTATCCAAACCTAAAGATGGAAAAAGAATTCTAAAACTTACCATCAAAAAGATGAGGATAGGAAGTACGAATCTTCTCTTCTGCTTCCCAAGTGGTGTCTGCAACATCATCTCCCCACTGCACCTTTACCAGTGGAACCTTCTTATTCCTTAGTCGCTTGATGTCTCTTCCAACAATCTTCTTAGGGATACGCCAAACAGAAGCTTCCCTTTCTACCTTCACCTCCTCCAACTGACCAGGCTCCATAACCTCCGCCGAGTCATGTAAGCACCTTTTCAAGTGTGAAACATGGAAAACGTCGTGCACTCCTGCAAGACTATCATGTAGCCTTACCCGGTAAGCCATCCTTCCAACTCTCTGTGTGATAGGGAATGGTCCAATAAATTTAGGGGCTAACTTTCCTATTGACCTGAATCTTGCCACCTTCCTAAGCAGGTATATTTGATAATAACTAAGTCTCCAACCTCAAACTCTAAGTCTCTCCACCGCTTGTCTGCATACGACTTCTATCTATCTTGACCCGTCTTCAACCTTTGCCGAATCAAATCCACCCTTTTGGAGGTCCCCCTAAATATATCGGGTCCATGTATTAACTTCTCCATAGACTCTATCCAACATGATGAGGACTTGCAAGATTTCCCATATAAAGCCTCAAATTGTGCCATCCCTATACTTGTTTGGTAACTATTATTGTACGCAAACTCAACCAATGGAAGATGCTCCTCCGAAGTACCTCCAAAGTTCAAAATGCACATACGGAGCAAATCCTCAAGCACCCTATTTACCCTTTGGCCATTAGTCTAGGGTAATAGGACGTACTCAACCTAAGTTGCGTCCCTAGCGCCTCCTGTAAGCTTCTCCAAAACTCACTAGTAAAAATGGGATCTCTGTCACTAACCAACCTAGAAGGAACTCAGTGTTGACGGACTATCTCTAGGATATACAAGGATGCCAAATATGAAGCCATAAGCTTGGTCTTAACTATGATGATGTGATAACTCTTGGTCAATATGTCAACAATCACCCAAATTCTAGTGTTCCCTTTCCTAGAACGGGGTAAACCATCGATGAAATCCGTAGAAATACTGTCCCACTTCCACTCTGGCGCATCTAAGGGCTTAAGTAATCCACTTCGCTTCTACTATTCTGCTTTTACCCTTTGGCATATGAGACATTTAGCTACGAATTCCACCACATCCTTCTTCATACCACCCCAATAGAACATCCTCTTCATATACCGACACATTTTGTCACCACTTGGACGAATAGTCATTCGAGAATGGTGCGCCTTCTTCAAAACTGCTCTCATCGAGTCACTGGCGTGTGGAACACAAAGCCTTCCATCTCTCCTAAGCTACTCTCTGCTATCAATGGAATAGCGTTGAAGATATCTCGAGACCTCTCCTCGGCTAATCCTATCCATAATGTTCATGAGCTTTGAATCCTCCTACTACCTCGAGCCAATCTGATCCATATGGGTAGGCCTCACCTCTAATGTCCCTAACAATCCGGGAGTAATGTCCGTAGAGGGCTTAAAATCAAAGGTAGAAATAAACTCCAAGTTCTGCCACTCCACGAACAAAAAACTAAGGGTTGCTTTCTTTCTACTCAATGCATCCGCAACCATATTACCCTTGCCAGGGGTATAGGCTATCTTAAAATCATACGAGGCTAAAAACCCATCCACCTCTATTGCCTTAAGTTCAAGTATTTCCACGAGAATAGGTACTTCAAAGCCTTATGGTCGGTAAAAATCTCAAAACTCTCTCCAAGCAAATAGTGGCCTTAAGTGCAAAAATTATGGTAGCCAACTCCAGATTGTGGGTAGGGTAGTTCTTCTCATGCGTCCTCAACTGCCTATTACCATAACACACTACCCTCCCTTCTTGCATCAACACCTCTCTTAGACCCGTTCTTCATGCATCAGTGTATACAGTGGAAGGCTTAGTTCCATCAGGTAAAACTAACAATGGTTCACTAGTAAGGGCACTCTTAAGCTTCATGAAGGAATCCTCACAATCCATGTTCCACTTGAAAGCTTTATTCTTCTTAGTAAGGCGCGAGAGTGGTGTCGAAATCTTAGCAAAGTCACTAATGAACTTCCTATAGCAGTCTGCCACCTTAGGAAGTTCCTAACCTCAGTAACGTTCTTAGGGGGCCTTCCAATCTTGCATTGCAATAACCTTGGCATGGTCAATAGCCAAACCTTCCTTCGAGACTACGTTCCCCAAGAAATGAACTTCCTCTCTACAAAAATGACACTTCGAAAACTTAGCTCTTAATTGATGACTGCAAAGTGTGCGAAGAACTTCTTCCAAATGAACAACATGCTCCTCCATATTCGTGAAAAATACCAAGATATCATCCACGAATACCACCACAAACTTATTTAGGACATCCCTAAAGACGTGGCTCACTAAATCAATAAAATAGGATAGGGCTTTGGTTAGCCTAAAAAGCATAACCAACCACTCGAAGAATCCGTTCGGTGTCCTAATGGCACTCTTATCTATACTGTCATCAGCGACTCTAAGCTGATGGAATCTCATGGCTAAATCAAGCTGAGAGAAAATCGAGGAACCTACTAACTAGTCAAAAAGATCATCAATCCTAGGGAGTGAATATAGGTTCTTCTTGGTGAGCTTATTTAATTCTCTATAGTCCACGCAAAGTTGGAAAGATCCATCTGCCTTAGTGTCAAAGATGATTGGCGCTTCCTACTCCAATATGCTCCTTCTTATGAATCCCTTCTCTAAAAGCTCACAAATATGCTTGCTCAATTCTTTCCTCTCCATCGGTGCCATGTGCCTCACAGGTAATGCTACCGGCTTATCATTCTCGGTCAAATAAATTGTGAAGTCAATCTCTCTCTTAGGAGGCAGTCCCCTAACCTCCTCAAAGATGTCTGCAAAATCATTGATGACAGGAACCGAATGCAACTCTAATGACGATGAATCGAGGGAAAAGAGAAAACTCAACATGATTGACCCTTGCGGTCGCAAGATACCTTTAGAGTCCTACCACTACAAGTCTCAAGTCTAACGACTCTCCTCTCGCAGTCTAAGATAGCTCCGTATATGGATAACCAATCCATCCCTAAGATCATCCCATATCCTGGGAATCCCAAAACATCGGCGTCACAGTCAAACTCTATGCCTAGGATAAAGATTTTTAAACCCCTACAAACCATAGATCTACTACCAATGATATGTCTAAGTGCAAACAATCTACTAGAGAGCTAGATATAAAAGAGTGTGATGCTATAGAATCAAATAAAGTCCCAATGGGATAATCAGATAAAGAAATAAAACCTTCAACTATGACTTTCCTACCTCTATCTGGAATGCTACCAGAAGGTGCTGTGTCTAATGCCTGAATCTGCACAACTGGTGCACTCGCTCCCTGGGGACAACTCCTATGCATATGACCGGCTGCCCGCAAGTATAGTACTTACCCTTCATCTTCTCCTTTTAGCAATCCTTGGCAATATGTCCAATCTTCCCGCAACCATGGCACTTTATTCCTTTCTTAATCTACTTCTGAGGACCATCACCTTTCTTCTTCTTCTTATTCTTTTCCCACTACTAATTCTTTGGACCTTTTGACTTAACCTCCTCTATAGACTCTCCATCCTTGACCGTATACGACATAAGTGCCATCTCAACCAAAGACTCGTAAGTAGCTCCCATCGGTACATGAGTCAGCAATAATCACTAAAAGGGTTGATTCAATCCTTTTGCAAACTTCTTAGCTTTCTTATGCTGTGTGTTCACCAAATCCATACCAAACTATGACAGCTCATTGAATTTATTGATGTATTTCTTAACAGACAAACTCCCTTGCTTCAAATTGATAAACTCTCCAACTGAACACTCACTTCAGCCTGAGATAGAAACTTCCTTTCGAATCGCTCTCAAAATCCTTCCCAAGTAAAATTCCTTCCCTCCAACTCGGTCACCTACCACCAATAAAATGCCTCCTCCTTCAGCTGCCAAGCGGCCAGCTGAACTCGCTGTTGTCCATTCAATTCCAAAAGACCAATAATCCTCTCTGCATCCGTAAGCCATACTCTCGTGTCCATAAAAGTCTCCTTGCTGGAAAATGTCTTCCTGCCCAAATTTGCAAAATCTTTACAAAGCTTAGAGAAATCTTTACAAGGTCTAGCGGCCCATGCACCTCTAGAGTTGTGGCTTGTAAGTAGCAACGAAACCAGGTTGGGAGTAGAATGCCTTCGGGGAGGTTCAAGGCATAATCCATTCTACGAAAAGAAAAAGGTAGTTTAGGAAAGAGTCCAAGGGAAATTGAGCTGGACTCATGAAGGGATTTTTATATAAATTCCTTTATACTTTAAAATCATTCCTAAAAGTTCTTTTCTAAAAAATACCTTTAAAACAAGTTATTTTGGAGAAAATACTTTACTTTAAAAAAACTGAAATCCTTTAACCTTAGGCTCTGATACCAAGTGAAACACCCCACACCCCTTAATATATCCAAAGGACACATTAATAGGCATGGTGCATTGTAGGTATAACTGAAACTAACAAAGACTAAGATTCGCAAGACCAATATTGATAAAAACAACAGAAACTTAAAGTAATCACTTAATTAAAACAAAGCTTCATAATTGCTTCATAAATAAGTCAAATACAAAATACCACACACGTATAAAAATCCAATATGTCTCATGAAACAAAAACTCATAGTCTCAAAATTAGAGCACATAATATCCCACAAAATAAGCCAATAATAGAAAGAACAAAAACTGAAATAAAAGAAATACGTAGAAGAAATCTCTTCCAAGAAAACTCCAAGCTATAGCAGTCTACTGATTTCTGCCTTCACCGCCTAAGGGGGAAAAGGAGAAAATAGATGAGTGGGTCAAACTAAAAGTCTGGTGAATAATAGTAATTACTAGAGTCTTTAAGCAAGATAAAGTAATAGACTCTACAATAGTTCTAGCATAAATAAGGATAATAAAGGAAATAGAAAATAGATAAATTGAAAATAAGTACGACTTGCTCTATTTATAAGATAGATTAACTTTGACTCTTGCACTTATCCTTGATTTCTGCTTTAATTAGGCTAAATTCATAATACTGTAATTTGAATGTGACCTTAATTCTACTCTTTTTGATCGGCCTGCTACACCATAAACCTTATTGCATACCAGCCTCTATATAACTCCCTATACAGCAGCCAATGGTATCTATAAAAGATGCACATAGAAACTACTGTGGATTCAGATGACATATATAGCTCCCTACATAGAAGGTAATGATGTGTAGGAAAGGCACTCATACTAAGTGCTTGGAACTCATAGATATTACTGAGCACCCGAATTGAAGTCGTATGCGTAACTGCCATCATGCCCATGCTACCTTTTGCTCCAGCTATTGGGTCTTCTTATTACCTCAACATCTAGCACAAGCATGCCCCTCATCCCACTTCAGGCTAACATGAGATGACCATGTGTCCATTGAATCTATAGGGGAATGCTGTTGGTACTGACCCTTCACCCAAACAATATCTAATTGCGCCCCTTATCCAAATCCCATGTGATTTAGACTTCTATTTGACCCAGTACTACTATATCAACCGATGGATCACATCTCTTTGGTAATGACCACCAAAATCATATCTTGATAGCGTACTTGGAATTCTTTTAGATTTGCACATCATACAATATAGAGTCAATAATCTTAATGGTTTAATTGAACAACTGAAGGTAATGTATATTTTCGACATTAATAAGAAACTCATTGTTTCTCCTCGATGTACGAGAATACTTACTAGACATTCTAATGCTACGTTTTCATTTAGGTTATTTAACTTCACTTCATCTTATATAATCAGTTCTCTCTTTAGATCGGATCCAATTCCATTTAACTACCAAAAATTTCTCAAAGAAATTCTTTCACAATTAAGTTGATATATCTTGAAACAACAATTGTTTCTTAGTGCAAATAGAATAGGGATTCATACACGCTTTATGAACCTTTATATTTATAAAACTAATATTAGTTTACAAAATTATGTTTAAAACATAAATATGTAAATTGATCACAGACCTTTCCAAAAAACCTTTTGAAGATTCATACAAAATCCCCCATGAACAGTTATTACGTGCAATCTTTCGACTCGCACAACCTGTCAACTTCTTGGCCTAGGATATGTTGGGATTTCTTACAAACCCTTATCTTATATGATTTGTAAACTATTATTTAGATGAAATAATATCAACCTTGTGTACTACTTGTAGAATATGCTAGTATATTTTTTTGTTTAATGATAATAAACATATATATTCATTTAAATGTATTTGTAATTATACTATTTTATTTTTCACATAATTAAATACATATTTGCTGAATAAAATAAATAACACAGAATTTAAAATTCAAACAAATATTTTACAATTTTGAATAGTTTAAATTTGAGCTATCACTATATATATACAATTTCAATTACAATACAATTTCAAATTACAACACAATTTTTAACTATACAATTGTTACATACATTTTCACCTCACTACATATCCCTCATTCACTCGTATTTATCTTCAACTCTATTCAAAATTTTATTCAGTATTTGAATTACCAGCAAAATAAACATTGACGCGGTAAAATTTAAAAAGATATTTTTTTGTAGTGTAAAATAAAATATGTATTTTGAAAATGTTATTTGCCTCCGTTATTTGGGTTGTTCGTCATCATTTATTTTGAATTCATCTACACGAACAACTTGTGACATGCACAGTGTATCATTGTACATGCCACAAGGCCGTGCACACCGATGTACACTTGATAAAATTGTAGGGACAAATGAGCACAAGGTCAAACCCGAGCCATAAGCTGGATTCAACCCGGGTGCAATACGAAAACAAGTCAAAGTTTCAAATGCACTAGAGCATGCATGTACACATGTGTACATGTACATATGTGCACTGCCTCGGCATCATGAATTTCAGTCAAGAGGCATCATGTACACCAAAACAACTCGGCAGTGAGTTAGCAAAGAATGAGGCATGAAATTCAAAAACAAATCCATATGAAAGTAAAGACTTCAGACTCAAGTGGCTGCAACAATCACATGCAAGTTAAGCTTCAACATAGATAAGACTACAAACACAAAGGCAAGAAACAGACTATACATGAAAACATGGCCAATGGATATACAATGACATGTACAAAGTTCAGAGCATGACCAGTCAAATGGAACAAAAGACAAAGGAACACAAAGAACTACAACTCAACATGAAATATGCAAAGACATGAAACAAAGCAAAATGTTCAAGCAAAACAACACACTTGAACCAGACTTGTATGCGGGAAATGGACAATCAAGAAACCAAATCTCAATGTAACATGGCAACATGAGCATGTAGCAATCATTTTTTTACTCACAAACACACATGTATACATATATACTTATATATGTATAATTAGTTCAAAGAACAAAGTCAACATGAATACAGATCAGGTTAACTCGAGTATACATGAAGCATCAACTCTAACCAGAAATATCAAGTGTACATCAAAATGCAGACTCAAGTGTACCAAGTATATCAATCCAGATTCAACATCAACCAAGTGCAACATCAACACAAAACAACGCTCAAAGAAGCACTAATATACATTCCAAGAAGCACTAATATACATGCTTACAGACTAGAGAGCACCATATATATACACATGAAGCTACAAACTGACAAGACCTTATGGAGACCACAATCACTAGAACCAGTCAATATCAAGTTAACTCAAAACAAGTTCAAGTGTTCGGGCTAGTGGCATGGCACCAAGGCAACCTAGATCAATGAAGAAATGAAACCCCACACACATGCATGAATGCATACATGTGATAGCCAGTATATATGCATTCAACATACATTGGTGAACATGTACATGAGTGGAATGCAGCTAAACCAGATAAGTGAAACAAGTCCGAACCTACATATACAACATACATATATACATGTATATTCACACATGTATAAACACAGTGCATACATACGAAACAAAGACTCAAATGTATCAAGACTTCAAAACCAAACCTGACCAGGAGTTCACAAATGAAGTAGTGGAACAGTATTGGTCGCATGACAACAATGCAAAACAACAACCAAAAAAAGTACACAGCATACATGGATCCATGTGTGAACATACATATGTAGTGACAACCGGGTAAAGATTGAATCAGTGATCAAGTGAAACTATGAACACACACACATCGAACCAGCTTAAAACATGCAATGGACACAACAGTTTTTGAGTGAACTATATTACAAGACCACTATAACACAAAAGCTTGTAGTCGAAGTAACAAAGTAAGTAGCAGTTTGATGAAAGTTAAAAAGTTGAAAATGTCAATATCTCAAGTCAAAACTGCCAACAGATATAAAAGAACACAAATCAAGCTGTGGGTCAAACAATTTCAAACAGAGGTATATACAATAAATGGAACAAGCTGAAACTATTAGATTATCTAAAAAAAAATGTCGGAGTCATAGGAGAAAAGAACAAAACCAACTTAGAGAAAACCCAAAGCATCGGAGTGAAATCTAAATTCATCAATTATGGAACAAGTCAGCAAAGAATCACATCGTTCAATTGAAAATCAATGGCCATGCATAGCAACGTAAAGAATTCAAACAAAATAAAATCGAATGGTAATTTAGGGTTCGATGCATATAAATACCCAAAAACCATCATCGGAAAATTGACGAGTTCGAGCCCAAGGAAATCAATAGACAAATCAAGTCGAGCTTAAGTAAAATCGAAAAAGGGCAAAAATCAATTACCAATTTTTATCCAATTAAATCATCACTTGAAGCAGCCGAGAAAGATTTAAACCAATCGAAGAAGCTTCAAATTGAATTGAGAGTATACCATCAGAGGATTCAAGTTTCTAAAACCATTCGGTGACTTCAATTTTGAGCAAATCCCCAAAATTACGCAAGCCCTAGTTTTCCAGAGCATAGTGATAAAGAGAACAAGGCGGCCACGATAATAAAAGAAGAAAACATCCAATATTTAACTTTTAATTTATGGGCCGGTTGTTTGTTTTTTTTTGTTATTTGGGTTAAATATATATTAAGAGCTTTGTTTTGTCTTTATTTTTATTTTGTGTATTTTCTTTTAAAATTTTGTAACTTTCAAGTCATGTGACTAGGGACAAACTACGCGGCATAGTTTGAGAATTTGCAACTTAGTGGCTGAGTTGTTTTGAGCGTAGAGTTAGGTTAGTCGATAGCGGGTTTTGCAAGTTTATGTGTGTAAGCGTCTAAATACTTAATTTCTCGTAGAAACCTTGGGACAACACTTAGGCAGGGTATTGCCAAAGCTGGGTAAATCTGTCTTGTTCTATTTTTGTTTTTTATTATTCTGCTATTATCTATGCTGCAATTATTATATATTTCCGCATTAATTTTTATTATTAGTAGTATCAACCTATTCACCCCCTCCCCATCTTGGGTGAAATCGATCCTACACTACTCTTAAGTGCATGACCTTATAGAAAAAAACTAAATCAACTTCACTCAGAATTAATCATAAATTTTCCAATAATGTCTGATTACTCCTTATCGATGCATTATTATGTATCACATGGAGGAGTGACTAATGAGATTGAATCTATATTCATTTTTGGGTACATTTGGAACTCTTTTTAATATACTCACTTATTCGACAAATCAAATCACTTTATTCTATTGCATGTTATTTTATTTACTTTTCTTTTATATTCTATGATTTTATCATAAACTTACTACATGTGTATCCAATACACATGCTCACGTTGGTAATAAATCATCGATGAATATAATAAAATATGTAGAACCGTTTTGGTATTGATAGACTTGTGATTGCATACATCAATATGTATTAATTCAAAGAGTTCGTCAACTCTTATGGTGCTCCCACTGAATGGGCGCATAGCCATTAATTGTTGAGATATATTTAACATGTATCATATGATTCAGAATCATATAGTAAAATTATTTCTCAAAACTATGGCTTAGTCTATAATTCCAAAACAACTGTAAATAACATTAAACGCATATGTACTTTGTTGCTTCACTTTACTATGAAAACAAATTCATAATATAGTTCTATTTCATAATAAATATTCATAGTACTCATATTGAAATATAGTTATATATATATATTTTAGTCAATACCAAATAAACGTTATTTCACAAATAATGTTCGGTACATTTTACGAAAACAATTTTCGTAATTTGATGCAATCATTAGGTACTATGTGGCATGCTCCCACTATTTCCACCATTACTATAGCATCATACTAAATTTAAAGGTCCACCATTCACTTAATATTGTTAATATTATTTACTTATTTCATATGCTGCAACTAGTTTACAGTAGATATTTCTTTGATCAAATATCTTAAACTCAAAGAAATAAATGTTATAGAAAACATTGAGAATACATTTCAAAATAAAAATCATATTTCATATTCCAATATTAAGTATCAATTGTTATTACAATTCTTGTTTCCAATGTTTCTCTATGAAGTGGAAGTGACTATTCATCCTCTTCATTCCAACTTTACCTTAAATTACATCCATCCTTATACATTCGTTTTTCTTTCAATGGTCAAACTATTCAAAAGAAAACCTTACTACAATATCATAACAAACTCTTTACAAAAGAGCATTCGATTATTCTTAACATTTAAGACATCAAATATGTTGCACTTTATGTAAACCGATCAAGACGATATTTTGACGATCGAGAACTTAGGTGTATCTCAACGTTTATGGTCTTGTGTTATATTAACAAAACATGATCCTTTTGAAATCACTCAACTTGAATACATGATCTTAAACTACTGTTTATTGGCTTACATCGAATTAACTAACTTCGTCGAAATATTATACCATACAAACTATGACCATTCACCATATAACATTTAGATGTGAAAGTACATGGATCAAAATCCATAATCTTGAATTTCATTTAGAGTTCAAAACTCATAAAATGGAGTACACGGCCTTAATCAAATAAACATACAAGTGACCAACTTACGAAAAGTAGTTGAAATTAGGCACTTACATAGGTATAGAAACATTATATAACATGCAATTAGAATCATTAGTAAATATATATTATATTTCTTTTTATCAACTTTCAATTCATTTTGTTTGTATATGTTACTTAACAAATGTTTTATCAATCATATTAAATGCAAAATTTATCATTGTGGATAATTATTACGTCAATATTAGAAAGGTTAAATATTACCATTTCATTTTTCTAATAAGGCTCCCAATAGTCTTTTATGTTTCTCCAAATCCTAAGACGAAACATAGAAGTCTTACAACTTTACTGGTGGCTTTTGGGATTCGTTTGTTTTCTTATTCTGACCTTGAGTTTTCTAAAAAAATCATAACCCCACAAATAATGGATAACTTCTTATCGGTTGTATCACATACAATTCCTAACCCATTTTCCTTGTTCTAATCTCATTTCGACCATGAGTTTGCTCAACAAAACGAAAGAGATTATTCACTAATGCCTACCATATCGTGATGGCCTAAGTATAATATATGTACCTAGAGTTTTCTCAACAAATACATATAGTTATCTTACCTCATCTGTTCATTATATTAATAATGCAACACATAACATTCCTTTCTTGAGTTTGCTCAACAACTAAAGAGTATGTAAGTAATTTATTAATATATATATAGTATACGACAACACTATATTGAAGATTATTTTTAATATATATAATGAGTGATATAGACTTATAGAATAATATATTTCTCATGAAATACCCCAGCGATTCAAGTGTCTGATGCATCAGTAATCACGGTATATTTATATTTACATATGTATTTATTTATCAAGTCTATTTGGGTTTCTTTAACGCTCCATATTTAGTTTATACACATATCATATAAGTCTTGTTGTTATATAACTTTTATATTTCATATTACGTATATGATAGTCTTACGTATAATATATCACTAATTAAATATTATCTAATTAATTTTAATCAATTAACTCTTTAGTTAAATTTAAATTAGTTTTCCAATATAACTTTTATATCGGGCATATCCACTATAACATTTATTGTGCATACTATAATCTTCATAGTGTAATACACAAATATCATATATATGTGTATTTTATTTAATTAATTAAACTTTATTAATTTATTCGATTAGATAATTTTTATTAAAATTTATTAATTTCAAAATTTATCTGGTATACATACATGTATGCTTATGTTATCTTAAACATTTCAAAATAACATAACAGGTATCAACATATATAATACGTGCATATATGCATTAATTAATTAACATATTTATTTTATTAGTCTTATTAATAAATTTGAAATTAGAAATTATTATATAAATATTTTCAAACATTTTGAAAATATCATTATCCATTTAAAACATTTTGAAAACTTATGTAGTATTATAATTTTTGTAATAAACATGTTTATTTTAAATTTAACTATTAAATTAAAAATCTTTAGCATTAATTTTCTAAATTATTTAGCCCAAGGTCCAAATTAAGTTGGGCCTTTTCTATTAAGAGCAACCTTTAGGCTCACTTCACCTTCCGGGCCAGGCCGGTAACTAGGTAGGACATGGCACTTGATTAGCCAATTCCAATCCTAGACATACCTTTCTAAACACCGTACTAAATGAGCAAGCTTAATTAGTTAGCCATAATATGACTAATTTATGCCGCATATGCCATTGGGCTCCGATACCATGGTTGGAACTAGACTAGCCCGCAGCGGATGTTATGGGTGAATTTTAAAAAATTTATTCTATTGGATCTTTTATTGGGCCTATGAAGTCTAACTGAATTAGAACATTTCTAAATTTCATTTAAATAAAATAATTTATTTTATTTAAATTCAAATATACTAAAATATGAAATTAATTTTATTTGCTTTAGTTTATATATAAATGTATTATATATATATATATATCTGTGTGTGTGCGTGCGCATGTGTAACATAATAATCCGTGAAAGGTATGACATGCCCACACGTAGATGTTGGAATTTACATCGCGGTGGACATATTAGCTCATTTTGTACGCCATGTATGTTGTCCAAATATGTTTATGTATATGTGTTACAATACACACACACATATGTATGTATAAATATATTATATATAATATATGAACATAAAACATTTATATATAGATAAAATATATAAACAGAAAGAGAGAGAACAATTATTAAAAATTAATTATAATTCAAAATTAACTTAGTTTAACAAACATAATAATTTTAGCATTTAATTTGTATAAATTATGAATAAAAAATGTTTTCATCCATAAATAATTTGTAACGACCCAATTTTTCGACTTTCAAAAATCGACATCAATACATCCACTGTATCAAATGCCGAACAATTGAATGCCGGAAAACCAAACCATTAGGGTTAAAAAAGAAGAAGGTAGAAGAAGAAAATAGAAACAATATCAGAATCTCACATTTCGCAGCGGAACAATATATAATAGATAAATGAATAATCTTTAAATAAAAGAACTATATCAATTTATACATTACATCATCAGAGTTATAGACAACAAAACAGGGCACTAGACATTTATGACAACTTGTCCATAAGAAAACTGTACTTACAGCAACCCATACGTAACGGATACTACATAATATAAATGACATGTCTCGCCATCCAGCTTGTCTCTTGATATCCACAGCATACTTTCCTGGCTTCGCTCCAGAACAACTGATAACCTAACTCAAGGCTGCCCGTATGAAAAATTATAGGCACCCAGAGTTTAGAAAGGGAATAATAAACTCCAGATCGGTGATGGGACTGGTGTGAGATCTTAAAACAGTTATTTGCATAAAAGAAAGGGAAAAGAAATCCGTTCATGCTTTTGGAAAATGAAACTACCATAAGGCCTCCCGGCATACACACAATGCAATTGCACACTTGGGGGAGATTTCTCCCAATGATAGTCGAACATGCTTGATACACAAAATCCTTCTTAATATTATTATTAGTGCATAGTATGGAAAACATTTCTAAAGTATAATATAAATCTTAGCTAGCATTGGTACCATTATATTATGCCTACTATAGCTACCACCTGAGATGTTAGGTTATGCAACTGCAATCGTAAATGGCTCATATAGTTTTGTTTAGATTACCAACAAATTGTCAAGGCTAAGGAACTTTGCTCACCGAATGGGTACGCCTCTGGTGGGACGCCCTAAGAACCTAACCGGATCTCTGCCAACACAAGGCTGGATTACCTCTGTAACTAGGTAACTAACTGTCATGAGTATGCCACCCCTCCTCCCTCCCGTCTAGACCGACCTTTTCCGAGGCACCTCAACAACCAACAATGGCATAAGTAAATAATCTGGGCTCCATACCAGAATACCACTTTTTATCCACAAAAGTTAAATATCTAGGCTCCATACCAGATACCACTTTTTTATCCAGAAGGAAATGCACATACCCTGAGGGGCGTGACCCTCATAACCTTGCTGCATCTTTTCCGGTTTCAACCTTTTTCCGGAGTGTGAGGTTCGACGAAGTCTCGTCCACAAGCTATGCTTTTCACAAAAGCCATGCTTCGATCAACAAATGATCAACACTTAGCATGCCACATTAGCAAATTGGGAATATATCACTAATAAGCATCAACTACATAACCTCTGACCTCGTACGTCTCAGAGAAGGGTGTTAAGCTAAGAGAATAAATTCTCCGCCACCAACAGAAATGTATTTGATAGAAACCAGCTTTACATCTGAAAGTGTAGCATCAGACGTACATCCATATAAGTCCATCCTAGATCTGAATGGAACCGAAGGCATTTTGTCCAATTAAGGAAAAAGCCCTTGCAAATCCGGGTATCCACAATCCCGACCGGACTCCCCATCACATATGGAGATCTCTATACCGAAGCAACTCAGTGCAGAGACAATCGACATGTAATCCTTTCGTTTTCGAAAATACCCGGTCATCAACTACCATCTTCAAATGCACTCCCATTTCGTCGTATCATTATACGGAATGGGTTTTATGATGTCCTTCCCCGGCTTAACCGAATAATTAGCGCTTATTTTAAAAATAAATTCAAGTGCCGTCTTAAAGGCTAATATTGATAGTCGGTTATTTAACTATCAAAAAACATTCACAACAACCATTAAGCCTCAATAATTTCCCAAATTGTTTATATTGATAGTTGATTATTTAACTATCAAACAAAATTCACAACAACCATCAATTTAAATAATTTTTCCCAAATTATTTATTTCAAAATATCTTCGCAACGTATATTTTCACACTTTAACCCTTTGAAAACAAATTTCAAATCACTTTCCCCACGCGGAATAAATTTCCAAATATTGATTATTTCCACTGAAAATTTGCCAAGTCCGAATACTTTAAAATAATTTAAACCACTTATCCAAAAATATATACTTGGAAACACTTACAATGAAAACTATTTTTAAACACTTTATTTAAAATATTAGTTATGAAATTTTATACCAATATCTCATATAAAACTCATGTCCAAACTAATTTTAAAAATAAAATCATTAGATAGAGTATAACTATTTAAATAACCATTTTCTAAATAAAATATCAATTAATCTTTAAAATAATCACTTCTATAATTAACTTCTTTACTTCAAAGATTTAAAAACGATTAAAGAGAAAATTTTCTCCAAAAACATTCTTTTTTAAACCAACTCTAGAACTTTTAATTTATATTTAAAAGTTACTTTGAAACATACTCGGCTTTCCAGGGAAAATACACTTTTCTTTTACACCTGTAAAAATAAACTACTATTTATTTTTAAAATAAATTACCCATTCCATCATAAATTCCATCGTGAATTTAAATTCCAAATATCCACTGATATATAATTTTCAAATCGATTTTCAAAATTTACTTTCAAACTCCAAATCAATTTCCAAATTGATTTCCAAAATTTTATTTTTAAACACCAAATCAATTTCCAAATTGATTTTCAAAATTTATTCCATTTAAAAATTACTCATTTACTTATCCAAATTTATTTCAAAAACCTTTAATCCAATATTCACACCTTCATTTAGATTTAAATATCCGAATTTTAAAATAAATTCTTCAACTTTTAAACAATATTAATTAATCTCTCAAAATTCATTTATTTTCATTTATTAAAATCTTTTCCGCATACTTGAAAATCTATTCAATAGGATTTCAAAAATCAACCTTTTCCCTTTTCAAATTTCTTCTTTTAAATATATCTAATTCTCTAAAATTAATTCACTTAAAATCTTGTACCTTAATTTCCAAAAATCCAATTATATATCCTGGTATTTTAAAATACCAAAATATATTCGGCCAAACCATAGCCTTCAATAAATTTCAATCACCAATATAATCACTCACAGATTATCAATAATCACATCACAACATAAAGAAGAAAATTCAACAGTTTGAGGAATCTAGTTGGATCCCTCCAACCTGTTTCCCTACATCCACGGATGCTTACACAATATAAAATATCAATTCCACTTCGAGTTAGAATATCGCGGTACATGGGATTATATCATATCATCTGCTATTATGCGGCGCATAGGGTCCCATCTGCTATATAATGCGGGAAATCAATCACTCCAATATATATACTATCATATATACTATCACAACCAAACAATTAATCAATAAATTTAAATTCTAATATTTTCAATTGAGTGAGAAGATCTTACCTTTGCCTACACATGCAACCCATTTTAAATCCGGCTTGATCCGCCATGATTTTATACCTTGTATAAACAATTATATGGTTTTATTAACATTTGAATCAATGGAAAAATAAATTACCATTTATTCATTTAATTTAATTTAATTTAATCCCATAATTCAATTTGGACCCAATATTCATTTTACAAAACATTCTTATCGATTAAAATAATTTAATAAATTTATTAACAGATTAAGCCCCGCAATTCATTATTTAAAATAATTATTTAAGTGAAAATATGTGTATATGCATATTTAGTTTGAAACCATATACTTATAAAAATATCCTGTATTTTTCTTCTGACCAAAAGAAAAGAGCTTTTCCTGTCTTTAAACTTTATATAAAATAATTAATAAAAAATTTCAATCTGTACAACAACAGCAAATCATTTTCTTAGTCAAATATATATATATATATATATATATATATATATATTTGTAATCGAAGTTTTCAAACAAAATTGGTTTGCATCGTACTGTTTTCAGAACATCATTTAGAAATTGATGTTAATATACACTACTGCAGTTATATATATTTTACTGATTGCAAAATTCATTAAAATCTTCAATTACCTCACTGACATTCGAACCACAACGATCTCTGTGCTCTGTCTCGATTTACGTGCTTCAAATCGCGTCGTTACCCTAGCCGAAGATTGTCGACCACACACCCAAGACAACGCCGACCACATCGACGTCCACTCGAACATGCTTGCATCTACTCGTGCGACGCCTGACCTCAAACAATCTTTGATCATGCCTCCAACCAGGCTCATGTCTCGACATGCGCACTCCAATCGATGCGACAATACACTGCCTCGAGCTGGAGTCTTAACCACCACCTGCATGCCGCGCCGCCGACCCACACTATTACTCAAACCTATGCCATCGCGCCCGAGCGCCGCTACAGGCCTCGCTTCCTATTTTTATTGATTTCGAGTATTGGCCATTAATATTTTTTGAATTTGAGAAGAATGTAAATGGAGATGAATAATTTGGGATAGAAAATCAAAGCTCGGTCGCCCCCTTTCAACAATTGAACGAAGTTGCCTTTTTTTTTTCCTTTTTTTCCTTTTGTTTGCAGTCGATTGGAATTGGAAGAAGAGGAAGCTTTTGGCTTCAAACAGTATAGAGAAAAAGAAAGTTGAATTTCTTTTTGAAGCAGAAGGGAACTTGATTTTTTTGAAGGATTTAAGGAGGCCATGATTTTGAAGCTTCTGTGTTTTTTTTTAATTTGAATGAAGATGGTTTCGTTTTTTTCTTTTTATTTGATCGTTTACGTTTTTCTTTGAAACTAACGCGTGTAAAAATTAAACCGGGGAAACATGACTAGTGTTGGAAATTGCAATACGTGTTATGCAAGGGTTTTCAAATTTTTTTTTTCAAATATTTAGAATTTTAAATTCAAATTTAAATCGTCCAGAATTACGCAACTTAAAATCTCGACCTCTAATCGAGGCGTGCCGCTAGGTGTTTATAATATTAAACCCCCATTTCGAACGCAATGGAAAAGATTTCGAGTCCAAATTCGATCGTATGGAGAAGATAGCTTTTTGGACCAGTTTTTATATTGAATTTTTGATTTAAATTTCAGCGCATTTATTAACTGTATGATCACACGACAATTCCAAACACTACGAAAATTGATATCCGATAGTAAAACACTATTACGGATCCAAAGGAACTGGTTTGGTCGAAATCCGAGATTGTGCCTTGGAAGGCTATTTTTAAATATTGATTTAAACGATAAAATTTCAAAACTTAACAAACACTTCACATTTCAATTTTTTAACACTTTTATTATCTTCAGTATTATCAATATAAATTTTTTAAGCCTTTGAAATATATTTAACAAACTCAAAACCGAAGATACAATATTTTACCCAATTTCTTATTATTAAATTCAATAATTTAATTGCCAAATTCGTAGTGATATTTGAAATTCAAGTTAAACTAACTTTCAAATATTTGAAATCAATTAAATATTTTAATTTTCAAACGTTCAAAATTTTCGGATTGTCACATTCTTTTTATTAACCCGTTTATCATTTTCCCAAAACCAAACAGTTTTATTAACTTGCCAAAACAAAACTTTTTATTAAAAACTCATTATCACTTCAACTAACTTTCCATCTTCAACCATATTTTTTCAACAATTCAAATTCAAACTTTAAATTATCAAAATTTCCAACTCCCTAAATTTTCGAAATTTTTTGTCTGCGTATCGTTTGCGCGGCTAGTCCGGTACGACTACAAAATGCCACTACGGGCCTCCCGATTTCAAAAAGAAAACAAAACGCCAAGTGGTTAGACCAGAAAAGCATCAAATTTCATATAGAAATTTAAATACATACCTTTTTGTCGACCAATTTAATTTAGCGAATCCCAATATATCCTTTGCCTTTAACACACCTGTATATCTACTTCATAATAATATCCAACCATAGCTTTCATAATCATTTTATACATTTCTTTACAAAATTTTCAATATTCATTCAAGCCCGTACGATGTCCATATATCATCCGTAGGCCATACCAAATCCGATCGCCCACTCGATCACACAATTTCACTTCCGAACTAGTATCATCCACCCAACTTCCTAGTGCAGACTCAAATTTGGTTTCTTGATCAAAAACTATTATTCTCCTTGCATAGATGTAAACTATGATAGAGAATTTCCAAAATCAACCTAAAATCCATATCCAGGTTTCGCCGTCGAAAATCGAGTGAAAAATCCCAACTCGGGTCGATATAATTATCTCGAAATTCTGTGCTCGAATTCTGGATCAAATCGTTATGCGAATAAAATAATATACGTACATCCTACGTATTTATTCCTAATTGATTTTCAATTATATCAATTCTCTTTTATTTACATTTGATTTCCAATTCCATATAATTTCAATTTTTTCTTTAAATTATGAATATTGAAAATTTTATCAAGTGTTTCCATTCATAACTGATTTATATCATTACTTAAATTAGTTCTGTCCACTAATTTATTTTTAGCAAATTTCAATTCCAAACCTGTGCAACCTAAAATTTTTAAATAAAGCACTTCATTTCCAAATTTAGTTTCAAATAAAAGTTTATTTCCATCTCTTACTTCTTATAGTTCCTTTGAACAAATTCTACCATTTTACCCTTTTGAATTGATTCCAATATTCAATTCCAATTTATTTACTTACCCATTTAAATCAATTAGTTTATTTACAAATTTTGATTTCAATACTTTGTTTTATTTAGTCCACTTGACTAATTTCCATTTACTTACAAATTCAAAATGAATTTCAACATTCAGTTTCAATTTCATTTGCTTGCAATTGAAAACTCATTTATTCGTTCACAAATTAATTTTCCACCTTAATAAATTTTATTCCAATCCGTTTAGTCTACTAGACTTACTTCTCAAATTTACTTTCATTTCAATTTCATTTGAATCCATATCATTGTTTTATTTGACTCAAATTCTCAATCCCATTCTGAATTCAATTCCAATGTTTAGCTGGAATTTCATTTACTTTATTTAACACAATTCAGTTATGCTCTATTTCCATTGAAATTTCTAAACTTATATAAGTTTTTAAACTTAGAAATATTCCATAACCATTTTTTTAAATAATATTCCAGAGTTTTAAATAATCACTTAAGTATTTCAAAATCATTTTTGAAATCAGTTATATCCAAAATCAACTATTTCAAAATCAAACTCAATTTCACAAATATTCCCAATTTAAAAACATTCAGGAAGTAATAGCTCCCTTGGAAACTCGAAAATAAACATCGATGATGTCGCGATCATCATCGGAATTACTTTCCAGTGACTGAAAAGAGTTTAATGCTTTTATCCCTTCAAAAATATTTTCCAATTATTTTTTAAATTCCAAATCCCATCAGATTTCAAATCCAATTCAAAAATATTTCTCAAATAATTTCACCATTATTTTTCCAAAACCATTGAAATATCATTTCCAAATTCAAGGGAATTTTAAATTTTCACCAAAATTT
Organism: Allium cepa; assembly: GCA_030765085.1. Taxonomy (NCBI): domain Eukaryota; kingdom Viridiplantae; phylum Streptophyta; class Magnoliopsida; order Asparagales; family Amaryllidaceae; genus Allium; species Allium cepa. Next base: position 540,850,862 of record CM060939.1, read on the forward strand.
CAAATCCTTTTAATCCACCTACAAATATTTCTCTGGAATTCTATTTCGAATTATAAATCACATTTAGAATTTATATTTACAAATCCCATTTGTATATGAATTTATTTTTTCAACTTTGGTTATGTTTTCAATTCCTTATTCAATAATGAACGATAATAACTTAATATTATCACTTCCTAACAAACAAGCAATCGCATACATACTATAATAATACAAAATTGTTTTGGACAAAATTACTTCATTTACCCTTATTTTAAAACAATACTGTGTTGATTTAACTTGTTCAAGAGTTTAGAAATCCCTATCGATACAGTTGCCAGACTGCACCAACCAGAATCTATAAACACTCAACCGATAAGTCAACACTATATAAAAACAATTTTCTTATATTCACTAGCAAATACGCGCTCATATCTCTTAATACACTCAAACTCTTTCTAGAGTACTACAAACTCTATCTCTAATGAGTAATCCCCACTAGAGCCACGCATGTCGCCAACCAATTGCTCTGATACCACTCTATAACGACCCAATTTTTCGACTTTTGAAAACCTACATCAATACGTCCACTGTATCAAATGCCGAACAATCGAATGCCGAAAAACCGAACTGTTAGGGTTAAAGAAGAAGACGGTAGAAGAAGAAAACAGAAACAACATCAGAATCTTACATTCGTAGCGGAATATTATATAATAGATAAATGAATAATCTTTGAACAAAAGAACTATATCAGTTAATACATTGCATCATCAGCGTTATATGCAACAAAACACGACACTAGACATTTATGACAACTTGTCCATAAAAAAACTGAACGTGTAGCAACCAATACGCAGCAGATACTACATAAAATAAGTGATACGTCTCGCCATCCAGCTTGTCTCCTGATCTCCACAGCATATTTTCCTAACTTCGCTCCAAAACAGCTGATAACCTGACTCTAGGCTGCCCGTGTGGAAAATTATGGGCACCCAGAGTTTAGAAAGGGAACAATGAACTCCGGGTCAGTTGGACTAGTGTGAGATCTTAAAACAGTTATTTGCACAAAAGAAAAGGAAAAGAATTCCGTTCATGCTTTTGGAAGATGAAACTACCATAAGGCCTCTCGGCATACACAATGCAATCGCATACTTAGGAGAGCTTTCTCCTTATGATAGTCAAACATGCTTGATATGCAAAATCCTTTTTGATATTATTATTAGTGCATAGTGTGGAAAACATTTTAAAAGTATAATATAAAGCTTAGCCAACATAGGTACCATTATATTATGCCTGCTATAGCTACCACCTGAGATGGCAGGTTATACAACTGCAATCGCAAATGGCTTGTATTGTTTTGTTTGGATTTTCAACAAATGGTCAAGGCTAAGGAACTTCCTTCATCGAATGGGTACGCCTCTGGAGGGGCGCCCCGAGAACCTAACCGGATTTCAGCCAACACAAGGCCTGGTTACCTCTCTAACTAGGTAACTAACTGTCACGAGTATGCCACCCCTCGGTTTAGACCGACCTTTTCCGAGGCGCCTCAACAACCAACAACCACATAGGTAAATAATTTGGGCTCCATGCTAGAATGCCACTTTTTATCCACACAAGTTAAATATCTGGGAACCATACTAGATACCACTTTTTATCCAAAAGGAAATGCACATACCCTGAGGGGTGTGGCCCTCATAACCTTGCTGCATCTTTTCCCGTTTCAACCATTTCTGGGGTGTGAGGTTTGACGAAGTCTCGTCCATAAAGCTACGCTTTTACAGAAGCCATGCTTCGATCAACACTTAGCATGCCACATTACCAAATTGGGAATATAGCACTTGTAACCATTAACTACATAACCTCTAAGCTCGTACGTCTCAGAGAAGGGTGTTAAGCTAAGAGAATAAATTCTCTGCCACCAACAGAAATGTATTTGATAGATACCAGCTTTACATCTCAAAGTGTAACGTCATACATACATCCATACAAGTCCATCATGGGTCTGAATGGAACCGAAGTCACTTTGTCCAGTTAAGGAACAAGCCCTTGCAAATCTAGGTATCCACGGTCCTGACTAGACTCCCCATCACACATGGAGATCTCTCTACTAGAGCAACTCAGTGCAGAGACAATCGACAGGTAATCCTTTCGTTCTCGAAAATACTCGGTTTTCAACCATCGTCTTCAAAAGAACTCCCGTTTCATCGTATCATTATTCGGAATGGGTTTTATGACTCGATGTCCTCCCTGGCTTAACCGAATAATGAGTACATATTTTAAAAACAAATTCAAGTGCCGTCTTAATGGCCAATATTGATAGTCGGTTATTTAACTATCAAACAACATTCACAACAACCATCAAGCCTCGATAATTTTCCAAATTGTTTATACTGATAGTCGATTATTTAACTATCAAACAACATTCGCAACAACTATCAATTTAAATAATTGTTCCTAAATTATTTATTTCAAAATATCTTTCCAAGATATATTTTCACACTTTAACCTTTGAAAACAAATTTCAAAACACTTTCTCACGTGAAATAAATTTTCAAATATTGTTTATTTCCACTAAAAATTTGCCAAGTCCGAATACTTTAAAATAATTTAAACCACTTATCTAAAAAATATATACTTAGAAACACTTACAATGAAAGCTATTTTTAAACACTTTATTTAAAATATTATTTATGAAATTTTATACCAATATCTCATATAAAACTCAAGTCCAAACTAATTTTAAAATAAAATTAATAGATAGAGTATAACTATTTAAATAACTATTTTCTAAATCAAATATCAATTAAATCTTTAAAATAATCACTTCTAGAATTAACTTAATAAATCTTTACTTTAAAGATTTAAAAACAATTAAGGAGAAAAATTTCTCCAAAAACATTCTTTTTAAACCAACTCTAGAACTTTTAATTTATATTTAAAAGTTACTTTGAAACATACTCGGCTTTCCAGGGAAAATACACTTTTCTTTTACACCTATAAAAATAAACTACTATTTATTTTTAAAACAAATTACCCATTCCATTATAAATTCCATCATGAAGTTAAATTTCCAAATATCCACGGATATACAATTTTCAAATCGACTTCCAAAATTTACTTTCAAGCTCCTAAACAATTTCCGAATTGATTTCCAAAAGTTTATTTTTAAACACCAAATCAATTTCCAAATTGATTTTCAAAATTTATTCCATTTAAAAATTACTCCATTACTTATCCAAATTTATTTCAAAAACCCTTAATCTAATATCCAAACCTTCATTTAGATTTTAAAAATCCAAATTTTAAAATAAATTCTTCAACTTTTAAATAATATTAATTAATCTCTCAAAATTCATTAATTTTTATTTATTAAAATCTTTTCACCATATTAGAAAACTTATTCAATAGGATTTCAAAAACCAACCTTTTCCCTTTTCAAATTTCTTCTTTTAAATTTATCCAATTCTCTAAAATTAATTCACTTAAAATCTTGTACTTCAATTACCAAAAATCCAATTATATATCCTAGTATTTTAAAATACCAGAATATATTCGGCCAAACCATAGCCTTCAATAAATTTCAATCACCAATATAATCATTCATAGATTATCAATAATCACATCACAATATAAAAAAAATTCAACAATTTGAGGAATCCAGTTGGATCCCTCCAGCCTGTTTCCCTGCATCCACAGATGTTAGCACAATATAAAATATCAATTCCACTTTGTGGTGGAATATCGCGGTATATGGGATTATATCATATCATTTGATATTATGCGGCACATAGGGTCTCACCTGCTATATAATGCGGGAAACCGATCATTCCAATACACACACACACAATCACAACCAAACAATCAATAAATTTAAATTCTAACATTTTCAATTGAGTGAGAAGATCTCACCTTTGCCTATGCATGCAACCCATTTCAAATCCGGCTCGATCCGCCATGATTTTGTACCTTGCATAAACAATTATATGGTTTTATTAACATTTGAATCAATGGAAAAATAAATTGCCATTTATTCATTTAATTTAATTTAATCCAATAATTTAATTTTGACCCAATATTCATTTTACAAAACATTCTTATCGATTAAAATAATTTAATAAATTTATTAACAGATTAATCTCCATTATTCATTATTTAAAATAACTAGTTAAGTGAAAATGTGATTATATGTATATTTTGTTTGAAACCATATATTTATAAAAATATCTTGTATTTTTCTTCTGACCAAAAGAAAGAGCTTTTCTTGTTTTTAAACTTTATATAAAATAACTATTAAACTTTTTTCAATCTGTAATCATTTTCTCAATAAAATATATATTTATATATCATATATATGTAATCGAATTTTTCAAACAAAATAGGTTTGTATCTTACTGTTTTCATAATATCATTTAAAATTGATGGTAATATACATTACTGCAGATATATATATATATATATATATTATTGATTGCAAAATTCAATTAAAAATGCAATTACCTCACTAACATTCGAACCCCAACGATCTCTGTGCTCTTCCTCGATTTGCGTGCTTCAAATCGCGTCGTTGCCCTAGCTGAAGATTGCCGACCACACACCTAAGACAACGCCAACCACATCAATAACCACTCGAATATGCCTACATCTCCTCGCGTGATGCCTGACCTCAAATAATCTTCGATCGTGCCTCCACCTAGGCTCATGCCTCGACACGCGCATTCCAATCGATGCGACAATACACTGCCACGAGCTGGAGTCTTAACCACCGCCTGCATGCCACGCCGCCGACCCACACTATTTCCCAAACCCATGCCATCGTGCACGAGTGCTCCTACAGGCCTTGCTTCCCTTTTTTATTGATATCGAGTATTGGCCATTAATATCTTTTGAATTTAAGAAGAATGTAAATAGAGATGAATAATTTGGGATAGAAAATCAAAGCTCGGTCGCCCCATTTCAACAACCGAACGAAGTCACCATTTTTTTTAATTTTTTTCCCTTTATTTGCAGTCGATTAGAATTGGAAGAAGAGGATGCTTTTGGCTTCGAACAGTATAGAGAAAAAAGAAGTCGAAATTTTTTTGAAGCAGACGGAAATTCGATTTTTTTGAAGGATTTCAGGGGGCCATAATTTTTAAGCTTCTATGTTTTTTTTTTTGAATGAAGATGGTTCCGTTTTTTTCTTTTTATTTGATCGTTTAAGTTTTTTTTAAACTAACGCGTGTAAAAATTGAATAGGGGAAACAAGACAAGTGTTTGAAATTGCCATACGTGTTATGCAAGGGTTTTCAATAATATTTTTTATATATTTGAATTTTTAAATTCAAATTTAAATCGTCTTGAATTACGCAACTTAAAATCTCGACCTCCAAACGAGGCATGCCGCTAGGCGTTTATAATGTTAAACCCCCATTCCAAACGCAAAGAAAAGGTTTCGAGTCCATATTCGATCGTATGAAGAACATAGCTTTTTGGGCCAGTTTTTATATTGAATTTTCGATTTAAGTTTCAGCACGTTTATTAACCGTACGATCACACGACAATTCCAAACACTACAAAAATTGAAATCTGACAATAAAACACTATTACGGATCCAAACGAAACTAGTTTCGTCGAAAACCGAGACTGTGCCTCGAAAGGCTTTTTTTTTAAATATCGATTTAAACGATAAAATTTCAAAACTTAACAAATACTTCAAATTTCAATTTTTTAACACTTCTATTATCTTCAGTATTATCAATATTAGTTTTCCAAGCCTTTTAAATATTTTTAACAAACTCCAAACTAAAGATACAATATTTTACCCAATTTCTTATTATTAAATTCAATAACTTAATTGCCAAATTATAGTGATATTTGAAATTCAAGTTAAACTAACTTTCAAATATTTAAAATCAGTTAAATATTTTAGTTTTCAAATGTTGAAAATTTTCGGGTCGTTACATAATTAACCTAAATAATCTATTGATAAAAATTCAAATTTTACAATTTTAAAAAAAAGCTAGGAACGTAAAATAGAGCTTAGGAAAAATCTTGAGATTTTGCAAAGTTGAAATAATAATTTTAAAACAAATACATTGATTTCGGCAATAATTATTTAACATAAAACAAAATATTATTAAAAATTCAAATTTTAAATATTGAGAAATTCTAGGATCATGAGTGAAAGGTTACAAAAATTTTTGAAGAATTTTCAATTAAATAATTATTTTTAATAAATCATAATTATTTTTTTTGAAATAATATTAATTATTAAAAATAATAAACTTTATTGAAAAATTCCTAAAATTTTTCAATACGTTTATGAAATGGTATTATATTTTTAGAAAATATAAAAATGAATTTTCAATCTAATAATTATTTTATATATAATAAACAATTCAAATATTCGACAAATGTTATTTTAAAAATATGAATATATGTATGATAATTAATTTTTGAATTTGAATTTTTTTATTATATATGAATAAGTGTACAAATTTTTTTAATCATGTAAATACCTAATATATACATATATGCTATTATGAGAGAGAAATATACACTACTATATACATACATACATACATACGTACGTACATACATATATATATATGTGTGTGTGTGTGTGTGTGTGAATGTATTAATAAATATGTATAACACAATTACTAATGAAAAAATTGATTTTGTACAGTAAACAATATTTGTCTATACATAAATCAAATAGTATAATAAACAAATTATGCACATAACCAAACTGATTTGTGACAACAACATCTACTTACAATAATCTTACCTAACTAAACAAATAGTAGCAATATATTTAAAAAGATATGAAATTACTCATTATAGGATCACAGAATATAATTTAATTGATGTAACATGTATTAAAATTACCAATATAATGATGCCTTTGAATCCACGTCGAAGTAATGACTTCCCTACCTTTTACCGTTCTTGATTCGTCAGATTGCAAGTCCGAAATCATTGACCTCCAACTATCGAATAGCGCTCCACTTCCAATACTTCCACTCGACCCAACTATAGTCACTCAATGGGTTCCATGCCATGATTTGGCTATAATCAAAGCGGATCTTTCATATTGAATATCCACGGTATTCTCAAGTCGAGTGGACTGTGTAAATCAGTCACATCGATATTTTCTATTTTACCTTGGTTATACTAACCAACAGGAAACTATCAAGGTGTCACTCCATAATTATCCAATAACTATTAGTACGTAACCCCTAGGTGCCCCTTGCAGTCATGAGTAATAAACTGCCCAACATTTGGAGAGCGTTACGTACTGCAGTCTCAACGGATACATCGATATCCAGTCTTGATGCATCTTGACTAGGAACATTTAAAATAGTATATTTGTTTTGTTGTGATAAATTACTCACGGTTACAACACTTTGTAACTACTATCAAAAAATATACCATTTTTGTTTTTTCTATTAAATATACATTTAATTAAGTTCACATTATATCAAGTATATAATAGGAAGAAAATACTTTTTATTTCGAACAAGATTGGTCAACGAGTTAGATATATGTAACAAATTACATAATTGCCTCTAGGGCATACCCCTAACTCTATCATTTCACAACTTCATTGAGGATACCAATATATATTATTTTCGATATTCCATAGGTTTAATGGTTCGACAACCTAATTAGGACTACCGATAGACATAGGTTGGGCATCAGGGTGGATAATGTTATATTCTAATTATAAAGTGATATTAAATGGATTAATAGTTGTCTCAAAAAAACTATGAAATGTGTGATGGATTGTCCACATAGTACCAGAGATAGATAATCTCTATATGGTTCTTGATGGGTTTATAGTCATCCTTGGAAAACTATGATATGTGTGATGGATAGTCCACATAATTTTAGGCAAATGAGACTTATGTGATGGATAGTACATATAATTTCAGTTAGATAAACAATGTGTGGTGGGTAGTCCATACGGCCTGGGATTGATTATCCATATTTTGTTTATATATATAAGATAGGTAGTCCACATAAATATAAGATGGATAGTTAAACTAACTCTAGACGGACAGTCGATTAAATTGGGATAGGTAATCCATTATATGATTTTGGGTAGGGTAAGGGAGTGTATGACACAAGGAAGACGGTTCAGTCAGACTTACTCGTATTGCACGCCTATAGATGATTATTTTATTATGCTCTAACCATCGTGGTTGCAGATGCATGAATTTTCCTTGTCATATATGGTTAAGATACTTGTGAGTGGGAAACTCATTCCATTCAGTGGCGTGGTCTCACTAGATATCTATTTTGGTATGAGATGGTAGGTTGTTATCCATATTAGAAATTTTATCTAATTCGAAGTATTTGTTTTCCCCCTTAAACTCTTAGGTGCTCATTTAAGTAGGTCGGGAGTAAGGATTTTTAGGTTTTTCCGGTTAGACGAGTAAGCTTTTGGAGACATGTAGGAGGCAAGCTAGCTATTATTAGGAGCTTATATTACCCACTGTATTGTTTCTTGTCTGAATGGATGTAACGATATAAGTTATAAATGCCAAGTATTAGACTCCGATTAACCAAGAGACTTCTTCATATGTCATTCTTGGAGTATTTTGTAATAATTTTATTTTTTCTAAACGAGGGATCGAATGAAATTATGTAATGAATATAAAAATTGTTTGTGAAATGAAATGTGAATTCTTGTTATTGAATTGTGTTTGAAAATTTTCATATTCATGTGCTTATATATTATTGATATTATTAACATAGCCGCATTTTATCTTCGAAAATTAATATTACGGATTAGCGTAGCATCCGAAGCACATAATTTCAGGCCTTAAAATGAGGAATGTTACGGTTTGGTACTAGAGCATATGTTTATGTAGAAAAATTAAAGGTTAAAAGTTTTTGAAAATATAGTCCAAATGAATCAGAGAATAAGATTGGAGAATGGGATAAAGCTATAGTAACGTGCTTCGTTTTTGCTATATGTAAGTATGTATTCTCCCATCTCTCTTATATCGTTCTTCTTTATCTTACTATGGCTCGTATGCAGATTATGAGAAAGCGAGATATGGATGAAGGAAACGAAAGAGTAAATCTTTATGGCAGAAGCACCATACCGAATGGAAATGTTTGGCCCAACACCACGAATTAGAAAATATGGAAAATGTCAATCTAAACGCAAATGCCGTTGTGATTTCTAGAGCCGTATCAGTAGATATGAGGACTATGTATCGGTTCTTTGTCAATATGATGCAAGTTGGAGCAGTTGTTGGTATGGTTGGAGGTAATGCTGCTAATGCGGGAGGAGCTAATCCCATGGTACCAATTGGCAATAATTATGCCAACCTAAACCATGATTATATTAGTCTTGGAGGAAATCCATTTCTAGAAATGGAGGATGCTACTGAAGTTGAAAACTGAATATTGCATTATGAGAGAACCTTTGTTGTCCTAGGAAAGAATGACAAGCAGAAGAGGAGATTTGCATTGAGACGGTTGCAAGGAGGTGACTATAGGCGTACCAAAGGTGGAACTGACTTAGGCTGAATTTCATAGGAGATTTAAGGAGAGGATTTAATCCAAAGTAGCAAGTCAACTTTGCTTAGGAAGTTTGTTAATTTGGTGCAAGGAGAAATGTCCATATTGGATCAAGCTACTAAGTTTGATGAGCTATATCGGTATGGATACGTCGCCATAGACATAGTGATTAAGAGGAATTAGAAATTCATCCGAGGTTTAAAGCCGAAGATTGCTAGGGCGACAATGCCAAATCTGAAAGATCTGAGTAATGTAGTAGTGGAGATGGCCATAAGGTACAAGGAGATGCTTTCGACTTTTAGGAAGGATCAGCAGGTGGAAACCCAGAATTTTCAGAGTAAGAAGCAAAATTTCTTGAAGGGGAAGGGAGCTCGAAAGGATGGAGCTACTAAGAAAGAGAAAACTGATATTGTTTGTTATAAGTGTGATAAAAGGAGGCACTATGTTAATGAATGTTGGTCTGGTAATTGTAAATCGGTTGTAGGGAAGAAGAATGTGAAGTGTTATAACCACAATCAGGTAGGGCATTATAAGAAAAATGTCTATAATTGGCCAAAGCTGAAAAATGAAAGGTCTTTTCTTTGGAGCTATCATCTTCTAGACCAATAATAGAGGAGTAGGAAAAGGCTGTGATGGGAGGTACTCTTTTAATTCATGGAATACATGCTAGAGTATTATTTGATACTGGTGTATCACATTCTTTTATCTCTCAGTGTTGGTGGATAAGTTAGATTTGGAACCATCATACATTGTTACTTCCTCAAGGGTCGTCAATCCTATAGGAGGGTATGCAACTCTTAGGATAAGATGTTACCATCTATATTTTTAGTTGTTAGGTCATATTTTTGCCTATAGTTTGTTTGTGCTTGACTTCGTAGGCTTTGGAATTATTTTGGATATGGATTTGTTGAGCAAATATAATGCTAGAATATTTTATCAGGATAGGAAAATATCATTAAGCCACCATAATAGTAGTGATCGAATTATAGATTCAGTTGAGAATTCGAGTTTAGATGTTTGTGCTTTGTTGGCTACAACAGAGGTGGAATATGAGTTGATTCAGGTTTTAGTTGTAAGACAATTTGTAGAGGTCTTTAAGCCAGTGACAAGACTATTGGCGAAATAAGCTATTGAGTTTCAAATAGATCTTGTACCTAGAGCTAAATATGTAAGTAGACCGCATAGTAGAATGACACCTATTGGAATAAAAGAGTTAAAGGTGCTGCTAATGGACGTGGAAGGAAAGAGTTTTATTAGACCAAGCAGTTCATCTTGGGGAGCGATTGTGGTATTTGTGAAGAAACTAGGCTGGTCATTAAGGTTATGAATTGATTATCGTAATTTGAATGAAAAGAAGATAAAGAATAGCTAACCTTTGTCGAGAATCAATGATTTAATTGATCAGTTGGGTGGAGCCGTGTTTTACCAGTTGGATTTGGCGATAAGGTTTAATCAAATAACGGTGGCGGAGAGCAGTATTCCTTTACGATATTTCGAACGAGGTACGGCTTATATGAGTGGCTAGTCATGCCATTCACGTTGACTAATGAGAATGTTTTCCTTGTGGACTTGACGAATCAAATTTTCCAAGAGAATTGGGTTAGGTTTGTATTACTGTTCATCAATTACATTTTGATGTATTCTAAGGATGGAAGAGATCATGAGATTAATGTCAAAATAGTGCTAGAAATTTGAGGCAGCATCAACTAAAAGGCACTACAAGAAAATATGATTTTAGTTGCACAGCATTTTAAAGGTAAGTGCCACTATTACCATTTTATTCTTTAATTTCAACATCACCAAAAGATTACCGCCCATCCCGCCTATACTAATAGTCTAAAATAGTTGTTATGTTTATTATAGTTTCCGCATCTTCATTTTCGTCACTTTGAAAATATTCACATGTCCTAATTCCTCATCGCCATCATCCACTTTATTTATCTTCCATCGTCATCATTGCAATACTCCTCTCTAACATGCTAGTCTTCTTCATTGTCGATCGAATCCTCTCAACACGCTACTCCTTTTCATAGTCGAACAAATCCTCTTCAGTGCACTAATCCTCCTCATCGATGGAATATTTTTGCATGCCACTCTTTGTCTATATGGATTTCTCCACAATCGCTCCGTTTGGTATGGTTTGACATTGATTTGCACATACCCTAATTCGTTATTCATCAGCGTAAATTTACAAACCCTAAGTTTTGTGCAAACCTTAATACGGAACACCTATAATGCTATTAATTTTTCTTGCAATATTTGCTTTCATATTTTTCATTTTCATCCCATAAAGGTTTTGACCTTGTTATGATGTTTTCACTTAATACAAGCTATTAAGGATCTCTTTTGGCTAAATATGGATTGGGTCAAATTTGAGCAAATGGGATCTGAAATAAAGATTACATGGAAACTTAACTAAAAATATCCAAAATAAAAGACTTAAATGTTTTGATTGTCTTTGGATATTAAATTTTGATTCGATATGGACCATAAGTTTAAGATTAAGTTTTAACATTTTATAATCATGTTAAAATTTGATATGCAGGTAAAGTAGGGTAGTTGAAATTTTTTATGAGTGAAGAGACTAAGGATTAAACTACAGTGTATATGGTGCAATATGTAATTATCAAATTGTTATAGGATTAAACTAAGGAAAAAATGTTTAGCCCATAGTAGGCTATTTTTTCAACAAAATAAATAAAAAAACCAATAATAAAAAGATTATTTAAATTGATATTAAAATGAAAATGCTTTTTTTTTTAATTTAAACCTGCATACATGTATGACATATAGTGCCATATGTAAGGTAGCAAGTAATGAACTCTAGGTCACTGTGCATTAGGTTACCCAATTAATAATAGAGTTTAAATGAGCTTTCTCCTGCTGATGTATTTCATGTTAATATTTTCTTTGTTTCATATTGATGCCCTTATAATCTTGTTGTCATTGTTTGGTTATCTAGCATCTGGAACATTGAAAAAAATCGCAAGTTATATATAGTTTAAAGACATCTGAATTTCTTTTCATGTTGCAATATGTCAGCAGTTCATGATTAGTAAGTGTAATTGGCGCTTTAGCACTAGTGCTTGAAGGGACTGTGTTCCAAGGATTTTTTTTATGGCCTCATTGACTAAGTGGTATGGTTACTTCCCGTATGAAACCCATGTCATTGTTTTAAGTGTTTTGAATTGTTTATTTTTGATATCTTATACCACTTTCTTATACATAATACATCTTAAAATTTCTATTCATTATGCAGGGTACCAATAGCAATTTCTATTACTATTAGTGCTGCATTGTTTGCTCTTGCTCACCTTATGCCTGGACATTTTCCACAGCTCTTCATATTTGGTAGATATTAGATATGTAGTCATGTTTTACTTCGAATTTCAAAGTTTGATAAGGTCATTAAGACATTGTTCCTCATCTTTACCATTTCATATGCTTTGAAGCAGGAAATGCTTTGGGTCTTTCATATGCTCAGACTCGAAATCCAATGACTCCTATCACTATTCATGCTTTCTAAAATTCTAGTGTGATTTTTATTCTGTAGGCAAAAACATTTTCTATATTATGGAGTATCACATTGCTTTTATTACATGCCATCATTTAAATTAGAGCTAAATCCTTTACTAGGTTGTAGCACGATAGTGTGATTTCCTTTTCTTTGGATATCTGTAGCTTCAAGGATATTACAGGTACTTGATACTAGATCCAAGTGATAGTTAATGGTCGCTACCACATTGGTATTACAATGTACAACATAGTTAAACGTTGCACGGTTTGAAGCAGTGCCTTGGAATTTGGTTGAACATTAATTATTATTCATAGAGAGGTGACTTGTTTCTAATTTTTACTTCAGTCTATATTTTCTACCCTCAAGAACCCCAAACGAGCAGACATCTTTTTTATATCATCCATTGTACAGTATTCTATTGTTTCAAATGTAAAATTTATTAAATAGTAACGTTACAGAGGTATTAGGAAACAGCTATTTCGAGTCCAGCGAATAACTGTTTCCTTGAAATAATATTGCTTCTTCTATGGCACTGAAGGATATCGAGCAATTGTTTTTCAAGATGAAACGGACCTATCTCCGTAATGCTGTGCAACAGTCATAGAGCAATGGCGAACTCAAGAAAATTTAAGTAAGAATGGTTTTTTGTAGGAGAGGAAGAAGTGCAGAAAAACTAAGTATAATTTCCTGTTTTTCCTTCTATGTAACGACCCGCAAATTTATAAGTGGGATAAATTATATTTTTTTTTTAAATATGTAGATATGGGTTTAAAAGTAATAAATAATCATGTTTAAGTGATAAGTAATAATTATTATTTTGTTTGGGAAAAATATTTATGGACAAATTACTGAGATAATATATCGATAGTTTGTAAATATCATCCTAGGTAAAATATTGAGATAACAACCGGAAATCATTTTATCGATAAAACTGCAATAAGAATCATGCATGGCTCTGGACACATAAACTAATATATGTGTTCAAACAAGATTACAAAATAAAATAATTTATTTTATTTTTTAAAATAAAATATATTTATGACATCGACAGTTGATATCATCGGTTTTATATATTTCTTAAAAAATTCAAGTTAAATTTAAATAAATAATAAATGGGTTTTTATTTACAAACAAACCTATTTTAATCATTTAATAATGATGGTAAAATAGTTTTTAGATTTTGTTTACCAAAATAGATAACTTGTAGAAAAATAGAAAATGTGACCGAAGAACGTTTTCCAAAATTTCAACTTTTTAACACCAGAAAGTTGTCGAAAATGTTGTTAGCGTTTATGCACAGTATACACACATATATAGTAGATAATTATCCATATAATAATATACTTAAATATGTTTTATCTTATGTTAATTATGTTTAGCAAGTGACGTTACAAGTCATGGTTTTAAAAATAATAACTTATATACACTAAGTACATATCATTATCTCTTGTCATTTCTTTAAGTATAATCATCATTATCCATTATGACCTAGGGGATGTGACAAAAGAAGAGGGGGATGTGATATATGAGGAGGAAGGTGATGATGTGACTTGTTAAAATAATGACAAGTTAGGATATTTTACAACTATGGTAAAAATAGTAATTTTCCTACTTTCTTTCATCTATAAATACACATCCTCACACACACTTTTTTATCTACATTCCAACTTCATTTTTTTTCTTCTAAACCTTCTTCTCTAAGAATACCATGGCTTCCGTAATTCAAAAAAAAAAGAGAAAAGTTAGCCTTTTGAGTTGTAATTAGCTTCTCTACCTTGTATACTTCTTATACTTTCATTTCAACATCCTCTTTTACAAAAACCAAGGCCATCACTACCCCACAAAGCCCTACCCAAGCCAAATCACCTCTGGCCAAACCCATTCTAAGGCATTATCCCCTCCAAAGTTTCGACTTTTTAAGCTAGAGTCGAGCAAGGCGTTGCCGAGTTATAGTCGAAGTTTAGGCGAAGTTAGTTAGCATAAAGGTGAGTAAACTACTTTATTTTGGAAAGATTTTAGACTTTACTATGATGTGTTATTGTGATGATAATATGATAAGAAAATTGAATGGTTATTATGTTGTTCGACGGTGATTTGATGGATGTTTGCATTTGGTGTTGAATTTGGGATTTGAATGTGATGTTGTCGAGTTAGTAAGTATATAACCTTATGTTTATATACGTGCTTCATTGTGATGTTAAAATTATATTATTATGGATGTATGGTTGTGATCTAAGAACCAATTATGTTGAGTTGAAACAAAGTTAACAATTTTGTGAGTTGCGATGGACATGAGATCCGACTCGAAACCATAATTGTTTTCTTTTTTAAAGGTTTGAAAATTGTTTCAAAGTTTCTATATTTGTTTTTAAGTCTTAAAAACTTTAAAATTTATGTTTCTAAACATGAAATAGGAAATAATAAGCAAGTGTATTCACTTAAAGTTTTTCTAAGCGAAATGCGCTCATAGCGATAGTCGCTATGGACGCAGTTCGAACAAATTGTCGATTTTCATTTTAAAACGTTTTCTTTTGGAATGGAAAAGTTTTTCGAACTTGATTAGTAAAATAAAAAGGGTTAAGTTTAGATAATTTAATAATTTATTTATTTAATAAATTAATTAAAAGTAATTAGTTCTTAATTAGCAATTAAGTAAGTGATTAAGGTTTAAGCAACACACAAGGAAGATTAATAATTAATTAGTGATTAAAACTTTTTAATTAGTGATTTATGAAGTTGAAATGTAATTAAATGGTTAATTATTATTTAATTAAGTTAATTAGTTGATTAATTATTATTTAATTTAGCAATTATTTAATTAATTTTTAATTAATTAGGATTTAACTAATAATGAATTGTTTAAACCTTAACTAAGATACATTATGAAGTTAATTAGGACTTAACCAAGTTCATTAAGTTAATGAAAGTTTAATTATGAATTAATCTTGATTTAATCAAGATATAATTAGTGTTTAAGCAAATTAAAAATATTTTAATCTTTTCAAAGCTATTTTGAAACTTAATCAGTCGTATTTTAATCAATCTTCTTTTCAAGTTAATTGATTTTAAATCAAAGGATCTCTCATCTAGACCATTAAGAAGCCAAATGAACTAAAGTAGTGGTTATAAAGCGTTTATATGTTTCATGGGAATTAAGGGACTTATGTTTAGCACAAATGCCGAGTATCGATAACATGTTAGACACAAGGAAGTTAATTTCAACGAGCGGGCCATGGTAACTTAAGCATATAGAACATACTTCTATATGTACATTTTTCACTGATAATGGATGTATCCATGTTTGTAACTTGGACATCTACCTATGATTGATTGTATATTACGTTTGAATTCTTTACATATCTGATGTTGGGTGGTATCTATGATATAACTTAGATAAGTTAAACCTAAATTTAATGATCCATTATGGCCGCTGAGCCCTCGTTTGGTTTTGGAAAGTAAATAATTCAGTTTTTTGAAATGGTCTTCAAAGTTATTCTATTTTAAATAAGATATTTGTAGAATGATTTGACAATTGGTTTGATAAGTTTTATAAATGATTTTGGGTATTTAGAAAAGGAGTTTTAGAAACGGTTTTGAATATTTGTAAAAAAATTATAAATGGGTTCGGATGTCTATAAAGGGAAGTTTTATGCGAGGTTTGAAAGTTTATAATGAAGTTTATATAACCGGGTTTGAATATTTATAAAGAGTCCCATAAATGAGTATGGAGGTTGATAAATGTTTCTCGAGGTTGACCTTTTAAAAAAATGGTGTATGGAACATCCGTTCGACACTTAACACTGAAGGAATAGTGCTTAGAGTTATCCTTCTCTCCTATTTAAATAATGTTGTTAAATACGTTTAAGAGATTTAGAATGGAAAATCTTATAAATTTTTTGTGAATATACTTATATAAAGGAGATAAGTATATGAATGTTGATAAATGTTTGGGAAAGGAGATTTATGAATGAAAAGGGTTTTGAGGCTTAGTGATTGCTTTGATAATAAAATCTCTAGATTTTGTTATTGTTATTTGATGTTTAATAACCAACTATCAAATTTGGCCTAATTTGACTTAAGAAGTATGAATGTAAAATTCAAGTTTCCAACTAGGACTCAAATACTTACTTCCAAAAGAACCAGGAATGAGTCAACCGGGAGTTATCGGTTGTTGGTACGGAGAGACCGGGATCGGATCTATATTCGAAAATCACTCTGAACCAACATGTACATTCGAGTGGAAGATATCTTGATGATGATTGAAGATGGTGCTCTTGAAATGCAAGGGCTACTGCTACTAATTCTGAGGGTGATTCCAAAATGGATGTAGTAGAGTTAGTGCCTTCAGTTTCGTTCAAAACCAGAACGAACTTATATGGATGAATTCTAGCATTGCATTGACGTTTGGAGGGCGGTGTTAGCATTCTAAGATGGTCTTCTAAGAGAAAGAAGGTAAATCGTAGCTTCAACCCTCACAACTCAAAGGAATGGAAAAAACAGGGCATGAAGCAGAGCTATGTGATTAACTACCATTAAAAGCGATCACCCCATTCTAGATGTCCCTTTTAGAGTTGGTTTGCACACAAACACTGTGGTAGTATAAGGCGTCCGTGTCAAGGGGGTAAGGTAATCCGGTCTGCCATGTTAAAATGGCAGCTGGCTTTGTGTTAGCATCAGTGCATTTTCTAGAGGTGTATCATCGGAAGGTAGTCCCTTACATTGCCATTGGTGGGATCCATTCTCCAATACGTACCCTTATGGTTTTGATTGTAGAGACTATTGTTGGAATATGAGATGTAAGCATTTCAGCTATTTTATTTATTTACTTTAAACCTAGACACTATGGCAATATTACTGGATTTTGATATTAAATGTTTTGGTTATCGTAAGGTAAAATCCCATCCGTTTTTATGTGTGATGTGGTCTTACGTGTACCCTTTGTTTGAAAAGTTTTCAAATGTAGAAATCAGTTTGGTTGTTACTTGTTATCGAGTTTTACTCACATTGGTTTACCAGACTGACCCGGGAGTTATTCCATGTAATGCCCGGGTCAGACCGAGCATGTTTTCTTAGGTTTAGCTGGATATTTTGGAGTTGGAGAGGAGCTAGATGGTCAAGACGTCTTAACGTATATTTTTCTTCCGCTGTATTATAGATTCTATATGTTTGTCTATGAAAGGACAGGTTTCTATAACTGTCCAAATTTAGGATAAGTCTAGTGTACTCTGATGTTGTATATATGAATAAAGATGTTTCCTTTTTGTAAAGATCATTGTCGTATTATATATTATTGGTTGCATTTTGAGATTCTGTATTGTTCAGTTCTCTTTGTCTTCTACCTTCTTCTTTCACGTAACAAATCGGTATTTCAGCACTTGAATGTTTGGCATGTGATACAGTGGGCATATTAAGATCTATTTTTGAGGGTCGAAAACCCAGTTTGTTACATTTGGTATCGGAGCTGAAGGTAAAGCAGGAACCTTGGCCCTAGTGAGGTATACTTATTTGAGATAGGGTAAGTTAGACCCCAGAATGAGCCTGCATGTATTATAAATATGAGTGTGTATTTGTTAGTTAGTAAAAATGTTTTATATTGTGTTGTTGATCTATTGAGTGGTTTAAGAATTTTTGTCGATGCTTTTGGCCAATGTTGTCGATAGCGATTTCCTAAACACTTGAACAAGTCCAATTGACATAATATTGTTTTAAAATTGATAAATGAAATAATTTTATCTAGGATATATTTTAGATATAAAGGAATGATTTTCAGAAGTCTATATAGTTATCAATGAGATGTAGGGTTAAAATTGGATTTAGAATAGAATGTGTTTAGTTAAAAGAAAATCTTTAGATAACCTTATAAAAAAGAAAAGGATTGTGTTAATATTAAATCCTGGTAGCGTTGATAAAGATTTATATGATTTTGGAAAAGTTGTTGTAATTGTAATTAAGAGATTTTAATATATAAATATTTTAAAATGGATTTGAAGGTAAATTATTCTTTGGACAGATCGGGAAGGAGTTTCAATCTGTTTTGTGATGATCAGAATAATCTTTTAAGTGACAATCGAATGTTTGCCTAGGCAGTTATGATAATGCACTTAGTAAATTATGCTCTTTGTCATTGTACAATAGAAATGAGTTCGAATCCAAATGAATCCAAAGCTAGTGGATGATTTTATTAAAAGAACTATTTATCTATAAATTGTATTGTTTCAAAAGGGAATTTGTGAAGAAAGAAATACTTTTATGATTAACTATTTCGAATGTCTTGGAAATGACTAAAAATGGGTATAAGATGTGTTCGGATGGTAAACACTTATCTTGAGTATTTTCCAACTTAGTAAAAGGGATATATAATACTATTTGATAGCGCCCGGTTCCTTGGTATCATTTTAGTTTATTCAGGCTACATATTATGTTTTCAAAAGGGTTAAATATAAAGTATCATTTTGAAAGCTTTTAAAAATAAAACCCGAATATTTTATTTTAAAAGAATAGAGTTTTCAAAATAAAAAGATGTCTTGATTAAGAGCGGGTTAATAAATAAAGTTTTATATTTGTTGAACATCCTATTTTAAGTAAAAACAATTTAAGAATTGAAATTTTATATACTCTTTTGGGTATAGAGGAGTATAATACAATAATGAATTTGAGTTAAAGAATGTTGATAAAATTAAATAATGTTCTTAAGTAAAATGGTGATTATTTAAAAAGGGTGATTATAATCTTGGGAAGTAGGAACCAATGGGATTAGTACGTAGGTTGTACATGGATCATTTCTCCATTTCACATAGTTCTCGATCCTAGATTCAAGTACATGACTCGAGGTGTTTCGCACCATTCCAAATAGGGATTTATCGCTCAATTTTTTATAGCAGCATTAATGAAGCTTCTTATATAGGACCAAAGGTTGTCTATCATAGTTTATGGATATGTAAGAAGAACAGAGGTTTCCAATTAAGAAGCCTAATCAAAGTCCGCACTAGGAAGTCGAGTGAGCGATATTAGTTCGAAAGGAATGTTATGTGTTCAAGTGAGTGATTGAACCAGATTTTTATATAGAAATAACCTATGTATATCATACGGATTGATGAATATATTTAAGTATTTCTAAGAATAGGGCTGTGATATAATTTTGAGAATGAAATTGTTTTCAGGGGGAAGAATGCAACGACCCGCAAATTTATCACTGGGATAGACTATATTTATTTTTATATATTTAGATATGGGTTTAAAAGTAAGAAATAATCATGTTTTAAGTGGTAAATAATAATATTTATTTTGTTTGGGAAAAATATTCATGGATAAATTACCGAGCTAAAATATTGATAATTTGTAAATATCGTCCTAGGTAAAATATTGATAAAACAACCGGAAATCGTTTTATCGATAAAACTACTTGAAAAAATAAGAAGTTGAACAATAAGAATTTTAAACAATAAGAATTTCAACTTTTCAACACCGGAAAGTTATTGAGATGACCATAATTCCGTACCCTTTGAGACGATAATAAACCACTCATGCCCTACCCAAGTTGCATGGAAGTATGGATGATCAAGGGTAATAAAGAAAAATAGATAAAATAGAATCTCGCTCAAATGGAATAATATATAATATTAAACAAATATATATAAAGTGGAAAATTTTGAAATACATGTATCGGAGTCTAATCTAAATTCAGCTTGGATAGTTAAAAACATCTTTCCTTACAATTACTAACAAATATCAAACTAAAGCTATCCAAGCTCAGGGATTATAGAATATGTCCATACGTAGATGAATATCTCCATCTCTCCTCTGGAAACTTCAACCTTCTTCAACTAAACCTGAAACAACTCGAATCTGACCCGAGTATTGAAAATACCCGGATTAGGCTTGATAAACTAGCGTGAGAAAAACTCAATAATAAATGACAATGTTATATATCAGCTGTTAGCACCAAACTTGGTCACTAAAACCCATGAATAGAATTGTGTAGAGAGATTAATGAAGAAAGTAAATTAAAGTAGAGAAGTAACACAGTTGAATGCAAAAGGAATAATAAAAAAGCGAACACCAGATTTATAGTGGTTCAGCATAACTGCCTACGTCCACTTTGAATATAATCTTCATTTCTTTTCCAATCACTTGTGTACAGATATAATCTGTAAACGAAAAACTTAAGTACAACTTTTGATAGAAAAGAAGCGAGTACAGAAAATGGCAGAGTATCCCTAGAGTTCTCCTAAAAAAAGTCCCTTCAACTATTCCACTGCCCCTCTGTTTATAGACGAAGACAGGCTGCTTTCCCTACCTAGGCCCATGACCAAGACACTTCGATCCACAGCAAAACCCATGTTTTTCGACCCATGGATATCGACCCTTAATGGCTGAACCATATGCCACCGAGCCACTCTGGCAGAACCAGGGGTCATATATGGATGACTCGAAACAGGCTGGCATATGACTCAAAGAAAATGGCGTTGGAACTCGAAGTAAGGAAACACCAGGTAACTCGTCGACTCACTTTAGGATGCAGTCCCAGTTATGCTGAACCATACGTGCCAAATCATTTTGACCGAACCACAAGCATCGAATCAGGCCCGACCGACCTATCTTGGCCGACCCATGCACGACCTTTCTTCCTTGACCAAGCAGCATCGGCTGATCTACCTAGACCGAGCCATGTGTGACCTTCGTCTTTGACCGAGCGGCGTCTGCTGATCTACCTAAACCGAGCCATGTATGACTTTTTTCTTTGAGAAAGCCAAGTATTCCAACCCACCTTATCCTTCATACCTTAACCGAATGACATGGTCTTCCCTCCTTTGACTGAGCCATGCATGCCTATCCGTACCTACCGAGCCGCACATAAATACCGAACCATATCAACTGCATAAAACCCTTATATCTCCAGCCTCTTCTTGGTCAGAATCTTGTCTAGTGCTAACTATAACTTATGCAATTGTCGCTTTGTCGCCGGCCCAAGTAGCCGGGTAACATCAGCCTTTAAAATAAAATTCTTTGAAAAGAAAGAGTATCTAATAAGACCACGCCAACACATAAACATGGATGGGCTTTTACATTATGATAACTTAAAATACTTTTATATATCAAAACATTTTGATATTATTTCTAATGACATTCTTTGAAAACATTAGCAAATAATCTTATTAATCTTATCCGAAGTGGTTACCCATATAGTATTTTGAGGCTATTTATTACGCCAATACAAACAAAAACGTAGGTTCTTATTGGAGAATGGATTTCCATACAAATGACTAGGTGAAGGGACTACCTTTCAGCAATACATCTCTAGAGGAATGTACCGAGGACCATCACAAAGAATCCTCTAGTAACACAAGACAGGCCAATCTCTGTAACTAGATAGTCCCGAATATATCATCCTCTGGTCATTACTGACCTTTAAACCAAGCGCCCGAGTATACGAACCACATTAATTTACATCCCGAACGTCATAGCAGGAAGAAATATATTTAGAAGGGGATGATCATACCCTAATTGGGAATGACCCACTTAGCCTTGTAGTTTCTAACCCTGTTTCGGTCATTTCCGGTTGATGAGGCTTGAGGCTATGATTACCTTTTCACACAACAAGTATCACATCTCTGAATGCCACATTGCCATTTTCATTGACTACTAATTGTCTTCCACAAAAATACAACCCTTAAAATCTTACGTCTCTAGGAGGATGTTAAGCTTAGAGAAATTGCCTTCTCCACCACCACTGATGTATGTTTGTAAAAACCAATGTACGTAATCTTTAGAAATGCAATTTCAGACAAACATCCATACAAATTATCCAGGAATAGGACAAACCGAAGGAGCTCTCCTGCTATTACTAGTAGCGAGTAGTCCTTGCAATTTGAAAAATCTCCACAATGAGGAGACCACTACTATAAATAACTCCATAATGGGAGCTACCCAGAGCATGTTAACAAACAGACCTCACGATATGAAGATCCAGGTCTTCAATAATCATCATCTTCAACATGTCTTCACATTCGAACGTATACATTGGTCCGAAGTGGTTTTCGGATAGGAATCATCCAAATCCGACCCCAGTTCCTTCGAAATCCAATTGCCGATTAAAAAGATGTTAAGTTCATATGTGGATATCAATCATCAATCAATTACTTCAAATTTCATAAAATATCTTTCTTAGATATATTCTTTCCAAATTATTCCATTTTCTTTTCAAGAGTATGTGGAATCATTAAGCCTCATTTATCAAATCATTTGGTTTATTTAAATATTTCTTAAATCCTATAATAATTCCAAATCATTTTCTCTCTTACTTAGGAAATTTTTTCTAAATCATTCATTAAATCTTAATCAAAGATTTCTTATATTCAACCTATAACTTTTAACTTACGGAAAATATTCCCAAATCATTTATTAAATCTTAATAAAGATTTCTTTCTTAACTTCAAATCATATTCTTGTAGATCAAAGATTTTCATAATGGAGTACTACTGCCACTTTAAATATGGTAAATTTCACCTCATCCTACATCATGAATATCTTTGTCTTCAACGATCTTTATCTTAGAGTAATTCTAAGCACTTCGTTCTTTTTCTCTGGATAATATTTCAATTTCCCTCACTTAACTCTCGATCCAAATTCCTTTTATTTTAGGCGGGTCAAAATCAATGTTATTTAAGACATTGTTTACGATAAACCCTAAATCAATTAGTTACAAAACATTTTTGAGTAAATAGGATCATAGAAATCATTCTAATTTTACCTAACATTAATTTCCATATTCAACAAGTGATATGGGCGGAATAACGGTGAAATCACCTTTTAAATTCCAAGAATAAGACGAGTTCGCTCTTCGGATTTTAATACCAAGTATAAGAAGATTATCTCTATGCAATCCAAGTCGTAATTTATTCATTTTGGAGATTGCTTAAATTTTGGATAATATTAATCTTCTTCTATTTTAGAAACTTAATACTTTATTTTAATTTTAGAGCACCTGGTTTTACCTTCGATCTGTTCCACCCCTCGCCTAAGAAAAGAAGACATACGCCAGGTAAGTTCAAGGCACTGGTTGCTCCATCTCTAATCTTAGTTAAACACCTTGTTTTATCTTCTCAAATCTCACAAGCGGGACAAATGTACTAGTCGTTTCCATATGCCCAAGTTATCAATTTTTTTTTGGAATTGATTATAAAGATTCCAAATTATCTTTCAAACACTTAATTTTCCTTTTAAAAACATTCACAATTGATTCTGGAAAAAATCGTTACGTTTAAACTCATATTCAAAAAGTTATACAATTTGCAACATAAAATGCTGCGAAAAGTGCTACATAAGCTTATTTGATTTAATAAAAAATTTAATTTTTTAAAATTCATATTTTCCTATTCAAATATCTTCTAAACTATTTAAATAGATTTATCAAATTTATTCCATATTTTTCCATAATTAAAAATGTTCATTTAAAAAGATTTTCCTTTATGGTCACTTAACCGCACTAGTGCAAGTTTTTTTCTAGAAAAGTGATTTGGACATATTTTAAAATGTACAAGATGAAAATTTGATTTTCTTTCTTTATTTATTTAAACATATTAAATGTTTATAAAACATTTTTAACTCATTTTAAAACTATTTCCAAAAGGTTTAAGCATTCCATATACACCATTTTATTTTCAAAAGAAAAGTGATTTTCTTTGTGCTAATCGACGTGTATTAACGTAACTTGGTAAAAAAAAATTAAAAACATATCAAACAGTCAATACTTAATGATCAATGCATATATAAGAATCCATAGAAATCATAACACATTATCAAACATGTGTCTATATATATATATAGATGTAATTAGAATTTCTCACTATAAACCAAAGCGATTAACTTCCTACCAACATCTAATCAACCAACACTTCACCAATTAATCCATACTCCATTTAAATACTAGCAAACAAATTTCCCTTCCTTCGAAGTGCTCGTCCAAGGCTTGAGATGGAGGTGGGCTGAAAATATATAGAAGAAGTGGTAGAGCTTTGGCCTTGAATTCTCAAAATTAGACCCGAAAAATAGGTCATCTTCTCTCTTGTTTTTGACTATCTTACTCTCATAATTTGAAAAACTTGTCAACTGAAAAGTTATGGAAAATTCTTTTGTATTGAATTCATAAAAAAATAATTATTTGATTTTGTTTAGTTTTGAGGAACATATGATAGAAAGAAAAAGAGGTATTCTCGGGTTCACAAAAATGAAGCCCGAAAATGTACTTCAAAAATTGAGTTTCAGGTATAGCAAACCTTAAAAAGGAAAGAAGTATCCAACATAAAAGTTGTAGCCATTAGGATTTTATATCGTCAAAAAAAATAATCCCTTAGTTTGGATCCGTTACGATCAAGTTATGATCAAAACAAAATGGCATATTCTCTGGCTTAAAAACTGGACCAGAGAATGCACTGTGAAGAAGTGTATTTTTGACATGGTTATCTTTATAATAAGACAAAGTGGTCAACATGAAAGTTGTAGCCATCGAAAAAATACATGATTTTAAACTAATAATTTTACATTTTGGTACTATTTTAAAGAAGTTCTGGCTAAGAGAAGAAGAGGTAAAATGTGGAGAAAATAGGAGTTTGATTTGAATAGGATGAACGTTGATTTGTTTTGAATATTTTGTAAATATTTTGAAATTATTTTTTTCTAGTTTTTTTCTATCGCTTGGAAGCCATTAAAGAGAAGGGTAAAAAGATGAAGAAGCTTAAGAAAGAAAGAAGAAGAAATGTGAATGAAAGTGAAGAAGGAGGTGGGTATTTGTAGAAAAAGAAAGAAGTGGTAAATTTACCAAAATAACCTCTTACCAAATTACCAAGCTAATCGTACTTAAAACAAAAGCAAATCCACTTTTTCAATACTTAACATCATCTTTCACATCCTTACTTTATCTCTTAGTCACTTAAAGATTAAGTAAAGAATATCATAATTGTGTTGGCTTTTGTTTGATGTGATTTGATGTTTACTTTCTTACTTTTGTTAATTCTTACTTACTTTTACTAATGACTTCTAGAAGTTTTCTAATACTATTTAGTAAAGTAACCATGTTTAATTATTAAAATGCGTAATATATATGTTAAAACATGTTAACAAAGGTGCGACAACGTTGCGACAAACTTTAATTGACATAACGTTGATTTTCGACAAAATGTTCTACGGTCACATTTTGACGTTTTTGTTAAACATTTATTCATGTAAACCAAACTTAAAAATTTATTTTTATTATATTTAAATAATTAAAACAAGTATATTTGACTTATAAAATAATATAAAACAATATCCAAATCTATTTGTAAAAGTACGATATTGATTTATTGATATGCGACGAAATTTGTCAACTTTATAAAACAAGTTTTATATATTTATCAAACCATTAAATTAGATTACTATTATTATCAAATGAGTTTGATATCGATTATATATATATATTTAAAACTAATTATTTATCCTTTAAACAAATTTCATGAATATTTATCCTACTTTATTGGAATCCGACTTTTGTCTGTTTTACAATGGAAATCCAAAACCTTTATTCAGTATCAAAAATAAGTTTACCATTATTATTTATCATATAAAAATTCATTATTTAATTTTGAAAATTCTACATTTGAATATTTAAAATAATTAAATAACTCATTTTCAAAGTGTTAAAATTACATGCCGTTACATTCTCCTCTACTTAAAAGAATTTTGTCCCCGAAATTACCCTGAACCTAAACCCACAATTTTTTACCTAAATCATTATTTCACAAACTTAAACACATAAGATGTACCCAAATCATCTATATATAATATCCGATTTGATCTTCTATTCGAATCCATAAATTTATTTTCGAACTAGTATCACTCTCCCAATCCTCTAATGCGGACTTTGATCAAGCTACTAGATCAGATACACTTGCTTTCCTTACATTGGTTCTCAAATATGATAGAAAACTTGAGCAACTAATCACAAAACATCATCAATGCTCGTCGTTAAGAAATCGAGTGATAAATCCTTTTTCAGATTAGTGTAAATACCTCAAAGTTCCTACTCAGATATTAGATCAAAATTTGTGTGATGAAATGATTTTCGTATAAATTACGTATTTATTCCTATCGGTTTTTCTCAGTTACACCAAATTCTCTTTATTCACATCCTTTATTTTCCATTCATTTTTTAGTATATTTCTTTAATACTAATATTTTTTATGAATCATTTCGTAAAACTATTACTTAAGTTTATTATATCTTATGAACACAACTATGTAAATCCATCACTTTTTAAAAACTTAAGTCCAAATCCTTAATTAATGGTAGAATTCATTAATAAAACTTTTTCCAGGTTACAATCACATTTTAAAGAGTCATAATTTTACTTAAGTGTATAAATAGTTCATGACTTAAATCTAGTTTTATATAATACCTTTTCCTAACAGTGTATATATACACATCCCGAATTCTCGATCAGTTTTATATCCGGGAGAATTTGTATGTTGTTATCATTTCAAATTCATAATTACAAAATTTATTTCTGATTTAGTGCTATTATAAATTTCTCCACTTTTAAATCCTTTTTTATTAGTAATCACATTTATAAATTATACGTAACCAATTTTATTTACTTAAAACATTTCGCAATGGTTTATCTTTTACCAGAATATTCCATAAATTTCTTAGCTTTGAGTTTGGTATGATTCAGAAATTTTTGATTGTCCAAAATCGTCGAGAATCCCACTTTATCTTATCAATTAGTGATTCCAAATTTATTTTTGTTTTAAACATTTTTATAAATATTACTAATCAATTTATCAGTTAATGATTCACATTATCTCTTTAACTAAGAAAATTATATAGATCGAGTAACTCCTAAATGATACTGAGGAACTGGGTACTACCAATAGTACTATATATATTCTCTTAACAAGAATAGTAATACTTAAGAGAAGTGTTTACCATCCGAACACATTTACTGCCCATTTTTAGTTTATTTTTTAGCCATTCAAAATAGTTATCATAAAATATCTCCTTTATTTGAAATCATACCCTTTTCAAAATCCTTTAGTGATTACTTTTGTTTATAAAACCTATTTTATAAATTCTTTTTATCTTATATTAATTAACTTCATTTAAATTACCATAATTCTTTTATATTACTCAAATTTTAAACTTTCACTCCTTTTATATTTTCCTTTTACATAATCATTTTCTATTTGTTAAATACATTTTTATCTTATATTTTCATTTCTTAAACCAATCTAATTATCAAATACCTTATAGTCAAATCGTGAGAGTTAATTCACAAGATATTTGTACCTTTACATTTAAATTAACCAAATGATCAATTTATGATAGTAACTTAATATTATAATTTCTTAATTTATTATTTTAAAATATGTATTAAGATTTTAATTTCTAACCAGATTTCTTACTTATCGATTATCTTTATGAAACATCTTATAGTCAAACTGTGAAATTTTAGTTACAAGATGTTCATATTTAAATTTCACTAATCTTGATTTCTAACTACATAACTTTTCAAAATATATACTTTGTAATCAAAATATAATCCTAGGTAAAATTGTTTCATTTACAAATTTTTCAAAACAAAACCTTTATATAACATTAACAAATATGCAACTCAATATATATAATACTCTCAACTTATTCTAGGGTGTTACTAACCCTATCAACAATGAGTTACTCATCCTATGATATTACTAATCCTATCTCTGATGTGACATTCCCATAACAAAGCCAAGGTTCTTGCTTAACCTTCAGCTCTGGTACCAAATGTGACGACCCACAATTTCGTACCTTTGAGCCGACAATAAACCAATCATGTCCGACCCAAGTTGCATGGAAGTATGGATGATCAAGGGTAATTAAGAAAATAGGCAGAACAGAATCTCGCTCGAATGGAATAGTATACAATATTGAACAAATATCTTTACAGTGGAAAACTTTTAAATACATATATCAGAGTCTAACCAAAATTCAACTAGGACAGTTATAAACATTTATCCTTACAATTGTTGACAAATATCAAACTAGAACTAACCAAGCACAGTGGATAATAGAATATGTCCATACGTAGATGAATATCTCCAGCTCTCCTTTGGAAAATTCAACCTTCTTCAACCAAAACTGAAACTACTCGGATCTGACCCAAGTATTGAAAATACTCAGATCAGGCTTGATAAAATAGCGTGAGAAAAACTCAATAATAAATGACAGTGTCATATATCACCCTTTGAATAAAATCCTTTGAAAAGAAAGAGTATCTCATAAGACCACACCCACACATAAACATAGATGAATTTTTATTTTATGATAACTTAAAACACTTTTATATATCAAAACAAGTGATATTATTTCTAATGACATTCTTTGAAAACATTTGCAAATAATCTTACTAATCTTATCTGAAATGGTTACCCATATAGCATTTCAAGGCTATTAATTACGCCAATACAAATAAAACCGCGGGTTCTTATTGGAGAATGGATTTCCATAAAAATGACCAGGTGAAGGGACTACCTCCCAGTAGTACATCTCTAGAGGAATGTACCAAGGACCATCACAAAGGATCCATAACCAACATAAGACCCGCCTATCTCTATAACTAGACAGTACCGAATATATCATCCCTCAGCCGTTTCCGAGCTTTAAACAGGGAGCCTGAGCATACAGACCACATTAATTCACGTCCCGAACGTCATAGCGGGAAGAAATATATCTAGAAGGGGATGATCATACCCTAATTGGGAATGCCCCACTTAGCCTTGCTGCATCTAACCCTGTTTCGGTCATTTTCGGTTGATGAGGCTCGAGGCTACGATTAACTTTTCACATAGCACATATCACAGCTCTGAATGCCACATTGTCATTTCCATTGAATACTAATTACCTTTCACAAAAATATAACCCTTAAACTTGTACGTCTTAAGGTAGATGTTAAGTGTAACGACCCAGAATTTTCGATAATTTAAATTTGAATGTTTAATTGATTTTAAAAATTAATAAGTGAAATTTATAAGTCGAATAATTTATTTACCGAATATTGGATTTAATTGGACAATTAAATCGATAATTTAATAGCAGAAATTCCAGAAATAATTGAAATTTGGGTTTAATATGATTGAAAATGATTTTTAAATTTTATTTAATCATATTGGAGTTATAGCAATGTTATAGAACTTTTAAAATCGAATTAAAAGTTAAATTGTGAAAATTGAATATTTTAATATTTAATTATCGACGGTAAAATAGCCAATTTTTGAACAGTTTCAGAATTCGACGAAACCAGTTCCATTGGATCCATAATAGTTTGTAATTATCGTATTTCAATTTTTATAGCAATCGGAGTTATCGTCTGATCGTGGCAGCTCGAAACGCATCGAAATTGTTTTTAATATTAATTTGGCGAGTTAAAATAGTCATTTTTCAAAAAGTCTCGGATTTCCACGAAACCAATTTCATCGGATACGTAATGTGATATTATTGTATGGTTTCAAATTTCGTGTCAATCGGATTTACCGTTTGTCCGGTGCAAGCTAAAACGCCTAGAAATTTGATTTACCGATTTAATTTTAAATTGAACGTTTATTGCCATAACTCGCACAGATGACCGAATTAGCTCCCGAAACACGTTCCATTGTGTTCGAAACGCGGGGTAAACCTTTGGAACGCCAACCGACACGCTTCGTTTGGAGTTCGGAAAATCCAGGATGAATAGTGTTTGCGAAATTTTCTATAAAAGCCCCCAAATATTTCATTTTGCAGAAAATTCTAAAACCATAGGTCAAAACCATGAGCCCCCGGCCTCTTATATATTCAATGGCCTAAATTCTCTTTCGTTCTTCCCTCAATCTCTCATGATCCATTAACAATTAGAGAAAGTTGTCAACTACAATGTTGTAGAGATTCGTGAGGGCTTTAATTCTATACGGTGATGATCGTTTTTGGTCAAGCGGATCAACGGCAAAATGGATTTGAACGTGTGTCGTTCAAACACATTTTTCGAGCTGCTCGGGGGACCGAGCTTCAAGGGGTTGCGGCCGAACGTGGCTCTCATGTCGGCGCACGTGATGGAAGTCTCCGATCGACTTCATGTCGCTTGTGGTGGGGGGCGAAATTGTTTGTTGGTGGCGGCTATTGGGTGGGAGGCGTGCGCGTTTTACTGATGAAGGGGAAGATGAAAGGTGTGGCCGTGATTTGCAGCAGTGAAATGGATGGCATATGTTGATTTAAGTTTAGAAATTAAAAAAAAATTATTGTAAATTTATATATATAAATTCGTGAATGTTTAAAAATTCATATCTTTTTCATACGAGGTCGAAAACGCGCGAAACCAGTTGCGTTGGAATCGTATGGACGAGCACAAAGCTATGGAATTGGATTGGAGTCGTTTGGAGTTAGTGAGAATTTTGGGTAAAATTAAACGCGCGTTTAATTTTATTCGAAATAAATCGCTAAAACGAAATTGAAATCAAGGTGAGAACTTCTCACTCAATCGAATCGGTTTCGATTTTAATTTTAAATAGTTATATTTAAAATTCTTGAATGCATGTTTGAATGATGATTGTTATTTATTGATTATTAAAATAGACTTTATGCGTCGTTAGTAAGCGGATGTTATTTATTAAAAACATATACCGCGAATATTTCACAGTACAGTGAACTTGGTATTATTTATGTACTTGGAGTTGATTTCCCGCATTTTATAGCGGATGAGACCCTATTGTGCCGTCTATTAAGCGGATAATATTTTATAAATCCCATTACCGCGATAATTCCATACTTGAACAAAATTGGTATTGTGCTAATGTTTGTGGATGCAGGGAAACAGGTTGGAGGGATCCAACTGGATTCCTCAACTGTATTGATTTATTTACAAATATTGTGATATTTGTTGATTATCATATCGATATATGATATTTGGATGTCGTGATTGACTATTTGGTGATGTTGCATCATCGGATCCATTTTTGAAGTTTTAAAATAATGATTTTGGTTTTAAAAGGGATTTTAAAGTGATTTTCGAAAGTATATGTTTTTATTTAATTTTGAATTGATTCATTTTAAATAATTGAAACGTTATAAATTTTTATGTTATAAAAATTACTGTTTTTTGTAAAATATAACCAAATTGAGATTTTCGAAATAAATAGTGATTAATTTATAAAATGGTTTAATTTGGAATTTTGAATCATTATAAAAGATTTTTAAATTTATTTTTATAAGTTAAAAATATTGGAATTATAAAGCTAGTTTTTATAAGTGTTAAAAATGAAATAAAAATGGATTTCATAAGTGAACAGAATTTATAGATTTATAAATTGTGAAGTTATAAAATGAATAGATTTTGTAAAATAGAAGATTTATAAGTAATTATCTTATAAATCAGATTTTGGCATTTAAATGAGATATAAATGGAATTTGTAAAAAAACTGAGATTTAAAAATCAAAGCTTATAAATAGAAATGGAATTTATGAACATTTTTTTTTTAAATTCGAAATCAATTGAATTTGATAAATAGAATGTTGAAGTTTATTAAAGGAAATATATTCACGATTTTGAACAGTGAATACATTATTGAATAAAATGGTCATATTTGGCAAAATGGACATTATTAAAAGAAGTTGATTATTTTAACGACGTTTTAAAATGCATTAAATATCGAAACCATAGATTTCAACATTCATTGTTGAAATAGACGTTTTTGAGAAATAGAAGGAAATGGTGGACTATAACACTGTTGTTATAGTAAATGGTTTTCGAAAGGAAATGTTTTGTATAGTATTGAGATTTATATATCTATTTAAACTTTGAATCCCTGTACTAGTGATTTTGGGTCGTCGTAACGATGTTTTACGCAACATTCGTTTTGACTCACATTTATGTGTTAAGAAAATGATTTCTTAAAGAATGAAATATATACTTAGTTTTGATTTAAGTATATTGAGTATTTTCAAATTTTGAAAATAAATAGATTTGTGAATTACTTATTATTAAATAAGTATGGAAATGTTTTCCAGTATGAACTAAATATTTTGAGACTTTATCTTTTAAAGATAAATTGAAAATGAATATTAGAAATCGATTTGAAAATCGTATATTCATAGATATTTTGGAATTATGGATTCATTATGGAATTTATAAATGAAAAGGGAAATTGTTTAAAAATAAACGTTGATTTATTTTTGAAGTGTGGAAATTATATATCTAGTAAAGATATTTTGGAAAGTAAATAATTTGGGAAATTATTTGGATTTGGTGATGTTGAGCATACCTTTTGATAGTTAAATAATCCGACTATCAATATTTACCTTTAAATAGGTATTTGTTGTGACTTTCTTGAATTTGAATGCTACACTTATTTTTAAAATAAGCGCTCACTCTCAGGTTAGCCGGGAAAGGACCTTGGGGTCGTACAACCCATTCCGAA
This sequence comes from Allium cepa, assembly GCA_030765085.1. Classification (NCBI taxonomy): domain Eukaryota; kingdom Viridiplantae; phylum Streptophyta; class Magnoliopsida; order Asparagales; family Amaryllidaceae; genus Allium; species Allium cepa. The sequence goes on from CM060939.1 coordinate 540,884,330, forward strand.
TATGTGATACATCGTAATGGATTGCATTTGATGACCGGTGTTGAAGACCGGATATTTTTGAAAACGGAAGGATTACCGTTGAGTTACTCTACATCGGCTGATCTCCGATATAGAGGTTTTATCACCCTTAGTGACGAGAAGTCCGGACGTGATTAGAAATTATCCAGAATGCAAGGACTTCTTTGTAAGTGCCTACGGTTCTGTTCGATTCTGGAAAAGACTTGTATGGATTGTATGTTTGACATTACAAATTGAGATATAAAGATAATTTCTTTCAAATATATTTCTGTTGGTGGCGGAGAATTTATTCTCTTACCTTAACACCCTTCTCTGAGACATACGAGCTCGGAGGTTGTATAGTTGAAGGTTATTAGTGATATACTCCCAATTCGGTAGTGTGGCATGCTGAGTGTTGCTGTGAAATGATCATTGTTTGATCATTTGTGATATGATCATTTGTTTGATCATTTATCTTGGCGATCATTTCTATGATCATTTGATTGACCCAAAGCACAACATTTGTATAAAGCGTGGCTTTGTGGACGAGACTTCGTCGGACCTCACACCCCGGAAATGGTCAAAACTGGAAGGATGCGGCAAGGTTATTAGGGGGTAGCGCCCCTTTAGTGTATGTCATTCCTTCTGGGTAGAGGTGGTATCATGGTATGGATCCCAGATATTTAACCTATGTTGTTGCTGCAAATTTTGTAGTTGTTGGAAATCGAGGATCCTCGGATAGATCGGTTACGATCGGGGGATGACATATTTGTGTCAGTAGTTACCTAGTTTGAAAGGTAATCCGGCCTTGTGTTGGCAGAGATCCGGTTTGGTTCTCGGGACGTCATTCCAGAGGCGTTTCCATGTGGCAATGGGAAGTTCCTTGGCCTGACCATTTGTTGGAAATCCAAAGAAACAATACGATCTTGTACGGTTTTAGTTGTAGAACCTATCATTCACTTATGGTGGCGCCCCACTGTTTGGATGGTAGCTATAGTAGGCATAAGTGCGAAATGCCTATGCTAGCTAAGATTTATATCTTTATTTTTGAAATGATTTTTCCAACACTATGCACTAGTAATAGTATCAAATGTTTCTTTTTAATGCATATCAAGCATCTTTGACTATCATAAGGAGAAATCACCTCCAATTCTGCGTTTGCATTGTTTTGGTGTGCGGGAGGCCTTATGGTAGTCTCATTTTCTAAAAAGCATTGCGAATCTATTTTAAAATTATCCTGTATTTTGTTTTAAAGATAAACTGTTTTAGTTCTCACACCAGTCACATGATTGACTCGGAGTTTATTGTTTTCCTTCCTAAACTCTGGGTGCCCACCAATATCCACACGGGCAGTCAAGAGTTAGGTTATCAGGATATTCTGGAATTCAAGAGTTGCTGGAGGCAAGCTGGATGGCATGACGTGTTACTAGTATATAGTATTTCCTTTCCGCTGTTTGTTGTTGTACACTCTGATGATGAAATGTAATGTAATATGATGTAATGTAATAACTGATATAGTTCTTTGTTTAAAGATTATTCATTTATCTATTATATGTTGTTCCGCTGCGAATTGTGAGATTCTGATGTTGTTCTGTTGTTTTCTTTCTGTTCTGTTCTATATTTTTCTATCTTCTTCTACTTTTTCTTCTTCTTTAACCCTAATATTTCGGTTTTTCAGCAACGAAAAATCGCAGTCGTTACATTTGGTATCAGAGCTTATGGTTAAGCGACAACCATGGCTCTGTTGGGTATTACTCATTAGAGATAGAGTCAGTAGTACTCTAGAATGAGTGTGAGTGTAATAATATATACGAGCGCGTATTTGTTAGTGAATATAAATTGTTTTATATTGTGATGATTGGTTTGTTGAGTGTTATATGTATTTTGGCCAACACGAGTAATTAACGTTGTTGATAGGGATCTCTAAACACTTGAATAGAACAATTCGACACAATATTGTTTTAAATTGGGTAAATGAAATAATTTTACCTTGATTATATTTTATATATAAAAGAATAATTTTTTAGAATTATTAAAGTGTATATGAATTGATTGTTTGGTTGTTGAATAAGTTAAATAAAAACAACAGCTGTAAAAGAATGAATTGTATAAGCAATTGATTTATAAGTATGGAGTTATAATTAAAATAATTTAAACTTGTGAAATAATATTATATATAAGAAGTGAAATTATATAAGTAAAAGGTTTATAAAATGTGATTTATAATCTGAAATGAAATTCCAGAGAAGTGTTTTGAAAGGATTTGATATTCTGGGAAATTGTTTTGGAGAAATTAAAGCTCTAAACTCTTTTTGGTCGCTAGAAAATAATTCCGATGATGACCGCGGCATCATTGGTGTTCATTTTCGGGTTTCCAAAAGAGGGATTGCTGCCAGATTGTTTAAAAGAAAGTTGTTTGGAAAATTTGGATTTGGATTTGGATTTGATAAGATGTTTGAAATGGAATATAACTTAAGTGATGTTGAATGAAGTTGATTTTTGGTGTCAAAGTAAATTAATAAGTGAAATAATGAAGTGAAGTCATTAAGAATTTGAACTTGAGTTATATGAATGAAATTCAACTTTATATTGATAAAGGAGTTAACAGTTGAATTAATAAATGGAATATTAATCAATTGAATGTAAATAATTAGTATAAAACAATGAATATAAGTGTTAATTCATTAGAAGCTAATGTTATTAGCAATTGAATAAATTGAATGAAAGTCAATTTAATATGATCCAATTTGAATTAAATGTGTTGAACCAAATTGAATGTAAAGTGAATAAATTTGGTTGTATTGAATAAACATTGGTTGTTATTTGATTGTTGATTGATGTATATAAATTCATTAAGTGTTAATGAAATTGAATTAGCGAAACTAGAAGCTAAAGTAATTGAATTCAAATTGAAAGTAAATAAATTTGAATAGAATTGAATGTGAATCGGACTTAAATTAGTGAATGTAAATTAATTAAAATTGAATATGAATGAATATTTATTTGGTTATGGATGATAGTTGGTTGGTGGTTGCATTTGTTACTTTTGTTGCATTTGCTATGTTGGCACATGTAGTTCTTATGTTGCTATATGTTGTATATTGATATTACTTTCATATATGCATGTTCTCATGTTGTTTGTTGAGTGTTTAGTAGGTGCGGATTGCGTTTGCTTCGCATTTGAGCTCGCTTTCGCGCTATATTAGCCGTATATGCTTGCTAATAAAATATAAGGTACATATCTCGGATTAAATATCGTACTTTTACACTTTTTCCCCCACGGGATGCCTCATCACTTGATGAGATGTATATTTGTGATATATATACTGTCATTTTTTTTCGGATCGAGCCGCGCAAAGGAGACTATGGCGAATTTTTCCGAAAATTTAAGGCGGCAGAAAAATTTTGAGAAAATTTGGGAAATTTTTGAAATCTATAATTTTGGTTTTGGAATTGAAAATTAAACGATATAGTTTGGTTTTGAAAAGATAACTAAGTATAGATTTGGAAACTTAGTAAAGATTTTGTAAGAATTTTAACTATTGATTTTGAAAGTTAATGGATTCTGTAAATTTTTCTTACTTGGTAATTTCGAGGACGAAATTCTTTTAAGGGAGGAAGATTGTAACGACCCAGAATTTTCGATAATTTAAATTTGAATATTTAATTGATTTTAAATATTGATAAGTGAAATTTATAAGTCGAATAATTTATTTATCGAATATTGGATTTAATTGGACAATTAAATCGATAATTTAATAATAGAAATTCCAGAAATAATTGAAATTTGGGTTTAATATGATTGAAAATGATTTGTAAAATTTTATTTAATCATGATTTATAGCAATGTTATAGAACTTTTAAAATCGAATTAAAAGTTAAATTGTGAAAATTGAATATTTTAATATTTAATTATCGATTGTAAAATAGCCAATTTTTGAACAGTCTCAGAATTCGACGAAACCAGTTCCATTGGATCCGTAATAGTTTGTTATTATCGAATTTCAATTTTCGTAGCAATCGGAGTTATCGTTTGATCGTGGCAGCTCGAAACGTATCGAAATTATTTTTAATATTAATTTGGTGAGTTAAATTAGTCATTTTTCAAAAAGTCTCAGATTTCGATGAAACTAGTTTCATCGGATCCGTAATGTGATATTATTATACGGTTTCAAATTTCGTGTCAATCGGATTTACCGTTTGTCCGGTGCAACCTAAAACACCTAGAAATTTGATTTACCGATTTAATTTTAAATCGAATGTTTATTGCCATAACTCACACAGATGACCGAATTAGCTCCCGAAACACGTTCCATTGTATCCGGAACGCAGGGTAAACCTTAGGAACGGTAACCGGCATGTTTCGTTTGGAAAATCCAGGATGAATAGTGTTTGCGAAATTTTCTATAAAAGCCCCCAAATATTTCATTTTGCAGAAAATTCTAAAACCCTAGGTCAAAACCATGAGCCGCCGGCCTCTTATATATTCAATGGCCGAAATTCTCTTTCGTTCTTCCCTCAATCTCTCATGATCCATTAACAATTAGAGAAAGTTGTCAACTACAATGTTGTAGAGATTTGTGAGGGCTTTAATTCTATACGGTGATGATCGTTTTTGGTCAAGCGGATCAACGGCAAAATGGAGTTGAACGTGTGTCGTTCAAACACGTTTTTCGAGCTGCTAGGGGGACCGAGCTTCAAGGGGTTGTGGCCGAACGTGGCTCTCGTGTCGGCGTACGTGATGGAGGTCTCCGATCGACTTCATGTCGCTTGTGGTGGGGGGCGAAATTGTTTGTTGGTGGCGGCTATTGGGTGGGAGGCGTGCGCGTTTTACTGATGAAGGGGAAGATGAAAGGTGTGGCCGTGATTTGCAGCAGTGAAATGGATGGAAGATGTTGATTTAGGTTTAGAAATTAAAAAAAAATTGTTGTAAATATATATATATATATATATATATATATATATATAAAAATTCGTGAATGTTTAAAAATTCATATCTTTTTCATACGAGGTCGAAAACGCGCGAAACCAGTTGCGTTGGAATCGTATGGATGAGTACTACGCTATGGAATTGGATTTGAGTCGTTTGGAGTAAGTGAGAATTTTGGGTAAAATTAAACGCGCGTTTAATTTTATTCGAAATAAATCGCTAAAACGAAATTGAAATCAAGGTGAGAACTTCTAACTCAATCGAATCGGTTTCGATTTTAATTTTAAATAGTTATATTTAAAATTCTTGAATGCATTTTTGAATGATGATTGTTATTTATTAATAGTTAAAATAGTCTTTATGCACCGTTAGTAAGCGGATGTTATTTACTAAAAACATATATCGCGAATATTTCACAGTACGGTGAAATTGGTATTATTTATGTACTTGGAGTTGATTTCCCGCATTTTATAGTGGATGAGACCCTATTGCGCCTTCTATTAAGTGGATAATATTTTATAAATCCCATTACCGCGATAATTCTGTACTGAAACGGAATTGGTATTATGCTAATGTTTGTGGATGCAGGGAAGCAGATTGGAGGGATTCAACTGGATTCCTCAACTGTATTGATTTATTTACAAATATTGTGATATTTGTTGATTATCATATCGATATATGATATTTGGATGTCATGATTGACTATTTGGCGATGTTGCATCATCGGATCCATTTTTGAAGTTTTAAAATAATGATTTTGGTTTTAAAAGGGATTTTAAAGTGATTTTCAAAAGTATATGTTTTTATTTAATTTTGAATTGATTCATTTTAAATAATTAAAACGTTATAAATTTTTATGTTATAAAAATTACTGTTTTTTGTAAAATATGAGCAAATTGAGATTTTTGAAATAAATAGTGATTAATTTATAAAATGGTTTAATTTGGAATTTTGAATCATTATAAAAGATTTTTAAATTTATTTTTATAAGTTAAAAATATTGGAATTATAAAGCGAGCTTTTATAAGTGTTAAAAATGAAATAAAAATGGATTTCATAAGTGAACGGAATTTATAGATTTATAAATTGTGAAGTTATAAAATGAATAGATTTTGTAAAATAGAAGATTTATACGTAATTATCTTATAAATCAAATTTTGGCATTTAAATGAGATATAAATGGAATTTGTAAAAAAACTGAAATTTATAAATCAAAGCTTATAAATAGAAATGGAATTTATAAACATTTTTTTTTTAAATTCGAAATCAATTGAATTTGATAAATAGAATGTTGAAGTTTATTAAAGGAAATATATTCACGATTTTGGACAGTGAATACATTATTGAATAAAATGGTCATATTTGGCAAAATGGATATTATTAAAAGAAGTTGATTATTTGAACGACATTTTAAAATGCATTAAATATCGAAACCATAGATTTCAACATTCATTGTTGAAATAGACGTTTTTGAGAAATAGAAGGAAATGATGGACTATAAATGTCAAAAATTATTGCTTAAATTTGATGGTTTTATGACTGAGCCATTTGATTGTTATAGTAAATGGTTTCCGAAAGGAAATGTTTTGTATAGTATTGGGATTTATATATCTATTTAAACTTTGAATCCCTACTAGTGATTTTGGGTCGTCGTAACGATGTTTTACGCAACATTCGTTTTGACTCAAATTTATGTGTTAAGAAAATGATTTCTTAAAGAATGAAATATATACTTAGTTTTGATTTAAGTATATTGAATATTTTCAAATGTTGAAAATAAATAGATTTGTGAATTACTTATTATTAAATAAGTATGGATATGTTTTCCAGTATGAACTGAATATTTTGATATTTTATCTTTTAAAGATAAACTGAAAATGAATATTAGAAATCGATTTGAAAATCGTATATTCATAGATATTTTGGAATTATAGATTCATTATGGAATTTATAAATGCAAAGGGGAATTTGTTTAAAAATAAACGTTGATTTATTTTTGAAGTGTGGAAATTATATATCTAGTAAAGATATTTTGGAAAGTAAATAATTTGGCAAATTATTTGGATTTGGTGATGTTGAGCATGCCTTTTGATAGTTAAATAATCCGACTATCAATATTTACCTTTAAATAGGTATTTGTTGTGACTTGCTTGAATTTGAATGCCACACTTATTTTTAAAATAAATGCTCACTATTCGGGTTAGCTGGGAAAGGACCTTGGGGTCGTATAACCCATTCCGAATATGTGATACGTCGTATTGGATTGCATTTGTTGACCGTTGTTGAAGACCGGATATTTTTGAAAACGGAAGGATTACCGTTGAGTTACTCTACATCGGCTGATCTCCGATATAGAGGTTTTATCACCCTTAGTGATGGGAAGTCCGGACGTGATTAGAAATTATCCGGAATGCAAGGAATTCTTTGTAAGTGCCTTCGGTTCTGTTCGATCCCGGAACAGACTTGTACGAATTGTATGTCAGGCATTACAAATTGAGATATAAAGCTGATTTCTTTTAAATATATTTCTGTTGGTGGCGGAGAATTTATTCTCTTAACTTAACACCCTTCTCTGAGACGTACGAGCTCAGAGGTTATATAGTTGAAGGTTATTAGTGATATACTCCCAATTTGGTAATGTGGCATGCTAAGTGTTGCTGTGAAATGGTCATTGTTTGATCATTTGTGATATGATCATTTGTTTGATCATTTATCTTGGTGATCATTTCTACGATCATTTGATTGACCCAAAGCACAGCTTTTGTATAAAACGTGGCTTTGTGGACGAGACTTCGTCGGACCTCACACCCCGGAAATGGTCAAAACTGGAAGGATGCGGCAAGGTTATTAGGGGGTAGCGACCCTTTAGTGTATGTCATTCCTTCTGGATAGAGGTGGTATCATGGTATGGAGCCCAGATATTTAACCTATGTTGTTGCTGCAAATTTTGTAGTTGTTGGAAATCGAGGATCCTCGGTAGATCGGTTACGATCGGGGGATGACATATTCGTGTCAGTAGTTACCTAGTTTGAAAGGTAACCCGGCCTTGTGTTGGCAGAGATCCGGTTTGGTTCTTGGGACGTCATTCCAGAGGCGTTTCCATGTGGCAATGGGAAGTTCCTTGGCCTGACCATTTGTTGGAAATCCAAAGAAACAATACGATCTTGTACGGTTTTACTTGTAGAACCTATCATTCACTTATGGTGGCGCCCTACTGTTTGGATGGTAGCTATAGTAGGCATAAGTGCGAAATGCCTATGCTGGCTAAGATTTATATCTTTATTTTTGAAATGATTTTTCCTACACTATGCACTAGTAATAGTATCAAATGTTTCTTTTTAATGCGTATCAAGCATCTTTGACTATCATAAGGAGAAATCTCCTCCGATTCTGCATTTGCATTGTGTGTGTGTGCGGCAGGCCTTATGGTAGTCTCATTTTCTAAAAAGCATTGCGAATCTATTTTAAAATTATCCTGTATTTTGTTTTAAAGATAAACTGTTTTAGTTCTCACACCAGCCACATGATTGACCCGGATTTTATTGTTTTCCTTCCTAAACTCTGGGTGCCCACCAATTTCCACACGGGCAGTCAAGAGTTAGGTTATCAGGATATTCTGGAATTCAAGAGTTGCTGGAGGCAAGCTGGATGGCATGGCGTATTACTAGTATATAGTATTTCCTTTCCGTTGTTTGTTGTTGTTTGTTGTTGTACACTCTGATGATGAAATGTAATGTAATATGATGTAATGTAATGTAATAACTGATATAGTTCTTTGTTTAAAGATTATTCATTTATCTATTATATGTTGTTCCGCTGTGAATTGTGAGATTCTGATGTTGTTCTATTGTTTTCTTTCTGTTCTGTTCTATCTTTTTCTATCTTCTTCTACTTTTTCTTCTTCTTTAACCCTAACATTTCGGTTTTTGGCAACGAAAAATCGCAGTCGTTACATTAAGCAAAGAGAAGTTTCCTTCTCCGCCATCACTGATGTATGTTTATAGAAACCAATATACGTAATCTTTAGAAATGCAATGCCAGACAAACATCCATACAAGTTGTCTAGGAACAGGACAAACCGAAGGCGCTCTCCTACTACCACTAGTAGCGAGTAGTTCTTGCAATACAAAAAATCTCCACAGTGAGGAGAACACTGCTATAAATAAATCTATAATGGGAGCTACACAGAGCATGTCAGCAAGCAGTCCTCACGTTATGAAGATCTACGGTCTTCAATAATCATCGTCTTCAACATGTCTTCACATTCGAACGTATACATTGGTTCGAAGTGGTTTTCGGATAGGAATCATCCAAATCCGAGCCCGGTTCCTTCAAAATCTAATTATCGATGAAAAACGATGTTAAGTTCATATATGGATATCAATCATTAATCAATTACGTCATCTTTTATAAAATATCTTTCTTAGATATATTATTTTTAGTTTATTCCATTTTCTTTTCAAGAGTATATGGAATCATTAAGCCTCATTTATCAAATAATTTTTCTTATTTAAACCATTCTTAAATTTTGGAATAATTTCAAATCATTTTCTCTTTTACTTAGGAAAACTTTTCCAAATCATTCATTAAATCTTAATTAAAGATTTCTTATATTCAACCTATAACTTTTAACTTAGGGAAAATATTCCCAAATCATTTATTAAATCTTAATAAAAGATTTTTTTTCTTAACTTCAAATCATATTCTTGCAAATCAAAGATTTTCATAACGGAGTACTACGGCCACTTTAAATATGGTAAATTTCACCTCCAAGGACTAATGGCAAGTAATCCTACATCATGAATATCTTTGTCTTTAACGATCTTTGTCTTAAAATAATTCTAAGCAATTCATTCTTTTTCTCTGGATAATATTTCAATTTCCCTCACTTAACTCTCGATCCAAATTCCTTAAATTTTAGGCGGGTCAAAAACTATGTTAGTTAAGACATCGTTTACGATAAACCCTAAATCAATTTGTTAGAAAACATTTTTGAGTAAATAGGATCATAGAAATTGTTCTAATTTTACTCAACAACAATTTCCATATTCAACAAGTGCTACGGGTAGAATAACGGTGAAATCACCTTTTAAATTCCACGAATAGGACGAGTTCCCCCTTTGGGTTTTAATATCAAGTATAAGAAGATTATCTCTATGCAATCCAAGTCGTAATTTATTCATTTTGGAGATTTCTTAAATTTGGGATAGTACTAATCTTATTCTATTTTAGAAACTAAATACAATCTTTTTATTTTAGAGCATCCGGCTTTTCCTTCGATCTGTTCCACCCTTCACCTAAGAAAAAAAATATGCCGGGTAAGTTTAGGGCACTGGTTGCTCCATCAACCAACACTTCACTAATTAATCCATACTTCATTTAAACACTAGCAAACAACTTTCCTTCCCTCAAAGTGCTTGCCAAGGCTTGAGATGGAGGTGAGCCGAAAGTATAGAGATGAACTGGTAGAGCTTTGACCTTGAATTCTCAAAATTAGACCCGAAAAATAAGTCATTTTCTCTCTTGTTTTCGACTCTCTTACTCTCTAAATTTGAAAAAATTATTAACTGAAAAGTTGTTGAAAATTCTTTTATCTTAAATTCAAAAAAATAATCACTTGATTTTAGTTATTTTTGACGAAGGTATGATAGAAAGAAAAAGAGGTATTCTCGGGTTCACCAAAATGAAGCCCGAAAATGTACTTCAAAGAATCGAGTTTCAGGCATGGCAAACCACAAAACTAGAAAAAGTATTCAGCATAAAAATTGTAGCCTCTAGAATTTCATATGGTTTAAAAAAATAAAGTCTTAATTGGGATCTTGTATGATCATGTTATGATCAAAACAAAATGGCCAATACTCTGGCTTAAAAACTGGGCCAGAGAATGCACCGGAAAGAAGTGTATTTTTGACATAGTTATCTTTATAATGAGACAGAGTGGTCAACAAAAAAGTTGCAGCCACTGAAAAATTACATGATTATAAAAATTAATTTTACATTTTGGTTCTGCTTTGAAGATGTTATGGCCGAGAGAAGAAAAGGTAAAATGTGGAGAAAAGAGGAGCTTGATTTGAAGAGGATGAATGTTGATTTCTTTTGAATATTTTGTAAATATTTTGACATTATTTCTTCCTAGTTTTTTCTATGACTTGGAATCCAATAAATAGAAGAGAAAGAAGATGAAGAAGCTTGATAAAAAAGAAGAAGAAATGTGAATGAAAGTGAAGACGGATGTAGGTATTTATAGAAAAAGAAAGAAGTGGACCAAAATAACCTCTTACCAAATTATCAAACTAACCTTACTTCAACCTAAAGCAAAATCCACTTTTTCAATACTTAACGTCATCTTTCACATCCTTACCTTTTGTCTTAGTCATTAAAAGATTAAGTATAGAATATCATAATTATGTTGGCTTTGATTTGATGTGATTTGATGTTTTCTTTTTCTTACTTTTATTAATTTTTACTTACTTTTACTAATGACTTCTAGAAGTTTTCTAATCCTATTTAGTAAAAGTAAACATGTTTATTTATTAAAAAGTGTAATATATATGTTAAAAGATGTTAAAAAAGGTGCGACAACATTGCGACATCTTTTAATCGATAAAACGTTGATTTTCAACAAAATATTTTACGCTCATATTTTGACGTTTTTGTTAAACTATTTACTCATGTAAACCAAACTTCAAAATGGGTTTGTTATTATATTTAAATAATTAAAATAAGTATATTTGAATTATAGAATAATGTAAAATAATATCCAAATATATTTGTAAAAATACGATACCAATTTATTGATATGCGATAAAATTTGTCAACTTTATAAAACAAATTTTATATTTATCGAACCATTATAAATTAAATTACTATTATTATCAAATGAGTTTGATATCAGTTATATATATATTTAAAAGGAATTATTTATCCTTTAAACAAATTTCACGAATATTTATCCTACTTTATTGGAATCTGACTTTTGTCAACTTTACAATGGAAATCCAAAACCTTTATTCAATATCAAAAATAAGTTTACCATTCCTATTTGTCTTATAAAATTGATTTTTAAGTTTGAAAATTCTACTTTTGAATATTTAAAATAATTAAATATATCATTTTCAAAGTGTTAAAATTACGGTCCGTTACAGTTATCGGGAACATTGTTCGCCTTTATGCACTATATATACACATATATAGTACATAATTAACCATATAATAATATACTTAATTATGTTTTATTGTATGTTAATTATGCTTAGCAAGTGATGTGACAAGTCATGGTTTTAAAAATAATAACTTATATATACAAAGTACACATCATTATCTCTTGCCATTTCTTTAAGTACAATCATCATTGTCCATCATGGGCTAGGGGATGTGAATAGAGAGGAGGGGATGTGACATATGAGGAGGAGGAAGGTGATGATGCAACTTCTCAAAATAATGACATGTTATGATATTTCAAAACTAAGGTTAAAATGGTAATTTTCCTACTTTCTTTCATCTATAAATACACACCCCATCACACATATTATATTTGCATTCCAACTTCATTTTTTTCTAAACCTTCTTCTCTAAAAATTCCATGACTTCCATTGTTCGGAAAAATTAGAAAAAGTTAGCCTTTTGTGTTGTAACTTGCTTCCATACCTTCTGTACTTCGTATACTTTCTTTTCAACATCCTCCTTTCAAAAAACCAAGCCATCACTACCCCAAAGCCCTAATCGAGCGTAAAGGCGTAGCCGAGTTATAGTCGAAGTTCAGACAAAGTTAGTTAGCATAAAGGTGAATAAACTACTATATTTTGGAAAAGTTTTTGACTTTACTATGATTTTTTGTTGTGATGATAATATGATGGGAAATTGAATGGTTTATTATGGTTGTCGATGGTGATTTGATGGGTGTTTGCGTTTGGTATTGAATTTGAGATTTGAATGTGATGTTGTCGAGTTAGTAAGCATATGACCTTATGTTTATATAGTTGTTTCATTCTAATGTAGAAGTATGGTAGTATGGATGTATGGCTGTGATCTAAGAACCCAAGTATGTTGTGTTTAAACAAATTTAATAACTTTGTGTGTGGCGATGGACGTAAGATTCGATTCGAAATCATAAACTATGTTTTCTTGTTTTAAAGTTTGAAAATTGTTTCAAAGTTTCTATCTTTGTTTCTAGGTCTCAAAAAGTTTAAAAGTTATGTTTCTAAACATGAAATATGAAATAATAAGCAAGCGTATTCGCTTAAAGTTTATTTAAGCGAACTGCGCTCATAGCGATAGTCGCTATGGACCTAGTTTAACCAAATTGTCGATTTTCGTTTTATAATGTTTTCTATTGGAATAGCATAGTTTTCCGAAATTGATTAATAATAAAAAAGAGTTAAGTTTTAATTTAATTGTTTATTTATTCAACAAATTAATTAAAAGTAAATAGTACATTATTAGTAATTAAGTAAGTGATTAAGGTTTAAGTAACACTTAAAGAAGATTAATAATTAATTAGTGATAAATAAAGTTTTTAATTAGTAATTTATGAAGTTAATCACTAATTAAATGGTTAATAATTTTTAACTAAGTTAATTAGTTGATAAATTATTATTTAATTAAGTGATTATTTAACTAATTTTTAATTAATTTTTAATTAAATAGGGTTTAACTAATAATGGATTGTTTAAACCTTAACTAAGATACATTAGGAAGTTAATTAGGACTTAACCAAGTTTGTTAAGTTAATTAAAGTTCATTAATCTTGACTTAATTAAGATATAATTAGGGTTTAAACTATTTAAGAAGATTTTAATTTTTTCAAAGTTATTTTAAACTTAATCAGTTATATTTTAAATCAATCTTCTTTTCAAGTTAATTGATTTTAAATTAAAGGATCTCTCGTCTGGACCATTAAGAAGCCAAATGAATTAAAGTAGTGGTTATAAAACATTGACACATTTTGTGGGAAGTAAGTGACTTGTGTTTAGCACAAATGCCAAATATCGGTAACGTGATAGACAAAGGGAAGTTAATTTCAATAAGAGGGTCATGGTAACCTAAGCATATAGAATATAATTCTATATGTACATTTTTCACCTAACGGATGTATTCATATTTGTAATTTGGACATCTAACTATGATTGATTGTATGTTATGTGTGAATCCCTTTCATATCTGATGTTTGGCGGTATCTATGATATAACTTAAATAAGTTAAACCCAAATTTAATGATCCATTGTAGTCGCTAAGCCTCCAATTGGTTTTGGAAAGTAAATAATTCATTTTCTTTTGAAATGTTCTTCACATTTATTCTATTTTAAACATGATATTTGAAGAATGATTTGACAATTGGTTTGAGAAGTTTTATAAATGATTTTGGGTATTTAGACAAGGAGTTTTAGAAACGGTTTTGAATGTTTAAAAAAAATTGTAAATGGGTTTGGATGTTTATAAAGGGAAGTTTTATACAAAATCTGAAAGTTTATAAAGAAGTTTATATAACCAGGTTTTTATATTTATAAAGAGTCTCATAAATAAGTATGGAGGTTGATAAATGTTTTATAAATGGGTTTGGACTAAAGAAAAAAGGATTTCATGGGTATGGAAAATTTATAAAAGGATTTACTAAAGATAATTACAACAAGAATTTTGGGTTTCTCGAGGTTGACCTTTTAAAAAAATGGTGGTATGGAACATCCATTCCACACTTAACATCAAAGGAATAGTGCTTAGAGTTATCCTTCTCTCCAATTTAAATAATATAGTTAAATCTGTTTAAGAGATTTGGAAATGGAAAAGCTTATAATGTTTTGTGAATATACTTATGTAAAGGAGATAGGTATATGAATTTTGATAAATGTTTGGGAAGGAGATCTATAAGTGAAAATGGTTCTGAGGCTTAGCGATTGCTTTGGGTAATTAAATCTCTAGATTTTGTTGTTGTTATTTGATAGTTAAATAACCGACTATCGAATTTGACTTAATTTGATTTAGGAAGTATGAATGAAAAATTCGAGTTTCCGACAAGGACTCGAATACTTACTTCCAAACGAAATAGGAATTATCGATTGTTGGTACGAAGAGACCGAGATCGGATCTATATCTGAAAACCACATGAACCAACATGTACATTTGAGTGGAAGACATCTTGATGATAATTAAAGACTGTAGCGACCCGATTTTCTATTTCCAGAAAGACGCATCACTATTTAAGAAAGAAAGGGATAGAAGAAGAAAAGAAAGAGAAGAAATAACAACAACACATCAGAATCTCACAGCGGAACGAATGAATTATAATATATAAATATATATAGTATCATATACATCAGAGTACACAACTATACATCTCAATTTAGACAGTTATAACATTTCTGTCTAATGTACAATACAAGAACATCAATACAGAATAACACGCAGCGGAAACTCTATCTATATATCTACACGCTGAAGCCTACTGCTCCAAAGCTCCTCCAGAATTCGTCAAGGATAACCTGAATCACTTGACTACTCATACATAATATGAGTACCCAAGAGTTTAATAAAATAGAAAATAAACACTCGGGTCGGACAGGGGTCTGGTGTGAGTAAACGGTTTAAAATTGCTTAATTTTAGAAAATTCTTTGAAAAGAAAAGGTATCACATAAGACTTCGCACACAAAAACATGAAAAAGTTTTTACCTTACGCTAACCAAAACATTTGATAGGAAATCCAGTGATATTATAATAGTGCCTAGGGTTTTCAAGTAAATATTGAAATAGCCGAAATTGTTACATTCATTAAATTCCAGCTACTGGCCACAAAAATGGGTAATACAAACAAAGCTGTAGGGTCACGTAGGAAGAATGGGTTTCCAACAATGGCAGGGCTACTGGGGTACCGCCCGTCATAGTATGTGGCGTAGATCACCGTACCGAGGATCACTCCCGATCCCCTGCAACACAAGGCCGGGACCATCCTTACTGAACAGTCCCGAACAAGACCACCCCACAGTTGGCTGCAGATCCAACCGCCCACACAGCCGAAATAAAAAGGGACATCTAGACAGGGGTAAATCTCGTCCTACTTGGGCATGACCCACTTAACCTTGCTGCACCTCCCTTGTTTTAGCCATTCCTGGTTGATGGAGCTTGAGGCTGCGATTACCTTTATAGGACACATCTATCTTAGAATGCTCATCGTCCACCTGACGATGTTCTGAAAACATTCAATCCATACAAGTCCGTTTCGGGTTCAAACGAAACTAAAGGCACTATCTCGTTGCACTCATTTTGGAATCACCCTCAAAGTCAACGACCATAGCCCTTGCACTCTGAATCACCATCTCGAATCTGTAAGTACTATTTCCGTCAAACTCATCTCAGAATCACCCCCATAGTTATACTGACGAATAGTTCCTACACTTTGAATCTTCACTTGCACTCCACTTGGATTCACGACCTAACGTTTAATTTGGATCGATGTGGTTTTTGGATATCCAAATATGGAAACCCGATCCCGGTCTCACCGAATCCAAACGCCATTTTAATTTCCGAGTTGTACTTAAGGGTTTAAACAGTAGATATTCAGAATATCACTTAACATAAATGAATTATTCATAACACACAAATAGATAATCTATTATAATCAAATTCAACCACACATATCACAAAGCAGCATATATATTAGATCTCAGATATATCACATTCATATCATTACGTATCAACCAATGACATTCAGTATCATCCAATATCACTAACTCATCCAATGATATTTATCATCTAATCATTAATCATCCATAACAAGGTTTGATCCAAACTTAATTAATTTAATTAATCCTTAATTAAATTAATTCCTTACTTAAACACTTGGATTATCATCAATCCAACTTACTTATTCATTAATTAATTACAAATTAATTAACTAAACATCACTTAATTCTCCACTTTAATTAATCTCCCCTGATTAATTATCTCTTAATTACTTTAAGTAATTATTCCTTAATTACAATTTTTAATTAATCATCTTGATTAATTACTTCTTAATTATCCAAGTAATTATTTTTAATTACCCTTTTAAATTAATCACACTTGATTAATTATTATTTAATTATTCTGATAATTATTTCTTAATTATCCCTTTTAAATTAATCATACCTGATTAATCACCTTTTAATTAATCACACTTGATTAATTACTTTTAATATTCTTGATTAATTACTCTTTAATTAATCACACTTGATTAATTACTTTTAAAACTAAACACATTTGATTAATTACTTTTAATTACATTTAGTAATTAAAATTAATTATAAATTAATTATCCTTTAATTATTAATTAATTATTTTCATTAATTAATGATTACTTCATTAATTAAATTTCTTCTTAATTAATTACTTTAATAAGTAATTAATCACATTATTAAATTCTCTTAATCTTTTTATTAAATAACTATTAATTAAATAATTTAAACCTTTAATTAATTGTATTAATTAATCCTTTAATTAATAACTCAAGTGATTAAATCTTAATCACTTCCACCTAATTACTTTCATAAAGTAATTATCTTTTACTTAATTACCTCCAGTAATTAATTACTTAATTACTTCACCAAGCAATTATACTTAATTAAATCCAAAGTGATTGTCTTTAATTAAACACTAATTAATTACTTAATTAATTATTTAACTTAATCATTTAAATTTAATTACATGATTCCTTAACTTCTTATATTTAAAAAGATCTTTAATTAAGAAAATCATTATCTTAATTAAATTATTAATATTAACCAACAACACTTTGAGTATTAACAAAAATTGAATTATCTTAGTTATTTTCACAAATTTATTTATCTTTAATTAAAACAAAATTCTAAATTACTTAAGATAATCTTTATTATAATTGATTACCAAATTCTTAATCATTAAACTTTATTTAAAATAAAATATATTAGAAATCAATTATAATTAAAATAATTTAAACATTCAAATTAAACTTTTAAATCTTTGAAATTTCCAAAGTTATTTAATAAAATTCAATACAAACCTTATTATTAAAAAATTTACTTATTTATTTTAAAAACTTTTCTATTTAAATATATATATATATAATTTATTTAAAACTTAACTTTGAACAAATTAGTTTTATAAATAAAAACTTGTTTACTTTGGTTTTAAAACTTAAATGATTTACAAAATCATATTTCCTTTGTGTCAAAACTTTTAAAAACATTAATGTTAAATTTTTAAAACTTTTAAAACTTCCTGAACCAAAACAAAAACCTACTCAAAAAAAACTCGAGCAACCCACCGTAATTTCTTGTGTTTACCCCGAGTTATCCCATCCCTAAACCTTGCTTCGAGCCAAAGCAACAGATACCCAAAGTGAACTTCGAGCTCCAACCTCCTCTTCCCAAAACCCGAACCTGATGCACAAAAACCATGCATATCAACGTGCACCACCACGCTGTCCAACGTTGAACCAAGCACTAGCCTCCAATAAGTCGCACTCGACCACAACAACACTTCGCGCAACCCAAAAATCTCGATTCGATTGAGCATCAAATTTTGACCTCTGAACCCTTCAGTTCGAAACAACCATCACCAGAAAATCAAACCTCCACGGCAACTCCAGCCTCGAGAAAACCCACCATTCTTCCCAAAGCTTCGTCACAACCTCCAGATCCCATGGCAATACTTGCGATCCCCTCCGATCGCTCCTTGTCGCCGCGAAGACAAGATAAACAACGTCGACAGTCACAGGATGTTAAGCCCTAATCCGTCAATTTACGGTCAACACGACCCACTAAAAATCCCCAATGCATTTTTCTGGTGATCTCCTACATCCCCTCGACCTTCCTGCTCAACCACGGCAACAAGTTCACCGTCATTCACTGCCAATTGGTCGAATTGTTCAAAACATTCAATTCGAAAATTCTCTTCAACAACTGATCTAAAAATCATGATACAAGCCTCATAAATCATGATTTAGCATCACGAATTCAATTATGTAATCAAAACATAAAACCGTTTTGATAAATTTTTTACCCAAATTAAGGATTTACTGTAAACTCAAAAATTCAGAGCCAATTATTCACTTTAAAAACCTGTAATTATTTTTAGATGATAGATTGCTTGATTACGAACAACTTCTATTTACAAATCAAAGTCCAATTCAAAGTCAAAATCTAGTTATTGAATTTATTATAAAATTGTAAACCTGTTATTTTACACAGAGCATATGTTTTAACTTCACAGGAAATCAATTATTCACAATTCAAACATGATCTAATTTAAATCAAATGTTTCAGATAACTTCATGATATCCATCACAAGAACAAGATGAAATCCAGAATTAAAACTTCTTTTAAAATTTCATTTACTCACCTTAATATGTAGAAGACAGAAACTGATTTCTTGAATTTATCTTGCATGTTGAATTAAAATCTTACTGCAGTTGATTTGTTGAAGTTTTACATCCTGTTGCCTTCTTGCCTCTGATTGAATTTGAAAATCTTGCATTGATTACTGAATTGTTTGTTGCTAAATCCCCTTGCCTCTGATTTCTTGATTCCGGCTTTCATTCTTGTTTCAGATTTTGCATTTTTCAGATTTTCTTTCTTTTTACAGTTTTCTTCTTTCTTTGATTTGTATTATGTTTGAGTTGAAAATGAAGAAAAGGATTTTTAGCTGAAGAATAAAAATCTTCTTTTATTTTACAACTTAATTTTAAATTAAAATATCAAGAGAATTGACACTTGTCCCATTAAGTTTTAATTATCTTACACATATGCACTCATATTTACAAATGTCTTTTAATAAGCCAAATACACTTACAAGTGTTATTTTATTTTATTTTTATAATTAATTTAAGCCTTGCATGTAATATATATGTATGTAATTATGTAATATTTACATGATTATAAAATGTGCTTATCTTTTAATAAACAAGCTTTAGATTTTAATAAATATTTAGAAAGAAAATTCATGTAAACATTTATAAACAACTTATATTTTTGATTCAATTTAATGTATCATATGTTTATAAACTTGAGAAATTGAGTTTAACTCTTTATATAAAAATTTTAAAACAAACTTATCTTATGTTAAAATTTTAAAAGGAAAGAATATTAAAACAATTGAACTTTTTATTTAAATCTTATTTAAAACTCAGGTCCAATATATATATATATATATATATATATATATATATATATATATATATATATATATATTAAATAAGAAATTAACTTTGTTATTAAAATTTAAATCTCAAATATCATTTTTAAAAGTATTGAGTCAAGTTAAAATTTCAATTTACAAATTATATATATTAAAGTTTGAAAACACTTTATTAAATTCAAAACAATATAAATTTCCCATTTCTAGTATATATATAAATATATACATTTCAGATGGAAGACATTTTAACATTAATTTTGATAATTACTATATTAAATTTTAAAACACAATTTCAAATCACAATATATACATTCATATATATTACAATTTGAATATATAGCTTTTATTACATTAAAGACTTCCTATTTACAATATATTCCAATATATATATTATAAATAGAAAATATTTTGATTAGCTTTTGAAAAATAAATCTTGCCAATTTTTAAATTGCTAAAATAAATATTCCTAAATTAAAATATTATTAGTTTTCAAAAGAATTAAACTTGTCTATTTTATATTATTAGGAAAAATGTTAATAGATATTATCAAATTATTATTATTAGCCTTTAAAAATAAATAAACTTGTCAATTTATAATATATAATTATCAAATCAATTTAATTATTAATAAAGATTATTAAATTGATATTGCTCAAAATTCTGGGTCGTCACAAAGACGGTGCTCTTTGAAGTGCAAGGGCTACTTCTACTAACCCTGAGGGTGATTCCATAATGGTTGCGGTAGAGTTGGTGCCTTCAGTTTCGTTCAGACCAGAACGAACTTGTATGGATGAATACTCGCATTGCATTGATGCTTAAGGACAGCGTTAGCATTCTAAGATGATCTGTTAAGAGAAAGAAGGTAAAGCGTAGCTTCTAGCCTCACAACTCGGAGGAATGGCCAAAACAGGGCATGCAACAGAGCTACGTGGTTATCTACCGTTAGGAGCGGTCACCCCATTCTAGAGGTTCCTTTTAGAGTTAGTTTGTGTGCAAACACCATGGTACTATAAGGCCTCGGAGTCAAGGGGTGAGGTAATCTGGTTGGCCATGTTAAAGGGGCAGCCGGCTCTGTATTAGCATCAGTGCATTTTCTAGAGGTGTATCATCGAAAGGTAGTCCCATACCTTACCATTGTTGGGTCCAATCTCCAATATGTGCCTTAAGGTTTTTATTGTAGATTCTAATGTTGGAATGTGAGATGCAAGCATTTCAGCTATTTTATCGATTTAATTAAACCTAGAAACTATGATATTCTCACTGGATTTTGATATAAAATATTTTGGTCATCGTAAGGTAAAAACCATCAGTTTTATGTATGGTGTAGTCTTACGAGATACCCTTTGTTTTAAAAGTTTTCAAATGTAGAAATCAATTTGTTTGTAACTTATTATTGAGTTTTACTCACGCTGATTTACCAGACTGGCCCGGGCGTTATTCCATGTAATGCTCGGGTAAGACCGAGCATGTTTTCCTAGGTTTAGCTGGATACTTTGAAGTTGGAGAGAAGCTGGATGGTCAAGATGTATTCACGTATATTTTTTTCCGTTGTGTTATAAAGTTTATATGTTTATCAATGAAAGGATAAGTTCCTATAATTGTTCCAATTTAGGACAAGTCTAGTGTACTCCGATACTTTATGTATAAATAAGGATGTTTCCTTTTTGTAAAGATCATTGTTTTATTATATATTATTTGTTGCATTGTGAGATTCTTTGTTGTTTAGTTTCCTTCTATCTTCTACCTTCTTCTTTCACCTTAACAAATCGGTATTTTTGGCACTAGAATATTCGGCATGTGATACAGTGGACATATTAATGTCAATTTTCGAGAGTCAAAAATCTGATTCGTTACATTCTACCTATAAATAGGCACGGGGAGGTGCACCTATTCGCTAATAGGCATCTATGTGAACGATTGCGATAGTTCAAAATGTTGCGACCTTTTACCAGATGGCGCGACCGTTTGCGTTTAAATGGACAAAAACAAAAACTGTTCGGTATGGACAACCAAATCAAGCCAACTACCAACTATAAAGAGCTAAGTGCCTTTAATACGCCTCAAATGCTCATTCGCCCACAGCGTGGATGCGGGTGAGGGTACGGGCGTGGGCATGCGCGTACGGGTTTGTGAGTTGCACACCCGCCAAGATGGCAATGCTTTCATGTCTCTCTTTATCTCATAGTAACTATAATAGTGTCCATATCTTAGTATATAAAAACAAATTGTATATTTTATTCTAAAATGTGGGACTATTCATGTAACAACCCTGGTTTGGAGATTACCTGCTAATATTGAATTATAACGGAGTTATAATTTAATATTGTAAACTAAAATAAAATTGGAGATTTTAAATCGTATATTTGGAATAATAATACATTTTGGGAATAAAAATGAGAAAATAAAGTTTAAAAGCTTTATTTTATTTGTTTGGATTAATAATGAATGAAAAATAATATTTTTAGAGAAAATGCAATAATTTTAACAATTATTGCCAATAACTTCTTTTAATAATTTTTAAAAGAAGTATGTGATTTTTAAAGGGTGTTAATTTAAATAAAAAGATGGAATTTGGTTTAAAATTGAGTTTAAAATGGTTTGTAATATTTTATATGTAAGAAAATAATTTTGTACAATTTTGGATGTTAAAAATGTAGACTTTTACATTTATTTGTTAAAATAGGGTATTTTTGTAAAATAGAGGCTTTTAATAATAACATGTTTTTAAAAACTTCAAGTTTTCTTTCTATGTAATGTAAAATATTTTATTTAAAATGTATGGAACTTTACATTGTTGTGTGAAAATTTGAAGGAAAATGTAATTTATTTTATATAGTAGTGTATATATTTGTACATTTAGTTTAAGTGTGAATTAAGTCTTTAGGCTAGTTAATTAATTTCTTTTTTGGTCCAAGCCCACTTAGCCCATGCCTAAGCCTGTAATTATGAAATAAGAAGAGAGAATCTTACATGTATGCAGATTATCTTCTTCTTTTTCAAAAATTAGAAACCAGTACACAACTCTACCACTTTCTCAGTTCCAAGCCAAATTTCAATTCCTTTTCATTTAAATTGTTGTCTTAATCAAAACAGAAGAGATTTTAAAAGGAAATCTCACTCCAAACCATATCTATTTCATCAAAATCTTTGTTTGAGAAGAGGATTTTCTTTTACTGTATTTTTTTTTGCATGTGCTGTTTCTAAGTTTTCACAGGATATAGAAGCCTATTCCACCTCAAAAATTGCCTCTTTCAACACAAATTCGAGTTTTTATCTTTATTACAGCAAGGTGAGTTGATTAACTCACATATTCCAGCAAAAGAAAGCTTCAAATTGCCAAAAATCATTGAAAAATAGCATTTTTTGTTGATGTTTTAGTTTTCTGTGAAACCAAGTCTGGGTGTTGTTTTGCATGTCTTTTTCTCTCAGTTTCTACCACGAAATGCTACCAGATTTTCTTTTATTGATAGTTCATATGTTGTAGTATAAGTAGGAAAAATTTCATAGCAAGATACTTTCATTTGATACTTGAAAACTTTGTTGCAAAAACAATGCAAACCGAGAATTTTGTCTGTACACATTTCGTTTTCTGAGTTGTTGCAAACATGGTCTGAGTTCATGTTTGAGATAGCATATCTCTTTCATTTCTTACTGAAATTCATCGATTTTATTTTTATTTGAAAGATAACGTTTTCTACTATATGCATACTAATTTTAGTTCAATCCGAGGTTGTTCGATCCTCTGTTTCATGCCTGAAAGTTAAACCCGAGATGGTTTTCAGGCCCGGACATTTTTGTTGTTTTTAACTGTTGCAAACATGCCCTGAGTTAATGTTTGAGACAGCGTAACTTTTTCTTTTTTAGTCAAAATTCATTGATTCTTTTTTTTGTTTGAAAACTAAGGTTTTTTAGTATGGGCATATCAGTTTTTAGCTTAATTTGAGGTCGTTTGGACTCTGTTTTAGGCCTATAGTTTAAATCCAAGATGGTTTTCAGGTCTAGGCGCACTTGTTTTTTGAACTATTGCAAACATGGCCAGAGTCCATGTTTGAGACAGCGTAACCTTTTTATTTCTAGTCAGATTAACTATTTCTTTTTTATTTGAAAGCTGAAGTTTTTTAGTATGTGAAAACTAATTTTCAACACAATATGAGGTCGTTTGTTCCTCTGTTTTAGGCCTATAAGTTGAACCTAAGATGGTTTTCAGGCCTGGGCACATTTGTTTTTTGAACTTTTGCAAACATGGTCTGAATCCATGTTTGAGACAGCGTTCCTTTTTTACTTCCAGTCAGAATTCATTGATTCTTTTTTATTTGAATGCTGAAGATTTCTACTATGTGCATACTAATTTTTAGTTCAATCAGAGGTCATTTGTCCACCTGTTCCATGTATGTTAATTAAACCCGAGAGGGTTTTCAGACCTGAGCAGAATTCAACATGGCTTGAGTCCATGTTTGAGATTTTAATTCTTTATCATTTCATATCGGAATTCAATGAATCTTTTTCTAGTTCATAGATAAATTATTCTACTTTGTGTGCATAAAATTTAGACCATTCCGAGGTCATTAAGCCTTTCAAATTATGTCCGAAAGATGAACCCAGAGAAGATTTCAAACCTGGGTATTGTTTTTGGCATGTGCATTTTTGTATTCTGTCTTGTTTTCTAATCTGTTTACCGACTTTTGTGTCTTATTTTTGTGATATTTATTATTTTTGTGATATTTATGAACTATTTTGAAGGCCATGAAGCCTATCATTAGGCGAGCCAGAATTTTGAATTTTTGATTCAAAACAAATCGATTTTTGAGATGTTTTCAAATGTCGGTTTTGTTGTTTTTCGATGATTTTTATTTGATTTCGAGCATGGATTTTTCCAAACAATTTTAAAATAATTTTTAAAATAAATTGGCAATTAAAATAATTATTATATAATATTTGTAAATTATTTTTAGCTATAAAATTTAATTATTCTCTGTAATAAGGGAATTTTCAAATATTTTTTTCGAAATTGATTTCGGAAATAGGTTTTAAAAACTCGTTTTCTCAAGTAAATTATTTTATATATAAAGTACACATTTTTGCACTATTCGAGCGAACGAGAATGAGAATTAAACGGTTTGGTAAAAGACGTGGTATGGGACACATGCGTTTATCTTATTGGTTAATTCCTGACTTGTCCATTTGATTGTTTTGACCTTCGGGTCAAGTTTACCGATGAGATGAGGTAAACTTTTTACAGCTTTGAGTGTGAAATTTACTAGTGGTTAGTAAACCGTTTAGTGAGAACGTGTGGTATGGGACGCACGTTTACACTTTTCGGGTTCCTATCCGAGAGTTTGTGACACATTTGCCATTGCGGCGTATTGCCAGTACTGGAGCTTTGGGTCATTGCCATTGCGGCGTATTGCCAGTACTGGAGCTTCGGGTCATTGCCATTGCGGCGAATTTGTCATTGTAAGGTATTTTACTTCGGGCATGGTACCATATTTGAGAGATTAGTACTTGGCAGGCGTCAACCACATGCACGTGCAAATTTTTTAAGATGATTTCATTGATTATTGTGATTTCCCAACTGTATTGCTCATACTTTGTTGGCCTTTCGAGCATTTGAGATATTATACATATAGCGATAACCTTATGGGAACTTGAACTCCTTTGAGTTCTATCTTTGAGATTTGAGTTGCCTACACTGGCGTTAATTGAGATTTTCCTTTTGGCGTTTATTTGGGATTTATATCATGCTATTTGGATATATATATATATATATATATATATATATATATATATATATATATATGAGATAGTGATTTCTTTGGAAACACTTTTGAGTTTGCCGATATGGCGGGTTTGGGATTTCTCTTTTTTTAGGAGTTATGATTTTCCTTAAACTATTTTTTTGATGACTTATGGTATGCCAATGATACGTGGCTTGCTATATTTAGCGTTTTGTGCATATCTTTTGAGATTGTATATTTGTGTAGTGATATCATTTCATAACTTAAAGTGACCATACTTATAATTATAATAGTTTCTTCTCTTTTGAGAAGAATATCACCCTCATCCTCATACTGCTATCTTTTAACCATATTAACTGGACTAGACTGACCTACGTATATTCGGGTTAGACCGAAGTATTTAAGGTTAGGTACCCGTTGGACATAGCCTTTTTACTTTCGCTTGGATATTTTTCTATCGCATTTTTGATGTAGCTTTTTATGTAGACTCTGATATGTATATTTTTGACTCGTTGTATATTGTTTGGTCATCATACCACTTATATGTATCGTTTTGTATTATACTGGGGATGTATCTGTATATATATGTATATATCTGTTGTTTTTTGTTCTGTGATGTGATTTGCATTTGATTATTATATTTTGTTCTAATAGATCCATCATCCACCTATAGTTTTGTATTAAGTATTTACTGGATATGTCGATCCACTTAAGTTGAAAAATAAATTAGAGCATTTTTTGACATATTCAATAGATATTTAAGATAAGGCTATAGATGGTTGCGCTTAATCAGTCCTATTCCATGCATTAGAAGACAGTATTACTCAGTAATACTCTTTGTTAATATGGGTCTCGGGGTAGGGCGCCACAGTTCATTTCCCAGGGCATTTATTTCCTTGCATTTCCCAATAAATACTCACTCGTTTCTAACAATCTCCCACATGAATTAGTATTTTCTCAATTTTCTTAAATTTTGTGAAACATTTATCGTATCGGTTAAAGTAGCACATTGGCCTTGAACTTTTCTAGTGTTTATCCTTTTGACATACTGGCGAATCAGTGGACTTAGGTTGTCTTTGAACTTTAAGCCTATTGTGTAAATCTAAAATAGAAAACACACAATAATTGTTTCTTATCATCCTTGGTTCTCCATTTGTGTTCGATTTTGCCATGAACACCAGCTTGGACTCATGAGTGCTTGGAGAATTTAGCCTTAAAATTCTCCTTGAAGTGGCGCCTTCACACTCACGTAGGTGATTCTATGTAACAACCCGCATATTTATCGAGTTTGTATTTAAATATTTTATTTAAATATTAACTCGTTAATCGGATTTTGGTCCGAAAAGCTACTTTTTGCAAACGGTCGAATTAGGACTCGAGACCACTTCCATTGAGTTCGAAATGTCATTTACAACTTTTTTTAAGTATAAACATCGATAGGTTTGGAGTTAGTGAAATTTCACTAACTTTTCCCGCTTTGGACTTTGGGTTAGTTTAGCCTATTAAGCCCAAGTTCCAACCCTCTTCTCCTCACTCTTCATAAATTTCCTAACTAATCAAGCTTTGGCATTAATGGTGGAGGGAATGGGAAATTAAAATTCCAAAACTCAAATTCAATTGCAATCCATCTTTCTACTCCAAATTCAAGAAGAAGACATTGGATTCAAGCTTCTTGTGCTTAGATAGAAGAAGGATTGATTCTTGCTTGCTTAAAACTTCATTTTCATTGATATTTGGTGCAAAGGTGAGATTTTTATCTCCAAATCTAGTCTATAACTATATTGGACTGTTGGGAATGATTCTCTATCACTTTTGCATGCACATTTGCATTTGGTTTGGATTGGATTGGCGAAAAACTCCAATTTTTAGCGTTTTGGTGAATTTTCTGCACTTAGGTCGTTCTGGCCATTTTTAGGTCGTTCGGAGTTAAGTCGTTCGTCCCTAGGTCGTGAGTCGTTCACGAGTTAAACTTAGGTCGTTCTGGCCATTTTTAGGTCGTTCGGAGTTAAGTCGTTCGTCCCTAGGTCGTGAGTCGTTCACGAGTTAAACTTAGGTCGTTCTGGCCATTTTTAGGTCGTTCGGAGTTAAGTCGTTCGTCCCTAGGTCGTGAGTCGTTCACGAGTTAACCCTAGGTCGTTCTGGCCATTTTTAGCTCATTCGGAGTTAAGTCGTTCATCCATAGGTCGTTTACGAGTTATCCCGATAGGTCGTTGGACCTTATCTCGTTAGGTCGCTCCTGGCCTAACCCTTAAGTCGTGCAACTCTTAAGTCGTGCAACCCTTAAGTCGTGCAACTCTTAAGTCGTGCAACCCTTAAGTCGTGTAACCCTTAAGTCGTGCAACTCTTAAGTCGTGCAACCCTTAAGTCGTGCAACCCTTAAGTCGTGCAACTCTTAAGTCGTGCAACTCTTAAGTCGTGTAACCCTTAAGTCGTGCAACCCTTAAGTCGTGCAACCCTTAAGTCGTGTAACTCTTAAGTCGTGCAACCCTTAAGTCGTGGAACCCTTCAGTCACGCAACTCTTAAGTCGGTCACGAGTTATCCTGTTAGGTCGCGATCTCTGTTAAGTCGGCCATGTTGGGTCGTGAGTCATCGTTAGGTCGCGAACACCTCTAGGTCGCAACCACTAAGTCGCTTGACCCCTTAGACCCCTAGGTCGCAGCCGTTAGGTCGTATGACCCTTGAGTCGTTAGGTCGTTAGACCTCATTTTGTCTTCACTAGGTCGTACCGTTTTGGTCGGGGCGCTGCCCCGCACCCCGCCGGGGGCGCTGCCCCCTGGACCCCCGCGACCTGACCGGGCAGGTCGAACCCCGTAAGCGGTGGCGTTGCCCCCGCACCCCCACCTTGGGGGGTTGCCACCCCCCCTGGACCCCCCTCCGTAGGGGATCTTATCTGAAAAACATTGAGCTGATTTCCTTGGATTTTATTCACATCTCCGTATGCGATTTTTATGACTGATTGTTTCTACAATTGCTTCTGTGTTTTGTCACTTTATAATATAAAGGTTTCAATACTAGTAGTAAATATCAAAACTCTTTTAACAAACAATTTCAACTCTATTTTTAATAACAAAGCTCTTTACTTAAACCGTTTTCCAATCTATTAGTATATACAAACCTTTACCTCACTCGGATGAGAAATCTAATTAAACGACTTAGTAAAACAAGTGGTATGAAACGCTTGCGTTCACTTCGTCGGTTAATTCTTGGACTTGTTCGATTGAACCTCTTGTGACAATTTTATTAGTGAAGATTTACAGTTTGTTCGTAAATATTTAAGTTAAGCAAGTGGTTATGGGACATGAAGCTAAACTTCTATATTTACTAGCTTAGTGTAATTGACACTTCTCGTTGATCATGACGATCATTCTGATGATTTAGACTAGCAACTGTGCGATGTCTCTTGTTGCGAGGTTAGACTAGACACCACTTGTGTGATTCCACTCACACATACCTTTTTGCTTTTTGGTTAGTCTGGACCTTAATCTGTGTGATTCCATTCACACATGTGGGGTAGCTCCCCTTGGTCTTCGGACCGTCATGTGATAGGCCTCTTTCTCTTTTCTATGATTTCTGGAATTCTTGCATTGATTTCTAGAATTTATGTCATTGACTTGTTATGAGTACAAGTTTGGGGTATGATGCCCTTTTCGAATCTTTGAGAAGATTCTTGTGATATTGATTATCTCTTATTGATTGATCTTCTGTTGATCATTATTTACATACTTATAGTGGTATGTCATTATGGATGTTTATGTTTATGCCATATCTTTTATGTTATATCATGTCATCTGATATTTATAGCTAGACTGACCCGTTTATTATTTTCTTAAATAATACTCGGGTCAGACCGAGATGTTACAGGTGCTTCTGCTTGACTTCTTCCCAGGGATTCATCACTCTGACTTTTGGCTAACTGTTTAGATTAGCAGTTTTTGTTGTATACACTTGAGATATAGACTCATAGTTGTATTCTTTTGTATAGCACGTGTTGCTATTCTTTTGTATTATCGTGGAACTTACTGACCACTACTCTGATGTACACTTTCATGTGTTAGTTATATATTCATATCTTCTTCCGCCTTTGTGATATGGATGTCTGTGACTGATTTGTGATATGATTATTTCTATGTTTGTTTCCGAAGATTATTTATAGCCACCGTGTGATAAGCAATTACATGGATGGTCGCTCCTCAACAGCCTCATTCTCCGTGCTAGTTGACAGCACTACTCCGGAGTGTTCTTGGCTAGCGTGGGTATAGAGGTGGGGCGTCACATTCTATAAAGGGTATTTCACAATACCCCACTTGGTTCTTAATATTACCAAGTGTAGACATCATTAAAAGTATCAAAATTCATCCTATTCTCCGACGAGTAGTGCATTGATTTAACATAGGAATGGTTTGAATATTAAAAGTGCTATCAAGTTTATCTAAACTTAGTTGTCCCTTTGAACCAAGATCTTGGATCTCCATTCAGCTAGGTGGGGTTTCCATTTAAAGAAACCTTTTAGTTTATGGGCCTTAATCCTATTTCTGTCGACACCTTAACCTTCTCTCTAGGTAAACCTTTTGTTAGTGGATCCACAATGTTATCGTTTGATCTTACGTAGTCAATTGTGATAACCCCATTGGAGAAAAGTTGTCTAACAGTTTTATGTGTACGACGAATACGTCTAACTTGCCATTGTAAAGCTCACTATTTTCCCTTTCAATAGCTGATTGGCTGTTGCAATGTATTCTTATTGGAGGTACATTTTTTTCCCAATTTGGAATACCTTCTAAAAAACCTTGTAGCCAATCCGCTTCTTCTGCAGCTATGTCTAAGACAATAAATTCTGATTCCATGATTGATCTTGCTATACAAATTTGTTTAGAGGATCTCCAAGATACTACCTCACTAACTAAGCTAAAGATTATCCACTAGTGGATTTTATATTTGATGAACCGGTTATCCAATTTGCATCACAATACCCTTCTATTACAGATGGGTACCTGTCATAATGAAGTCCATGATTTTGTATATACCTTAGATATCCTAGTAGAATTATAGCTTTCCAGTGATTTTTCCTGGGTTTCCAGTATATCTGGTTAGTTTACTAACAACATATGCTATATTAGATCTAGTGTAGTTCATTACGTACATAATGTTGCCTAGTATATGAGAGTACTCAAGTTGGTAAATACTATCTCCGCTATTTTTAACCCAGTTTTGGTTCAAGTCTACAGGTGATTTTGCTGATATTATATTGTGTTGTTTAAAATTTTCAAGTATTTTCCCAATGTAGTGTGATTGAGACAACATATATCCTTGGTTGGTTTTATGTATTTTTACACCAAGTATCACATCAGCGATTCCCAGGTCTTTCATGTCAAATCTGGTAGAGAGCATATCTTTTATAGATTTTATTATCTCCTTGATACTTCCAAATATTAGAAAATCATCTACATATAGACATGCATTGGCATATCCTATATTTGTATGTTTAGAGTAGACACATTTGTCACATTCATTTATATGAAATCTATTTAGTATCATGTTTTTATCAAATTTTTTATGTCATTGCTTAAGCGCTTGCTTAAGCCCATACAATGATTTTCTTAATCTAAAACCATACTTTCATTTCCAGTTTTAGGAAACCTTCAGGTTGTTTCGTGTATATTTCTTCTTCTAGTTCACCATTTAAAAATGCTGTCTTTATATCCATTTGATGTATTTCTGAGTCAAGTACGAATGAAAATGCTATTAGCATTCTTATTGATGTTATTCTAGTTAATGGAGAGTATGTGTTAAAATAGTCCAGGTCTTCATTTTGTCTGAATTTTTGAACCACAAGTCGAGCTTTATACTTGTCTATTGAACCATCATGTTTTAATTTCTTCTTAAATATCCATTTGTTATCTAAGGTCTTGCATCCTTTAGGTAAATTAACTAACTCCCATGTATGGTTTGCCATAATGGATTCAATCTCATTGTTAATGGCCTTCTTCCACTAGGGGCATCGACGGAGGACATAACTTGTTTGCATGTTAATGGATCGTCTTCTAACATAAATATGCAGAAGTCTGGTCCAAAGTTTTTTATTTCCTTGATCTTTTGCTTCTCCTTGGTTCCTCCACTATTTGATCAACACTATTTTGCTGATCATTATCAATATTTTATTCAGTATCCTCAAGAGAATTTGAGATTTCAGTTCTCTTGGTCTCTTTTGAGTATAATTTCAGTACATTGTTTCAAAGGGTATACATGTTCAAAAAATCGAGCATTTCTCGATTCTATGATGGTAGTTACATGAATATCATCAATTTTGGATTTGCGTACCAAAAACCGATAAGCAGCACAGTTTTGTGCATATCTAATGAATACACAACCAATTATTTTTCGTCCAATTTTGAATTTCTTTGGTTTAGCTGCCACCACCTTCACAATACACCCCCACACTTTTAAGTATTTGTAGGATGGTAGTCTATTTTTCCAAAGTTCATGGGGAGATTTAGATTTTTTCTTCCATTGTATCTTATTCAAAATATGATTTGTGGAAAGATTAACTTCTTCCCAGAAGTTATCTAGCAAGCTAGAAGTTATTAGTAAGGCATTTATCATTTCTTTAAGAGTTCTACTTTTTCGTTCGGATATACCATTGGATTGAGGTGTATAGGGGACTATACTTTGGTGTATCATACAATGCTCGATGTGGAAGTCCTTAAAGGGAAACTCATATCCTCCTCCTCTATCACTTATTAAAGCTTTTATTTTCTTGTTGAGTTGACTTTCAACTTATGCTATATACTATTTAAACATGTCGAATGCCTTGTCCTTGCTTCTAAGGAGATACACATACATTGTACAATCATCAATGAAGATAATGAAATACCTTTTTCCACCTCTATTTTGACATAATTTTAAGTCACATACATCTGTGTATTAGGTGTAGAAGTTCAGTTTCTCGTTCAACATGGTGAAACAAGGTTGTTGTCAATTTTGCTTCTGCACAAACTTGACATTTATAGTTGGAATCTATTTTGCATTTTGGTATAAAGTTTAGATTAATCAATTTTCGCAAGGTATCAAAATTTACATGGCCTAATCTAGAATGCCTTACGTTAGAAGAGTAAAAAATATAAGCAGAAGATTCAATTTTATTCATATCATTATTTCATACAATATGGTTACATTTGCTTTAAATAAACCATCACACACATAACATCTTCCTACATACACTCCATTCCTTGACAACACAAACATATTAGACAAAAAGTGAGTTTGAAGCCATGCTTGCTAAGCAGGGATTCGAAAATTAGGTTTTGTGCCTCTAGAACGTGAAGAACATCTACCAAATTTAGTTCTTTTCCAGAAGTCATTTTCAATACAATCTTTCCCTTGCCTTCGACTTTTGATGTAGATGAATTGTCCATAAAAAGTTGTTCATCCTTGGTAGCAGTTTTGTAGGTTGAAAACATCTACTTATTTGCACATATGTGTCGTGTGGCTTTGCTGTCTACAAACCATTCCTTCGAGTTACCAATAAGGTTGTATCCGGACACTACTACACATAAGTCCATATCAGATATGCTTTCTGAAATGTTAGCCATGTTTGCTTCTGTTTTCTTTTTCTTGGGTGCATGACGTTCGATGTCTTTGTGCCCTTTCTTTCCACAATTATGGCATGAACCTGAAAATTTCTTTGATTTCTTAGGAGCATGCTCATGTTTCCTTTTTGGGTATCTCGGACTCGACTATATTTGCCTTGGCAATCATGGTTTGCGAAGTCTTCTTCTTAGATTTTCTGTTATCTTCCTCAATCCTCAATCGAACTAAGTTCCTCCATTGTCATCTCCTTGCACTTGTGCAAAAGGTAGTTTTTGAAATCTTTCCATGATGGAGGAAGTTTTTCAATTACAGCGGCACTTGAAAGGATTTGCTTAGAGTCGTTCATTCATCGTGCAGTTTGTGGATGATGAATTGTAGCTCCTGAATCTGGTTGATAACGTTCTTCGCATCAATCATTTTGAAGTCAATAAATTTTCCTGCTATGAATTTCTTCATGCCCGCATCTTCGGTTTTGTACTTTTTCTCTAATTCCATCCAGAATTCATTGGAAGTTCAAGTAGTACAGTATACATTGTATAGTGTAACATACCCTATCTAAAGGCTGAAGTTAAGCGCTATAGACGCTGCAGTCAACTATAGTATTGACTTTCAGTGACCAAATATGGTAATGTTAATGGTATCCATAATATCAGAAGCACTTGAATATGAAATAAAACATCATAAATTAAAAAAAAAATCTGATTACATTTCAAAAAAACAATTCATATCCAAGTTACATAATCACATTCATTTCCTAGGTTCAGATAAAATATAATTATTATATAAATACGCCAAGAGCGACATATGATGATGCCCCTTAGTCGACCAGAGTACTATGTATTCATAACTGACTTAATACAATACGGCGGAATAACCAAAATAAAACTGCAACTCGTAATAGCTATCCGTCAGCCTCTTGCTCATCTTCGGTAGCTTTATTCGTCATCCTACTAAAAGCCGGTAAACCGCAACCCTTAGCTTACTCAAATCAATTTTGAGCACCCGAGAGTTTAAGGGCAAAACATAAACTTCAATTCAGACATAAAGCCTGGTGTGAATAATACTATACATCTCGGTATTTGATATTAAGTGAGACCATGCCACTTAGCAGAATGGGTTTCCCCTTACCAATATCCCTTTAAAACATGTCTTCTTCCTAAATCCATTTCCTACAACCAAAACTAGTTAAAACTATAAAGCATTATCATTGAAAAGCCTTTCCTTCAAAATCTATAAAACCATAGAAATACCTCTTTAAAGCCTTTAAACATTACCTTTCGAAACCATTGGAAAACATTTCCTTTCAAACCATTCGAAACAGTTGGAAAACCTTTCCTTTTAGACCTTTCGAAACCATTGGGTAACCACCCCTTAGAAACCTTTCTTTAAACCTTTCGAAAGAATCAAACATTTATAAACAGCAAACCTTTCGAAAGCATTTGGGTTCAATTTAAAACATCTAAAAACACTTGTCGAAACCATTAAAATCTAAACCATCTGAAAACTATAGGTTGTACCTTCAACGGAGCAAAAGGGTCATAAAACATTTACATCGAAAGCATTCCTAAGTAAAGAAAAGATGGTGTCGAAACTAGCCTTTCAAAAGCATTAGGGAAGCAGCTAAGTTTTAAAAACAAAGTATACCTTCCGAAACCATTGGGGTCGAAAGGAAGAAAAGCGACAGCTAAGAGATTTTGACCCCGACGAAAGTATTTACTTAAAACAAAAGGCGCAACCCATTTGAAACCATTCCTTTAAAACATCTGACTCAGCTGAAAGCCAACTAAGTCGAAAGGATGTCTTTCGAAAGCAAAGCAGGCACGTTTTCATTTAAAAGCAAAGACACGCTTCGACCCCTTAGGAACCTTTGGTTTCGACCTAGTTCCTTCTTCCTTAATCCAGTTCACTCTGTACTAACTTATTGATACTATGTGCATTAGTTTCGATGGCATGCAGGCAGTAGTACATGGTCGGAAGCCCTATGCCGAAAGTGGCGAAACATGCTATATATATGTAAAACTGATTTTTAACCTTTTTAAGTAATCTTTTTAACTAACCTATCTTGTTTGTCAAAATCTTATTGGCTAATTTTCCTTTCTAAAAGTGCTACCAATATTTCAGAAATAAACAATTAAAATCATTTATAAAAAACCACTTCTCCTTTTATAAATAAATAAAAATTTAAGTCCCATATCATAAATAATTTTATAATTCACCAAAACACTTAGGAAAATTTTTAAAAAATTCCATAAAATCTTTTTTAATGTGTTTAATAACATATATAATTTCTAGACCCAAATTATATATAATTTAACCGTAAATTACGTTAAACCCAATAAATCATTTTTTACTAGAAAATTAAAAAAATATTCACATTAGCTCAGAAAATTATGAAAATTGAAAGTCATCTCTAAAATATCATTTCTTATCTATATCAAAAATCGCAAGGCATTTGGATGTCGTTAATAGGATTTTCACATTAAAACATATCATAAAACCTACATGATTAGCATAAATCATTAACAAGCATATATAAATAATTAATCATTCAAAAACAAGGAATAACCATGCAAAATATTTTGGATTCATCTTAAGACCGAAAAAAATTAAAAAACGAGATGTAGTCATTATTCACCTTAGTTTTTGAGATTAAAAGTTTGAAATTTGGATTAAGTTGATTAATCTTCTTCCTTTAGCTCTTTCTTCCTCTTGTTCTTGCTAATGGTGGCTGACCTCTTTGTTTAATTATTTGCAAATGATTTGAATGTGAGGATACACGGCTAAGGGTTTAGGGTATTAAAATGCTCGTTTTCCTATTTTTCCCTCACCTGTTATACTCAACTATTTTATTTTAGTTCGTTTGTTATCTAGGCACAGCTACCCCATATTAATTACAAATCTCAACCCTCAATCATCGCATTATTTTATTTAATTTAGCTAATTAAATATCCTAATAATGTTACTAAAAGTATGGGGTGTTACAATCTCCCCTCCTTAAAGAATTTCATCCTCGAAATTACGATAAGATACATAACAGTCAAACATAAAGGTAAAACATACCATCAAACAAATCAAGATAAGCGTCTCTTATCCTGCTCTCAGTCTTCCAAGTACAGTCTCTCTCATCGTCGCTCCACTGGACTTTCACTGATCTGACTTTCTTGTTCCTTGCGCTATTCTCATCTCTCCGACTATACAAATTGGCTTTCTAACTATTTTCAAGTCTAGTTCTACTACTATGTCATATAACACAGTCGGTGCAATAGTAGTCTCCGAGTCTCTAACACACTTCCTTAGATGAGAAACATGGAAAACATCGTGGACTCCTGCCAAACTGCTCGGTAAATCTATTCTATATGCGAGTTTCCAAATCCTCTCTACTATAGGAAATGGTCTTACGAGTTTCGGTGCCAACTTTCCCGATTTTCTGAATCTAATCACACCCTTCATCGGTCATACCTTAATAAACATATGATCTCCAACAGTGAGCACTAAGTTTTTTCGTCTTCTATCTGCATAACTCTTCTATCTAGATTGAGCTCCCTTCAACCTAGCTCGAATCAACTCAACCTTCTCTACATCTTCTCTAACCAAATCCGGACCAAAAACCAACATATCCCCGGTCTCTAACCAACAAACAGGAGATTTGCATGGCCTTCCATACAAAACTTCAAACTATGTCATCCTTATACTAGCCTGATAACTGTTCTTATATGAAAACTCGACTAAGTGTAGACGGTCTTTCCATGATCCCCCTAAAATTTATCACACAAGCTCTTAACAAATCCTTTAAGACTTTGTTAACTCTTACTGTTTGCCATCGGTCTGTGGATGGTAAGCGGTACTCATCTTGAGCTTGGTTCCTAAAATATCCTAGTCTCTTCCGGAACTCATTAGCGAACACGGAATCTCTGTCACCTACTATATTACTAGGAATGTCATGCAGTCTAACCACATTCTTTATAAATAACATAGCCAAAACAGGTGTAGTCCTACTTGACTTAATTGGAATGAAATGGGCACTCTTGGTCAGTCTATCCACTATGACCCATATACTTTTATTTCCTCTACTGGATCTTGGCAACCCATCTATAAAATCCATAGAAATAGAATCCTACTTCCATATCGGAATATCCAATGGCTATAGCAACCTACTTGGCTTCTGATGTTCGGCCTTTACCTGTTGACAGTTCAAACACTGCTTTACCCATAAGCCTACATACCCCTTTATATATTCCCAGAAGAAACTTCTCTTCATACATCTTAGTTCCCTCTAGAAGAATAGTGAATTTCGAACGATGATATTCCTCTAAAACTTCATTTCTAATGTCTCCAACATTCGGAACACACAGTCCTCCTTTCTTTCTCAACCATCCATTCTGGTCAAGACTAAAATCATTTAGGTCATTGCTCTCTAATTCTACCTTCAACTTTTGATCCTTTCACCCAATATTGGATCCTTCTCCTATTTAGAAGAAAATCCTATCAATAAATATTGGTCGAACTTCTAAACAAGATAGCACAACATATCCTTCGCTAGACCCAGCCTCAGATCTCCACTGCAATCTACAAGTCGTTAATGCTTCCAAATTTTTCCACTCAGCTATCATAGACAACACCGCATTCTGATGCTTTCTGCTAAGTGCATCTACGACTTTGTTTCCTTTCCTCGATGTGTACTCAATTCCAAAATCATAAGCTACTAAAAACTCCAACCATCTCTGTTGTCTCATGTTCAACTCCTTCTAAGAGAACAAATACTTCAACGACTTATGATCCGTATAAAGCTGAATCCTCTCTCCCAAAAGGTAATGTCTCCACACCTTCAATGCAAATACCACTGCAGTCAACTCCAAGTCATACATTGGATGTCTAACCTCATGCGGTCTAATCTTTTAAGAAGAATAAGCAATCACTTTACCTTTATGCATCATACAGCTCCTAATCCAGTTCCACACGCATCTGTATAAACTACCAAATCCTGATTCCCCTCTGGAATTATCAGCATAGGTGGATGGGTCAATAAGTATTTCAAGCTCTGAAATACTTACAATTATCGGTCCACGCAAACTTCACATCCTTTCGTGTTAGCTTGGTCATCGGTGCTGCTATCCATGAAAAATCCTTCATGAATCTCCTATAATATCCAGCCAATCCAAGAAAACTCTTTATCTCAATTACTATCTCGGGTCTCTTCCAATTATTAACCGCTTTAATCTTAGTCTGATCTACAGATAATCTTTTCTCTCAAACTACATGACCAAGAAACTTCACTTCCTTCTTTCAAAAATGACACTTCGATAACTTCGTCCTCAGCCGATGCTGCCTCAGCGTGTCAAGCACAATTCTAAGATCAAACTCATGCTTCCTTCCGTCTTTAGAGTATATAAAAATATCATCTATAAAAACTAACACAAACCTATCCAAGTGCTCTTGAAAAATTCGGTTCAAAGAATGTCGGTGCATTAGTTAGTCCAAATGGCATCACTAACCATTCGTACGATCCATATCTAGTTCTAAACGCTGTTAAAGGAATACTATCCTTTGTGACTCTAAGCTGATGAAAACCTGTTATCAAATCCAACTGAGGAAATACCTTGGCTCCACTCAATTGATCGAATAAATCATCATTTTTTGCAATGGATATCGATTCTTTATCATCTCCTTGTTCAACTTACGATAATCGATACATAACCTCAGTGATCCATCTGGCTTCTTAGCAAACACTACGGCTGCTACCCAAGGTGAACTACTCGGTCTAATAAAATTATTGCCTTCCAAATCCACCAACTGCACCTTCAGCTCTCGCATCTCTGTAGGTGTCATTCTACTTGGCGGCCTACTCAGTGATTCTGCTCCAAGCACAAATCCATCTGAAACTCAATGGCTCGTTTCGGCGGCAGTCCTACTACCGTCTTAAAACGTCTATGAATTCTCTAACCATGAAAACTTGATTCAACTCATCTTCTAGCTCCATAACACCCAACAAAGTATTCACCTCACAGTTAGGGTTTTCTATGGTATATACTATCTGATTACTACAGTCAGGGTGTCTAAGCGATATTTTCCTATCATGGTAAAATATCATAGCGTCATACTTACTTAACCAGTTCATACCCAATATAATTCTAAGCCCTACGTAGTCAAATACATGCAAACTACAAACAAATGTATGACCTAACAAATCAAACTCTAAGTGGTCACATCTCATCCCAAGTGTTGCATACCTTTCTATTGGATTTGCAACCCATAAGGAAGTAACTAGGTATATGGGTTCTAGGTTAAGCTCATCTATCAACCAACGAGATATAAAAGAATGTGATGCACTAGTAATGAATAGAACGCTAACAGACATGCAATGAATCTGAAGCGTACCTCCCAACACTGCCTTTCCTTTTTCTTATGTTGTTGGTCCTGATGCAGCAGGCTCCAATGCAAACACCTTTCCCCTTCCATCCTTAGCAGACACTTTACATTGATTCTTATAATGACCAATCTGATCGCAGTCGAAGTATCTAATGTTCTTATTCCCGACTTCCTTCTCCTTTCTAGTATGACACTCATTTTCAAAATACCCCTTCTTATCGCACTTGAAACAAAAAACCTCATACTTTCCTTTCTTCACAGCTCTACCGTTCTGAGCAACCTTCTTATGAAAGAACTTTTTCTATTGACCCTGCCCAATATGGACCTCTTTCGCCTCATTCTTTTCCAAAGAAGCAAACATCTCCTCATGTCTTAAAGCCATTTCCACCACAACATCACAAGGATTCTGATATGAGGTAATTTACCCTTACCAACTCAGGCTTCAACCCCCTTACGAACTTCTCATTTCTCTTCAATACGGTATCCATAGTAGCATACCCATACCTTGCCAACTCCTCAAATCTCCTAGCATACTCCAAAATAGATATCTCTCCCTGCTCCAACTTAGCAAACTTTCTGAGCAAAGAAAACTACACCATAACAAACATGAACCTCTCCTAAAACCTTTTTCTAAACTCAACCCATATCACCGCCTCTTCATCCACTCCAGCTGTCACACTATTCCACCAAAATAAAGCTGCTGCCTGAAGCTGTCTTGAAGCAAGCCTCCTCTTCTGCTCATCATTGAGCCCCATGTCTATAAAGATCCTTTCACAATGCAGCAGTCAGTTCTCCACTTCTATAGCATCCTCAGTTCCAATAAAGGGCTTCCCTCCAAGCCTAGCATAATCTCTGCTCAAGATAGCATAATGATCACCACCGAAGCTTCATGAACTCCTACTCCAGCATTTCCTCCAACCACACCAGCAGCAATTCCAGCTTGCATCATATTCATGAAACACTGATACATAGCTCTCATATCCACTTGTGGGACCCCAGCATCAACATTCCCCGCTAGTGCCTGACCTTGATTCCTTCTAGTATTCGGTCTGAAATTTCCATTTGTGGTGGTGCTTCCTTCAAGATTCACTCTTTCACTTCTAGCGTCCATATTTGTATTCAAGTCTCATGAGATATAGAAAAATAGCCTAAAAGAGATAGGATACTAGAGATATAGCGTATACTTATATAGCAAATACAAGTACGTTACTATAGCGTTATCCCATATCCCGATCTTAACTCTATTTCCTAAGGATTATTTTTTCAAAAATCATTTTAGTTTAAATTCTTTTATAAACCTGTGCTCTGATACCAAGTTGTAACATCCTCTAGCTGGAGGTCCGAAGCTAAATGCTACATATGCTGCAGTCATGTATACTATTAACTTCCGGTGACCAAATACGGTAATGTTAATGGTATCCATAATATCAGAAGCATTGGAATATGAAATAAAACATCACATATTAAAACAATTTTATGATTATATTTCAAAACAACAATTCATATCCAATTTACACAATCCCATTCGTTTTCCAAGTTTAGATAGAATATAATTATTACATAAATATGCCAAGAGTGGCATATAATGGTGCCCCCCGGTTGACCAAAGTACTATATAGTCGTAACTGACATAATACAACACATTGAAATAAATAAAGAAAAATTGCAACTCCTAATAGCTATCCATCAGCCTCCTGCTCATTTTAGGTAGCTTTATTCGTCATCCTACTAAAAAACTATAAACCTCAACCCTCAACCTACTCAAATCAATTTTGAGCACCCAAGAGTTTAAAGGGAAAAACATAAAATTCGAGTCAGACATAAAGCCTCATGGGAATATGTCTATATGTAACGACCCGTAAACTTCGATGATTAAATTCGTTAATTTAATAAGATTTTTTTATTAAATCTAGAAAGAAATAAAAAATTTATAATATAAAATGAAGCGAATGTTAGAAATGTAATGTAGCAATGGTAATTAAAATTAAATTTTGACAATTGGAGTGAAATCTCAATAATGTAATAGTGTAAATTGTTGCACTTGGTTATAAAATAGAAAATGAGTAAATAAAAATAAGTGTTGAATTAACCAATGAAATAATATATCGCTTAATTGTAACTGAACGTAAATTCAGGTAATAAGGTTAAAGCAAGTTGATAAATAACAAATTTAGTGCAATCCCAATTAGTTGAAACAATTGCAAGGTCATAAATGATTGTAAATAGTAAATTGGGAAAAAAATTCAAAGTTATATTAATTGATGAAATAATACGTAATAAGCTGTAATTTGGGGAAAAAAATCAATATTAGATAATTAAAATGTTAATTTGATTAGAAACTGTGAATAAATATTTGGAAATAATGTTAATTCTATTTACAAAATATGATAAGTGGAAATAAAAAGAATGGGAATAAAGATTTATCAATTTTTTGGGGTTCGAACTATAATAATTGGATTAATTACAATCAAATGAAATTAAATATCAAAACATTATGTTAATTGAAATTAAAATGGAATTTGAGAATATTTATGTAATAGATCATGAATCCAATGTTAATTTCATCCATTTGACAATAATGAATTGAATAATGGAACGAAAAATAATTAAATGGAATTATTGGGAATTAAATTTATAATTTCTGAATTTAATGAAATTGGAATTAAACACTGAAATTGGTGGATTAATCAACTTTAATTTGACATCTAAATTTGTTTGAATGATTTTAAATGATTAAGAAATCAAAAATGATAGGAATGGTAAATAATTAAATTTAAAACTGAAAGGTGATTTAATTAAGTAATTATCAATTTAATTTAATAACTGGAAAATAGCCATTTTGGCCACTGACTCGGATTTCGATGAAACCAGTTTCATCGGATCCGTAATGGTGAACTATTATAGGATTTCAGGCTATGCGATCGGGCTTGTCGTTTGATCGTACGGGCTTGAAACGCCTAAAAATCAATTAAATTGGAATCAACTGAACTCAATTTGAAATAAACTAATATTAGCATAACTTCTTCATACGATGGAATTTGGACTTGAAACCTGTTCTATTGATTTTAAAATGTTCAAAAACACATATTTCGATATATGGATTGATCTAATTTCATTTCGGAGTCAAAACGGGCTTTTGGGCCGATATAGTTCAATCAAATATGATCCTTTCTTTCTATTTTCAACCCTACTTATATATATCCAGTTATAAACCCTAGCAGCCTCTCTATTTCTCATTTCTATACGTATAAAAACTTCTATTGCTCCTCTTCATCAATGGCTGTAAACACTAAATTTTCCAACTAAATTCCAATTCGAAATCCAGCAAAAATTCAAACTCCTCAAATAATATCAAATTTTACATCGATTTGAAGCTTTCGATGAGTGCATCTCAGATCTATAATTCTGTGACGACCCGGAATTTCTAACAATTTAAATTGGAATAATTAATTGATTCTAAAAAACATTTAAAGGTTAATTTTAAACTTGAATTTCAAACATAAATATTTACTTGATAATTAAATTATTGAATTATATAATTTTAAATAGGGTAAATTGTTGAATCTGAAATTTCTAAGCCTGTTAAAATAATGTGAAGGCTTATAAAATTTATAATGATGATACTAAAGATAATGGAATGGTTGAAATTTAATTTAAATGTGATTTGTTCAATTTTGAAAATATATCGTTTAAATTGAATACTAAAAACAGCCTTCCGAGGCACAGTCTCAGAATTCGACGAAACTAGTTCCATTGAATCCATAATAGTTAGTTATTATCGAATTTCAATTTTTGTAGCAATCGGAGTTGTCGTTTGACCATGGCAGCTCAAAACGCTTAGAACTATTTTAATCGATGTAATTGAAATTGATCGTTTTCTTCTGTAACTTGCGCATACGATCAAATTAGCCTTCGAAACATATTCCATTGTGTTTGGAACGCGGGTAAAACCTTATAAACGCCTGTAGGCACGTCTGATTCGGGTTCGGGATTTCGCGTAAGCTTAACGAGACGGTGTGAAAATTTTATAATATAATAAAATTTAAAGTACTTATGTCAGTGATATTTTTAAGGCGTACTCGTGAAGCTTCCCCATAATCGATATTTTATCACCGTTTCCCCTTTCCATTCTCAAACGTAGATCGAGAAGAAAAAAATCAATTGGGAAATGGCATCGCGCTCCCTCTCTCTCTCTCGTTCCTTTCGTCTTCAACTCTTAAATAAGGGAGACTCAAATCGATCGCCATTGAAGAAGCGACGCGGTGTCAACTCAGTTATGGAAGAAGGAGTTACCGTGGAATTGATATTGAAGCCGCGTTCGACGAAGCACAATCGAGTTCGACTCGGGTACGGCTAGATTTTAGGGATCGCGATATCTGAGGTTTCATCTTCGGTTTGGGTAATGATCATTCGAAGGTCGAAGCCATGTGTCGTCCCTTGCTTTCGAACAGTGGCTAGGGTCGGTTGTCGCGTGCTCGTTCTCGAGCACGAGGTTGTGAGAGACACGACAGCAGGCGAGCTGCAGCATGGATTGAAGGCGAAGTCGTTAGGGTTTGGAGATGGAGTTAGCGTAAGGCGCCGTTGTTGCTCAGGCGATTGGGTTCGGAGTTGTTCTACTGCATTTGGGTTTAGGCGTTGAGCTCTACAAAGATGTGGAAAGTTCGATGATGTTGCACTGCCTAAAAAGATGATACAGTATCATACTTCTGCTAAGACACTGGCGAGATGTGGGGGTATTATTCTAAAATTTAATTTAATTTTATAATTAGTAGTTAAAAATATATATATATATAGAGAGAGATTTAGATAGCTAATAAAGTTTATAATCTATTCATACGAGGTTCAATCTATGAGAACAAGTCGAGTTGGGCTCATAGCGATGAAGTAGCACGAATTTGAAAATTTAAAGAAAATCAAAGGTGAGTAAACCTCACGTTTCTGAATTTTTATTTTAATTTAAATGAATGATATTCGGTGATGAATTATTTTGGTAATTGGACTGCTGAATGCTGTGCTTTGCTTGA
Source organism: Allium cepa (assembly GCA_030765085.1). NCBI lineage: Eukaryota > Viridiplantae > Streptophyta > Magnoliopsida > Asparagales > Amaryllidaceae > Allium > Allium cepa. The sequence continues at coordinate 540,929,112 of CM060939.1, forward strand.
ATATTTCGGTACCCTAAGTTATCGAAATAAAAAAATGGATTTTGGAAGGAATATAAGAGTGATTAAATGGATGATTAATTAATTCAGTTAATTAACGATTTAGGTTGGTTAATTTAGTAATTCAGTGTTTGGATTACTTAATGAAGGTGTAAATTAATTAATGGAGTTTAATTTATTTAAAATAATCAATGGATGGTTTGATAGATAATTACTTAATGTAATTAATATAATATAATTGCTTTGTGAAATTAATCAAGAGATTAATTGAAATAACAAATTACGAAGTAATTAAATTATTAATGAAGTAAATAAGAAGATAGTTAATTACATGTTGAGGGTGATCGAGAATAATTAATATTGTGGTTAAATTGAAGTAAAATATAATTGGAAAATCATTAATTTATATAATTAGTGAAGTAATTAAAGATTTGATTAATTGAGATTAATTAATTCATAATGAGTGACTTATGAGAAGTCAATTAATATAAGTAATTAAGAATTAACGAAATTGATTATAGTAAATTAACTTGGGAAATAATTAAAGATTACTCATTGATTTGGTAAGAGTAATTAATATCGTGAAATTAATTAAAGAGAATCACTTGAATGGATTAGGAAGATAATTAATCCAGAGTTGTTAATTAAGATGAATGGATATAGAGGAGTTGATTAATTAATTGATTTGGAATTAATTAATAATAAGTGAATGTGGTTAGAAAATTCATATTAAAATCAATTGATTTGTATGTGATTAAGCTTTGTTATGGATAATTGAATCGCATTGGATGTTTTGATTGTGTTGATATCCCGGATATGAGATGTTGTGTATTTCAGTTTAATAATTTGGGATGGGATAACATGAGTTTCGAAGAGGCCGGGGTCGGGTATTAGGAAATACCCGAAATCACTTCGAATTGTTTTATAAATTGATTTGTGAAATCAATACGATGAAATGAAATGATTTAAGTGAATTGGATTATTTTATCTAAGTTTGGTACATAGAAATTTATATGTGAAATGGTGTTGTCTATAGAAAATTGTGAATGAGTTAAATTGATAAGGGTTACCCGGGTTTATATAAGATGTTTGTTTTGGTATTCCATGTTAGTTGGATTACTCACGCTGGTTTCCAGCCTGACCCGGGTGTTACTTTGGTGTAATGCTCGGGTCAGACCGAGTATTACAGATTTTCAGGTAGGGACGTTCTGGAGCTCAGGAGATGAGCTGGATGGCAAGTACGTATAGAGTATTTCCACTGCAGTGTATCATTATATATAAACGAGACATGATTTGTATATGATCAGTGACTGTATATATGTGAAACTCTGATGTATATTAAATGTAATCGATAGATATAGTATTCTTTTGTAAACAGTTATTATTTATTATTATATTTTATCTGCTGCGAATGTGGGTTGTTGATTATTTCTGTTCTTCTTCTTCTATCTCTTTCTTCTTTCCATAACTATCTGGAATTTTCGGGAGTGAAAATTTCGGGTCGTTACATTTGGTATCAGAGCTGAAAGGTTAAGCGAGAACCTTGGCTCTAGTAGGTATTACTCATTAAATAGAGTCCAAAGTACTCTAGAATGAGTTGAGTATATATATATATATATGAGCGCGTACTTGTTATTTTCTTATATAAAGGTTTTTAATGATTTTATATAAAAATATATTTTGATATATAAAGGAATATTTCATTCTAATAAATATTAAGGCAATTGGTTGTTAAATTATTGAAATTAAAATTAAGAAATAATATAATACAACCAAACTGAAATTTAATAAAGATAAGTTTGAACTGGATTCAAACTGAAACTGAAGTTTAGAATTGGAATTAAATTAAGTAGGAACAAAAATACAACTAAATTAAAATTTAAGTAATTGAAAATGAAATTCTAAATCTAATCCCAGAATTTGAAATTTTGGTTTCAAAGTAATGAAAATAATAAATAAGTATTATTTGGATAACCAGGATTTGTTGCAAACAATGGGTTGTTTGAAAATTTATTTGAAATTTAAAACCAAAGGTGGTTTAAAATTGTAAAACATGGCTAGGAGGGCCAAGAAATAAATATGTATACATGTATGGATATACATGATATTAAAGATAATTTGAAATAAACTCTATGAGGTTGAGTTTTGATTTTTCCTTGAAATGTGATATAAAAACCCAAAGTGATATAAATTTTGAACTTATAAAAGGGAAAGAATTTGAAGTTGAAGTGGGGATTCAATGTGAGAATGAGGTTGACTGAATTAAGTAAATTGAATTTAACTTGGGAGAAGTTAAATAAGTTTGAATAAACAACTTGGATTGAATATTTTAAGATGAAATTGGAATTTAACTTGGAAAGTTAAATGGTTGATTTAAATTGGAATTTGTGTAATCTCAAAACGGGTTTGAGGTTTAAAAATTGAAAATGGATGGATGTTTTAGAATAAATTGGATGTTATCATCCTATTGTTGATAAAAATCTTTAAATTGAGAATGGTATTGTATAAATAAAATAAATTTGAACAATTGAGTTTGTAAATTAAAAATTGTTTAAGAACTGGCTTCAAACTGGAAGATAAAATTTATTAATAAATTAAATTTTGAAAACAAATAAAATTGTATCGAGCTCTATTTGAATCTGGAAAAAATAGGAGTAGTGATAAATTGAAATGAATTATTGGATTCAGAAATTTAAGATTGTTTAAAAACTTTAAATAAAAGTTAATTTGGTTTAAAAAGGTAAACCAACCTTTGAGAATTTAACTCGAATTTATATAATTCGAGGTAGTTTAAATTCAAGATTGAATTGAATTAGTTCAAAATTTAATTTTGCTTGAAGTAATTTAATTGGTGATTGAAGATGTATAAGTTTGAAATTTAAATGGGAAATTGGATTGGAGTAAATTGAAGTGATTTAGATTCTGAAATTAAAGGGATAATGGGAAAGTATAATTAAATTGAACAGGATTAAAATCAACTAGAATTTGATGTAAATTTGGGAAGGAATCAAGATTGATTCCACTTGAACTGGGAATTAATCAAGTCCAATGGAATTTGGAGTTATTTGAATTGGAATTGGAATTGGAACAATTTAAATGGAGATTTAAATTGAATTGTGGGGGAAGTGAACAGTTGGTTCTTGACTATTTTCAATATAAATTGTTTTGATATAAACTTATTTTTCTAAGCTATTAAATATATACAACATTTCTTTCTTAAAGCCAGATTATTTTTGAAGCTATTTAACCATTTTTCAACTATTTTCTAAACTAATTACTATTTTTCAACTATGTTACAAATTAATTACTATTTTACAACTATATTACAATTATCTAAATTTCTGAAACTATTCAACTATTTTCAACTATTCTACGATTAGTTGACTATTTTATAACTATTTTACAAAACTAGTAATTATTTTCCAACTACTTATTTGTTTTTAAAATTTTCAAGCTATTTTCTAAATAAACTGGTCAGAGTTCAAACTGTTATGGATTTAATACCCAACTGAGATAGGAATTGAAGTGATAATCCAAATGGGGATTAATGTAAAGGTGGATAAGTGAATGGAAAAGAAATTGATAGAAAAGAGTAATCAAATTGGAATATTTGATTTTGAATAAACAAGGTTATATATCTTTGTTTCATTTAAGATGAAATCCCTTTGTTGAATCTATTGTTGAGAGAAAAAGGATTTTGGAAGTATTTGAAGTATAAAAGGAATTTTATACAAGTTTATAGTGGTCTAAAGTTTTAAAATTATATATATCTATATATATAAAGGATCTTATGAGAATTTTGGAAAAAAGTTTTGGGGAACCTTTGGATTTGGAAAGGCTTTTGATTTTGGGTAAAATCAATATGAGAATTTGGGAAGCCTAGTTGAGAATTATCGATTTTGGAATAATCGATTTTGTATAAATGAGCTTTGTATGAGATCATACTAGGTGTATGATTTGAAGATACTATATGTGTATAGTATAAAATGTTTTGATGATGGCTCTGGGGAAAAAGGCGCTCCCTTGAAATGAACTTCTCAGGAGTGCCACCGGGTAGTGCTGCCTTGAGCCCCAAAGGAGGGGGGTTCTAAAGTTGATCCTGTGGGGAGTCCGGACAAAACTAGTTCCTGAGGATTATTGGGTAGCATAAGTCGATGGCGTTGATGCCTACAGAGGCATTTGGGTTATGCTGTGACGACAGTGTAACTCGATGTCGCTGCGATCTACTGTGGGGACCATAGCGGAAATCGTGTAGAGGATGAGTGTCAACGGTCTACACTTGATTTTGCCGGGAAGGCAACGCAACATCGGTAGACTGCGATCTATGGTCAAATGGAGTGAGAAGTTTCATTTTTGGCAGCGAAATTCGATGGCGCTGATACCTACAGTTATATGGGTTTTTGCTGTGATGGCTACGTAACCCCAGTTGTAGCTGCAATCTGTCGTGGGTTCCATGGTGTAATCGAGGGGCGCGGAGGCCTACAGTTATCTGTGGATTTTGTCGGGACGGCAACATAACCATCGGGTTAACTGCGACCATAGATGGGGGTGATGATTTCCAGAGCATTCACACCAAAGATTTTTTCTCTATTTTCAAAAACTGTTTTCTATACTTTCAATAAAATTATTTTCCAAGTATTTTCACTGGGTGTTGAAAACGGGTTTACCAAGTACTTATAGATTTTCAGTCCTACGCCTGATCAACGTATGAATGAATTTCTGTGAGAACAAGGATGGACTAGTTGAGACATCGAGTTATAAGAAATATTTTATAAAAGCTATTTTAATAATATTATGAGATTTTAAAAGCTTTTCTAAATTTTTAAAATAAAAGTGTTAGAATTTTGGAAAAAAATCAGGGGAGATCCAAACTGGAATTATAAAATTAAATTGAACTCAGGAAAATTTAATGAAGTGATTTTTGTAATAAAATCGAATATTGAAAAAAAAATTGGAAGTAAGCTAATTGGCTAAATAATTGTTTGATTGAGTATATTAATAAAATTTAACTTGGGTAAATAAATGGATGAAGTCTGATAGAATAAAAACTAAATCAAAATTGTGATTGGAATAAGATTATCAGACTGAACTTAAATTTGGTGGCATATTAATTTAAAGTATAAATGAGATAAGTATGTGGTTGGACATTATTTTGGAAATTGTGAAGGTGAATTTAAAATCAAAATTTAAAATGGATAAGTTAACTAAATTTAATGGAAGTTGCTTAAATGAGAATCAAATAGAAGCAAACTTAAGTTTAATATTGGAATAAACTAAAGTAAATTAACTTAAGTTTAAAAGTTATGGAAGTTTGGCTTCGAATAAGAGTAAAAGCGCATTAAATAAAGCTTGGATTGAATTAATTTGGGAATGGCTAGTAGTATACAAGGATGGAATGTGTCGAGCTAAATAAAATTATTGTGAATAAATTAAAATGGAATTGAAGTAAATAAAATTGAGTTGGAATCAATTTTAATAGGTTATAAAACTTAAGTAATTATTTATTCACATTGATGTTATCAAATTTCGTAGAAATAATTGTTGTTTAACGTAAAATGGATTTAATCAAATTTTATGGATTAGTGGAAGCAAATATAATTGATTTTTGAGTTAATTGATGTGAATATGAGTTTGTTTTGCTTAAAAATGAATTGAATGTGAACAATTGCATTGTAAACCATTAGAATTGAATGTAATGGCATATAAATTTGGTTGAAAGCAATTGGATTAGCTTTAAATTATATAAATCGCTTATGGTAAGCGTTTGGTGTTTGTTATTTTTGAAATGCTTGTGTTTAGCAATTGAAAGTAAGTGAAATGCTAATAGAATTTCTATATATGGCACTTACATATTTAAACTGAGTAAGTACAGGTACAGGGAAGCCGTTTGGCTAGATTTGGGGTATGCTGATTGCTAAAATAAATAAGATGCTTGCTTAAAAGCTAAATAAAGGTACGCCTACGCAATTAAAATAGGAAATATGAACTGTTTTTGTTTTTTCCGACCGTGTGGGTCGATGTATACATATTTATATCTTTTGTCAAATTGCAAAAGCTCCTCCGCACAAAGAAGACTCTGCCAAAATTTTCTGAAAATTTTGGGAGTTAGAAAATTTTTAGAAATTTTTGGTTAACGACAAAACAATTTCAGATCGAAAATTAAAATAAACTAGTAAATGAAACTAATATAAATCAGTTTAAATGAAAGAGAAAACCCAATATTATAAATCGAAATAAATTGAATTCATATAGAAATGGGAAAAGCTAATTTGAATAGAAGTGGGTATGAAACATATATAAAGAAATGTATCAACTAATTTGAAAGGTTGTGATTGGATATTGTTGCTAAGTAAGATATGCAAGTTATAAAGGGAAATGAAACTGGATTTGGTTACGAAGGATAAATTTGAATTGCCCGACTATAAGGTTAGTATTTAAATTCTGTATTAAATTGGATTGGGTTTTTGATGTAGCCACTTGGCTTTTGTTTTCTTTTTTGGGGATTTGGGAGCCCGTAGAGGCCTTTTATAGTAGTGTCGAGCTAGCCGCGCAAAGGAGACGCTGGCAAAAAATTTCGGAAATTTAGAGAGTTAGAAATTTTTTGAGAAAGTTGTGATAATTTAAATTTGAAATTTAAATTAAATTTGAATAAATGAGGTAAGTAATGTTGTTGGGAACTATGAAGGGTTTTGGAAGTTGGTTGAGGTAGTAGTGAATCTTTAATAAAAGATTTTGTGGCAAGTTGATAACATTTTAGTTTTGGGAAAAAGTAAACGGGTTTGGACCATTCTTCCTAACTAGTAATTTCGGGGACGAAATTCTTTTAAGGGGGAGGAATGTGACGACCCGGAATTTCTAACAATTTAAATTGGAATAATCAGTTGATTCTAAAAAACATATAAAGGTTAATTTTAAACTTGAATTTTAAACATAAATATTTACTTGATAATTAAATTATTGAATTATATAATTTGAAATAGTGTAAATTGTTGAATCTGAAATTTCTAAGCCTGTTAAAATAATGTGAAGGCTTATAAAATTTATAATGATGATACTAAAGATAATGGAATGGTTGAAATTTAATTTAGAGGTGATTTGTTCAATTTTGAAAATATATCGTTTAAATTGAATACTAAAAACAGCTTTCCGAGGCACAGTCTCGGAATTCGACGAAACCAGTTCCATTGAATCCGTAATAGTTAGTTATTATCGGATTTCAATTTTCGTAGCAATCGGAGTTGTCATTTGACCATGGCAGGTCAAAACGCTTAGAACTATTTTAATCAATGTAATTGAAATTGATCGTTTCCTTCTGTAACTTGCGCATACGATCAAATTAGCCTCCGAAATATATTCCATTGTGTTCGGAACGTGAGTAAAACCTTATAAACGCTTGTAGGCACGTCTGATTCGGGTTCGGGATTTCGCGTAAGCTTAACGAGACGGTGTGAAAATTTTATAATATAATAAAATTTAAAGTACTTATGTCAGTGATATTTTTAAGGCGTACTCGTGAAGCTTCCCCATAATCGATATTTTATCACCGTTTCCCCTTTCCATTCTCAAACGCAGATCGAGAAAAAAAAAATCAATTGGGAAATGGCATCGCGCTCCCTCTCTCTCTCGTTCCTTTCGTCTTCAACTCTTAAATAAGGGAGACTCAAATCGATTGCCATTGAAGAAGCGACGCGGCGCCAACTCAGTTATGGAAGAAGGAGTTACCGTGGAAATGATATTGAAGCCGCGTTCGACGAAGCACAATCGAGTTCGACTCAGGTACGGCTAGATTTTAGGGCTCGCGGTATCTGGGGTTTCGTCTTCGATTTGGGTAATGATAATTTGAAGGTCGAAGCCATGTGTCTTCCCTTGCTTTCAAACAGTGGCTAGGGTCGGCTGTCGCGTGCTCGTTCTCGAGCACGAGGTTGTGAGAGACACGACAGCAGGCGAGCTGCAGCATGGATTGAAGGCGAAGTCGTTAGGGTTTGGAGATGGAGTTAGCGTAATGCGCCGTTGTTGCTCAGGCGATTGGGTTCGGAGTTGTTCTACTGCATTTGGGTTTAGGCGTTGAGCTCTACAAAAATGTGGAAAGTTCGATGATGTTGCACTGCCTGAAAAGATGATACAGTATCATACTTCTGCTAAGACACTGGCGAGATATGGGGGTATTATTCTGAAATTTAATTTAATTTTATAATTAGTAGTTAAATATATATATATATATATAGCTAATAAAGTTTATAATTTATTCATACGAGGTTCAATCTATGAGAACAAGTCGAGTTGGGCTCATAGCGATGAAGTAGCACGAATTTGCAAATTTAAAGAAAATCAAAGGTGAGTAAACCTCACGTTTCTGAATTTTTATTTTAATTTAAATGATTGATATTCGGTGATGAATTATTTTGGTAATGGACTGCTGAATGTTGTGCTTTGCTTGAATATTTCGGTACCCTAAGTTATCGAAATAAAAAAAAGGATTTTGGAAGGAATATAAGAGTGATTAAATGGATGATTAATTAATTCAGTTAATTAACGATTTAGGTTGGTTAATTTAGTAATTCAGTGTTTGGATTACTTAATGAAGGTGTAAATTAATTAATGGAGTTTAATTTATTTAAAATAATCAATGGATGGTTTGATAGATAATTACTTAATGTAATTAATATAATATAATTGCTTTGTGAAATTAATCAAGAGATTAATTGAAATAACAAATTACGAAGTAATTAAATTATTAATGAAGTAAATAAGAAGATAGTTAATTACATGTTGAGGGTGATCGAGAATAATTAATATTGTGGTTAAATTGAAGTAAAATATAATTGGAAAATCATTAATTTATATAATTAGTGAAGTAATTAAAGATTTGATTAATTGAGATTAATTAATTCATAATGAGTGACTTATGAGAAGTCAATTAATATAAGTAATTAAGAATTAATGAAATTGATTATAGTAAATTAACTTGGGAAATAATTAAAGATTACTCATTGATTTGGTAAGAGTAATTAATATCGTGAAATTAATTAAAGAGAATCACTTGAATGGATTAGGAAGATAATTAATCCAGAGTTGTTAATTAATATGAATGGATATAGAGGAGTTGATTAATTAGTTGATTTGGAATTAATTAATAATAAGTAAATGTGGTTAGAAAATTCATATTAAAATCAATTGATTTGTATGTGATTAAGCTTTGTTATGGATAATTGAATCGCATTGGAAGTTTTGATTGTGTTGATATCCCGGATATGAGATGTTGTGTATTTCAGTTTAATAATTTGGGATGGGATAACATGAGTTTCGAAGAGGCCGGGGTCGGGTATTAGGAAATACCCGAAATCACTTCGAATTGTTTTATAAATTGATTTGTGAAATCAATACGATGAAATGAAATGATTTAAGTGAATTGGATTATTTTATCTAAGTTTGGTACTTAGAAATTTGTATGTGAAAAAGTGTTGCCCATAGCAAATTGTGAATGAGTTAAATTGATAAGGGTTACCCGGGTTTATATAAGATGTTTGTTTTGTTATTCCATGTTAGTTGGATTACTCACGCTGGTTTCCAGCCTGACCCGGGTGTTACTTTGGTGTAATGCTCGGGTCAGACCGAGTATTACAGATTTTCAGGTAGGGACGTTCTGGAGCTCAGGAGACGAGCTGGATGGCAAGTACGTATAGAGTATTTCCGCTGCAGTATATCAATATATATAAACGAGACATGATTTGTATATGATCAGTGACTGTATATATGTGAAACTCTGATGTATATTAAATGTAATCGATAGATACAGTATTCTTTTGTAAACAGTTATTATTTATTATTATATTTTATCCGCTGCGAATGTGGGTTGTTGATTATTTCTGTTCTTCTTCTTCTATCTCTTTCTTCTTTCCATAACTATCTAGAATTTTCGGGAGTGAAAATTTCGGGTCGTTACAAATTCGTTTTCCAATTTAGGTCACTGTTTGTCCAGAAATCTAAGAACAATTATACGCCATTCGTCACGTTTCGATGAACGTCGTTGGATTGTCAAATCAATCGTACCATCGTGTCGAGGAGATGGAACGTAGCCCATCGGAGTTGTTCCTTCGTGAAGTTATCGGCTAGATCGGCTTCGATAATTCAATTAGGATTTAAAAATGAAAACAGCGGCTGCTTGTTCATCGATAGGCAGGTGGTCGGAGTGTAGAGGCAGCGTCGGCCAGGCCTCTAGCGGTGGGGACATGGCCGCAGCTGGCCCTGAGGCGATGGCGTTGCACGGCACGCGATCAGCGATGGAGGCGGCCTTCGTTCGAACGACGATCGTGAGTTGGTCGATAGGATTTCTGTGATGCAGGAGGGTAGGGCTCCGGAAATGATAGGCGACGTGGTCAATATAGTGGTATACTTTTCTCTTCTTTTATTTGTTTTAAATTTTAGTTCGTATAAACTACAAACTCGAATAACTTTTACGTACGAGGTCCAATTCACGCGTAGTTTTCTCCGCTAGGTTCGTATTGGATTTTCGGACATTTTGACAATCGTTTGGATAGATTCTGAGGCTGATCAATTTTTAGATTTAAATTGGATATAAATTCAATTTAAATTCAAAAGGTAAGTGTTTTAACCCACTGACAACTTCTAAAATTTCTTATGTTTGTTAAATTGATATATTATGTGATTAGAAATTTATTTATGACTTTTTGGCATATTTTGAACCATTATCTTAGTTTGTTTGAATTTATTTGGATAAATTAGTTATTTAATTTATTTTTGAATATAAAATGCCAGTAAATACCTGTTATTTATTACCTGTTCTATATTAATTTGAATTGGATGATGATTGTGATAAATGCTTGATGATTGATATTGGATGAATGGATGTTGTATTTTATATTGTTATAAACGGCAAGTTGTTATGGATTTTTATTTCATTTGGGATTGCGGTTTGAAATAATATATAACTGTATTTATATTTTAAATTGCGGATTGAAATCGTATTACTTGACCATAGGATAGAGAATTTTATACAAACATCGTGGTCTATATATAAGAAAAATATTTTGAAATGATATCTATGGTTGCTAAAGGAATATATGGTTTCATATAAATATCGATCTTAGAGATTTTATAAATGATAATTTATTCTTGATTTTAAGCTATGTATAAATTTGTTTTAATATAGTATGAGTTGATAGGAAAGTCGATTTTTACTAAAGATAATATGGTTAAGTATTTATTTAAATTATATTTTAATATATAGTTTATAATGATTTAAATAAATTAAGTTTGGAAGATAAATTAGAAATTTAATTGAAATTGAATTTATTTAAGAATTAAATTCAAAAAATTTGTTGTGAAATTTATTAAATTGAAATTTTAAAGGCTATGATTTTTATACTTGATTTTGGTTTAAGGTGAACTAAATAGATATTTTAAGTATAAATTGAAGAAAATATTTAGTTATTTGTAACTTGAGTTTTATTTAAATGGTTATGGATTTATTATGTAAAATATTTCAAAACTAAATAATGGAAAATTGAATTGTTGAATCATAATTTCCAAACTTAGTTTGAAGTTGTTGAATACTAAAAGTTTGAAATATATTGAATTTGAAACGGTTTATTCTGCGGATCAAATCTGGTTTGAAACCGATAAATTTGGGATAATTTATTTGGAAACTAAATTGAATTGAAATGCATGATTTGGGATTTGGTTAATATAAAATGTAGAAATTCGTGTTGTGTTAGATTTGAGTTGTGAAATTGAGGAAGCTATTTTATTATATAAAGTATTTTAAATATTCAAACTATTTAAGTGAAGGAAGTTATGTTCAAAGTATAAGTTTCAAGGTAGTATAATTTGAAAGTGTTATATTCAGGTGTTCTGATTTCGAAATGTTATAACTTTGAAAGTGTTATGGTTTAGAAAGGATATATTTGAGATAAAATGATATCGTATTGATTTGGTTTTTGAAAAGGCAATAATATTTAGATTTTAAAGTATAAACTATTTTGAAAATGACCGCGGTGTTATGATAACGTTTGGTTGTTAAAGAGAATGCGATCAAAAGTTGACATACTCTCTGCCAACTTCGAAAACCACTTTAACAACCGTGTATGTGGTGGAGATTCCAGAATGAAGTAGGATGGTGGCGGCGTTCCTTTGAGGTATATGCATGGACCTGACTCCCGTGAGTTGGCATAAGATGGCTAAAACAGGAGTGATTCTCGAGCCAAGGAGGTAGCCCTTCTTATCGAGCATACTCCTTCGATATTATATTCTGACTTTGGATTGTTTTGGTGGCCACTTTTGATTTTGATTTTGGGGTATGGCTCGAGGTGGGCGGTAGCAGCTGTTACGCGTTACCACAAGGCCGGATGCATAATTGGTATATCTACCTGGCATTGCCTTGTGTTCCATGTCACCTACCCTATCGCGCCTTGTACGAGTTTGGTTTTCTCCCGTATGCCGTTTGGTATCCTTTGGTGGCTTCCTGATCAGGAGGGACCATGATACTTGATGGACTACTGGGACTATTACGTGTTAAGGTGGAAAATGTAAGCCTTAATGCTATTTAAAAGTAAGTTTATTTTACTATAAACACTATTATAATAGCGAATTATTACTACATAGTAAATAGTTTAACGATCCTTAGGAGATGTGAATCCCGAGCATCTCTTAAGTTACTGCACTCACGTTAGACACTGGATAGGAGACGTCAAATCGCATAAACATCTCTGACGCCGTTACACTCATACTTATTTCTATTGATTTAACCCACATAAGATCTTTTAGTTTTGACTCGAGTGTTTTGTCCTTTCAATTCGCTTGGGTCAGTCTGAGCATTTCATGCTTCTAAGACTTTATTTCTAGAGGACGAAGACGAAGATTGTATTACAATTATCTACTATATTATTCACTCATCATATACTCCGCTGCATTTCATTATTCTCTGGTATGTGTAACTCTGATATGTATTGTATAAGTATAATCAAATGTTCTGTAAACAGCTTCATGAACTATTTATTTGATTATTATATTTTACTGTTTCGCTCCAAGATTCTATTTTGTTTTTTTTTCTTTCTATGTTTTTTCTTATTTACCCCATAGCAATCCGCCCTTATGTATGGTTAGAGACGGCACGTGTGTCTGCTTAAGCGTACAAAAAGGCGGGTTGTTACACGTGGTATAAGAGCTTTGGTTTTGCGATAAACCTTAGCTTTGTAGGGTCTGACTCTTTATTAATAGGGTTGTAATACCCTATGATGAGTCGTTGAGCGTATATATATGAGAGAGCGTAGTTGTTAGTGTTATAAAAAGGTTTTGATATTGCGTTAATTTGTTCCGTTTTGTATTTATAAATTCTGGTTGGTGCATAGGACGCAATGCAATCAATAGGGATTTCTAAACACTTAATAGGACAGACCGACACAATATTTGTTTTGAATATAGGTGAATGAAATAATTTTTCCTATTATATTTTCTATATATAAAATAAATTTTTTATAAAAGATATATTTGGCTATTATATATTTGTTTGTTAGGTACTGAAATTTAAAAATATTGGTTAAATACAGATATGTAAATAAAATAAATGAAAATATGAAATTTAGAACTTAAGTTTCAGGGTTTTGAAATTTTTTTCGAATGATTTTTGGAATATGAAATAATACTATTTAGAAGTATTTTCTAATAAATATTTCAATATAATTTGAAGGAATTGCTTTAAAGAAATTTTGTAAAGAAATAAGTTCTGTACTCCCCTCTCTGTCGCTGGAAAATAATTTCGGTGATGAGTGCACGTATCATCGGCATTGATTCTCGAGTTTCTAAGTGGGAAGGCCACTGTAGTAGTTTTACTACAGATTTATTTTGATAAACAAATATAAATTTCAAATTGTTTTAAATATAATTGGATATATAAATTGTAAGTGTATACATCTGTCTATTATCTTAAAATGATTTAAAATTAAACCCGATATTTTGTTCTTAAGTTTCTGTAATTAATAGTTTAAATTAGCATAGTGAAATGGAATTTAACTAATAAGTGAAACCTCTAAATGAAATTACAAGCATTGAACATTAAATTAATTTGAATAAATGAGATAAACTTGTATATCAATTGCATTCTTAAAAAGCATACATATATAACTTACCAAAAGATTTAAAAGTTGAAATGTCTGATAAGAAAATGTAATGGAAAAATTTACAAGTAAACTTATGTAATAGAATGCATGTATTATAAATAAATGAATAAATGAAATTAAGTAATAAATGAATGAATAAATGAAAATTGAAAATTTGTAAGAAATAAATGTAAATAAAAAGGATAAATCATCATATGAATGAAATGGAAATCAAACAACAAATGTATGAAATTAAATTAATAAGAATGAACTTGATCTATTGTTTGAAATAGTTGTTTGTTTGGTTTATGCTTGTTTGAGTAAGGATACTTTAAAATTGTTTGGATGTGTGAATAATCTATTTAGTTTCATCTAAGACTGTTGAGTAAATGGCGCACTTAATAGTTATTTACCATTCTGTACAATTTAAAGTTTTTGAACCTGAACAACTATTCATTTTTTTTGATATGGATGGATAATTGAATGGTGTTGATTTATGTGATTGTATATTGATTGCAAGTGATTGTTATTATATTGATTTGTTTGTTTATGGTTGAAAAAACTTTAAATATTTCATTTTATATAATTATTAACTCTTTTGGATTATATAAGTGAAATACAGGTTATGAAAGCAATTGTCGCTGCTTTTGTTTCATAATTAAGCGTTTGTTTGCCCGACAAATAGTACGTTTTCGGATTACGGTTTTATTGCGTTATTATATTGATTTCCCGAGTTGGGATATATTACTTGGGAAATATATGTTCTATATTGTTATGTTTGATATTATATTTTCTCCCGAGCCTCTCCGTACAAAAGAGACTCTGCCGAAATTTTTCATAAATTTTAGGCTTAGAAAATTTTTGAAAATGTTTTTCAAATTTTATTGATTTGAGTAAAAGATATAATGGTTATAAATTGGTATATTTTATTTAAATTGATTAACTTTGTAAATTTAGTTGTTTATAAAATCAATATTTTGAATAAGATGTATTGACTACTTAATTCTTTCTTTTCCCTTATTTTTCCTTTTCGGGGACGAAAATTTTTGAGTGGGGGAGAGTGTAATGTCTCGTAAATTTCGATAATTAAATTGGTTAATTTAATAAGATTTTTTTATTAAATCTGGAAAGAAATAAAAACTTTACAATATAAAATGAAGCGAATGTTAGAAATGAAATGTAGCAATGGTAATTAAAATTAAATTTTGACAATTGGAGCGAAATCCCAATAGTGTAATAGTGTAAATTGTTGCACTTGGTTATAAAATAGAAAATGAGTAAATAAAAGTAAGTGTTGAATTAACCAATGAAATAATATATTGCTTAATAGTAACTGAACGTAAATTAAGGTAATAAGGTTAAAGCAAGTTGATAAATAACAAATTTAGTGCAATCCCAATTAATTGAAACAATTGCAAGGTCATAATTGATTGCAAATAGTAAATTGGAAAATAAAATTCAAAGTTATATTAATTGACGAAATAATACATAATAAGCTATAATTTGGGGAAAAAATAAATATTAGATAATTAAAATGTTAATTTGATTAGAAATTGTGAATAAATATTTGGAAATACTGCTAATTCTATTTACAATAATATGATACGTGGAAATAAAAAGAATGGGAATAAAGATTTATCAATTTATTGGGGTTCGAACTATAATAATTGGATTAATTATAATTAAATAACAAAATATTAAGTTAATTGTAATTAAGATGGAATTTGAGAATATTTATCTAATAGACCATGAATCTAATGTTAATTTCATCCATTTGAAAACAATGAATTGAATAATAGAATGAAAAGTAAATTAAATGGAATTATTGGGAATTAAATTTATAATTTCTGAATTTAATGAAATTGAAATTAAACACTGAAATCGATGGATTAATCAACTTTAATTTGACATCTAAATTTGTTTGAATTATTTTAAATGATTAAGAAATCAAAAATGATAGGAATGGTAAATAATTGAATTTAAAACTTAAAAGGTGATTTAATTAAGTAATTATTAATTTAATTTGATAATTGGAAAATAACCATTTTGACCACTAACTCGGATTTCAACGAAACTAGTTTCATCGGATCTGTAACGGTGAACTATTGTAGGATTTCAAGTTTCGTAGCGATCAGGCTTGTCGTTTGATCGTACGGGCATGAAACGCCTAGAAATCAATTAAACTGGAATCAATTGAAATCAATTTGAAATAAACTGATTTTAGCGTAACTTCTTAATACGATGGAATTTGGACTTGAAACCTATTCCATTGATTTTAAAATGTTCAAAAACATATATTTCGATATATGGCTTGATCTAATTTCATTCCGGAGTCAGAACGGGCTTTTGGGCCGATATCGTTCAATCAAATCTGATCCTTTCTTTCTATTCTTACTCCTACCTATATATATCCAGTTATAAACCCTAACAGCCTTTCTATTTCTCATTCATATACATATAAAAATTTCTGTTGGTCCTCTTCCTCAATGGCTGCAAACCCTAAATTTTCCAATTCAATTCTAATTCAAAATCCAACAACAAAAATTCAAACTCCTCAAATAATATCAAATTTAATATCGATTTGAAACTCTCGACGAGCGCATCTCAGATCTATAATTCGTTTTTCAATTTGGGTCACTGTTTTTCTAGTAATCGAAGAACAATTATCGGTCATTCATCACGTTCTAATGAACGTCGTTGGATCGTCAAATCAATTGCACCATCGTGTAGAGGAGATGGAACGTAGTCCATCAGAGTTGTTCGTTCGTGAAGTTAGCGGCTAGATCGGCTTCGATAATTCAATTAGGGTTTAAAAATAAAAAAGGTGGCTGCTTGTTCGTTGATCGGCAGGCGATCAAAGGGGAGAGGCGGCGTTGGCCAGGCCTCTGGCGGTGGGGACATTGCCACGGCTGGCCCTGATGTGGTGGCATTGCATGGCACACGATCAGCGATGGAGGCGGCCATCATTCGAACGGCGATCGTGAGTTGGTCAATAGAGTTTCTGTGATGCAGGAGGGTAGGGTTGTGGAAACAATAGGTGACATGGTCGGTATAGTGGTATAATCTTCTCTTCTTTCATTTGTTTTAAATTTTAGTTCGTATAAACTACTAACTCGAATAACTTTTGCGTACGAGGTCTAATTCGCGCGCGGTTTTCTCCGCTATGTTCGTATTAGATTTTCGGACATTTTGATGCCGGTTTGGACGGATTCGAGACTGTTCAATTTATGGGTTTAAATTGGATTTAAATTCAAAAGATGAGTGTTTTAACCCACTTACAAGTTCTAAAATTCCTTATGTTTGTTAAATTGATTTATGATGTAATTAGAAATTTATTATGACTGTTTGGCATATTTTGAACCATCATGTCAGTTTTTTTGAATTTATTTAGATAAATTAGTTATTTAGTTTATTTTTGAATATAAAATGCCAATAAATACCTATTATTTATTATCTGTTCTATACTGATGTTACTAATTTGAATTGGATGATGATTGTGATAAATGTTTGATGATTATAATTGGATTAATGGATGTTGTATTTTATTTTGTTATAAACTGCAAGTTGTTATGTATTTTTATTTAATTCGAGATTGGGGTTTGAAATGACATATAACCGTATTTTTGTTTTAAATTGCGGATTGAAATGATAAGTATCTGTATCACTTGACCATAGGATAGAAAAGTTTATACAGGCACTGTGGTCTATATATAAAAAATATATTTTGAAATGATTTCTATGGTTGGTAAAGGAATATATGGTTTTATATAAATATCGATCTTAGAAATTTTATAAATGATAACTTATTCTTGATTTTAAGCTATGTATAAATTTGTTTTAATATAGTGTGAGTTGATAGGAAAGTTTGTTTTTTTATTAAAGATAATATGGTTAAGTATTTATTTAAATTATATTTAATATAGAGTTTACAATGATTTAAATAAATTAAGGTTGGAAGATAAATTGAAAATTTAATTGAAATTGAATTTATTTAAGAATTAAACTCAAACAATTTTGTTGCGAAATTTATTAAATTCAAATTTTAAAGGGTATGATTTTTATACTTGATTTTTGTTTAAGGTAAACTAAATGGATATTTCAAGTACAAATAAATTAAAGAAAATATTTAGTTATTTGTAATTTGAGTTTTATTTAAATGGTAATGGATTTATTATGTAAAATATTACAAAACTAAATAATGGAAAATTAAATTGTTGAATCATAATTTCCAAACTTAGTTTGAAGTTGTTGAATACTTAAAGTTTGAAATATATTGAATTTGAAACGGTTTATTCTGCGGATCAAATCTGGTTTGAAATCGATAAATTTGGGATAATTTATTTGGAAACTAAATTGAATTTAAATGTATGATTTGGGATTTGGTTAAATATAAAATGTAGAAATTCGTGTTTTGTTGGATTTGAGTTGTGAAAATTGAGAAAGCTATTTTATTGTATAAAGTATTTTAAATATTCAAACTATTTAAGTGGTGGAAGTTATGTTCAAAGTATGAGTTTCAAGGTACTATAATTTGAAAGTGTTATATTCAAGTGTTCTGATTTTGAAATGTTATAACTTTGAAAGTGTTGTGGTTTAGAAGGATATATTTGAAATAAAATGATATCGTATTGATTTGGTTTTTGAAAAGGCAATGATATTTTGGTTTTAAAGTATAAACTATTTTGAAAATGACCGCTGTTATAATAACGTTTGGTTGTTAAAGAGACCAGGATCGGAAGTTGTCATACTCTCTGCCAACACTGAAAACCACGTTAACAACCGTGTACGCGGTGGTGATTCCAGAATGAAGTAGAATGGCGGCGACGTTCCTTTGAGGTATATACGTGGACTCGACTCCCATGAGTTGGCATAAGGTGGCTAAAACAAGAGCGATTCTCAGGCCAAGAAGGTAGCCCCTCTTATCGGATACACTCCTTAGATATTATATTCAAACTTTGGATTGTTTTGGTGGCCACTTTTGATTTTGATTTTGGTGGTGTGGCTCGAGGTGGGCGGTAGTAGCTGCTACGCATTACCACCAGCTCGGATGCGTAATTGGTATATCTACCTGGCATTGCCTTGTGTGTCGTGTTACCTACCCTATCGCGCCTTGTACGAGTTTGGTTTTCTCCCGTAGCACATGTGGTATCCTCTGGTGGCTTCCCGATCAGGAGGGACCATGACACTGGATGGACTACTTGGACTATTACATGTTAAGGTGGAAAATGTAAAGCCTTAATGCTATTTAAAAGTAAGTTTATTTTACTATAGACACTATTATAATAGCGAAATATTACTACATAGTAAATAATTTAATGGATCCTTAGGAGATGTGAATCCCGAACATCTCTTAAGTTACTACACTCACGTTAGACACTGGATCGGAGATGTTAAATCCCGTAAACATCTCTGACGTCGTTACACTCATATTTATTTCTGTTGATTTAAATCTCATAAGATCTTTTAGTTCTGACTCGAGTGTTTTGTCATTTCAATTCGCTCTGGTCAGTCTGAGCATTTCAGGATTCGAAGACTTTGAGGACGAAGAAGAAGATTGTATTACTATTATCTATTACATTATTCACTGCATCATGTAATCCGCTGCATTTTATTATTCTCTAGTATGTGTAACTCTAATATGTATTGTATAAGTATAATCAAATGTTTTGTAAACAACTTCATGAACTGTTTATTTGATTATTATATTTTATTGTTCAGCTGCAAGATTGTATTTTGTTTTTTTCTTTCTCTGCTTTTTCTTATTTACCCCTTAACAATCCGCCCTTCTATATGGTTAGAGATGGCACATGTCTGCTTAAGCGTACAAAAAGGTGGGATGTTACACTATACATTCGGTATTTGATATTAAGTGTGACCACCCCGCTTAGCGGAATGGATTTCCCCTCACTACTATCCTTGTAAAAAAATATCTTTTGCAAATTCATTTTCTGCAACCAAAACTGGTTAAAACGATAAAGCATTATCATGTAAATATACATATTAGGTAACAAATGAACTATATATACGAGTACTATAGTTTTGTTTGGCTAACTACTAACCTTTGACTGACTTGGGCCTACCAGGAAATATAAAAAAAAAAATCTAACACCTGTTAGATACTCCTCTTCTGAACAGTCTGTCCTTAAATATCTGAATACTCCCCTTTTGGACGGTCTATCCCTAACTTAACATCTCCTAGGGTCACCTGATCCTATAATTTTTGCAGGCTCATCAATAACCTATCTGCATACAAATATATATTCTCTTCTATGTGTAATCATAATTTTAATCTTACCTATGAAAAAGCCCCACACACTGGAATTTTGGATTAAATTAGCTGGGGCTAATAGATGATGTATAGGGCATGACTCTATACCAGTCCCATCTGGTATTCTAATAACTAGTAATTTTATTTAGGGTAATCTTACCTTAAATTTTCCTTAAAATCCTTTTCATATCCAATTGATTAAAAACTTTTCATCAAACTTAAACAAGAAAAATACATAAACTCTATGCTTTACTCAAAATCACCTTGTCATGTTATATATATTTTACTCAAATCTTTGCTGATAAAAATATTTAAGCCTTTGAAAGCACCCCTTTCGAAACCATTGAACGTACCCCTTTCTAAACCAAGTAAACCCTTCTTTATAACCTAGGCCGAAGTGCCATATCTTTTCAAAACCATTCATATAAACCTTTCGAAACCATCGAAAAAACTTTCCTTTGAAAGCTATAAAACCTAAGACATCCCTCTATAATAAACATTGCCTTTCGAAACCATAAGAAAATGTTTCCTTTCAAACCTTTCGAAATAGTTGGAAAACCTTTCCTTTTAGATCTTTCGAAACCATTGGGGAACCACCCCCTAGAAATCTTTCTTTAAAACTTTCGAAAGCATTAAACCTTTATAAACAGCATACCTTTCGAAAGCATTTGTGTTCAATGTAAAACATGTGGAAATACCTTTCAAAACCATATGAAACCTTTAGGTTGTGCCTTCAATAGAGCAAAAGGGTCATAAAATATTTTAGTCGAAAGCGAAAGCATTCCTAAGTAAAGAAGAGACAAGTGTCGAAACCAACCTTCCGAAAGCATTGTGGAAGTGGCTAAGTTTTACAAAGTATACCTTTCGAAACCATTGGCGTTGAAAGGAAGAAAAGCGACAGCGAAGGGATTTCGACCCCGACGAAAGCGTTTACTTAAAACAAAAGGTGCAACCCATTCAAAACTATTCCTTTAAAACATTTGACTCGACCAAAAGCCAACTAATTCGAAAGTTTACCTTTTGAAAGTAAAGCACGCGCGTTTTCATTTGAAAACAAAGATACGCTTCGACCCCTTCAGAACCTTTGCTCTCGATTTAGTTCCTTCTTCCTTAGTCCAATTCACTCTGTACCAAGTTATTGATGCTACGTGCATTAGTTTCAACGGCATGGAGGCTGTTCTACTTGGTCGGAACCCCTGTGCCGAAACATTTCATTTACATGTAAAACTGATTTTTAACCCTTTTAAGTAATCTTTTTAACTAACCTGCCTTGTTTGTCAAAATCTTATTGGTTGCTAATTTTCTTTTCTAAAAGTGCTTTCAGTATTTCAAAATAGACAATCTAAATCATTTATAAAATACTTCTTCTCCTTTTATAAATATATAAAACATTTAAGTCTCATACATTAAATAATTTTATATATTCATCAAAACATTTAGGAAAATTCTACAAAAATTTTAGAAAATCAATTTTAATATGTTTTCTAAAATATATAATTTCCATACCCAAATTATATATAATTTAACCATAAATTATTTTAAACCCAATAAATCATTTTTTTTACTAGAAAATTAATATAAAATACACATTAATTCCAAAAACTATGAAAATTGAAAGCCATCTCTAAAATATCATTTATGATCTATATCTCATATTGCAAGACATTTGGATATAATTAAATTGGATTTTCACATTAAAACATATCATAAAATCTATATATTTAAGCATAAATCATCAACAACCATATATAAAAAATTAATCATTCAAAAATTAGGTATAATCATGGAAAATACTTCGGATTCATCTTAAGACCGAATTTTTTTTTTTGAAAAATTAGATATAGTCATTATTCACCTTATTTTTTTAGATCAAAGATTTTGAGATTTGAATAGATTAAGTTGGTTAAGCTTATTCCTTTGGCTCTTTTTACCTCTTGTTCTTGCTAATGGTGGTCGGCCGCTTTGTTTAATTTTTTTTGCAAATGATTTGAATGTGGGATACGGCTAAGGGTTTAGGGTATGAAAATGCTCATTTTTCTATTTTTCCCTCACCTGTTATACTTAACTATTTTATTTTAGTTCGTTTGTTATCATGGCACGACTACCTCTTATTAATTACAAATATCAATCCCCCAGTTATCACATTATTTAATTTAATTTAGCTAAGTAAATATCTTAATAATGTTACTAAAAATATGGGATGTTACATATAGGCTATTATCGAGTCCATATAATATGTAGTTCTTGCATATGAAATCAAAACTCTTCCAGACATACAAGGCCTCGGCTTTTGTTGCATCGGGTTCCAATTCTTCAACAATGGGAGCATCTTCTTTAAGAAACTTTGCAAGGTCCAAAGTCATCAAATAGAATGGCATCAAGTCCATCCCTGTGAACTTTTCTGGCTGTTCTCTATGAGAGAGCATCATCGTTGGAACCATAGTTGCAGACTGAGTAGTAATCACAGTTTGTGTTGGTGCAGAAGTGTAGCTTTCATAAGATATTATCGTCGATAAAAATAGTCAACAATAAATCAATATTGTTTCAAGATTGTCAAATAGTAACTTTACAAAGTTGTTATGAAACTGTTACGATTACGTTGCAAAACTGTTACAACTTTAGAACAATTAGGTTTTCCGAGTTCAGCGAATAATTGTTTCCTTAAAATAACATTGCTCCCTCTACGGCACTTAAAGATATCGAGCAATTATTTTCCAAGCTGAAACGGACATGTCTTTGTGATGCTGCGAAACAACCATAGAGCAATGACGAACTTAAGAGAATTTAAGTAAGAATAATTTTTTGTGGGAGAAGAAGAAGTGTAGAAATACTTGGTATAATTTCATGTTTTTCCTTCTACCTATATATAGGTGCGAGGAGGTGCACCTATTTGGTAATATGTGCATGTTAGAACGTTCGAAAAAGTTTGAAAGGTTGCGACCCTTTATCAGGCGGCGCGACCGTTTGCATTTGAATGGACAAAAACAAAAAAGGTTTGGTTTGAACAACGAAGTCAAGCCAACTGCCACCTGCTAAGTTTCTGTAATACTCCTCAAAAGCCCATTCGTCGGCGATGTGAATGCGAGCATGTGCACGTGTGGGTGGTAGTGCGTCGCACCACCCATTAGGATGGTTATGCTTTCATGTCTCTCTTTGTCACATAGTAACTATAATAGTGTCCACATCTTAGTGTATAAACACAAATTGTATATTTATTTTAAGATGTGAGACTATTCATTTCCCAAGGCATTTAAAGCCTCACATTCCCAATAAATACTCATTCATTTCTAACAAAGTTTGAAACTTAATGGTTATATATATATATATATATATATATATATATATATATATATATATATATATAGTTTAGATAACCAATGTCGGTGGTTAGAGAATGAGCTGCATCTGAGGATAGCAATGTTCTTGAGGTTCTTATCTTTCTCATTTGTTGTTAGCTATTATGTTTGTTTGTTATGGAAATTTGTATCTTTAAAAACTAAGGTAGTGTTTAGCTTGATGTTTTTAATTTTAGGTTTTCATCCATACAGAAATGTATACGACGCATGCATATTGCCGAAAACGACTAACTTAGAAAACGAAGTTAACACACAAAATAGAAAAAACTTTTTTTTATTTTTCGTGTTTTAGAAAATAACACAAGGATGTGAAACAATCCGTTCGGGCTTTGTCCCTCTATCATCTTCATCCTCTCAATCGTCTTTCTTTCATCCTCTCCATCGTCCCTCCATTCTTTTCATATTTGACATATATATTAAAAAACGAAAACATAAAATTTATTTTTAAACCAAACACTACCTAATAGTTTGATACCAATTGCTGGTAGTAATAGTAAACAGTTTTGGAAAATGGAAAATAGAACACAAATGACTCCACTAACTTTTCTTCTTGCTGCTAGAGATCCTATGGTAGCATCGTTTTGTTAAGAACTACTACCCTTTCATCTTGAAACATGTGTTTTGAAATTTAATTCAATTTTTAATATAGTTAGAAAATAAGTTAAAAGTATTTGATAAAGTCAATGAGAGTATGTTATTTTTTAAAACAGTCATGCAAACTTTAAAAATGCTTGTTTTAAGGGACACAACTATAAGGGTACAACTTGATTATTTTTTGTTAATTATACTTCGGTGCTTTTTAAATCTCAACCATTAAATTATAATTAAATAATTTTAGTATCAAATGGAAGAGATATATATGACCATTGTCTTATACATGGACATGTACATGATGACCATTTTATTTTAATGATAGCGTAGTGGCAGTATTTTGATTAGATTATTGGTGCTGAATTTTTCAATATCTTGTATAGAATCAAACTGAAAGCTAAAGTGTATATAACATAACTTTACGTTGCTTGTAAGGGTGGTATGAAACACTCAAACATCAAAGTAGGAGAGTCTGCAATGATCTAGTTGTTCGTTCAAAAGAATAAATGATAAGTTAATGGATTATGATGTGTATAAATAAGCACTTGGTCTAGCTGGAAGTGTTATGGTGATAATAGAGGTGACACCTTCTAAATACAAAAGCATGCGCATAGGTCCCTCATTGAACGTGGAGGGTTTTGCATTTATACGAATCCTTGGATGCATCTGTTTTTCTATTTACACATAATTATGAAATTTTACATCTTACTGAAAGTGTTGCTAATAATTTTATGAATTTCCTTATATTGCACCAATACACTTATACATTATTTCGTAATCATGCCCGTTTGTGACTAATTTTAGACCTGTCAAACGGGTTGGGTTGGGTCAAAATGGGTTGGATAGAGTTTGACACAACCCATTTATGACCCATTCTCTTTTACCCATTTATGACCCAAGCCACTTAATAAGCAGGTTATCCATTTTACCCATTTAAGATTTAAATTTAGTCTGACTAATAAAAAACAAATAAATATAAAATAATTTTAACTTTTATGTTTTGAGATCCGATAAAAAATTAAAATTGTAATTTTAAGTTCCATCAAAATTCAAATATGGGAATGCGGTAACTTATTATTTTCTAAGTACAACTGTCAGGCCCCTTAGAGAACTAGGTATGTGTTCATAAAATAAAGTATCTGAGTGTTCCATACTATCCGTAATTTAGGTGGTAATTAATCGGTCGAAGTCCCGCCTTGATTCTGAGGTAGAACGAAGGAGTTATTGCAACCTGAACAAAAAAATAGCAGTTTCTGCACTAGGCGGAGTTCATATACATGGATGTGGTAGCATGTTATTTTCTAAGTACAACTATCAGTCCCCTTGGAGAGCTATAATGTGTGTTCACACGATAAAGTATCTGAATGTTGCATACCAGCCGTAATTTAGGTGGGAGATAATCGGTCGTAGTTTCGCCAGATTCCGAGTTAGAACGAATGAGTTATTGGAGTCTGAACAAAAAAATAGCGGCTTCTGCACTAGGTGGAGTTCAATATGCAGATGTGGTAGCCTATTATTTTCTAAGTACAACTGTCAGTCCCCTTGGAGAACCACAGCGTGCATTCACATAATGAAGTATTCAAGTGTTTCATACTGTCCGTAATTTAGGTGGAAGTAAATCGATCGAAGTCTCGCTTGATTCTGAGTTAGAACGAAGGAGTTATTGTGGTCCGAATAAAAAAAATAGCGGCTTCTGCACTAGGCAAAGTTCAAATATGAGGAGGTGGTAGCATGTTATTTTCTAAGTACAACTGTTAGTCCCCTTGGAGAACTACAGTGTACGTTCACACAATGAAGTATCCGAGTGTTTCATACTGTCTGTAATTTAGGTGAAAGTTAATCGGTCTAAGTCTCGCTTGATTTCAAGTTAGAATGAAAGAGTTACTTCAGTCCGAACTAAAAAAATAGCGGTTTCTACACTAGACGGAGTTCAAATATGGGGATGTAGTAGCCTGTTATTTTCCAAGTACAACTGCCAGTCCCCTTGGAGAACTCCAGTGTGCGTTTACACAATGAAGTTTCTGAGTGTTCCATACTGTCCGTAATTTAGGTTGGAGTTGATCGGTCGAAGTCTCGTCTGATTTCGATTTAGAACGAAGAAGTTATTGCAGTCTGAATAAAAAATAGCGGCTTCTACACTAGGCAGAATTCAAATATGGGGATGCGATAGTCTGTTATTTTCTAAGTACAATTGTCAGTCTCCATGAAAAATTACAATGTTGGTTCAAAATTCTTATTTTTCAAATTTACGTTAAAATTTAATGTTTTTAATAAATGGATAAATCGGTTACCCATTTATAACTCTTTTAAAATGGTCAACTCAACCCATAACCTATGTAATAATATTCATGAATGAGTTGACCGAAGCTATTTATAAATAGGGTAAATGGGTTGGGTTAATGGGTTGGATCAAATTTTGACAGGTCCAACTAATTTCAATATCGGTTTATAGAACTGATAATTAATATAAATTCATATGTTGTTGAAATTATCTATTTTTAACTTAATAAATTGCTATAGCTGAACAATAATTGTAAAGATTGGCGTTCGTGTTTTCATTTATATTTTCATGTAACTTGATCTTACTAACTGAATTTTATGATTTTCTGCCTTCGTTTCTTAAATTATAAGGTGTCGTTTTTACAGGTGTGGTGACAATTTTTGACGTTATTTAATTGATTCTTAACATTATTTGTCCATGTTAGACTTGTTATTTTTTGTTAGTACCCTTTGCCTGAAAAACGTTGTTAATACTTACAAGGATTTTTTGTTAACGACTATCCCAAAATCATGTCTTTTTATTGGGTACCATAGGTATTGCCAATGGTTGTGGTATTAACGATGTTTATGGTGCAAACAATGAGGTACTGGTTTAGTTTATTGAGTTGCCAAAAGCATATGTATCTGGTCAATTTTTGTTCTGAAGGATTCGGCCTCTCTCTCCAAAGATGTGGGAAAATTTAATCAACTCGATTCTCTTGGACTTCGTGTGGGTCACCCAGGTTTCTTTTAGTCAGATGAGTTTTCTTACTTGGCCAAGGTGACTTTTAACTAGGTCTAGTTATATAGGAAGTCATTTTGGTTTAACATTAAATGAAACTTAAACATGTTGTAGTTGTTACCTTGGTGGGGTTGGATAATCTGGTGTGATTCTTTGGAGAAGATCCAAGCTAGAATTTAGGAATTGACATGCTATTTTTTAAGTTCCGATTAGACTATTACTAAAAAAACAGAGTGCTTATTTATTCGGATGTTAAATGTGCTGTACTTTGAAGTCATGTGGTGTTGTTAGAGATGATAGGCGAAGGGAATGTGGATGCTTGAGAAGTGGAGCTTTGAGAAGCAATTGTTCCATGTCTTCTCCTTCCTTCGTTCACGGTATCACTCACCGCACGCTCCTCTTCAGCTAACGCTTTCATGTTCGGCACTTGAACTGCTGGTTTCACTGCAGCAGCACCCTTTGCATGGCACCTTGGCGTGTATGCTTTTCTTTTAAACCTCTGATGCTAGCTTGGCAAACTGTCATCACTAGACGATACTGTCTTTACCCTAACTCTCTCATGCCTGCTTGCAAGCAGGTTAGCAGAGTGAACAAACTGGTCATGAGGCTGACACAGGAAGGCATCGTCTGTAGTGCAGTACCACCTCCCATGTCAGGTATGGGGTTCTTTTTCTTCTTTTGAGTTTGCACCACATAGATTTTACTTGTTTTTATTGTTGTTACGGCGACTATATAGTTATACGGCTGTTATATTTTCTTTTAGGCTACTTGTACTTAAAACTTTTTGTCTTAAATTGGTTTTGAACTCACATTAAAACATACTTAGGTTTTGCCTTGTTTAATTATAGTTGAAGGCCATAATCTTAATATTATAGGTACTCGGACCAATGAGACAAAAGATTAGAATTTAGATATGAACCTGGAGTTGCACCAACCTCGCCAACAAATAAATGTTGTGCAAGCTTCTAAATACGGGTAATAATTTCCTCTATATATTGCATTTCAGCCTTATTTCTATATCTATATTCAAAAACTTATTTTGTTCCATCTTCATCCATGAATATATCTTCAATCATGAATATATTTCTATCTTCAGTCACAAGTATATTCCTAAACTTAATAATTTCACCCACTTCTTCATACGGAGCTTATTAAATAGTGTTAATTGCTTATGTTTTATTTTTATTAAAAGGTTTATATAGCTCACGTAGAATTTTAAATCAGGAGTGGTGAAATGCATATATCATGTACGTAGGTTTTAAAGAACAGTATATGTTTAAGCATATATTGAATTATGCAGAGAGTTGTATGTTCAGGAATGGCTTATTGCTTCCAAGGAGCAGCAATGAAAGAGAAGAGACCAGTTTTTGTTACTTCCTTTGGCGTGATACTTGGCCGTCATTGCATGCGGAATGCTGCTCTTCGGAGAAGACCTTTTCTTAGGAGGGTCTTTTTTCTTTTTGAAATAAGTAATGCTTATTAGTAGTAAACAATTTTTTTTTAAAATAGTATTTTATATACAACAAATCACCGTGACGACATATCACATGACAATGCACATTCGAATCACGCTATGCAAGTTTCGAACTTGTGATCTTTCGCACCAATATCAAATCATTTAACCACTGGGAAAATGGTGCTTGTCAGTAGTAAACATATTATGTTGGAAACAAATGAACTTCGACTGAGTCATGTACTTTATAACTATTTTGAAGATGTTTCGGCGTTCTACTAAATGGTGGAAGCAGTCGAACAAACGATGCCGCCTCTACGATAAAACAGTCTCTCTTTGTTTAGTTTCGTAGTATCGATCCGTCTACACAAACGTATTCGACCCGGTCGCACTCAAAAAAATAACTACTCGGTTTTTAAAAAAAAAAAGGAGTTTCATGGAGAAGAAAAATGTCGTTCGTTTTTTGATTTCACCTAACAATCAATTTTAATAGACGGGATACCAAGAATAACCTTTTACTGAGTCGTAAAGTGATCGTTGACTCAAAAATCGGATCTAAAGTCTTGCCATTTCAAAAAAATAACGGTCAGAAAACGTTTATCAACTTCATCTAGAAATATAAGTGTTGCACCACAACAAAGCCGAAGTCCGGACCGGGTCGAATCGGTCGGTCGGTGCATGTGTGTGGTCCAGCATGGTCTTCCTCCTCACAAAAGAGCAACATTGGGTACCCAAAGGACCCAGTTTAGCCTCTAAGTATCAAGTATAAATACTTGATTCTTTCCTATAGTCCTATAATGTGGGACTATTCACATATATCGGAGTCATTCACACTTAGTCAATTTTTTAGTAATTCACTTAAAATTTGAAAAACATTTCCAACAAACCCGCACTTGAATTTTTTAAAAATATTTTCGAGCAGCTTTTGAAAACATAAATTTGTGCATCAACAAAGATGTCTTTCGACTTGAACCTTTGCATAGTGGATAAGATTCAGTTTTTACTAGAGGGACACATAGTGATCTTAAACTCTATTTCTGACATCAAACCATACACAATCTTTCTAGAGTGTAATCAAATAAACTCGTGCATTTATGGCCATGCACGTCTATCACAATTTAGTGAATGCTATAAGAATTTTGCCCAAAATTCCATAGACACATTTCCACATCTACATAGGTAAGTCTATCAAGAGTACTCTTGAAGGTAGGTACTCCACTCTATATAGAGTATAGATCTCATTAAGATTTTCTGTTATCTCATCCGCTAATCACTTCAGGAATACATGCTTCAAAATAATAATAAAATAGCATGTTCAACTCATATCACTTTACAACTTGTTCTTACCCAGTGAACGTAGTTCTTGGGATCTCCAATAGAGACGTGTTATCATTGTGCGTGACTCAACAATCTAAGGGCAGTAATCCCATTCTTTTAGAGGTCCTAAGGACTTTCTCTCGGTCAACTCCTTTCGTCAAAGTAGTCGAATTCTCATCACTGCATATGTGATCCACTCTAGCTGCTCCTAAAGAGTGTAGCTCTCTAACGGTGTTATGCTTACGACGTATCGGTCATCTCTTACCGTTGTAATAACGGTTCTGTACTTTTGCGGTAGCCGCGGTATTATCGCAATGGATCAACACATTTGGTATCAGTTCTTCCCATAAAAGAATCTCAGCTAGCAGATTTCTTAAGTAATTTGCATCTTCACTAGTTATAGCTAGTGCTATCATCTCAGACTCCATAGCGGACCGAGCCAATATAGTATGTTTCTTAGATTTTCAAGAAACAGCTCCACTAGCAATGTTAAATATATATCTACTGGTTGCTTTCGAATCATCAGAAAAAGTATTCTACTCTGCATCAGTGTATCCTTCAAGGGCAGCTGGAAACCTTTCATAATGTAACCCAAGGTTCATAGTTCGTTTTAGGTATCTCATGATCCTTTCGATAGCATGCCAGTGCTCTATACTGTGTCTACTAGTAAACCTGCATAATAATCCCACGACATAGGCAATGTCGGGTCTAGTACAATCAATGGTATATCAAAGGCTGCCAATGGTGTTTGCATATTAGACTATCTTACACCTTCACCAGTGTTCTTAAATAGTTTTACACTAGGATCATGCGGTGTACATGCGAGTTCATAGTCAAAGTAATTGTATTTCTTTAGTATCTTCAAAATGTTATGAGATTGATCCAAAGAAATTCCCTTTTCTAACCTAGCAATCTTAATTCCAAGAATTACACTCGCTTCACCCAGATCTTTCATATAGAAATTGGCACTTAACAGAGATTTGACATTGTTTATAGCATGAATGTTTGACTCAAAAAAAGTAGATCATCTACATACAGACATATAATAGTGCAAATGTCAGTCTCAGATTTATAGTAAATACATTTGCCACTTTCATTAACTTTAAAACCATATGAGATTATTATGTTATCAAATTTCTCATGTCATTGCTTACGTGTTTGTTTTAAACCATATAATGATTTATCTAACTTGCAAATTTTATGTTCTTGACCATGTATAATAAAGCCTTCAGGTTGGTCCATATAAATTTCTTCTTCTAATTCACCATTTAAAAAAAGAAGTTTTAACATCCATTTGGTGTACTATTAAATTAAGAATAGATGCTAGTGAAATTAGTAATCAAATGGATGCAATTCTAGTTACAGGTGAAAAAGTGTCAAAAAAGTCTATATTTTCTCTTTGCTTAAACCTATTAGCTACTAAACGGGTTTATATTTATCAACTTTTCCTTTAGATTTTAATTTAATTTTAAGTGCCCATATACAGCTTATAGACTTAAAACCAGGATCATGAGATACGCTTCTTGGAGGTTTAAAGGATCCTCCTCTATAGTAATAGTGCAAAAATATGAACCATAATCTTATGTAATTCTTGCTCTTTTACTTCTTCAAAGGTTCGTTTTCAGAAGATTCATTATATTGTTCTAATAGGTGTAGTGTTACTTAAAGTACCCCTACTATTTCTCAATTTAAAAGGAAATCTTAATTGATAAAAATCAGCATCATTAGATTCTATTATATTGTGTGTATTCAGATCATAAAATCTATATGTTTGGCTATAAATAACATAGCCAATAAATACACATTCATATGCTATACTTGCTACTATTATTCTCTTAGGGTCAGGTATACGAACATGTACTAAACATCCCCAAGTTCAAAAATAGGACACATTTGGTTTATAATTTCTTAAGATTTCAAAAGGTGAAATTTTTCTTTTTGACTTAGGGTTCATATTCAAAACATAACACACAGTCGGTAAGATTTCCCTCTACCAATTTGATGATGCACCAGAATTAAGTAAAATAGCAACTACTAAATCAGTTAATGTTCTATTTGTTCTTTCATTTTTACCATTCATTTCAGATGAATATGGTGCAGTTCTTTCATGTATTATTCCATGAGAGTTGTAAAAGTCAATAAATAAATTTGATTCATATTCAGTTCCTCTATCACTACGCAATCTTTTAGCTTTCATATTAGACTGATTTTCAATTTCGGCTATGAAAGATTTTAACATTTCAAATGCATCAATTTTATTTTTCATAAGGTATACATAAGTAAACTCAGAGCAATCATCAATGAAAGTGACAAAGTAACGGTGTCCATTTTTAGTCAGAGTGTCATCAAGCTCACATATATCAGAATGAATCAAGTCAAAGGGTTCTGATTCTCTAATTACATATTTATGTGGGGTTTTAGTTAATTTTGCTTGACTACAAAAATCACATTTTTAAAAATCATTTAATGACATGTTAAGGATCATACCTAAGCTACTCATATTCTTTATAATTCATTTATTAACACGACATAGTATAGAATGCCAGATATTAAAATCACACAACATATAAGTAGAAGCAAACATTTTATTACATTGAACTTTCAGTTTAAACATTCCATCAGTTGCATGACCCCTACCTAAAAACATACCATTCACAGTGTTGGTATACATATCAACCCCAGCAGTCTGTGTAAACCCAGCTTTAGTAAGAAGATAACCCGAAACAATATTATTTCTCATCACTAGGGCGTGCATTACGTCTTTCAAAATGACGACCTTTCGAAAGATAAACTTCAGCTCTACATTTCCAATCCCAGCAACAATAATGGTGTTAGAGTCTCTTAATAGCACTTTCTTGTCCTCGGTCTCCGTGTATGTTTTGAAAATAGCACGGTCATAACAGACGTGACGTGTAGCGCCAGTATCTACCTACCAACCCTCTAATCCGCCAACAAGGTGAATCTCATTAGAAATCATAACTGTAAGAGGCTCCTTAGTTAGGTTAGCCTGTAGTGCAGAGCTTGGCATGTTTTGACACTTTCTGCCATATGACCTGGTTTTCCACAGTTGTAACAAAGAAACAACCGTCCAAAGTCATTTTTTAGGGTGGTTTCTGTTGGCTTTTATTCAAATCTTATTTGTTGCGGTTCTGATTAAGCTTGCGATTCTGATTCTTAAAGCTTTTGGGATTTGGTTTCAGAACTGCGGCTTTCTTAGTGTTGCCTGAAACAGCAAGCACTTCTTCCTTCATATCTAGTTTATGAGATTCCTCCTCAATACGAAAATGGGTTATTAGACTTTTTAATGAAAATTCCTTAGTTTTATGTCCAAGATTATTCTTAAAATCCTTTCAACTGGGAGGCAACTTATCAATCAAAGCTGCCTCTTGAAACCATTCATCTTAACTCATACCTTCGGAGATGATCTCATGAGATATTTTCTAAAGCTCGTGAGATTGCACCTCCACTGACCTATCACCTGTTATTTGGTATTTGAGGTTGCAACTGATGACAAACTTATTTGCTCCTGCTTCCTCTATATCGTACTTTTTCTATAGCACTTCCCAGATTTCCCTTGTTGTTTTGTCAGAGTTGTAGTAGTTCGTTGTTGAGTTCGCTGAGGATGAAGTTCTTGCATAGATAATCCTGCTCTATCCAGATCTACAACTCCTTTGATTTCTCTGTCTATGCTTTCAATATATCTACGTCTACTTCATCGGGTCTGCCTGGCAGTTGCGGTTACTCTATTGTCAGCACCGCAGCCACATTCCTCATTGTCAGAAAGAACTCCATCTCTTGTCTTCAACGCTTGAAATGGAAGCCCTCAAACATGAAGGGCGTAGTAGACACCATGGGGACCTGGAACAGCGATTCGGGGGTAGCGGCATCTAAATCAGTAGCAAAAGTCAATGTTGTCAGCGATGTCCTCAATTTGTTGGAAATAAATTATCTTTGGCCTATTTGTGTACTCTGTCACTGTCTTAAAGGCTTTTATGCATTCTATTCGAGGGTGCAAGTAGTCGAATAAACGTTGTCGCCTATTAGATAAAATAGCCCCTCTTTGTTTGGTTTCATAATATCGATCCATCTGCACAAATGGATTCGACTCAGTCCAACTCAATAAAAAACTGCTCGGTGTTAAAAAAAAAAGGAGTTTTGGGAGAAGAAGAATGGCTTGTAGAAGAAAAATGTCGTTCATTTTTTGATTTTATCTAATAATCGATTTTAATAGATGGAATACTAAGACGGACATTTTACTGAGTCGTGGGTGACCATTGGCTTAAAACTCGGATCTGAAGTTTTACTCTCAAAAAAATAATGGTCAGAAAACGTTTACCAATTTTGTCCAAAAATATAAGTGCTGCATGCCCGGCCTAGGTCGCAAATGTGGTGGTTAAGCATGGTCTCCCTCCTTACAAAAGACATCATTGGGTACCTAAAAGGCCCAATTTAGCCTCCGAGAATCAAGTATAAATAATTGATTCTTTCCTGTAGTCCTAAAATGTAGGACTATTCACATATATAGGAACCATTCAAACTTAGTCAATTTTTCATAATTCACTTAAAATTTAAAAAACATTTCTAACATATTAAAATTAACTTGTCAGTTGCCTGAGCTAGAAACTTAAGATTGTTAATTGGAACATAGGTGATAGGATTAGTTCTCATAGTTTTGGGGCTTTACATGGTCATGTAGGGAAAGAGTAGAGACCCCTAACCAGTGAAGAAGGACGAGGTTGTCGAGTTAGTTGTTGATGTATGAGAGTGCATGTATGAAAGGAATGAATATCAGTAAGTTTATATGAATGTTATTATGAACATTAGTATGCATGTTTATAAAGAAAGATGAATTCACATACTTGTTTTTACATTAACTTGGTGCTCTTGAAACTACAATCCATACAGTTATGGATTTTATGTGAACATGGTTATTTGTTTAAAATATTTTATATTGATTTGTTTGTATATCGTATTTCATTAAGTGGTTCATTTGTTTTTCGTTATTTGAATGTGATAATTATATGAGTGATTGTTTGTTCATGCTGAAACATATTGATTATTACTGTATAATATATATATGTTGTAAATAAAATGAACTGGAAACTAAACGTGCAACCATAGTGAGGGAAAATTGCATAAAAAATCAATGATTTTCTGTAGCGTTTATTGAACAGTACCAAAATATATATGGTGGCAAACAAAAACGCTACTATAATATTTTGTCGTAGCGTCGATGGTACTTTTTAGTGGTGTTTATATAGCGCTACGAATTTTTTTTGTTGCATTTGCAGAAAGCTGCAATGTGTTGTTTTTATAAGAAAAACAAAACGGAAAGTCCTGGATTATTAGTTCCATATCATTTAGTGGTGTTTTTTAAAATGCTACTGCAAGCTATGCTAGCGTTCTTTAAGCGCTACTAAATCTATTTTTTATTGTATTAGGTTAAGTTTTTGAAGTGCCATTTTTGAAAAAAAGAAGTAAAGTTTCTTGGTCATGTAGTTGCAAA
Source organism: Allium cepa (assembly GCA_030765085.1). Classification (NCBI taxonomy): domain Eukaryota; kingdom Viridiplantae; phylum Streptophyta; class Magnoliopsida; order Asparagales; family Amaryllidaceae; genus Allium; species Allium cepa. The sequence continues at coordinate 540,964,715 of CM060939.1, forward strand.
GGAAGGGTTGTTTGTGGAACAAGCTAAGATTGAAGCTGTAAATAATTCTAAGAGACCTAAGGCAGTGACCAAGATAAAGAGCTTTCATGGATTAGCTGGCTATTACTAGAGATTCATTAAGGACTTCTCTCGAATAACAGCACCCTTTACTAAATTAACCAGAAAGGATGTTAAGTTTAATTGGTCTAGTAAATGTGAGGAAGCGTTCCAGAAGCTAAAACATTTATTGACCAATCCACCTATGTTAGTAATGTCAGATGGTAATCAGGGTTTAGTGGTGTATACAGATGCATATGGAACAGGATTAGGAGCTATGTTGATGAAAAGCGGTAAAATGATTACCTCTTCTTCTTGACAGCTCAAACCATGTGAAGTTAGGCATCCGACCTATGATCTAGAGTTGCCAGCGGTGATCGTTGCTTTGAAAGTGTGGAGACTCAACCTCTTAGGAGAAAGATTTGAGTTGTTTATGGATCATAAGTCTTTGAGGTATTTATTCTCTCAAAAAGAGTTGAATATGAGACAGCAGAGATAGCCAGAGTTTTTAGCAGCTTATGATTTTGGTATTGAGTATATGCCAGGAAAAGGAAATAAAGTTGTTGATTCACTTAGCAAGAAACACAGAATGCAGTGTTAGCTATGATAGCGGTATGGAAGAATTTAGAAGCATTGACTACTTGTAGTGTGCAGTTAAGATCAATGGTTAGATCTAGTTGGGAAACTGCCATGTTGTCATGTTCGCAAGTTCGACTAGTGATGACCTAAAGGATTGCTTCTGAGTAGATAGATGATCCATTGTTGGCTGAAAGGATTAGAAGGCTTGAAGGCGAAATTGAGATTGATGATTTAAGATATTTTAGCCTTGACTAGAATGGATGGTTAAGAAAGAAGGGACGATGTGTGTTCCAAATGTTGGTGACCTAAGGAAGGAAGTTCTTAGGGAATATCATCGATCGAAGTTTACTATTCATCCTAAGGAACCAAGATGTATCAGGACAAAAAGAGAAGTTTCTTCTAGAAAAGTATGAAAAGAGATATAGGCTTATGGGTAAAGCAATGTTTGAATTGCTAGTATGTGAAAGCTGAGAATCCGAAGCCATATGGATTGCTTTACCGATTTGGAAATGGGAGTCTGTATCCATGGATTTTATTAACGGGCTGTCAATGTTAAATAAAGAAAATGAAATTATTTGGGTTGTAGTGGGTAGACTAACCAAGAGCGCACATTTCATTCTCGTTAAGTCGACCAGGACGGCACCTGTATTGGCTAAGTTGTTTATGAAGAATATTGTTAGACTGCATGGGATTCTTAGTATCTAGTCCGTGATAGAGATACTTTGTTTATCAGTGAATTCCAAAAGAGTCTATCGAAAATGCTAGGTACCAAGCTGAAGATGAGTACTGCTTAGCACCCAAAGGAGGATACCCAGACATAGAGAGCCAATAAGGTACTTAAAGATATGCTGAGAGTTTGTATACTAGATTTTGTTGGGTCATGGGAAGACAATTTGCATTTAGTTGAGTTTTCCTATAATAATGGTTATCAGACTAGTGTAGGAATGGCACTTTTCAAAGCTTTGTACAGAAGGCCATGCAAATCACCAGCGTGTTGGTCAGAGACTGAAGACAGATTGGTTCTTGGCCTAGTTATGGTGAGAGAAGCCTTAGAGTAGATTCAGCTAATCCAAGCTAGGATGTGGGTAGCTCAGTCTAGGCAAAAAAGTTATGCAAATAAGAGGCGTAAGGATCTAGTGTTCTCAGTTGGGGATTGTGTTTTTGTTAAAGTATCACCGATGAATAGTGTGGTATGATTTGGAAAGTCGGCAAAACTGGCATCAAGATATATTGGATTGTTCCCTATTATAGGGAGGATCGAAAAGCTTGCATACCGAGTAAAGTTACTAAGTAGTTTGGTAGGAGTTCATAACTTTTTCATATTTCTCATCTCAAGAAGTGCATGCATGATCCAGAGACTTCTATTGCTTCGACTTTATTGGAAGATTTAGTGGTGGAATCAGATCTGACTCTTATGAGACACCCAGTTCATGTTGTGGCTAGAGATGAGAAAAGGCTAAGGAACAAGACAGTCATATTATTGAAGGTCCAGTGGAGCGACAACGAGAAAGACTGTACATAGAAAACAAAGCACATGATTAGGTATACTTATCCTAAGTTGTTATGATGGTATGTTCTATATTTGTTATATAGACATTTTACCTAGCAGGATATACTGACATTGTTTGTTACAGTTGTTTCTTTGTTTGATATGCTTTGTAACGACCCAGGATTTTTAGTAATTAAAATTTGAATATTTAATTAATTTTAATATTAATAAGTGAAATTTATAAGTCGAATAAATTTTAATTCGAATAATTGGATTTAATTGAATAATTAAATCGATAATTTAATATGTTAAATTATGGAAATAATTGAAAATTGGGTAAAATATGATTGAAAATGATTTGTAAAATTTTATTTTATCATGTTGGAGTTAGAACGATATTTTAGAACTTTTAAAATCGAATTAAAAGTTTATCTGTGAAAATTGAATATTTTAATATTAAATCGACTAGTGAAAATAGTCAATTTTTGAACAGTCTCAGAATTGAACGAAACCAGTTTCATTGGATCCGTAATAGTTAGTTATTATCGGATTACAATTTTCGTAGCAATCGGAGTTATCGTTTGATCGTGGCAGCTCGAAACGCATCGAATTATTTTTAATATTAATTTGGCGAGTTAAAATAGCCATTTTTCAAAAAGTCTCGGATTTTGACGAAACCAGTTTCATCGGATCCGTAATGTAATATTATTGTAAGGTTTCAAATTTCGTGTCAATCGGATTTACCGTTTGTCTGGTACAGATTAAAACGCCTAGAAAATCGTTTAAATCAGTTTAATTTAAATTGAACGTTTATTGCCATAAATCGCACAGATGATCGAATTAGCTTCCGAAACCTGTTCCATTGTGTCCGAAACGCGGGGTAAACCCCAGAAACGCTGGTCACCGCGCGTAAATCGGAGTTTGGAAATTCCGGGATGAATAGTGTCGTTCGGTTTCCTATAAATAGCCTACCTTCACAAGAAAATAAAAAAAAAATAACCTAAACCTAATGCTCAGCCGCCTCTTATGCAACCAATGGCCAGAAAACGTTCAAATTCATTCCTTAATCTCTCCAAATCCATCGACAATTAGAGGAAAGTGTCAACTACAAAGACGAAGAGCATCCCGAGAGCTTCAGATCCATCCGGTGATGATGATCATCGGAGCAACGTGGAGAGGGAAAGTTGGCCGCGTTCGTGGCCATTCATCCTCATGCGCGCACATAGGGTGGAGGCCGAGTTCATCGAGGTTATAGCCGAGAGTAGCTCGGGTCGTGCTCTTCGTGATGCAAGTTCCTGATCGAATTATCGTCGAGTGTTGAAGGAGCAAAAATAAACCCTAATTAGCATTCATGGGTTTGTATGCGTGCGTATCATACTGGAGAAGGGGACGCGCATGAGAAAGAAGGGGTGGACGGCCCTGATGCAGGCAAGTGAGATCCAGTGGCTATTATTAGTTAGGTTTAAAATTATTATAAATTTAGTTGTAAATTGATTATATAAAATCGTGTAAACTTGTAAAAATCATAACTTTTTCATACGAGGTCGAAAACGCACGAAACAGGAAGTGTTGGAATCGTATGGACGAGCACTATGCTATGGAATTGGATTGGAGTTGTTTGGAGTTAGTGAGAATTTTGGGTAAAATTAAACGTCCGTTTAATTTTATTCGAAATAAATCGCTAAAACAAAATTGAAATCAAGGTGAGAACTTCTCACTCAATCGAATCGGTTTCGATTTTATTTTAAATAGTTAGATTTAAAATATTTGAATGCATGTTTGAATGATGATTGTTATCTATTGATTGTTAAAATAGACATTATGCGCTATTAGTAAGCGGATGTTATTTATTAAAAACATATACCGCGAATATTTCATAAATAGTGAAATTGGTATTATATATAATAGCAATATATATATATATTGGCATATATATATATTGCAGTTATTGATTTCCCGCATTGTATAGCGAATGAGACCCTATTGCGCCGTCTATTAAGCGGATAATATTTTAAATCCCATATACCGCGATAATTCCGTACTGGAGCGGAATTGGTATTGTGCTAATGTTTGTGGATGCAGGAAAACAGGTTGGAGGGATCCAACAGGATTCCTCAACAGTATTTATTTGATTTCAGATATTTTGATATTTGATGGATTATCATATCGATATACGATGTCGTTGTTTGTCGTGATTGACTATATGTAGCATCATTGGACCAAATTTGAAACTTTAAAATGACTTTTAAAGTGATTTTTGAAAATATACTATATGTTTGGAAATTGATTCATTTTAAATAAATAAACGATATAATTTTTAATGTTATAAAAATTATATTTTTGAGAAATATAGTTAAAAACTGATTTTTGAAAATATGGGGTTAATGATTTTATAAAATAGTTAAAACGGGATTTCTGAATTTATTGTGAAAAGTTTAAAAATAGGATTTATAAAATTTGATTATTTTATAAATCAAAATGGTGAAATTATAAAGGAGTTTAAAGACGTTTTAAAATATTAATATAAATTGATTTATATAAAAGATTTATAAATTGATAATTTGTAAATTTAAAATATTTGAATTATAAAATGAGTTTTTATAAGTGTTAGAATGAATTGTGAATGAATTTCATAAATGAATGAAATTTATAGAATTATAAACGGTGAAGTTATAAATGGAATTTTATAAGCAGTAGGTTTATAAAATTTATAAAGTTATTAAAAGAATGGTTTTGGATAAATAATTGAATCTTATAAGTTATAAGATTTATAATTATGAAGTTCAAAGGAACGATTTTTGCAAACAAATAAATTATAAGTATTTCACTTATAATATGAACTTTTAGTATATCATTGAGATATGAATTGAGATAGGTTAATAAAGGAATTTATAAAGGAAGTTGTGGTAAAATAAATAGAAATGGAATTTATAAACGTTGTTTTATAAATCCGCAAACGACTTATTTTGATAAGTAAATTGTTGAAACCTATTAATGGAGTTATATTCACATTTTTGACTGTGAACAATCCTTTGAAATAAAATGAATAGAAGTGATGAAAGTTGTTAACGTAGTATATTCACGTTTTTGAATAGTGAATAATATGTTAAAGAAAATGTTTAGGGTGTGATATTTTAAACAAAATTAAAACGATCTAACGATGTTTTAAAATGTGTTGAGATTCAAAACCATAGATTTCAACATTTATTGTTGAAATAGATGTTTTCGAGAAATAGAAGGAAATGGTGGACTATAACACTGTTGTTATAGTAAATGATTTCCGAAAGGAAATGTTTTGTATAGTATTGGGATTTATATATCTATTTTAATTTTGAATCCCTATACTGGTGATTTTGGGTTGTCGTAACGATGTTTTACGCAACATTCGTTTTGGCCCTAATAAATATGTTTAAGAGAATGATTTCCTTAAAGAATGAAATATATACTAAATTTCGATTGAAGTATATTGAATATTTTCCAAGTGTTGAAATATAAATAAAATTTGTGAATTACTTATGAATAAATAAGTATGGAAATGTTTTTCCAATATGAAATGAAACGTTTAGAGAATTTATCTTTTTGAAGATAAATTGAAAATAAATAATTGAAATCGGATATCAGTGGATATTGTGAAATATAAATTCACTAAGGAATTTATAAAAGAAAGTGGAATTTGTTTAAAAATAAATATTTATTTATTTTTGAAGTGTGAAAATTATATATCTTGTAAAGATATCTTTGGGAAATAAATAATTTGGAAAATTATTTGGAATCTGGTGATGTGTGCATATCCATTGATAGTTCAATAACTGACTATCAATAATTACCTTTGAAAGGTATTTGTTGGGATTTGTTGAATTTGAATGCTACACTTGTTTTTAAATTATTGCGCTCGTTATTCGGATTACCCATTCCGAATAGTGATACGACGTAATGGATGGCATTGAAGATCGGTGTTGAAGACCCGGTATTTGCGAGAGCGATAGGATGACCTGTCGATTGACTCTGCACCGAGTTTCTCCGGTATAGAGTTCTCCATATGTGATGGGAAATCCGATCAGGATTGTGGATATCCGGATTGCAAGGACTTCTTTGTAAGTGCCTTCGGTTCTGTTCGAGCCCGGAACAGACTTGTATGGATTGTATGTCTGACGTTACAAATTGAGATATAAAGCAGATTTCTTTCAAATATATTTCTGTTGGTGGCGGAGAATTTATTCTTTTAGCTTAACACCCTTCTCTGAGATGTACGAGCTCAGAGGTTATGTAGTTGAAGGTTATCAGCAATATATTCCCAATTTGGTAATGTGACATGCTGAGTGTTGCTGTGAAATGATCATTGTGTTGATTATTGGTGATAGGATCATTTATTTGATCGTCTATCTTGGTGATCATTTCTATGATCATTTGTTGACCCAAAGCATGGCTTTTGTATAAAGTATGTTTTTGTGGACGTGACTTCGTCGAGCCTCACACCCCGGAATGGTCAAAACAGGAAAGATGCAGCAAGGTTATGAGGGGTAGCTCCCTTTAGGGTATGTGCATTTCCTTCTGGAAAGGGTGGTATCATGGTATGGAGCCCAGATACTTACTCATGTTGAAACACTTTATTTATGATTGTGTGATGATGATGACGAGCGCTCGGATAAAGGTCCAATGGAACCGGGGGATGGCATACTCGTGTCAGTTGTTACCCAGTTAGGGGTAACCCGGCCTTGTGTTGGCAGAGATCCGGTTTGGTTCTCGGGGATGACCTTCCAGAGGCATTCTCATGTGGCAATGGGAAGTTCCTTGGCCTGATCATTCGTTGGAAATCCAATTCCCAATACGAAACCTTGTACGGTATTAGTTGTAGAACCTGCCATTTACTTATGGTGGTCACCACTGTTTAGATGGTAGCTATAGTAGGCATAGTTCGAAATGTCTATGTTGGCTAAGATTTATATTCTACTTTCGAAATGAATTTTTCCTACACTATGCACTAGTAATAATATCAAATGTTCTTTTAATGCGTATCAAGCATCTTTGACTATCATAAGGAGAAATCTCCTCCGATTCTGCGTTTGCATTATGTGTGTGTGCGGGAGGCCTTATGGTAGTCTCATTTTTAAAAGCATTGCGAATTGACTTTAAAAATATTCCTCTATTTTGATTTTAAAGATAAATAAACTGTTTTGAGTTCCCACACCAGTCACATGACTGACTCGGAGTTTATTGTCTTCCTTCCTAAACTCTGGGTGCCCACCAATTTCCACACGGGCAGTTAAGAGTTAGGGTTTATCAGGATATTCTGGAGTTGTTGGATGCAAGATGGATGGCATGGCGTATTACTAGTATATAGTATTTCTTTTTCCGCTGCACTATTTGTTGTTTGTTGTTGTACACTCTGATGTAATGAAATGAAATGTAATGTAATGTAATAACTGATATAGTTCTTTGTTTAAAGATTATTCATTTATTATTATATGTTGTTCCGCTGCGAATTGTGAGATTCTGATATTGTTCTGTTGTTTTATTTTCTATTTTCTTTTCCCTCTATTTTCTATCTTTTTTCTCTCTCTTCTTCTCCCTTTTTCTTTTTCTTAAACATTGAGCATTCGTATTTCTGTTCATCTTGAATTAATCAAGGGAGATTAGTGTATATTCAAGGAGTACGGATTTGCGGGTCTTCACAGGTGGTATCAAAGCATATGGTTAAGCGACAACCATGGTTCTGTTGGGTATTACTCATTAGAGATAGAGTCAGTAGTACTCTAGAATGAGTTTGAGTGTAATAATAGCTATGAGAGCGTATTTGTTAGTGAATATATAAAATTGTTTTATATTGTGATGATTGGTTTATTGAGTGGCATATGAACCTTCGTCAGCACGGTCTCGACAACTATGCCGAAGGGGTTTCTAAACACTTGAATAGAACAATTCGACACAGTATTGTTTTAAAATTAGGTAAATGAAACAATTTTACCTTGATTATATTTTTATATATAAAGGAATAATTTTTCAGAATTATTAAAGTGTATATAAGTGGATTGTTAAGTCGTTTGAATAATCTAAATAAGAGAATAATTGTATAAACAAATGGAAGTATAATTAAAGTGATTTACAATTGAGAAATAAACTTATATATATAAGAAGTGAAACTATATGGATATATTTATAAATATGAGTTGAAATAAAAATGAATTTAAAGTTAAATGGAAATTTACTTTAGAATTTGGAATCTGAATTGATTTATAAGTAGGAATTTAAGTTATGTAAAACCAAGTGATGTTTATAAAAAAAATATAACTTAAGAGATGTTGAATGAAGTTGATATTGGTATCAAAGTAAAATAATAAAGTTAAGTGATAAATGTGAACTTAAGTTATTTAAATGAAATTCAACTTTAGTAATTGAATTGAATTAATGGATTGAATGTTAATCAATTGAAAGTGAATAATTGGTATGGAAATAATGAATGTAAGTGTAATTCATTAAAATGTAATGTTATTGGAAGTTGAATAGTTGAATGAAAATCAATTTAATTAAACCAATTGATAAGCAAAGGAATTTGGTTGTAATTAATATACTTTGGTTGTTATATGATTGTTAGTTGATTATATATAATTCATTAAGCATTAATGAAATTGGAAGCTAAATTAATTGGAATTCAATTGAAAGTTAAGTGAAACTTAAATAAAATTGAATTTGATTTGGAAGATATTATAATGCGTGGTCCTTATTGAATTTTGAGGATGAGATTAAATAGAATAATGTAGAGAGATAAGGAGGATGAGATTTGATAATTAAATTAGATTGCGCCTTATTAGGAATAGAGCCTTATTTCATCCCTTTAGCCATTCCCCTCTCATTCATTCTCATTTTACATTGACGAAACAATCAAAAGAAAATAGAGAGGTCGGCCATAATCAGGGAAGAATGAAGGGGAAACTAAAGGGATTCAAGGTAAAAAGATTTGTGGAATCAATCTTCATCAAATCTCAATTTTCTATCCAATCTAAGTTGAATAATAATAGAACATCTCTATTATTTGTGTTTGAATTCGGTTATGGCTAACTTTTAAATTGAACTTGATTATTTTGCCATGTTATGGATGTTTGATCATTGTTTCGATAGAATAATGATTTATGGAAATTTTATGAAATTATTATGTTAAGTTTTAAAGGTAAAACCTAAGTTTTTAATCTCCAATTGATTTTATTTTTGGTATGTTGTGCAAAACGTTATTTTGGAAATAGGTTTTTAATTTCATAATTTTCCAACTTAGTATGAATATTTTATGAATTTCCTTGATAGGAAATAGTGTTTATTTTGGGTTTTATTTATTAAAAAATAATTAAATAATTTTCTCGATCCCCAAAATTTTATATATGAAAGAATATGTTAATTTGATTTCTAGTGATTTTTAAAGATTTTTTCCAATTGATTATGAATTTCTATGAATTTTTTATGCTAGAAAAGCATTTAAATTAATATTAATTAATTAAGTTTTTAAATATTTTTTGGAAAGATAAAACTGACTTGTGGAAGTTTTCTAAAAGAAATTGGTAAAATTTGTTTCTAACCAATAGAAAATTGACAAGGGATTAGAATTGGTGAAAATAATTTTTTTATACAGAAATAAAACATTTTTCATTTTAATTACAATATTACCATGTCATATTTTAGAATGTGGAAAGCCTGATGATGGCCGATGTCCATGTCGCCACTATAAAATTTGACATCAACATGGATAGATGCACACGGTATCAATTTATGTTGGAATGGAATGAATCTATTTAATTGAAGTTGTGTGTGTGTGTGTGTGTGTGTGTGTGTGTAAGGATTTCGGCATACCATTACAACATTAGTGATGTCGTATCTTACCAGAACCATTTTGACACACCTAGTCCTTTTGTTTATGAAACCCATATCACATGGTATTGATATTGTAACTCTTCTACTTTGAAATCTATGCCTTAAAGGCTTTGATGCCGAATGTCTTTATTTCGACAACCTTTAACGTAGCGGTATAGTTACCACAATTTTACGAAGCCTACATCAAATGTTTTAAGGCTTTGATGCCTCAAGTAATCATTTTCGATACCAAATATTTTGTTGTATAGTGACTGAAGTAGTACATTTTTGATATCATAGCTTTCGAAGTGTTGATGTCGTAAGTAATTGATTTCGTAATCTATATTGTAGAGTAATTGATGTCATGATTCATTGATTTCAAAGTTAATATTTGTAGGCCAAGGAGCGTTGTTTTATGCAAACTAAAAGTTATTTTTTGAAGGCAAGTAGCCTATGTTTTAAGAAAATCATTAACCTTATGATTTCAGCAGTATAGCCTTGTACTTATAAAATCAGAGTTTTGTTTTCGAATCTCGTATGGGGGCCCGATATTGTTTTTAATGGAATGGATGTCAAAAGCTTTCTATTTTGAATTGTTATATTGATGGCTTGACAAGCCATGTGTTTTATGAGTTTTAAAACTTCATTGGAAATACTAATGTATATTATTTTCGGTATGCCACTTTAAGTGTCCAAGAACCTAATTGGGGACACCAATAGACATAGGTTGGGAACTAGGGTGAATGGTGTTATATTCGAATTATAAAGTGATACTTGATGGGTTCATAGTCATTCTAGAAAAATTATAAGATGTGTGATGGATAGCCCACGTAATGCTGGAGATGGATAGTCGCCATATGGTTCATGATGGGTTCATAGTCATCCGAGGAAAATTATGATATGTGTGATGGAAAATTAATTTATTTAAAATAAATAAGACGTGTCTGATGGATAGACCATATAATTTTAATTAGATAAACCATGTGTGATGGGTAGTCCATTTGGCTTGAGATAGATAATGGATATAATGTTTATATGTGCGATGGTTAGTTCACATAAATATAAGACGGAAATAGTCAGATTAAATTTAGACAGGCAGTCAATTAAATTGGGATGGATAATCCATTAAATGATTTTGGCGGGGAAAGGGTACACAAGGAAGACACTTCAGTCAGACTTAACCATATTGCATGCCTATAGATGATTATTTGATTATGCTTTAACCATTATGGTTGCAGGTGTACGAATTTTGCTTGTCATATTTGATTAAGATACTAATGAATGAAAACCCATTTCGTTCAGTGGCGTGGTCACGCTAGCTATCTATTTTAGTATGAGATGTAGGTTATTATTCACACCATACTTTTTTCTGACCCAAATTTTTTATTTTTCCCTTTAAACTCTCGGGTGCTCATTTGAGTAGGCCAAGAGTAAGGGTTTTTAGGTTTTCCATGTTAGACGAATAAGCTTTCGGAGACTTGCAGGAGGCAAGCTAGCTATTATTGGGAGCATTTATTTTCCACTGTGTTGTTTCTTATCTGAGCGAATGTAATGATAGAAGTTATAACCATCAAGTATTAGACTCTGACTAACTAAGGAGGCATCTTCATATGTCATCGTTGGAGTATTTTGTAACAGTTATATTTTCTCTAAATGAAGGATCAAGTGGGATTATCTAATGATATGAACTCTTATTTGTGAAATGAAATGTAAAGCTTATTTTGGAATTGTGTTTGAAAATTTTCATATTCATGTGCTACTGGTATTATTGATATGATTAACATACTGCACTTCATCATCGGAAATAAATACTATGGATGACTACAACATTCGTAGCACCTAGTTTCGAGTCTTAAAATGGGGAATGTCACAGTTGCCTGTATATTTCTTCCCTAGCTCCAAAAAACTTTCCAGTTGAAAATATCAATAACTTTTCAATTTAGTGTTTAATCAAAATCATTGATCTCAAAACTTATTTTCTACAAAACTAGTGGGACTTGAAAACAATTTGAAATTCACTATTTACTTTTACCTGCTTTAATTTCAATCATTACGTTTTATTTTTTCAATATAAATGCCTTAAATTCTACATCTACCAATTTTTCAAATTTTTTTCTTCAGATGTTTCATATTAAATTATATCATAAGAAATCATAACTCGTATTTATTTCAATTTAATCACTTCAAATCTATTTGAATGTCCTTAAATTAACAATTATTATACTTTGGATTATCAAAGATAATTTATTTTTTTTCCAATAGTTCTTAAGAATATCAAAACCTTTAAAACTCAATTCTTTATAGTTTAACCAAATCCAATATTAATTACTCAAAATTTGATTAGATTCAATATAACTTCGGTTATATTATTTTTAAGTACTCATAATTCATTTTTAAAATATTATTTGATATAATTTATAACCATTTTATCATGCATGTGTGCATAAGTATAATTCATTCTATTTTATAGTTAGCCAATTTCCCAACACCTTTAAATAATACATCATGTTTGTACATAAAAATTCAATTTTTTTTATTACCAACAATATTCGTATCCAATTTGAAAATAATTTACAAAATGTCAAATTATTTTTAATGCACCTTTTCAAGAGTTTATATCCAAAATTATTCAATTTCCATTCAAAAATACATACATATTAAAACTAAAAAGTTCCACAAAAATTAAAATAATAATTAACTTTTTTTCAATTTGAGTTCTATCTAAAATGGTTCAAATTTGGCTTAGAAAAACAAATATGTAAAATGTACCATTTTAAATGTTACCATTATGAATAAGAAATTTTTCACGAAAGCGAAAAATAGTGTAATATTTCAAAAATAAATTCGTGCAACAAAAATATTTACAACATAAAGGCATTTAAAAAGTTAAGGTTTAACTTGTCAATTTACTTTAAATAGTTTCTATATCAGAAGAAAAGTACATAACAAAATATAACACAACAATGTATCTTAAACAAAAATATTTTTAAACATAAAATCTTTAAAATATTCATGAAAAATTACCTTTGACGAAAATTTCCCATGTTTAAAGATTAAATGTGGTTTCTCTTTCAATTCTATAATCAGGTTTCAACTTCTATATTTTCCCTAAAATCTCAAACACTATTATTTCTAAAATTTTGGAAAATGTTTAAATTAATTTTAATTTATTAATTACTTTAATTGGAGTAGGTCGTAACTACATATGTCCAACTACATAAAAAATACTTAAGTACCTTTATTACGCCTCATCAACATCACACTATATTCTATGGACTTAAGGGTACTTCCCTTCTTCTTATTCACCCTTAATCCCTTAATTTACTTTATTCCAATTGGTAAAGGACTCTATACTAGAAATTCCTTATGAAGACAAATGTGATGGACTAATTTTCACTCTAAAACTATTTAAATATTAACATTTATTTAACTTGTAATTGTTTGTTCAATAAGAGATAACTCAATAACAATTTCTACAAGTCAAAATTTATGGGGTTTGGCATATAAAAATAACATACACACAAATATAAAAATAGATATTTATATATGTATACACTAACACATATACTATGAACAATATAAATTATGAATACGCTCTCCCATACATCCTAATTTAGTAGGGTTCACCTAACCAAAGCTCCAATACCAAATTTAATAGCCTATCATCCACGACTATACAATCTACGTCTAAATATGGCAATAGCATCGTGGATGTCGTTGAAAGTTATTTTTTGTTAAAATATATAAACAGATCACATAACTATCTACAATATTCTACACTTTCTGAAACTCATAGTGGAAGGAATAAAACTATAATAGTAATCAATAATATAATCCTAGACAAATAAAACAACACAGAATCAAATATATTATAACTACAACACCTCTCTGTATACTAGAAATGGAAATAATATAATGTCTAAGAATAAATGAAATAAAAATAATAGATTGCAAATGTAATGACCTAATTTTTCGACGCCCGAAAATCGACATCAATACGTTCACTATATCCAACGCCGAACAATCGAATGCCGGAAAACCAAACCATTAGGGGCTAAAGAAGAAGGAGGTAGAAGAAGAAATAGAAACAATATCAGAATCTCACAATCGCAGCGAAACAATATATAATAGATAAATGACTAATCTTTAAACAAAGAACTATATCTGTTTATACATTACATCATCAAAGTACAACAAAATCTATAGCACATAACTGGACAGTTATATTAACCTACCCTCACAAAACTGACTATGCAGTTAATCAGACACAACAGAGTATACATCAAATACGCGTGTGTCTCGCCATCCAACTCATCTCCTGAGCTCCATAGCATCCTTTCCTGTATTCTATAATACTCGGTCTGACTTGAGCATTATAGTTGAATAATATCTGAGTCAGTCTGGAAAACCAGCGTGAGAAAATACACTCAATTGGATAATTAAAGTTTCAAAATCCTTTTGAAATCAAAGGTATCTTGTAATACCACACCACAATAAACATGTCACGTTTTTACCTTACGATAACCAAAACAGTTCTTATCAAATCCTCTGATATTATGATAGTGTCTATATACAATTACTTATTCAAATTGCCAAAATTGTTACATTCATTAAATTCAAGCAATACTAGGTTCTACAAACAAAACCGTAAAGGCACGTAGGGAGAATGGATTTCCATCAATCGCAGGGATACTGGGATACCGTCCGTCATAGTACGTGGTCTAGATCACCGTACCGAAGATCCACCCTGATCCTTTACATCACAAGATCGGAGCTACCCCTTACTGGATAGTCCGAATAAGTTCATCCCGCGGTTGGGATCAGCAACCGCCCACACAGCCGAATAAAAAGGCTCATCTAGACAGGGGTGATCATACCCTAAATGGTTGCTAGCCACTTAGCCTTGCGTACACCTCCCTTGTTTTAGCCTTTTCCGGTTGATGAGGCTTGAGGTTATGCGTTACCTTTTTAGCACACATTCACTTAGAATGCTCATCGTCCTCCTGACAATGTTCTGAAAGCATTCATCCATACAAGTGCGTTCTGGGTCCGAACGGAACCGAAGGCACTATTTCTACTACATCCATTTTAGAATCACCCTCAGGATTAGTAGTAATTAGCCCTTGCACTTCACTACTCAATCTTCGACTCCAAGCTCTTAGCTTCTTCACGAAAAAGTTCAAACCGCATCGAAGTGGTTTTCTGAAAATTAATCCTGATCCTGTTTTCTTCGAAACGATTAGCGCATTGGCCAATATTGATAGTCAGTTACTTAACTATCAAATAACATCTACAAATAAACATCAGCCTTAATAATTTTCCAAATTACTTATTTCAAAATATCTTCGCAAGATATTTTTCTACACTTCAACTCTTTAAAATAGTTTTCAAATCACTTTCCTCTCGCGGAATAAATTTCCACCCAATTTTTATTTCCACTGAAAATTTGCCAAGTCTCAATACTTGAGATTTTTAAAATAATTTAAATCACTTTATCCAAAATTATATATACTTTAAAACATTTAAATTAAAAAATATTTAAAACGCTTTATTCAAAATAATAGTTATGAAATTCTATACTAGATTTCCAGATAAAACTTAAGCCACAAACCATTTTAAAAATAAATAGAAGTTTTATATAAGTATAAATATTAGAAAATCTCTTTTAAAAACATAATACTAATTTAACCTTAAAATAATTTCTACAAAAATAAATTAGAATAATGTTTACTTTAAAATTATAAAACAATTAAAAGTAATAAATTTTTCTAAATCATTTCTTTAAACCAAATTTTTAAAACCTTAAACTTACACATAAAAATATCCTTTAAAATATACTTGGCTTTCTAGGGAAATACACTTCCCATTTCCACGCCTTTAAAAATAAACCACTGTTTCTTTTTAAACGAATCACTCTCTCCTTATAAATTCTCATCCTGAATTTATACTTCCAAATATCCACTGATATCTTATTTCACTTTGTAAACCCAGTCTATAAATTCCATAGTCTCATTCTCCTTTTAAAACACAGTTTCAAACACTAAATCAATTTTCAAATCGAAATCGAAATTTTATTCCATTTAAAATTTTCTCCTTTACTTGTCCAAATTTATTTCAAAATCTATTAATTCCAAACTCTCTTCTTTATTAATCTTATTTTAAACCGAAAATATCCATTTCATTCTTTATTCAAAATTCTCCCTTTTAATTCTTCCCAATCATTTTAAATCTTGAAATTTAAAATAAAATCCTTTAATTCTTAAGCAATATCACTTAAGCCTCCTAAAACTCCTTTAATTTCATTTATTTAAAATTTCTAAATTTTTCATTTCCACGCCTGGCATTTATTTAATATAATTTAAAATCAAACCTTTATTCTTTCCGAATTCAATCTTTAATTTATCTAAAATTATTTTACTTAATATTTCTCTCTTATATCTCTTTTCAAAATCAAAATTTTTCATATTCTTCAAAATATCCAAATATATTCAGCCAAACCATAACATTCAATAATTTCAATTACCAACAAATCAATATAATCATCACATATTATTACATAAATCACATCGTTGAATATAAAATAAATTCAACTTTTTGAGAAATCTAGTTGGATCTCTCCAACCTGTTTCTCTGCATCCACAGATGTTAGCATAATATAAAATACCAATCCCACTTCGAGGAGGTAAAAGGTTCATCCGCTATTATCCGGGGAACATAGCGTCTCATCCGCTATATAATGCGGGAAATCAATCACTCCAACATATATATATATACATACAATAAATAACATATAACATCCAAGCTGATAATAAATTATCAATTCAAGCAATCAAACCAAATAATTTAAATTTAACTATTTAAATTTAAAAAAGGTAATCCAAATGAGTGATATTAACTCACCTTTGATTTGTTTGCAACCTATATTCATCTAGACTTGTTTTCTTCACAATTTTTGCCTTGTAACAACATCACATGGTTTATTAATATTTTGAAGAATCGAAAAATCAATTATCATTTATTAATCTAATTTTAACTAATAATTCCTCTAAAAATCTTTTAGTAATTAAAATCATTAAATAGGTTAACTAACAAATTAATCGCCAAAACCCATTTAAATTGAACTAGTAAGTTTTAATAAGTGTTTGTGTATATTTATTTATATTTCATTTTGAAACTACATAATATATATGTATATATACATATATATATATATATACATATACATATACATATATATACACATATATATACATATATATATCTGTGTGTGTGTGTATGTATATGTATATGTATATGTATATGTATATGTATATGTATATGTATATGTATATGTATATGTATATGTGTATGTGTATGTGTATGTGTATATTATTACTGCAAATATTTTCTGCCTATATTCATATATATATATATATATATATATATATATATATATATATGTCTACATATATTATCAGTAATACATTCATCTAAATATATATATTTATATATAAATCTTTAAAAAGAACAATCTGCTATTATGTTATTTTAAATAGAAAAAAAAATATAAAAAAACTCATTGTCTCACCCTGAGCTAGCCGCCAGTAACTAAGTCACCGCTTCGCGCCCACACAAAGCCACCTCCTCGAAACGCGCAGCCCCGCCCACACGCCTTAGTAGCCCCTCGCGAACCTCGATGTCGACCACGCCACTTCCAAATCTCCTTCCTTTGTCACATTACTGCCCCCTTCAAATGAGAGACGCGCGAGTACAAGCTCACGATGGAGCCGCCCCCCTTTCTTGTGCTCGTCGATGTGAGATATCGTGATTAGGCCGCGAATATCCACACGAACGCCAATCGCACTTTGATTTAGTTCGAATAGAAGGAGAGCGGTCAATTTCCTTTGTCTCGATTTTAATTTCTTTCGGTCTGCCATTTCTTTTGAATTCATTAGAAAGGAGGTAATTTTATTGAATGAAGACAGATTTAATTAATAAAAAGAAGAAGAAAAAAGTGAACGAGGCTGTGTGACAGATGGCGTGTTGGAGTCGAAATGTGTTAGTTTGAACAGAAGGGCTTGAAAAGTGTTGATACGATTAGCTTTAAACTGGTCACAATTACAACTATGAAATTTAAATTTAAACTCAAACGTTCGAAATCGAGCTGAAAATCCCAACCTCCTATCAGGGCATGCCGTTAGGCATTTATAATGTTATACCCCTACTCCAAATGCAATGAAAAAGGTTCCGAATCCTAACTCGATCGTATGGAGTAGATAGCTTTTTGGACCCAGCTATTTATATTAGATTTCGATAAAGATTTCAACCCATTTATCTACCCTGCGATCACACGAAAACTCCAAATTCTAAGAAAATTAAAATCCAATAATAATACACTATTACAGATCCAATGAACCGATTTCGTCAAATTTCGAGACTGTGCCTTGGAAGGCTATTTTTAAATATTAATTTAAACTATATATTTCAAAACTGAATAAAACACTTTCAAATTCAAATTTTAAAAGTTCTATTATCTTCAGTATTATCAATATAAATTTAATAAACCTTCAAATTATTTTTAATAGACTCGAAATTCCAGAATTCATATTTTACCAGATTTCCAATTGTTTAATTCAATAGTTTATTTGTCAATCAAATAGTGATATTTGAAATTCAAGTTGAAAATTAACTTTGGAATATTTAAATTCAATTAAATATTCTGATTTCAAATATCCAAAAAAATTGGGTTGTCACATTCCCCCCATTTAAAAGAATTTCGTCCCCAAATTACTAGTTAAGAAGAATGATCCATTACCCGTTCACTATTTTCCCAATCTAAATAGTTTTTAATAACTTCCCGAAACCCAGCAGTTTAACTCTCTAAAATAATTTTTAGTAAAGACACAATCACTCTTACTAACTTCCTACATTCATCTATAACTTCCAAACAATATTATTTACTCAACAATTCAAACTTAAATTTAAAACCAAATTTTAAATTATCAAAATTTTCTAACTCTCTAAATTTATGAAAAATTTTGCCAGCGTCTCCTTTGCACGGCTAGATCGTTACAACTACAAAATGCCTCTACAGGCCTCCAGATTTCAAAAGAAAACAAAAGGCCAAGTGGCTAGACCATAAAATCATCAAATTTCATGCAGAAATTTAAATACATATGTTTTATCGAGCAAATTTCATTTATCTTCTAAAATCGAAAATCCTAATTTCCTTTTACTTTTTAAAACACCTGTATACTACTTAGCAATAATATCCAATCACAGCATTCAAAGCATTTTATTCACTTCTTTAATAAAGTTTATAATATCTATTTCATTCAAGTTCGTACGATGTACACATATCATTCGTACGCAATATCCAATCTGATCGCTCACTCGATCACACAATTCCACTTTCGAACTAGTATCGTCCACTCGACTTCCTACTGCGGACTTAGATCTGGTTTCCTGGACATAAACCATCATTCTCCTTGCATAGTCCTAAAATATGATAGAGGATTTCTAGAATAAATCAAGATCCATTCAGGGTTCGCCGTCGAAAATCGAGTGAAAAATCCCAACTCGGATCGGTATAACTATCTCGAAATTCTGTGCTCGAATCTGGATCAAATCGTTATTCAAATACAATAATATATGTTCATTCTATGTATAAATTTCCACTTGATTGATAGCTATATCAATTAACTTTCTATTCACATTTATTTTGATTTCTATTCATTTATCCACACTTGATCCATTTCACAACTTTACTTAACCTTATCCAATATTAACTTAGAATATTTTCCTAATACCAAATTTTACTTAAGAATTTCACCATCCATTTCTTAAGTTCAATAAAACTATTTTATACGCTTTTATATTTATTTTTACTTCACTACTGAAGTTTACATCCATTTCTATTTACTTTGCCTTTACAATTCCATTTGAATTCAACTTACCTTCCAATTTTAAATATTGAATTTAATTCACCTCAAATCATATTTAATTTTCTTTAATTAGTTCCACTTACTAATTTATTCCTATCTCAAACCATTTTTACTTCCAAACTTTTATTATTTTAGTTCACTTTGAATTAATTCTACAACTTCACTTTACTTTGCACAATATAAATTAAATACCATCCCAATATTTAATTTCAATTTATTCGCTTACCAATTTAAATTAATTAGTTTGCTTATAAATTTTACTTTCAATCTTTTGTTTTGTTTTAGTCCACTTGACTAATTTTACATTTATTATTCTCTTTAAATTTAATTCATTTAATTGGCTCATTTTCTAACTTATCTCTTTCACACTTATTTTAATGTAACTCTTTTTTTGGCTAAATTTTTCTATTCTAATAAATTTCAAATCTTATAAGTTATCAAACCCATTTATATTCTATAAACATTTTAAATAAGATTCCAGAGTCCTTTTAATAATCAACCAACATTTCAAAATCATCTTTGAAATCAATTATTTCTTTGAATTTCAAAATCAAACTCATTTTTGCAAACAACTCCAATTCAAAATCTCCAGGCAGCAATTCCTCCCTTAGAAACTCGAAAAAGAACATCGATGGTGCTGCAGTCATCACCGAAGTTATTTTCTAGCGACCAAAGTGAGTTCAGTGCTTTTATTCTTTTCAAAAACATTTTCCGAATATTTTTAAATTCCAAATCTCACCATATTTCAAATCCAACTCAAAAATATTCCCTAAATAATATCACCATTATTTCTCCAAAACCTTTGAAAACCATTTTCAAGCTCAAAAGGAATTAAGTTTTCTCAAAATTTCAAATGTCCAAATCCTTTCAATCCATATTCAAAAAATTACTATAAATTTTTTTTTTTCATTTCCAATTATAAATCACATTTATAATTCATATTTACAAATTCCATTTTATGAATTAATTCTTAACTTTGGTTAATATTCCAGTTCCTTGTTCGATTTTCACTTCACAGTGATAATAATTGAATATTATCACTTCCTAACAACCAAGCAACCATATACCATAATAATTTACGGAAAATTATTTGTTTTATATGCAAACATAATTTGGGTAAAATTATTTCATTTACCATATTTTAAAATAATACAGCGTCGATTTATATTTTTTTAAGAGTTTAGAAACTCCTATCGATGACATGGTGCCCCATATATGGACCAGAATCCATAAACACTCAACCGATAAGTCAACACAATATAAAAACAATTTTTATATTCACTAACAAATATGCGCTCATATCTACTAATATGCTCCAACTCATTCTAGAGTACTTACGGACTCTATTTCCAATGACTAATCCCCAACAGAGCCAAGATTCTCGCTTAACCTTCAGCTCTGATACCAAGTGTAACGACCCGATTTTTCGACGCCCGAAAATCGACATCAATATGTTCACTGTATCTAACGCTGAACAATCGAATGCCGAAAAAACAAACCATTAGGGGCTAAAGAAGTAGGAGGTAGAAGAAGAAATAGAAACAATATCAGAATCTCGCAATCGCAATGGAACAATATATAATAGATAAATGTCTAATCTTTATACAAAGAACTATATCTGTATTTACATTACATCGTCAGAGTACAACAAATCTATAGCACATCACTTGACTATTATATAACCTGCCCTCACAAAACTGACAATGCAGTTAATCAAACACAGTGGAGTATACATCAAATACATGTGATACGTCTTGCCATCCAGCACGTCTCATGAGCTCCACGGCATCCTTTCTTGCATTCTATAATACTTGGTTTGACCTGAGCATTATAGTTAAATAATACCTTAGTCAGTTTAGAAACAAGTGCGAGAAAATACACTCAAGTGGAGTATTAAAATATCAAAATCCTTTTAAAACCAAAGGTATCTCGTAAGACCACGCCATAAATAAACATGTTGGGTTTTTACATAGATAACCAAAAAATTTCTTATCAAATCCTCTAGTATTATAATAGTGTCTATATACAAATACTTATTCAAATAGCTGAAATTGTTACATTCATTAACTTCTAGCAATACTCGGTTCTACAAACAAAACCGTAAAGGCACGTAGGGAGAATGGATTTCCATCAATGGCAGGGCTACTAGGGTATCGTCTGTCACAGTACATGGTTTAGATCACCGTACCGAGGATCCACCCTGATCCCCTGCATCACAAGACGGGAGTTACCCCTTACATGATAGTTCGAATAAGTTCACCCCGCGTTTGGGATCAGCAACCGTCCACACAGCCGAATAAAAAAGGACATCTAGACAGAGGTTACCTTACCCTAATTGGTTGCTAGCCACTTAGCCTTGCGTGCACCTCCTCTGTTTTAACCAATCCCGGTTGATGAAGCTCGAGGCTATTCTTTACCTTTTTAGCACACATTCATTTAGAATGCTCATCGTCCTCATGACGATGTTCTGAAAGCATTCATCCATACAAGTCTGTTCCGGGTCCGAACGAAACAGAAGGCACTATTCCTACAACATCCATTTTGGAATCACCTTCAGGATTAGTAGTGATTAGCCCTTGCACTTCACTGCTCCATCTTCGACTCCAAGCTCTTGTTTTCTTCACGAAAACGTCCAAACCGGATCGAACTTGTTTTCGAAAAATTAATCCTGGTCTCGGTTTCTTCGAAACGATCAGCGCATTGGCCAATATTGATAGTCGGTTATTTAACTATAAAATAACATCTACAAACAACCATCAGCCTTAATAATTTTCCAAATTATTTATTTCAAAATATCTTCACAAGATATTTTTCTACACTTCAACTCTTGAAAATAGTTTTAAAATCACTTTCCTCTCGTGGAATAAATTTCTACCCAATTTTTATTTCCGCTGTAAAATTGCCAAGTCTAAATACTTTAGATTTTTAAAATAATTTAAATTACTTTATCGAAAAATATATATACTTTTAAACATTTAAATTAAAAACTACTTAAAAAACTTTATTCAAAATAATAGTTGTGAAATTCTATACTAGATTTCTAGATAAAACTTAAGCCAGAAACCATTTTAAAAATGAATAAAAGTTTTATACAAGTATAAATATTAGAAAATCTCTTTTACAAACATAATTCTAATTTAACCTTAAAATAATTACTACTAAAATAAACTTGAATAATATTTACTTCCAAATTATAAAACAATTAACAATAATAAATTTGTCTAAATCATTTCTTTAAAACAAATTTTTAAAACCTTAAACTTACACATAAAAATCTTCTTTAAAATATACTTGGCTTTCCAGGGAAATACACTTCCTATTTACACATCTTTAAAAATAAACCACTATTTCTTTAAAACAAATCACTCTTTCCTTTGACATTCTCATCTTGAATTTATACTTTCAAATATCCATGATTACCTTATTTCACTTTATAAACCTAGTCTACAAATTCCATAGTCACATTCTCCTTTTAAAACACAGTTTCAAACACTAAATCAATTTCTAAAATTTATTCTATTTAAAAATTTCTCCTTAACTTATCCAAATTTATTTCAAAATCTATTAATTCCAAACTCACTTCTTTATTTATAATTTAAAATCTTGTTTTAAATTGGAAATATCCATTTCATTCTTTATTAAAATTCTCCCTTTTAATTCTTCCCAATCATTTTACATCTTAAAATTTAAAATAAAATCCTTTAATTCTTAAGCTATATCAATTAAGTCTCCCAAAACTCACTTAATTTAATTTATTTAAAATCTCTGTATTTTTCTTTTCCATACCTGGCATTTATTTAATAGAATTTAAAATCAAACCTTTATTTTTTCTGAATTTATTCTTTAATTTATCTAAAATTATTTTGCTCAATATTTCTCTCTTATATCTGTTTTCAAAATCAATTTTTTTTATATTTTTCATATTCTTTAAAATATCCAAATATATTCAGCCAAACCATAGCATTCAATAATTTCAGTTACCAATATAATCAATATAATCATCACAGATTATCACATGAATCACATCGCTGAATATAAAATAAATTCAACGTTTTGAGGAATCTAGTTGGATCCCTCCAACCTGCTTTGTTACATCTATGGATGATAGCATAATATAAAATACCAATCCTACTTCGAGGTGGATATCGTGGTAAAAGGATCATCCGCTATTATGCGGGGTGCACAGGATCTCATCCGCTATATAATGTGGGAAATCAATCACTCCAATATTATATATATATACATATATATATAACATATCACTCAAAGCTGATAATAAATCATCAATTCAAGCAATAAAATCCAATAATTTAAATTTAACTATTTAAAGTTAAAAAAGATAATCCAAATAAGTGAGATTAACTTACCTTTGATTTGTTTGCAACCCATTTCCATCTCGACTTGTTTTCTTCACGATTTTTGACCTTGTAACAACATTACATGGTTTATTAATATTCTGAAGAATCGAATAATCAATTATATTAATCTAATTTTAACTAACAATTCCTCTAAAAATCTTTTAGTAATCAAAATCATTAAATAGATTAACTAACAAATTAATCACCAAAATCTGTTTAAATTGAACTAGTAAGTTTTAATAAGTTTTTGTGTATATTTATTTATATTTCATTTTCAAACTACATATATATTTATAAAAATAATTTACATAGGTTTAAAAAAAAAATCTAACTTCACATAGGCTTTCAAACATGTTAAATTCCTATTTTACCTATAATAATTTATGTATATTCTTTTAAATGAAAACGGGTATGTGTATAATATTTTTATACCTGTATTCTATTTTTTTCTTAATTGTATATATACATGTACAAATATGAAAAAAATATCTATATTTGTATTTACTTTTCTATAAATAACCTATAGGATTTCTTCACTGTTTACTTCTATATTCAAAATACAAAATATGTAGGTGTTTATATATATATATATATATATATATATATATATATATATATTATTACTGCAAATGTTTTCTACCTATATTCATATATATGTCTACATATATTATAAGAAATTGTATACATACCTACTATAAATAAACTCATTGCCTCACCTCGAGCTAGCCGCCGGTAACCACGTCACCGCTTCGCGTCCACCCAAAGCCACCGCCTCGACACGCGCCGCGCCACCAACACGCCTCAGTAGCCCCTTGTGAACCTCGATGTCAACCACACCAGTTCCAAATCTCCTTCCTTTGTCACACTCCCCCTTCAGACGAGAGGACGCGCGAGTGCAAGCTCGCGATAAAACCCCCCTTCCTATGCTCATCGACGCAAGATATTACAATTAAGTCGCGAACACCCACACGAACCCCAGTCGCCCTCTGATTTGATTCAAATAGAAGGAGAGCGGTCAGTTTCCTTTGTCTCAATTTTAATTTCTTTTGGTCTGCCATTTCTTTTGAATTCGATTAGAGAGGAGGTAATTTTATTGAACGAAGACAGATTTGATTAATAAAAAGAAATCAAAGAGAACGAGGCATGTGTGACAGATGGCATGTTGGAGTCGAAACGTGTTAATTTGAACAGCGGGGCTTGAAAAGTGTTGGCACGATTAGCTTTAAACTGGTCACAATTACAAATATGAAATTTAAATTTAAATTCAAACGTTCGAAATCGAGCTAAAAATCCCGACCTCCCATCAAGGCGTGGTGCTAGGCATTTATAATGTTATACCCCTATTTCGAACGCAGTGGAAAAGGTTCTCAGTCCTAACTCGATCATAAGGAGAAGATAGCTTTTTGGACCCAGTTATTTATATTAGATTTCGATAAAGATTTCAATGCGTTTATCTACCGCACGATCACATGACAACTCCAAATGCTACGAAAACTGGAATCCGATAATAATATACTATAACGGATCCAATGGAACTGGTTTCGTCAAATCCGAGACTGTGCCTCGGAAGGCTATTTTTAAATAACAATTTAAACTATATATTTCAAAACTGAACTGTAACGACCCGTAAATTTTCAATAATTAAATTCGTTAATTTAAAAAGCAATTAAAATTGGAATAGATAAAATTTATAATTTGTTAATGAATTAATAATGGAAATGAAATGTAAGAGTGTGATGCAAGTTAATAAATAACTAATTTAGTGCAAACCAAATTAATTAAACCAATTGTAAGATTTTAACTGATTGTAATTAATAAGTTTGAGAAATAAGTTCAAAGTATATTAATTGATGAAATAATACGTAATAAACTGTAATTTGATATAATCAATGTTAGTGTAAATTAAGGAAATAATTGAAAATAATGTTAATTCTATTTATAATATGACAATTGGTTGATTTAAAGAATGGAAATCGATATTTATTAACTTAGTGAAATTTAAATTATAATAATTGGATTAATTGCAATAAAATAAAAGTAAACATTGTATTTGGTAAATTGATTAACTTTGAAATTTACATCTGAACTTGTTTAAATTTTTATAATTGTCTAAGAAGTCAAAAATGATAAGATTTGTTAATTTTGGAATTGAAATTGGAAAAGTGATTTAATTAATTAATTATTAATTTATTTAATTAACTAGAAAATAACTATTTTGGCCACTGACTCGGATTTCGACAAAACTAGTTTCATCGGATCCGCAACGGTGAATTGTTGTAGATTTCAACTTTCGTAAAAATCGGACTTATCGTTTGATCGTACGGGCTTGAAACGCCTTGAAATCAATTAAATTGAAATCAATTTGAAATAACTTGATTTTAGCATAACTTCTTCATACGATGGAATTTGCACTTGAAACCTATTCCATTGTATTTAAAATATTTTAAAACATCCATTTTGATATATGGGTTGACCCAATTTCATTTCGAAGTCAGCATGGGCTTTTGGGCCATTTATCGTTCAACTTTCGACCCAAATCAATCCGGTCCATTCTAATTTCAGCTTTGCATATATATACCTCGTTACAAACCCTAGCCTATTTATTATGTTCATTTTATATACGTACAATTCTAATTGCTCCTATTTCTCAATGGCAGACAAACCCTAAATTCCAATTGCAATTTCAAATCAAATTCAAAGCCAAAATTTAAAACTCCTTAAATAATATCGATCTGAAGCTCTCAACAGACGCAACCCATATCTATGATTTATTTTTCAATTAGGATTGTCGTTTGACCTGAAATGGGCCATTTATTTTCGGTCGTTCATACGGGGAGGCGTGGTTTGACGGTGGATCTTCATCTTGGGGTTGATTAGGGGACAGGGTTTGGTGGAGATTGTCGAGGCATGTCGATCGGAGGGCTTAGCTTGGTCACTGGAAGCCGAAGTTTGTCGGAATTGGCTGTTCACTACCAGCGGCAGCGAGTCGTCTGGGGGAGACGAGTGTCACCAGGAAGGGCGACCTAAGGCGATTCGATGTGGCGAAGGCGATGGGATGTCCTGATCGTGGCAGCATGGCTTGTAGCGGCGGCGTTTGGCGTGAGTCGAGTAGCGGCTATATTAGGGTTTTGGATAGGCTGCTGATCGAACGCGTTGATTAGCATATAGAAGGTGACGTGGCCGAGCATGAGTGAGAGAGGTGATTTTCTTTTTTTATTTTAAATTTAAATCATTAATGTTTTATCTTTATAATTTTCACATACGGACTCAGAATCACACGCGGTTTACTCCGCTAGGACCTTATTGAAATTTCGAACATTTTGACGCTGGTTTGGACGAATATTGAGACTTTTCAAATTTTGGGTTTAAATTCAAAAGGTGAGTGTTTTAACCCACTCACAACTTCTAAAATTTCTTATGTTTGTTAAGCTGATTTATGTTATGATTAGAAATTTATTTATGACTGTTTAGCATATTTTTAGTCATCATCTTAGTTAAGTTGAATTTATTGAATTAAATTGTTATTTAATTTATTATTGCATATAAACTGCCTGTTAAATTGTTATTTAATTCATTATTTCATATAAAATGCCTGTTAAATTCTTATTTAATTTATTATTGAATATAAACTGCCGGTAAATACCTGTTATTTATTATCTGTTCTATATTGACGCTATTGTTTGAATTGGATGTTGATTGTGATAAATGGTTGATGGTTGATATCGGATGAATGCATGTTATATTTTATATTGTTATAAACTGCAACTTGTTATGCGTTTTTATTTCATTCGGGACTGCGGTTTGAAATGATATATAACCGTATTTTTATTTTAAATTACGAACTGAAATGATAAATATCCGTACCACTTGATCATAGGATAGAAAATTATACACAGACACCTTGGTCTTGGTATATATGTAAAAATATTTTGAAATGATTTCTATGGTTTCGTAAAGACATATATAGTTTTATATCAATATTGATTTAGATACTATATAAATGTTATTTTATTATTGATTTTTAGCTATGTATAAATTTGTTTTGAAATATAAAATAAGTTGAATAATAAAGTTTGATTGTTTTATATAATATGGTTAAGTATTTTTTAAATTATATTGTATATAGAGTTTATAATCACTTAAATAAAATTAAGGTTGAGAGATAAATATGAAATTGATTTGAATTAATTTATCTAAGAATTATACTCGAATAAATTGATTTGAAATTTAAATTAAATTAAGATTTTTAAAGGGTATGATTTTTATAACTTGATTTTGGTTTAGAGTGATTTAAATGAATATCAAGTTGATTTAAATGAATATATCAAGTTAAATAAATTGAAAAAATATCCAGTTATTTGAAGTTTTAAAGTTTTACTTAAATGATATTGGATTTATTAAGTGACATTTCAAATCTAAATAATAGTAATTGAATTTGATATATATCGAATTATCAAAGAATTAATTTTGAAATGATGGAATATTTAAAGCTTTTAAATATATGGAAATTGAAATGGTTTATTTGGGGGTTCAAATTTGTATTTAGAATTGATTTGTGAAATTGAGGAAGTTATTTTATTATATAAAGTATTTTAATATTTGAACCATTTAAGTGATGGAAATTATGTTTCAAAGTTACGAATTTCAAAGTATTATGATTTGAAAATGTTATAATTTCAAGGGTTTGGTTTCGAAGTGTTACAACATTGAAAGTGCTATGATTTTGGGAAAGAGGATATATTTGAAATAAAAATGATATTATATCGATATAGGTTTTATAAAAATGATATCATATTGATTTGGGTTTTAAAAAGAAAGGATATCATATTTATATGGGTTTGAAATGGATATTATATTCTGGTTTTAAAAGTATAAACTATTTTGAAAAGACCGCGCTGTTATAACAACGTTTGGTTGTTGAAGAGACTGGGATCGGAAGTTGTCATACTCTCTACTAACTTCGAAACCACTTCAACAACTATGTATGCGGTGGAGATTCCAGAATGAAGTAGGATGGTGGCGGCGTTTCCTTTGAGGTAAATACGTGAACCCGACTTCCATGAGTTGACATAAGGTGGCTAAAACAGGAGCGATCGACAAGCTAAGAAGGTAGCACCTTTTATCGGACATACTCCTTCGATACCATTCTATTACTTTGTGATTTGATTTGGACCCTTTTGATTTTGGGTGTGTGCCTTGAGGTGGGCGGTAGTAGCAGCAACACATTAGCACCGCTCCGAAAGCGTAATTGGTATATCTAACCTAGCATGGCCTAGTTGTGTCGTGTCACCTACTCCAACGTGTCTTGTACGAGTTTGGTTTTCTCCCATAGCCCGTGGAGTATTTAGGGTAGTCTCTCGATCTGGAGATGCGCTGATACTGGATGGACCACTGGGACTATTATTGTTTTAGGGGGGAGATTGGGTAACTCCTTAACGCTATTTAAAAGTAAGTTTATTTTACTATAGACATTGTATAATAGCGAAATGTTACTACATAGTAAATAGTTTAACGGATCCTTAGGAGATGTGAATCTCGAGCATCTCCTAAGTTACTGCACTCACGTTATACACTGGATAGGAGATGTAAAATCCCGCAAACATATCTGATGCCATTACACTCATATTTATTTCTGTTAATTTAACTTACATAAGATCTTTTAGTTCTGACTCGAGTGTTTTGTCTTTTCAATTCGCTCGGGTCAGTCTGAGCAATTCAGGATTTAAAGATTTTATCTCTGGAGGACGAAGACGAAAATTTGTATTACTATTATTTATTATATTCCACTGCATCACATTGTTCCGCTGCATTGTTATTGATTATTCTCTAGTATGTGTAACTCTGATATGTATTGTATAAGTATAATCAAATGTTTTTGTAAAACAGCTTCATGAACTGTTTATTTGATTATTATATTTTATCGTTCCGCTACAAGATTCTATTTTTTTTCTTTCTCTGCTTTTTCTTATTTACGCCATAAAAATCTGTCCGTCTGTATGGTTTAAGTCTGATGTGTGTGATTTATCGTCGATTTAAAGCGTACAAAAGGCAGGATGTTAAATGGACAAAACACTTTCAAATTCAAATTTTAAAAGTTCTGTTATCTTCTGTATTATCAATATAAATTTTATAAACCTTCAAATAATTTTTAACAGACTCAAAATTTCAAAATTCATATTTTACCTGATTTCCAATTGCTTAATTCAATAGTTTATTTGTCAACCAAATAGTGATATTTGAAATTCAAGTTGAAAATTAACTTTTGAATATTTAAAATAAATTAAATAATCTGATTTCAAATATCCAAAAATTTCAGGTTGTCGCAGCAAATGAATGAATATGTGTCTCCATCATGCCATCGCATCTCTAAGTCACACTAGTCTTCTCCGTCTACCTATCAGAGTATATCTGAAAAAGAGAATGATATAGGGGGTTAGACATACTCTGGTGAGTGAAACACATCATATATGTGTACAATACTAATAAGCTAGTAAAACAGTGCTTACGTTTGAAAACAATACCTTAACCCATGCCACTTGCATCCAACAGGTCAACTAAACATAATGTAATACTATAGTGACAAATATGATAAATTCTCACTAAAACCTAACCCATATCTATCATGTTGTAACCAGGCTAGCCCGTAGCTGAAGAAATAGTTGAATTTCAAAAAATTTACCATTTTGGATCGTTAACGGGCCTATGAAGTCTGAATGCATTTAGATCTTATCTAAATTTTCTTTTAAATAAAATCAATATTTTATTTAATTTGGTAAAAAAAATTTCAAAATGGTTTGAATATTATATGAATGGATGTATCAAATACACCCATGTGTGTAGTAGTTACTTATTAAAATAAATATGAGAAAATAACCTTTACTTTCCTTCTCTAATAGTTATGCAATTAATTATGAAAGTAAACAACATTAATTGGAGAGAGAAAAACAACATATTTCTCTATCTCTGATTAGATTGATAATATGTTGAATAAACATGTTAACATTTCAATTGAATGTTTTATTAGGAAAGCATTAATTCAATTTAATTTGGTTAATTGCAAAAGATTATGAGCATATCACACATGCCTATGTGTATAGTGTAAGTGCTACATATAAAAGTGTACAAAGCTAATGTAAACATTGCATAGGTGTTGGGATTTACACCACAATGGACACATTTTCCATCTATATATGCCTTTGTCGTTCTAAACATGAACAATTTTATTTAATAATATATAAATACATACATACATACATATACTATAAATACACACACAGAGATATATATATATATACATATACAATCATTGTTTAGCATAATAGTTCAAATAAAATAGATTTCATTTCAATTATAAGCAGTAAGTGAAAGAATATTAAGATTAATGAAAATGGTTTGAAACAGTTATGAAAAGATTCCTTCCTTTTTAAGTACAGATATAATTTTTAATTAGATGAAATTGCCAATCATGGAATGTACCATTGATTTATTATTCAACTTCATTTCAATTACAAGCATTAAATTAAAGAATATTAAGATTAATGAAAATGGTTTGAAATAGTTGTGAAAAGATTCCTTCCTTTTTAAGTAAAGATATAATTTTTAATTAGATGGAATTGCAAATAATGGAATATATTATTAATTTAACGTTTCCCTTTTCCTTTTAATAGGAAGAGTTTATCTTAGAATTATTTGAAACATGAAAATTAAAACATCATATTAATTGGATGACAAAGATTAATTAATGCGATTATTACCAAGTTATAATTAACCATGTCTAAATATTCATGTGTAAACCTTTTGATATGAAATGATGAACTATAAAAAAAAATAAAGTTCAATTATGTTCATTTTTTTAAACAAAAAATCAAACGACATAGGCATATATAGATTTTACATAAGAAGATCTAGATCTAGATTAAACAAACTTTGTATACAATCATACAGAGTGCAGAAAATAAAACTAAGAAGGTCTAGATCTAAGTTAAATTAACTAATCAAACAATCATACATGAGATAGAAAATATGATGTTATAATTCATAAAAAAATAACAGTGAATAAAAGAAAACATTCAATATTTTAACATGATAGAACAATCGATTCAAGCATGGGAGTGGAGATATTCAGATCAAGATTCAAATTCACAAGTATGAATAGAAGGGAAAATATAGATATTAGAAGGATAGGAATAGATTATAAGATATGTATATATAGAATTATACACACATATAATTACCTTAGGATGAAGCATGTAGAAACACCTTGAATGATAGAACAATGCCTAAATCTGATTGATTGCTCTCTAGATCCGACAGACCTTGGCCTTCATCATACCTTGATTTGTGGCTTCTCCTCAGATTTCAAGCAAATCACCATCCCACTTTGCTAGAGAAGAATGAACCACCGTTTTAATTTATTTTGATGTTAATTTGAATTTGTTTTGATGGTTTTATTTGGATGAAGATTCAGTCATGAATGAATGATAGGGTAGATGAAGAAAAGAAAAGAAAAATGAAGGTCACTTTCCATTCTCTATACTTTCAAAAACTAGGAGGTTTTGCTTTTAACAGAATTAAAGGAACATTTTCCTTTTCTCCTCTTAAAATTTCCTCCTTTATTTCCTCTTTTTAAATTTCAATTGGTCTCATATTGATTTCATATATGGATGATCTAAGCACATTCCAAATATGCAACTTTTCTAAATAAAAGAGAAAAACTTTTATGTAATTATTTTATTGTTTAAAACGTGTTTAAAATTATACCGATATCATATATCGATATACGCTATCACTTTTATATATGCATTAAAATAATTACCAACAACATTCGTAATATCAAATAAATTAACAATAATTATTATTTCATAAATTTAATTAATTTAATCAGTTTGCAATATTCTACAAACTAATTAAATTGTGTGGTTTTCGGAGAAATCACAAGTGCGGTTGTGCTACTCAGAGGTGTGAATTTAGTCAGCGATTAATATTGAACAATACACGTATTAATGTTCACACGTAACTTAGCAGGTAGTATGACAGTTTGGTTGAATTCATCACTTACACGTCTTTTCGGTAAAATCAAATTTTACTTATTATTAGAGGTACTTGATAGCGAAAATTATTTACACCAATTCTCTTCGTCAAGACTATATCGTATTAGGACTTACGGAATTTGGTAATGGTTAAAATTCTAATATCTTCCACATTCAACTTTATAGTCCAAAAACAAAGTCTTTGGTTCAATAATAACAATTGTTATTAACCAAAATGCTCTGGTCAGAGACTTAACTATGAGTTGACTATGATACTAACCCCGGATAACCCCCGGATAACTAAGGAGATGAATCCTCTCTCGAATAGTGCTTCACTTCTAATACTTCCACTCGACCCAACTATAGTCACTCAATGGAATGCCATTCCATGATTTGACTATAATCAAACGTACATTGTCCAACAAAGTTTGATTACTCAATGTCGATGCATCATTATATATCACGTGGAGGGGTAATTTTAAGATTGAATTTTTACTCATTTTAGTTACGTTCTGAACATTTTCCAATATACTCACCCATTCGATCAAATCAAAATCATTTCTATCGCATATTATTTTATTTACTTCTGTTTTATATTATAAGTTTATCATAGACATACTACATGTGTATCAAATATACATGTCCATGTCGATGATAACTCAACGATGAATATGACGAAGTACATGGAACCTTTTTGGTATTTATAGAATTACAATTGCATACATTTATATGTATCAATCCGAATAGTTCATCAACTCTTATGATACTCCCACTAAGCGGGTGCATAGCTGTCATGGCCCATTTTTCTATACCATTTGAATTGACAATAAACCACCTATGTCCAACTCAATGTGCATGCAAATGCGAAACATGAAGGGTAATAAAGAAAAATAGACAGAACAGAATCTCACACGAATGGAATAACATATAATATTGAAAAAATAATTTTACAACAGAAAACCTTTTAATACATATATCAGAGTCTAACCTAAATTCAGCTTGGACAGTTGTAAACATCTGTCCTTACAATTGCTGACAAACATTAAACCAAAACACACTAAGTACATCGGATAATAGAATATGTCCATACGTAGATGAATATCTCCAGCTCTCCTTTGAAAACTCCAACCGTCTTCGACTAAACCTGAAACTACTCGGATCTGACCCGAGTATTGAAAATATCCGGATCAGGCTTGATAAACCAGCGTGAGAAAAACTCAATAATAAATAACAGTGTCATATATCAGCCTTGAAATACAATCCTTTGAAAATAAAGAGTATGTCATAAGAGCACATCCACACATAAACACGGATGAGTTTTAGCTTATGATAACTAAAACTCTTTTATATCAAACCATTTGATATTATTTCTAATGACATCTCTTTGAAAATATTTGCAAATAAACTTATTAATCTTATCTGAAATGGTTACCCATATAGCATTTCAAGGCTATTCATTACGCCAATACAAACAAAACCGCAGGTTCTTATTGGAGAATGGATTATCATATAAATGACCAGGCGAAGGATCTATCTTCCGAATGGATACAAACTAGATGGATACCCCGAAGAACAGCACAAAGGAACCTTTGCCCACATAAGATCGGCCTTCCTCTATAACTAGATAGTACCGAATATGTCATTGTCTGGTCGTTACCGACCTTTAACCGAGCGCTCTTTTTCCATACACCACATTAATTTACATCCCGAACGTCATAGCGGTAAGAAATATATCTAGAAGGGGATGACCATACCCAACTTGGGAATAACCCACTTAGCCTTGCCACATCTAATCCTGTTTTGATCATTTCTGGTTTAATGAGGCTTGCGGCAACGATTACCTTTTCACATAGCACATATCACATCTTTGAATGCCACATTGTCATTTCCGTTAAATACTAACTGCCTTCCATAAAAACACAACCCTTGAGCTCGTACGTCTCAATGAGGTTGTTAAGCTAAGAGAAGTTGTCTTCTCCGCCACCACTAATGTACGTTTGTAAAAACCAGTGTACATAACCTTTAGAAATACAATGTCAAACAAACGTCCATACAAGTTGTCTAGGAATAGGACAAACCGAAGGCAATCTTCTACTACCACAAGTAGCGAGTAGTCCTTGCAATTCAAAAAATATCCACAATGAGGAGACCAATGCTATAAATAAAACTATAACGGGTGCCAACTAGAGCATGTTCAACAAGCAGTCTTCACGCTATGAAGATCCCCGGTCTTCAATAATCATTATCTTCAACAAGTCTTCATATTCGAATGTATATATTTGTTTGAAGTGGTTTTCGGAGAGGAATCGCCCAATTCCGAACCTGGTTCCTTCGAAATCCAATTATCGATAAAAAGTGAATATGAATAAACATGATTTATTAAGTCTCTTTTCACTTTAATTCCTTTTGGACGATTTTGAAATCACTTTCTTTTAACTTAGGATAATTATAAGTAATTCATTATTTTGCTTTGGAAAATATCCCAAATTTCCGTACTAAACTCTCGATCCAAATTCCTTAACTTTTAGACGAGTCAAAAATAATGTTATTTAAGTCATCGTTTACGATAAATCCTAAATAAATCTTAGCAAAACATTTTTGAGCAAATAGGATCATAGAAATCATTCATTTTTAGAGATTGCTTAAACTTTGGATAATACCAATCTTCTTTTATTTTGGAAACTAAATACGATCTTTTTATTTAAGAGCATCCGGGCTTTCTTTTCGATCTGTTACACCCATCGTCGAAGGAAAGAAAACATTGGCCAAGTAAGTTCAGGGCACTAGTTGCTCCATCTCTAATCTTAGTTAAACACCTTGTTTTATCTTCCCAGATCTCACAAGCGGGACAAATGTACTAGTCGTTTCCGCATACTCGGTTATCAACTTTATTTTGGAATTGCTTATAATTATTCCAAATTATCTTTCAAACGCTTAGCTTTCCATTTAAAAATATTCACAATTAATTCTGGAAAAATTGTTATATTTAAACTCATATTCCAGAAGTTATAGAATCCGCAACATAAAAGTGCTGCGGAAAGTGCTATATAAGCTTTCTGATTTAAACAACTTTTAAACATTCGATAATTCATATTTTTCCAAATATCTTTTAAATTATTTAAATAGATTCATCAAATTTATTCCATATTTTTTTCATAATTAAAAACATTCATTAAAACAAATTTTCTGTTACAGTCACTTAAGTGCACTTGTGTGATTTTTCTAGAAATTTGATTTGGATTTAGTTCAAAATATTGATTTTCTTCCTTCGTTTCGAAGATATGGGTATAACAGTCCAAAATTTTCTTATCTCGAAGAATTCTGAGCTATATCCACTCTACACGTTCATTTGAACTTTTCGACATGACATCGCGTGCGCGATGCACCTAGTTTTTTCTTATTTTTCAATATTTGAAATAATCTATTCAAATTGGATTTTATCACATATAAAATCATTAAAAATCATTTTAAATCAATATTTTCACTTTTTAAAGTATTTAAAATATATTTTCACTATTACCATATTATAATATTATTTTATTCCTATTATTTTAATATTAAATTTTAAATTCCAATTTCAATTTAATTTCAATTCTAACTTCAAACTAAACTCATTTAAAACTTAGATTTCAAATCTAATTTCAATTTAAACTTCAATTCAACATTAATCTCAACTTTCGATTTTTCAAAATTGAATTTTCAGTCTCAATTTCAATTTAACTATCTTTTCTAACCCGTTTCACTTCAAATTCTCTTTTATTTTTACCTTAATTTCACTTCTAATTGAAATGGGACTTATTTTTCCAAAGTATCTCATATCACTAAAATATGGCCTTATTAACAAAAGGATTACTTAAATCAAAATGAACATAACTAATGTCCATATTCATCACTAATATAACATCCATTCAACCAATCACATAACATATGATTTCAAATTCAATATTCAGTATTAATATCATAACGGTATATTACCATAATTCAGTTATCTAACCAACTGTCAAATCATCCATGTAATAATCAATTTAGTATAAACATTAATATGTCATAAGGGTATAAATGTGATTATTTTAACATAGCCAAAATATAATTTCAAAAGCGATGGGAATTTCTCACCTTTAACCAAAATCGTTTCGCTTCCTACCAACATTCATATCCAAACCAACACTTCACTAAACATTTCTAAACCTTATCATAACCATGCTTCCAAATGCTTGACCATCTCCACCTCTATTTGCTTTGCTCACGGCCATGATCCTCCTCCACCAACTTGCTCTCGGCCTAAGCCCTTAAACACCTTCATCCTCATGACTCATGGCCATTTTTAAGAGGATAAGAAGAAGAATTGAATTAAGAAGAGGTCAGAGAGTAACAAGTGCATTAGTGCTTAAGCACTCCATTATTTTTAACCCTCCTACCTCTCATAAAGAGAGAAGCCATTAAAATAAGGGTGTGAATCGGTCGGACCAGACCGGACGGAGGTGTGTTTAGTTTCTGTCCTAAATAAAATCGGACCAGACACGAACCGGATGAGATTTATATTCGTACAATTTTTGTCGTCCTAGCTCGTGTCCTAAATGAAATCGGATGGACACGTACATAAATTTTTCAGATAGGACTCGAACGGACACGGATGGATAATGCTATTTACAACAAATTTTATGCTGTTTAATAGAATTTCCATCAGCTATATTATTTTTATCAATATGTATAGAAGTGTAAGCATTTTATGAATCTTTACTCAATTAACCGGCCAAATAGTTGTCATAGATGTTTTGAGGAACATAGAGGACATACTGAATTATAAAAAATTCAAATGAATTCAAACGAACATGGACCGGATGAGATTTTTTCTCATATAATTTTTGTTGTCCTAACTCGTGTCCTAATTTAAAGTCGAACGAACTCGTATGGACATATTTCGGCCATGGACACGAATGGACATCAGATACTCGTACAAAATTAACAGCCCTACATTAAAATAGCTTAAAGGAAGAAGAAGAGAATGATTTGTGTGAAAAATGAGAAGAATGAATGGGTATTTATAGGAAAAGTAAGGAGCAGTAAATTACAAAACTAACCCTTTACAAAATTACTAAAATATCCATACTTTAACTTACTTTTTCAACACTTACCATCACCTTATCACATCATTACTTTATGTCTTATTCACTTAATATTTAAATAAAGAAAAATAAAGATTTGGTTGGATTTGATGTGACATGTTTTGTCCTTTTGTATTTATTTTTGCTAATTGTTATCAAAACTTGTTTAGTAAAAGTAAATTTGATTAGTGAATTAAATTATACTTATATTATTTGAATATATGTTCATATATAAGAAAATAAAGGTGCAACAGCGTTGCGATTACTTTTAATCGAAAAAACGTTGATTTTTCACAAAATATTTTACAGTCACATTTTGACTTTTTAGTTAAACTATTCAATAGGTAAACCAAATTTAAAATGAACTTTTTTACTTTTTTAAATAAATTAAAACATGTATCTTTATATTTTAAAATCATATTTAATTAATATCAAAATCTATAATTTTACAGTGTATGCAAAACTGACAAAATGTGATAAATTTTGGTTATTTTTGTACAAAGATTATTAACATATTTTTAGATCTTTTAATATAATTTTATTATCTTTATTAGATGTTTTAAATAAGATTTATCTTTTCAAATAAATATTTAAATCTATTTTTCAAAGCATTTATTTATTTTTACAAAACTTAACTTTTATTGACTTGTTCTAAAATCCAAATTTATATTTTTTAATTAGTAATTATAATAATAAACAATTCCTCTATTATTATTTATTATATATAACATATTTATTTAAGTTTTAAACCTTTTTCAATTTAAAATCTCTCATTTTTTGTAGTACCGAAACTACGGGTCGTTACAGTAGCCCTTTATTGTTTGAGACATAATTAACAAGTATCATATGATTCAAAATCATACAATAAAATTATTTCTCAAAACTACGGCTTAGTCTATAATTTCAAAACAACGGTAAATAATATTAGACGCTTTTGTATTTTCCAATGCATCAATTTTGTTATAAAAAATTACCACATTATAGTTTTTCTCACAAAGAATATTCATATTGAAATATAACTATGTCTATTTTTTCAATCGATACCGAAAATAATCATTATTTCATAAATAATGTATGGTAAGTTTTACGAAAACAATTTTCGTACTATGATGCAATTAATAAGTGCAATATGGTATGCTCCCACTATTTCTACCATACTTAACAGTGTACTAAATTACGGAGGTCCATCATTCACTTAATACAATTTGTTTATTTCATACATTGCAACTATTTACAGTGGAAAGTTCGTTGATCAAATATCTTGAGCTCAAAGAAACAAATCGCATAAAAAACAATTTTCTATATGAAAATACATTTCAGAATAGAAATCATATTTCTTATTCCAATATTAAGTATCAATTATTATTACAATTCTCATTTCCAACGACTATTCATTCTCTTAATCCCAACCATACCTTAAATTATATCTATTCTTATAGATTCATTTTTCTTTCAAATGATTAAACTATACAAAAGAAAACCTTACTACAATATCATAATAAACTCTTTACGAAAGCGCATTTGATTATCATTTACATTTAAGGATATCAAATATGTTGCACTTTACGTAAACCGATCAAAATGACATTTCAACAATCGAGTTCTTAGATATATCTTGTATTTTTTGGTCTTGTGTCACATTACCACAATATGATCCCTTCTATAATCAATCAAGTTGAATACATGATCTCAAAATACTATTTATTGGATTATTTCCAATGGACTATATTCATTGAAGTATCATACATTACGAACTATGATCGTTCACCATATAAAATTTATAAATGATAGTATATGGATCAAATATCTATAGTTTTGTATTGCTTTTAGAGTTCAAAACTCATAGAGTGCAACAAACGGTCTAAACTAAAAGGCACATAAGTGACCATTTTACGAATATATTAAGTAGTTGTGAAATTTGACACTTGCATGGGTATAGGGAACATTAGCATGCAATAGGCATTTAATAGTAGGTATTATATTTCCATTTGTCAACCTTCAATTCAGTTCATTTGTATATGTTAATTGATAAATATTTTATCAATCATATTAAATGCACAAATTTATCGTTGTAGATAATTATAACATAATTTAGCATATGTTCTTACGATATTAGAAAGGTTAAATGTTACCATTTCATTTTCCTAATAAGACACCCACTAATCTTTTATGTTTCCCCAAACCGTAAAATGAAACATAGAAGTCTTTCGACTTCACCAGTGGGTGTTAGGACTTATCTGTCTTGGTATTTTGACTTTGAGTTTGCTCAACAAATTATAGCCCCACAAACGATGGATAACTCTTTATCGGTTGTATCACATACAACTCCTAACATATTTTTCTTTGTCCTAATCTCATTTCGATCTTGAGTTTGCTCAATAATTCAAAAGAGATTATTCACTCATACCTGCTACATCGCAACAGCCTAAGTATAGTATATGTACCTTGAGTTTGCTCAACAAATACATATAGTTAACCTCGTCTATTCAATATATTAATAATACTACACATAACATCTCTAGCTTGAATTTTCTCAACAACTAGGGGGTATGCAAGTAATTTATTATTATATATGGTAGAGGACAACATTATATTGAAGATTCATAATCTTTAGTACATTATATTGAGTGATATCAACTTATGGAATAATATATTTCTTATGAAATACCATCGTCATTTAAGTGTTAGACACATCAAAAATCACAGTATACATACATTTACGTATGTGTTTATTCCTTAAGTCTATTTGGGGTTCTTTAACGTTCCACTTTAGTTTATACACTCATATTATATAAGTTTCATTATTATATAACTTTTATATTTTAATTAACTTATACAATAATCTTATGTATAACATTTTATTAATTAAATCTTATTTAATTAATTTTATTTAATTAACTCTTTAATAAATTTTAAATTAATATTAAATACAACTTTTATATTGGACATATCTATTATAACCTTTATATTGTATACTATAACCTTTATAATATAACACATATGTCTTATGCACGCATATTTTTTATTTAATTAATAAGCCTTTAATTAATTAGCCTTTAATTAATTTATTCAATGAAACAATTATAATTAAATTATATAAATTTCAAAGTTTATCTTACATACGTGTATACATATGTTATCTTAACATTTTAAAATAATATAACATATATCAACATATATAATACGTGCATATAAGTATTAATTAACTAACTCACTTAATTTATTTATTTTATTAATCTTATTAATAAATTTTGATATTAATATTTAAACAATTTGAAACATTTTTAAATTTTCATTAATTTTCAAGCATTTTGAAAATTTATGTTATACTGTAACATTTTATAATAAACAGTTTTTATTTTAAATTTAAAATCTTGTCTCAATTTTCAAAACTATTTTGAAAATTAGTCCAAGGCCCAATTCAAATTAGGCCTCTTCTATCATAAGCAACCCTTGGGCTCACTACACCTTTTAGGCCAGGCAGGTAACTAGGTAGGACAGGGAACTTGATTACCCAATTCCAATCCTAGATATCGTCTTTCTAGACACTGTACTAAGTGTGCAAGCTTAATTAGCTAAGTTTAACATGACTAATATAGACTGCATAGGCTATTATGCTCTGATACCACTATGGTAATTGAGCTAGCCCGTAGCGGAAGAAATGGGTGAATTTAAAAAAATTTACCATTTTGGATCATTAACGGGCCTATGAAGTCTAAAAGCATTTAGATCTGGTCTAAATTTTCTTTTTTATAAAATCAATAATTTATTTAATTTGGTGAAAAAAATTCAAAAGGGTTTGTATATTATATAAATTTATATGAATGAGTGTATCAAATACACCCATGTATGTAGTAGTTACTTAATAAAATAAATATGATAACCTTTAGTTTCCTTCTCTAATAGTTATGCAATTAATTAAGAAATAAACAACATTAATTAGAGAGAGAGAGAGAAACATCCTATTTCTCTATCTTTGATTAGATTGATAATATGATGAATAAACATGTTAACATTTCAATTGAATGTTTTATTAGGAAAGAATCAAATCAATTTGATTTGATTAATTGTAATGATTATAAGCACATCATATGTGCCTATATGTATAGTGTAAGTGCAACATATAAAAGTGTACAAATCTAATGTAAACATTGCATAGGTGTTGGGATTTACACCACAATGGATACATTGCCCATCTATATATGTCTCTATCATCCTAAACATAAACAATTTTATTTATTTATTTATTAATATATAAATACATACATACATATATACTGTAAATACACACACACATATACATATACAACTAATGTTTAGCATAACAGTTCAAATAAAAGGTGAAGTTATGAAGATGAATTCAAACATTTGTGAAAGGATTCCTTCCTTTTTAAGAAGAGATATAATTATTAATTAGATGGAATTACAAATCATGGAATATATCATTGATTTATTGTTTAATTTCATTTTATTTACAAGCAGTAATCAAAGAATATTAAGGTTAATGAAAATGGTTTGAAACAGTTGTGAAAAGATTCCTTTCTTTTGAAGTTGAGATATAATTTTTAATAAGATGGAATTGCAAATCATAGAATATATCTTTAATTTAATGTTTCCAATTTTCTTTTAAGAGGAAGAGTTTATATTAAAATGATTTGAAACATGATAATTAAAACATCATTTAATTAGATGACAAAGATTAATTAATACGATTAGTGCCATGTTCTAATTACATAGCACCCATGTCTAAATATTCAAGTGTAAACCTTTTGATATGAAAAACTAAACTATGAAAAATAATCAAAGTTCAATAATGTTCATTTTTTTAAACAACAAAATCAAATGACATAGGTATATATATATATATATATATATATATATATATATATATATATATATATGAGATAAGAAGATCTAGATCTAGATTAGGCATACTTTGTAAACAATCACATAGAGTATAGAAAATAAAATTAAGAAGGTCTAGATCAAAGTTAAATTAATTAATCAAACAATCATACATAAGACAGAAAATGTGATGTTATAATTTTTAACAAAATAATAGTGAACAAAATAAAACATTCTGTATTTTAACATGATAGAACAACCGATTTAAGCAAGAGAATGGAGATATTCAAATCAAGATTCAAATTCACAGGTATGAATAGAAGAGAAAGATAGAGATTAAGAGGATAGGAACAAATTATAAGATATGTAAATATAGAATTATACGCACATATAATTACCTTAGGATGAAGCATGAAGAAACATCTTGAATGATAGAACAATACCTAGATATGATTGATCACTCTCTAGATTTGATAGACCTTGCCCTTCATCACACCTTGATTTATGGCTTCTCCTTAAATTTCAAACAAATCACATTCCCACTTTGCAGGAGAAGAATGAACCACCTTTTTAATTTGTTTTGATGTTGATTTGAATTTGTTTTGATGGTTTTTTTTGGATGAAGTTTTAGCCAAGAATGAATGATTGGGATGCGGAAGGAAAGAGAACAAAAATGAAAGTCACGTTCTGTTCTCTGTACGTTCAAAAATGTGGATGTAACCACCCATAATTTTGTTAATATTTTAATTAAATTTTTATTTGAAAACTTTGATTGTTAAATATTTAAAATTTGAAGTTTTGGAATTTTTCCAATGTAAATTTGGATTGTGTTTGTAATTTATTTTCCAAATACAATAAAATAAATATTTTTTTGAAAATTTTATATTTTGATCAACCTTGGTCAAACTTTGAATTTCAGTTTAAATTTTTAAATTTGAATTTTAGAATTTTAATATTTTTCTTTGAAGCAGAATATAATTCTGATATTCGTTCTTCTTTTCATTTCGTCAAATTCTAATTTATACTTTTTATAATTTGATTAATACAGTGTTTTACATGCAATTATTTTTCTGTATTTTATTTTCTATTTTCCTTTGTTCGTTTCTCTATTTTATTTTATTTTTATTTTGTTTAGGCTTTGATTTTATTTATTTGACTTTATTTTGGAATTTTGGGCTTGGAAATTCCAAAGGATCTTAGTTTCTTTGCTTGGAAAAGTAGCAATGCCCTTTTAGTTTCCTAGCCATTCAAGGCCTCTTCACCTCTAGCCGTTCTTTTCTCTAACCCTAGCCGCCACTTCATTTTTGCCATTCACGTACAAATATTTCTCAAAACTTCTCATCTCTCTTTTCTTTGTTTTCCAAACGTGAATGTCTTCTTTTATTCTTTTTCATTTTTGTTTCTCC
This sequence comes from Allium cepa, assembly GCA_030765085.1. Classification (NCBI taxonomy): domain Eukaryota; kingdom Viridiplantae; phylum Streptophyta; class Magnoliopsida; order Asparagales; family Amaryllidaceae; genus Allium; species Allium cepa. The sequence goes on from CM060939.1 coordinate 541,009,321, forward strand.
TTTGATCTCAAGGCTATGCATGGTCTCTACCTTTCACTATCAACGCCAACCCCTTTCCGACCAACACCTCCTCCTCCATCACCTTCTGATCGGCCAGCAACACCTCACCATCATCACTAACCCAAGCCATGACCTCCTTGACCAAGCATCACCATAAAACTTCAACAAAAACCTAGCTGACCTTCACATATGCAACCACCATCGTTTCCCTAGCCTCGGCCACCACCTATGCCACCATCTCCAACCACGATATGACCTGACCTAACCGTTAGCCGCACCACTAGATCTGACCTAACCGTGCCTTGAACCCAGACCGAGCCCATATGCCTAGACCGAACCACTTGAAGCCAATGACCATTCATATGCCATGACTTTGTGCCTTCCACTTGCCAACCTCTCCATTCCATTGCTAGCCGTGCCTTTGGAGATCACAACCGAGCCTAGCATGCCTTTAACCCACCATGGCCGAGCACAAGAAGACCATGGTCTAGCCAATAGTGATGTGGTCGAGCCACTTGTTGGTTAAACCAAAGATTATGTCACTTTGATTCTTATCTTTTCATTGTTTTGATGTATAGTCTTTATATTGAATTATATTCTTATGTTTTTGTATTGGTGCTGTTTACAAGATATGGATCTTGACTCTCCATCACTCAAAAATTTAGTCGTGCTTTGTCGTGCTTTTCGATGTTTGTTGTGTATCTCTAGTTTGTCAATTCTAGCTTTAAAAGGTGAGTTTATCACTCTTGACATCCATACTTTTATAATTGTGAAATGATGACAAGTGAATATGTAAAACTGATATGTTATGTTCACACATGCCTATGATATATTTATATGATGTTGAAAGCTGTTTATATACATGTTACAGCATCTGATAAGATATTATATGATATACTGTTCATTTCATTTACTGTATCTCGCACTACAAGTTCCATATCACTATGGGTTGAAATAATATATACCCGAACGGACTTTAGAATAAGGAAAAATCATTATGAGCTGAAATGATAGGCTCGAGTGATTTTTATTGCATTTGATTTACTTGGGATTGTGTGGTTGAAATGATAGAACCCTAATTTTCTTTTTAAATTACGGATTGAAATGATACATATCCATACCACTTGACCTAGAAAATATTATACAGGCCCATGGTTAATATTTTTAAAATAATATTTTCCTAAAAAATTTTATTAAGTATTCTTAATATTTAGAAAATATAAAATTTTAACTTAAAAATTTGATTTAATGATTTAAAATATAAAGAGATATTGGCTTCCAACAAGTTAAAATTTTACAAATGATAATTGGTTTAAATTGTAATTTAAATATCTTTATTTGGTTTTAAATGGTAATTTAAAGATCTTTATCTATGATAAATAACTTAATAACTAAAGTTGATTAATATGGAATTTTAAAATCTAACCTGGTAATTATAATCAATTTTTAGTTTTAAAATGAATATGGTTTGTATAATAAATAATGTGTTTTGAATTGATAAAACGAAATGCAGTTTTGATTGGACTTTTGTAATAAAATTTATTTAATTTGTAATCATAGTTATTTGATGTTTAAATGAATAGATTTATAAAGAAAATTTGATTGTATATTAACTATGATAAAATATTTTATTTATGAAGTGGATATGTTCGGAAAATGAAAAATTATGTTTTAAATGGAAATGTATTTTTTTTGAAATATGACTTGACTTAAAAATTGGAAATTTGGTTTTTAAATGGATTTTAAGTTAAGTAAATAAATGGAAATTAGTTTTATTTATGGAATGGGTATTTTAAAATAAAGTATTAAGTTAATTGTAAATAAAAAGTTAAGAGAAAAGTGTACTTTTGACTTAATAAGTGAATTATTGTTTAAATTGGATATTTATTCATAAAATTTTATTTTATTAAATCATAAGTTAAATGATATCCAAATGAATATTTTCTAAAGCAGGAAATATGATTTTTATAAGTTAAAATGGCTAAAATTGAAGTTTTACTGTTTTTGAAATGTTATAATAAAATCTGGAATTTTATTGGTGGCACTTCAGAAATGCTGTGGTTTTAAGACAGCATTTGCTAAGTGCTATCAATTCTGAAAATTAACTAGGTTATGAAATAACTAAATACATATTACAGCACTTTATAAATGTTGTTGTTTCTGAATTTGAACTATTTCTGAAAATAACTAAATAACTACTACAGCACTTTATAAACGCTGTTGTTTCTGAAGTGAACTGTTTTGAATAACTAAATACCTTCACAGCACTTTATAAGTGCTGTTGTTTCTGAAATTGAGCTGTTTTGAAATAACTAAATGCCTACCATAGCACTTTATAAGTGCTGCTGTTTTTGAATTTGACAATGTTTTGAAATATCTCTATATCTACCGTAACACTTTATAGATGCTGTTGTTGCTGAGTATGCAATGTTTTGGGAAATTTAATAATTAAATGAATGAACTTGGAAATGTTACAATTTGGAGGGAATATTAGGTGACATTGAATTTAAATGGTTTAAATGAATATTGTTTTGAAAGACATTAATATTGATATTTAAATTATTTAAATGAATATTGTTTTGCAAGGTACTAATATTGATATTTAAATGGTTTAAATGAATATTGTGTTGAAAGATATTAATATTGATATTTAAATGGTTTAAATGAATATTGTTTGAAAGATATTAACATTGAATTTAAATGGTTTAAATATGTTTCAAAGTGTTATGATTTTCTCAATATTATGATTTACAAATGATAACATTTCCAAGCGTTATGATTTCAAAGTATTATGGTTTCAAAGTGTTTCGTCTCAGAAGTGTTATAACTTTGGAAGTACTATGGTTTTGGAAATGAATTTATTTGAAATTGAATTTATTTAAGAATTGTCTTAAATTATAGTGATTTGAACTCATTGAAATTGATGATTCAAGAATATGATTTCATGACCTGGTTTTGGTTTAAGGGGATTTTAAAGGAATTTTTCAAGTTTAACTAAATTGAAAGAATATTCGGTGATTTGAAATTTGGTTATTTTTAAATGATATATTATTGAATTGGGTTTTGAAATGGAAATGATATTATTGTGATATAGTTTTGAAATGGATATGCGATTTTGGTTTTAAAAGTATATACTATTTTGAAATAAATATCCATGGATTATAGTTACGGTTGGTTGTTTCGGAAGTTTCCATACTCTCTGCCAACTCTGAAAACCACTTTAACAACCATGTACGCGGTGGAGATTTCAGAACGAAGTAGGATGGTAGCGACGTCTTATTAAGTATGTACGTGGACCCGACTTCCGTGAGTTGGCATGAGGTGGCTAAAACAGGAGCGATCGACGGAAAAATGAGGTAGCTCATCTTATCGGACACAATCCTTCGATATCATTCTATTACTATGTGATTGATTGGGGCCCTTTGAATTTTGGGGGTGTGGCTCGAGGTGGACGACAGTGGCTGCTACGCGTCACCACCGGCCCGGAAGCTTAATCGGTATATCTACCCTGACATTGCCTGGTTGTGCCGTGTCACCTACCCTAGAGCGCCTCATACGATTTTGGTTTTGTGTCGTACCTATAGAGTATGCTTTGGTACCTCCTGATCAGGAGGTATTACGGTACTGTATAAATTATTAGCATTATGTATGTGTTATGGGGGATATTGGGTAACTCCTCAACGCTATCTTTAAGTAAATTTACTTTACTAATAGACATTATTATGATAGCATATATTACTACATAGTAAATAGTTTAACAGATCCTTAGAGGATGGGCTGTCCCAATCATCCTTTAAGTTACTTGTACACTTATTTTACAGTTCACTTGAGTTGGTTTACATTGTATAAGTATGTATGTCCCAACTCAAGTGTTTTATGCTTTGCTTTATGCTTGGGTCAGACTGAGTGATACAGCATTTGAGACTCACCTTCGGAGTTGGAGCTTTACGTGAAGATCCAGCTATCTATTTCGCTTCGAGTTATTCAGTTGATTCCAGAGATGTATTTAGCTTTGTGCTTGTTTATCGTATTGGGACTTCTATTGTGCCTTGTTACTTCTGTTGTAGCTTGTTTAACTCTGATGTATATAGATAGTAGCTTCATGAACAACTATCTCTTTGCTTCCACTGCATTACTTTATTACTCTGTCTTTGTGATCTGTGATTTATTTATTTACTGTATATTCTGAGTTTTGTAAAATTTAAATTAACAATTCGGTATTTTGAGCTATCCAAATCAGACATGTGTGGTTTTATTGTTGATTTGAATGATCCAAAATAGTGGGTCGTTACAATTGGTACCAGGGCTTCGGCTCTAGGCATAACTTAGCATATATGGTAAATTTATTTACATAATCACTTTAATTCGGCTTGAATCTCTTCCTCTTTGACTCGGTTTCCTTTGAATTTTAGAACGTTCCCTGTGGTTCCAAAATTCATTCTTGGCCCCCACTGTGCATCTTCTTTCAATCTTGGAGTATCCCATAACTCCACTTGGGATGATCTTTACAATGAATCGGCGGTCTCGCCAAACTTCAAATGAAAAAAAGGGGTCAAACTCCTTTACAATTGGCACTGATTCACCGAAGATTTCTATATATCCTCGGCTGGATGCTAGTATCTCTTGTTGTCTCGAATTCTATCTCTTGAGATCGAATGTAGATTTGCCTTAAAATTCCACATCAATCTAATTCATGAAGTCGTGGTTGACCCATTTAAGGTTGCCTGCGATGTATATAAGCTTATCCACTTCCTTATTCGGTTAGTTAATCGTCTTATCTTTTGTTCTAACTTATCCTCAAATCAAAATTTCCTTTGACTTGAGTTAATCAAATTTGAATCTTTATCCTTGCTTTGAAAATCTATTCCTGTATAGTGTATTTGTAAATCTATATTTAAAATGTTTTATATATTGTGTTGTTTGAGTTATTGATGTTGATTTGGGTTTTCGATCGATTTGTCTGATCAACGTTATCGATAGGATCTCCAAAACACTTGAATAAGGCAAACCGACATAATATAATTTTCAAATTTAGTAAGTGAAATAAATTTTGTATAATTCTATTACATATATAAATTTGATTTTCTGAATTTTGATAATTAATTGAATAGGTTATTAAGAAAAAATATTTGACCTTGTACATGTCTTGTAACCATTGGCTTTGTTCATATATAAATAATCGAACTATAAAACATAGCTATAAATTAATTTGAAAATTTAAATGAATTTAAAACAAGAAAATAAGAATTTAATTTCCGATGGTTTCAAACTTTGTGTTTAAAGTTTTAAAGGGTGTATTGTATTTCAAGTAGAAATTGCTTCAAAGAATTTTAATTGGTTAAATCAGTGCTTTTTTTCTCTGTCGCTGGAAAATAATTTCGGTGATGACTGCAGCATCATCGACATTCATTTTCGAATTTAGAAGTGAAGAGACCATTCTATAGTTTTGCTACAGTCTTGCTTTGAAAAATTATATTGATTTGAATTTCTAAAAAAATGACTTGATTTATAATATATGTGATATGTGATTTAAAAGTCGATTTGATATATATTGTGTATATTTATTTATCTCTAAAATAGTTTGAAGTTAATCGAAAACTTAATTCTTAATTTTTTTTCTTGAAGGATAATTTAAATTATAAAATGAAACCAAAATTTTGAATAAATATTTAAGCTTGAGATAATTGAATTGGGAAATTTTATTTGTATAATACTCAATTACATTCCAATATAATTTACCTAAATTATTTAGAAGTGGAATATGCAATTGGATAATATACAATATAAAAGGATTTTATAAATAAAGTTTGATTGGTTATAATAAATATTATACACTTAAATTTTAGTTATAAAAAGATTAATAGAGGCAAATAGAATGAAAAGTTAACTGAATAAAATACAATACAAATGGTGTTAAAGGAATTTATAAATAAATTGGAATAGTTACAATAAATGTAATTATACTTAATATATGTGATTAGATATATATTAAGTGGAATAAAGTTAATAATGATTTTGAATAAAGAAGAATTAAATTTATTGAATAAATTATAAGTATAATAAATGATCTTTCCAAATTCATGATTTTATAAGTTGATAATTGGATGATAAGATAATGAAATTAGAAATAGTTAAGATTTATTTAACTTAGGTGAAATCAAGTATTAATTTAAGTTGAAATTTTCATGGTTTTAAATTTATTATCTTATCTAGTTTTCCAATCTCTTTTCTTTCGGGATGTTCCATTTCTCCTGCATCCTAAAGTGGGAAATTGAATTCCGAATTGATCTTATCCCTGAAGTTCGTCATGTAGTTCTTCCTCCCAGAAGAACTTATCTTCACCTGTTAGTTTTGAAAACTTTTCAAAAAATCTTCGGTACTCATTTGAATCGGAGCACTGCTTACCATCCACATACCGACGGTTAAACGGAAAGAGTGAACCAGATTCTAAGGGATCTTTTTCGTACTTGTGTTCTTGATTTTGGAGGATCTTGGGAAGATAATCTCTATACTGTTGAATTCACCTATAATGACAGTTATCAGGTATAGTTTCAATCTTTTTTTCACCTTGTCTTAATCTTATCTCATTCTATCTTATTCTTTTTCTATTTTCGTGTCTCGTTTCTTTTCGACGACGAAAAGTTTTGAGTGGGAGAAAGTGTAACAACCCATAATTTTGTAAATTTTTTAATTAAATTTTTATTTGAAAACTTTGATTGTTAATTATTTAAATTTTGGAATTTTTCTAATGTAAATTTGGATTGTGTTTGTAATTTATTTTTTAAATACAATAAAATAAACATTTTCTGAAAATTTTATATTTTGGTCAACATTGTCAAACTTCGAATTTTAATTCAAATTTTTTAATTTTAATCTTTTTCTTTGAAGCAGAATATTATTCTTATATTCATTTTGCTTTCCTTTTCGTCAAATTTTGTTTTATACTTTTTATAATTTATAAATACAGTGTTTTACACGGAATTATTTTTCTGTATTTTATTTTCTATTTTCCTTTGTTCATTTCTCTATTTTATTTTTATTTTGTTTAGACTTTGATTTTATTTATTGGACTTTATTTTGGAATTTTGGGCTTCCAAAGGACCTTAGTCTATTTTCTTGGAAAAGAAGTAATGCCTTTTTAATTTCCTAGCCGTTTAAGGCCTCTTCATCTCTAGCCGTTCTTTTCTCTAACCCTAGCCGCCACTTCAATTTTTCCATTCATGTACAAATATTTCCCAAAACTTCTCATCTCCCTTTTCTTTGTTTTCTGAACGTGAATGTCTTCTTCCTCTCTTCTTTATTCTTTTTCATTTTTGTTTCTCCTTTGATCTCAAGGCTATGCTCGGCCTCTACCTTTCACCATCAACACTAACCCTTTGCCGACCATCACCTCCTCCTCCATCACCTTCTGATCGACCAGCAACCTCTCACCATCATCACTAACCCAGGCCGTGACCTCCTTGACCAAACACCACCACAAAACTTCAACAAAACCCTAGCCGACCTTCACATATGCAACCACCATCCCTTCCCTGGCCTCGGCCGCCACCTATGCCACCATCTCCAACCACGACATGACCTGACCATTAGCCACACCACCAGATCTGACCTGACCATGCCTTGAACCCAGACCGAGCCCATATGCCTAGACCAAACCATTTGAATCCAATGACCATTCATATGCCATGACTTCGTGCCTTCCACTTGCCTACCTCTTCATTCCATTGCTAGCTGCGCCTCTGGTGATCACAACCGAACCTAGCATGCCTTTAACCCACCATGGCCAAGCACAAGAAGATCATGGTCTAGCCAATAGTGATGTGGCCGAGCCACTTGTTGGTTAAACCAAAGGTCATGTCACTTTGATTCTTATCTTTTCATTGTTTTGATGTATAATCTTTGTATTGAATTATATTCTTATGTTTTTGAATTGGTGCTGTTTACAAGATATGGATCTTGACTCTCCATCACTCAAAAATTTAGTCGTGCTTTTCGGAGTTTGTTGTGTATCTCTAGTTTGTCAATTCTAGCTTTAAAAGGTGAGTTTATCACTCTCGACATCTGTACTTTTATAATTGTGAAATGATGACAAGTGAATATGTAAAACTGATATGTTATGTTCATACATACTTGTGATATATTTATATGATGTTGAAAGCTGTTTATATACCTGTTACATCATCTGATATGATATTATATGTTATACTGTTCATTTCATTTACTGTATCTCACACTACAAGTTCCATATCACTATGGGTTGAAATAATACATACTCGAATGGACTCTAGAATAAGGAAAAATCGTTATGAGCTGAAACGATAGGCTCGAGTGATTTTTATTGCATTTGATTTACTTGGGATTGCGGGTTTTGAAATGATAGAACCTGGATTTTCTTTTTAAATTACGGATTGAAATGATACATATCCTTATCACTTGACCTAGGTTAGAAAATATTATACAGGCCCATGGTTAATATTTTAAAATAATATTTTTCTAAAAAAATTACTAAGTATTTTGAATATTTCGAAAATATGAAATTTTAACTTAAAAAATTGATTTAATGATTTAAAATATACAGAGATATTGGCTTTCAACAAGTTAAAATTTTATAAGTTGATAATTGGTTTAAACTGTAATTTAAAAATCTTTATTTGGTTTTAAATGATAATTTAAAGATCTTTATTTGTGATAACTAACTTAATAATTAAAGTTGATTAATATGAAATTTTAAAATATAACCTGGTAACTGCAATCAGTTTTTAGTTTTGAAATGAATATAGTTTGTATAATAAATAATGTATTTTGAATTGATGAAATGAAATGCAGTTTTGGTTTGACTTTTTGTAATAAAATTTATTTAATTTGAAATCATAGTTTTTTGATGCCTAAATGAATAGATTTATAAAGAAAATTTGATTGTACATTAACTACGGTAAAATATTTTATTTATGAAGTGGATATGTTTGGAAAATGAAAAGTTTTGTTTTAAATGGAAATGTATTTTTTTGAAATATGACTCAAGTTAAAATTGGAAATTTGGTTTTTAAATAGAAATTTTAAGTTAAGTAAATAAATGGAAATTTAGTTTTATGTATGGAATAGGTATTTTAAAATAAAGTATTAAGTTAATTGTAAATAAAAAGTTAAGAAAATAGTGTATTTTTGACTTAATAAGTGAATTATTGTTTAAATTGGATATTTATTCATAAAATTTTATTTTATTTAATCATAAGTTAAATGATATCCAAATGAATATTTTCTGAAGCAGGAAATATGATTTTTATAAGTTAAAATGGCTAAAATGGAAGTTTTATTATTTCTGAAATGTTATAATAAAATCTGGAATTTTATTGGTAGCACTTCAGAAATGCTGTGGTTTTAAGATAGCATTTGCTAAGTGCTATCAATTCTAAAACTTAACTAGGTTCTGAAATAACTAAATACCTATTACAGCACTTTATAAGTGCTGTTGTTTCTGAATTTGAACTATTTCTGAAAATAACTAACTACTAAGCACATTATAAACGCTGTTGTTTCTGAACTGAACTATTTTGAATAACTAAACAGCTATTACAGCACTTTATAAGTGCTGCTATTTCTGAAATTGAGCTATTTTGAAATAACTAAATACCTACCGTAGCACTTTATAAGTGCTGTTGTTTTTGAATTTGACAAGGTTTTGAAATATCACTGTATCTATCGTAACACTTTATAAATGTTGTTGCTGCTGAAAATACAATGTTTTGGGAAATTTTAGAATGAACTTGGAAATGTTACAAGGTGACATTGAATTTAAATGGTTTAAATGAATATTGTTTTGAAAGATATTAATATTGATATTTAAATAGTTTATATGAATATTGTTTTGAAAGATATTAATATTGATATTTAAATGGTTTAAATGTATATTGTTTTGAAAGATATTAACACTCAATTTAAATGCTTTAAATAAATATGTTTCAAAGTATTATGATTTTCTAAATATTATGATTTACAAATGATAACATTTCCAAGCGTTATGATTTCAAAGTATTATGGTTTCAATGGTCTTAGAAATGTTATAACTTTGGAAGTACTATGGTTTTGGAAATGAATTTATTTGAAATTAAATTTATTTAAGAATTGTCTTAAAATATAGTGATTTGAACTCACTGAAATTGATGATTCAAGAATATGACTTTATGACCTGGTTTTGGTTTAAGGTGATTTTAAAGGAATATTTCAAGTTTAATAAATTGAAAGAATATTCAGTGATTTGAAATTTGGTTGTATTTAAATGATATGTAATTGTATTGGGTTTTGAAATGGAAATGATACTATTGTGATATGGTTTTGAAATGGATATGCTATTTTGGTTTTGAAAGTATATACTATTTTTAAATAAATATCCATGGGTTATAATTACGGTTGGTTGTTAAAGAGACCGGGATCGGAAGTTTTTATACTCTCTGCCAACTTTGAAAATCACGTTAACAACCGTGTACGCGGTGGAGATTCCAGAATGAAGCAGGATGGTGGCGACGTCCTATTGAGGTATGTATGTGGACCCGACTCCCGTTAGTTGGCATAAGGTGGCTAAAATAGGGGCGATCAACGGGCTAATGTGGTAGCTCCACTTATCAGACACGCTCCTTCGATAACATTCTATTACTTTGTGATTGATTGGGACCTTTGATTTTTAGGGGTGTGGCTCGAGGTGGGCGGTAGTGGCTGCTACGCGTTACCACAGGTCCGGAAGCGTAATTGGTATATATATCCTGGCATTTCCTAGTTGTGCCATGTCACCTACCGTAGCGCGCCATGTACGATTTTGGTTTTGTGTCGTACCTATGTAGTATTCTCCGGTAGCCTCCCGATCAGGAAGTATTACGGTACTATATAGATTATTGGCACTATGTATGTGTTAAGGGGGATAATGGGTAGCTCCTTAACGCTATTTTTAAGTAAGTTTACTTTACTAATAAACATTATTATAATAGCGTATATTACTACATAGTAAATAGTTTAACGGATCCTTGGAGGATGGGCGGCCCAAGCATCCATTAAGTTACTTGTACGTTTATTTTACATTTCACTTGAGTTGGTTTACATTTTAAAAGTATGTATGTCCCGACTCGAGTGTTTTGTGCTTTGCTTTATGCTCGGGTCAGACTGAGTGATACAGCATTTGTGACTCACCTTCGGAGTTGGAGCTTTGTGTGAAGATCCAGCTACCTATTCGCTTTCAGTTATTCAGTTGATTCCATGGATGTATTCAGTTTTGTTCTTGTTTATCATATTGGGACTTCTGTTGTGCCTTGTTACTTCTGTTGTAGCTTTTTTAACTCTGATGTTTATATATATTATCTTCATGAACTACTATCTCTTTGCTTCTGCTGCATTATTTTATTACTCTGCGTCTGTGATCTGTGATTTATTTATTTACTGTACATTCTGAGTTTTGCCAAATTTAAATTAACAATTCGGTATTTTGAGCTATTCAAGTCAGACATGTATGGTTTTATTGTTGATTTGAATGGTCTAAAATAGCGGGTCGTTACAGAGGAGGTTTTGTTTTTAACAGAATTAAAGGAACCTTTCCATTTTCTCCTCTTAACACTTCCTCCTTTATTTCCTCTTTTTAAATTTCAATTAATCTCATTAATTGATTTCCTTCTCTTACCATTATGTGGATGATCCAAGCACATTCCAAATATGCAACTTTTCCAAATAAACAAAAACAACTTATATGTAATTATTTTATTGTTTAAAATATTTAAAATTATACTGATATCGCATATCGATATATGCAAATATAACTTTTATATATGCATTAAATAATTACCAATAATACTAAAACAGCAAATAAATCAACAATAATTAATATTTCATAAATATTAAATTATTTAATCAGTTTACAACATTTTAAAAACTAATTAGATTATGTGGTTTTCAGAGAAATCACAAATGTGGTTGTGCGACTAAGAGGTGTGAATTCAGTTGGCGATTAATATTGAACAATTCAAATATTAATATTCACACGTCACTTAGCAAGTGGTACGACAGTTTGGCTGAATTTATCACTTATAGGTCTTATGGGTAAAATAAAATTTTACTTGTTATAAGAGGTATTTGATAATGACAATTATTTATACCAATTCTCTTCGTCAAAACTATATCATATTATGACTTATGGAATTTGGTAATGGTCAAAATTCCAATATCGTCCACATTCAACTTTATAGTCCAAACACAAAGTCCTTAATTTAGTAATAACAATTATTGTTAACCAAATGCATTAGCTAGAGACTTGACTTTGAGTTGACTTGAGTTGACCATGATGCTAACCCCATATAACTAAGGAGATGAATTCTCTCTTGAAAATAGCGCTTCACTTTCAATACTTCCACTCGATCCAACTATAGTCACTCGATGGAACACCATGTCATGATTTGACTATAATCAAAGCAGAGCTTTCATATTGAAGATCCACATTATTCTTAAGTCGAGAGAACTGTGTAAATCTATCACATCGATATTTTCTGATTGACCTTAGTTATATTTACCAACAGAAAACTATCGATTGAGTCATTCCATAGTTATCCAATAACTATCAGCTTGTAACTCCTTATTGCCTCCAACAGTCGTGAGTAATACACTTCCCAACATTTGGAGAGCATTATGTATCCTAGTCTCAATGGACACATCGATATACAATCTCGATGCATCTTGACTAAGGACATTTAAAATGGTATATTTGTTTCATTGTGATAAATTACCCACCGTTACAACACTTTATAAAAACTATCATAAAACATACCAATTATGGATTTTCTATTAAATAACTTTTAATTAAATTGATAACTAATATAATCACAATATATCGAGTATGTAATAGAAAGAAAATACCTTTATTTTGAATAAGATTGGTCAACGAGTTAGATATATGTAACAAATTACATAATAGCCCCTTAGGCATACCCATAACTCTATCAAATCATATGCACTCGAACAAACCCAATGTCCTAACTTGCATGCTAAAGACCAACTGCGAGACGATTGATCCCAATGTCCAAACTCTTTATCATCAAAAAAGTATGTGACTCGCTATTGAGGAACTATATGTCTCGGCCCACTATCGTTAAATCATAAGTGGCTCGCTACTATCACCAAATTGTAAGCGACTCATTACTGAGGAAAGGAATGTCTTAGTGTACTATCACTAAATCATAAGAAACTCTCTACTGTGGAACTACATGTCCCAACCCACTATTGCTAAATCATAAGCGACACTCTACCAAGCAACAAGATGTCCCGGCCCACTTTCGTTAAATGCTAAGTAACTCGCTACTAAGGAAGAAGATGTCTTAGTGCAAAATCGCTAAATTATAAGTGACTCACTATTGAGGAACAAGATCTCAGCCCAATATCCTTAATCGTAAGTGACTTACTACTAAGGAACAAAAAGTCTCAGCTCATTTTCGTTCAATCATAAGCGACTTATTGCCGAGGAACAAAATGTCTCAGCACGCTATTATCGTACCATACAACATAACATATCTACTAAAACATGGCACTGTGTCAAAAATCATGATAAGCAATAAACCAAAATATTCCTCATCCACACGATCCCGATACAATGAACCACACATGAAACAGAGGTCGTATGTGAGAGCTATAAGTGTTTAAAGTTAGGAGCAATATCATAATTATTGATTATTTTATTTTAATATATTTTTCCAAATATCCAATACTATATACTTCTCCCTATATTGCTACGGCGTCTTTAACTTCTCAACCTCATGTTGGAACCAACCCGCTACTTCCTCTCGCCCACAGCCGCCTCTATAGACTTTCCTATGACAATCTAAAGCCACCAATCGCCTCCTCTTCTCATGCACTGCCCGAAGATACTAGCCACCTCACCTCCTATGTCCTAAAAACCACCATGGCCATTGCCTATACATCATCATTTTATAATGATCTTCAAAAATATATGGTCAATCAGACCCTAGCATGATCATCTACTCATCATCCTCTTCACATCAGGGTGCTTGATCGTCGTATCATCCCCGTTTCACCATCGGATCGAAATAGAGGGTCCTTATTTGTCAAACTTTCGATGCATTTCCTGATCAATTCGTTAATCCGATCGACAAACGAATACCACCAGTGGATTCATGTCATCGAGAACTGTAATTTTGATATATAATATGTATGATTTAAAACAGTTGTATATTTTGCACTTTTTAATTAGAATGAGATTAACTTTGGTTAATTACAATCATATAATTTTCTTAACCATCAAGTCATAGTATACTACATCCTATTCGGATTTATGTAAAAAAATAAGTTTTTAATTATTAATTATATTATTATAATTTTTTTACGATCATAAGACGTGAATTTATACTTCTTACCAATATAAACATCAATATGATAAATCTCACTCACCAATTAATCGTGCATCTTCCCCGATCTAAGGTGAATCCTCCTTCTTCTTTACTGTCTAGAAATTCGTCATTTTGAAAATGCCAAATCTCTCGAGAACGTCTATTTTTCTATGTATCACTGCTTGCGATGATTGGTTTCGTAAATTTATTTATTTAATTTTGTAAATTTGGAATTGATTTGTTTAGACATAGATGAAGAAGACGATGAAGATTGGGCGGTAAGATATTTACGTTAAAGTGTGATTTGAGAATAGGTTTTCATTTCTCTTTATAGGCTGAAGTAATCCAAATATAAGCTAAATCTCAAAATTAATAGATTAAGAAAATGTAACTGGATTTGACTTCTTCTAATTTCTAGCCAGTTTAACCAAACTTAGCTAGTTATATATGTTTTCTGACTATAAACGGTATTTCAAACATAATGGAATAAGTTCCATGGCCTAATTCCAAATCCAGTAGGAATTTACTATTTTTCCCTTATGCAAAATTATAATTTTACACTTTTAATTTAATTATTTAATTTGTAAAATTACGCGGTGTTACATATATCCAAAATAATGAAGGTTTTGGAAGTTGTACTAGAATAGTTTAAGTGTAGAATTTGATGTTAGTTGAAGAAATAAAAAAATATCAATTACTATGGAGCAAATCATTTCATCATACTAGTGTACTATTAGTTAAAAAGATATTTTAAAACCAATTCCAACCCATTTTATATTAAGTTGAAGGGATATTTCGTGCAAGATTTATTTTACAAATTGGTCTTGTTTGAAACAGTTAAAAAACAAGTTTCGTTTCTTAATTTAGACATGCACATTTTCAAAATGTACATGTATAAATTTTGATTATATATTGTGGATTTTGAAATTTTGCAAGTACAAAAATGAAAAACTAGCCTATCTATGCAGTAAATTTTAGCCGGGACATATCATTGGAAAAAGTTTTATACAAACATATGGTGAATCCAATGGAAAACGCAACTTGTATAGATATATATTTAAATTAAGTATTTTATGGAGGTATTTTGCATGGAAGTATGACTGAATTTTCAATTTGCACCTTTGAGATGGTGTCTTTAAGCATATTGCTTATGAATCTAAAATCATCTCAAAACTGGTAGTTTAGTCATCTAAGTAGATTCTTTCTGTTGCATCAAATTATTCTTTGACTACTGGGAGCGTTTTGTTCCACAATTGAAGTTGGCACTACTATTGGACTTACTTCGTTGTGTTTATGTGCAATAGGGAACAACAAATACTGGCTAAGTGCATGGATGTCTCAACTATTAGGCATGCTAGGTAACCGTCTAAGGTAAACATTCGTTTAGTGGTCCAATCTTATAATTAGCATTTATGAAGTATTAAGATTTATAACATATAATATTTTAGTTTATATCTTCGACATCTGAGTAATTCAATGTTATATTTATATAGGTAGTGTTACAAATGAGTACGTTTATTTTTTGTAAATTTTCTATTATAACTTTAAGAAAAAGTGCGTACACTCTGTTTTTACATGCTTTCTTCCATGCTAAAAAAGTGTGCATAATGACCCTAGTTTTTTGCTTTTCTTTCTCTCCTCTTCACTTTACCACTCATCAGTCCTCTTTCCCCCACCTCCACCTAACCTTTCTCTCATGAGCTAACTGATGATGAAAAATCACAAAAGCAAGACTAGGTCGTCTAGAGTGCCCCTGCCACCTATGCCTTATGGATCTGATTGCGATTTTGTCAAATTAGATTTGGATGCGGACATTATTTCATCCCCATCCCTTTTACTTTCTAATTTGACTGCTTATGAACCTAAGGATGACTTACTTGCGTGTTGTCACCAGATGTTTCCACCAGCTATTTGCTTAAGGTTTATCCAATTTCTGGTCTTCCTGACTTCACGGTGGAGAATGCAGCTATGGAGTCGCCCATTAATTCTAAATACCATATCACATATCTAATAGTTGCAAATTGGATCATAGTTATGTGCTTGAAACTGAGGGACACACTAAGGTCGACGTGCGTGCTGATGATGATAACTGCCTTGCTTTCTAGAAACTAGATCATTGCTAGAAAACTTTTACAAAGTTGTGAATTTGGTTATTTCTTAACCAGATAATAAGGCATCACCTTCATGAAATGTTAAAGCCTCAGCTATTTTCTTTGATTTTGACATTTTTGTTTTTATCCTGTTTAATGTGACGAATCCAGCAACCTCTTCCCCTGTTGCATGCAGAAGTATGAATATCAGTAGAAAATTACCTACCTTGTTTTCTGGTCAGCCTTTCCATTGCCAAATCAAGCTTCTACTCCTAGTGTGGACAATGTTAAGACTTGGAACTCCTTTTTTCCTTCCAAACCACATAGTGTAGGTGTTTATGTACTAAGACTTTAGAACTAAAGAAGGTTAATGCATCAATATCCCTTCTCCTGAAGTAGCGGAAACCAGCAAAGTATTTTGGCAAGACCAACTAGTTGGTTTCTTTCTATATGACAACCCATCTTTTGTGGCGGTGAAATCCTATAACAACCCAATCCTTAAGGGACCTGAATTTCGACTAAATCAAAATTCAAGTCCATTAGGGTACGTATTATTGGTTTTGGTAAATTATAATAAACACAAATATATCAGAGTGCTATCAATATAAACTCACAGCAAAATGAGAAAATATAATAAAACATATGTGCCGATTAAGGCTGCTACCTTGGAACAATATTAATTCTTGAATGTGTAGTGTCTTATCAGCACTGAGCATGAATAAGAAGACTTCTCCACCTACCGTTCCCATCTTGCTCCAACAGTCAGTCCTTTAAAATCTATCATGTGGGTTATAAAAAAAGGGTGGTTAGAACAACGTTCTGCTGATTGGAAAATTAAATGCTTTAACCATACCATTAATTTAGACCAATTGATTTCCGTTTAAATGTTATATCTATAACTTACAGCTAATTTGTTTAATTATATGTGCACGTACGATATACCTAACTTCCTCTCAGGTTATATATATATATATATATATATATATATATATATATATATATATATATATATATATATATATATATATATATATATATGCTTACATACATATATATTTTAAACTATACTACAAAAAACATGGCCATTCAATACTTCTTGAATAGGAAAGAGGCAGACCCAACGGCGATTTAATACCTCAGTCCCTGAAGCGGGCCCTCTGCAACATAACCGCTAGTCAATCGGTCATAGCTACGAAGACCAATTACACCAAGATATGACTTTATAATATAATTTATGTATTACTAACGCATCTCAACTACATCCTATACGAAATGCTTCCAACTATAAGCTCAAAGGCATTTCCAGTCCAACTCTATAACTTACCTTCACTATAGACCAAAAGCTCTCGTAGTCTCAAGCAACTGCCGTCATTCATGTCCTAACAATATGAAAGGAAGCACCAAAGACATTTAATACCTCTTTAATCGAAATTAGACAAACTTTGACCATTTAATATCTATATCCTAGTCATAGTCATGTCCCCGTCTTTTAATACCTAATCCAACCGGAACCCTCTTCGGTATTTTCTAGATGATATCGTAGGGAATCTCATCTGATCACTTAATACTTCTTTATGGGGAGAGGTAGACCCTGTAATAGCTAATTAATACCTTGACCCCGAAGCGAATCCCTCTTGGGATTTCCCACAACCATTCCTAACTGATAATCCTGAACATTTAATACTTCTTAAATAAAGAAAGGGGGCCCTACAATAGCTACTTAATATCTTTATCCCACAAGCAGGTCCTACATATCTCCCTTCTCCACGAGTCATATGGTTAGAGATGTCCCACATCAGTTGTAAGTACACACAACTGCTGGTAGCCTCTAGGTGAAGGGCAGACTTTTATTGCGTAACTCTACTGACCTTGCATCCTAACCAATTATTCAAACCGACCACCTAAACCCAAAGTGTTAGGCTAGGCCCACTAATTCGCACCCATTCTAAACGTGTAATTGAACCTATATAATTCCCTACTTTGAAAATTATATTGCATTCTATGTGTATGTAATAGTATTAATACTTACTTGTTTGCTACGTAATTATTCCTATTTCATGCGCTTAGGCTTTTTTTTCCTTCTTTTTCCTTCTTTTTTATATATAATAAATGTCAATTGTTCGTAATAAATGGTCATTAATATCAAAATTGGACAATCTCTAATAACATTTATTTAATTGTTTAAAAATCCATTTATTATGCCTATTCAATTTCCCTATAAATGTCATACTAAATTCTCTAATGGATCCCTATTTAATTCTTTTAACTCCATATTAACTTCAACTTATTGCCCATTAAATTTGAAGTCCTTGTCCTCAAATTTTGGAACTACTATTCCTTTCTTTTTCAACCTCTCGATCCTATAATTATTAGGAAATTCGTAACTAATATGAATATCATCGTAAATACGCTATATATATATATTGAAAATGGTTATGTGTGTGTGTCTCTCTGTGTGTGTTTATTTTTATTTATTTATTGAGAAGCACGTTCATGCATTTTTTTCTTATTTCTAGCTATTAATTCCTAAACTAGAATATTATTTTCCATATTTTAATTTATTAGAACTATCATTCCTAAAAGGATTTCGGTTTTAACTTTTTATATATTATCCAAAAACGAGGCTTTGCTTCGTTTGAAATTACAAGGAATTATTTCTTTTCTTTTATATCGAAATAGACAGTGCAAAATATGGAGAAGAATCCATACTTTACACATCTCTTTCCATTTTGGTATATTTCTTTTTAATTCAAACAACACACTTTTTATAAGTATTTGTGAAATTGGATAATTTATGGAAATTACGTGGAAATAGATACAATTAAATTACACCTCGCTACCAATAAATTAAAACATAAAAATTCACATTCCAAGTCAATTAATGCAACCTAATTTACAACCCAATTATAAATCTATAATAAACTTTACAACTTTATAAACATTCTACAAAAATAAATATTTAGGACTAATTTCAAATTCCTAGATTAAGTTGTACATATTATTCCAATTTCCTAACTTATATAGTATGTAGGCAGGGTTTCAACTAAATTCGCTCACTTAAGCTTACAACTTAGTAGATCTAACATGGGCATAATAATTAAACCCCAACGATATAAACTTCAACGTTGTAAATAATTATATAATTTTCCACTCACCTTTCTAGCTTTTCAAATCTCCCAAATCTGAATTTATTCCTCTACTTGACTCCTTTTTCATTCTAATCCAAAAGAATGTATATAACAAGGTATATATATACTATTCGAATTACAAATCAGAAAAGAGATTTGGGGTTAAGGAGATTATAAATTTATAACTATAGAAATTTACCTTATTCTTTCGACACGTTGATTCGCTTCTTCTCTTTTATTTTCTGCCCTTCTCCAATTTATATATATATATATAGATATATATATATATGTATGTATGTATGTATGTATGTATGTATTATTTTATAACTTTTAGAAATAGTTATAACGAACGGGTTTTTCGAACCCGCCCCGGTAGGCTTTTCAATCATCCTGCTACCCTTCTGCTTTTCAACATGGGGCACTAATGTGCACGAAAATGTACATATGTTTATCATCATATTTAATCTATTTAAATTAAATAAATGATCATATTGAGTATTTTAACTTGTTTAAACCAAATTCAAATTATTTTCAAATTGTCACATATTCATCTTCATATAGGGGCAAAATGGTCAATTTTGTGCATTTATTAAATTGTGAAAATTTACTTGGAATTTTCTATGTTGTTTTGTACGAAATTTAGTGAATTTTCAAGTGGTTTTATAAAGATATATGCATGCATAAGAGTGAACAGAGCAAATGAAGATGTAAATAATTCAAAAACAAGATCATGGAGGACCTCACCTACCCACCTTTCTTCATGTACAAATTAGAAGATAATCCACAAGCTAATGGTCATTACACTTTCATGCACAACTAATGGACGATTATTGAAGCTAATGATAACTTGGTCACCACACTTCCTACCAGGGCATTTGAGGATTTTCCAAAAATATGCTGTGATAACCCGGATTTTCGGGCATTAGATAATTGAATAATTATCTAATTTAAATTGAAATACCGAATTATAGATTAAATAAATAAATGTGATAATCTCCTTTATAAATTATTTAAAACTGGAAACGCTTTATTTAGTTCAAAACAGTATTTTCTCATTCTTCAATTTCATTTCTCAACTCAAAACCAATATCTCTAAACAAATCTGAAAACCAAATCTTCAACTTGAAATTTCTCAAAACAATTCGAAATCATCCCTTAAAACAAGAAATGTAAATCACAAGATAGATATTTTAAAAAAAAAAATTGGGTTTAAAAATATATGTATAAGCTTTTATACATATAATTGGTTTTATTTTCTTAAAAAAAAAAGAAAAGAAATTCATATGGATGTATTTAGATAAGCATTTATAAAATTGTAAATTAATATAAAAGCTTTCATTTAAACATTTGAAATAAATATTTGTTACTTAAAGGACAAGTGTTAATTAGTAAGTATATGTAAATGACAAATGGAAGACATGAAATAATCAAGTGGCAATAGCTTATATTTCTTTTTAGTTGATAATGTAAATAATAAATAAAAAGGAAACATGTTTTCAATTCTTCTTTCGAAAACCTGGAAGTTTAAATCAGAGGGAAACCTGGCCATTTGAATTTAGTTCAAAGTTTTACAATCCTCAATTCTTTCTTCTGTTTATCTTCCAAACTAAAACCCAGAACTGAGAATGAAATAAAATCAAGCAACAGTTTTCAGAATTTTAACCTGAGCTTAAGTACAAGATCAAGCAAGGAATGCCACTCAACATCAAGTACAGTTCAAAGTCAGTCGCTATTCCAGTCTTTGAGAAATCAAATAACAAGTTCTAGACTCAAAACAAAATTCCAGATTTCAAGTTGAAACCAAATAGCAAATAACCAGAGGAAGAAGCAAACAAATTAAGCAAAGTTCATTCAAGTTTTTGAAACTTAAAAAGCAACTCAAGATCTACAATTAGCTCAAGATTCAGATCGGAATAATTCAGTTCCTGATCTAAAGCAAACCCTGTAACTATTTCAAAACAAGCTTTCTCTGTTTCTAAGGAGAACAGGTGAGTAAACCTAAGCATAAACCAAATTTTTTTTAATTTCTGATGGTATATGAAATATTTGATGAAATCTTGTGATGAATGTTTGAAAATATGCATGCATGTTGATTTTAGTTCTGAATATAGGTATATATGAATGTGAAACTATCCATGTCATCTCTGTTCTGGATTTCAGAAGTTTAAAATAAAAAAAATAAAAAACAAAAAAAATCTGAAATTGTTTGAATTGGCATATGGTAAATTCTTGTAATATGATATTAATCATGTGTATATGGTGCTAAGAAGTGAATGTGTATATATATGAGTTAGTATCTATGGCCAAGCCTGGAACAGGTTAATAAGCTTCTGCTGTTAAGATTTCAGGTTTGGAACCTGAATCAATGATTTAAATCACCCTCTCAAACGATGTTAGGTCCTGATTTCTGAATAAAAACTTGTTGCATGTTAGCAACATCCTTTTTAAAATTTGATTCAGGAAAAGGGTGTAGCAAATACCTCAGAAATTTTATATCACAGTCGAAAACAAAGGAATGTCAAAATGTTGAACTTCATATTTGCATGTTTTGATTTTGTAACCAAGTTCGATTTCGAAATTGATGGATTTTAAAAGTAATATGATAATTTTTAAGATAGAGGATGTCGAGCGTTTTGAGGTTGAATGGAATTTTGTTTATCGTCAATCTACGATGACCAATGGAAGAATGAGTATCGTGATTGTTATGGAGGGTAGCTTGGATGTGGAAGCCCTCAAGAAAAATGGTGGGTAAAATTTCCATAGCGTGGATGGATGAGGAGGGGTCGATCTAGGGTTTAAGGGTTGAATTAGGTGGATTTCGGTTTCTGGGCAACTGCGAAGCGGAGGGGGAAAACGAGAGATGCGGTCCTAGGTAAGGAGGAGGAGTGTAGAATGGCGAGTAAATCGGGAAGTTTTGGTGGGAGATGGACCACGGTGGTGGTTCGCCGTGGAGGTTGAAGTCCACTGTTCGTTGTTTCATCCAAGTGGGAAGTAAGCGTTATTTTCGATCGTGGCATGGGCTTCGAGTTTCTTTAGGGGAGAGAGAAGGGGCGGTCGCGTGCGTTGAGGGACGTCGATCGTTGGTGAAATTCGATGGTCGGGGTTTGGATTCAGGTGCACGCATTCGTGCACGCTTGTGCACAAGAAGATGTGAAAAGAACGGGAAGAATGGTAAAAGGGGGGGGAAGGTAGAAATTGGGCCGAAGATTTTGATTGGGCCTGCTAAATTAATAAGAAAAAATGCAAGTAGAGAGAAGGGGTTGGACTATCGGCTCGGATATTTGTTTGGCTTGTAGCTTAGTTGATTTAACCAAGTATTCAAATAAATTGTGTGTTTTTATAATTATAAATAGGTTAATTATATGATTTTATTTCTATGTGTGATTTCAAATGAAATTTTATAATAATTTGATTAAGTAGTTAATTAAGATTTTGGTTTATCTTAAATTTTAATTTAGGTTCTTGATTTATTAATAGATAAGTAATCAATATAATTCATGAACAACAATTAATTAGGATAATTAATTAAAAAGATTAATTTAGGATAATTGATTAAAAGTATTTAAGTGAAAAATAATTATTTAAGAAGAATAATTAAGGATTGTTAGTATAAGAAATTTAAAGTTAATTATTTAATGAGGGTGATTATATGATTAAAGAATTAATTTCGATAATTAGTTAAAGGATAGTTTAATTTCTTAAGTAAATAATAAGGTAATTGCTTAAATTTGTTTAATTATGGAATAATTAAGTAATGAAAGCAATTAAAGTTTAATTAATAGTAGTATAATAAATTAATGTTAAATTTAAGGTTGATTAGTAATTTCATTTATTAATTAAAATAATTTGTTAGTGTAGATAAGCTGGATAAAAAGATAATTAATTTAATTTCTTTGGAGATTAAATTAAATTAATTGGGAATTGAACAACCAATTAATCATGCTTATGAATGATTAATTATATTAAATATCTTGAACTGATTGATATCCTTGATATGAAATGTTTTGTGATACGAGATGATTGGGTTGAACAATGAAAATGTGGTTATCTATCAATGATGAATTGTTGTGTATAAGTGACATCCTTATTTAAGTTGCATTGTATTTAATGGAATAACTTGGGGCAAGATATCATTGGATTCGAAGAGACCGGAGTCGGGTATTAGTTAATACCCGAAACCACTTCGATCCTTTTAAGATTGATATGTGAAATCAATAGGCTGGTATGGAGTGATTTAAGTAAATTGGACCATTTAATCTAAGTTTTAGTTCTTAGAAATTGTTGTGTATAATAAGTGATGTCTATAACAAATTGTGAATTTGTAAATTGATATAAGTTACACCAGGTTTATGTAAGTTGTATGCTTTTGATAGATGGATTTACACACGCTGGTTTCCAGCCTGACTCGGGTGTTACTTTGATGTAATGCTCGGGTCAGACCGAGTATTACAGATTTTCAGGTAAGGACGTTCTGGAGCTTAGAAGGCGAGCTGGATGTCAAGGACGTATGGAGAGTTCCACTATGATATTGTATATATCTGAGATACGTTAAATTGTATCAATCCAATGTTGTATAAAATTGTTGTAACTCTGATATATAAAATGTAAATGTACTGATACAGTTCTTTTTGTAAAACTGTTATTATGTGATATTATATTTTGATCCGCTGCGAATGTGAGGTTTCTTGTGACTGGCTTCTGTTTCTACTTCTTTCTCTTTTCTTATTTTCACTAATTATCTGGAAATTTCGGGATCGAAATTTACGGGTCGTTACATATGCATTAGGGTTTCTAACTTGTATAAGTACCTTAGTCTCTTCTTAAGGCTCTTTCCTTTGAGTTAGTTTTAGCTTAGAAAATAAATCAAAGCTCTCTTTCTCTTTTCCATGGCTACTTGGCCATTTTTTTTCCATGTAACTTTCATTTTTTTAATGTAATGTTAATTAGTGCTCTTTTTCTTTTACATGCTTTTTTTGTTTATTTACTTTCATGTTAGTAGTGTAGATTTATTTTTCATGCAAATAAATAGTTTTTTTCCTTTGCTTTTCTCTTTTTCCTTTGCTTTTTCTTTCATGTTGCAAGATTTATTTGTTGATTTAATAATAAATATGAGAGGCTAAACCCCTTTAATTTAGGGGTAATGAAGCTCTCTAACTATATAGCTTCGACATTTTGATAATTATTGCTCTCTTTTTGTGCTTAATGGAAGAATGAATGTTGATGTGATTTATTGTTTTATGTTGAATTTGATGGTCTATGTTGTTCATAACAAATAGACTATGCTTAAACAATCACAAACAAAAATTACGTATTCATTTATATATGATTATGGTAGTGAAGTGATTTTGAAATTAAAATTTGATTGCCTATATTTATAAACAATAGTTAATAGGTCATGCTTAAAATAAATTTCATTTTCAACTTGTTGTCATTTTTCATGAGAGTAAATAATGGTTTAAGGGGTGTGTTATAGTTTGATGGCTTATGTTGATCTAAGTAATAACATAAATAGGCCATACTTATGATAAACACATCAACTAAACTAAAATGACCAAAAAAAAGAGATCATAATGTCATATTGTGTTGAACTATGTGATCTAGAGAGTGGATTTATCTCTACATTGCTTTTACATTCTCATATTTTTATCTATTTTCTTTTGCTAGTTTGTCATTTTTCTCATTTTTTTAGCTAATCACTCTCTAAATCTTTGGTTAATTTGATTGAATAGAAATTTAAAATCAACAATTCCCTGCAGATCGACCGTACTCGCCACATACTACGATAGTACGCCCTGTGCTTGCGGTATAAATTTAATTCAAAAGTTATCACGGTTTTCTAACTCGATAGAGAACTAGCCGATTAACAAGTTTTTGGCGCCATTGTCGGAGAATAGTTTTGATTTTGATTTTTCATTCTTTGAATTATTTATTGTTTGATTTTTGTGTGTTTGCATTTTTTTTAAAAAAAAATGTGTGTTTGTTTGATTTTTGTGTGCATTTGTTTGTGTGCTTGTTGTTCTAGTGTCTTTCTCCATTTGCATTTTCACATTTAAAAAAAAAATACACAGTTCAAAATAAAAAAGATTCATTTCATTTTCTCTTCATTACACTTCTGCATTTCATATTTTTACATTACGATCTTCATGTTCTACATTACAAATTTACTCTACGTTTCATATTTGACCCTTCTCTGTTCTCTATTTTCAACTACCTTATAACACACTCATCTGATCCACTCGGATAGAGTCCACTCCACAACAGCCACCAGAAACCACCACTTCTGACATTCCCACTTCTACTGCCAAAAACAGTACATCACCAGTGCACCGCTTCACCATCTACCCTACTACTGTAACAATCCCATACACAACTACACCATACTGCCATCAACATCCACTTCATACTCCTCTGCCCACCACAAACTTGTCACTTGTCTACAATTCCTTCTCATTTACATTGCTTGTTATTATCACATCCTATCTGACATACAACAATCACATAACTCATCACTCCAGCCATTATCCTATATCAAAACACAAACACTCCTACCACCCAAACTTCTAACTGCCTGCAGCAGTTCAACCTCCGTCGTCAAACACACAACACTTCTCAACACAACTGCCTCATATTCATACCTCTAATCCATCCACTGCCCACATTTCTGCTCCACAGTAGCCACCATAGTGCATTACTATCTCCTTTCCCACCTTGCTGCTCAGGTTCCATTGCTTGACATCAAGAAAGCAGCTTCAACTCCTAACATACCCACACCACCACTTCTCTATATCATCATCCTTTTGCAAATTCACATACTCCACATTACCTCAACTCGACCATCTCCCTATACCATATACAGTGCAAACATATCGCTGCTCCTTAATCAATATTCCCACCAACTTACATACATCCTATCATTTCAACAAGCTTCATCTCGAACCCGGACCATATTACCATCAGCCACTGGCCCACTGTTACAAACCACCAATTTCACACTGTATTAAAACTGCAGTGCAACTTCACTTTAGTGCACCATATAAATTTCAGTGCCACAACACTTCAAAACATACAATAACATCACAACCATCACCTCATCTCCAAATCGACCATTCCAAAATACTTCCACAATTCACTTACATCATCACCATTAGTTCAAGTGCTGCAAACCATCATCTAACAAACACATAAAACTTCCTCAAACCATCATCTCATCAAACAAACACATAAACTACTTCCGTGCTGCTTTGCTCCACAACCCAGTCATTCACATTCATTGCAAGAGCCACAACACTGCCATCTCTGATCATCATACCCCTATCAGAATAGTGCCATCCTCTTATCACTTGTGCAAATACCCGTTGTGTCTGTGCAAATTTCAACCAGAAATTACATCTCTTTATATCCACCAGCACATCCACGTCACCATTAACAACCCTTATCAATCACATCTTTTGTCAGCCATTTTTCTAACCTCAAACAACATAGCTTCACCACCCTCTTCCACCAGATTACCATACTAAACAAGTACACTGCACAGTGCTTGCTAACCCACCGCCTTAACCAGTGTTACCATACTGCTATCTCCATGCATTCACAACTCTGCCACAAGCTTCGACTGCGGCAACTGCCCTTGATAGCGAACTCGAACTCCTCATACCCAAATCCGACAACGAAATCAAAACCGCAACAACATCGCACTTCACTACCGCGATCTCCAACCCGAACTCACCCAAACTCCATCGAAGCCTCAAAACACTAGAACCAATCACGAAATTGAAGACCCCATTCAATTCGAAATAGCTTCACCAAGTGCCACTGCCTCGCTCGAATAGTTGCAAACCACCCCAATTGCCACCGCGACCATACCTACTTCCCATCGCGAACAACAATAAGCAACCGACTCGAACAATTTTTTTTTACTCGAGCACGAATTGGATTTCTGTTTAGCGAAATTTTGATTTGATTCTTTTATTTTCTACAGGTAACAAACGAAGGATTTGATTTGTGTTTTTTATCAAAGGTTGTTTGAATTGTGTTTAGGCAGTTTGGGTTATTAAAGGTTGGACTGGGTTTGTTAATTTTATTTTCTTCTTTTGTTTTTTTAGATTTTGCCTTCTTTTGTTTAGTTTTAAATCCACATATATAAAAAAATCTTTTAATTTCCTTTCTTTTGTTTAACTTGTTTGAGTTTTGCTTTGTATAATTTATTTTGAGCTTTGTTTTGTCTTTCTCTTCTAAAAAAAATTTGTTTCAAATTCCATCCTAAATAAAATAATATGTATTTTTTGTTTAATTTCTTTTCAGGTTGCCATGCAAATTAAGGAAGAACCGCCTACCAAAAACAATTGCGTGCTTTGCTAAGCTTGCCAAAAATATAACTGCTTGCTTATTTATAATTTTCTTTTTAGTTGCCTTGCATTGTATAAATCTATTGTTTTTGTTTATTTTGCATTGTTGTTTATTTGAATTTGAAAAAAAAAATCCATTTGTAGTTGCATTGTTAACACATATTTATTTTCTGCATTGCATTTCATCTTAGAATTTGATTAATAATAACGAACAGAAATCGATAACTCTTAATTGTATATTGACAATTTGTCTTCTTTGAACAATTTAATTTCATGATGTCCAGGCCACGACAGAGCAGTAATCAGTTATAAATATTACGGTGATTCTTAAATATTATACTAAATTGTTTCTCTGAAGTGCTTAACCCTTCGGTTGCATTGCTACGGTGATTCGTGATGCACCAATAACCCCTGTCTGTTACAAGGTTGAAAACTATCTTGT
Organism: Allium cepa; assembly: GCA_030765085.1. NCBI lineage: Eukaryota > Viridiplantae > Streptophyta > Magnoliopsida > Asparagales > Amaryllidaceae > Allium > Allium cepa. The sequence goes on from CM060939.1 coordinate 541,037,698, forward strand.
TGATTTAAGACAATGTGTGATTATACAATTTTGGGTTAATTTAGAAAAAATCATTTGTAATTAACCACTGCATTCATTTAATTGCATTATTTTATGCATATTTAAAAAAAAAATCAAAATCCAAAATTAACAAAAAACTATTAACTTAGTTTTTTTTTCTTTTTCCTTTGAAAATTTTCAAATCAAAAACTCAAAAATAAAAAAATTTACTTAGGTTTTTTAGAAAAACAAAATCCAATATATATATATATATATATATATATATATAATCTTTTCAAAAAATAAAAAAAATTGAAAAATCAAAACAAAACAAAAATTAATTTTCCATTTTGAAAAATAAATCATCTGTAAATATTTTTCCTTTATAAAAAACAAAAACATTCTTGAAAATGTCCAAGTTTCCCCACTCACTTGAATTTTACAATAGTTGTGAAAATCAATATAATCTATATGATTTCACTCCAAATTCGTACGGATATTTTAACGACAACTATTCTTTAAATAGTTCGAATTTCAACAACAAAATTTTCAAAACAATGACCAGTCATCGACTCTTGAAAATAGCATTTCATCTTTACTTGAATTCTCTACACAACAAAATTAAAGTATAAATAATTTGTGTAATTCATATTTGTGTAATAACTCGAGTCAAGGATTTCAAAATTGGAATTCAATTCAGAATTCAAACGATTTCGACTATAACCCATGACAATTCAATTTCAAACTCCAAAATGAATTTCAAACTCAAAATGAAAATGAAAATAACTTCTTAAACGAATTTGGCAATGGGAATAATCTTAACCACGTTGCGATTGAAAATTTTTGTTCTCAACAAATCCAAATTGAAAATTCCTAATTTAATAACTATAAACTGGATTTTGTTGAACAAATGAATGAAATCTACAATGATCACATGGATTTGTTGATCGAAACATATATGAAACAATGTGAGAAACAAAACTAAATCCCAATCTGTGACGAGTCAAACGATAATCCTTCTTTTATCAAAATCGACGATTTTCAAATAACAACTTTTAAATTTGAAAATGAGAATCTTAATAAAATTGTTGACAATTCGGTAATTGAGTGGGATCAATTCTTTTGAGGGTGTGAAACCAAATTAAAATTCGACCTTCCTTTTCTCGATTTCAAAATTTTAAATACAACTTAATTTGGATTTTGAACTTGAGATATGCTACGAAGTTGTTGATAATCCAATAAAGGAAGACGAATTCAATGAACACGATTTCTTTGGAATTTTCGAAAATGAGTTGTTAAATTCTGAAGGGGAAGATTTACATCACCATTTTGATTATGAAATCGATAATTTTGAATAAGTTTTCAATAATAAGTTTAAACTTCAACTTGGTGAAAATAAACTTGAATTTCAATCAATTGTTTTATCAACTCCAAAATCATCGAAAACAAAACAACCCATTCAATTTTCAATAAAACGACATTTGTTTTTCCAAACCAACATTCAACTTCGAAATCTTTTACCGTTTGGTTTTTCGAACTTAAGTTGTATCTCGCATGCTTGACGAGACGAATGAATAGGTCTTTGGAAGACCGTTTCATTTACTTTTGGATGATATACTTTCCGATGGCGTGTAAATGCCGTTCATTTTCATATAAATAAACGCCATTTTTATTTTTTCTCCTTTCACTTGGGTTGACTGTGGGGACACAGTCAAAATCAAGTGTGGCGGGAGACTCATCTTCTTTTTTATTTTTTATGATTAATTTTTTATTTTTTTCCACAACTCAAAAAATAGTTTTTGAAAACATTTTTTTAGCATTTTGATTTATTTTTAAAAGAAACACTATAAAATAGATATATGCTTTTGGTTTATTGAAAATTTTGAAAATTTATTCATCTTATAAAAATAAAAATGAAGTTTGATTACAAATAATAATGGTTTAACTAGTATGTAGAAGATTCATATATTTTAATTATGAAATACATCCTAATTGAAAATTTTTGTTTTAAAAAGTGGTTGATTTAAAGTATTTTATTCGTCTGGGACTGGACGTAGGACAGATCTCCGAACCAGTATAAAAATCTCTGGTATCATTTTATTATACTGCTTTTATATTCCGCACTATTTATTGTGTAGCTATCATCACTGCACTCTATATTATCTTATATCCATACACACAATCCATAGCACACTTTCATTTGGTATCAGGGTATAGCGATTGTCATTGGGTATCAAAGCCTGATATTTTATCAATCGTCATAACATCATAGAATAATGACCAGAAAACGATCCAATCGAAATACAACAGCTCCTATCAAAGCCACCAGTGAGGACTACAAAAATGTACTTTCTGATTTACAAATTTTAGTAAAAGATAATAATGAACTAGTTAGTACAAAAAAATAAGATTTCAAAACTTAATTTTATTTATAGAAAAGAAGAAATCTGTTGAACTTGAAAATGAGAAATTGAAAAAGAGAAATTAAATTTAGAAAATCAATAGGGTGTTTTGAAAAATAATTTTGTGGCTCGAAAAGATTTTCTAGACGAATATAATAATATGTTTGAAAAAGAAAAGAAATTTTTTCAAAAGATTACGGATTTTAAAAGACAAAATGATTTATTACAATCATCTTTAGATAATTCAGAATCTCGAATTTTTCTTCTCGAAAATGAGAACTGTACATTAAAAAAGGAGAATTCTGAATTATCTAAAGATGATTGTAATAAATCATTTGTCTTTTCAAATCCGTAATTTATTTTGAAAAAAATATCTTTTTCTTTCTCAACTTAGTATTTTGTTCGTCTAAAAAATCATTAAGTGCCTCAAAATTATTTTTCAAAACACCATGTTGATTTTCTAAATTTAATTTCTCATTTTCAAGTTCAACGGATTTCATCTTTTCTAAAATAATAAAATTAAGCTTTGAAATCTTATTGCTTATACTAACTAATTTAGTATTATCTTTACTGAAATTTATAAATCAGAAAGTACCTTTTTGTAGTCCTCACTGGTGGCTTTGACAGGAATTTTGCCTGTTGTATTTCGACTGGATCGTTTTCTGGTCATTATTATATGATGTTATGATGATCGATATACTAGGCTTTGATACCAAATGACAATTGCTATGATCTGATACAAAATGAAAGTGTGCTATGGATCGTCTAATATGGATATGTGATAATACAGAGTGTAGTAATGATAGCCAAATAGTAAATAGTGCGGAATATAAAAGTACTATGGTAATTTCTGTGCAATTTGCATAGTTTTCACAGGTTTAAATATATGTATATATTATTTTAAAGAAAAACTTTGATTATATATATATATATATATATATATATATATATTATGCTTATATGTGTAAATCATCAGGAAGATTATATATATGCTAATATATACGTTAAGCAGGATAGATCTTAACAAAATTGACTTAAGACTCAAAACAAGATAATATAAAAATTAAAGCACCGATTTTGATGTCTTGTCTCCATGTGGTATATATTCTCTTTTTGTCATAACAGTCGTCAAATCTGTATGTTGTAGTGATAGCTTTCTGTCATGAATCAAAACCAAGTCTCAACATTCTCCCCTTTTTGATTGATGACAGCATGTAAATAGATATAGATTTTGACTATATATATAATATCAATATTTACTCCCCCTGAATTTTTGACAATCTATATACTACATTCTTAATATTAGTAACAATATTTCTCCGCCTTTATCATCGACAAAAATGAGAGTTTATATGATGACATAAATTATATTCCACATAAGTGTTTAACATAGAACAATATAAAACCAAATAACTACCACTTATAATGTAAGGCATCAAAAAAAATTAACATTTAAAGCACAAGATACCCAAGACTCTTATAATTTTCTAATTTTAGGAAACCATACCCATTTAGGTGTGGTCGAACCTTTATAAATATAATTTTCATTTTTAGGAAACCATGCCCATTTTGATTTGTTGAAGTCATGTTCTGCTGCTCAGGCGTGTGAAGTCCTCTTCGGCTCTCGAGGCGAAATCATGTTCCACTACTCAGGTCCCTGTTCGGCCGCTCAAAGGTTGTGTAGACCTGTTCCTCCGGGTTAAGTGAGGGTTGTTGTTTTAGTGAGATTCCAAAAGGAGTCTGAGACTGGACGTAGGACGGAGCTCCGAACCAGTATAAAAATCTCTAAGCCTGGTATTCTATCGATCGTCACAAATCATAGAATAATGACCAGAAAATGATCCAATCGAAATACAATAGGAAAAACTCCTGTCAAAGCCACTAGTGAGGACTACAAAAAGGTATTTTCTAATATATAAATTTCAATAAAAGTTAATAATGAATTAGTTAGTATAAGCAATAAGATTTCAAAGCTTAATTTTATTATTTTAGAAAATATGAAATCTGTTGAACTTGAAAATGAGAAATTGAAAAATAAGGAATCAAATTTAGAAAATCAACAGGGTGTTTCGAAAAATAATTTTAAGCTCTTAAAGATTTTCTAGACGAACAAAATACTATGTTTGAAAAAGAAAAAGGAAATTTTTCAAAAGAAATAACATATTTGAAAAGAAAAAAAATGATTTATTACAATCATCTTTAGATAATTCAGAATCTCGAAATTTTCTTCTCGAAAATGAGAGTTGTACGTTAAAAAAGGAGAATTAAGAATTAATCAAGCAAATTAATATTTTGAAAAACAGTAATATTTCTTTTGAAAATAATAATTGTGAAGTTAAAGCTAAATTTGATATACTTAACATGGAGGTCACAAAATTTAATAAAGGTCAAAATGATTTAAACATGATTTTATCTAGTTCTAGACCTTTACATGATAAAAGTGGTTTAGGATATAATAAAACTGATCATAGAAATAGCACCAGACATGCTTTCATGTATAGTAAATATGTTAGTGCTAATACTAGATTACGAGTAAAGTCCAAATTCAATTTTTATAGAAATTCAAATACTGTTATGACCAATAATGTTTATAATTTCTTTAGAAGTACAAAATCGTTGATGGAAAATATGAATAAAAATTATCTAAGTATTTGGGTTCCTGTTAATTGGAAAAATAGAGAAAAATACATAGATGATTATTTTGATATGGTAGTTAATAATGAAAATTATAATTTTAAAGGTTCAACCGCACCCAAATTTGTATGGTTTCCTAAAAATTAGGAAATTATAAGAACCTTGGGTATCGCATGCTTTAAATGTTAATCTTTTCTGATACCTTACATTATAAGCAGTAGTTATTTTGTTCTACATTGTTCATGTTCTTTATTCCTTTTTGTCGATGACAAAGGGGGAGAAACTTATCAATAACATTAAGAATGCAGGACATATATCGCCAAAGATTCAGCGACAGTAAGTATTCATATTATATTATATACAGTCGAAATCTATATCCGTTTACAGGTTGTCATCAATCGAAAAGGAGGAGAATGTTGAGACTTGGTTTTGATTCATGACACAAAGCTCTCACTGCAACATACATATTTGACGACTATTACCACAAAAGGAGAATATATACTACATGGAGACAAGACATCAAAATCGATGCGTCAATTTTTTTATTATCTTGTTTTGAGTCTTAAGTCAATTTTGTTAAGATCTCTCCTCGTTTAACGTATATGTTAGCTTATATATAATCTTCCTAATTATTTAGACATATAAGCATAGAAAAAAAAATATTTTCAATTTTTTTTTTAAAATCATATATAATGTGTGTGTATATATGTGTGTGTGTGTGTGTGTATTTAAGCATGTGAAAACTGTGCAAATTGCATAGAAATCACCAGGTCAGTCGACTGACCTGGTAGGTCAGTTGACTGACCTGACAATTTCTGTGTAACATGCACAGGTGCACAAATAAACAAATATATATTAAAAATACGTTTGAATATCCAGTCGACTGACCCAGAGGTTTAGTAGACTTAATTTCTACAACAGCTATTTTTTGAATAGACACGACTATTTGTGAAGAATTACGAATCTCTGCAAAATGATTTAGTCGCAACACTTCAACCGGAACTCTTCATCAACAGTCGCTTCTTTTTAACATATATAAATACATACTCTAACTTGATTTCAAGCAACCGAATTTTCTTATCTTCTTATCTAACTCTCTTGAATCTACTTGCAACTATACTTTCAAATATTCTGCATTAAAGCAATATTATACCGCTCTATTCTTCATAAACTTCAAATATATATACATACTCGATGAGAAGATCATAGGAAGGGTGTTCTATAAACAAGACTTGCCCGTTTTATCAGAACACAAAAAGTCAAACATTATTTTGTATCTGTTGAAGTCATGTTCTGCTACTCAGGCGCGTGAAGTCCTCTTCGGCTGGTGAGGTGAAATCTTGTTCCGCTGCTTAGGTCCCAGTTTGGCTGCTCAGGGGTTGTATAGACCTGTTTCTCCGGGTTAAGTGAGGGTTATTGTTTTAGTGAAATTCCATAAGGAGTCTGGGACTAGACGTAGGACAGAGCTTCGAATCAGTATAAAAATCTTTGGTGTTGTTTTTATTATACTGCTTTTATATTCCACGCTATTTACTGTATAACTATCATCACTACACTCTGTATTATCATATATCCATATTACGCTATCCATAGCACACTTTCAAAAAGAACAAGAAGAAATGTGAATGAAAGTGAAGAAGGAGGTGGGTATTTATAGAAAAAGAAAGAAGCGATAAATTTACCAAAATAACATCTTACCAAATTATCAAACTATCCTTATTTCAACCTAAAGCAACATCCACTTTTTCAATACTTAACATCATCCTTTCACTTCTTACTTTATGTCTTAATCCTTAAGAACCAAGCTAAGTAAAATAATAATTATGTTGGTTTTTGATGTGATATTGATTTGATATTTACTTTTTCTTACTTTTATTAATTCTTGCTTACTTTTACGAATGACTTCTAGAAGTATTCTAATTATATTTAGTAAAAGTAAACTTGATTAGTGATTTAATTAATACTTAAACTATTTTAATATATGTTTCTATACAAGAAAATAAAGGCGCGAGGTGTTGCGACAACTTTCAATCGACAAAACGTTTATTTTCGACAAAATATTTTACGTCACATTTTGACATTTTAGTTAAACTGCTTATTTATTTAAACCAAATTTAAAAATAAATTTTTGTATTGCTATTTAAAAATATAAACACTTACAAATAAATTAAAATAATTTATTGAACCATTGAAACTTACTTTTTTCAAATCGATATTTTGTCACTTTTGTCGATATAGGCAAACGTTACTATTTTGTGTATACTTCTCTTTCCAAATCCTATCTAATAATATTTGAATCATATAACCTTGCTTATTTTACATTTAAAATCACCTTAAATAGTATATTTTATAGTGGTCAAATTCTGGGTCGTTATATTCTTCTCTGCTTAAAAGAATTTCATCCTCGAAATTATAGGGACGAAAAAAATATAATAAAAAAACAACATTTAACGAAAGTTAAGCACACTAAAAATAGTAATATCACCAACAACCCTTGTCGGTGATATGGTGCCTTATCCTATCCATTCATTAATCAAATTAAATTAGTTTCACTTATTAAATTCCTATGTTGATTTACTAATCTAGACAAATTTGACTTAAGCACCTAACCTAAGCTCTGATACCACGTGTGATGACCCAGGTTTTCGGACCAGTTAAAATTGCCGAAAAATCCATCCATTCTAAAACTCCTAACTTAATACACCATATTTGATAAATATTCAATATTACTAAATGTATAGAATACAATTTCAATTATAACTTACCGGAGCAATTAATTTATTTATTAATTCTACAAACCGTACTTTAGTACACGCCAAATACAATGACTATAAATCTACCACTGCACAACTTTGATGAAAGGGACAACTCTATCCTTACTTACGAACTTAACAAACAATGTAAACGTGGAATAAAATAGTAAGTAGGAAAGATACAATAACACAAGATAAACAATAACCAATAACAAATAAACATGAAATAGTTATATTATTTTAGAGGCTGCATCACTACCACTTATGACTGCCTGCGTACCTCTATCTAATTGGGTACCCAATTAGATAGCAAGATCAAGCCAACATAGTTCTCCTACAGCAAATAGGACTCATGGAGCCAAAGATGCAACAAACAATATGCAATTCTCAAAACTACTCAATTAGGCTTAACCTTCAATTTTAGATTTTCAAATTTGATTACCTTTACGGAAGTTATCTCTTTGGACTTTATTATAGAATTCTTATTTCAAAACTTTTAAAATATATATCTTTTATATTCAAATTATACTTTACTTGGGGATCTTAAATCAAATCACTTTTGAAAAGTTTATTCGATAATCCCAAATATTGTAGTAAAAACATATCAAACCATAAGCAACCATATCGGGAGGTTTCTCCCAATAACAAAGCACTGGGCTCTAGCCTTCATATAATTGATAAATAAGTACATCCTTCTAATCCGAGAGCGGACTGTACCAAAAACATGTGCCCACTTTTTAGTCACGGGTTACCCGGATCATCGGTAACATAACAAATCATTTTATATCTCAAAGCAATAAATCATTTCACACTAATATTCACAAGTACTGTCATATCTATAATAATTTTCATTTCCCAAATCCGTACAAAAATCATCTTAAAACCATCGGGTTTAGTCCTTGAAATTCTATCCATTTTATAAAAAAAATCAAACCATTCTAATATAAATCACTTTTATATAATATAATTTCAAAATATTCATTACCAAACATTTCTATTTCATTTAAAGGGAAAATAATGCATAACATTTCAACTTGAAAACCAATTTTCAAAACAATCCATCAAATTGAAGTGAACCAAATATTATCACTAAACACCTTATAGTCAAATCGAGAAATAAATCACAAGGTGTTAGCCTACAATTGTTTTCTATTTAGCTCATGCATATGGATAATTAATTGCTCATAAATTGGTCGACCAAAGTCAACAATCAATAAATAATAATCAGTTCTCATAAACTAGTCGAGTGCAATCCAAACAACCAAACAACCAGTTAACAAAACAAACACAATAATAAATGATAAATCAATGCTTCATTCTATCAAATATTCATAACATGTTTTACTTTATCTTGAGTTAAAATGATTTAATATTCATTTTGGAGCATCCGGGCTTCCCTTTGGATCTGTTCCACTCCTCATCTAAAAGATAAAATGAAGGGCAGGTAAGTCTAGGGCGCTAGTTGCTCCATTCCTAACCTTAGTTACACACCTTGTTCTACTGTTTAGCTCTTACAAGCGGGACAAATGTACTAGTCGTTTTCACATAATCAATTTGTTATTATATTCAATATTCTTCAATTATTATTTAAGTATTATAAACAATTCCTCTTAACCATTTATTCAAAATCTTACTAGAACTTCCAAATCATCTTTGAATTACTTAATTATTCTTTTAAAATCATTCATAAAATATTTAGAAAAAATAGTTAAGTTTAAACTATATTTCAAAAGTTATTAAAAAATGCTGTGAAAAGTGTTGTAAAAAGTGGTGCAAATAGAGTTTTTAAAAGTTATATTCTTTAAAACGATATTTATATCATTTAGAAATCCATCTTTTCAAGTTAAATCTCTTTTAAAACATTCTAAAGGATTTTTAGGATTTATTTCATATTTTTAAAGCATTTGAAATATTAATTTCTAAACTTTGGTCACTTTGCTACAAAAACCTGATTTTTCTAAAAAATTGTTTTGGACATGTTTAAAATATATAAGATGAAATCTTGGTTTTCTTCCTTTATTTCTTCAAATATATTTAAACATTCATAAAACATTTCTAACTCATTTTAGAACTATTTTCAAAAGGTTTAAGCATTCTATACAACATTTCATTTTCAAAAGGAAAGTGGTTTCCTTTATGATTATCGATGTGTGTAACGACCCGATATTTTCAACCATTCGCATCTGCACATGTCGGACTTGAATTGCTCAAAATACCGAATTGTAAAATAAATTTGGCAAATCTCAGAATATAAAGCAAATAAATAAATCACAGAATCACAAGAACAGAGTAATATGATGTAGCGGAAGAAAAGAGATAGTAGTTCATGAAGCTACTATATAAATACATCAGAGTTAAACAAGATACAACGGAAGTCTCAATATGATAGTCAAGTACAATCAGAATGCATCACTGGAATCAACGGGGTGACTGGAATGAAATAGTTGGCTGGATCTTCATGCAAAGCTCCAACTCTGAAGGTGAGTCTCTAATGCTGTATCACTCAGTCTGACCCGAGTATAAAGAAAAACACAAAACACGAGTCAGGACATACATACTTATGCAATGTAAACCAACTCAAGTGAACTGTAATATAGGGTACAAGTAACTTAAAGGATGCTTGGGACCGTCCATCCTCTAAGGATCCGTTAAACTATTTACTACGTAGTAATATTTTTCTATTATAATAATGTCTATAGTAAAATAAACTTACTTTTAAATAGCGTTAAGGGGTTACCCATATAGCCCTTAACACGTAACAGTGTCAGTAGTCTATATAGTACATGCATATCTCCAGATCGGGAAACTACGAGAAGATACTCCATAGGCACGACACAAATCAAACTCATACAAGGCTCGCTAGGGTACGTAACACGGCACAACTAAGCAATGCCAGGGTAGATATACAACTTACGAATCTGGAATGGTGGTGACGCATAGCGCATAGCTACCGCCCACCTCGAGCCACACCCCTAAAATCAAAAATCAAAAGTGGCCACCAAATCAATCTCAAAGTCTGAATATAATATCGAGGGAGTGTGTCCGATAAGAGGGGCTACCTCACTGGCCCATTAGCGCTCTAGTTTTAGCCACCTTATGCCAACTCACGGGAGTCGGGTCCATGTATATACCTCAAAGGAACGCCGCCGCAATCCTACTTCATTCTGTAATCTACACCACATACATGGTTGTTAAAGCGGTTTTCGGTATCGACAGAGAGTATGCCCATATCTGATCCCGGTCTCTTTAACAATCAACCGTTATTTTAACCCATGGATATTTGTTTCAAAACCTTTCTATTCCAAAACCATTTAAAATCACATACCATTTCTTTCCAAAAAAATATCCATTTTCAAAATTGGTAATATTTACAAATCCATATACTTTCCAAAATAATATCCATTTCAAAACGGGTAATAATATATCATTTAAATTCCAAACCAAATCAATATATCATTTAAATTCCAAAAACCCAAAATTACAAATCACTGAATGTTTCCTTCAATTTATTAAACTTGAAATATTCCTTTAAAATCACCTTAAATCAAACCAGGTTATAAAATCATATTCTTAAATCATCAATTTCAATGAGTTTCAAATCACTATATTTAAAGACAATTCATAATTAAATACAATTCCAACTCATAGCGCCTTTAAAATGACTTTCATTTAAACTATTAAGTATGAAGCAGTTATCCTTCCAAATCAAATATTCAATTTCCAGAATTTTAACAATTTCTATGTTCATTTGTTCAATTTCAAACATTGAAAATTTTAAAACAGCAGCAGTTATAAAGTGTTGTGGTAGGTATATTTAGTATATATCAAAACATAGTTCAAATTCAGAAACTACAGCATTTCAGAAATGCTGTTATAAGTCCATTTCGTAATTTCAACACATAGTTCAAATTTCAGAAGTTACAGCACTTCAGAAATGCTGTTATAGGTCTCTTTAGTATACTCCAACACATAGTTCATATTTTCAGGAATTACAGCACCTCAGAAATGCTGTTACAAGTGTCTTTAGTATATTCAGCCATAGTGCATTAAACCACAGCATTTCAGAAATGCTATAATTTCTATTATACCTTTTAAAACAATATATCTTCAATTTTTCTCGTTTTAACTCATCAAACTTATTCCACTTTTCAAAAAAAAAATATTAGGATATTACTTAACTTATAAATTTAATAAAATAACATTTTATTAATAAATATCCAATTTAAATTAAAGTTCATTTGTTAAGCCAATATATTATAAATTTCTTAACTTTTATTTTAACCAATAAATTAATATTTTATTTAACACACCCATCTCCTAAATAAAATTAAATCCCCATTTATTTACTTCACTAAAAATTTCCATTTAAAAACCGAATTCCTAATTTCTGGTTAAGTCATCTTAAAGTTACAATTTCCATTTTAAAATCATAATTATTTATTTTACAAAACATAACCACAAATAAAATAATTTATCATAGTTAATATAACCCTCCGATTCTCTTTATAGATCTATTTATTTAGACATCAATTAACTATGATTTTCTAGTTAAATAAATTTATTACAAAATGTCCAATTAAACTATATTCCATTTTATCAATTCCAGCTATAATATTCATTATACAACCATATTCCTTTCAAACTAAAATTGATTGCAATTACCACGTTACACTTTAAAATTCCATATTAATTAACTTTAATTATTAAGTTATTTATCACAAATAAAGATCTTTAAATTACCATTAAAGCCGAATAAAGATTTTTAAATTGCAATTTAAACCAATCATCACCTTATAAAATTTTAACTTGCTGAAAGCGAATATCACTTTATATTTTGAATCATTAATCAAAGTTTTGTCAAAATTCCATATATTTAAAATTCAAAATACTTAATTTCTTTAGAAAACTATTATAAAAATTTATCCATGGGCCTGTATAAAATTTTCTAACCTAGGTCAAGTGATACGGATCTGTATCATTTTAATCCGTAATTTAAAAAGAAAAACCCGCAATCCCAAGAAAAATAAATACAATAAAAATCATTCGAGCCTATCATTTCAGCTCATAATAATTTTTTCCTTATTTTAATGTCCGTTCAGGTATGTATCACTTCAACCCATAGTGATAAGGAAGTTGCAGTGAGAGATACATTAAATAAAATGAACAGCATATCATATAATAACATATTAGATGATGTAACAAATATATAAATGACATTTAACATCATATAACACATCACAGGCATATATGGACATAGCATGTAAATTTATACAATTCACTCGTCATTACTCCACAATAATATAAATACATATGTCTAGAGTGATAAAAACTCACCTTTTAAAGCTGAAGATAACAATTATAGACGCACAGCTGAAACTCCAAAAAGCACGACAAGGCACGACACTATTTTTAGTGATGGAGGGTCAAGATCCAATTTTGTATACCACCAAATACAACAATTATAAGAATATAATTCAACACAAAGATTTATAGGTTAAACCAATGGAAAAGAATGAATCGAATTGACATAACCTTTGCTCTAAACCATAAGTGGGATCGGCCGCTATGTAAATAGGCTTGATCACATCATTCTATGCTCGGCCATTATGTTCTTCTAGGCTTGGCTAGGGCCATGCAAGGCACGGCTAAGGCTTGGGAAATGAGGAGATGGAAGTTACAAGTGTGGAAGGCAAAGTGGCAATGGGTCTTGGGTCCTATAGGTTCGGCCATGGGTTCAAGGTGGATCGGCCATAGGCTATATTGGTCAAGTGAACATCATAAGACACGGCTAGGTTGTGTTTTGAGTCAAGCAATGTTTTGGTGGTGGAGGAATTTGTTGAGGCCAAGGTATACGAAGAGGAAGGTGATGAATACATGTGCTTGTCTAGGCTTTACATCAATTTTGGTGATATAGTCTTCATCCATGGTCACGGCTTGGTCTTTGTGGTGATGAAAGGGTGATGTTGGCCATACATGGAGGTGGTGGAGGAGTGGAGTTGGTCGGCTATAGGTGGAGAGGCCGAGCTATGCATTGAAAAGAAAAAGAAAATAAACGACAAAGGAGAAGGAAGCTTGGAAAATAACCTAAAGCTTGCTGTATTTTCTTCGCGCAAATAGAAATTAGGGATGAGAAGTTTTTTCACATGAATAAGAATATTAGGTGGCGGCTAGGGTTTACAAAAAGTACGGCTAAGATAAATGCACGGATAGGAGATTTGAATGGTTAGGAAAAGGATAAAGAGGCTAGTGAATGAATGGGATTTATTTCTTATTTAATAAAAAAAACTTACAGTAAACTCTTTCAATCAGAAGAAGCCAATGAGAAAGTGAGATATTGAGAAGATTTTTATGTGATTTGAAATAAAGAGTAGGCAATTTAAAAAGGCAAGCAATTAAGATAATATAACGTATACCATTTGATTTTTTTCCAAGCCATAAATAAAAGATATAAACAAGCAACAATCTAATAAATGAACATGATTATCTAAACAAAAAAATAGAAAGACAAAATAGAGACGGATAAAGGAAAAATATAATATATATATATATATAATAAAAGCAAGGAAATTTATTGCGTATAAAACGCTGTAATTTATCCAAATCCAAATGTATAAATTGGGATTTCACGAAACGAAAAGCAGAACCAATATATAATTTGTATCCAGCTTCAAATAAAAGGTTAGAATTTAAAATTTTTAAATTACGATTTTCAAATAAAAGTCAAGTTTTAACCAAAATGTAAATTTTCAGAAATTGCTTATTTTATTTGTATTTGGAAAATAAATTACAAACAAATTTCCAACTTACGTTGGGAAAATTCTAGAAATTCAATCTTAAATAATTTAAAAATTAAAGTTTTCAAATAAAAACTTAATTAAAAATATTTAAAAAATTATGAGCCGTTACAATGTGTATTAATGTGACTTAATAAAACATTTTAACAATCATATCAAACAATCAATACTTGATGATCAAAGCATATATAAGCATCCATAGCAATCATAACATATCATCAAGATGTTAAATAGAGTTTCTCACAATAAACCAAAGTGATGAACTTCCTACCAACATTCTAATCAACCAACACTTCACTAATTACTTCTACTCCATTTAAACACTAGCAAACAACATTCTCTCTCTTCTAGTAGCTTGGTTGAGGCATGAGATGGAGGTTAGATGAAAGTATAGAGAAGATGTGGTAGAGCTTTGAAATTGAATTCCCAAGATTTTGATTAGTTTTGAGGAAGATATGGTCAAAAGAAAAAGGAAAAAAGTTATTCTCGGATTCACAAATATAAAGCCCAAAAATGTACTTCAAAAAATTGAATTTCAGATGTAGCAAATCTCGAAAATTGAAAAATGTGGTCAACATAAAAGTTGTACCCAATGTAATTTTATATGGTTTGAAAAAAAGAATTTCTTAATTTGGATCGGTTGTGGTCATGTTATATTCAAGAGAAGAAGAGGTAAAATATGGAGAAAAAAAGTGTTTGGTTTGAAGAGAATGAACAATGATTTCTTTTGAATATTTTATAAATATTTTGACATTATTTCTTTCTAATTTTTTCATATTGCTTGGAAGCCATTAAAGAGAAGAGGAAGGAGGTGAATAAGCTTGAGAAAAGAAGAAGAATAAATGTGAATGAAAGTGAAGAAGGAGGTGAGTATTTATAGAAAAAGAAAGAAGTGTAAATTTACCAAAATAACCTCTTACAAAATTATCAAATTATCCTTACTTCAACCTAAAGCAACATCCACTTTTTCAATACTTAACATCATCCTTTCACTTCTTACTTTATTTTTTAATCCCTTAAAACTAAGCTAAGTAAAATAATAATTATGTTGGCTTTTGATGTGATATCGATTTGATGTTTACTTTTTCTTACTTTTGTTAATTCTTACTTACTTTACTAATGACTTCTAGATATTTTCTAATTATACTTAGTATAAGTAAACTTGATTAGTGATTTAATTAATACTTAGACTATTTGAATATATGTTTCTATATAAGAAAATAAAGGTGCGACGATGTGTGACAACTTTTAATGGACAAAATGTTGATTTTTGACTAAATATTTATGGTCACATTTTGACATCTTAGTTAAACTTTTTATTTATGTAAACTAAATTTAAAAATAATTTTTTATATTGCTATTTAAAAATATAAACACTTAAAAATAAATGAAAATAATTTATTTAACCATTGAAACTTACTTTTTTTTAAATCAGCATTTTGTCACTTTTGTCGATATAGGCAAACATTGCTATTTTTGTGTAAACTTCTCTTTCCAAATACTGTCTAATATTATTCGAATCGTATAACCTTACTTTTTTTACATTTAAAATCACCTTAAATAGTATATTTTAAAGTGATCAAATTCTGGGTCGTTACAATAGTGGAGAAGGGAAAATGGTAGAACTGCTACTTCAATTAGAAAATATGATAAGAGAAGTGAGAGGTTAGGCCATTATTTATAGGAGTTTGAATAAACAATAACCATAAGATTAAAATAATTAAATCCGAACCATTTGGCCAAGGTTCAAACTCTAGCCGCCACCATTTCTCAATCACAATATCTTTACAATATCCTCAAACTTTGGTATTTGCTTCCTCTATATCCTTGATCCTTCATGCAAGTATACACTAGAACTCGCAAAGTTGTACTTTGATACCATTCCTCATTCATTTGAGGGTTCTTCTCATGTCTTCCACATATCTCCAACAAAATATTCCTAGGTGCATACCAACATTCCTTATATTCAACGGAGATTCCTTGTTGCAACTCTTCGAGCATTCATACCTATTTTATTCATAGCCTAAACATTTATCCCGTCTTACCTACGTAGTGATCCCTATTTACACCATTTTAAAATTTTGGTTTGGTTCTCACTATTTTTTATAAAACTAAAACTCCACAATCATGAAGTACTTGATCCAAAAAAATTATCTTTGAAAATATAAACATAGGAACATTTTACAAAAATTACTTGGTTTCAAAAAGAATACATGAACAAGTTTTCTAGTCTAACCAAATTTTCCTTTCTAGGGACTTTTTATAATAAAGAATTACTTCTTTTAAAAGTAAGATTTTTAAACTCAAAATACTTATCACATCTAAATCCAATGTCATAACAAACCGGTTTTTTGAAAAACATATTTTATATCTTTAAAGGGTGAAAACTGAAGCAGACAAGAATAGCTTCCATCCTATTATTTTTCTATGACTCGTGCTATTTCCGCTTCCACCTTTGGTGGATATTCTAATACCATGTGAAGGGGGCTTTTAAAAGATAAGTGCAACTACCGCATCCGTCTAAACGTCTACCTAAAATATATGTGCATTTACTACATATCTATGGAATTTATCCATTCTTCCTATCATATTTCTATTGCTTCTCTTCTATATTATTTCTAACTGAATTACTAATCTTATTTATATACATAAATTTCTAATACTATTTCTATCTAAATTTCTAGTACTGCTACTATTAAAATTTCTCCCACCTAAACTGTCTTCAAGCGGCCTTCACTTCACTAATGATATAGTCCTCCTACCTTAATTATTGAGCGTTCTTACCCTTCTATTCGCTTTACTCCAATTTAAACAAGTGCCATTTCCATTTATCCACCATTTTGAAAGAATTTTAAAACGAAACTTCCCAATTTACAAAATAAGAAAAATCATCGAGCCAAACCTACCCTCTATTTTCCATTTATCTCAGAAACGGAATACCCTTTTTGCCAAAAACCTTTAGATCAAAAACTTTTGCACCAACCGTTTTTTAACCATGAATTCCAAATTTCCTTGTTTTTCAAAACAACAACTTTCCAATAAATTCTTTGAAAAACCCATTCAAAACGTTTCAAAGAATTTTCAAAACTCTTTTTTTTCAAATTCTTTCACATGGGGTTGGACTCAGAGTTAGACTTTAATTGTCCTTTCTTTTGGAATTTCCTTCTTCCATACTCAATCTTAACCCATCTTCATCAAAAATCCGGTAATTACATTGCAGTGGTTAATGTACACCTTCTTATGGGAACTTGCTCTACTCCTTCTTCACAACTCGCTTCCCGATGCTTGCAATATATAGATTCTTACTTCTCATTTGTCTGGATGAAATATGCATCTTCAATAGGTAATCCATCAGAATCTACAATCATAAGGTAGCTTAGATCCAAAAAACGTGCCAAGTACCATCCAACCTTCAGAATTCTTCTATATGTTATGCTCATGCTCTTCTCGGTCCACTCCTTATGATACGGCCTCCACCCCATGGGATAATCGGGTAGGCATGGTTATTTAACTCTATTTATTGGGTCGACCTATAGTTACATCGTCCATCTTTTCGAAATATGGTCGCAATTATTTCTATAGTCGGAATTAATTAAGTTTGACATAATATATATATATATATATATATATATATATATATAAATACAAATACATTCTCTCAACATATCTAATTTCTATGATCAACCAACCTAAGCTCTAATATCAAAAGTAACTACCCACCTCTTAGTGTGCTCTAATCTCCACTAATCAAAATTCAAGTCCATTAAGGTATGGATTGTTGGTTTTGGTAACCTGTAATGAATAGAAGTATATCAAAGTGTGACTAAGGCTAATACCTTGGAATCAATATTATTTATTTGATGTCTATTGTCGTGTAAGCGCCGAGCATGAACAAGAAGACTTCTCCACCTAACATCTTGTCTTGATCCAGTAGCCAATCCTTCTAAATCTATCATGTGGATTGTAATGAGAAGGGGGTCAGAATAACGTTCTGGTGAAAATTACATGCTTTACATGTACCATTAATTTATGCCACTTGATTTCCGTTTAAATGTTATGTCTATCACTTACAGCTAATCTGTTTAATCCTATGTGAGCATATGATATACCTAATCTCCTCCAAAATATAACTATATATATGCCTGTATACATATGCATTTAAAACTATACTATCCAAAAACTAGACTACTTAATACTTCTTGAATAGGAAGGAGGCAAACCAATAGTCATTTAATACCTTAGTCCCCAAAGTAGGCCTTCAGCAACATAACCGCTAGTTAATCGGCCCTAGCTATAGAGATTGATGGTACGTAGATATGGCTTTGTAATATAACTATCGTATTACTAATGCACCTCAACTACATCCTACACGAAATTCCTTCAACTGTAAGCTCAATGGCTTTTCCAGTTCAACTCTATAACTTACCCTCATTCTAAACCAAAAGCCATTCACAGTCCCATGCAACTACCGTCAGTCAAGTCCTAACAATGTGAGAAGAAGTACCATAACCACTTATTACCTCTTTAATGGGATGTAGGTAGATTATGACCATTTAATATATATCCTAGGTATGTCCCCGTCATTTAATACCTGATGTAAGGTGGACCACTCTTTGATACTTTAGCTGAGATCGCACAGAATCTCATCAAGTCATTTAATGCATCATTATGGGAGAGGCGGATCCTATAATAGCTAGTTAATACCTCGACCTCGAAGCGGATCCCTCTCAAGATTTCCCACTACTATTCCTAACCGATAACCCTGACCATTTAATACTTATTAAGTAAAGGAGGGGGACTCTACAATAGCTACTTAATACTTCCGTCCCAGAAGCCGGTCCTACGCATATCCTTTCCCTACAAGTCCTATGGTTGGAGATGTCCATTATCGGCTGTAAGTATACACAACTATTGATAGCCTCTAGGTGAAGGACAAATTTTGTTGCATAACTCTACTGATCTCGTATCCTAACCTACTAGACCAAACTGACCACTCAAACGCTAAGTGTTGGGATAGGCCCATTAATTCACGCTCTTTCTAAACATATAATCGAAGCTACATAATTTTTAACTATAAAAATTATGTTGCAGTGTATTTGATAGTATTAATACTTACTTGTTAACTACGTAATTATTCCTATTTCATACGTTTAGGCTTTGTTTTCCGTGTTTCTTTCTTATGTCTAATAAATGTCAATTATCCATAATAAAATAATCACTAATATAAAAATTGGACAATCTTTAATGATATTTGTTTACTTATTTAAAAATCCACCTATTACTTATTCAGTTTTCCCATAGATGTCATATAAAATTCTCTAATTGGCCCCCATTTTATTCTTTTAAGTACAAACTTATTGCCTATTTAATCGGAAGTTAGCGTCCTAAATTTTGGAATTACTATTCCTTCCTTTCACAAACTCCTAGTCCTATTATTACTATGCTATTAATAACAAATACGAATATCATCATAAATACAATACATATATATATATATATATATATATATATATATATATTAATTGATAAGCGTGGTTATATGTGTGCGTGTGTGTATTCCTATTTCTAATTATTAATTCCTAAACTAGAACATTATTTTCCATATTTTAATTTATCAAAGTTATCCTTCTTATAAGTATTACCTTTATAATTTTCCATAAATTACCCAAAAATGAGATTATGCTTTGTTTGAAATTATAAAGAATTATTTCTTTTCTTTTTTATTGAAATAGATAGTGCAGACTACAAAGAAGAATCCATACATTGCACATCTCTTCCCTTTTTGGTATATCCCTTATTAATTCAAATGACGCACTTTTTATACATATTTTGTAGAATTGGATAATTTATGAAAATTACATAGAAATGGATACAATTAAATTATATCCCACTCCTAGTAAATTAAAATATAGAAATTCACAGTCCAATTCAACTAGGGCAACCTAATTTACAACCCAACTATAAATCTAGAATAAACTTTACAACATAACAAACATTCTACAGAATAAATATTTAGGAATGATTTCAAATTCCCATATTAGGTTGTACATACTGTTCCAATTTTCTAACATACAGAGTATGTAGGTAGGGTTTCAACCAAATACACTCGTTTAAGCGTACAACTAAATAGATCTAACATTGGCATAGTAATTAAAAAAACACAATGATATAAATTTCAATGTTATAAATAAATTATATAATTTCTCACTCATCTTTCTAGTTTTTCAAATCTCCAAATCTGAATTCATTCCTCCACTTGACTCCTTTTCCATTCTAATTCAAAAGAATATGTATAACAATGTATGTACATGCTATTAGAATTACATAGCCGAGCAGAAATTTGGGATTAAGCGAAATACAAATTTATAACCATAGAAATTTACCTGATTCTTTCGCAACGTTGATTTTCTTCTTCTCTTCTTCTCTTTTATTTTTCGCCCTTCTCCAATTTGTCTGTATAGGTGTATGTATAATATTTTATAATTTTTGAAATAGCGGAGAAGGGAAATTGGTAGAGCTTCGCTACTTTGATTAGAAAATAGGAGAAGAGAAGTGAGAGGTTAGGCATGTATTTTGCAGACGCTCAAAGCAACCGCCTATTGGATTAAAAAAATTAAATCTGAGACATTTGGCCAAGGTTCAAACCCTAGCTCTCATCTTACGGCCGGCCGATCGTTCCCATATAGGTGGTCGATCAGTCCAAGGAGAGGGTCGACAGGTGGGATCCGCATATAATTATAATTTATTTTATTTTTTCATTATTTAATTATTTTCATTTCTAAATTTTTAAACGTTGGTAACTTCTTTGTTTGAGCTCCGATTTCGAAACTCCAAATATTAAAGTTGCTCAGTAAAACTCTATGAATGCAATGTTGCAAATTTTATGGCCAAATTCTATCTTTTGATCAAATTTAGTTTTTGGAGCCATAGTCATTATTTATTAATTATCATTAATTTTACATGGTGTTACAAATTCCGTCAAATGAAATGTTGGCAACTGAAAAGTAGAATCACTATGAGGTATGATAACTCTATGTTCTATTTTGATATCACTTGTTCTAAAGATAAGCTTCACATTCTTGAAGTTGAACATGTAAAAATAATTGGAAATCATTTTATTGTTTCCAGTATGAGGTATGACAATCACTATGAGGTATGGCAATACCATTTGTTTTGTAATTCATAGTTGGTATTGATTGGCTGACAGATTTGATTGGGGAATTAGTTTATTTTGATGAGTCGGCGGTTGGGATGGACAGGCTGGGGTATGCGTTATCTTTGATTAAGGTCAAGCCAGATAGATTGTTGCTGCCTGTTTTACTAGTTGAACCGAAGGATGGTCTTGTTTCTAAGGTAAATGTTGGGTACAAGTGAAAACTGCCTATCTGCTCCAATTGTTAGACTTTTGGTCATCTTTCAGCGTCTTGCAAGCATTCTCCATGCACTACACCACTTACAGATATAGATAAAATATAATTATTCTTCCTATGCCTAAGAAGAACCCCTTTTCTAGAGTAGTGAAGTGTGTTTGGGTGTTCCTAAATATGCACCCATGCCTTCCCTTGAAGGTAATGACCAAACAAGTACTAGCTCTGCTTCTACCAATGACCAAATTGCTTGGAACTCGTTTGAAAAACTTGGTTAATAAAGTAACACAGTTTCACTCTTCTCCATTGACTAACGCTTACTTCAAATTCGTTTCTAAATCGAAAGATGAGCATAGATCTTTGTGTTAATAAATCGATGGAGATATGTTCTTCCTATTAGTGGATGGTAAATGGGGAACAAAAAGATGAGATTTTGAAATATCAAACTTAGGATAGGTGCTTCATATTTGATAGAGAGTTTGATATGTTCGATGAGTCCATTTCTAAGCAATTTAGTGAGTTTGTTAATGTTATTAGGACTGATTCATCTAGGGATGAATATGAGTATCCTTCTGTGTTAGAGGATTAATTAATTTCGTTTTTCGTATATTAGTTAGGGTGTTCGGCTCTACTCCTGTGTTTTCTTCTTCTTTGTCCTTTTGTGTTGCTGTCGAGACACTCGTGCCTCACTTCTATAATTTTTGTCATATGGTCGCTAAGATGTCCTTGTCTTACATCTGTTGTAATTGTCGTAAAGTGGTACAACCAATATAATTCGGTTTGTCTATACAAAATAATAATACTCTGTTTTGCTTGCAAAGAAGAGTGCTTTATTACACAAAATGGAGATAAAATATTATCAAGTAAAACATATGTTGGATTATTTTGTCAAATATTCCTTCGGATCAAACAAAGAGAGGATAGTAGTTCCTTGATATCCATACTGTTCACTTCTAATTTTTTATCTTATTAAATGTTAAAAAATGAAAAACTAAAGGTTGGATATTTAAGAGGTCCAGAGGGACTAGCAAAATTTGGACCAGATGATCGGCTCGATCATTTTTATCAAGGATCTTAAAATATGTTAATAAGATCTTGGTTGAGTGGATTGATGAGTGGGTTCTTTACTTAACATTGAACAGATTATCTTTATATTTTTCGATATAGACATGTTTGCTTTAAGAACCTTAGAAGATGGTATTTTTATACATTTTTACATAATTCACATAACTAAGAAATTGGTTGCAATGCAAAAATAAATGGAGAGAAATATATAGTTTAAATCCTAATATTGACATATTATTTTAGCTTTATATATATATATATATATATATATATATATATATATATATATATATATATAGACACACGCTATAAAGGCATATTAACATTTTATTTATCTTTATCTTTTAGATATGTAATGGTTTATGTATTACGTTCATAATGGATTTAGTTATTAATAAAAATGTAGATATAATGGTTTTTTTTTATTCTTTACAGTCTTCTCTTTATCTGTTTATTTTCTTTAGGATCGTCTACTCTCACCTCGTATTTTGTTTTTCCCACCCCGTTGTTTTGAAAGAAAAAAATCCACCCCGTTGTTTATTCTTCGCACGCCGTCTACTTCAAATACTACCCTTCCCTTTCTTTAAAAAAATTTGAAAAAAAGCTTCTCAGCCTATCGTTCCTTACTCTGTCAAACCCTAACCTGCCGCTCAAACCCTCTTATTCGTGTTTAATTTTCCAATCGCACCGTGCCATGGAGAAGGAAAGAAGGAGCAAACATTGGTATGGTAGGTTATTTAGATAATTGAATTCTATGTAGGGTTGAATTTATTCGAATCTTTCGTTTCAACGTTGGTTTGATTTTGCTGAATCGAGTATGTCGTATTTATGTGAAAAACAATGTTCCACGCGAACGAGGTTTTTAAACCAAGCTCGTCCGCCACGAACGTTGTTGTGACAACAACCATGTATAGATCGGACGAGGTTGGTTCAACAACCTCGTTCGCGTGGAACGTGTTGTGTCTAGTGTTTGCATCTTCCCCTTCCTAGTTGTCTTACTGCATTTTTTTTCCTTCCTAGTTCGCATGGAAATGCATCTGTCACTATTTTTTTCTGGTTTTGTAGGTTAACACAATAGACAAACTAACATTATGGGCGAACTATGAATTTTAATGTAATTTAATACATATGAATTTTAGTGCATGTGAATTTAGAAGCACAAAACCTTTCAATAATTCTAGATGAAACAATTTGCATCATTGTATTTTAAATAATTGAAATTCACAATTTATTTTGTTATTGCAGAAAGTTAAAAAAAATAACGCGCGATCCTCTAATGGCTTTCGAAAGAAATCGACATGTGAAAGCGAGAAATTCGGACACTACAAATCAAACAGTGGAACAAAATCGAGACGAGCATGTTATTCAAGAGCGAAATATTAAGCATGTTGTCCAAGAGAAAAATTTAGAGGAACATATTGATGAGCTTCCTCCACAGCCTATTCAAGAGCAACCTCTACAACATGATGAAGAGCATCTTACGAATGAAGATATCGGTAGTTCTGGTGGCATGCAAAATACATCTTTCGGTGGACCGAGAATTACCGATGTGATTAGTAGCTGCGATACCCACATTGCTTTATTGATACGAGATGGCAACGTATATCTTACAAAATTTTATTAAATAAATTATATATCGCAATAGTGTAATATAATGTTAAGTTATCTTTTAGGAACGAGACACTCTTTTATGTGTAAACCATGGTACAAAGATTTTAAATTGGAAAATACCAAGTGATGCAACAATTTTTAAATGATATTTGGAATCTTCTAGATTATTTTCTCTAGTAGATACATGTTATAGCTCGGTAAATAAAGTACTTATATCTTGTTTTGTTGAGCGTTGGCATCCGAAATCAAATACATTTCACCTACCATTCGGTGACATGACTATAACATTAGATGCTGTTGCAACTCTACTACATATTCTGGTTGAAGGATTACCAATACAGGCATATAATTATTCCTGAAATGATATTACTAATTTGGTTGTCAATAATTAGGGATAAGTGATATTGAAGCAAAAAATACCATGAAGAAGAGTGTTGGATATAAATCGCCTTATACTAAATTGTGCGAAATTTTTGATGGAGTCTGCGATGATTGGGAAGAAGAAAAATTAAACAACCTGCTCGTGCGTATCTACTGTATTTAGTGGGAAATACTTTATTCTTGGATAAAATTAAGTCTCATGTGTCCGTACGTTATTTAAACCAAATTGGTAATTTTGATGAAGTTCGTAATTATTCTCGAGGTTCGGCAACTCTATGTTGGCTATATAGACTGCTAGGTCTTGCGAGTAGCATAGAAGTGAAACAAGTTGTTGGTTTTCTCGGATTGTTGGAATCATGGATATATGAACATTTTCTACATTTTCATCCATCAACCAAAATGTATAATGAAAGTTCACCAAGAGCGGACCGTTGGGATCCAGCAAATGATTATCGTGCATTGCTTAAGGAACTAAGGCTGTATCTTGATAACATTTAAGAACATGAGGTGTGTTATTAGGCTTGAATCATTTGAATAGTTTTTTTCAAATTCAAGTTATAATAACTTCATTAATTTTTTTACAAATTCTTTTAGGTAGTCTTTGACCCTTACATGCACGCAAGACAATTCCATCCTTTTTCGCAAATTGCTTGGTATTCTAATTGTTTATTATGCTTAAATGTGGTAGAACCATATTTTTTTTGCGGCAATTCTGTAGGGATCAAAACATTCCGCGGCCTATTATTCAATCAACAAGTCAAAACACTCATCGCGGAGCTACGGCTTCAGCGTATAAAGTGCTTTACGAGTTTATGGGAAATATTTGGAATGAGTAGCCAAATCATGTTGTTAGTGCGCACTATCGTTCCATTCCACTACATGAATCAACTAAAACGGTGACAAGTGATTATTTTGATTGGTATTACCCTCGCACCGTGTTAAAAGTTCATCTGGTTCATGAACAAATTAATCACTGTAGCAATCGACCCTCGTACGATCATTTATACACGGTAAAATTCAATGTACTATTCTTTTATATCTGATATTGCAATAATAACTTATAATCAATTTCCACTGTAGAGCTATGAAGAGCTTAACGATGTGATTAGTGAAGGCATAACCCTGGCTTCATCACAACTGGAGTTCTGCCTCATCTTGGTAGAATCCGCAAAACCCTCTAAAGCTAAAAAGATTTGTGCTCGTTTTGTTAAAAAAGATGATTAGTTTTAGCTAGTGGTTTTCAGTTGCTATACTTGTTGTTGTGGAACTATTCCGACTCTTTTTGTTGTTAAATTGGATGGTTATTTTGTAGCCTATGGACGGTCAATTTGAAGTTTAACGGATGGTTATGGTATTTTGTTCAAATGGATGTTTGTTAACAATTGTTGCTTCAGTTGGAAAATATTTGATTCATGTGTTGTTTATGATTCTGTCTGCAATTTAGTTTGATACAATTTGTTGATTATGTCTGATATTCTGTCTACAATTGTTATGATTCTGTTTGCATTTTTTTTTGATTCTACCTGCAATTTGTTTGTGATTCTGTCTGCAATTCTGTTTGCACTTTATTTGATAAATTTATTTATGATTCAGATTGACTGTTTCTGAAATTCAGTTTGATACAATTTGTTTATGGTTTTGCCTGCAATTCTATCTACAATTGTTGCTTCAGTTGGAATCAATGGACAACATTGTGTAAACTATCTGCAATTCAGTTTGATACAATTTGTGTTATCTGTCAAACCTGTATACAATGAGATTACCCAAGCAGCATATTATCTATCCAACCTGTATACAAATAGATTAGCCAGACAACGTGGCTCAAAATAAACGAGGTTGATAAGGATGACAACGTCAAACATGAACGAGAGTAATACACCTACCACGTCCTATCCTAACGTTATTCTTATGTAGACTTCGTCCTTCGTTTGATTCATATTGTTTGAAACTCTCAAGTAAGGTGAAAATTCTTGACCCTGTATAGAATGAGATAACGTGCTAAAAATGTTCGTCCATAGCTACATTTACCTTTATACCTCGTTTAGCACTTGCGTGGTCTCCGTAGTTGACTACGTAATAACCGGACGTTGCTTATATGCAGTCCTCATTTGCATTTTCTTCTTTGCTGTACACAACTCTCGGGTTAAATTTGTGGTCACCACCTTGTAATGAACGACACTTAAATATAAACAACGTTAGGAAAAAACGATGGTTGCAAAATTAACCTCGTTCAGTTCACACGTGTTAGCACCAAAATTGGTCACTAACACCCTTAGAGAGATTGTGTAGAGAGATTAATAAAGAAAGTAAATTAAAATAGAGAACAATATGCATATTTCAGTGTAGAGAACAAGGACAACAAATTTATAGTGGTTTGGCGTAACTGCCTACGTCCACTTTGAAGTTGATTTCTATTGATTTCCTTGATTGTTGATCACAGATACAGTCCGTTTCTAGTTACTTGAATACAATTGCAAAACAAAAGATTAAGTCTTGAGTGAGTGTTGAATGCGACAGAGTTTCCCTAGTATTCCCAGAAAAACTGACCCTTTTCACTGTGCCCCTGCCTCTCTATTTATAGACGAAGGTGGGTTGGACTTCCCTGGTGGGCCTGGTAGCTGGATATCACGACCCAAACGGAGTAGACTCTGTGTGTCGAACTGAACATGCCGAACGGCCGAATGCCGATCCATCATCTTCATGCCGAATGATGCGGTGTCGCATGGAAAGAGTAGGCCGAGCAATCAATCGAAGCCAGACGAGATTGAAAGAGTGCCGAACAATCTTTTGGTTTCCGAACGTTCTCGGGAGGCCGAACAATCTCTGGATGCCGAACGATCTTACGCCGAGCGTCCTTGGTATGCCGAACGTTCTTAGGAGGCCGAACAATCTCTGGATGCCGAACGATCTTATGCCGAGCGTCCTTGGTATGTCGAACATTCTTGGGAGGCCGAACAATCTCTGGATGCCGAACGATCTTATGCCGACGTCCTTGGTATGTCGAACGTTCTTGGGAGGCCGAACAATCTCTGGATGCCGAACGATCTTATGATGACGTCCTTGGTATGTCGAACGTTCTTGGGAGGCCGAACAATCTTTGGATTCCAAACGATCTTATGCCGATGTCCTTGGTATGTCAAACGTTCTTGGGAGGCCGAACAATCTCTGGATGCCGAACGATCTTATGCCAAGCATCCTTCGTATGCCGAACGTTCTCGGGAGGCCGAATGATATACAATGTCGAACGTTTCTCAATGCTGAATGCTTCTGGATGCCAGAGCGCTCCTTCATGCCGACCATTCCTTCATGCCGAGCGTTTCTCAATGCCAAACGCTTCTGGATGCCGAGCGCTCCTTCATGTCGACCGTTCCTTCATCTCGAGCATTTCTCAATGCCGAACGCTTCTGAATGTCGAGCG
Source organism: Allium cepa (assembly GCA_030765085.1). Taxonomy (NCBI): domain Eukaryota; kingdom Viridiplantae; phylum Streptophyta; class Magnoliopsida; order Asparagales; family Amaryllidaceae; genus Allium; species Allium cepa. The sequence goes on from CM060939.1 coordinate 541,066,102, forward strand.
CTCCTTCATGCCGACCGTTCCTTCATGCCAAGCGTTTCTCTGAGGCCGAATGATACATATATTGCCGAGCAGTGCGCCAATGCCGAGTACCTAGTTGCCTGGTCAAATCCCCAGGAAACTCTTGTCCCCCAAAGTGTATTGCGTGACCGAACGTGATACGCTTTAAACTATGAGTCCTTTGTGCTTCGCTTCGAACCTTAGCCGATTACTCTTGGAGGTTGTTTTCTTGTGAGTACCGGGTGGGATAGCATGTGCCGATCATAACGCAAATGCCGAGCGATACAACCGAAGCCAAACATCCCATGTACGTCGAGCGAAATGAAAGCTGATGCCGAACGATGCTGCTTTGATCGGTTCTACCGGTCATTGTCGCTTCGACTTCTTCTTCTTTCCTATAAAGGTCAGCACGTTCCTTCTTCTTCTCTTTCCACTTTTTTACCTCCGCTACATTGTATTTGCTAACCTCGCCAGTTCACAGCCTCCAAAGATTCAACAATCCTTTCCAAGTCTCGATTTACTAAATATGTATCGATTCTTCTATCTAAATCCTTTCCATAACTAAAAAGATTTTATGCTCAAGTTCATAGAGGAACCGTAACCGATAGGTGTATGGAAGAGTCGAGTCTCGGTTTAAGATATTTTCAGAGTTTTTAAATGATGAGGAGGAAAGGAGGAGTAATTGAGATGAGCGTACAAGGGAGCTGTTGGGAGTTGTATTGTGATTCGGCACGGTTCCCTTGTGCCGAACGAGAATGGAGGGAAAAAGAATAGAGGGGGAGTGGGAGGTGGTTAGAATGCCGTACGGCATGGACTGGCGTGACTCGCCGAATGACCTATCCTTGTTATTCGGCGTGGATGGAGGAAGAGAGGAAAAAATGAAATCATAGTTAAGGAAGGAGTGCCGAGTGTTAGGGCTCGGCATAACTTTTTGGTTCGGCATGACTCGTCACATGGCGAGTAGTGGGAAGGAGGGTTAGGGAGGACGTATGAATTAAGTAGGATATCGAACGTTACTTTGGCCGAGCAGAACTTAGGCCGGTCGTTACTTAGGCCGAACGATAGCTTTGCCGAACGATAGCTTGTCCAGTCGACAGTTAGGCCGAACAACATTTAGACCGATCAATCATGACTGCCGACCCATATCTCGACCGAACAATTATAAACGCCGAACCATGTTTTATAGGTCGAACACTTATGGATGCCGAACCATTTTTTAGCCGAAGAGAACTTAGGCCGAACGATCATTTGCCTTGCCTAATCATATAAGAAAACAAGGGCAGAGACTCCAGCATACTAGCATATTGAACTGATCCGGAATGATAACTTAAATTGACAAGAAAAGACAAAAGCTTTTAACTTGTAGTGCCAATATTCGAGTCCAAAATTGAAAGCATCGCAAGGCTGGTTTTTAGAGATGGTCAACGATGACGGTCTTCAAGGGCGATAGTCCCAAGCTCGACTTTATATCATTAGTTCTGTGACTCATAATCTCTCAGCACTTACACACGAATGATCGCACTAGTTCACACACCACACGGGGGGAATTCTTGTGTTTTTAATTCTAGCGTTGATTGTTTTTCGAGTATAGTTCAATTAGGCACTCTGCAGGATTCAATATTTATTCGAAATTTCTAAAAGATCTAGCTCCGCCACGATTTCAGTTAGACCGGGACCGTCCACCCGACAAGAAGTTGTGGATGTTTCAAATCCGTCAACCTCCCCTCCACATAACTTAGCCCCCGACGCTTTGGAGGCAGAAATTCCCTTGGATAATCCTGTTGATTCACAGGCTTCGAAGGTCAATGAAGTTACGCTCCGGCGAATACGCTCCATCCACAGGATCCCTTTTGACGACGTGTTGGTTCCCTCGGGGCATGATCGTCCACACTTTCCCCCGGTTGGATACACGGCGTGTAATAAATTCATATGCTGGGTTGGCAGCGTGCCACCATTCAGTTTATTTCTTCAGGATGTGCTGCAGTACATTGACATTGTCCCGTCGCAATTGCACCCGAACGACCACGCTTTCATCTATGGCACCTATATCCTCTTCATGACCGTCCTCTCTAGGCCTCCAACTCCGGGCGACATCAGATACATTTATATGATGAAGAAGCGGAGAGATAGCCCCTCTTTTATGTTCCTCAAACCGCACCACAAATGCCAGATTTTAACCGGGGGCGTGGAGCAAGTTTCTCCGTACAAACATAAATGGTTCTGTGTGCGTTACCCTTCGGGTTTCGCGAGGAGATGGGTTGAAGGAAGTAAGTCTTCTTCTTAAAACTATACTCATGTTTGGTCGAAGCCACGCCTTTTCTAACTCTTGTTTCATCTTCTCAGGTATCAATCCACGTCCTGACGGCCGCGGATATTCTGAGCTCGTTGAAGCTATTAGAGCTCTTCCGGCCGAAGAACGAGACATCCGAACTCTCATTTCAAATGAGTCACTATCGAAGTTTGGACTGTTAGCAGAAGGTCGTCGGGTAAGCCTTCCTGAGGGTGCCTCTATACCCAAGCCCGCATCCGGTAAAAGAAAAAAAATTAGCTGAGTCGTCATCACATCGCGCCCCTGATGCACAAGAAGAGGGGGAAATCATGGAAATGAAACACCCGAAGCACAAGGTGAGAACGTGGGTCCCGCTCAGGATCCGATAGTCGAAGTGCACGATATCGAAATGTCATCCTCCCCTTCAAAGAGGAAAAAGGGATTGACGTACAAGATTAGGAAGGAGAAGGTTGGCGAAACTTCAAAAGTTATGCTCATTCCAACGGAGAAAGAGGCCTCTTCATAGCATGTAGAAAGTTCTTTAAAGGGCCTATCGAACCTCTCCATTCCTGATGACCTGCTCAATTATGACTTCGACGATCCGGAAGAATTTCAACTTCACTCGCCCATTGGAGGTGATGCGGGCGCTCTGGCCCAGAGTCAGGGAGAGAAAACTCCCATTTGTAAGGCAACTGGTCTGTCGAGGGAAAACACTAGGACATGCACAAACACTTGCACTTCAATTTGCACTTAGATTTTGGTCGTCGCGCTACTCTTCTCATTGCTAACTCTTTCTCAAATTTCGTACAGGTGGCATGGGACGTACACACGGCATTATCGCCTCCACGAGTCGTCTGCTTTCTATCACTCCGGGCGTGATTTAGGTTCCGGGAGATGTCGGGACAGTGACGATGATGGCGATAGGGATTACTATTCTCGGGACTCATCATCTCGGAAGAAAACATACTATCAGGAGGGCTGAACTTCTCTACCACTCAACAGCCATAAGGGGTCGCAATCCGATATCCCCTGAGATCAACACTCTGACTTCTCTACCACTCAACGGTCCTGAGATCCTCACAGGAGGGCTGAACTTTCTAAGCTGTCACCTCCTTCTCCTGCAACAGATTTAACCGTGTCGGAGAGGCTGGCCGAGCTTGAGGATAAATTTCCAAAAATATGCTTTGATGGCCTAAAATTCCACCCGGCGATTCATCCTATCCCCGGTCATGTCAAGCAGAGCGCCATCGCCTGTACCAACGACGTCTGTGTTCAACATGACGCGTTTGTTCACTTGGCTGAAAAACTTTCCGAAGTCTCCATGGAGCGCCAACATGAAATCGATCTCCTGAAGCTTGAGGCTATCCACGGCAAAGACATTATTTAGGCTCAGGATGAGAAAATCGCAACTTACAAGTCTGAACTTGAAGTCGCCCATCAGAGCGCCAAGGACACCGCTGAGGCCGTCACTTGTCTGGAACCAACTCACAAGAAAGAACTCGACGAGACGGTTCAACGATGTAGGGCTTTGGCTCTAGAAAAGGACTCGGTTCAAAAGGAGAGGGATGCATTCAGCCTCCTAGTCAAAGAACTTGAGGAGCAGCTGCGCAGAGAGAAGGAAGAGAAAACGGCAGCCCAAGAGGAGTCGCAACGATACTGTGATGAGATCGTTGCCACTCGACTCTTGAAAGAAAAACTTGAGGGCGAGCTTTCCAGAGTCGAGGCATTAAAGAGTAAGGCCCGTGAAGAGGGCAAGAAGATAGTGTCCATTGATATCAACTTGCATCTTGAGGCGGCTAGAGAAGAAGGCAGAGAGGAGGTCAAAAATATGTTTGACCCGCTAATTATTGAGTTCAACACCCGCGTCCTCATGCATCAAGACTTGACTTTCTTGGGCGAGGGTTAACTTGAATCTCTGGCTGAGGCGTGGGAGACTTTAATCAAAATCAGAAAGGCCGAGCACGGTACCGAACAGATCGACGAGGGGGCCTTGATAAAAGAATTCCTCAAGAGGAACGAGCCTTCCGATTTGTCAGCAACTAAAGCTATTTATTGCAAACGCTCCCCCTCAAAGAAAGGGAAAGAAGTGATTACCGACCCATCCGGGGTTATGCCTCCAGCTCATGCGCCTACTCGATTGGCCGATCGGCCGGTACTCGATCCCTTTGAGCAGCATATCGGTTACAATCCGAAGGACCCCGGCCTTGGCGTCCATATTCTGTCTCCCATTTCGAAGGGTGAAACCCCCTTGACGGTTGAGAGCCTGCCGGAGCCTGGTAGATAACTCTTCACTTTAAGATTTCAAAAGTCGTCATTCTTTATGAAGGACTATTGTATTATAATGCTTGTTTTTCATGATTTTGCACAGGCCGTTCTGATCCCGGGCCTACTCCAAGGAGCGATGTCGCCAAGGAGGTGGAGGAAAAGATAGGTGAGCCCACTTAGACAGGAGAGGCTCCCGGGCCAGATGCTCAGGTGATTGGAGCGCTGGATGAAGATAAATCTGAGACTTCTTCTTCCATCGAGGGGAGTTATGAAGTAGAGATTACAGGAGCCTTCGAACATACATCTGAGCTAAGCATGAAGGAGCGACTCGAGAAAGAGAATAGAGAGATAGCCGAGATCAAGGTCAAACCTCGAGTTGTGGACCTAGACGATCCCTTGCACAAGCCATTGAAGGTCATTCTCCCTGGCAGGTCTAAGCCCGTGGATGTTCCCCGTACTTCTGCAGTTGCTACCCCTCCATCAAAGAAGATTACCAAGGGTAAACGCACATGGGAGGAGTCGTCCGAGAAGACCATGGAGGTGAGGAAGTCGAAGAAGCATAAGAAGTGACCATTACTCTTGTTCAATGAGAGTTAGTTTAAGTTATGTACTTATTTTCATCTACTTCCATAGTCTTTGTAAATAGATTGTCTACTCCGAACTTTGTAGTAAAAACTTGTCCGAATAAAGCTTAGTTCCTTTTTTTTGTCTTTCAAAAGGCTCTTGTCGTTCAATTTTTGTATGATTGTGATTTAAATCCGAGCCGTTGTGAATAACATGGACTTCTCAGTTTACCTTCATATAGCTCGGAGATTCTTCGAGAGTTGTTCATTCTTCCTTCTGCGCTTCAAGCACTTAGAATATTTTTTAGTCCGCGCATCGGGGACTTAGAGTATTCCAGTCCACACTCTGGGGACTTGGAGATTTGAGTCGATTATACTCGAGTCCGAGCTCCGAGGACTTAGAGTACTCCAGTCCGCACTCTGGGGACTTGGGGATTTTGAGTCGTTTATACTCAAGTCCGCACTCCAGGGACTTAGAGTACACCAATCTGCACTTTGGGGACCTGGCGATTTTGAGTCGATTATACTCGAGTCCATGCTCCGGGGACTTAGAGTATTCCAGTCCGCACTCTAAGGACTTAGAGATTTTGAGTCGTTTATACTCAAGTCCGCACTCCGAGGACTTAGAGTACTCCAGTCCGCACTCCGAGGACTTGGAGATTTTGAATCATTTATACTCGAGTCCGCACTCCAGGGACTTAGAGTACTCTAGTCCGCACTGTAGGGACTTGGAGATTTTGAGTCAATTATACTCGAATTTGCGCTCCGGGGACTTAGAGTACTCAAGTCCGCACTCTGAGGACTTAGATATTTTGAGTCGTTTATCCTCAAGTCCGCACTCCGGGGACTTAGAGTACTCCAGTCCGCATTCCGAGGACTTGGAGATTTTGAATCGTTTATACTCGAGTCCGCACTCCGAGACTTAGATTACTCCAATCCGCACTCCGGGGACTTGGAGATTTTGAATCGTTGATACTCGAGTCTGCACTCCGGGGACTTAGAGTACTCCAGTCCGCACTCCGGGGACTTGGAGATTTTGAATCGTTTATACTCAAGTCTGCACTCTGGGCACTTAGAGTACTCCAGCCTGCACTATGGGGACTTGGAGATTTTGAATCATTTATACTCGAGTCCGCACGCCAGGGACTTAGAGTACGCCAGTCCGCACTCCTGGGACTTGGAGATTTTGAATCATTTATACTCGAGTCCGCACTCTGGGGACTTAGAGTATTCAAGTCCGCACTCCGGGGACTTGGAGATTTTGAATCGTTTATACTCGAGTTCGCACTCCGGGGACTTAGAGTACTCCAGTCCGCACTCCGGGGAGTTGGAGATTTTGTATCATTTATACTCGAGTCCACACTCCGGGGACTTAGAGTACTTCATTCCACACTCCGGAGACTTGGAGATTTTGAATTGTTTGCACGTGTTCGTACGTCAGCCAAAATAATACGGTTTCGTTTGCCTATCATAGGATCATCATATGAATAAACATTAGTCATTTATGGAAAAGATGGCTTCAAGCCTTTATTAATGAGAGCAAGCTGAATTGTCTAACTACATGCCAAGAACTAGAAATAAAAGCGTACTGAAAATAAGTGCAACTAATACATGAAAGAAATAGATTAAGTATAATAATGCCGCAAATGCTCGTTGTTCCATGCTCGGGGGAGTGTCGCACCATCGACGGCCACTAGCTTGAAGTTCCTTCTCCAAGCTTCCGTTCGATGACGTATGGACCTTCCCATGCGGGATTCATATGAGAAGGGATCGAAAAAACTCGTTTCAAAATGAGGTCTCCCACACTAAAAATTCTTGGTCGGACCTTCTCGTTATAATATTTAGCGACTCTATGTCTGTATGCGGTCACTCTAAAATTGGCTTCATTGCGTTTTTCATCAATGAAGTCCAAAGATTCCAATAAAAGATTATGGTTCGACTCGAGGTCGTAATAAGTTACCCGGTGTGATGGAACTTCAAGTTCCACGGGTGTGACAGTTTCCGTGCCATATGCCAATGCGAATGGAGTGTGGCCTGTTGCGGTCTTGTAGGTGGTCTTATAGGCCCAAAGCGCTGTTGGAAGTTCATCCACCCACTTGCCTCTAGCATTTTCCACACATTTTTTCAATATGGACTTGATTATCTTATTTACGGCTTCCACTTGTCCGTTGGCTTTCGGGTGAGCAACCGCTGCAAACTTCTTTTCAATGCCATACTTCAGACAAAATTCTTTGAACTTCTTGCTTTCGAATTGAGTCCCATTGTCTGTAATGATGGTCCGTGGAAGGTTATCATGGCTAGAGGCTCTGCTTTTGCCTATTTGGTGAAGTAGTCGACCACAACTATTGCATATTTCGCTCCACCTTTGGCTATGGGTAAAGAACCAACTAGGTCAATTCCCCACATCGCAAATGGCCAAGGACTAACCATTTGCGTGAGTTCCGTCCGCAGAGCTCTCGGGATTTTTTCATATATCTGGCATTTATCACATCTTCTCACATAGTCTGCAGCATCCCAATTCACAGTTGGCCAGTATTATTCATAATGGAGGATCTTCTTTGCTAATGTCTTCTCCCCAGTATGGTCGCTGCACTCCCCTTCATGGACTTCCTCCATGACTCATTTTATCTCACCATGTGCAATGCATCAGAATAGTGGGGTCGAGAATCCCCTTCGATATATTATTCCATCCTGTATTGCATAACGAGAAGCCTTACGAAGGACTTGTCGTCTTTCGCTCCTTTCTTTGGGTAAGATCTCGGATAGCAAGTACTGCTGGATTGGGGTCATCCACGATTCCTTCTCGATTTCTATTTCTAACATGAAATCTACCTCTATCATATCTATATTCGAAGCATGGAGGGTCTCAACAGAAAATAATCCCATTTGTTGTGCGTCGCCTGTGCTTGCCAATTTTGCCAATGAATCGGCTGCTCTGTTTCGCTCACGCAGGACATGTGAAATATCATAATACTCGAGATTCTCTAGCAGCTCCTGAACTCGACCAATTATGGGGCAAGTCTCTGCCCCTTTGCTTGGTAGTCTCCTCGCGCTTGGTATACCACCAGCTGCGAGTCGCTGAAGATTTCAACCGATTTTACTCCCAGTTCTTTGATAAGTTTCAAGCCAGCGATCAACGCTTCATATTCGGCTTTGTTATTTGTTGCTGTGAATTCGAGCTTCAAAGCGTAGCAGACTGACCAGTTCTCAGGAGTTACAATAACTATGCCAACCCTCGAACAACGGACGTTAGATGCCCCATCAGTGTACATCTTCCATCGAACGGGTAGGTAGTGCTTGTCCTTGTACGGCCCTTCGCGGCAGGTGGGTAATGTCGAACTGACTTAACTCAATATTCCATTTAAGCATTCTCCCAGGAGTTTTTGGTTGTTGGAGTATCTGCCGCAAAGGTTGATCAGTGTAGACAGTGATCGAGTGTGCCTGAAAATACGGGCTAAGCTTGCGTGATGCAATCACCAAGCAATAGGCTAGTTTTTCAATCTTTGGATAATTTCTTTCTACCCCCGTCAAACGTTTATTAACATAGTACACTGGCTTTTGAACCCAGTCTTCCTCGTGAACCAAGGCTCACTGATAGCGTGCTGGGATATAGCCAAGTATATATACAACATTTTGTGGTCTATTGGTTTCGATAATACCGAGGGACTTTCTAAGTGCCTTACAAGAGCTCTGAATGCTTCCTCACAGTCGGATGTCCACTTGAAATTCCTCTTTCCTTTCTTTATGATATCGAAGAAAGGAATACACTTGTCTGTGGCCCTGGATATGAATCGTGTAACAACCTAGGATTTCTGTCATTTGAAATTCAGATATTTAATTGATTTTAAATATCAACAAGTGAAATTTGTAGGTCGAATAAATTTTATTTCGAATATCTACGTTTAATTGGATAATTAAATCGACAATTTAATATTTGGAATTACAAAAATAATTGGAAATTTGGTTTAGTGTGATTAAAAATGATTTATAAAGTTATATTAAATCATATTGGAGTTAGAACAATGATTGTGAACTTTTAAATTAAAAGTTAATTTGTGAAAATTGAATATTATAATATTTAATCGACTAGTGAAAATAGTCATTTTTCAAACAGCCACGGATTTCGACGAAACTAGTTTCATCGGAACCGTAACGTTATATTATTGTAAGCTTTCAAATTTCGTGTCAATCGGATTTACGGTTTGTCCGGGGCAAGCCAAAACGCATAGAAATTGGTTTAATCGATTTAATTTAAATTTGATCGTTTATTTCCGTAACTTGCACAGATGATCGAATTGGCTCTCGATACCTATTCCATTATGTCCGAAACGCGTGGTAAACCCTAGAAACGCAGGTCACCACGCGAGATTTAGAGTTCGGAAAAGTCGGATGAATAGTGTTTTGCGAAAAATTCTATAAAAGGACCCATCCACCTTCACATTTGCAAACAAGAAAATCCTAACCCTAATTCTACCTTCGGCCGCCACCATTATAATTATTGGCCGAAATTTTGTTTCTTTCCTCTCTAATTTTCTTTCAATCCATTAGCAATCAAGCAAAACTACCAACTACAAAATGGAAGATGGCATCGAGATCTATAGTTTGAACGGTGGTGATCGAGTATTATGCGGTGGATCGTCAGCAATTGGAGCTTGAAGGCCGCACGTCTCGGCATGAATTTCGTGAGCCTGGGGAGGCCGAGTTCAACGTTGTTCATGGTGGTGTTAGCATTCGTGATGAGCTTCGACGTGAAGGTCTCTGATCGTCTTCAAGCGGCTCGTAGTGGTCGCGTGATTTAGGGCAAGGGTGGCGGCTAATGGGTTCAATGGTCGCGTTTTTTACTGAAGGGGGGGAAGAAAAGGGGGAGGGCCCAGATGCTAAAAGATTGGAAGGAACGGCTCTGATTGGATTAGGTTATAAATTTAATAAAAAAATTGTAAATTAATATATGGTTAAATTCGTGTAAACTTTAAATCGCCATAACTTTTTCATACGAGGTCGAAAAAGCATGAAACGAGTTGCGTTGGGTTCGTTTTGCCGAGCACTACGAAATGGAGTTGTTTGGAGTCATTTGGAGCTAGTGATAATTTCAGGTAAAATTAAACGCACGTTTAATTTTATTCAAAATAAAACGCTACAACTGTTATCGGAAACTCAAGGTGAGAACTTCTCGCTCAATCGAAATTGTTTCGATTTATTTTAAATAGTTAGACTTAGAATTGCTTGATTGTGTGATTGAATGATAAATTGTTATCTATTGTTTTGAAATCGACCCTATTCGTCGTATATTAAGCGGAGGTTATTTATTAAAAACGTATACCGTGATAATTCCATCTTGATATGGAATTGGTATTATATATGTACTTGGAGTTGATTTTCCCGCATTATATAGCGGATGAGACCCTATTGCGCCGCATAATAGCGGATAATATTTATATAACCCATGTACCACGATTTTTCGTATTGGAACAGAATTGGTATTGTGCTAACATCTGTGGATGCAGGGAAACAGGTTGGAGAGATCCAACTGGATTCCTCACCCGTATTGATTTATTTACAGATGTTGTGATACATTCTGTTATCATATTGATATATGATGTTTCGATGCCATGATTGTTATATTTAGTGCAGTTGTAGCATTGGGCCTATTTTTGAAGTTTTAAAAATGTTAAAGTAATGATTTCAAATTTAAAAGGATTTTTTTAAAGTGATTTTTGAAAGTATACGTTTTATTTAAATTTTTGGAATTTATTTATTTTAAATAAATAAACGTTATAATTTTAATGTTATAAAAATTATGATTTTTGTGAAATATAACTGAAAGGTGATTTCTGAAATATGGAGTTAATGAATTTTATAAAATAGTTTAAATTGGGATTTTTGAATTATTATAAACGGTTTATATAAAAGGTTTATCAAATTGATATTTATAAATTAAAATATTGGAATTTTAAAACAAGTTTTTATAAGTGTTAAAATGAAATATAAATGGATTTCGTAAGTAAATGAAATTTATAGATTTATAAATTGTGAAGTTTTAAAATGAATAGATTTTGTAAAATAAAAGATTTATAAGTAACTAACTTATAAATTGGATTTTGGCATTTAAATGAGATATAGATGGATTTGTTAATAAAGGGATTTTATAAGTTGAAGTTGTTATAAAATATAAATGGAATTTATAAACGTTGTTTATAAATCTCAATTATTTTAGATTTTTAAAGGTGATTATCCACGATTTTGGACATGGATAATCCTTTAAAATAAAATGTGTAGAAATGATGAATTTGGTTAACGAAGTATATTCACGATTTTGGATAGTGGATAATATATTAAAGAAATGTTTTGGGGAAGTGATATTTTAAATGGAATTAAAACGATTTGAAGTTGTTTTAAAATGTATTAAGTGTCGAAATCATAGATTTCAACATTCATTGTTGAAATAGACGTTTTCGAGAAATAAGGAAAGATGGACTATAACACTGTTGTTATAGTAAATGATTTCCGAAAGGGAATATTTTATATAATATTGGGATTTATATATCTATCTTAATTTCGAATCCCTATACTAGTGATTTTGGGTTGTCGTAACGATGTTTTACGCAACATTCGTTTTGCCTCAAATGAATGTGTTTAAGAGAATGTTTTCCTTAAAAGAATAAAATATATACTTAATCGTGTTTTAAGTATATTGAATGTTTTCTAAGTATTGAAAATAAATGGATTTGTGAATTACTTATTGTTAAATAAGTATGGAAATGTTTTCCAATATAAAGTGAAATGTTTTGGGTTTTTATCTTTTAAAAGATAAATCGAAAATGGATAAGTATTTGGAAATGTTTTGCAATGTTGAATTTGAAATGGTTTAGAGAATATATCTTTTTAAAGATAGATTGAAGTGAATATCTGGCAAGTTATTAATTTATGGAAGATTAATAAAAAGGGCCTAGTGATTGTTATGGTGCTAGATATTTGTTTGTTGGCCTTGATAGTTAAATAACCGACTATCAATATTTACCTTTAAATGGGTATTTCATGTGATTTGCTTGAATTTGAATGCTACACTTATTTTTAAAAAAAGCGCTCCTTATTCGGTTTAGCCAGAGAGGACCTTTGTGTCATATATCCCATTCCGAATAATGATATGTCGTAATGGATAGCATTTGGAGACCGGTGTTGAAGACCAGATATTTATGAAGACGGAAGGATTACCGTCGAATGTTTCTGCATCGGCTGATCTCCGATATAGAGATTTTATCACCCTTTGTGATGGGAAGTCCGGTCGTGTTTAGTGAATATCCAGATTGCAAGGGCTTCTTTGGAAGTTCCTTCGGTTCTGTTCGAACCCAGAATGGACTTGTATGGATGTGTGTCTGACATTACAATTTGAGATGTAAAGCTGGTTTCTATCAAATATATTTCTGTTGGTGGCGGAGAATTTATTCTCTAAGCTTAACACTCTTCTCTGAGACGTGCGAGCTCAGAGGTTATGTAGTTGATGGTTACTACTGATATATTGCCAAATTGGTAATGTGGCATACGAAGTGCTGTTGAGCATTTGTTGATCAAAGCGTGGCTTTTGTATAAAGCATAGCTTTATGGACGAGACTTCGTCGGACCTCACACCCCGAAAATGGTCAAAACAGGAAAGATGCAGCAAGGTTATTAGGGGATCGTGCCTCCTTAGTGTATGTCATTTCCTTCTGGATAGAGGTGGTATTATGGTATGGAGCCTTGATACTTAACCTATTTTGTTGCTGCAAACTTATTACTTTGTGATTGTTGGTGAATCCCGGGATTTAGGTCGGTTACGACCGGGGGATGACATATTCGTGTCAGTATTTACCCAGCTAGGGGTAACTCGGCCTTGTGTTGGTAGAGATCCGGTTAGGTTTTCGGGGCATCTTTCCAGAGGCGTACCTATGTGGCAATGGGAAGTTACTTGGCCTGACCATTTGTTGGAAATTAAAAGAAACAATACGAGCCTTGTACGGTTTTAGTTGTATAACCTGCCATGGAATGTGGCGGTAACCTGCTATTGAACATGGTAGCTATAGTAGGCATACGATAATGGTCGTATGTTGGCTAAGATTTATATCATTACTTTCGAAATGTTTTCCTACACTTTGCACTTATAGTAATATTATCAAAGAAAATTTGCGTATCAAGTATGTTTGACTATCATAAGGAGAAATCTCCTCTGATTCTATGTTTGCATTGTGTTTGTGTGTGGGAGGCCTTATGTTAGTCTCATTTTCTAAAAGCATTGCGAATCTAATTTTAAAAATATTTCTTTATTTATTTTTAAGGATAAACTATTTAAGTTCTCACACCAGTCAGATGACTGACCTGGAGTTTATTGTTTCCTTCCTAAACTCTGGGTGTTCACCAATTTCCACACGGGCAGCCTAGAGTCAGGTTATCGGGTCATTCTAGATTCAGGAGTGCTATAGAGCTCAGGTGGCGAGCTGGATGGCGAGACGTATCACTTGTATATGATATTATCTTACCGCTGTAGATTCACTTGTAAGGACATGTTTTTACAATTGTCCATTATTTTGTTATGTTGTATATTGTTGTTGTACACTTTGATGATAATGTAATGTATTAACAGATATAGTTCTTTGTTTTAAAGATTATTCATTTATCTATTATATGTTGTTCCGCTGCGACTGTGAGATTATGTTATTGTTTCTGTTCTGTTTTCTTACTTCTTCTACCTCTTCTTCTTTAGCCATAACAGTTCGATTTTCCGGCATTCGATTATGCGGCATTTGATACAGTGGACGTAAGAATGCCGACCTTCGGATCCTGATAAAAATCGATATGTTACATTTGGTATCAGAGCTTATGGTTAAGTGACAACCTTGGCTCTGTTGGAGATTACTCACTAGAGATAGAGTCAGTAGTACTCTAGAATGAGTGTGAGTGTAATAATAGATATAAGCGCGTATTTGTTAGTGAATATGAAATTGTTTTGTATTTTGTTGACTTGTCGGTTGATTGTTTATAGATTCTGGTCGATGCCGTCTAGCTAACTGTTGTCGATAGGGGTTTCTAAACTCTTAAACAAGATAAACCGATGCAGTATTTTTTTTAAAATAGGGTAAATGAAATAATTTTACCCAGAACTATTTTCGTATATAAAAAGGAATGGTTTTCCATAAATTAGTATGGGATATGGATGCTTGGATGTTAGGAATTGATAATATTAAATTTTTACCATTGATTATTGAATAGGAAATCGAAATCGTGACTCCAAAGTTAAGAAATAAATTCAGATACAAATGGAAATTGCAAATGCAAATGTGATTTATAATTTGAAACGGAATTCCAGAGAAGTATTTGGAAATGTTTTGAAAAGAATTTGAAAATTTTGGAGATTTGGAAAGTTTAAATCCTTTTGGTTTGAAAATGATTCCAAAAGTTTTGAAAAAGTGTATGTAAAATTGAATTGTTTGATTGTTGAAAATGTATGAAAATATATAAGTGAATCAAAGTTGTTCGAATATAAAAACAACAATTATGAAAGAAGAAATTATATAAGCAAATGAATTATAAAGATGGAATTATAATTGAAATGATTTACAATTGTGGAATAATCTTGTATAAGTAAAAGGTAATAGTGAAATTCTATAAGCAAGATTTATAATGGGATTTATAAATAAAAGGAAAATTTTTGAAAGAATTTAAAGCACTGAATTCACTACTATTGCTGGGGAATAATAAAGGTGATGATTGCAGCATCATCAGTATCATTTTCGAGTTTCTGTGTGATGGATTTGCTACCATAGTAAATTGAAATTGAATTTTGTTGTAATAAACAAATTTGAAATTAAAATCCAAGTTGGAATTGATGAATATAAGTTATCAAGTTTTGAACTTATAATATGAGATAATAAAGATTTAACTTTGGTAAAGTTGAAATAAATTTGAATTAGTATGATAAAATATATGATGTGAAATTTAACTATATGAAGTTAAATAAATTAAATCAGATTTGGAAGTTGAATGATAAGTTGTACAACTTATTAAATGTAAGATGTAAGTAAAACCAATTATTAAAATGGTTAAACAACTTTGTTAAGCAAAACAGGGTATGAATTTGAATAAGTGATAAAATTGACTTTGGTAAAGTTAAATGGAATTTAATATGGAGTTGGAATTTGAATTTGATTTTAACTGGATTAGATATGTTGTTGAAATGGAAATTTAAGTTAAGTTAAACAAATGATGTTTAAAAGGAATATGACTTAAGTAATGTTGAATAAGGTTGATTTTGGTATCAAAATGAATTAATGAAATGAAGTCATTAAATGAATATAAACTTGAATTATATAAAGGAGATTCAACTTTATTTGTAAAATAAATTGGTAATTGAACTAATGAATTGAATATTAATCAATCGAATGTAATGAATCTACATGAAATAATGGATATAAGTGTTGATTCATTTAAGACTAATTGAATGTTAAACCAAATTGAAGGTAAACAAAGTGAATATGAATGTTGAATGTAAAGAGAATAAATTCCTTTGAATTGGATATACACGGGTTGTTAGATTATTGTTAATTGATTGATATAAATTCATATGCAATTGAATGAATAAAATTGAAAGCTACAGAAATTAAACTCAAATTGGAAGTTAAGTAAATTTAAATTGAATAGAAATTGATTGGAATTGAAAGTGAACAAATGTGAATGTAAATTAGTGAATGTAAACTAACTGAGAATGAATAACTGAATGTCGTTGTATATAAATTGGTTGTAAACAATTACAAGTAATGTCGAAATCACATAAGTTGCTTATAAACTTGCTTAGTATGCATTTCTTTTAATATGCATGTGTTGTAGTTGTTTAAAAGAGTAAAATGTTAATAACTTCTTATATATGACACTTACGTGTTTATATTGAGTAAGTACAGGTACCGGGGCTACCGTTAGCGGGATTTAATTGCGCAAAATGCTAAATAAATAACTTCTTTGCTTAAAATTGCTAAAAAGGTACGCCTACGTAATAAAAATAGGAAATATGAACTGTTTTTTTGTTTTCCGGCTGTGTGGGTCGATGTATATATATTTATATCTGTTGTGATATTATAAAAGCTCCTCTATACAAAGGAGGTTATGGCAAAATTTTCTGAAAATTTAAGGCGTTAGAAAATTTTCGGGAAATTTTGGAAGAATTTTTTTTTTGTGAACACTAAGATTTGATTTGAATTAAAGGTTAAACGATATAGTTGATTTTGAAAAGATAACTATATATGGATTTGAAAACTTAGTGAGTATTTTGTAATAATTTTAACTATTGAATTTTTGGAAAAGTTAAACACTTAAGAGATTTGTAAATCAAATTTGAACGGTTTGTCTTGAAAAGTTAACGGATTTCAAAACTTCTTCTTACTTGGTAATTTCGAGGACGAAATTCTTTTAAGGGTTGAAGATTGTAAAGAGCCAGGATTTCTGTCATTTGAAATTTAGATATTTAATTGATTTTGAATATCAACAAGTGAAATTTGTAGGTCGCATAAATTTTATTTCGAATATCTAGATTTAATTGGATAATTAAATCGACAATTTAATATTTGAAATAACAGAAATAATTGGAAATTTGGTTTATGTGATTAAAAATGATTTATAAAGTCATACTAAATCATATTGGAGTTAGAACAATGTTTGTGAACTTTTAAAATTGAATTAAAATTAATTTGTGAAAATTGAATATTTTAATATTTAATCGACTAGTGAAAATAGTCATTTTTCAACAGTCTCGGATTTTGACAAAAATAGTTTCTTCGGATCCGTAACGTTATACTATTGTAAGGTTTCAAATTTCGTATCAATCGAATTTACGGTTTGTCCGGGGTAAGCCAAAACGCACAGAAATTGGTTTAATCGATTTAATTCAAATTTGATCGTTTATTTCCGTAACTCGCACAGATGATCAAATTGGCTCTCGATATCTATTCCATTGTGTCCGGAACGCGGGGTTAACCCTAGAAAAGCCGGTCACCGCACGAGATTTGGAGTTCGGAAAAGTCGGGTGAATAGTTTTTTGCGAAAATTTCTATAAAAGGACTCATCCACCTTCACATTTGCAAACAAGAAAACCCTGATTCTACCTTCAGCCACCACCATCAAAATGAATGGCCGAAATTTTGTTTCTTTCCTCTCTAATTTTCTTTCAATCCATTAGCAATCAAGCAAAACTGCCAACTACAAAATGGAAGATGGCATCGAGATCTATAATTTGAACGGTGGGGATCGAGTATTATGCGGTGGATCGTCGGCAATTGGAGCTTGAAGGCCGCACGTCTCGGCACAAATTTCAAGATCCTGGGGAGGCCGAGTTCAATGTTGTTTATGGTGGTGGTAGCA
The DNA here is from genome assembly GCA_030765085.1 of Allium cepa. Lineage (NCBI taxonomy): Eukaryota > Viridiplantae > Streptophyta > Magnoliopsida > Asparagales > Amaryllidaceae > Allium > Allium cepa. The sequence continues at coordinate 541,083,574 of CM060939.1, forward strand.
TTTGTGATGAGCTTCGACGTGAAGGTCTCTGATCGTCTTCAAGCGGCTCGTAGTGGTCGCGTGATTTAGGGCAAGGGTGGCGGCTAATGGGTTCAATGGTTGCGTTTTTTATTGAAGGGGGGGGGGAAGAAAAAGGGGACGGCCCAGATGCTAGAAGATTGAAAGGAACGACTCTGATTGGATTAGCTTATAAATTTAACAATAAAATTGTAAATTAATATATAGTTAAATTCATGTAAACTTTAAATCGCCATAACTTTTTCATACGAGGTCGAAAAAGCACGAAACGAGTTGGGTTGGGTTCGTTTTGCCGAGCATTACGCAATGGAGCTGGTTTGGAGTCGTTTGGAGCTAGTGATAATTTCGGGTAAAATTAAATGCACGTTTAATTTTATTCGAAATAAAACGCTACAACTGTTATCGGAAACTCAAGGTGAGAACTTCTCACTCAATCGAAATTGTTTCGATTTAAATTTTAAATAGTTAGATTTAAAATTGTTTGATTGTGTGATTGAATGATAAATTGTTATCTATTATTTCGAAATAGACCCTATGCGCTGTATATTAAGCGGAGGTTATTTATTAAAAACATATACCGCGATAATTCCATCTTGATATGGAATTGGTATTATATATGTACTTGGAGTTGATTTTCTCGCATTATATATCGGATGAGACTCTATTGCGCTGCATAATAGCGGATAATATTTATATAAACCCATGTACCACGATTTTCCGTATTAGAACGGAATTGGTATTGTGCTAACATCTGTGGATGCAAGGAAACAGGTTGGAGGGATCCAACTGGATTCCTCACCCATATTGATTTATTTACAGATATTGTGATATATTCTGTTATCATATTGATATATGATGTTTGGATGCCGTGATTGTTATATTTAGTGCCGTTGCAGCATTGGGCCTATTTTTGGAGTTTTAAAAATGTTAAAGTAACGATTTCAAATTTAAAAGGATTTTTTAAGTGATTTTTGGAAGTATACGTTTTATTTAAATTTTTGGAATTTATTTATTTTAAATAAATAAACATTATAATTTTAATGTTATAAAAATTATGATTTTTGTGAAATATAACCGAAAGGTGATTTCTGAAATATGGAGTTAATGAATTTTATAAATAGTTTAAATTGGGATTTCTGAATTATTATAAACGGTTTATATAAAAGGTTTATAAAATTGATATTTATAAATTAAAATATTGAAATTTTAAAACGAGTTTTTATAAGTGTTAAAATCAAATATAAATGGATTTCGATTAGTAAATGAAATTTATAGATTATAAATTGTGAAGTTATAAAATGAATAGATTTTGTAAAATAAAAGATTTATAAGTAATTAACTTATAAATTGGATTTTGGCGTTTAAATGAGATATAGATAGAATTTGTTAATAAAGGGATTTTATAAGTTGAAGTTGTTATAAAATATAAATGGAATTTATAAACGTTGTTTATAAATACGAAATTGACTTATTTTGATAAGTCAATTATTTTAGATTTTCAAAGGTGATTATCCACGATTTTGGACATGGATAATCCTTTAAAATAAAATGTGTAGAAATGATGAATTTGGTTAACGAAGTATATTCATGATTTTGGATAGTGGATAATATGTTAAAGAAATGTTTTGGGGAAGTGATATTTTAAATGGAATTAAAACGATTTGAAGTTGTTTTAAAATGTATTAAGTGTCGAAATCATAGATTTCAACATTTATTGTTGAAATAGACGTTTTCGAGAAATAAGCAAAAGATGGACTATAACAATGTTGTTATAGTAAATGATTTCCGAAAGGAATATTTTATATAGTATTGTAATTTATATATCTATCTTAATTTCGAATCCCTATACTAGTTATTTTGGGTTGTCGTAACGATGTTTTACGCAACATTCATTTTGGCTCAAATGTATGTGTTTAATAGAATGTTTTCCTTAACAGAATAAAATATATACTTAATCGTGTTTTAAGTATATTGAATATTTTCTAAGTATTGAAAATAAATGGATTTGTGAATTACTTATTGTTAAATAAGTATGGAAATGTTTTCCAATATGAAGTGAAATGTTTTGGGTTTTTATATTTTAAAAGATAAATTGAAAATGGATAAGTATTTGGAAATGTTTTGCAATGTTGAATTTGAAATGGTTTAGAGAATATATCTTTTTAAAGATAGATTGAAGTGAATATCTGGCAAGTTATTAATTTATGGAAGATTAATAAAAAGGGCCTAGTGATTGTTATGGTGCTGGATATTTGTTTGTTGGCCTTGATAGTTAATAACACTATCAATATTTACCTTTAAATGGGTATTTGATGTGATTTGCTTGAATTTGAATGCTACACTTATTTTTAAAATAAGCGCTTGTTATTCGGTTTTACCGGGAGAGGACCTTTGTGTCATATATCCCATTCCGAATAATGTATGTCGTAATGGATAGCATTTGGAGACCGGTGTTGAAGACCGGATATTTATGAAAAAGGAAGGATTACCGTCGAATGTTTCTGCATCGGCTGATCTCTGATATAGAGATTTTATCACCCTTTGTGATGGGAAGTCCGGTCGTGATCAGTGAATACCCGGATTGCAAGGGCTTCTTTGGAAGTGCCTTCGGTTCTGTTCGAACTCAGAATGGACTTGTATGGATGTGTGTCTGACATTACAATTTGAGATGTAAAGCTGGTTTCTATCAAATATATTTCTGTTGGTGGCGAAGAATTTATTCTCTTAGCTTAACACCCTTCTCTGAGACGTACGAGCTCAGAGGTTATGTAGTTGATGGTTACTAGTGATATGTTCCCAAATTGGTAATGTGGCATACGAAGTGTTGTTGAGTATTTGTTGATCAAAGCATGGCTTTTGTATAAAGTGTAGCTTTGTGGATGAGACTTCGTCGGACCTCACACCCCGAAAATGGTCAAAACAGGAAAGATGCAGCAAGGTTATTAGGGGATCGCGCCTCCTTAGTGTATGTCATTTCCTTCTGGATAGAGGTTGTATTATGGTATGGAGCCCTGATACTTAACCCATGTTGTTGCTGCAAACTTATTACTTTGTTATTGTTCGTGAATCCCGGGATTTAGGTCGGTTACGACCGGGGGATGGCATATTCGTGTCAGTAGTTACCCAGCTAGGGGTAACCCGGCCTTGTGTTGGCAGAGATCCGGTTAGGTTCTCGGGGCATCTTTCCAGAGGCGTACCTATGTGGCAATGGGAAGTTCCTTAGCCTGACCATTTGTTGGAAATCCAAAGAAACAATACGAGCCTTGTACGGTTTTAGTTGTATAACCTGCCATGGAATGTGGCGGTAACCTGCTATTGAACATGGTAGCTATAGCAGGCATACGATAATGGTCGTATGTTAGCTAAGATTTATGTCATTACTTTCAAAATGTTTTCCTACACTTTGCACTTATAGTAATAATATCAAAGAAAATTTACGTATCAAGCATGTTTGACTATCATAAGGAGAAATCTCCTCCGATTCTGCATTTGCATTGTGTGTGCGTGCGGGAGGCCTTATGTTAGTCTCATTTTCTAAAAGCATTACGAATCTAATTTTAAAAATATTTCTTTATTTATTTTTTAGTATAAATTGTTTAAGTTCTCACACTAGTCACATGACTGATCTGGAGTTTATTGTTTCCTTCCAAAACTCTAGGTGCCCACAAATTTCCACACAGGCAGCCTAGAGTCAGGTTATGAGGTCATTCTGGATTCAGGAGTGCTATGGAGCTCAGGTGGCGAGCTGGATAGCGAGACGTACCACTTGTATATGATATTATCTTACCGCTGTAGATTCACTTGTAAGGACATGTTTTTACAACTGTCCATTATTTTGTTGTGTTGTATATTGTTGTTGTACACTATGATGATAATGTAATGTATTAACTGATATAGTTCTTTGTTTTAAAGATTATTCATTTATCTATTATATGTTGTTCTGCTGCGACTGTGAGATTCTGTTATTATTTCTGTTCTGTTTTTTTACTTCTTCTATCTTTTTCTTCTACCTCTTCTTCTTTAGCCATAACAGTTCGATTTTCTGGCATTCGATTATGCGGCATTTGATACAGTGGACATAAGAATGCCGACCTTCGGATCCTGATAAAAATCTATATGTTACAAATCTGCTCAGCGCGGCCACCTTTCCGTTCAAGCTTTGCTCCTGCTTTATGGTTCTGGGCACTTGTATATCACGGATGGCGTAAATCTTTTCTGGGTTAGCCTCGATTCCTCGTGCAACCACAGTGAAACCAAAAATCTTTCCTAACTCTATGCCGAATGAACACTTCAAAGGATTAATCTTCATTCCATATTGTCTGAGTATGTCAAACGTCTCCGTTAAGTCTCGGATGTGGTCATTTGACTACCGCAACTTCACGAGCATGTCATCCACATAAACTTCCATCGTTTTACCAATCTGGTCTTTGAACATCCGATTCACCTGACGCTGATAAGTTGCTCCTGCGTTTATCAATCCAAAGGGCATCACTACATAGCAATACGACCCAGCGCTTGTGACAAAACTGGTGTGTACTTGGTCTGGGAGGTGCATCAGGATTTGGTTATATCCAGAGTACGCATCCATAAATGATAGTAACTCATGCCCGGCAGTTGAATCGACCAGCTGGTCAATCCTAGGCAACGGGAAACTATCCTTCGGGCATGCTTTGTTTAAATCAGAATAATCGACACAAGTTCTTCATTTTCCATTCACTTTCTTTACTACCACCGGGTTAGAAACCCATTCAGGGTAGAGGGCGTCACGGACGAACCCATTGGCTTTGAGTTTGTCCACCTCCTCTTTGAGAGCCACGGACCTCTCTGGGTCCATGCCTCTCCTTTTCTATTTCATAGGAACATGTCTTGGGTCAATGTTCAACATATGATTCGCGATTGTAGGAGAAATCCCGCACATGTCAGAATGTGTCCAAGCGAAGACATCAAAATTCGCTTAGAGGATGTCAGTGAGGTTCTCGGCCACCATAGGGTCGATTTGTGATCCAATTTTAAGAATTCGTGATAGGTTGTTCTGGTTGGCATGGAGATGGCCCACGCCTGGGGTTCGATGTCTCTTGTCTTCCGTCTTGTGGGTATTTGACGAACTCCTACAGCTTCTTCTGTCTAATCAGCTTTTTTATAGCGTCATGGAGGTGTCTGCATTCCTCTATGTTGTGCCCATAAGACTCGAAAAAGCGACAGTACTTCCCAGTCCGCTTTTGTTCCTCCGTTGATTCCTTTGGGCGTGGTTTCCTATACTGAAAAGTGTTGCAAGTTGACAAATAGATGTTCTCAAGTGATGCGTTGAGCGGGGTGTATTCATTGTAGGTCGGGATCCTTGGCTTCCATTTCCCTGTCACTCTTTTCTTTCTGGGATTTCCACCTCCGGATCCTTTAGACTGCCCAGGCTTGTTTTGGACGTTGACTTGAGCTTTCCCCGAATCATTGCCGGTTTGCTTCATGGCGACGGTACACTTCACAGTTTCCTATGCAGGCCCTGGTGCCTTGTCTCGTCTTGTCCATCAAGCTTCTTCCCTTCTTATGAACTGATGAGATTTCGAGTAAAAACGTTCCAGCATGGCTGGGGGCTTTCCCACCAACCAATCTCCGAATTCAGAATCTGGATCCACTCCATACATTACCGCCATCAAAATTGCCTGGTCGTTTGGATTGCTCACTTCGGTAGCAGCAACATGAAATCTCTGCAAGTATGCTTTCAACGACTCTCCTGGAGCTTCGATTACGCTTGATAAGGACATCACATCCTTTGGACGAGTGGTGTGTATCCTGAATTGATCTATGAATTTCATTGTCAATTTGTCAAAGCTAGATATAGATCGTGGGGGAAGTTAAGTAAACCACATGGTGGCATTTCCGGACAGAGTGATTGGGAAGCACCTACACATGGTTACATCATTAGCTCTTGTAGAATCGATCATCTATCCGTACCTCATTACATGCTGCTTGGGATCAGTCTTCCCTTCGTAGACTGGGATAGTCGGCATATTGAACTTCTTGGGGTACTCATCCAGCAGGATACCAACCGTAAAGGGAGTATGCCTTCTGGACACTCCCCAATCTTCATTGGACAAGCCTTGGTTTTCTCTCATCAACTGCCTGACCATAGCTGTTAAGTCCGGAGTTTGTATGGAGGATGGAAGGTTGGGTTCTGTTCCACGGGACCGTGCAGGTTGATGTCCCGCCTGATTTGGGTCTTGGAGATTCGGGTATCCGGTCTCTTCGCGGGCTTGATTCCCAACGCTCTCTTGTGCACCTTCGTCCTTACGGTGTCTACGCCTAGGAGGTTCGTCATCTGACGTTGAACTATCAGATTCAGAATAAGAGGCAGGGTTACCTCCCGCATTCTAGCGCTGCTGTTGAGCATGCTGAGTCATGAGGTTAGTGATGGCTTAACTCTGCTCAGCAAGTTGCCTTCTACTTTCCTTTATTTCTCTTATCAAGTCGTTGAACTTTGTTCGGGAAACGACTTTCGCTTGGTTTTGGGTGGAGGGCCCTGCACCTCTAGTTGCTTGCTAATTTCTAGGTCCAACTTGTTGTATGCTAGCAGTTTCGTGGACATCTGCGTTATGGGAGGCCGATCTGGTTCGTGGTCTTTCCATGGTAGAGTTGTTGGATATAACTCTGAATAGAATCAACGGATGCCTTGTCAATGATCTTGGATATCCTCCGGGGGATTTATGCAATCCAGTAGCTACAAAGCAGATCCTAACAGCCTGAGAATTCAATTCTGAGTGAAAGCACCAAAATGTTAGCATCAAAATTGTCACTAACACCCTTAGATAGATTGTGTAGAGAGATTAATGAAGAAATTAAATTAAAATAGAGAACAATATGTAAATTTCAGTGCATAGAACAAGGACACCAAATTTATAGTGGTTCGGCGTAACTGCCTACGTCCACTTTGAAGTTGATTTCTATTGATTTCCTTGATAGTTGATCACAGATACAGTCCGTTTCTAATTACTTGAATACAATTGCAAAACAAAAGATTAAGTCTTGAGTGACTGTTGAATGCGGTAGAGTTTCCCCAGTGTTCCCAGAAAAACTGACCCTTTTCACTGTGCCCCTGCCTCTCTATTTATAGACGAAGGTGGGTTAGACTTCCCTGGTGGGCCTGGTATCTGGATATCACGGCCCAAATGGAGTAGACTCTGTGTGCCTAACCAAACATGCCGAACAGCCGAATGTCGATCCATCATCTTCATGCCGAATGATGCGGTGTTGCGTGGAAAGAGTAGGCCGAGCAATCAATCGAAGCCGGATGAGATTGAAAGAGTGTCGAACAATCTTTTAGTTGCCAAACATTCTCGGGAGGCCGAAAAATCTCTGGATGCCGAACGATCTTACGCTGAGCGTCCTTGGTATGCCAAACGTTCTTGGGAGGCCGAACAATCTCTGGATACCGAACGATCTTATGCCGAGCGTCCTTGGTATGTCGAACGTTCTTGGGAGGCCGAACAATCTCTGGATGCCGAACGATCTTATGCCAAGTGTCCTTGGTATGCCGAACGTTCTCAGAAGGCCGAACGATATACACTGCCGAACGTTTCTCAATGCTGAACGCTTCTGGATGCGGAGCGCTCCTTCATGCCGAGCGTTTCTCAATGCCAAACGCTTCTGGATGCCAAGCGCTCCTTCATGCCAACTGTTCCTTCATCGCGAGCATTTCTCAATGCCGAATGCTTTTGGATGTCGAGTGCTCCTTCATGCCGACCGTTCCTTCATGCCGAGCGTTTCTTCATGCCGAACGCTTCTGGATGCCGAGCGCTCCTTCATGTCGGCTGTTCCTTCATGCCGAGCGTTTCTCTGAGGCCGAATGATACATATATTTCCGAGCAGTGCGCAAATGCCGAGTACCTAGTTGCCTGGTCAAATCCCCAGGAAACACTTGCCCCCCAAAGTGTATCGCGTGACCGAACGTGATACGCTTTGAACTACGAGTCCTTTGTGCTTCGCTTAGAACCTTGGCCAATTACTCTTGGAGGTTGTTTTCTAGTGAGTACCGGGTGGGATGGAATGTGCCGATCATAACGCGAATGTCGAGCGATACAACCGAAGCCGAACATCCCATGTACATCGAGGGAAATGAAAGCCGATGTCGAACGATGCTGCTTTGATCGGTTCTACCGGTCATTGTCGCTTCGACTTCTTCTTCTTCCCTATAAAGGTCAGAACGTTCCTTCTTCTTCTCTTTCCAATTTTTTACCTCTGCTAACTTGTATTTGCTAACCTCGCCAATTCACAGCCTCCAAAGATTCAACAATCCTTTCCAAGTCTCGATTTACTAACTAGGTATCGATTCTTCTATCTAAATCCTTTCCATAACTAAAAAGCTTTTATGCTCAAGTTCATAGAGGAACCGTAACCGATAGGTGTATGGAAGAGTCGAGTCTCGGTTTAGGATATTTTTAGAGTTTTTAAATGATGAGGAGGAAAGGAGGTGTAACTAGAGACGAACGTACAAGGGAGCTGTTGGGAATTGTATTGTAATTCGGCACGGTTCCCTTGTGTCGAACGAGATTGGAGGGAAAAGGAATAAAGGAGGAGTAGGAGGTGGTTAGAATGCCATACGACATTGACTGGCGTGACTTGTCGAACGACTTGTCCTTGTTGTTCGGCGTGGATGGAGGAAGAGAGGAAAAAATGAAATCATAGTTAAGGATGGAGTGCCGAGTGTTAGGGCTCGGCATAACTTTTTGGTTCGGCATGACTCGTCACATGCCGAGCAGTGGGATAGAGGGTTAAGGAGGAAGTATGAATTAGGTAGGATGCCGAACGTTACTTTGGCCGAGCAGAACTTAGATCGGTCGTTACTTAGGCCGAACGATAGCTTGTCCGGTCGACAGTTAGGCCGAACAACATTTAGACCGATCAATCATGACTGCCAGCCCATATCTCAGCCGAACAATTACAAATGCTGAACCATGTTTTACAGGCCGAACACTTATGGATGCCGAACCATTTTTTAGCCGAAGAGAACTTAGGTTGAATGATCATTTGCCTTTATTAATCATATAAGAAAACAAGGGAAGAGACTCCAGCATACTAGTATATCGAATTGATCCGGACTGATAACTTAAATTGATAAGATAAGACAAATGCTTTTAACTCGTAGTGCCAATATCCGAGTCCAAAATTGAAAACATCGCAACGCTGGTTTTCGAAGATGGTCAACGATGACGGTCTTCGAAGGCGACAGTCCCAAGCTCAACTTTATATCATTAAGTCTATGACTCATAATCTCTCAGCACTTACACACGAATGATCGCACTAGTTCAGATAGACCGGGACCGTCCACCAGACAAGAGGTTGTGGATGTTTCAAATCCGTCAACCTCCCCTGCACGTAACTTAGCCCCCGACGCTTTGGAGGCAGAAATTCTCTTGGATAATCCTGTTGATTCACAGACTTCGAAGGTCAATGAAGTTGCGCTCCGACGAATACGCTCCATCCACGGGATCCCTTTTGACGACGCGTTGGTTCCCTCGGGGCACGATCATCCACACTTGCCCCCGGTTGGATACACGGCATGTAATAAATTCATGGGCTGGGTTGGCAGCGTGCCACCGTTCAGTTTATTTCTTCAGGATGTGCTGCAATACATTGACATTGCCCCGTCGCAATTGCACCCGAACGGCCACGCTTTCATCTATGGCACTTATATCCTCTTCACGACCGTCCTCTCCAGGCCTCCAACTTCGGACGACATCAAATACATTAATATGATCAAGAAGCGGAGAGATAGCCCCTCTTTTGTGTTCCTCGAACCGCACCACAAATGCCAGATTTTAACCGGGCGTGGAGCAAGTTTTCCCTGTACAAACCGGAATGGTTCTATGTGCGTTACCCTCCGGGTTTCGCGAGGAGATGGGTTGAAGGAAGTAAGTCTTCTTCTTGAAATGACACTCATGTTTGGTCGAAGCTATGCCTTTTCTAACTCTTGTTTCATCTTCTCAGGTATCGATCCATGTCCTGACGGTCGCAGATATTCTGAGGCCGTTGAAGCTATTAGAGCTCTTCCCGTCGAAGAACGAGACATCAGAACACTCATTTCAAATGAGTCACTATTGAGGTTCGGACTGTTAGTAGAAGGTCGTCGGGTAAGCCTTCCTAAGGGCGTCTCCATACCCAAGCCCGGATCCGGTAAAGGGAAAAAATTAGCTGAGTCGTCATCACTTCGCGCCCCTGATGCACAGGAAGAGGAGGAAATTCAATGGAATGAAACACCCAAAGCACAAGGTGATAACTTGGGTCTCGTTCAGGATCCAATAGTCGAAGTGCACGATATCGAAACGTCATCCTCCCCTTCAAAGAGGAAAAGGGATTGATGTACAAGATTAGGAAGGAGAAGGTTGGCGGAACTTCAAAAGTTACGCTCATTCCAACGGAGAAAGAGGCCTCTTTACAGCGTGTAGAAAGTTCTTTAAAGGGCCTACCGAACCTCTCCATTCCCGATGACCTGCTCAATTATGACTTTGACGATCCGGAAGCATTTCAACTTCACTCGTCCATCGGAGGCGATGCGGGCGCTCTGGCCCAGAGTCAGGGAGAGAAAACTCCCATTAGTAAAGCAACTGGTCCGTCGGGGGGAAACACTACGACATGCATAAACACGTGCACTTCAATTTGCACTTAGATTTTGGTCGTCGCGCTACTCTTCTCATTGTTAACTCTTCCTCAAATTTTGTACAGGTGGCATGGGACGTACACATGGCATTGATCGCCTCCACGGGTCGTCTGTTTTATATCACTCCGGGCGTGATTTAGGTTCTGGGAGATGTCGGGATAGTGACGATGATGGCGATAGGGATTACCATTCTCGGGACTCATCATCTCGGAAGAAAACATGCTATCAACCCAAGTACCACCATCATCCCTCTTCTCATTCGGAACCAAGCAAAGACAAGCGCGGCCATAAGGGGTCGCAATCCGATATCCCCCGAGATCAACACTCTGACTTTTCTACCACTCAACAGTCCCGAGATCCTCGCAGGAGGGATGAACTTTCTAAGCCGTCTCCTCCTGCTCCTTCAACAGATCCAACCATGTCGGAGAGGCTGGCCGAGCATAAGGAAAAATTTCCAAAAATATGCTTTGATGGCCTAAAATTCCTCCCGACGATTCATCCTATCCCCAGTCATGTCAAGCAGAGCGCCATCGCCTGTACCAACGACGTCTATATTCAACATGACGCGTTTGTTCACTTGGCTGAAAACTTTTTCGAAGTCTCCGTGGAGCGCCAACATGAAATCGATCGCCTAAATTTTGAGGCTATCCACGACAAAGACAACATTAAGGCTCAGGACGAAAAAATCGCAACTTACAAGTTTGAACTTGAAGTCGCCCATCAGAGCGTCAAGGACACCGTTGAGGCCGTCACTTGTCTGGAATTAACTCACAAGAAAGAGCTCGACGAGGCGGTTCAACGCTGTAGGGCTTTGGCTCTAGAGAAGGACTCGGTTCAAAAGGAGAGGGACGCATTCAGCCTCCGAGTCAAGGAACTTGAGGAGCATCTCCGCAGAGAGAAGGAAGAGAAAACGACAGCCTAAGAGGAGTCACAACGATACTGTGATGAGATCGTTGCCAATCGACTCTTGAAAGAAAAACTTGAGGGCGAGCTTTGCAGAGTCGAAGCGTTAAAGAGTGAGGCCCGTGAAAAGGGCAAGAAGATAGCGTCCATTGATATCGACTCGCGTCTTGAGGCGGCTAGAGAAGAAGGCAGGGAGGAGGTCAAAAATATGTTTGACCCGCTAATTGCCGAGTTCAATGCCCGCGTTCTCATGCATCAAGACTTGACTTTCTTGGGCGAGGGTTATCTTGAATCTCTGGCCGAGGCGTGGGAGACTTTAATCGAAATCGGAAAGGCCGAGCACGGTACCAAAGAGATCGACGAGGGGGCCTTGATAAAAGAATTCCTCAAGGGGAACGAGCCTTCCGATTTGTCAGCAACTAAAGCTATTTATTTCAAAGGCTCCCCCTCAAAGAAAGGGAGAGAAGTGATTACCGGCTTATCCGGGGTTGTGCCTCCAGCTCATGCGCCTACTCGATTGGCCAATCGGCCGATACTCGATCCCTTTGAGTAGCATATCGGTTACAATCCGGAGGACCCTGGCCTTGGCGTCCATATTCTATCTCCCATTCCGTAGGGTGAAACCCTCTTGACGGCCGAGAGCCTGCCGGAGCCTGGTAGATAACTCTTCACTTCAAAATTTCAAAAGTCGTCATTCTTTATGAAGGACTATTGTATTCGAATGCTTGTTTTTCATGATTTTGCATAGGCCGTTCTGATCCCGGACCCACTTCGAGGAGAGATGTTGCCAAGGAGGTGGAGGAAAAGATAGGTGAGCCCACTCAGACAGGAGAGGCTTCCGGGCCAGATGCTCAGGTGATTGGAGCGCTGGATGAAGATAAATCTGAGACTTCTTCTCCCATCGAGGGAAGTTATGAAGTAGAGATTATAGGCGCCTCCGAACACACATCTGAGCTAAGCATGAAGGAGCGGCTCGAGAGGGCGAAGAGAGAGATGGCTGAGATCAAGGTCGAGCCTCGAGTTGTGGACCCAGACGATCCCTTGCACAAGCCATTGAAGGTCATTCTCCCTGGCAGGTCCAAACCCGTGGATGTTCCCCGTACTTCTGCAGCTGCTACCTCTCCATCAAAGAAGATTACCAAGGGTAAACGCATAGGGGAGGAGTCGTTCGAGAAGACCACGGAGGTGAGGAAGTCGAAGAAGCACAAGAAGTGACCATTACTCGTGTTCAACGAGAGTTAGTTTAAGTTATGTAATTATTTCCATCTACTTCCGTAGTCTTTGTAAATAGATTGTCTACTCCTAACTTTGTAGTAAAAAATTTGTCTGAATAAAGCTTAGTTCTTTGTCTTTCAAAAGGCTCTTGTCGTTCAATTTTTGTATGATTGTGATTTAAATCCGAGCCATTGTGAACAACATGGACTTCTCGGTTCACCTTCGTATAGCTCGAAGATTCTTCGAGAGTTGTTCATTCTTCCTTCTGTGCTTCAAGCACTTAGAATATTTCTTAGTTCGCACATCGGGGACTTTGAGTACACCAGTCCGCGCTCTGGGGACTTGGAGATTTGAGTCGATTATACTCGAGTCCGCGCTCCGGGAACTTAGAGTACTCCAGTCTGCACTTTGGGGATTTAGGGATTTTGATTCGTTTATACTCAAGTCCGCGCTCCAGGGACTTAGAGTACTCCAGTCCACACTCTGGGGACTTAGCGATTTTGAGTCGATTATACTCGAGTCCACGCTCTGGGGACTTAGAGTACTCCAGTCCACACTCCGAGGACTTCGAGATTTTGAGTCGTTTATACTCGAGTCCTTACTCCGGGGACTTAGAGTACTCCAGTCCGCACTCCGGGGACTTGGAGATTTTGAATTATTTGCACGTGTTCGTACGTCAGCCAGAATAATACGGTTTCGTTTTCCTGTCACAGGATCATCATATGCAGAAACATTAGTCATTTATGGAAAAGATGGCTTCAAGCCTTTATTAATGAGAGCAAGCTGGATTGTATTATTACATGCCAAGAACTAGAAATAAAAGCATACTAGAAATAAGTGCAACTAATACATGAAAGAAATAGACTAAGTATAATAATGCCGAAAGTGCTCGTTGTTTCATGCTCGGGGGAGTGTCGCACCATCGACGGTCACTAGCTTGAAAGTTCCTTCTCCAAGCTTCCTTCGATGACGTATGGACCTTCCCATGCGGGATTCATATGAGAATGGATCGGAAAAAATCGTTTCAAAACGAGGTCTCCCAAACTAAAAATTATTGGTCGGACCTTCTCGTTATAATATTTAGCGACTCTATGTCTGTATGCGGCCGCTCTCAAATTGGCTTCTTCGCGTTTTTCATCAATGAAGTCCAACGATTCCAATAAAAGATTCTGGTTCGACTCGGGGTCTTAATAAGTTACCCGGTGTGATGGAACTTCAAGTTCCATGGGTATGACAGCTTCTGTGCCATATGCCAATGCAAATGGAGTGTGGCCAGTCGCGGTCTTGTGGGTGGTCCTGTAGGCCCAAAGTGCTGTTGGAAGTTCATCCACCCACTTGCCTCTAGAATTTTTCACACGTTTTTTCAATATGGACTTGATTATCTTATTTACGGCTTCCACTTGTCCGTTGGCTTTCGGGTGAGCAACCGCTGCAAACTTCTTTTCAATGCCATACTTCAGACAAAATTCTTTGAACTCCTTACTTTCGAATTGAGTCCCATTGTCTGTAATGATGGTCCGTGGAAGGTTAACATGGCTAGAGGCTCTGCTTCTGCCCATTTGGTGAAGTAGTCAACCGCAACTATTGCATATTTTGCTCCACCTTTGGCTATGGGTAAAGAACCAACTAGGTCAATTCCCCACATCGCAAATGGCCAGGGACTAACCATTTGCATGAGTTCCGTTGGCGGAGCTCTCGGGATTTTTTCATATATCTGGCATTTATCACATCTTCTCACATAGTCTGCAGCATCCCGATTCACAGTTGGCCTGTAGTATCCATAATGGAGGATCTTCTTTGCTAATGTCTGCTCCCCAGTATGGTCGCTGCACTCCCCTTCATGGACTTCCTCCATGACTCGTTTTATCTCACCATGGGCAATGCATCAGAGTAGTGGGGTCGCGAATCCCTTTCGATACATTATTCCATCCTGTATTACATAACGAGAGGCCTTACGAAGGACTTGTCGTCTTTCACTCCTTTCTTTGGGTAAGATCTCGGATAGCAAGTACTGCTGGATTGGGGTCATCCACGATTCCTTCTCGATTTCTGTTTCTAACATGAAATCTACCTCCATAATATCTATACTCGGGGTATGGAGGGTCTCAACAGGAAATAATCCCATTTGTCATGCTTCGCCTGTGCATGCGAATTTTGTCAATGAATCGGCTGCTTTGTTTCGCTCACGCGGGACATGTGAAATATCATAATACACGAGATTTGCTAGCAGCTCCTGAACTCGAACCAAATATGGGGCAAGTCTCTTCCCCTTTGCTTGGTAGTCTCCTCGCACTTGGTACACCACCAGTTGCGAGTCACTGAAGATTTCAACCGATCTTACTCTCAGTTCTTTGATAAGTTTCAAGCCGGCGATCAACGCTTCATATTCGGCTTCGTTATTTGTTGCTGTGAATTCGAGCTTCAAAGCGTAGCAGACTGACCGGTTCTCAGGAGTTACAAGAACTATGCCAACCCCCGAACAACGGACGTTAGATGCCCCATCGGTGTACATCTTCCATCGAATGGGAGGTATGACATTGTGGTCGTTTGATTCGTCAGTCATAGTAAATTCAGCAATGAAGTCAACTAGTGCTTGTCCTTGTATGGCCCTTCGCGGTAGGTAGGTAATTTCGAACTGACTTAACTCAATATTCCATTTAAGCATTCTCCCAGAAGTTTCTGGTCGTTGCAGTATCTGCCGCAAAGGTTGATCAGTGTAGACACTGATCGAGTGTGCCTGACAATACGTGCGAAGCTTGCGTGATGCAATCACCAAGCAATAGGCTAGTTTTTCAATCTTTGGATAATTTCTTTCTACCCTCATCAAACGTTTACTAACATAGTACACTGGATTTTGAACCCGGTCTTCCTCGTGAACCAAGGTTGTACTGGTAGCGTGCTGGGATACAGCCAAGTATATATACAACATTTTGTGGTCTATTGGTTTCGACAATACCGAGGGACTTTCTAAGCGCCTTACAAGAGCTCTGAATGCTTCCTCACAGTCGGATGTCCACTTGAAATTCCTCTTTCCTTTCGTTATGACATCGAAGAAAGGAATACACTTGTCTGTGCCCCTGGATATGAATCGGCTCAACGCGGCCACCTTTTCGTTCAAGCTTTGCACCTGTTTTATGGTTCTGGGCACTTGTATATCACGGATGGCTTAAATCTTCTCCGGGTTAGCCTCGATTCCTCATGCATTCACAATGAAACCCAAAAACTTTCCTGATGCTACGTCGAATGAACACTTCAAAGGATTAATCTTCATTCCATATTGTCTATGTCAAACGTCTCCGCTAAGGATGTGGTCGTTTGACTGCCGCAACTTCACGAGCATGTCATCCACATAAACTTCCATCGTTTTACCATTCGTCTGGTCTTTGAACATCCGATTCACCATATGCTTATAAGTTGCTTCCATGTTATTCAATCCAAAGGGCATCACTACATAGCAATACAACCAACGCTTGTGACAAAACTGGTGTGTTCTTGGTCTGGGAGGTGCACCGGGATTTGGTTATATCCAGAGTACGCATCCATAAATGGTAGTAACTCATGCCCGGTAGTTGAATCGACCAGCTGGTCAATCCAAGGCAACGTGAAACTATCCTTCGGGCATGCTTTGTTTAAATCAGAATAATCGACACAAGTTCTCCATTTTCCATTCGCTTTCTTTACTAGCACCGGGTTAGAAACCCATTCAGGATAGAGGGCGTCACGGACGAACCCATTGGCTTTGAGTTTGTCCACCTCCTCTTTGAGAGCCACGGACCTCTCTGGGTCCATGCCTCTCCTTTTCTACTTCATAGGAACATGTCTTGGGTCAATGTTCAACATATGGTTCGCGATTGTAGGAGAAATCCCGCACATGTCAGAATGTGTCCAAGCGAAGACATCAAGATTCGCTTGGAGGATGTCAGTGAGGTTCTCGGCCACCACAGGTTCGAGTTGTGAACCAATTTTAAGAATTTGTGACAGGTTGTTCTGGTTGGCATAGAGCTAGCCCACGCCTGGGGTCCGATGTCTCTTGTCTTTCGTCTTGTGGGTATTTGACGAAATTCTGCAGATTCTTCTGTCTAATCAGCTTTTTTATAGCATCATGGAGGTGTCTGCACTCCTCTATGTTGTGCCCATAAGACTCGAGAAAGCGACAGTACTTCCCAGTTCGCTTTTGTTCCACCGTTGATTCCTTTGGGCGTGGTTTCCAATACTGAAAAGTGTTGCAAGTTGAAAAATAGATGTTCTCAAGTGATGAGTTGAGCGGGGTGTATTCATTGTAGGTCGGGATCCTTGGCTTCCATTTCCCTGTCACTCTTTTCTTTCTGGGATTTCCACCTCCGGATCCTTTAGACTGCCCAGGCTTGTTTTGGACGTTGACTTGAGCTTTCCCCGAATCATTGTCGGTTTGCTTCATAGCGACGGTACACTTCACAGTTTCCTAAGCAGGCCCTGGTGCCTTGTCTAGTCTTGTCCATCAAGCTTCTTCCCTTCTTATGAACTGATGAGATTTCGAGTAAAAACGTTCCAGCGTGGCTGGGGGCTTTCCCACCAACCAATCTCCGAATTCAGAATCTGGATCCACTCCATACATTACCGCCATCAAAATTGCCTGGTCGTTTGGATTGCTCACTTCGGTAGCAGCAACATGAAATCTCTGCAAGTATGCTTTCAACGACTCTCCCGGAGCTTCGATTACGCTTGATAAGGACATCACATCCTTTGGACGAGTGGTGTGTATCCTTAATTGATCTATGAATTTCATTGTCAATTCGTCAAAGCTGGATATAGATCGTGGGGGAAGTCAAGTAAACCACATGGTGGCAATTCCGGACAGAGTGATTGGGAAGCACCTACACTTGGTTGCATCATTAGCTCTTGCAGAATCCATCATCCATCTGTACCTCATTACATGCTGCCTGGGATCAGTCTTCCCTTCGTAGGCAGGGATAGTCGGCATATTGAACTTCTTGGGGTACTCAGCCTGTAGGATACCATCCGTAAAGGGAGTATGCCTTCTGGACACTCCCCAATCTTCATTGGTCAGGCCTTGGTCTTCTCTCATCAACTGCCTGACCATAGCTATTAAGTCCGGAGTTTGTATAGAGGATGGAAGGTTGGGTTCCATTCCACGGGACCGTGCGGATTGATGTCCCGCCTGATTTGGGTCTCAGAGATTCGGGTGTCCGGTCTCTTCGCGGGCTTGATTCCCAACGCCCGTTTTTGCACCTTCATCCTTACGGCGTCTACGCCTAGGAGGTTCGTCAGCTGACGTTGAACTATTAGATTCAGAATATGGGGCAGGGTTACCTCCAGCATTCTAGCGCTGCTGCTGAGCGAATTGAGTCATGAGGTTAGTGTTGGCTTGAATCTTCTCAGCAAGTTGCATTCTACTTTCTCTGAGTTCTCTTATCAAGTCGTTGAACTCTGTTCGGGGAATGACTTCCTCTTGGTTTTGGGTGGAGGGCCCTACACCTCTTGTTGCTTGCTGATTTCTAGGTCCAACTTGTTGTACGCTAGCAGTTTCGTGGTCATCTGCGTTATGAGAGGCCGATCTGGTTCGTGGTCTTCCCATGGTAGAGTTGTTGGATATAACTCTGAATAGAATCAACAGATGCCTTGTCAATGATCTTGGATCTCCTTTGGGGTATTTATGCAATCCAGTAGCTACAAAGCAGATCCTAACAGCCTGAGAATTCAATTCTCAGTGAAAGCACCAAAATGTTAGCACCAAAATTGGTCACTAACACCCTTAAAGAGATTGTGTAGAGAGATTAATGAAGAAAGTAAATTAAAATAGAGAACAATATGTAAATTTCAGTGTAGAGAACAAGGACACCAAATTTATAGTGGTTCGGCATAACTGCCTAAGTCCACTTTGAAGTTGATTTCTATTGATTTCCTTGATAGTTGATCATAGATACAGTCCGTTTCTAATTACTTGAATACAATTGCAAAACAAAAGATTAAGTCTTGAGTGAGTGTTGAATGCGGCAGAGTTTCTCCAGTGTTCCTAGAAAAACTGACCCTTTTCACTGTGCCCCTGCCTCTCTATTTATAGACGGTGGTGGGTTGGACTTCCCTGGTGGGCCTGGCAGCTGGATGTCACGTCCCAAATGGAGTAGACTCTGCGTGCGGAACCGAACATGTCTAACGGCCGAATGCTGATCTGTCATCTTCATGCCGAGTGATGCGGTGCTGCGTGGGAAGAGTAGGCCGAGCAATCAATCGAAGCCGGATGAGATTGAAAGAGTGCCGAACAATCTTTGGTTACCGAACGTTCTTGGGAGGCCGAACAATCTCTGGATGCCGAATGATCTTACGCCGAGTGTCCTTGGTATGCCGAATGTTCTTGGGAGGCCGAACAATCTCTGGATGTCGAACGATATTATTTCGAGCGTCCTTGGTATGTCGAACGTTCTTGGGAGGCCAAACAATCTTTGGATGTCGAACGATCTTATGTCGAGCGTCCTTGGTATGCCGAACGTTCTCGAGAGGCCGAACGATATACAATGCCGAACGTTTCTCAATGTCGAACGCTTCTGGATGCCGAGCGCTCCTTCATGCCAACCGTTCCTTCATGCCGAGCGTTTCTCAATGCCGAACGCTTCTGGATTTCGAGCGCTCCTTCATGCCGAGCGTTTCTCAATGTCGAACGCTTCTGGATGCCGAGCACTCCTTCATGCCGACCATTCCTTCATGCTGAGCGTTTCTTCATGCCGAACGCTTCTGGATGCCAAGCGCTCCTTCATGCTGAGCATTTCTCTGAGGCCGAACAATACATATGTTGCCGAGCAGTGCGCCAATGCCGAGTACCTAGTTGCCTGGTCAAATCCCCAGGAAACATAAATTAACCTCGTTCAGTTCACACGTTGCCAGTATTAAGTACGACGTTAACTGGAAACGTGATCTCTACAGTAACAAAGTTTTCATTTGACATAATTTCAATGTTGACCTCGTTCATGCGTTGTTCTTTGATGTGGAAAACTCTCGGGTTATGTTGATTTTGAAGACCATGTATACAACGAGGGTAGCACGTAATCAACGCTTTTATCAAGCTTTAATTTTCTAAAGACCTCGTCCGGCCATAGCGTGATTTCTTTTAAAGTCAAAGTAGTACTTGAATGAGACTTCTTTGTAGACCACGCCTATTGTATTGCAATCACCAGTGCATTCCTGAAGCAAACAAATAATGGCCCATATTATAACAGTTACTACAAACTTCTTAGCAATGATTCAGAGATAGCATATACAAACCACAATTTCAATTTCAAAACAACAATTTCAATTCAAAGATACTAGAACGATTTCAAATCTTGTAAAGATGTTTAACAATGATATCCAATATTTTCGATTTCAAACTACAATTTAACTTAAAATAACATTGTCACAATTTTCCCACGTACCCATATTTTCACAATCTTTCATCATTCCCATTCTTTTCTTCTAACTCATAATATATGCCCCCATTGTTTAGCTTCAACATGGCGATTATTAAACCACTTGTAACATCCCGCCTTTTCGCATGCTTTATATCGACACACGTGCCAATTCAATCCGTTCGGAAGGGCGGATTGTTATGGGGAAATAAGAAAAACGAGAAGGAAATAAAACAAAACAGAATCTCACGGCGGAAGGATAAAATATAATAATCAAATACACAGTTTATAAAGCTGTTTTAAAATATTCGATTATACTTATACAACATACATCAGAGTTACACATACCATATAACAATGCAGCGAAACAATATGAGTGTAGTGGAATATAATAAATAATAATAATAGAAATCTCCATCTTCGTCCTCCGAAGCTAAAGTCTTCGATCCTAAAACGCTCGGACTGACCCGAGTGAATTGAAAGGACAAAATACTCGAGTCAGGACTAAAAGATCTTGTGTAAGTTAAATCAACAGAAATAAACATGAGTGCAGTAAATGAAAAGATTCTCGGGATTCACATCTCTTAAGGATCCATTAAACTATTTACTATGTAGTATATTTCGCTATTATAATAGTGTCTAATTGTAAAATAAACTTACCTTTTTTCTTAGCATTAAGGGGTTACCCATATAGCCCTTAACACGTAATAGTCCCAGTAGTCCATCCAATATCAGCGCATCTCCAGATCGGAAGACTACCCTAAATATTCCACGGGCTACGGGAGAAAACCAAACTCGTACAACGCGCGAGATGGTAGGTGACACAGCACAACTAGGCAATGCCAGGGTAGATATAGCAATTACGCTTCCGGGTCGGTGGTAACGCGTAGCCGCAGCTACCGCCCACCTCGAGCTACACCCCCAAATAAAAAAATCAAAACTGGCCACCAAATCAATCCAAAAATCAAAGTATAATATCAAAGGGATGTGTCCGATCAAAGGTGCTATCTCAATTAACCCGTCAATCGCTCATGTTTTAGCCACCTTATGCCAACTCACGGGAGTTGGGTCCACGTATTTACCTCAAAAGAGAACGCCTCCACCATCCTACTTCATTCTGGAATCTCCACCGCGTACACGGTTGTTAAAGTGGTTTTCGGAGTTGGCAGAGAGTATGACAACTTCCGATCCCGGTCTCTTCAACAACCAAACGTTATTATAACACCGCGGTCTTTTCAAAATAGTTTATACTTTTAAAAACGGAATAAAATATCCATTTCAAAAACTACAAATACGATATCATTTTTGTTTTAAAACCCAAATCAATATGATATCATTTTTATTTCAAAATATATTCTTTTCCAAAATCATACCCCTTTCAAAATATAAAATTTGAATTTCATAACTTTGAAATGAAACCCCACCACTTAAATGGGTTAAATATAAATTTCTTTATATAATAAAATATTTTCTTCACCACTCCAAATCAATTCCAATTATAGATTTTAAATTTCCAAATAAACCATTTAAATTTTCATATATTTCAAATCTTTAAATATTACACCATTTCAAAACGAATTCCTTGATAATTTCATATATATCAAATTCCATTTCTATTATTTCGATTTGAAATATTTACTTAATAAATACAATATAATTTAAGTAAAACTTTTACTTCACCTAACTGGATATTCTTTCAATTTATTAACTTAGTATATCAACTTTATATTCATTTAAATCCCTCTAAACCAAATTTAATTATAACAATCATACCCTTCAAAACCTCGAATTTATTTAAGTTTCAATTCAAATTTATTCAAGTATAATTCTTAAATAGTTCAATTCAAACCAATTTCATATTTATCTTCCAACTTAAATTTTTATTTAAGTCATTAAAATTTGATATATACAATATTTTGAACAGGTACATAACCATATAATATAAACAATCTAACTCCATAAATATACTTATTTTTGTTACACAAATTTATACATAGCTTGAATTCAAGAAATTAACTGTATATATCTAAAAAACTATTTATATAATAACAAAATTAAATTTATTAAACCGTATATTTCTTTCCAAAACCATAGAAAATCATTTCAAAAAAAATATTTTATATATATACCGTGGTGCCTGTACATAATTTTCTACCCTATGGTCAAGTGATATAGATATTTATCATTTCAATCCGCAATTTAAAACAAAACGTGGTTGTATATCTTTTCAAACCACAATCCGGAATGAAATGAAAATGCACAATAACTTGCAGTATATACAACATAACATAAACCATCCATTCGTCCAATATAAATGATTAACCATTTATAACAATCATCATCCAATATAAACAATAACATCACTATAGAATAGATAATAAATAACAGGCATTTACTGGCAGTTTATTATACAAAATAAATTAAATAATAATTTAACTGGTAGTTTATATGCAATAATAAATTAAATAACAAGTTAATTAAATAAATGCAATTAACTAAGATAATGATGAAATATATGCCAAACGGCTATAAATAAATTTCAAATCACATCATAAATGAATTTAACAACATAAGAAATCTTAGAAGTTGTGAGTGGGTTAAAACACTCACCTTTTGAATTTAAATTCAATTTAAACCAAAAAATTGAACGGTCTCCCAATTTGTCCAAACTAGCATCAAAGTGTTCGGAATTCCAATACGAACCTAGCGGAGAAAACCGCACGTGAATCGGATAATGTATGTGAGAGTTATTCACGTTAGTTCGTTGGAAAACAAAATTAAATTTAAAACAAATAAAATAAAGAAAAATACCAAATCCCTTACCACGTCATCACCTCAACCGAACGCGTTCTCAGGAAAAAACCCTAGCATCTGCTACTGACCGAAACCACGCCGCCACGCATCGCTATTATTTGCAATTTTCACGGCCGCTACGTGGATCATCGCTTCGATCAGGTCTCGCCTCCGTGCTCCCCTCGCCGAGCCGCCCCTGTGCCTCAGATGCCACGACCTTCGGCGCCTCCTTGCGCCGTGCGACTGCCGCCCCTTTGGAGGTAATTTCTGGCGTACCCATCGACCATGGTGACGAACAAACGGCACCCCTAAGACCTGCTCGACACCAGTTACACAACGGTATACCACCCGATCGCCGATCGGAGGTAGATCCACCGTTGAATCACCCAAAATTCAATACGAACGGCCGAGATTAATTTTCGATTTCAGGTAAACGGTGAATCGATTCGACAAACGAAAAGTACTAGAAGATTACGCTTATTGAGAGCTTCAATATATATTTTTTCGGAATTTTTCTGAGGACTTTGAATTTTTGACTTTGATTTTGAAATAGATTTGGATCTGAAATTTTGTCTGCCATTGAGGAGGAGTAATAGAATAAATTTACGTACAGACAAATGAGAATTAGGGAGGCTAGGGTTTATAGCAAGATATTTATAGGCAAATTTGAAATATGATGGATCGGGTAAGATAGATGTACGCGCTAACGACAAAGTGGCCCAAAAAGCCCGTTCTGTCCTCGGATCGAAATTGGATCGACCCATATATCAAAATAGATGTTTTAAAATATTTTAAACGCAATGGAAAAGTTTTCGCATCCAAATTCAACCGTATGAAGAAGTTATGCTGAAATCAATATTTTTAAATTGATTTCAATTGATTTCAAGGCGTTTCAAGCCCATACGATCAAACGAAAAGTCCGATCGATACGAAACTTGAAATCCTACACTAATTCACTGTTACGGATCCGATGAAACTTGTTTCGTCGAAATCCGAGTCAGTGGCCAAATGGCTATTTTTATATTAATTAAACACATTTACAATAAATCGATTAATTCAAATTTTAAATTTCAAATTCTAAATTTTACAATGTTATCACCTTTGTATTTTTCAAACATTTACAATAATATAAACAAATTTAAATGTCAATTTAGAGAAGATTAATTTATAAATTTCAATATAAATCCTCAATTTCCTTAAATTCAAAATTAAAATAAAATTTTCAATAATTCTATTAAATTCCCTTTTCATTCTATTATTTAATTCATTGTTATCAAAAGAATGCAATTTACATTGGCCCACGATTGTTTACATTTATTTTCTTAGGTTTCATCTATATTCCCTTTTAGGAAATATTTTAAGTATTAAATTTTCATTTAATTGCAATAAATCATACTACCGTAATTAGATCCAATAAATAAATAAATGTTGATTCCCATTCTTATTATTCAACAATCATTATCCTATAAACCTATTTCACATCTGTTTACGTTTCCTTACCTTGATACTTCTACATACATCTTAGGCTTGTATAAATGTCTTTATTTCAAAATGTGAAATCTTGTTTATTACCCATATTAATTAAGGTTTTAATACTAATAAATAAAATTCCCTTAAATTTAATCATATATTCATTCATACACCATTAAAGATACATTATTACCCATTTCTACCCTAATTTATACTAATATAACCTTTAATTAGATAAATTTCTATTGATTTCCCATTTTAATTTATTAGCCTCCATTAACGTTTAAATTACCTTTAAGTTATCACTAACGGACAAGTGTTGAAATTGATTACATACAGCGTTCTCACCCTGTTATCAATTTGATGAATTTTCATTGATTCGTAGCTATTGCATTAATATCCACAAATTTCATCCACATCTCTATTAATGTAAAATTTAATATTAAATCCCCCTTATTTGCAATTAATTCACTTATTGAATTTTTTTTTCTTTCAAATAAATTAATAAATCTAAAATTTCACTCCTAAGATCCACCACTTGTTATATTATGAATGAAATTAATATTGGTTACATGCTCTGGAATTAACAATCTTGTATGACAGATCAATTTATCCTAACTGCACAATTAGATCAATTAACTGCAATTAATTTCACATTAAATTTTATAAATTATCAATTGAACTTTAACAAATTCGTTACTTGATTTAAAACCCTGCTATTCAATAAATTGACATTTATAGGTGACATTAACATTGACTTATATTTCATATCATAAATGCATGCTATATTTCATACTATTTAGTTATATTTGCCAAGTATGTATACTAATTACTAATTATATTCTTAATTAATTTACTTCCTTGTTTTCTTACTTAATAAGTTTTCACTTCCAACAATATGATAAATCATCTACATGACATTGATGTTTTTTTTCATGAATTCATTAATTAATCCAATAAATGCCTTTGTTTCCTTATATTCAATTTATTACCATTTAAGTACATTTATTATCAACAACACTCATCATAATTACTTATCTACAACTATTTCATTGGTTTATTCAACAGTTACTTTTATTTACTCCTTTTCTATTTTAAAACCAAATGTAACCATTTTCACTATTTATTATTATATTAATGAATTCCATCCTAGTTAATATTTTTATTAATATTTCACAAATTCAACATTTCTACTGGTTTCTTATTTTAAACCTATAACTAAGTATGACAATTTATATTATTTCAATTTATTGCCATACAAATATTATATTGTTAACGTTTAATTACAATTGCTTCATCAAATTTCTACATCTCCCATATAAATTTTAAGGCTTTATTTCTTTCCAAATTAAATTAAAAATCTTATTAAATTAACTCATTTTAAACCATCGAATTTTACGGGTTGTTACACTCTCCCACACTCAAAACTTTTCATTTCCGAAAAGAAAAAGAAGGGAAAAGAAGAATTAAGAAATCAATAGATCTTATTCAAAACATTAACCTTATAAACAATTAAATTTACAAAATTAATTAATTTAGATAAAATATATCAATTTGTAACCATTAAATTTTTTATACTTTAATTATTAAAGTTTGGAAAACATTTTCAAAATATTTCTAAGTCCAAAATTTACGAAAATTTTTGGCAGAGTCTCCTTCGTACGGAGAGGCTCGGGAGAAAATATAATATCAGCTATAACAAAATATCACATATAATATCCAAAATATTTTATCCCAACACGAAAAAATATATAAAATAGCACTATAAAACCGTAATCCGAGAAAGTACCTATTTGTCGGGTAATTGACGCTTATTTTGTGGAACCAAAAGTAGTAGCAATTGCTTCCATAACCTGCATTTCACTTATATAATCTAAAAGGGTTAACAAATTATATATAATGAAATATTTAAAGTCGTTTCAACCTTAAACAACAACTCCATACAACCAACAATCATTTGCAACCATCACAAAGAATCAATACAAATCAATCGTTCATTCATATCAACAAAGCAAATAGTTGTTCGGGTTCAACTTCAAATTGCATATAATGAAAATTAAACTATCAAGTGCATCATTTACTCAACAGTCTTAGATGAAATAAAATAGATTATTTATTCATCCAAACAATTTTAAATTTTCCTTACCCAAACAACCATAAACCAAAACAACAACAACGATTAGTTTATTCTTATTAGTTCTATTCATTTTCATTTATTTCCTACAATGATTCATTTTCATATATTCAGGTCCTGTAAGTATCTTTTTTATTGTATTATATTTATGCATTTCTCAATTTCATTCATTTATTTAATGCTTACATTTCTATTATATTTAATTATAGTAAAATTTTAATTACCACTTAAATTTATAACTCTATAACATCAATTCTTATAAATAAAGAATTTCATTAGTTACCTTCATTTATTAAAGAATTCCATTGAGTACTTTCATTACCTCAAGTTAATTACTTGCATAATATCTATTACATTTTCTTATTAACATTTTCAACTTTTACCTCTTTTGGTAAGTTATATATATGCCTTTAAGAATGTAATTGAAAGTTATACAAGTTTTCTCATTTCCTTTAATTAATTTAATGTTCAATAATTATCTCTTTCGTTTTATAAGATTACAATTTCTACTTTCTTGTTATTTCATTTATAAACTATCCTTTAATTTCTTTTTATTTATAACTTAGCATCAAATCTCTTATTTCCCTTAGAGGTTTCAATTATTAATTACTTACGTTCAAATTTACTACAATAACTGAAACAATTTATTAATGGAAACTTAAGAATCTAAATACCGGGTTAATTTCAATCATTTCAATTAATAGATAAATATATATATACTTACAGCTTATAAATCCAATTATGTTTAAAACAATAAAAAAAAATTCATTTTCTTTTTGTTTTTCTTCAAAACAAATCTGCAGTAAACTACTACAGTGGCTTTCCCACTTCGGAACTCGAAAATGAATGTCGATGATGCGTGCACTCACCACCGAAATTATTTTCCAGCGACAGAGAGGGGAGTAAAAAAAAAAACTTATTTTCTTTCAAAATTTCTTTAAAACAATTCTTTCAAACCATATTGAAATATTTATATCAGAAATTTCTTTTAAAATATTATTACTATATTTCAAAATCATTCAAAAGAAATTTCAAAACCCCGTAACTTAAGTTCTAAATTTCAAATTTTATTTTCAACTAATATTTAAAATTTCACTACCTAATAATCAATATATTGCAACCAAGTATATATATCATTTATAAAACTTTATTTTATATATATATAAAATATAATAGGCAAAATTATTTTTTTCACCTACATTAAAACAAATATTGTATCGGTTTGTCCTATTAAGTATTTAGAAATCCCTATTGATGTCACAGCGTCCCATGCACCAACCAGAATTTATAAATACAAAACGGAACAAATTAACACAATATTAAAACCTTTTTATAACACTAACAAGTACGCTTTCTCATAGATATACACTCAGCGACTCCCATAGGGTATTACTACCCTATTAGTAAAGAGTCAAACCCCACAAAGCTAAGGTTTATTGTTAAACCAAAGCTCTGATACCACATCGTAACATACCGCCTTTTCGCACGCTTTAAATCGACATACATGCCAATTCAAACTGTTCGGAAGGGCGGATTGTTATGGGGTGAATAAGAAAAACGAGAAGGAAATAAAACAAAACAGAATCTCACAATGGAAGGATAAAACATAATAATCAAATATACAGTTTATAAAGCTGTTTTAAAATATTCGATTATACTTATACAACATACATCAGAGTTACACATACCATATAACAATGCAACGGAACAATATGAGTGTAGTGGAATATAATAAATAATAACAATAGAAATCTCCGTCTTCGTCCTCCAGAGCTAAAGTCTTCGATCCTGAAACGCTCGGACTGACCCGAGCGAATTGAAAGGACAAAATACTCGAGTCAGAACTAAAAGATCTTATGTAAGTTAAATCAGCAGAAATAAACATAAGTGCAGCAACTCAAAAGATGCTCGGGATTCACATCTCTTA
This sequence comes from Allium cepa, assembly GCA_030765085.1. NCBI lineage: Eukaryota > Viridiplantae > Streptophyta > Magnoliopsida > Asparagales > Amaryllidaceae > Allium > Allium cepa. The sequence goes on from CM060939.1 coordinate 541,112,061, forward strand.
AGGATCCGTTAAACTATTTGCTATGTAGTATATTTCGCTATTATAATAGTGTCTAATTGTAAAAAACTTACTTTTTTTCTTAGCATTAAGGGGTTACCCATATAGCCCTTAACACGTAATAGTCCCAGTAGCCCAATATTAGCGCATCTCCAGATCGGGGGACTACTCTAAATATTCCACGGGCTACGGGAGAAAACAAACTCGTACAAGGCGCGATAGGGTAGGTGACACGGCACAACTAGGCAATGCCAGGGTAGATATACCAATTACGCTTCCAGGTCGGTGGTAACGCGTAGCCGCAGCTACCGCCCACCTCGAGCCACACCCCCAAATAAAAAAAATCAAAAGTGGCCACCGAATCAATCCAAAAGTCAAAGTGTAATATCGAAGGGATGTGTCCGATCAAAGGTGCTACCTCAATTAACCCGTCAATCGTTCCTGTTTTAGCCATCTTATGCCTACTCACGGGAGTTGGGTCCATGTATTTACCTCAAAAGAAAACGCCACCGCCATCCTACTTCATTCTGGAATCTCCATCGCGTACACCGTTGTTAAAGTGGTTTTCGAAGTTGGCAGAGAGTATGACAACTCCCGATCCCGATCTCTTCAACAACCAAACGTTATTATAACACCGCGGTCTTTTCAAAATAGTTTATACTTTTAAAACCGGAATAAAATATCCATTTCAAAAACTACAAATACGATATCATTTCTGTTTTAAAACCCAAATCAATATGATATCATTTTTATTTCAAAATATATTCTTTTCCAAATCATACCCCTTTCAAAATATAAACTTTGAATTTCATAACTTTGAAATGTAACCCCACCACTTAAATGGGTTAGATATAAATTTCTTTATGTAATAAAATATTTTCTTCACCCCTCCAAATCAATTCCAATTATAGATTTTAAATTTCCAAATAAACCATTTAAATTTCCATATATTTCAAATCTTTAAATATTACACCATTTCAAAACGAATTCTTTGATAATTTCATATATATCAACTTCCATTTCTATTATTTCGATTTCAAATATTACTTAATAAATACAATATAATTTAAGTAAAACTTTTACTTCACCTAACTGGATATTCTTTCAATTTATTAACTTGGTATATCAACTTTGTATTCATTTAAATCCCTCTAAACCAAATTTAATTATAACAACCATACCCTTCAAAACCTCAAATTTATTTAAGTTTCAATTCAAATTTATTCGAGTATAATTCTTAAATAGTTCAATTCAAACCAATTTCATATTTATCTTCCAACTTAAATTTTTATTTAAGTCATTAAAACTTGATATATACAATATTTTGAATAGGTACATAACCATAATATAAACAATCTAACTCCATAAATATACTTATTTTTGTTACACAAATTTATACATAGCTTGAATTCAAGAAATTAACTGTATATATATAATACTATTTCTATAATATCAAAATTAACTTTATTAAACCGTATATTTCTTTCCCAAACCATAGAAAATCATTTCAAAAAAAATATTTTATATATATACCGCGGTGCCTGTATATAATTTTCTACCCTATAGTCAAGTGATACAGATATTTATCATTTCAATCCGCAATTTAAAACAAAATGAGGTTGTATATCATTTCAAACCACAATCCGGAATGAAATGAAAATGCACAATAACTTGCAGTTTATACAACATAACATACATCATTCATTCATCCAATATCAATCATTAACCATTTATAACAATCATCATCCAATATAAATAATAACATCACTATAGAATAGATAATAAATAATAGGCATTTACTGGCAGTTTATTATGCAAAATAAATTAAATAATAATTTAACTGGTAGTTTATATGCAATAATAAATTAAATAACAAGTTAATTAAATAAATGCAAATTAACTGAGATAATGATGAAATATATGCCAAACAGCTATAAATAAATTTCAAATCACATTATAAATGAATTTAACAAACATAAGAAATCTTAGAAGTTGTGAGTGGGTTAAAACACTCATCTTTTGAATTTAAATTGAATTTAAATTCAATTTAAACCCAAAAATTGAACGGTCTTCAAATTTGTCCAAACCAGCATCAAAGTGTCCGGAATTCCAATACGATCCTAGTGTAGAAAACCGCACGTGAATCGGATAATGTATGTGAGAGTTATTCATGTTAGTTCGTTAGAAAACAAAATTAAATTTAAAACAAATAAAATAAAGAAAAATACCAAATCCCTTACCACGTCATCACCCCTACCGAACGCGTTCTTAGGCAAAAACCCTAGCATCTGCTACTGACCGAAACCACACCGCCACGCATCGCTACTATTTGCAATTTTCACGGCCGCTCCGTGGATCATCGCTTCGATCAGGTCTCACATCCGTGTTCCCCTCGTTGAGCCGCCCATATGCCTCAGATGCCATGACCTCCGGCGCCTCCTTGCGCCGTGCGACCGCCGCCCCTTTGGAGGTAATTTTTGGCGAACCCATCGACCATGGCGACGAACGAACGACACCCCTAGGACCTGCTCGACACCATCTACGCAATGGTACCACCCGATCGCCGATCGGAGGTAGATCCGTCGTTGGATCGCCCAAAATTCAATACGAACGGCCGAGAATGATTTGCGATTTCAGGGTAAACGGTGAATCGATTCGACAAATGAACAGTCCAAAAGATTATTCTTATTGAGAGCTTCAATATATATTTTTTCGGAATTTTTCTGAGGACTTTGAATTTTTGACTTTGATTTTGAAATGGATTTGGATCTGGAATTTTGTCTGCCATTGAGGAGGAGTAATAGAATAAATTTACGTACAGACAAATGAGAATTAGGGAGGCTAGGGTTTATAGCAAGATATTTATAGGCAAAGTTGAAATAGGATGGAGCGGGTAAGATAGATGTACGCACGAACGACAAAGTGGCCCAAAAAGCCTGTTCTGTCCCCGAAACGAAATTGGATCGACCCATATATCAAAATAGATGTTTTAAAATATTTTAAACGCAATGGAAAAGGTTTCACGTCCAAATTTCATCGTATGAAGAAATTATGCTGAAATCAATATTTTCAAATTGATTTCAATTGATTTCAAGGCGTTTCAAGCTCATGAGATCAAACGACAAGTCTGATCGATACGAAACTTGAAATCCTACAATAATTCACTGTTACGGATCCGATGAAACTTGTTTCGTCGAAATCCGAGTCAGTGGCCAAATGGCTATTTTTATATTAATTAAATAAATTTACAATAAATTGATTAATTCAAATTTTAAATTTCAAATTCTAAAATTTTACAATGTTATCACCTTTGTATTTCTCAAACATTTACAATGATATAAAAAAAATTAAATGTTAATTTAGAGAAGATTAATTTATAAATTTCAATATAAATCCTCAATTTCCTTAAATTCAAAATTAAAACAAAATTTTCAATAATTCTATTAAATTCCCTTTTCATTCTATTATTTAATTCATTGTTATCAAAAGAATGCAATTTACATTAGCCCATGATTGTTTTACATTTATTTTCTTAGGTTTCATCTATATTCCCTTTTAGGAAATATTTTAAGTATTAAATTTTCATTTAATTGCAATAAATCATACTACCGTAATTAGATCCAATAAATAAATAAATGTTGATTCCCATTCTTATTATTCAACAATCATTATCCTATAAACCTATTTAACATCTGTTTATGTTTCCTTACATTGATACTTCTACATACATCTTAGGCTTGTATAAATGTCTTTATTTCGAAATGTGAAACCTTTTTATTACCCATATTAATTAAGGTTTTAAAATTAATAAATAAAATTCCCTTATATTTAATCACATATTCATTCATACACCATTAGAGATACATTATTACCCATTTCTACCATAATTTATACTAATATAACCTTTAATTAGATTAATTTCTATTGATTTCCTATTTTAATTTATTAGCCTCCATTAACGTTTAAATTACCTTTAAGTTATCACTAACAGACAAGTATTGAAATTGATTACATACACAGTTCTCACCCTGTTATCAGTTTGATGAATTTTCATTGATTCGTAGCTATTGCATTAATATCCACAAATTTCATCCACATCTCTATTAATGTAAAATTTAATATTAAATCCCCCTTATTTGCAATTAATTCACTTATTTAATTTTTTTTCTTTCAAATAAATTAATAAATCTAAAATTTCACTCCTAAGATCCACCACTTGTTATATTATGAATGAAATTAACATTGGTTACATCCTCTGGAATTAATAATCTTTTATGACAAATCAATTTATCCTAACTGCACAATTAGGTCAATTAACTACAATTAATTTCACATTAAATTTTATAAATTATCAATTGAACTTTAACAAATTCGTTACTTGATTTAAAACCCTGTTATTCAATAAATTGACATTTATAGGTGAAATTAACATTGACTTATATTTCATATCATAAATGCATGCTTTATTTCATACTATTTAGTTATATTTGCCAAGTATGTATATTAATTACTAATTATATTCTTAATTAATTTACTTTCTTGGTTTCATACTTAATAAGTTTTTATTTCCAACAATATTATAAATCACCTACAGGACATTGATGTTTTTTTCGTGAATTCATTAATTAACCCAATAAATGCCTTTGTTCCTTATATTCAATTTATACCATTTAAGTACATTTATTATCAACAACAATCATTATAATTACTTATCTACAATTATTTCATTGATTTATTCAACAGTTACTTTTACTTACTCCTTTTCTATTTTAAAACCAAATGTAACCATTTTCACTATTCATTATTATATTAATGAATTCCATCCTAGTTAATGTTTTTATTAATATTTCATAAATTCAATCTTTCTATTGGTTTCTTATTTTAAACCTATGACCAAGTATGACAATTTATATTATTACAATTTATATTATTTCAATTTATTGCCATATAAATATTATATTGTTAACGTTTAATTATAATTGCTTCATCAAATTTCTACATTCGCTCCCATATAAATTTTATGACTTTATTTCTTTCCAAATTAAATTAAAAATCTTATTAAATTAACTCATTTTAAACCATCGAATTTTACGGGTCGTTACACCACTTAATGTATACTGGTGGTACCGGATGGTTCGCTTTTAAGACGGCCTATACAAATAAAAACATTTCATTGTAATTGTAAATCCTTCATCTATTTGTGGAAAATAAAATGAATAATGCATAATACCTGAACAAAATGGTTATTGTTTACATGAACAATCCCTAATTCACGACGATGCAATTGAGATGGAATTTTTCCTCTTAAAGGCGGTATGGTCAAACTCAAACTCTTACTGATACTAAGAATGACTATGTTATATTTTATAGCTATTATGTACCCAATCTAGGGCATAATCATCCATTTACTTGGTTCGGCGCAACCAAATTTGTGATTAAGCACATTTAGCAAATAGGTGGTTCTACCTTTTTCAATAAACACTTGTTCATACATCTTTTGATGTTCTTCAAGTTCTTCCATTAATTCCTTACGGACTTGCCACCATCAATCCCCTCTTAATTCTAAGAAAGAAGCAACACATCTAAATCCACAATTGCCATGCATGTTCACGTCTACGGTTCCTTCGGTATAAGGTTCCACTCTTTTGGTATGCAATTTTCATACACACCTAAATTTATATTTTTAGGTCTATAAACAATCATGTTTTCTTTCTTCACCGAAATAAAAGGATCAACCTTTTGTTTTTAGTCACACTACATTGGGTTGAAGCACATTCACCTAGCTCAAATGCGGAAGGCAACCGTTTTGTTGAAGTATCAATTTTGTTATGAGATCGTCCTCGAGTCTTGACTTTGCTAATCGGAGATGCAAGAGTTGACGTTTGCGGATAAACAATCTCTTTTATTTTCTTATACACTTGCATTTGATGCGGTAATTTCAATTTCATAACTTCATTTAGCATCTCTTCAAGCTTTTTCTTCATATTAAAATCTCTTTTCTCTCCCATTTTTATAATATGCAATATAGTCCAATGAACATGAATCAAATCCAAAGGTATTTCTACATTTCGACCGAGATTAGCTAACTATGAAAGCACGGAAGTCTGTGCGTCTTACGAACAACACATCCACATAAGTTGTCATCTATAATTTCATAAGAATTTATCTGTTGAAGCTCGGATTGAATTAGATCTAATGCCGTAAGTTAAACTACACCATGTATATTTTTAAATTCTTTTTTATGATAAACATGAGCTACTTTTAAAAGACTTGTTCCAAATGAAGCTTTTAGTTCGGTAAACGATAGTTCAAGCAGTGAATGCATGTCTCCCGTGCTCTTTCGAAGTTGCACTGACTGATGACCAAATGTTTTTTCAATTTAGTATGTGCGGCCTCGGCTCTAAAAGAAATTAGATATTAAGTTTTGTTATAAATAAATCTAAAATAAATAAATAAAAAGTAAGTGTCTTACCTATTTGATGTATAGTTGCCAAAGTGCATAAAATTCTCAATCCAAGCACGTACAAATCGATCTTTCCATATATCAAGCCAATTTTCAGTAATATATTTTAATAACTTTGGATACTCACCATACTGAACTTGCAAATCTTGTAAATTATTGTTATATTGCTCAATATTTCCGGACTACAAATTTGCCCAATCTTGAAAAAAATATTTTTTTACTTCTTTTTTCATACCCGTAACTCTTTTTTGAATAAAAGTAAGAATATTCTTTTCGATATGCCACTTGCACAGGATATGAGCTGCTTGGGGAAAAAACAACGTTAATGGCATTAATCAATGCTATCTCTCTATCCGTGACAATGACACGTGGCATTTCTACATCGCAATCAATCATTACCAATTGAAGACGATTTAAGACCCAAAGATAGTAATTTTTCCGTTCTGGTATGAGATATGCAATAGCAACGCAAAATGTTTGATTAGTTGATGTAACATCGATAATCTCCAACAATGACATTCTATATTTGTTTGTTTTGTAAATACAATCCACAACAAGAAGATGTGGAAATGTTCTTAGCAAATCTATACTCGTAGGGTTAGCCCAATATATGTCAGTAATTATATCAATTCCGTGTAAGGTATTACGATGCCATTCGAAATAAATTTTTTTCTTAAGCTTGCTTAAGAGGTATTATATTTGAGAACGACCCGCTCTATCCATTTTCTTGTGCCTAGAAAGCACATTATATACCGTTTTAATTGTTGTACTGTTGGATGAATCATTTTGTTTTATAGTGTGGAAAATGGCTTTTGGCTTCACCATGTTTTTGTACATTTCAACGGCTAATTTTTTTTTCATCCTCCGTTAATCGACCAAAAAAAGAGCGACTTTCCGAACTATAAAGTGCATAATGATTATGAACACCACATGTTATTTCTAATGTCCAATTATATAAATTATGAGTTTGACGTCTTTCAAACAAAATGGACAACTGCACTTTTTGTACTTGTTAATCTAGTATTGTTAGATTTCTTGCCTTTGTACTCTTTATATACTCCACTTCTCTCACATCCAAATATAATTCTTGGATTTATATCGCTATTGTTAATATCCGATTTTAAAACTACCACTACCATCGCATTCCTTTTAGTTGGAGAATCAATCCATTCTTTCATTTTATATCTATTTGGAAATACCTTCATAAAATAAAATAAAAAAGATTTTCAATTTAGAAAATGAGTTAATTTACATAATAGTAAAATAAATTACATACATCATATGTTGTGAATTCATTACTATAATCCATAGCAATTTCTTCACCTTCTATAATCCATGACAATTTCTTCACTTTCTTCGGACACCCACCCAATCTACAAAATGGAAAAACGGATGTAGTGTTTAACGGACAATGTTTTGATCATTTCCAAGTATATGATAAACTAGGTTTTGAACAATTCCTAGTGTATATGGCACTATGACTATGTTAGTTTCTAGTATAATAGCAGCTATGAAGAAAACATGTCTGATATTGTTGTACGTAATTATTTGTAGTGCTTATATCCTTCGTGTCAATTTCAGCAGATGAAAGAGTGATGAAGATAAGTTGAATCGACACAGTAAATTGAATGAGACATCAATTTAACCGTTAAAGGATAAAATTAGAATAAATTTTTTAAAATTTTAACCAGGATGTGAGTACGACAGAGCCATTTTGTTTTATTCATGAACATGGTGTTCGATTCTACACACCAATATCAATTCGTTTTTGGTACTCATTCGTCTAATTTAGACTTTCCGAATTTGGTAAATCTGTCTAGGCTGAAATTTGGATTTGTTTATTCATCGGACATATAGCGACCTTAATTAACACTAGCCTCTCGTGCTATCGGTCATCCACAGCTAGCCTAGCCATAGTCTTTTCATGTTATTTTACTTTCACCTGCATCATCTCCAAAAAGGGCAACTTCCCAAGTATACCCGCAACAGTACAAGACTAAAAGTTTCCACATTTGGACTTTATAAAGCCAAATCTGTATGTACCTCATCACCCACATCATCTGTATCACTATTCGCAACCCGCAAGCCCATCGGTTGATCCAGACCCGTGTTTTCCCAAACCAGCGTATCCCTGCATTGTGCCCGAATCCGCACCCTTCCTTGTCTGGTCAGCAGTATCAGCTCTTTTTTACTATGTTGGTAGATTCGAGTTGCTAGACATGGATGGATCCAAATTTTCCTATTATTTGAATTGTTGCCAGCGATCGGACTGTTGCCATTCGATATTTCCGTGTCATTTAAGCTATTGTTATTCAGCATTTCTATGCTGTTTGGATTGTTATTGTTAGTTGGGTTGTTGTCGTGAGATATTTCCATATTGTTTGGATTGTTGTCATTGATCAAATTTGGCTTCGTTAATTCCATACCATTCGGATTGTGTTGTCAGCCAAAATCTACCAAACATACTATTTGATGTTATTCTCTAACCGTATTTGACTAGTTTCGCTCTTTGCATTATTTGAACGACATTTGTTATTCATTATTTTAGATTATTGATTTATGGTTCTCCTGTGTTTCTGCCGGGCCCCAAGTGGTTGGAGGCCTGGAAAAAAAATTAATGTCCAGTAAACTAATTTTAAGAGGCCCCAATAGCAGCAAATAACATATGACAAAGGTATTAATTTGCGTTAAAGACCTAAACCTGCACCAACTCAAATGCATAACATTTAAAAACCTAATCAATGTCTCAAATTCAATTTTATTTAGTTGTGAATGGCATAATTAATATAGCAAATTATTAAATTTCGGAACCCTTGAAAATTGGGGTCGGCCATCGCATAGATGACCTGGTGCCAAGGCCAAACTTTTCTTTGTTCGTTTTCTATTTTGGCAAAAATTTGATGCTCCATTCAGTGAGTTGAAGAGAAATGTGAATGTTTTCAATTATTTTGGGGTATTTTCTATTGTTTATGCTTTATATTATAGAAATTTTACTATTTTATGCTTAATTTTGCAAAAAATAACAAAAACATACCAGTTGTAAACAGATTCAAACTTATATGCCACTTTTGACCACGTTATTGGCTGAATGGGTTTTATGGTGAAGGCAATTTTTGAAAAATCGTACAAAGACAAAATTTCAAAATTCATCTTCATCAAATATTGTTAAATTAGTTGCGATTTTTCAAAATGAAAATTAGCCAATTGGCGATTTTTCAAAAATCCCCAACTAACTTAACCAATATTTGATGAAAATAATTTTTCAAAAATCGCCAACACCGAAAAATCTAATCAGCATTCAAAGTGGTCAAAAGTGACATATAAGTGTAAATACTTTAGAAAGTGGTCTAATTTTATTATTATTATTATTATTACAAAAAGTAGTCTATATGAGCAAAATTTCCTTATGTTATTATACAAGGATAAAGTACTTTTTTATTTGTTTTATCCTTGGTCTATCAGTAAAAGTTATTTATTATGTTTATAATGAATGCACTAAAATCTAGCCTTTAGTGATTATTTGTTTTTGATTTTGCTATTTTTCCACTCTATTTATTTGTTTTATTTCATAAAATACAATATATGTAAACATTTGAAGGTATGTAGGGACGAAGGTGATTGTGTTGTATGTGTGGGGATGTGGGACAAGTATGCCCTCCTCCCCACACCTCTTGATTTTCAAAAGGGGATTTTCATTTCATGGGATTGTTTATGCAGGATAATAAATTTTAAGGACACTACTTTTGAAAAATTAGTTTTAAGAACATTTTACAGAAAAAGAAAGAATTTATCATTTTCATTCATACATAAATAATGATAAAAGGATTTATCATTTTCCTGTATAACTTAAAAAGATAAATAAATTTATTATTATGCTGTAAATTGTCCTTAAAACTAATTATTCAGAATTGCTGTGCTTAAAACTTATTACTCAGCAAATAGAAGTCCTTCAACCTAATTTTCACTTAATTTATTATATTTCGTGTCTTGAATGATGAACGTGTTATTGAGCAGAAGTTGTAGATGTAAAGATGTAGATTGGACATATAACTCGTCATTTGTTATTTATGCAATGTAAGTTAGGCAATCAATATACCTTCTTGTGGATTCATTTCTAGGATCCCGAAGGTCGTTTGGTTTCATTCTAAATTTTCTGTTTTACATTTTCAATATTCATTAAACCGGAGAAAAGATTTAAAATTCGAAATAGGTGTACAACTATGGATGTAGGAATGAAAGAATTGATTGTTTGGTGCTTTTATTATTTTCCAAAATACAAAAAACACAATAAATTTGTTTTCTTTTTCGTATTGTTAAACTTATTTTTCAAATTGAATGTCCCACGAAAATATATGAATCGTATGTTGTTTTTTTTGGTGGAAACAAAAAAATTACAAACCAAACGAGGTCTTAGTTTTATAAAATTCTATTTTTGATGCTCTGTTTGGTATCCTGGTGTGCTTTGGCCACGGTGTATTTGAGGAATAAGAGCGGATACATGGATTTCCTTTTTTTTTTGGTGTGTTTTGTTTTTTTCATCTACCAATAATGAATTATGAATATGTACTTATGAATTTAGTGTGTATCATATTACTTAGTATACTGAGCTCCATAATTAAAGATGTAAGAGTTTTAAAGTGTAAATCTCGAAGTTTTGAGATTGAATACTCTTAAATATCAGCTAGCAATTTGAAAAAAGGGAAAGAAAGTTTGATATCCGGGAACATATGTAATGCTTTCCAGGTAAGTATTTCAATGTTTGGTTACATGTGGACGCAGTATATGCATGCATATGCGTAGATTCCAGATATCACTTTAACGGGACGGTGTTTGCAGGTTCATTTCACACGAGCCCACCAAAATGGTCTGTGATCAGTCTTGATTGCACCTGCTTTTGGATGAAAAATCCAACTTTTTTGACTGATTCATTATCAATTAACTCTCTAGTTTTACGCACAAAAACAATGGCACAAAACGGTGTTTTCAGAGAAATTTTTATTGCTTCTGCTGTTCTAGTTTCGGTAAAGATATTGATTGCATGCATTATACTTGATTGCTGAAAGAAAAAAGTCTTGATCACGTGCTTAAGTCACATGTTAATATTGATAAAATTAACTAACTAGCCTTACTTGAATTACATCTATTTTTATGGTATAAGGGTAAAATCAACATTTATAGACAATATTTTTGTTTTTTAGCACATAAATATCATTCTTGACATGTGTCCTAAACATGTGCTCTTAGGACACATGTTAACATGTAAAATTACACAATTAAACCTCCATGAATTTCGGGTATCCAATGCTATGTGAGGATAAAATAAATATTCAAATATATTATTTGTTAACGTGTGCTACAATAACAAAACCTTTTTACTTTTAAAACTTAGCTTTAATGTATGCTTTCCCATTAAACTTACATCAAGATAGATTACACAACCAGACATCTTGCAACAATCAGCATTGGTAATCCGCAAAACATGCTTAGGTACCACTGGAAAAACTATATATTTGCTTGGTGCACTTTGCACCACAGTTTTCATAGCATGGTACATTAATTATCTTTGTCACAGTTACATTGAACTATATATTGCTCGGATTACGAAGATGCTTTAGGCAGTTTAATCACATTGTGGCGTCAGTACATGTGTCATACCAGATATTTTGTTAACCTTGTTGCCCAAAAGTAACCTAAGTTGTTCCTTTCTTCTTTTTTTTCCTGTTGGTTTAAGAAATTATTGATTTTACCACCTATTTGCTAACATGCACGTTGCGTGGTCCCTGTGATCAGATTTTGAAAATCTGAAAATAGTTGACATAAGTTGATGCCATGAGCATGGTCCCTAATATAACCATGTTTCTCTACATATTACGTCCGAAACATGTACAACCTGTGCATGTTCACTGTTCTTTTTCGTCTCTGAACAGTCCTTTTCTCCTTTACATGATTATACCTATGCTCCTGCACATTTTGATTCACAGTGTATACTCTGTACCAACTAATCAATTCAATCTTACTCTTTAAATGATTATACCTATGCTCCTGCACATTTTGATTCACAGTGTATACTATGTACCAACTAATCAATTCAATCTTACTCTTAAACTGTTATACTGTTGTAGCACCAAAACTTGTGGATTATTAGTTTACTGAAGAACTTTCAAAATTTTGACAGCACAAAAGTATCGATTTAATGCTTGTACAAATTGATGCTGTTGTGGTTTGCTTAGTGCACGGCCATTAATTTGCAGGTATATGGTCAAGTGTCGGGAACCCATGCAGTGTTTGCTGGCATGCCACGTGGCAATGGTGGCCTCCACCAGAGCTGTCTTCCTTTTCCGGCAACCAACGTGTACTTTTGATTCTTTGAATTGTCATCGTAGATTCATATGGTCCTAAAGTTTAATCAGCAACTGATTCTGGATAGGATCTTATTAAGTTTTGGACCGAATTCACATTTCATTGTGTAAAAGAATTCAGTGGATTACCGATATATATTGCGGTCATGTAGAATATTGTCAACAAAATTTTCGAATTAAAAAACTTTGTTTTGTAACATTGTGTGAGCGGTTGAAAGGCTAGGATTTAAATCCAACATATGAAAGTGTGTTGGGGATATGATAGCCATCTTTTCAAATATAATTATTTTGGTTCTTCAAACACGATGGGTTGCTAAAAGATTTCGACGATCAAATAGCACAATTTGTGTTTATTTTCGTGAAGTTTTGAAAAATGTTGAGTTAATTCCTAAGGTTATTATTAGACCGGTAGACTCTCAATTTAACCGAGACGTCATATTACAAATTAAAACATCACACCGGTATTACGTACCCCTTCTTTAAAAATTGTATTGGGGCCATCGATGATACTGCATACGGCGCTAAAGATTTTCGTTCATTCTGAAACCATAAAAATTTGAATTTTTCTCATCCATCACAAAAACAATATTATTTAGTTAGCTTAGGATAACCACTTAACGGATGGATACCTTCTTACGGTAATGCAAGATATCATATTTCAAATTTAAATGAAACACATAATCAACCAATGATTGAAAATATAATTTTTAACTACCACCATTCGAATTCAGCATGACAATCAAAAGAACCTTTGAAATTTGAAGAAATTACAGTCTTATGTAACATACCGACATAAAAATAAAATTCAAATAAAGATTGTTACTGCTTCAATGCATATTCACAATTCATACAAAGATACAACAAAAAAGACACGAAATTTATTGCATATGACATTGATTTCGTCTACTTTCATAAAAATTTCTAGAATAATACTATCAAATTCGAACATCCGAGAATAGTGATCATGAACTAGTTAAAAGAAATGCTACAAATTTCATGACAAACATTTGAGATAACAAACAAAATGAATTAGTTGCTACTAGAATACGCTATGAATTATTTGTATTTGTGTAACTTTACTAGTAATTCTTGTATTTGTAATTCGAAACTTTTGTATTAGCGTAATTGTACTTATATCGGTAATGTATTTGTAATTCAAAATTGTTGTATTAATATAATTGATTTTTTTCCAAAATTGTTATCAAACTTAATATCAATTTATATTCTCAAAATAAATCTTTTAAAACAATATAAATACATTAACAACATAACAATTAATAACAACAAGAAAACTAACAATGCCTTTCAAATGCCTCATTCGCAAGCAAAGAATGCATTCTTTTTTTTTTAACATTGTCATTTTGTGTGTCTTTCAAATGCCTATTTGGTTTCGTACAACAGCGCACCGACAATCTTTGCACAGATGACAAAATTTTCAAGCTTTTCTTTTCTCTCTTTTAACTGGATTGCATCATTTGCTGCAGCTGAGTCTGGGAGTGTGAGTATAATTTTGGATTGGTACCCAAATATGCTCAACCTTCAAATGATTTTTTTTCTATATTCTTTGGATGTATAAGTGTGTCCAATTCAAACCTTGTTCATTGCAACTTGGTTTTGCATTCTCCTTCTATTTGAGTGTCTTATTTAGACCTATCTATGGTACATATTTCGGTCCGAGTTCGGTTCAAACCTGTCTTATTAATGCGTGTACGGGTTTTGTCTTTTACCATTCAATTCCAATTCAGGTCTGATTCGGTTACTACTGAGGTTGGGTACGGTTTTATCAAAACCCGGTCCGATTAAGACCTGATCCGATCAATAGATATCCATCGTATCAAAACATGAGTGTGTATGTTATTTTTTATCATTTTGTTTGTTTACATGTATATGTTCTTTTATACTTTTGTTGTAAACTTGACTAAATCATCGTTCAATTTTTATGTTGACATTGTCTGTATACAAATTTATCGAAGTTGCAATTTTAAAATATGATTTTAATATAAATATTCTGAGTTAGGTATACAAGTATCATCCAACGTGCTTAAAACCACGATGGGTCGGCCTCGGATATTGGTTTGAAATACCCTGTGGGTTTGGACCGGGGTCGGATGTTGGTTTAAAATACCTTACCGGTTCGGGTTGGACTTGAGTTTTAATTATTGTAATCGGACTCGAATTCGGATTCTGTGATACTCGGATCAAACCCGTCCCATTTACGTGCCTAGTCTTATTAGCATGAGAAAAAAGATATTTATTTTCTTTATCATTTATATCATCATTTTCATTATAATTTTTTTGTTTTTTGTTTTTGTTTTTTTGTCAGTATTTACAGGTGTTACAATTTTAGTTGACAAGCACTATAATTTTGAAAGTGTCAGATTTTGGATACTTTATTTAGAGATAATCTACGTGAAATGAAGTATATGCATAGATAATTGGAGGTTTTGAAACTTGTATAGAATAGGTTGAATTGTTGAATTCGATGCTAGCTGAAGAAATAAGAAATCTATCAGCTGCAACGGAGCAAATCGTTTCGTCATGCTAACTTACTATTGGTTAAAAAGATATTTTAAAGTTGATTCCAACTCATTATTTGTCAAGCGGAAGAATACTTACTACGCGATAAGCTGGTCAACGAATGCTTTCAGATGCGTGTGACGCCCCACATCTATACCCACGCTAGCCAAGGACACTACAAAGTAATGCCGTCAAATAACACGGAGAATAAGGATGGTTATGAGCGACCATCTATAGCCTTGCTCTAACTATCTATTGAATACATCGACAATAAATATAGCAACCAGGTCGACGTACCCAATAAATACTTAAAACAAAATCATAAGTGGTTGGATCTATCAGAACAGAATATAATAACTCAAATGTAATATACATCACAGAACAGTAAATCATCATATACACATATACAGATACATAACAGAGTTATAAAATAATACATATCAAGTGGTATAGCAAATCACCATATACAGACGAGTCAAAAGAATACATATCAGAGTTACTACAAAATAGGACTACACAAAAAGCTATGACAAAAAGGAACAAGCTGAATAGTCCATTGCGGAAGCAAAATAGGCTAAGTCCAAAAGCACCTAACCTGAAACATCTCGGTCTGACCCGAGTATAAAATACACGGGTCAGTCTAGCTAAACAAATCAGTTAGATAAACTGAACAACAATAAACCTGCAAGGTTACAAAGCATAATAGATATCTCTAAAGGAGATAACACAATCATCTAACAAAATATGAATCATATAGAACAAGCCTCATATCATCGGCAACATATAGAAACAAAGGATACAAATATCCCAAAGCAAGCCAAAAGGCAATAACAAATACCAATAAGGTATACAAGTTCCGCAAGATAAACGCTACATATCATGCGGCTCAAAAAGACCAACACCGAAGGACGATACCAAGGGAATATACATATGAATGAAACATCATAAAATTGCTCGAGCTCAGTACTGTATAAACAAGGATTCATGAGCCCGAAGACTCCAAACCCAATATCACCCATGCGGCTCATAACGACCAACATCGGAAGCGATACTAGAGGGCAACCCAATATCACCCATGCGGCTCATAACGACCAACATCGGAAGCGATACTAAAGGGCAACAAACCCGAAGGCACATACCCGAAGGCAACAAACCGTAGTGCCGAAGGTCAGAGACCCAGTACTGGACACCACTAACTGGCGGAATGTGTCACAACTCTCGAAAAGAAATCCGAAAAGCGTTAACGTATGTCCCATAACCACTCGTTCGCACTAAACGGTTTACTATCCGTCAGCCACTTTCACACTCAAAGCAGTACAAAGTTCACCTCATATCATCGGTAAACCAAACCCGAAGGTTAAAACGATCAATTGAATAGGTCGGGAATTAATCGGAAGGATAAACGCACAGATTCATGGTCCGTGTTTTGCCCAACCATTTAATCACCCTTCCACTTCGCTCGAAGTGCGAAATTGTGCGTGTGGTTTAAATAGAATTTAGAAATCGGAGAAGCGAACTTTTAATACAATTTGAAGAAATAATTTATAAAACCCGTGAATGAATTCAAAAAGAAATTATCAAGGTCAAATATGCATAAACAACTAATTGGAATCAATATGCATTGATCGAATTTGGAAAATTAAACGAACAAGGCAAATTGGCCAAAAACAGCATATTCAGACGTCTGAAAGAAGGGATTCAGACGTCTGAATCTGAAAATCAATTTGTTTTCCAAAACAGAATTCAGACGTCTGAATCCAATCATTCAGACGTCTGAAACAGGCAATATTTTGCCTATTTCATTTCTGGTCGAAATTTAGCCAATTCAGACGTCTGGATCTGGGAGTGAAATTTCTTCCAAGAACAATATTCAGACGTCTGAAATAGGCATTTCAGACGTCTGAAACCTGATGGTCAGGCAATTCCTGAACCTAGGCCAACTATGGCCAAACAAATCGAAAGCGATCGGGTGCGTGTTGATTATGGGCTTACGTCAAACGACTACCCAACCTTAACAACACACCCAAACACTCCGAACAACATAAACATCAACCATATAGGGTTTTACATAGATTTGGCTTCAAAAATCATAATTTGGCAATTTCACCAAAGTAATCCAAATCGAAAGCAAATGCACGTGAACAAGTATTAGGAATTCATTCCTAACATCAATGATATCAAAAGAAGTAGATGTGAGTTCAAAACTCACCTTTTACCCAAAACGAAGAAGAAGGAGTTCAATTTGCAAGGAGATGACCAACAAACACTACTTCAACTCAACAAGCTTCAATCTAAAAATAAATCACATATTTCCCAATTTAGGTTTAGGAAATTTTCTGAAATTGAAGAAAAGAAGAGTTGGAGAAGGTGAAGATGAACTTACCAATGGATTCTCTTTGATTTTGGAGCAAGAATTTGGAGTTTGCAAATGGATTTAGGGCTAGGAGTTTCTAATTTCCTTTCTCTTTCCCCATTTCAGTTTTTGCTTAAGCTTTTATGAAATGAATAAGTGAATGGAAGGAGAGAAGGGCTGAGTTGAGGTTAATAGAACAGTTTGGGTGAAACCCAAACCCAAAGCCTACTTAGCAAATAGAAAAATTCGACTTACTCCAAACATATCAAAGCTTACACTCAAAAAGATCGCAAACGCCATTTTGGGATCAATGGAAATGGTTTCGAGTCCCAATTCGACCATTTGCAGAAAGTAACATTTCGGACCTAAATCCGACCAACGACGCTATATTTAAATAAAACATTTAAATATAAAATCGTTAAATATGCGGGTTGTTACAGATCTTCCCTCCTTACAAAATTGCGTCCCCGCAATTCCTAGAGACGATATTTGTAACAACTACATACACAAAACATTCCAAAGAGAAGGAAACAAGTTAGAAACGAAAAGATAATCTCACCATCGACAAGCAAAGATAGAAAACCCGGATAAGATCGCTCGATATACTCTCTGGTTTCCCAAGTACAGTCATTGGGATTAGCGGACCATTGAACTTTAACGAGCGGCACGTCCTTGTTCCGAAGGTGTCGCACCTCCGTGTCAAGCACGCGAATAGGTTGCTGTACAATAGATAAGTCCGGTGAGATCTCAAGCTCTTGCAAATCAGGAGAAGTAATAACAGAATCCGACTCCCGAAGACACTTCCGAAGTTGCGAGACGTGAAACACGTCATGAATGCCAGATAAATGAGCTGGAAGTGAAACTCTATAAGCCAAAGGGCCAATACGTTCAGTAATAGAAAATGGTCCTATAAAGCGAGGAGCCAATTTCCCAGTCGTACTGAAACGCATAACCCCCTTCAAAGGAGAAACACGAATAAAAACAAGATCGCCGATCGAGAACTCGAGAGGCTTCCTACGGTTGTCCGCGTAGGATTTCTGACGACTCTATGCCTCTTTCATTCTCAATCGAATAAGATCAATCTTCTCAGAAGAATGACGAACAAAGTCCGGGCCAAGAATAAGCTTCTCCCCAGATTCCAACCAACATGAAGGTGATCGACATGGCCTTCCGTATAAGGCTTCGAAAGGAGCCATACCGATACTAGACTGAAAACTATTGTTGTAGGAGAACTCTACTAGAGGTGGGTGATCCTCCCAACTTCCACCAAAATCAAAAATACAAATACGGAGAAGATCTTTCAAGATATGATTCACCCGTTCAGTCTGTCCGTCAGACTGCGGATGATAAGCTGTAGAAAAATTTAGCTTTGTCCCCAAAGCTTGCTGAAGACTCTTCCAAAAATGACTCGTGAATAAAGGATCACGGTCACTCACAATAGAACTAGGAACACCGTGAAGTCTCACGATTTCCTTGACATATAACTTAGCCAAAAGCGAAGCAGTCCTATTAGACTTAATAGGGACAAAATGAGCAGACTTGGTGAGGCGATCAACAATAACCCAAATGCTAGAATGACCAGATCTCGAACGAGGTAGGCCGTCAATGAAATCCATAGAAATCTGATCCCATTTCCACAATGGAATCTCAAGAGGCTGAAGAAGACCCGAAGGACGCTGATGCTCGGCTTTAAAACGCTGACAAGTTATGCAATTGCTCACATAACTCGCCACATCGCGCTTCATGCCTTCCCAATAATAAAGACGACGCATATCGGCATACATCTTGCTACTACCAGGATGAATGGTATACTTAGAACGGTGACAGTCATCAAGAATGTCATGCCTAAGTGCAAGATCAGAAGGCACAAAAAGACGGTTCTTCTTACGAAGACACCCATGAGAATCAATGCTGAAATCTTGCAACGCCTCATCGCAAGATCCAGACTCACAAAGATGAATAAGATGCAACAACTCAGGATCACGCCGCTGACCATCGGCAATACGATCCAATAAAATAGGTCGAGCTCCCAAACTAAATAATAGAATAGGAGAATCAGAAGATGAACCTCGATCACGAATTTCACAAAAAGATAGAGTCTCAAGAACATCCCATTCGGCAAACATCATAGAAATAACAGCCGAATGTTTGCGACTAAGCCCATCTGCAACACGATTATGCTTACCAGGGGTATACTGGATATCAAAGTCATAAGAAGCAAGAAACTCGAGCCAACGCTGTTGTCTCATATTGAGTTCCTTCTGAGTGAACAAATACTTCAAAGATTTATGATCGGTATAGAGAATGAAGCGCTCGCCAAATAAATAATGTCGCCAAATCTTCAAGGCAAAGACAATGGCGGCAAGCTCAAGATCATGAGTGGCATAGCGAACTTCATTCGGACGCAGTTGCCTAGAAGCATAAGCAACTACCCGATCCTTCTGCATAAGAACAGCACCGAGACCACTACCACAAGCATCGGTGTAGACAACAAGATCATGATTCCCTTCGGGAACTACAAGGATAGGATCATTAGTGAGAAGTTCCTTCAATGTCAGAAAGGAAGCTTCACACTTGTCGGACCAATCAAAACGAATGTCTTTCCGAGTAAGGCAGGTGAGAGGAAGCACAACACGAGAAAAGTTCTTAATGAACCGACGGTAATAACCCGCCAATCCAAGGAAACTACGAATCTCATGAACATTCTCGGGCCTCTTCCAATTCTGAATGACTTAGATCTTTGAGGGATCGACAGAAATGCCATCGGAAGATACAACATGGCCTAAGAACTTAACCTTATTCTCCCAAAAGTGGCATTTGGAGAATTTGGCTCTAAGCTGATGACGACGGAGGGTACTCAAGACAATTCTCAAGTGATTAGCATGCTCAGCTTCAGACTTAGAATAAATAAGGATATCATCAATGAACACAAGGACGAACTTGTCGAGATATTCCCGGAATACTCGATTCATGAGATCGACAAAGAAAGCAGGAGCGTTCGTCAAACCGAACGGCATAACGAGCCACTCAAAAGAACCATATCGAGTGCGGAAAGCTGTAAGAGGTATGTTATCCTCCGCGACTCGTAACTGATGAAAACCCGTGGCAAGGTCGAGCTGAGAAAAGACCTTAGCACCACTCAATAGATCGAACATGTCATCGATCCTAGGTAATGGATACCTATTTCTAATGGTTAACTCGTTAAGCTTGCGATAATCAATGCAAAGCCTAAGAGTTCCATTACGACCGCGGATCCCCACGGAGAAAAACTGGACTGAATCAACTGCTTGGACTCGAGCTCTAAAAGTTGCTTTTTGAGTTCCTCATTTTCCTTTGTAGACATCCTCGTGGGAGGACGACTAACTGGCTGCGCGCCTGGAATGAGATCAATGCGGAACTCAATTGCCCGTTTGGGTGGCAAACCCGATACAGGCTCAAAAACATCAGAAAAGTCACAAGCAACCGGAATACGAGATATATCATCATCATCTCGCGAGTCAAGAGAATATAAAGCCATCTCGGAATTATCCACATTCCGAAGAACAAAAGATAGCTGAGTAGGCGAATACGGATGTCGAAGATATATAGTTCTCTCCGAACAAATAATCCTGGCATCATATCTCACTAGCCAGTCCATACCCAAAATCATATCAAATCCCAAACAAGAAATAACGTCCAGATTCACACGGAAATAAAAGTCACATAAAATAATCTCAACATCATCACAAAGCAAACTAAGGGTCGCGGATCCCCCAATTGGATTCGCAATCCTTAAAGAAGTAATCAAACAAGAAACATCCAAAGATAAATCATCAACGAGCTTTTTCGATACGAAAGAATGTGATGCACCCGTATCGAAAAGAACTCGAATACTACGATCATGAAATAAAATAGAACCTTCCAAAATAGATGAAGATGTACCTTTGGACTGAGAAGGACCTTCAGAAGCCTTAACAGCATAAAGCCTGCTAGACTTGGCACCAGCCGGAACAGTAGGGCAAGCTGAAACATGATGACCCTCCTTCTTGCAGTAACGGCAGAAGAGAGGCTTAGGACAAGCTCGAATAATATGATCCGGAGAACCACAATTAAAACACTTTCGAACGAAAGGTGTTCCGAAAGACTGAGGCTGAGAGCTAGGACCACCGGTCTTCTTCTTCTTAGAAGGAAAAGGCTTCTTCTGAATTGGAAACGGCCTCTTGTTGGGGTTTTTGGAAACCACAACATCAACATCACTATCACACTCCTTCTCGACGGTCTCGAGATGAAGTGCCGAATCAACCAACTCCTCAAAAGAAAGTTTAAGCTGGAGCAACAAAGACTTCTTAAGATATTTCTTAAGACCAGAAACAAACTTCAAATTCTTCTTATAAGAAGTACTGATAAATTCAAGACCATACTGAGATAAAGCCTCGAACGATGCGACATACTCAGAAACAGAAGATTTCCCTTGCTTCAACTCAAGGAAGCGACGGGTCAATAAAACTTTTTCAGATTCAGGAACGAACTTGAGTTCAAATCGCTCCCGAAACTGAGTCCAAGAAAGAGTAGACTCATCAATCTCGGCTACAAGAAGCTCATACCAATCAAGAGCACGCTCTTGTAATAAACTAGAAGTCACAAGAACTCTATCATGGTCGGATAGATCCATGCGAGAGAAGATACGCTCGCACGTGCGAAGCCAAGCTTGGACTTCAAGAACAGACTCGGAGCCCTTAAACGGCTTCCCTCCAAGATGAGAAAAATCACTACACTGACGTGCAAAGGCAGACTTGCGAGGTGGAGACACTCGAGGATAAACTGGAGGCTGAGTGCTCCTAAACAACTCCAAAAACTGATCAGCAGACATATATACGCCATCCGGATGTGAGCCACTGGATTGCCCAGCACCCGAACGTCGTCCCCTGCCTCTTCCAGCCATACGCTGAAGGTAAGATAAGAACAAGATTATTCACAAGGTAGATATTGCAATATGGAATACTACGGAATAAAATGCATTCCTAGACGTATTCCCAAACTCTATCTAACCTTGATGGAATAGAGAGACACGATGATTCAAAGATTTTTATCACTTGTACACTTTGATGTACCATAAGATGTGCATCTATTCTGTGTTTATCATATTTTGTTCTGAACTCGGCTCTGATACCACGCCGTGACGCCCCACCTCTATACCCACGCTAGCCAAGGACACTACAAAGTAATGCCGTCAACTAACACGGAGAATAAGGCTGGTTAGGAGCGACCATCTATAGCCTTGCTCTAACTATCTATTGAATACATCAACAATAAACATAGCAACCAGGTCGACGTACCCAATGAATACTTAAAACAAAACCATAGGTGGTTGGATCTATCAGAACAGAATATAATAATTCAAATGTAATATACATCACAGAACAATAAATCATCATATACACATATACAGATACATAACAGAGTTATAAAATAATACATATCAAGTGGTATAGCAAATCACCATATACAGACGAGTCAAAAGAATACATATCAGAGTTACTACAAAATAGGACTACACAAAAAGCTATGACAAAAAGGAACAAGCTGAATAGTCCATTGCGGAAGCAAAATAGGCTAAGTCCAAAAGCACCTAACCTGAAACATCTCGGTCTGACCCGAGTATAAAATACACAGGTCGGTCTAGCTAAACAAATCAGTTAGATAAACTGAACAACAATAAACCTGCAAGGTTACAAAGCATAATAGATATCTCTAAAGGAGATAACACAATCATCTAACAAAATATGAATCATATAGAACAAGCCTCATATCATCGGCAACATATAGAAACAAAGGATACAAATATCCCAAAGCAAGTCAAAAGGCAATAACAAATACCAATAAGGTATACAAGTTCCGCAAGGTAAACGCTACATATCATGCGGCTCAAAAAGACCAACACCGAAGGGCGATACCAAGGGAATATACATATGAATGAAACATCATAAAATTGCTTGAGCTCAGTACTGTATAAACAAGGGTCCATGAGCCCGAAAACTCCAAACCCAATATCACCCATGCGGCTCATAACGACCAACATCGGAAGCGATACTAAAGGGCAACCCAATATCACCCATGCGGCTCATAATGACCAACATCGGAAGCGATACTAAAGGGCGACAAACCCGAAGGCACAAACCCGAAGGCACATACCCGAAGGCAACAAACCGTAGTGGTGAAGGTCAGAGACCCAGTACTGGACACCACTAACTGGCGGAATGTGTCACAACTCTCGA
Organism: Allium cepa; assembly: GCA_030765085.1. Lineage (NCBI taxonomy): Eukaryota > Viridiplantae > Streptophyta > Magnoliopsida > Asparagales > Amaryllidaceae > Allium > Allium cepa. Next base: position 541,136,004 of record CM060939.1, read on the forward strand.
AAAGGAATCCGAAAAGCGTTAACGTATGTTCCATAACCACTCGTTCGCACTAAACGGTTTACTATCCGTCAGCCAATTTCACACTCAAAGCAGTACAAAGTTCACCTCATATCATCGGTAAACCAAACCCGAAGGTTAAAACGATCAATTGAATAGGTCGGGAATTAATCGGAAGGATAAACGCACAGATTCATGGTCCATGTTTTGCCCAACCATTTAATCACCCTTCCACTTCGCTCGAAGTGCGAAATTGTGCGTGTGGTTTAAATAGAATTTAGAAATCAGAGAAGCGAACTTTTAATACAATTTGAAGAAATAATTTATAAAACCCGTGAATGAATTCAAAAAGAAATTATCAAGGTCAAATATGCATAAACAACTAATTGGAATCAATATGCATTGATCAAATTTGGAAAATTAAACGAACAAGGCAAATTGGCCAAAACCAGCATATTCAGACGTCTGAAAGAAGGGATTCAGACGTCTGAATCTGGAAATCAATTTGTTTTCCAAAACAGAATTCAGACGTCTGAATCCAATCATTCAGACGTCTGAAACAGGCAATATTTTGCCTATTTCCTTTCTGATCGAAATTTTGCCAATTCAGACGTCTGGAATATAGATTCAGACGTCTGAATCTGGGAGTGAAATTTCTTCCAAGAAGAATATTCAGACGTCTGAAATAGGCATTTCAGACGTCTGAAACCTGATGGTCAGGCAATTCCTGAACCTAGGCCAACTATGGCCAAACAAATCGAAAGCGATCGGGTGCGTGTTGATTATGGGCTTACGTCAAACGACTACCCAACCTTAACAACACACCCAAACACTCCGGACAACATAAACATCAACCATATAGGGTTTTACATAGATTTGGCTTCAAAAATCATAATTTGGCAATTTCACCAAAGCAATCCAAATCGAAAGCAAATGCACATGAACAAGTATTAGGAATTCATTCCTAACATCAATGATATCAAAAGAAGTAGATGTGAGTTCAAAACTCACCTTTTACCCAAAACGAAGAAGAAGGAGTTCAATTTGCAAGGAGATGACCAACAAACACTACTTCAACTCAACAAGCTTCAATCTAAAAATAAATCACATATTTCCCAATTTAGGTTTAGGAAATTTTCTGAAATTGAAGAAGAGAAGAGTTGGAGAAGGTGAAGATGAACTTACCAATGGATTCTCTTTGATTTTGGAGCAAGAATTTGGAGTTTGCAAATGGATTTAGGGCTAGGAGTTTCTAATTTCCTTTCTCTTCCCCCATTTCAGTTTTTGCTTAAGCTTTTATGAAATGTATAAGTGAATGGAAGGAGAGAAGGGCTGAGTTGAGGTTAATAGAACAGTTTGGGTGAAACCCAAACCCAAAGCCCACTTAGCAAATAGAAAAATTCGACTTACTCCAAACATATCAAAGCTTACACTCAAAAAGATCGCAAACGCCATTTTGGAATCAATGGAAATGGTTTCGTGTCCCAATTCGACCATTTGCAGAAAGTAACATTTTGGACCTAAATCCGACCAACGACGCTATATTTAAATAAAACATTTAAATATAAAATCGTTAAATATGCGGGTTGTTACAGGATAGTGCCATATCCGCATCCAAAATCATTTTCGAATATCAGATATCCACATCTATGGATACGGATGGATATCGGATAATTATCCTATCCGCTAACGACCAATAAATCAAGAATTATTAAAGAAATTTTTTAATTTAACATAAATATTTTTCAATCTCATTGATTATAATTAAAAGTGTTAAAAATTAACAAATATGATAATAATAAATAGTTTCAAGCAGTTAATAAGAATTAAGCGCATATAATATAAACTATTAACTTAACAAAATAATAAATATATTTTCCTGTACCAAAATGTAGATAATTTGAGCTATAATTTTGAAACCGGACGGGTAATTTTCGAATGTGAATATCTTCGTATTTGCATCTGCGTTCGTTTTTTCAAATATCGGATATTTATCCGTTTTTTAGATACGGATGCAGACGAATTTTGGATTTTTCGAGTATCCATTGACATTCCTAGTACCATATTTATTCTACAAATAGGTCTTCTTTGATGTTTCATTTCTTAATTTATAAATGCACATTTTTAAAATTTACGTATACAAATTTGATTTTGTACGTGAGAATCTTAAATTGCACAAGTATAAAACTGGAAAACGAGCCTATTCGTGCAGTAAATTTTGAATGAGACTTATTATTGGAATAAGTTTTATGCGGACATTAATGAGTCCAATGGAAAATGCAACCTCTAAATATCTATATCTATATTTAAAATAAGTTTTCTAGAGAGGTGTTTTGCTTGGAAGTAAGGACTGAATTTGCAATTTGAACCTTGATTGCAGCAAGAGGCAGTCTTAAATATATTGCTCATAGGCCTGAAATCATCATTAAGTTGGTAGTTTATTCATTTGATTGGTCACTTTTTGCTCTTGCAAGGCATCATAGGTTGCTGGAAACATTTCGTTAATTTTTTTTTATCAATATCTACTTGTTATGGATTAACCTTTGACCGCTGAGGGTGGTTGTTTCACAACTAAAGTCGATACTACCAATGGACTAATTTCATGGTATTTTCGTTATTCCATATTTTTTCCATAAAGAAAATATCCAGAATATATGTTATGTATTTACAGAATAATATATTTAAAATTGTATAAGAGAATATTTAAAAGATATTTATGGGGAACTACTAGATTAAGTAAATACACACCGTTTATTTAAGACGTAAACTATTATAAATAAGAGCCAAGTGTTTGTATTTGTAGTAAGCAAAGAAAAAAGAGAATATTTTAATAATAAAAGAGTCTTTTTGTATATTCTTTCCATCTTTCTTCTTAAACTGTCAAACAAAGTGATATCGTAGCTAGGTCGAAATCATGAGATTTCTATTTCTTTCATCGTTTCATATGACAAAAGAAAATTTAAAATTTGAAGAATGGAGTGATAAAAAGAAAGAGGAGTTAATCTCCAATGATTTGAAAAGCATGTCGCAAATAGAAAAGAAAATATTTGCGAAATTACGATGATATAACCATCATGCTCGTGTTGTTATGAGTGAGAACGTCGATAAAGTAGTGTCAAATTTTTGGAGAAAGTTCCTCAAAAGATTCGTGGAATTTATTGAAAGAAATATATGGAAAGAATGACACCAATATAATAGAAGAACAATCTGATTGTTGAGAAAGAGAAAAAAAGATTAGTGAGAAGTAGAAGAATGCAGAAAAGTGGCTGAAATTTGAGGAGTTCAGAGGAGAAAAATTGAAAGAATGAAAACGTGTAGAGTATGAAAAAGAAGAAGATGAAGAAGAAAATAAACTAAGAGAACATAACGTCAATGATAAAAAATATGAAAGCAAAGAAGATGAAAATGAAGTGTAGAATGCAATAGCCTAATGATAATAAACATATATATGTATATATATTCGTTTAAATGTATTTGTTATTGTATTATTTTATTTTTTCACATAATTGAATAAATATTTGTTGAATAAAATAAATAACTTGAAATTCATATTTAAACAAATATTTTTATTCAAACAAATATTTTATGACAAATTTGAATGGTATAAATTAAGCTTTCACTATACAAGTTTCAATCACAACGCAATTTTTACATACATGTTTCATCTCACCACATAATTCACTCATCACTCGTATTTTATCTTCAACTCTGTTCCAGTCTATATCCAGCATCTGAACTATCTGCAAAATAAACACCGACGAGGTAAAATTAAAAAGAAAAAAATTGCAGTACACAATGAAGTGTGTGTTTGAAAATATTATTTGCTTCGGTTATTTGGGTTGTTCGTCATTATTTCTTTTAATTCATCTTAAACGAACAACTTGTGATATGCATGGTGTATCACTTTACATGCCACAAAGTCATGCACACCGATATACGCTTGCTTGTCAAAATCGCAAGGATAGGTGAGCACAAGGTCAAACCCGAGCCAAGACTGGATTCAACTCAGATGCAATACAAATAATTCAACACTTACATGAAAATATACAAAATGTTCAAAGTGCACCAGATCAGAATTCAGGCACAAGTTCAAGGCAGTGCATATAAACAAAGTGGTGCATGCGATATTTCAACCCAGCAAACATTGGAACATATATATGCAATAGTGTAGACTCAATACAACATACAAACATGCAAATAACTCAACATAGCAATGCTAATTATAACCAGACTAAAATGAAACCAGAACCAGACTTAAAAGGAAAACAACAAGACATCATGAAAACATATCAGACTTCAAAGTGCATCAGATATGTACACAGTTTAACTTAAAGCATGAAAACAATGCAACATAGACCAGACTCAAGCAGAGCCAGACCACAATGCACCAGATCAACGAAACAACAAAACAGACCAGATTTAGAGTGGAATAAGACCAAAAGGCTCAACCAGACCAGTGTGTACATGCATACAACATACAACATGAAGACTCAACACAAGGACTGTAACAAAACCAGACTAGCATTGATGTGTAGGAACCAAGTAAAAGCTAGACACAAATGAGTACACATGAAGGCAACTCAGGCATGAACACATAGGAAGCAAGCACTCGAAGTGGACAGAACATAGTCACATCAAATCACACACATATATACATACATATATGCGTGTATGTATATACATGGTGACTCGCAAACAAGGCACCAGTATTGATGGTCAGAGCAAGGTACATAGCACACACATACCAAAAAAAAATCGTAACTGTCGGTAGCAGTTCGATGAAAGTCAAGGAGTAGAAAAGGTCGCAGTTGAACAAGTTGTTGGCAGTAAAGAATTAACAAATTCGAACATATTTAAACATATTTGAATATATCAGAAATATATTCAAAGGATGAACATGTCGTAGCAGCAAAGATCGGAACATATTCAACCGATAGTCAGAAATGAACAAGTCAAAAATCAGCACATCGTTCAAGCAAGAATCGAATGGCCGAGCAAAGTATAAGAAGAATTCAAATCAAAATATACAAACGAATTATAGGGTTTTAATCCCTATAAATGCCCAATTCATCATCGGCAAATATTCATTCGAGTTCGAGAAAAAATTTCTGAAGCGCTTACTTAGCACAAACCAAAAACAAATCCAAAACTCGAATCAAGTCGTGCATAATCAAAATCGAAAAGGGGAAAATCATGTACCAGCTCAAAGCATCATTCGATCTCAACTAAATTGAAGCGAACGAGCGCAATCAAAGCCAGAGAATCAATTGATGAAGCAAATCAAAGAGAAATCATCACTGCATCTGATAAATTGAATCGGCGTCTTCAATACAAATAAAATCTAATTCCAAATTGCAAGGAAACAAGACGGCATGAAGCAGGAGGAAAAATAAATGGGGAAAATGCATTTGTCTTTTGTTATTATGCAGCATATGTTTCGTTTATGATTTTTCGTTTAGGACGTATATATGTATTAGGGTTTTTATTTTGTTTTTGGTTTTCCAACTCTAGATTAACTAGTTGACGAACTATGGTTTTGTAGTTCGAGAATTCGCAACTCATGGGCTAAGTTGTGGTAGGGTTATGAGCTTAGAGTTAGGTTAATTGAGTTAGCTGGTGTGGTGAGTTTACGTGTTTTTATAAGCGTCTGATTACCTAATTTTTAGTAGAAACCTTGGGGCAGCACTTAAGAAGTTTTTACCGAAGCTGGGTAAAACTGTGTGTGACCTTTTTTGCATTGCTTTCTGTTTTTATTTTTATTTCCGCATTAATTTTTAATTGACCTTATTCACTCATCCTCTAGGGTGAAAACGATCCTACAAGTGGTATCAGAGCTAGGAACAAAAACCATTTTCTGTTTTTAGAAAAATAATTTTTTTTAAAATGGCTTCTTTTAATAATGCTTTTGTTGAAAGGTCAGTCCATAGCTAGACCACCCATGTTCAATGGTGAATATGCATATTGAAAAAGTAGATAGAATTTTTTTTGAAAACCATATACGCATGGAGGATATAGTACATCAACAGTAACGGTAGATAATCAGGAAGTTGAAAAACCTATGGATTAATGGACAAATCTTGAAAATAAACTATAGAATGCTAACGCTAAAGGTATGAATTCTATTATTTGCTCATCAGATCAAATTGAATTTAACCGTGGCTCACATTGTCTAACTCGCAAGAAATCTGACACACACTTGAAGTGAGTCATGAAGGAACCTCCCAGGTTAAAGAATCTCGCCTTGCCGTGCTTAGTAGCGAGTACGACAGCTTCACAATGGCAAAGGATGAAAGTGTCAAAGAAATGTATGGACAGCTTTCTAATCTTGTATACAAATCAAAATCCTTAGGAAGACCATACACAGAAATAGAAATAGTCTGAAAGATCCTCAGAATTCTTCCATGAAATTTTGAAGCAAATATGACTGCCATTCAAGAATCAAAGGATCTGAAATAGGTTAAAATTGAAAAACTCATCGAAAAACTCACCACCTATAAACTAGAAATCAAATTCAAGAAAGAACGTGAAGAATGGGATACGCAAAAGAAATCAATAGCGCACAGGAACAACGGAAAGTGAAGATGATGGTGATGATGAAGAAGCAGCTGAATTGGCACTGATAATAAAGAGATTCAAAAGATGGAACTTCAAATATGGAAATCCAACCCAAAATCAACAACTGAAGAGCAAAATCGTTAAAGTTCTAGACAACTCAGAAAAGCAGGAGATCATTTGTCACAAATGCCATAAACATGGTCATATCAAGCCAAATTGTCCTCAAAATCGATTAAGCAAAGGAAAGAAACTGAAAAGGCGAAGTTTTATAGCAACTTGGGATGAAAGTGATGAAGATGATGAAAGCACTAGCAATGGGAGTGGAAAATCAAATATGTGTTTTTCAGGAGAAACAAGTGACAACGATGATGACGAGCCATGCGAGGTATAAAAACCTACTCACTCCCAGTTACTTATATATTTTCATGAAGCAAATGGCTGTTTTGAAAGACTTAGGGAGAAGTACGCTAAAATTGAATCACAAAGAGATAGTTTAATAGAACTAAATAAGCAGCTTGATTAAATGGTTCAATACTATAGAAATAAGAGCCCTAAGTGTGATAAGTGTCCATCATCAGAAGAGGAAATAAAAAAATCAAAAACTAAAATTAAATCGCTTGAAAATGAAATTCTGATTTGAAAGGAAGTGAAAACACTAGAAGGAAAAATTCTATTAAAAAGTGCACTTTGTTATTGAATGAAAATGAATCTCTCAAGTCATAAGTCCAACAATTGTCTGCAACTCTAGGAAAATTCTCCAAAGGAGAAAGATCACTAAATATGCTATTAGGGAAACAAACTGTTAGTACTATTAGACAAGAAATTGGGTATACTCAATCTGAAAAAGGTAAAAGTGAAACTAATCATGTCAACTCCAAGTGCACGATTTGTGAAAAAAGTTGGGCACAATCACAATAAGTGCTGGTATAGACCCAAACACACGAAAACCATACCTATTTGGGTTCCTAAAGGCACGAGTGTAAAATCTCTTAAAATCAAACAAATATAGGTGCCAAAAGGAACTAACATAGAATGTCTTGGTTCTACTTGTTTTTCAAAAAAAATTATCGCTAACAATCATGGACCTATGAATACAAATACGTCACAAAACTCTTCTCTCGTGTAGGTGTGTTGATAGGCTAAGGAACAACAACAGTGATACATGGATTCTGGTTGTTCTAGGCATACGATGGGAGATAAATCAAAGTTACTTAGCCTAGAGAAGTACAAAGGTGGCAAAGTCACAATGGGCAACAATGATAAATATAAAATTATCGGTAAAGGTAAAGTAGGTAATGACACATTTACCTTAAACGACGTATTATATGTTGAAATTTTGCACTATAATCTGACTTCAATCAGCTAGTTTTGTGATAAGGGAATGAATGTTATTTTTGATTTTTGCAAAATTGTTGACCAATCATCAAAAGAAACATTATTCTCAGGCAAGAGGAAATGTATCTGTTGCACACCCCACGGTTTAGTCTGTGGTATCCAACTAATGATAACTTTGAGTTAAAAGGGTATTCAGACGTAGATTATGCTGGTAATCTAGTTGATAGAAAAAGTACTAGTGGAACGTGTTTTATGTTTGGACATTCGTTAGTTGCATAGTCAAGTCGAAAAAAAAATTGCATTGCATTATCTACCACTGAGGCAAAGTATATTGCTCTAAGCGGTTGCTCTGCTCAAATTTTATGGATGATACAAACCTTGCAAGACTATGGTCTAAATTTTAAACGAATCTCACTTGTGTGTGATAGAAAAAGTGCAATTGATCTCTCAAATAGTCCTATTCATTAGACTTGTACATCATTCTCGCACCAAGCATATAGATGTTAGACATCATCTCATTAGAGATCGCATCTCCAAAGAAAATATCTGCATAAATTTCATCTCAACTGATTTTCAATTGGCAAACATTTTTACAAAACCTCTTTCAGAAAATAGTATTTGTCGACTTCGTCTAAGTTTAGGCAATTTAGAAATTTGATTTTATATTTTTGGATTTGATCTTAAATGCCTATGTTAAGTAATCTGACTACCTACTGATATCGAAAAGATAATTAGTGACTGAAAAAAGTGATGAGTGTTGATCTTGATCATACATTATGCCTTGAGAGAGTACATTTAGTAAATTTCCTTAATAATTTAAATAAAATTTGTACTAACTTTGTTTGGTAAAAATTCCATGACCATCTCTATTCGTGTCATATTTCTACGACTATCACTCATCAAAATCCATTATGGTATGTCAAAATGTGGTATTTAAACAGAAAATTATTCATTTTTTAATTGATTAGCAATAAAATCATCAAAGAGTGCTCATTCTCATTTAAAAGTCCTCAAGGTTATGCATGTATGGAACACATATCAAAATTGGTTGAAATAGGCGAGTTGATTCTAATCCCATTTAAAAGTCCTCACGATTATACGTGGTTAGAAGATGCTTGGAATTCTTTTTTAATAAGAAAGGTAATACTACTAATCTCATTTAAAAGTCCCAATGGTTATGCATGGTTAGTAAGCATTCAAATTCCTGTCATAAATATACACAAATGGACACGACTATGTGGTTTTTTATGCCGGCATCACCCCTATCACTTTAAAATGGAATATGCGCATAACAATTATTTATGATTTTTGTTTGATTTTTTTTTTTTGAAATTTAATATTTATACTCGATTAGGTATTAATATTGTATTGATGTTTATCACTTTATCACTCTTATCTAACACTGTTATTCTTTTGCTGGTAACAAAAGGGGAGAGAAGTTAAGATTTTGACAAACAAGTTCAATTTTTTTTTGCATATTATCATCTAGGATTGATTGCATTTTTTATTATTTTTATTTGCGTATTTTTTATTTATTTTCATGCATATGTGAATGGGAGCTTTGTTGCAGGGGGAGTATTCAAATATAGGGAGCTAATAGAATTCATCGAGACTAAATACGTTTAATAGAGTCAAAATCTTAATATATGTTTGTTATCATCAAAAGGGAGAGATTGTAGAATACAATAGCCTATGATTTTTGTTTGATGATAATAAACATATATATATATATATATTCTTTTAAATGTATTTGTTATTGTACTATTTTATTTTTCCATATAATTAAATAAATATTTGTTGAATAAAATAAGTAACTCGGAACTCATATTTAAACAAATATTTTATTCAAACAAATATTTTATTACAAATTCGAATAGTACAAATTTAAGCTCTCATTATACAAGTTTCAATCACAACACAATTTTCACTATACCATTTTTACATACATGTTTCACCTCACTACATAATTCACTCATTACTCGTATTTTATCTTCAACTCTGTTCCAGCCTGTATCCAGCATCTGAACTATCTGCAAAATAAAAACTAACACAGTAAAATTGAAAAAGAAATATTTTGCAGTACACAATGAAGTCTGTATTTGTAAATATTATTTGCCTCTGTTATTTGGGTTGTTCTTCATCATTTCTTTTAATTCATCTTAAACGAACAACTTGTGACATGCATAGTGTATCACTGTACATGTCATATGGTCATACACACCGATATACACTTGTTTATCAAAATCGCAGCGATAGGTGAGCACAAGATCAAACCCAGGCAAAGAATGGATTCAACTCAGGTGCAATACAAATAATTCAACACTTACAAGAAAATATAAAAAATGTTCAAAGTGCACCAGATCAGAATTCGGGCACAAATACAGGGCAATGGATATGAACAAAGTGGTGCATTCAACATTTCAGCCCAGCAAACATTAGAGCATACATATGCAGCAGTGCAGACTCAAGACAACATACAAACATGCAAATAACTCATCGCAACTATGCTCAGTACAACCAGACTAAAATGAAACCAGAACCAGACTTAAAAGACAAAAACACGACAGTATGAAAACACACCAGACTTCAAAGTGCACCAGATATGTACACAGTTTAACTCAAAGCATGAAAATAATGCAACACAGACCAGACTCAAACAGAACCATACCATAATGCACTAGATCAATGAAACAACAAAACAGACTAAACTTAGAGTGGAATAAGACCAAAAAGCTAAACTAGACCAGTGAGTACATGCATACAACATACAACATGAAGACTCAACATAAGGGCTACAACTAGACCAGAGCAGCATGGATATGTAGGAACCAAGTAAAAGCTTCAGACATAAATGAGTACACATGAAGGTAGGCATGAACACACAGGAAGCAAGCACTTGAAGTGGATAGAACATATGCACATCAAATCACACACATACACACACATATACATACATACATACATACATACATACATACATATATATATATATATATATGTATGTATGTATGTGTATGTGTGTGTATGTATGTGTACATGGTGACTCACAAACAAGGCAACGACATGGATGGTCAGAGCAAGATACAGAGCACACGCATACAACAAAAAATGGTAACTATCACTAGAAGTTCAATGAAAGTCAAGGAGCAGAAAAGGTTGCAGTTGAACAAGTTGTTGGTAGTAAAGAATTAACAAATTCGAATATATTTAAACATATTTGAATATATCAGAAATACATTCAAAGGATGAACAAGTTGTAGCAGCAAAGATCGAAAATATATTCATCTGACAGTTAGAAATGAACAAGTCAAAAATATCACATCATTCAAGCAAGAATCGAATGGCCGAGCAAAGTATTTGAAGAATTCAAATCAAAATATACGAACGAGATTATAGGGTTTTAATCCTTATAAATGCCCAATTCATTATCGGAAAATATTCATTCGAGTTCGAGAAAATATTCCGAAGATCTTACTTAGAACAAATCAAAAACAAATCCAAAACTCGAACCAAGTCGAGCATAATTAAAATAGAAAAGGGTGAAATTACGTACCAGTTCAAAGCATCATTCGATCTCGACTAAATTAAAGCTTCCGAGCGCAATCAAAGCAAGGGGATCAATTGACGGAACAAATCAAAGAGAAATCATCACTACAATTGATAGATTGAATCGGCGTCTTCAATACAAATAAAACCCTAATTCCAGATTACAAGTAAACGAGATGGCATGAAGCGGGAAGCAAAATAAGAGGGGGAAATGCATTTATCTTTTGTTATTGGGCCGCATATGTTTCGTTTTATGATTTTTATTTGGGCCGTATATGTGTGTTAGGGTTTTTATCTAGTTCTTTTGTTTTTAAACTCTAGATTAACTAGTTGACAAACTACGGTTTTGTAGTTCGAGAATTCACAACTCAATGGCTGAGTTGTGGTAAGGTTTTGAGCTTAGAGTTAGGTTAATTGAGTTAGCGGGTGTCGTGAGTTTACGTATTTTCGTAAACGTCCGATTATTTAATTTCTAATAGAAACCTTAGGGGCAGCACATATGCAATTTTTGCCGAATCTAGGTAGAACTATGTATGATCTTTTCTGCAATGCTTTCTGTTTTTGTTTTTATTTCCACATTAATTCTTAGCAGACCCTATTCACCCCTTCTCTATGGTGAAAACGATCCTACATGAAGAAGACATGAATCAAAGTGATGAAATTCAAGAGTTTAGAGGAGATTTGTAATATGAGTAAAAATTTGATGAAATGAAAATGAAGAAATTAGAGAAATAAAAATAGTAACGATTAAAAGAGGGAGTAAAAGCGGCAAACGTTGAATTTTATGATTATGAAAACAAAGCGACGAACAAAGCTTATATAAACAAAACCTATTTTTTCAATTAATGGTTTTTTGAAAAGTCATGTAAAAGTGAAATTTGAAAAACATACATAGAAATTGGATTGGCTAAAAACTGCAAGAGCGAAGATATGAAAGAATGCAAAAATAAAATATATGAATCACTTAAAATTTATGACATGAAATAAGGTGGATATTAGAACGATTACTTTATGAAAAATTCTACTGTAATGCTGGTAGATTAAAAGAAGTAAAAAATATATGAACATGTATTGAATATCTCAACGTTGGGTAAGAAGGTCAACACAATAAAGAAAGTTTGGATTATATCTTTATTTCTATCGAAGCACGTGAAATATAAAGATTTCAAGCATTATTTGGTACTACAGAATGAAGTTTACAAGGGAATGTTGGAAATAAATTAGATTTTTTATTTTATTAATCTTGATTTTTCCTTATAGGAAATATCTATAATCAAAAATATATGTTAGTTATTCATGGAATAATATATTTGAAATGGTATAGAGAATAGTTAGAAGATATTTATGGGGAATCGTTAGATTAAGTAAATCTTCACCATTTATTTAAGATGTAAACTAGTATAAATAAGAGTGAAGTTTGTCTATTTGTATTGAGAAAAGAAAAAGGAAAAGTATTTAATAATAAAAGAGTCTTTCTTATATTCTCTCCATCTTTCTCCTACAAATATCCAACAGGAACATAAACAACTGGTTGAGTGCAGGATGTGTTAGGCATGCTAGGTAGCCACCTAAGATCTAAAATTGTTCAGGTGTCCAATCTTGTAATTAGCATTTATGAAGTATTAAGATTTATAACATATAATATTTTAGTATATATCTTTGACGTTTAAGTGATTTGATGTTATATTTATATGAGTAATGTTATTGATTCCTAACAACGATTAAATATCATTAATCTTCATCCTTAATATAAAATGAAGTATGGTTTAAATAGGTACACTTAATTTTTACAAATTTACTTTTCTATCTTTAAAAAGAAGTATATACATATCTGTACAGTTAATTCGTTTAACAGTTCCATAGCGATGGAGGTGCAAAACTTATTGCGGCGATAAAGCGGGGATATAGCGGAAATTAATGAAAGAAAAAAGTTGTGTTAGAAATACTCTAAAGTTAATATATTCTCATTCTCACGTAATTTGTGTAGGATAAATGAATATTTTTTAATCTTATATAATAAATAGAGAATATCATGATTAATGCAGTCCTGATTTGGGTACTAAAAATGATTTCTAATTTATGTTGAGCTCTTGGTCCTTAAACTTAGGTATTTACTCTAACTTCGTTGATTTAGTTTAAAAGAAAACTAGTCAGATTAACATTTTGTGCTAATTTTGCTAAAGCGGATGCTAAATACCATTGATTTAGCAGGTGTAATGGAATATAACAGGGTTTTAGTGGATCTACTGTCTAATAGAGCTAAACTGAAAAGGCGTAGCGGTCGAAAAGTGCTACGCGCTTTAGGAGAGATTTAGGGAGGCTTTAGCGGGACTTTAACTGCATAGATGCATATTGTCTAATAAACTAGTTTTAAAAAGCCCCAAAAGTAGCAAATAATACATGACAATATATAAAATTATGTTAAAGACCAAACCTGAACCCAACATAAATGCATAACATTTCGTAGACCGAACCCCTAACCAAAATTCAATAAACCAACTTCAATTTTATTTACTTGTGAGTAGCATAATTAATATAAAAAATGACCCTTAAAATTTGAGAGCTTACCACCGCTCGGTGGCCTAATACCAGGGCTGGACCTGTCTTTCGTTTCTGTTTTGGCAAACTCTCGATGCTCCGTATCGTGAGTTGGAGGAGGTGTTAATGAATATTTTCAATTATTTTGTGGTATTTTCTACTATTTATGCTTTATATTATATTATAAGGATAAATTACTCTTTTATTTTATTCTTTAAGGTCCATTAATAAATGTTATTTATTATGGTTATGATGAATGCAGTAAAGACATGGCTTTTACTGATTATTTGGTTTTTATTCTTCTATTTTTACTCTCTATTTATTTTGTTTTATTTGGTAATTTTAACAAAATACTCAGTATGTGTCATGACCTCTCATGGTTCATTCTCACTAAGTCTTATTTATATCCACAATATGATTTAGTTTATCCACCCTACATTTAAGCATAATTTCCTTTTGCACTAAATATAAATTTATTTAGTTTATCCACCTATTTTTATTATTCTATCTTCTCGTAGTCCTCTTCTTCTTAGAGCCATGAGCCCTTTGTATACTGCTAATTAGAAAACATCAATGAATATGCTCAACATAACCTCTTTTTTAGAAGATTTTCAACCTCTGTTATGCACTCGTCACTTCTTTAATTATAGCAGAGCTATCAACAACAGCAGTGTGCTCAAAGTCGTTTCCCCAATATGATTGAATATCATTTTGCTCAACAACATCACAAATAAACAATGAATAATTTTGATATTTAATATGAAGAATTGCTTTTGAGAACCATCTTAAATTTTTCTAAATTAGCTCCACCATTAAAATCTACGTTACCCATTGTTAACATCAAAAATGGATCAACACCCAAAAATAGATTGTAGAGAACTTGTGAGACCTAGATCAAGCAGATAATAGTAGAAATGAAAGAAAATAAACAAAAATAGAAAGGAGAGACACATGATTTTATGGTGGTTCGACAATCTTTGACCTACGTCCGCTTTATAGCTTGTTGCCTATAATTTTGATGTTGTTTGCTTAAGATTACAAGGGAATGAGAGAGAATAAGTCACAAGTACATGGGTTAAACAAGTTTTAAGTTCTAGAACTTCCTAGTGGATCTGCCTTGGTATCTACTGTGCAATGGGAAGAGTTGAAGAAGGGATAACATTCCTGTGTATTGAAAGTAAAATCCAGATCCTGTTTTGTTTACACTGTATTTTGTATTTATAGGGGTAACAGTTATATTAGATCAGAAGCCTGCTACCTGAGAGGCCAAAATATAGGTCTGGAGTTGTGTGGAAAGTTTGGGGATCCATCGAGTTAGGGTGATAATTCGTGCCGAGTTATCCCCATAACTCGGTATCAAGTTATCTTCTTAAAGGGAAACTCTTTTCCGTCTTTTTCATCGTGTTTGTTACTTCATTTTGGAGTTCCCTTTGTATTTTCATAGGTTGATGACTTGTTTTGATGATCCTCCATAACTTAGTTTATTCTGCAATTTACTGGAACCAACTCTTCAATTCTTGAGATAGGTCATCTGGAATTCTATAAAATCACTAAGGCTTCCTTATAAGAGCTAGAGGACTACTTGTGCAAATTTGGAGATGGTAGTGATGAGGCATGATGACTCGGTACCGACTCTTAGTCATAACTCGGTACCGACTCATCCACTTAGCATATTTCCGGTCCAAATTTTTTCGAGCTATTTTCTTTGTTCATTTGAGCATGCATGCCAAGTTTCAATTCATTTCGTCTTCGTCTTGCTTGGGATCGTCCAAAGCTTGGAGTGCTTGGAGTCCGACCTGAGAGTTTTGTGTGTCAGACCCGAGTTATACTTTCTTGGAGTCCAACCTAAGAGTTTTGTATGTCCAACCCGAGTTCTGCTCATATACCGATTGCTTGGAGCCTGACCTAAGAGTTTTGTAAGTCAAACCCGAGAAAAAACAGATCGACATCGAGTTATCCCTATAATTCGGTACCGAGTTATCCCTATAATTCGTTACCGAATTATATACTTAGTGAAGATTGCTTCGACGCTTACCTAAGTGTTTTGTGAGTCAAACCCAAGTTATGTTCCTCAGCAATTGCTTGGAGTTCGACCAGAGGGTTTTGTGAGTCGGACCCGAGAAACAACAGGCCGGCATTGAATTATCCATATAACTCGGTACCAAGTTATGTTGCTTGGAGTCTAACCCGAGACTTTTGCGAGTCGTAACCAAGTAAAATCATATGGGCTTTCCTTCATTTTTCCTAGGTTCAGTTCAGGTACGACTCAGGTCATCAAGCGCCAAGTTGTCAAGTCAACTTTTTTCGTTTGTTTTTTTATATATTTCTGTCTACTTGCCTTTTTATGATTTTTCCAAAGTCCTCGAAGCCTTTTATCTTCATTTTTACATTCTAACTTTCATTGACTTCTGCTAGGTCAAAAACCCAGTTAACATTTGCCACCCAAAGTATGCTTTCATTGGAAACAAAGTGTACTCTGGATCGAAATAAGTTCAAGACTACTAACCTACGAATTCCAGTAGATTGCTTAAGTGCAATCTCGAGACGTCTCTTTCACTTGGTGGATTTTCCTTTAACCATTTGACTTGGTTGTGGTTAAAATTTTATTTCTCAGGCTAAGGACTCGATCTACGTTATGGAGCTCCGATCTTCACTTCGAAGATCGTTTCATGCCTAAGGTGAACAATACTCTTATTTGTAGAGAACTGTTTTCATTTTTGCTTTTTTGTTTCCACCGAAAGCTTTTGGCTCATGCCATTGAGTGGGATTCATCTAAGGTCGAAGGAGAAACAATTTCTTGCTGGTGGGATATAGTCGGAGTTTAAGTCATGCTTGATCTATGGCGGACCTCGAGCATGTCCTAGTTCGCTCTAGGAACCATCATGTTGGATGATCCTACCACTACGCTTTCCTTATGTTGAATTCCTCGTGTTACTGAATAGAAATGCTTTCCGCGTCCCTTGGGAAAACGACTCCATTATCGATTATTTATTGATAATGGGTAAGTTTCGACATATAATATTACTGTTCGAGAGAACTTGTTTTTCTAGCACAAGGGAGGATAGTCTGTTCGTGGTGTCTGGGACACTTAACTTATTTTGCATAGATAATACACTACACTTGCCCCAGTCAACGCTCAAAATCCGTTTGGTCAACATACGTCGATTTCCTTTGGATTCCGGGCATTGTTCATACGGGAATATTATTCAAAGTAAAACATACCTAGCTGTGTTGAACGTCGAATTTTAGTGTTTAAAATGACTTTTTGGTCATCTCGACTTTAGTCTAGAGAAGGAACTTCCACACCTCCAAAAGCTGGAACCTTTACAAGTTAGGCTTCGTCTTTCATTCCTGTCATACCGGGACAATTGGTCACGGCAGAATTGCAAGGTGCGGCTGCTCTTGTAGAGCTGCTGCTAAATCTTCCTCCTGTTCTAAATGAATATATAGCTTTAAGAGACTTAAACAAAGAGGAAGGAGCAAGTAGGGATTCCCCAAAGTTTGTTGTCATGTCGGCCTTCTTTATTATACTTACACGGAAGTTGTCTTCGTTGTCTTGCAACTTTGTGCAGATAGATAGAATCTTAGCAATTACTTTGGTTATGTTTCTTTATTCAGCCCTGCATTAGTTGCCAAAGTTCTCTACTTGATGTCATAGGGATGTCATTTAAATAACCCCATATCCAGTCCTGCATGTTTGTGTTTGTGTCCTTTCGATCAAATATCATTGCACATATTCCAAGCTCTACCTTACTCTCTATCGTCGAGGAACATTATCCATAATATTTACTCCTCAGTCATATGTTTCTGTTGCATATGAAATCTTATTGATGGGTTCTTCTGCCATGAGTCTATGCAATAACGTGAGTTAAACATGCGAGGCAAATTATTCGACTGCCCCCGCCTAATTGAGCTTCCCCAATTTCAGTCATGGATCGGGAAAAAGTCCAATGGTACTTGTTTTCAATTTTGTGCAACAACCTTTTCTTATCCTCTACTGAGCATGTCCTACTTAGTCGCCAGCACTATCGTTGAAATTTGGTCAGACATAGTTTTCAATCTTTAAAAACTAGTGAACGAACTATTCAATTCTGATTATCCTTCCTTGAAGTTGCCTATCTATGGAGAACGCTAAAATTACTAAAGGCTAGCGATTACACCTTCTTAATGTTGCTAATCTCTAGGCGTTCCCGTAGGTTGTTGTTGAAATTCCAATCATGATCAGTTTCTATCTTCGAAAATTGGCACATCAATGACTCAATTCCGAGCCTTTCAGCATCGAGAGGTTCCTCTCGGTATCGAGAAATTTTGGGTCACTGCTTCCAGTTTTCTGTTTGTATTTTTCCATCGTGATCATGGCAAGCGATTCCGCTTCGCCATCAATTGTCAATTGTAAGGATAGCATATTATATTCTTTTCCTCGCCACCGAGTGCACATCGATAATGTTTATTCCCCTTTCTTTACGGTTTCTAGAATCCAGTCTGCACACCAGTCTCTGTCTTTGGGGACTGTGGTATAATTACTCAATTGCGAACATTACCTTTTCTTGCAGTTGCACCTCCTGTGCTCCCGAGCAACATATTTATTTACCGCAACTATATGCATGTAAATAATATTCCTGTAGTCATTTTGGCATATTCTATTACATAGCTCCATTAAAAACTATGAGGTAGATTTGTTTAGCCATTTCCGTGGCTATTCCTGTTTAGGCTCGATCGAGTTCATTTCAACCAAATGTAGGTGTATATGCCCCAGTCCATAGGGCTGATCACTCCTAATACTAAGTCCACTCATTTTCGAAAGACTGGGTTTCCTAAGCAATACGTTTGACTGACCCCAGCCTGATTTGCACGCTAATTCCTATCTCTAGAAACTAGTGACTCAGATACTTGATTCCATGCTCTGAGTTTTTATTGTCAGTTCCTTCACCACGACTGAATTCTTTCGAGTTGACATCATCAGCCAATGCCATTATGAATGTATGCATCAAAAAATGCATCATCATCATCTTTTTTCATAGTAAATAATTATAATCCTAGTACCGAGATCTTGATCATGCATCAGTTTCTTTCTCTGGAAACTTGCACATGAATGACTCAACTCTATGGAATTTCTTTGATGCTGTGAATCTTGGACAATGTCAAATTCCTAAATGTTATGACCTTCATTTCCCTGGATGGCGATTTGCCACCAGAATGCTCTATTTTGCGAAACAGATTTGTTATCTAACCAACCCCGTGGTTATTTGTGTTTGGACTTGGCGAAGTTCCCTTTTACAAAGTATTTATGCATCTATCCCTGTTCGCAGGACTAGCATTTCATACTTCTGTGTTTGGGCATTTGTGGGAGATGGAAATGTGTGGGGCAAATGATTCAATTACTCACGGTCTGGCACTTAATCCTACCCTAGGTTTGAGGAAGTCTGGTGATTTAATTTTCGACTTTCCATAATTTTCCCGCTAGTCGTTAGCCATGCACGCATTTCTTGACTACTAACGTCGTAATGGAAGTCCTGTTTCTCAAGGCTGCATATCTCCGGGCTGCATCAAAATTCTTTCTAAGTTGAATACTAGAAATTCGATTGTGCACCAACTTCTATCTCTGGAAACGAGAATGTGAACGTTTCGATCCTGGGGATTTCCTTTGACATTGCCTTATCTCCGAGTATTGGTTGGTTCTTGTAATGAAGGGCCGAACCATTCGATTGGCTTGTGAAAGGTTATGTCTTCCCACTGTTGCCTATCTTCGGACAATAATAGTTTTCTAAAGACAAGGTGGAAACTCGGTTGAGCACCACCTTTAATCTTTGGAAGCTAGTACATCGATGATTTACTGTTGTGAGTGTTCCTAGTCGACACTAGATATTGATGTTTTCTTGGTGTTGCTAGGGAAACACCGGTACTTAGTAAGTTGGATGGTTTTCCCGTGTTACCGGGACAGTACCGGTACTTAGAAAATAAAAAGTTTCCCTACGTTGCCAAGGCAACATCGGTACATAGGAAGTTGGAAGTTTCATGAAGTTGTTGGGGAAACACCGATACTTAAAAAATAGGAGAATTCCTCGACGTTGCTAGGGCAACAATGACACTTAGGAGCTTGGGATCGATTTTATCATTGATCTGGCGGTATGAGTCAACTTTTCCATTGACTTGGCGGTATTGTATTCCAGTTGGTTACTAATTTCAGTTTTCGAAAACTAATATTTTGATGACTAGATTGTAAGAGTCTTTCCTTAGTGCTGCAAATCTCTGGGCAGTGTTGAAGTCCAATAAATTGGGATCGAATCATTCGTCCGATCCTATAGTGTTGGTTAGATTCCTTTTAACCTAATGTAGCTGCTTTCTCGACATTGCCTTATCCGGGTTATGCCATATTTCGAAAGAACGAGAGTCTCAGGCATTTTCATTTCTTAGCTTTGTTTATAACCGTTGAGCGCTCCCTTTGGGGGATATAGGCCGCTGTTTAACTAATTCCATGGTTATTCTTATTAGCATATGGTCGAATTTCCTCCAACCGATTTATGTTGCAATCTGACTTATATTTGCGAAACCTATAATTCCCATGTGCCAAACTTCGAGCAGTTATAGAAAATTAGACATTATGGAGCAAGTTGTTACATTTCCCCTGGTGTGATTGCGTTCTTCCCATCCTTATCATCGACCGATAAAGTTCGGTAGTACTTATCTTGAATATGTGACAATTAGCTTTGCTTGTTTCGAGCCATATGCATTCTATTGGGCTAATATCGTTCTTGCAGATATCTGCTTAATTCATCGGTTTCAACCTTCGAGAATCGACGATTTAGTTGCTTGATTCCGAGCGTTCTCTCCTTGTTATCATCTATCTTTGGAAAATAGCTAGTTTTTCGCAAGCAGAATTTGAAGTACCTAATCGACTTCACTACGTGGTTGATTATTCCAAGTGCGACTAATGTCTAGGCCGCGGTGGATCTATGATAGTTGAGAGTTATCCTTTCTAACGTCGCTAGTCTCCGAGCGGCATCAGATTCCTGAAAAACAAATTATTTCCTTCAGATGTTACTAGTCTTCGGGCTATGATGGATTTATGCAAGTTAGAGTTTAAGAACTCAGTCAAGAATATGCTTATATTTTCGGAAACTAGTGCATTAACGATTTAATTCTGCAAATGTCTTCTGTCACTGCCTATCTTAGAGTGCTGGTAAGTTCTTCCTATTATTGCCTATCTCTAGGCGACATCGAATTTTAAGGAGTTCGATCCTCTTGGTGATATGACAGTATGGACTTCCCGATGTTGCTGGGACAACATTGGTGCATAGAATGCTAGACCAATTTTCCTTCCAATTATGCAGTTGAGAG
Organism: Allium cepa; assembly: GCA_030765085.1. Lineage (NCBI taxonomy): Eukaryota > Viridiplantae > Streptophyta > Magnoliopsida > Asparagales > Amaryllidaceae > Allium > Allium cepa. The sequence goes on from CM060939.1 coordinate 541,157,313, forward strand.
ATCTCCCGACATTGTTGGGGCAACATCGATACTTGTAATATCAGATCGCTCCCCAGTGTTGTTGGGGCAACAATGGTACTTTAGAGTTGGAGAATTTTTCGGCATTGCCGGGGCAAATCGTACTTATGAGTAAGAGACTTCCCAACATTGCCGAGGCAACACCGGTGCTTAAGAAATTAGGATCAATTTGCCCATCGATCACGCAGTTTTGAGTACTATCCTTATCTAGAGACAAAGAGAGTTTCCTCGTGGATGTGGCATATGGCATGCTCGAAAATCTTATTTACAAGAACACAATTCCATTGGATGTTAAAACTTCATGCGACTTATTGTATGGCGGACAGAAAGATTGCCTATAAGATCACGGTTCCATCAGTTCAAGAGGCGATGTGAGGCTTATTATATGGCGCACATGGAAATGGCCAACAAGAACACGGTTTCATTGGATCAAGCGCTAGATTCATTTGTAAGTGAAAGGAAATATAAGTCCTAAGCGTTTGATGCTGCATTGGCATTGTCGGGGCAACACCAATACTTCAAGAAATAGGAAGTTTCCTTATATTACCGAAGCGACAATCGGGCTTTGGAAGCAGAGTAGTCTTCTCAGCATTGTTGGGGCAACATCGATACTTAGGAAGATAGAAATTTTGTTGATGTTGCTAGAGGAACACCGAGGCTTTTAAGAAATAGAAAGTTTCCTAATGTCGTTGGAGCAACATCGTGACTTTGGAAAACAGTAAGTTTCCCGATGTTGTCGAAGCAACACCGAGAATTTTGAAAATGGTAAGTTTCCCAATGTCGTCGGAGTAACAACAATGCTTTGGGAAATAGTAAGTTTCCCGATGTCGCTGGAGCAATACCGAGGCTTAGGAGATTATGGGCCTTCCCAACGTTGCCAGAGCAACACCAATTCTCAAAAGCTAAGGATCGATTTTCTCCGTCGATCCGATGGTTGAGTCAATTTTCTCTGTTAACTCGGCAGCTTGGGCCTTCCCAATGTTGCCGGAGCAATACCAATTCTCAAAAGGCAGGGATTAATTTTCCCCGTTGGTTCCTGGATTTGAGTCAATTTTCCCCGTTGACTCGGTGGTTTTGCTTGCAAGAATGCAGTTTCATTGGTTCAAAAAGTTAATTTTATTGATAAAATAGAAAGAGAAGCAAGTCATGCCTATCTATAATGCTTCCATTGTTCATGGATGGCTTATTTCTGTACCAGCAATATTGATCGGTTTAAGAAACCCTTTAGCGATTCTTTAGGTCTTTGTGATAGGCTAAAAAGAGACATCACGTCCTTGAGACCTGTAGCATGGAGCCTGAACTGCTTCAAAAACCTCTTTGTCAATTCGTCAAAAGTGAAAATGGAATTTGGTGGAAGTTTAGTTAACCACATGGAAGTGACTCCTTCTAAGAAGATAGGAAAATATCTACAACGAACGAAATTCGTAGCTCTAGCTTAGTCTAGGTGTCATTTGCACTTGAAAAAAAATGCTATTTGGGATCTGTTGTGCCATTGTATGATGGCATAGTCAGCATGGTGATCTTTCGAGGATATTCTTTTCTTTGAACATTTTCAGTGAATAAAGTTCGGCTTGGTATGGAACCACACTCCTCGTTCATTCTACCCTTGGTTTCCTACACCAACCGTTTGACCATGTCAGCGATATAGTATTCACTGACATGGTAATCTACGAATCGACTCTTAGGGGATTCCACCGAGTGTTTGACTCCGCAAACACTCTCGGTTGCTAACTGCGGCCTAGGTTCTCCATTCTCTGGGAGAACTATTCTTGTAGAGTTCCGTTGGTGCACGGTCAGTCTTACTGTGTAAGTTTGGTCTTTATTTCAATTGTTTTGCTTGTTTACATCATCCTTTAGTTCCAATCCATCACGATCAAGTAGCAAGTCATATTCAGAGTCAGAAATAAGCACTGCGCTGTTCACTTGAGGAGTGTTAACTCCAAAATTTGGTTTAGCACTAGGTTGTCTTTTTGTAAGAGGAGCACTTCCATTGCCCCCTATAACCCCTACAGCTCTACCAGCTACTTTTTTCTGTGTTTGTTTGTCATTCCTTCTGTTTAAGCCTGAAATAGAGGAATTGTCCTGTTTCATAGCAGCTGCAGTTTCTTGCCTGGCTCTTGGAGCACTTGGTAGCTATAATGCCAGTAAGACATCAATCTTATCCATGAGGGCTTTTTGATTATCATCCATTTTCCAATTAAGTTCATTAATTATCTAGTTGAGCTCTCCTTTGGTTACAACTTCCTGCTGAGTGAAGGATTCTGGAGCTGCATTTCCAGTGTTAACGTCAGTTTGATAAGGTTTTGCTTCATCACCCCAACTGTTGCTCCTATTGATCTTCCAAAAGCACATTTGTGTTTTCTATGTCTCATTGGTTTTCTATAGCAAGCCTTCAAATCGCTCAAGGAAAGTTCTATGGGTTTAACTATTGGATCTCTTTTAGTCCAAAATAGCAAGCTAGATTTAATCTTGAGTTCAACCTTCAATGAAAGTACCAAAATGTCAAAGCAAAAAATAGATCGACACCCAAGAATAAATTGTAGAGAACCTGTAAGACCTAGTAGAAATAAAGAAAATAAACAAAAATAGGAAAGAGAGACATAAGATTTTATAGTGGTTCGGTAATCTTTTGCCTACGTCCATTTTATAGCTTTTTAATTATGGATTTGATGTTGTTTGCTTGAGATTACAAGGGATTTGAGAGAGAATAAGTCACAAGTGCAGGGATTAGATAAGTTCTAAGTCCTAAAACTGCTAGAGGAGCTGCCTTAGTGACTATTATGTAAAGGGAAGAGTTGAAGAAGAGATAAAGTATATGTGTAGTGATAGTAGAATCCAGATCCAATTTTGATTGCATCAAAGTTTTTATTTATAGGGGTAACAGTCATATTGGATCAAAAGCCTACTACAGAGATGTAACATCCCGTACTTGGAGGCCAAAAGCTAAGCGCTACTAATGCTGCAGTCATCTATAGTATTAACTTCTGGTGACAAAATACGGTAATGCAATGGTAACCATAATATCGGAAGCACTTGGATATGAATAAAACCACAGATTTCAAAAAACAACCTTTTACCGATTACATTTCAAAACAAATTCATATCCAAGTTAGATAATCGCATAACATTTTCCAGGTAAAGATCAATTATAATCATTACAGAAATACGCCAAGAGTGACATATGATGATGCCCCTTTGGTTTATCAAAGCAATATAGTCATATCTGACTTTATACACACAACGAAAATAAATAGAATAAACTGCAACTCCTAGTTAGCTATCCGACAGCCACATGCTCATATCCGGAAGCTTTATTCACCAAAACTAAAACCTGTAAATCTCAAACCTCAACCTACTCAAATCAATTTTTGAGCATCCGAGAGTTTAGGGGAAACAAAAACTTTGAGTCAAACATAAAGTCTGGTGCGAATAATACTGTTACATCTCAGTTTATTGATATTAAGCGAGATCACGCTGCTTAGCGGAATGGGCTTCCCTACATTAATATCCTTTTCAAAACATATATTTTACAAATCTTTTCCTGCAACCAAACTGGTTAATCAAACCGATTATAATAATAATAATAATAATAGCAATATCCGTTATGCTAAAACTAGTAACTAATGAACTATCTGTCCATAAGTAATAAATGGACCATCTGTCTGAAAACTGGGCCGACTACCCACAAACTGGACTAACTGTCCGCAAACTGGGCTAACTGTTCGAGTCATTCTCTTAGGGTTAACTACCCTTCATCTTTTTCTTTGAAAATCTTTTCAGAGCGATTTAAGCTTTTAAATCAAACTTATACAAGGAAAATATATTCTTAGCTTTACTCTAAGCTATTTTTCCATGTTCTATATACTTTACTCAAAATAATATTGATGAATTTTAATGTGGATTACTATCCCCTAAAATAAGTTAAATCCCTTTTAATTTAAAAACACTTAGGATATGCTACCTAGTTAGTATATTCGAAGCGTTTGTTTAAAACCTTTAAAAAACCTTTTGAAACCCTTGAAAGTAATCCTTTCGAAACTATTGATAGTAACCCTTTCTGAACCCTTGAATGTAAATCTTTCAAAACCATTAAAATCCTTTTCTTCGAAAGCTTTAAAACATTAGACATCCTTCTTTACAACCTTTAAACCATGCCTTTCGAAAACATTGAAAAAACCTTTCCTCTCAAACCTTTCGGAACCATTGGAAAACATTCCTTCAAAACCTTTCGAAATCAATGGGGAACCACCTCTTCAAAACTTGCGTTTAAAACCCTTTCGAAGGCATTAAAACACTAAACCTTTCGAAAGTCTTTGGGTTCAATTTAAAACATATGAAAACCTTTCGAAACCATTCAAAAATTTACTCCTTCAAAACCTTTGAAAACCATTTCGGTCAAACCGTTTGGATTATGCCTTCAAGTAGATCAAAAGTATCAAAAATCCATTAAAGTCGAAAGCATTCCTTTCAAAATCATTCCTAAGTAAAGAAGTGATGGTGTTGAAACCATCCCTTCAAAAGCGTTGGAGAAGTGATCAAGTTTGAAAAGCAAAGCAAAACAACCCTTTCAAAACAAATCTTAGTTGAAAAGTAGAAAGAGACAGTCATGAGTTTTGACTTAGTCGAAAGCAATTATTTAAGAACAAAGGTGCAACCCAATCGAAACCATTTCTTTAAACCAATTAACCTGGTCGAAAGCCAACCTAGTCGAAAGCTATTCTGTCAAAAGCAAGCAGGCGTATTTTCATTTAAAAGCAAAGTATCGCTCCAACCCCTTCGAAACCCCTAGTTTCGACCCTATACCTTTCGTCTATATCCAATTCTCTACATACTAGTTACCCGATTCCATGTGCATTGGTTTAGATGGAGTCGGAGGCGAAAGCCTGGTGCTAAAATCATCGAAACAGTAAAAACCATGTATATTTGTCCTTTTAAACTATTTCTTTGTACCTAACCTGCCTTGTTTATCAAGTTATGATTGGTTGTAAGTTTCTCTTTTTTAAAAGTGCTGCCGACTTTCCAGAAATAACAATTTTATTTATTTACAGAAAGCCCCTTCTTCTTTTACAAATATATAAAACATTTAAGTCTTGTACATTCAATAATTTTATATACCCACTAAAACACTTAGGAAAATTCTACCAAAATTCCAGAAAATCAATTTTTATATTTTTTCTAACATATATAAATTTCAGACCCAAACCATGAATTATTTAACCGTAAATAATTTTTTAACCCAAAATAACATTTTCTTCACTAGAAATATATATATATATATATATATATATATATATATATAATCCACTTAAATTTAGAAAATTCTAAAAATTGAAACCCTTCTCTATAATATCATTTTTGGTCTATACAAAAATTCGCAAGGCATTTGGATGTCATTTGATAGAGCTTTCACCTTTAAATATATCAATAAATCTATATGAACAAGCATACTTTATCAACAAGTATATATAATCATTGCATCATTCAAAAACATGGCAAATCATTGCAATAAGTTCAGATTTCATCTTAAAATTGAAAACAATAAGAAATTTGAGATGCAGTCATTATTCTCCTTAGCTTTAGAGATTAAGAAGCTTGAGATTTGAATGGATTTGATTTGATTTAGCTTCTTCCTTAGCTTTTCTTAATCTTCTTACTCTTTCTCTTATTAATTGTGGCTCGTCTCAAGTTTAAAAATTTTGGTAAATGAAAAATGAACGTATATGGAGATACACGGTCAAGGTTTAATGAGATAAGAATGACTTCTTTTCTATTTTATACATCATCTATTTCATTTTAACTCTTATTTTAATTCATTGGTTAAATGACATGGCTACCCTTGATAAAAATCAAATCTCAATCACCTAATCAACACATGATTTTATTTAATTTAACTAATTAAATATCCTAAATAATGTTACCAAAAATATGGGGTGTTACAAGAGAGGTCCATATATCAGCCTGGAGTTTTATGGAAAGTTTGGGGAGCCATCAAGTTAAGGTGATAACTCGGTGTCGAGTTATCCCCGTAACTCGGTGTCGAGTCATCCCCGTAACTCGGTGTCGAGTCATCCCCGTAAGAGAAAACTCTTCCCCGTCTTTTGCATCGTGTTTCTTACTTCATTTTGGAGTGCCTCTTGTATTTTTGTAGGTCGATGACTTGTTTTGATGATCGTTCGTCCATAGCTTAGTTTGTTCTGCAGTTTATTGGAGCAACTCTTCAATTCTTGAGATAGGTCGTCTGGAATTCTATGAAACCATTGTGGGTTGCTTATAAGAGCTAGAGGATCACTTGTGCAAAGTTGGAGATGTTGGTGATGAGGCATGATAACTCGGTACCGACTCATAACCATAACTCGGTATTGACTCATCCTCTTAGCATATTTCTAGTCCAAATTTTCCCGAGCTATTTCCTTTGTTCATTTGAGTATGCCTGTCAAGTTTCAATTCATTTCGTCTTCGTTTATTTGAGGTCGTCCAAAGGTTGGATTGCTTGGATCCCTATCCGAGAGTTGTGTGTCTGACCAGAGTTATACTTGCTTGAAGTCAGACTGACGAGTTTTGTGTGTCCGACCCGAATTCTGCTCACTAACGATTGCTTGGAATCCGACCTAAGAGTTTTGTGAGTCGGACCCGAGAAAAACAGGTCAGCATCGAGTTATTCGTATAACTCGTTGTCGAGTTATGATGCTTGGAGTCTGACCCTAGACTTTTGTTAGTCGTAACTGAGAGAAATCATAACTTGGGTTTTCTTTCATTTTTCTTGGGTTCAGCTCAGATACGACTCAGGTCCGACACCAAGCGCCAAGTTGAAAATCTAAAGTCAACTTTTTTTGTTTATTTTTTGATATTTCCTTCTTCTTGCCATTTTATGACGCTTTTAAAGTCCATGAATTATTTTGTCTTCGTTTCGACATTCTAACTTCCGTTGGCTTATGATTGGTCAGAAATCTAGTTAACACCCATTTCTTTGACTTGTAAAACCATCATTCAAAAAAAAAAAAAAAAAAGGTTCCACAGTTTAGTCTGAGAGGGATAAAGGAACTTTGGAGTGGACGCAGTACATGCAGGAACATATCAGTTAGCAATTCGAGAAGGGTAAAGGAAAGTTTTAAATCCAGGAACATCATTAATGCTTTCCAGGTTCCAAAGTATTTCAATGTTTAGTTACATGTGGTCGCAGTATATGCATGCAGGCCTAGATTCCAGATAACAAACGACACGGGTTTGCTGGTTCATTTTACACAAGCCTACCAAAATGGCCTTTGACCAGTTTTGGTTGCACCTGCTTTTGGGTGAAAAATCCAACTTCTTCAACAGTGACACAAAACAGTGTTTCCAAGTATATTTTTATTACTTCTGCAGCTCTTGTTTTGGTAAAAATATTTCTTGTGTTGCATTACACCTTTATTGCTGGAAGAAAAAAGTCTTGTATTTTATTTTTTTCCAACTTGGCTTTCATGTATGCCTTCCAAACTGAAATCAAGATAGAATACACAACCTCACATCTCGCAACAATCAGCATTGGTAATCAGCAAAGCATGCCTACGTTCGACTGGAAATTGCTAGGTGCACTTTGCACCCCAGTTTTCAGAGCACAGTTATATTAATTGAACTATATATTACTCAAAATTAGGAAGATGCTTTGGCCAGCTTAATTACATTTTAGTGTTAGTACATGTGTCATTCCAGATATTTTGTCAACCTTGCTGCCCAAAGTAACTTAAGTTGTTCTTTTTTTTCATTGGTTTAAGAAATTATTTTTTTGTTGGTTTAAGAAATTATTAATTTTACTTACTTGCCAACATGCATGTTGCGTTGTTTGGAATCAGATGGTCCCTGTGATCAGATTTGAAAATCTAAAAATAGTTAATATAATTTGATGCCATGAGCATGGTCCCTAATATAACCATGTTTCTCTACCCATCACGCCCCAAACATGTACAACCTGTGCATGTTCAACTGTTCTTTTTCATTTCTGAACGGCCCTTTTCCCTTTTATATGATTCTACCAATACTCCTGCACATTTGATTCACAGTGCATACTCTATACCAACTAATCAATCATTCACTCTTAGAGCATTTCCAACCGGGTGTCGGTTGGAAAGCAATCAACCCCAAGAGGGAGTTGGTTGTCCACTTCAGTGTTGAAGGTTGCTTCTTAGTCGGCGATAGTATACCCGGCTAAGTATAACCGGCTTTATCATAATCGGCTAAAACATTTTTTTTATTTATAATTTTAACGTTCTTCGCCAAACTTTTTAACGGACATTTCAGATTAATTTGCTGTGACCACGCAGATTGCAATCCAAATCCAACCGTTATGGATTGCAATTCTCAGCATATGCCTTAAACGATTTTAACTTAGCCGTTTAAGGATGTTTATGTTATTTTACATTGAGGGTGGCTATTGATTGATTTCGTCAGAACTGCAGTTTGTCAACCCGCTTGGTTTGCAGTGTACTGTTTTAGTACCAAAACTTGTGAATGATTAGTTTACGGAAGAACTTTCAAAGTTTAGACAACACAGCTGTATTTGTACAAATTGATGCCGTTGTGGTTTGCTAAGTACACAGCCATTAGCATGCAGGTAAACAGTCAAGTATCGGGAACCCATGCAGTGTCAGCTGGCATGCCACGTGGCAATGGTATTCTCCGCAAGTGCTTTCTTACTTTTCCGGCAACCAACGTGTATTTTTGATTCTTTGATGTACGATTATATGGTCTAAAGTTTAATCCGCAACAGATTCTGGATAGGATCTGTTTAAAATTTTTACTTACAAGCAACACCATGTCTGATTTAAATTTGACCTTTTTATCCTCTCTAGCGTGATTTATATTCAGTTATGTGAATCGACTCAAGTTGTATTCCATATTATTATAATCACACGATGATACAGCTACATGATTAGTAAAGGCATTCCATCTGATTTAAAAAATTTGGATGACAAAAGAGTGGTTCAAGATTCGACTTATGAAGATGATACAGATTTCTTTGCAATTTATTTGATTCATTTAGATCGATGCCTATTTGACAGTATCGTTTTTTCGGAAATAATAATAATAATACACTGATAGAAGCGTCCCCAACTTGTTGATATTTATTGATGTATGATATTGGTCATACTTTTATGTTATTATTTAATCTTTGTATTAACATCACAATCCAGGATGTTCAAGTAAACGATTTTTTATACTACTGAATAAAAATATTGGCTGCTTTTCTGCAAATTATATGTCTACGCGCCAAATTAATAGCGGTTGGACGGACGATAAGAGTCCGGCTCAGCTGATTTGCTAGACTGCTCCCCTTTATTACTCTTGATTACCTAAAAATCAAGTTGCCAATATATATATGTGTGTGAGAGAGAGAGAGAGAACTGCATTCAACGTTCTTTGGTGTAATTTTCTCTCCCGATGAACTTTACGAAGAGGTGTGCAAGCGCGTTCGCAGCAATAATTTACTCCGTTTGATATCCCACGTCAAAACGAAATAATCAGCATTTCCATCCTGTGTAAACGTCCATGGCTATTTGTCTTCCAATAATCTTGATATCCCTTTCTCGTACTCTTTTCCCATGCCACTTTTTTATTTTAATGTATCAAAATGTTTTGGTCTAAGGTCTAACAACTGATTCGGATAGACAAAAATAACAACAACCCTGTTGGACAAAGATGAATGAGTGTATTTGTTAGTGAAGAGGAAATAGGTGTTTGGTATTGTGTATTGGAACAAAGTCCCACATTGTGGAATATTTGTTCCAATATCAATATATATACCATCTCTCAACATGTTATTACAAAAGGAAAAGAAGAAGACTTGAGAAGTGAGAAAGGCATTGAGCATGTGGGCTTTGGGTCTTCATATTATATTAAAATGTCAAAGATTGGGCCTTGGGGCTCTTGGGGTCTCGTGATTAGATGGGCCTATGTCTGCCACTTGGGCTTGCTGCACTAAAACGGCTAATTTTGCACTTCGAAATTGGACCGTTGCGGCTGTGCGCGCGCACCTGTCCGTTAAAGGGTCGCAACCTTTCGAACAGTCGCGACCGCTCCGAATAGGCACCTCCTCCAGCCTATATATAAAAAAAACTGCTTCTTCTTCCTCTTCTCAGAACTCTGTTCACAGATATATATAATCCTTCAGTAACGTTATTGAAGTTACTATCGGATTCGTTACACTTTTGTGATTACGAACAACAATATTGTTTCAATATAATATGAAGGCCCAAAGCCCACATGCTCAATGCCTTTCTCACTTCTCAAGTCTTCTTCTTTTCCTTTTGTAATAACATGTTGAGAGATGGTATATATATTGATATTGGAACAAATATTCCACAATGTGGGACTTTGTTCCAATACACAATACCAAACACCTATTTCCTCTTCACTAACAAATACACTCATTCATCTTTGTCCAACAAACCCGTGATTACATATAAAAAAACATAACCCTCCTTAGGATTTAATTACCAGCTACTTATTTCATTTCTCTAAAATCTTGGCGATATATTTCGCTCCTCCTCATTCTTCTTCTTCAACACACTACAACAAAAAGACCTTACTACAACTGCATTTTTCAACCGTCACAGATTGCTAGTTGTAGCAAAGGTTTTTTACAACTTTTTTTAGAAAGTTAAGTTGTAATAAACTTACTTTCAACAACTTTTTTATTTTGTCAGTTGTAATATATACCTATTACAAACTTTGTTTTTTTACTAGTTGTACTAAATGCATATTTTTAACAAATCTTTTTTTTCAGCTGTAATATGTGTCTATTACAATCTTTTTTTGCTAGTTGTAATAGATATTTATTTTTAACAACTCTTCTTTATTGCAGTTTTAATAGTTGCATGTCACAACTTTTTTGTTTGCACGTTGTAATAATTAGTTAATGGAGTAAATTAGTTTGAAAGAAAAAGTTTAATAAATTTAATTTTAACGGCCGTTAAAATTTAACTTCCGTCTCAAGGACAAGCGACAAAATTTCACAGTTGTTCCAACTTTTTTAGTCTCCTTTCCTCTGTAAACAAAATTTCTCCTCCATCAAACAATGACAAGCCAAATCCAAATCAATTTCCTTCCTCAAACTGATTTACAAGTGCAATCAACTTCGGAAGCTAAGTCGATGGACGTAAATCCACATATTTCAATAAATGCTGAACAAATAAACGATGAACCTAGGATTTCAAAAAGTAGGGTTTCGAATGATATGCGTACAGAAATAAAGAGAAGACCAAAAACTAATTCATCCACGGCTGTTGATTCGACTGATATTCAGAAGAAACAAAGAGGGCGAGAAAATCTAGGTCAGCTACAACTGTGAATGAAGACAAAATGAAGAAACAACAGTTTTGTGATGAAATCGTCAGCAGAAAAAGAAAGACAAATGTATAACGCTAATTTTTTTAAAAATAAAAGATAATTTTACAATGATAGTTGAATTATCATTTTAATTGTAAATAGTTTTACAATACAAGTTTATGCTGAATTGATAATCATATAGACAGTTTTACAACGGTAATTGAATATATCACTTTATTCATTACGTGCATTATATTGAAATGGTAGATCAAAATAACATTCCAGTTTTTGATAAATGTTAGATGATAACTAGATTGATAATTAAAGAATGATAGTTGAATATATCACTTTACTTACTGTATGTGTAATTATGCAATAATAAATGAAAATAACATTTCGATATTTAATAGACGGTAGATGATAATTAGATGGATAGTTATTGAATGATAGATCAATACATCATTTGATTTGTTGCATGCATAATATTGAAATATGAGATGATGGATGCACATAACATTCAATTTTTAACAGATGATAGACAACAATAAGATGAATAGATACAGAATGATAGACAAATATAACATTGAAAAAATGATAGACAAACATAGCATGATAGAATGATAGTTGAATATATCACTTTATTTACTGCATGTGTAATGATGCAATGATAGATGAAAATAACATTTCAATATTTGATAGACGGTAGAAAATAATTAGATAGATAGTTATTAAATGATAGTTCAGTATAACATTTGATTTGTATGCACCATATTGAAATATGAAATGATAGATGAACATAGCATTCAGTCTTTGATGGATGATAGACAACAATAAGATAAATATTTATAGAATGATAGACAAATATAGCATTGAAAAAAATGGTAGACAAACATAGCATGATAGAATGATAGTTGAATATATCATTTTATTTATTGTATATATTCTGATGAAATGATAATGATCAATGAAAATAGTATTTCAATATTTAATAAACGGTAGAGGATAATCAGATTGATAGTTATTGAATGATAGTTGAATATGTCATTTGATTTGTATGCATCATATTGAAATATGAGATGATAGATGAACATCGCATTCAGTTTTTGATGGTTGATAGATAACAATATGATGAACTGTTACAGAATGATAGACAAATATAGCATTGAAAAAAATGATAGACAAACATAGCATTCAATCTTTCAACTTTAGAAGCATACATTGAAAAAGAGTAACGATAGACAAATATAGCATTTGAAAAAAATAATGATAGATGCGTATAACACTAGAAAATTATGAATTCATAGTTGGAAAAATTGATTGATAAAAGTAAGAATGCATTTAAAAAATGAGACATGAAAATAATATTATAGTTTGTTAAATACCGAATTATTCATTCATAGTTTTTTGTACAGGAATCAAAAGGTAAAAGATTGAAGAAAGCAAAAACAGCAGAAGGAAAAAAAAATCAAAGAAAGTATCTTAGGAAAAAATTTAGTATCGATGTAGCTTGCTTCCAATGACAAAAAATTTCCAAAAAATTAGGAAAAAAGGAGGTTATCTTGTAGATGAATTAAATTATTTAAAACAAACACCCTTCGAAAAATTTATGGTAGTGTTTTTCAAAGAAATTTTATCTATACCGCTTTTACAAAATCATCAACAACCTTAGATGATATCATTTTCTATCAATGACGAAGCTTTTAAAGTGGGGAATATTTTATAAAAAATCAAATCTGAAGATGTTTCATTTCTCTTTAGCTTACCTTTGTTTGGAATTAATATTTTTCCATTACCTAAAATGAGTTTACAAATCCTTCCAGACAATTGTAAAGATTTTATACTGAGAAATTTTGGAATAGTAGAGCACATCACAAAGGATCTTACAATTTCAAAGATAAATAATGTACTGGAAACACAATAATTTCAACATGAAACTGATTTTTCAAAACTGATTATTATTCTTGCAATGATAACCTTCTTCGTTCCCGACAACCAAAGATACTTACCATAGGGATATATTCCTTATATCCTTTATCAAAACAAAATGAACTCAGTATCTTGGCCGGTTTCAATTCATCATTCATTGATTAGAGTTTTGACGGCTTTCAAAACAAAGCCGAGAAACATGCCGGGTTGTTCCATGCTCCCAATTGTAAGTACAACATTCTAACTTAAGTTAATGCATTTATCTCTATAAATTAAATTATACACATTATATGTTTTAACAAGTAATATTTTATTTGTAGTTTTTCCTATGTGAGCATGTGAATTTGATATCTCCATTAGCAACATACTGTTCTACCTTACCTAGATTTGGGAGGTGGAATATCGAAAGCTTGAAAAAGGTCATCTCAAGAGAAGCTTTGATGAACATGGACAATAGAAAGGTATTATTTCTCACACAAGTATAAGAAATATATAATGATAAATAAATATATCATAACATAATGTATATTAACAGTTTTCATTTTGTTATTATACAATCATAATTAAATGATAGTTACATATATCATTTCTGCACAAATACAATTTTCTATATGTGCTACTAAAGAATGATAGTCAGATATAGCATCGCATGAAAAATGACAATTATATGTAAATTTAGTTCGTTCATTGTATGTTAGCTCATTCATTACTATTTATGTTATTACATAGATTTTTATTGAAATAAGAAACCTGACTGAAGATGAAAAACACTTCTTTAAAAAACAAGCCAACAAAAATTTGTTCAGCTGGAGACCAATGAGAATATTAGGACACACAAAATAGAAAAGTTGGAAGAGACATCAAAAAAGCAAGTCGATTCAATGCAGCAGTACATTGAAGATTTGAAAAATAAATTGAAGAAGAGTGAAAAAGAATTAGAAAAGGAGAGACAGAAAAGAATACAAGCAGAAGGCACTATCATACAATTGAGAAAAGAAATCAAGATGTTGAAATCAAAAGCAAGAGAAGAAATAGAACCACCATCATTTGATCTCAATATAACTCAGGAAATTTAAAAGATGCAGCAAGAGAAAGAACAACAGGATCAAAAGAAACCTTTAGAGGCAACAGAAAAATCCCCGACTATTGTTGAAACGTGAGATGCAAGCATTTCAGCTAGATTCTATTTTACTTCTACAGACACTATTATAATATCAGAGAATTTTAATAAAAAGTGTTTTAGCTATCGCAAGATAAAAACCCGACATGTTTATTTTTGGCGTGGTCTTACGAGATGCTTTTGTTTTCAAAAGAATTTTGAAACTTTAATAATCAATTTGAGTGTGGTTTCCTCACGCTGGTTTTGCAGACCGACTCGGTTGTTATTTAACTATAATGCTCGGGTCAGACCGAGTATTATAGAATACAGGAAAGGATGCTATGAAGCTCAGGAGACGAGCTGGATGGCGATACATACTTCTATACTTGATTATTATTCCGCTGTGTATCAAGTCTTGAGGACAAGTTTATATAACTGTCCAGTTGTATGTTATTGATGTTGTTAAACTCTGATGATGTACTTCGGTGATGTATGTATAAAACAACTATAGATTTGTTTTTGTGTAAAGATCTGTTATTATCTATTATATTTTATTCCGCTGCGATGGTAAGATTCTGATGTTGTTTTCTACTTTCTTCTTCTACTTCTTTCTTCTTTAACCCAAATGGTTCTTATTTCTGTTCATCTTGAGTTGATTGATGTAGAATAGTGTTGACTCAAAGGGTATGGATTTGCGGGTCATTACAATCATGGTGAATTATATGGATGTGAAATTTTCAAGGCAAGAAGAGGATGCTCCGTAGATTGTGCTGGAGGTGTTGACTCATACATATCAGGGTGGATGACAATAAAATAGCATGATGAAATCCATGATCTTTGGATGTTGGCTCGTGTTGGAAGTAGGTTCTAAAGATGGTGGCTCATAAAGGAGGGATCCAAATGATTGGGGAATATGGAAGGGTTCCTCGTGAATAATGGAAACCTGATAAAGCAAGAAGGGTTCGGTATCCAAATGGAGCAATGGTGGGCTCAAGTATATATGCTAAGGAGTCTTTGATGCTCAAAGAGTATTCAGCTGTACTCAAAGCAGCGACATTGTAAGTGGGGACGTCTATGGGTCAGTTGAAGGACCTACATACCCAGGACTTGTAGCTTTGGGTCCAATATCCAACTTTAGGCTATGAGACACATATCCAACTTTGGGCTACGAGATAACAGAGTAAACAAAGAACCGG
The DNA here is from genome assembly GCA_030765085.1 of Allium cepa. Lineage (NCBI taxonomy): Eukaryota > Viridiplantae > Streptophyta > Magnoliopsida > Asparagales > Amaryllidaceae > Allium > Allium cepa. The sequence continues at coordinate 541,172,853 of CM060939.1, forward strand.
GATCTCCATTAGTTCTTAGCTTGGAGATCATACGAGTTATTATATATTTAGAGCACAAAGAGTGATAGTTAGGATTGTTGATGGATGTTATGGATGCTTTAGTCTTTTTATTTAGTAGACTCACTCATAGGTATCAGGGGAAGTAAGTATTGGAGATAGGAATACTTGGAAGACTGATATCCTTTATTTGGTCTGTGGTATACCTTTATGATATTGTAGAGTAATTTTAGTGCTATATGCTAACTCTTTAATTGCAAGGATAAGTTAGGTATCATCCATGTACTCTTATTCCTTAACATATTTACCAATACAGTATTTTAAGACTCATTTACCGCTCACACACGCTGTTGTCTTACCTATGGTTTTATGCTTTGTTTCGTTTTATCTTGGGTAACCTTTAAATGAGTAAAATAGATAATAGGTCTAGGTGACAAAGTAACATTCGAAAGATAAGCTGGATGGAGCTGTACTATATACCATATATAGAGTCTACACTTATTCTATTGTGCAACACCATGGAGCCTTAGCAGTGACTGCTTACCATTTGTATTTGAGATAGTTTTTGAGTTTGTTTTCCCCTGTATAAATTCTACTATTGATGTATAATTCTATTAATATTATGCTCTGATGATGATGACCCGTTTACATTATTATTACTATATGTTTTGTTGTATATGTGATATTATATTTTATCCATGTGCTATGAGATATACGACAGATTATATGCTATATTGTTTTATTTCAACCTGGATGATCGTCCTATATCAACCACGCATTGCAACAGAGCACTATTTACGTACTATTGGTGTCGGTGGTGTAGGGTGGTCGTCACATTTGGTATCAGAACTTTGGCTACATGATTAACTGGATTTAATACCATGATACAGTAGAGATAGAAAAGGTGTTATCGGTTAGACTGGATCGAGAGCGTGTGTAGACACACACACACACACGAGAGAGTGCGTACTTGTTATAAGTTTAGTTTACAAAGCTATATAATAATATAGTATAAGTTGCATGCACATGAGCATTATGGATATAGTTTTCTTTATGAGAGACTGATCATTCTTGTTAAAGATAAGAATGAGCCAGCATACAAGGAATGCTGTGACGAATTCTGCTTTAGGAGTAGAGGAAGGAATGGGATCAGGAGCTGCTAAGCTTGATGTTTAAGCCATGTTCAATGCTATGATGGCTAATATGATGAGGAATGCTCCCGAAGTGGTGATAAGTGGAGGTGTGCTTGTGCAAGCCCCTAGGGCTGATTTCACCAAGCTAAACAAAGATTATTCTTCTCTTAGAGGGAAGTCATTCCTTGGGAAGATGTCAGCCATAGAAGTGCAAGATTGGTTGGATACTTATGAGCACATCTTCGGTTATATGGAGTTAGAAGACGCTATAAGAGAAAATTATCTTCGAGAAATCTTAAGGGTCGGGCTACGAATTGGTGAAATGCTATCGCTATCGCTATCGCTATCGGAAGACCAGTTTTCCTAGGATCAGTATAAGATGAGGTTTTAGGAGAAGTTTATTCTGACCGCTCATAAGTTGGTTTTGTTTAGAAAAATTGATCTCACACAGGGAGGGTAAATACTTTCTGAATATGTGGCAGAATTTGATGCTTTGTCTAAGTATGGGATGTCATTCATCGACACTCCATTGAGAAAGAATGAGAAATTCATCATTAGTTTGGATGATTACTTGGGATAAAATCTAGTGGACCATATAGATGAGCCGTTTGAGAAGCCTGTGAGAAGGTACTTCGTCATAAGAGCTTATATCCTAAGGCTAAGATTGCTATTGTTATTTCTGCTGAGAAAGAAGAGCCAAAGCCCAGCAAGCCAGTAAAGGCAAGAAGAAGTGGAGTGGAAAGAAAATGCAGTCCTAGGGAAAGGGTGGAAAGAAGAAGGGTAAATGGGAACCTACTTGTTTTGGATGCGAAAATGGGTAATTTGATTAAAGATTGTAAGACGTGTGAGAAGAGGACATGTTACAGCTGTGAAAAGCCTGGGCATTGGAAGAAGAATTTTCCAAAACTGATGAAGGAGAAGCAGGTAGTGAAAGCGTATGCCTTGGACATAGTCCCAAATTCGTTGATTGCTCCATTGGAAAAGGAGAAGGGGAAGCGAATCGTCATTCAATGTATGCTTTCTATTGGTGATGTTCCCGTTCAAGTTTTCTTTAATACTGATGCCTCTAATTCATTCATTTGCAGTGACCTAGTAGATAGATTGAGATTGGAACCCGATATAGCAAACTGACCCCTAATCATGATGAATCCTATTAGAGTCTTTACTGTTCTTTGCATGATTTGTCGTGACCTAGTTTTATCGAGTCATGGATGTTCTATGGTTTGTGATTGTTTTGTTTGAACTTTGTTGGGTTCGGAATTATCTTGGATATGGACTGGCTTAGGAAGTATGCAGCCATTATGGATTGTAAGAAGTTGTTGTAACAATCAAAGATGTGGATAGGCGAATGATTGTGTAACATCCCTAATTTTTAATAACAATATTCAGGAGATTTAATTAGATAAATTAAATAGAACAATGTAAATATTGGTGCGATAAGGGGATTGAAATTTGAAAATTACTTAGAGGCCATGCCAATTAAACAAGAAGAATGGGTTATGAAAATGTTTTCATAAATTAACTAATAAGGAAATAATGCAAGGGCATTATAGGGATTTGATGCCACCATAATCCCATAACCCGTAAACCCACGTTCCTATTTTGTCTACACGTTTATTTTTTCAAAACTCAAAAACATAAATCAAAAAGAGCACAAGTCAGCCATAAACTATAGGAAAGAAAAGGGGGAAAAAATCAATTAAAGCTAAGCAATCAAGCAAAGGTAATTAATCAAACATCAAATCTTAAGTTCCTTATCCTAATCAAGGTGAATAATAATCAAAACCATCTCTACATTGATTTAAAGAGCATTTGATTTTGGGTTTCATGTTTAAAACCATTATGATGATTTTGATGAAGATATGCTTGGATTACATGATATGTCATATTCAAACAAGTTTGTTTGACAAACGTTTAATTCGATTCTAAGGTTAAAGATCATTTATACTGGGTTTCGAATGCTATAAGGATTGAATATGTTATGTAAAACATTATTTTGGAGATTGGTTTAATTTTTCGTAATTATCCAAGCTATGGATAATTTATTATGAATTTTTAAATGAAAATATGAATAATTGGGTTTAGAAATTAATTTTGGTAATTATATAAAGGAATTTGGGTCCAAAATTTATGTATGTTTGATAACATATTAAAAGAGAATTTCTATGATTTTTGGGGATTTTTTCTAAGTAATTTACTATGGAAATTAAATTAATTTATTTGGAGGACTTAAATGTTTTAATTTTTTGCTCAAAGAAAGGGATTCTTTGCTAATTATCTTTATTTAATTCTGAAATATTTCGACAATCTTTTAGAAAATATTTTGATAAAGTTTATGGCAACCAATCATATTTTTTCAAATAGGCTATTTAGTTGAAAAAGTATTACTTAAAAAGGTAATCAAAATGGTTTTGCATAAGTTCATTGTTTTGCCACTTTCAGTAGCTACCTTTTGACCCTATACTTCCGCCCCCAATGAAGTCGAAACCAATACACAAGGTATCAGGGCTTTGGTACGCAGTGGATTAGAGAAAGGCGGCAGGTATAAAGTCGAAATCGTGCTTTTGAAGGGGTCGAGATCAATGTTAATATCTTCCGAAGGTCTTTTGTTTTACTATCCAAAGAAATGCCACTTGCCTTGTTTCTAAAAGAATGCTTTCAAAAGGTTTTAATATAGATTTCAAAGAAATTGCCGTCTTTTTGTTTTGAAATGTTAGCTTTCGAATGAGTTGCCTTGTAATTAAATCAATGCTTCGAAAGAGTAGTTTGAACCCAGTCGAAACCCTGCAGCCATCTTTATGCCTCTCGAAGGGATTGAAGTCATCAACGAGTTCGAAAGATAGCCATTGCTTTATAAATTTAATAAGCCACTTCCCAAAGCTTTCAGAGTTGCTCTAGTAGCCACATAAAGGTTTCGAAGGTAATGGCTTCGAAAAGGGTTTCGAAGCTATCCTTTCAAATATTTTACTTAAATGATTAATGCTTTTGAAATGATGGTTTCGAAGCCATCAGTATTCCCCAATCATTTTTACTTAAAGGTTAATGGTTTCAAAAGGGGTACTTCCTTTTATATTCACTTTAACCCAAAAGATATTTTAAGGATAAACTCAATGGTTTCGAAAGGGGCAGTTTCAAATGGTTTTAATGCTATGCTTCTATGAGTTAGTAAGTGAGGCTTTACTTTCGAAAGGTATGTTTTAATGATTTTGAAAGAGATGTTTTAAAGTGTTTCGAAAGGCATATGCTTAGTGTTTTGAAAAGAAGATTTGAATGCTTTTGAAGGGGAAGTAAAGGTCTAAGGTTTCGAAAGCCTTAGTTTTCAAAACAAAGAACCTATCTCGTTTTTGAAGGAAAACCCACGATAAAATAAAGGAGTTTTAAAATGGCTTTTAAGCATGGAGTTTCTAAAGAAGCTTTCCTTCATAATGTAATAGGTCAAAGGGATTAACCATGTTTCAAATGAAAATGATTTCAAGAATATTAAACCATAGATGTTGGTGTTATCATGTTATTATGTTTCACTAGTAAAAAATACGCATGTTGCTTCACCTCATTTGCATCGATTATTACCACAACCGATGCAAATAGAAGTATTTGCATCGGTTATGTTTTAACAACCGATGCATTTAGTATGTGGAAAGCGGTAGATAGTAAAAAAATACAATTTGCACCGGTTATCATCGACAACCGAAGAAAAAATATACCGATGCAAATAGTGTTAGTTGCATCAGTTTTATTTACAACCGGTGCAAAAATACTATTCCCACATTGAAAACCGTGATGAAAAGTTAGCTGTAAATGATTTCGTCTCCCTCTTAATTTTACCGCGAACCTTTCTTTTCGTCCTTCACTCGAAAACCCTAAATACCACTCCCTCTTTTCATCTCTCCCTTTCAATCCATTCAAATGTCACTTTTATTCTCTGATCCAACATTAATCAGGAATCCATGACCCCAAAGTCTTCTCTAATCCATGATCCACCTTCGGCCTCTACAGTCCACTCCAATCCACGATCCAATTCACTCCTTGTTGGTGCAGATCATGTACCTCATTTGAAGACATAGATCTGGATAGTTCGTTAGCGGAGTTACGTTTCAACATGCCGTGATGAGGAACGTGCAAAATCCAATTATGATTGATTAGAACTATTGCCCTGATGACAAAAACTATCCAAATCAGGTACATGTTGTTTATAAAAGAAATTTTTGATGTTACATGTTTGTATTTATTATAGGAATGTGCATGGGAGGGCAGCCGGATTTGTTATACCCTCTGGTTGTTTGTGACAAGAAGCACAGTCTAATTTTGGAACAGAGAGTTTCCGGTTTGCTCTCTTTGATTATTTATTAAGAAGGGCAAGTCCTGAGATTATACTGTCTGTTCTTATCACGGTTTGCATGTGTTGGTGATTGTTAATATTGTGGGAATCTAATGATGTATTTAACTTTTAATTGGGGTGAAGAAATTTTATACTTTGGCGTTATTTGAATAGGAGATCCAGATCTTTATATAATCATTTTGTTACATAGCTCTTGCCGTTTATACCCAGTTTCAGGAAACCACTTCTTATATATAAATACAAAAGTAGTTTTAAGTTGTAAGTAAAACTGTAAAAAATGCTTATATGGCTTAAACTAAAAATTGGATAAATTATTGACTAAATAGATAATTTGATCGAAGTATATGAAGATTTTTCATTTGACTCCATTGCAGCTTGAAGAATTTAGCATTCTACCCAACTGGGCGGAGGCTAGACTCGTCATCTGTCGAGAAAATAGCCTCTTTCACTTTGTGTTCAGATATTAGCTGCAACAGCAATCCAACACCTTCTCCATTAGTCAACCGCCTACAGTTTATATATGGTAAGTCATTATTATATTCTCTATTATATAGGTCTATGAAATACTTGATGGCCGATTCTTCAAATTGTTGCAAGTTCGATACAGTTTCACCATTTTCTACTAATGAATTATGGATATTGTTGTAGTTTTTCCTATATGACATTCAAATTGTTTAGTAAATAACTATAACAATTCTTCTTGAAACAGGTCATAATGATCTTTGAAAAACTTTGCAGAGAAACCATCTAGGCCCAGGCTTTTGGCATCATGTATGGACCATAGGCTGATTTGATCTTTTCATAGTGACCGGTGCAGAAAAGTATCTTTGCCCCTCTGAATTGATAATCTTACGAACCTCTATATGTGGTAAAGAAGTTGAATTAAGACCATTGTATAAACATGAGTATTAGTTCAAAGATTCCTGAACCATTGCTTCTAGATTATATATGTTCAATGGTGGGAGATAGTAGAGCTTATATTTAATTTCTGTAATGCCTCTTTGTCGTTTGAGAGAAAAAGAACTTTGAATTTGAATCACCCTTTTGCAACCATGAAGATTTGCTTTTTTGGGTCAGTTCATAATATTACAGCTACTTCTGTTTTTGTAACTCTACACTAGTTTGAAGTAAACTGTCACATAAAGTAGTATTTTTAAAGGTCATTATCTATATCCAGGAATAATTGGTTATACCACTCCTGTAGTTCTTTGATTGCATCAGTTTTTCGAACTTGTTTGTACCAGGTCTTGAGATTTTCCTTTATCTTACGTGGCTTTGCGAGGAAGTTATGAGTAAAATCTCCCCAAGTATTGGTTAATAGACCCTCTTAAATACATTGTATATAATCCTTAATAGTGCACATGTGCTCATGCACCTGAAAGGACATTTTTATTATGCTGGCCGTTGTCTTTAAGTGTAAATGGAAGAGGGGTGTGGTCGATAATATCAGTTGGTAAAACAATAGCAGATATGGTTGGAAAGTTATATAATCAGTTTGTTACATAGTTCTTGCTGTTTATACCCAGTTTCAGGAAACCACTTCTTATATATAAATATAAAAGTAGTTTTGAGTTGTAAGTAAAACTGTAAAAAATGCTTATATGGCTTAAACTAGAAATTGGATAAATTATTACTAAATAGATAATTTGATCGAATTATATGTCAATGATTTTTCATTTGACTCCATTGCAGCTTGAAGAATTTAGCATTCTACCCAACTGGCCGGAGGCTAGAGTCATCGTGTGTCGAGAAAATAACCTCTTTCACTTTGTGTTTAGATATTAGCTCCAACAGCAATCCAACACCTTCTCCATTAGTTAGATGCCTACAGTTTATATGTGGTAAGTCATTATTATATTCTCTATTATATAGGTCTGTGAAATACTTGATGGCCGATTCTTCAAATTGTTGCAAGTTTGATACAGTTTCACCATTTTCTGCTAATGAATTATGGATATTGTTGTAGTTTTTCCTATATGACATTCAAATTGTTTAGTAAATAACTAAGAATTATTCTTCTTGAAACAGGTCATAATGAACTTTGAAAAACTTTGCAGAGAAGCCATCTAGGCCCAGGCTTTTGGCATCATGTATGGACCATAAGGCTGATTTGATCTTTTCATAGTGACCGGTGCAGATAAGTATCTTTGCCCCTCTGAATTGGTAATCTTACGAACCTCTATATGTGGTAAAGAAGTTGAATTAAGACATAGATCTGGATAGATGAAAATAGAGTGGTCAAAGTCCCCAATATTACATCTCTATCATTATAGTTGCACAGTTGTATCCATAATAATATGTTAGCCTTTGGGTTTTGCCTTTTCTTCTTACATTCTTTTCTTTATAGTCAATTTGTAATCAATAATGACTTTTACGAGCTCGGCATATTAAACGATAGGCAGACAAAAATGTTCCATGTTTCATAATAAGCGAATTAATAACTTATTTATTCCTTTTGTGTTACAGAACTGGATATGTGCAAGAGAAGGTAAATATTGGTTCTGGGTCGCCTGGGTCAAAAATTAGATGGTTCAGGTCATCCAGTGATGACTCAAGATTTATAAATACGGTTACTTTTGATAGCAAGGACAGTGCTCCGACCTTAGTCATGGTACATGGTTATGGTGCTTCTCAAGGGTTTTTATTTAGAAACTTTGATGCTTTTGCTAGTCGCTTTCGAGTTATTGCCATTGATCAGCTCGTGTTAGTGGTACTTTCCTACGATACAAAGACTTAACACTGTAACTCAGATCATAGAGTAAAGCAAGCTGTAAGTGTTGTTTCTATTACATATGTAGTTATGTACTGTCCTATTTATTATTGCAGTAATTATGTCTCCCTTGTACCGTTAACCAACTAGGTGGTAGACTAGATTTTTAACGAAAAATGTAAGGCTAAAACGGGAGTATTTAACACAAAAAGATGGACAATGAAGAGGAATTTTTATTGAAGTCAGTCTTAGTTACGGGCACGATTATGGATACAAGAACATTGGACCGGACTCAACCAATTACAGCACATAGCAGGTCCACATGCATCACTAGGCCTCCCGCAAGATTCATGGATCAAGTAGAGACTTAGAATTACAAGTATCATTCTGTTTTTTTCTATAATTCCTTTATTTTGCTTTATTTTATAAGTTTGTTACAAGGTAATGGGTATACAATACAAGAAGTTATAATAAAAATTGCAATCATGGCTATGAAGTGTTGTCGGAATGGTAGAGTGTTGATGGAATATTTGTAGTGGTATGAAGTGGTACTGTAGATGAATGGAGAAGGGGAGGGCAGTACAGCAGTAAGCTGATATGTCTATTGTGAAATGTAAGTTAGTGGTCAGATGAAGGCTTATTGTGAAGTGCAGTGGGTGCTGATGGACAATGTAGAGGTGATGGGGGATGGTTTGCATTATGCTTGTGATGGTTTGGGAAGTTAGACAGTGTATTGATGTTTGTCAAAACAGCAAGGCAGTTTAATAGTGATGCGGTAGATTGGAAATTAGGCAGCGAATGAAGGTGTATATGCTATGGAAATGAGGAGAAGTGCTGCTGCTTGGGTTGGGGTATGTGGTGAAGTATGGTCAATAGCTTGATGATGGATATTGGGGGATGTTTGATGTTAAGTGGTGGTGGAGTTTGGGTGTAAGTGATGTCAGTAGTTGTTGCGATGTGTATGTGTTTTGTTTTATGGAAGAGGTGGAGGAGCAGCAAATGTTGGAGGTCGATGCTGTTAGTGATGAAGGAAAGAAGGCACAAATGAAGTGGGTATGTTATGTTGAGAGATGGTAATGATATATGCAAGTTTGTATGTAAGCGATGTATGTATGTAGGCAATAATTATTGAAATGGGAAGATGTTAATGACTGACGGGGGTTGTAGCTGAAGGAAGTTATATAGAAATGCAGGGTAGAAGTGGATGACCGATAGGGGAAATGTGGTGTTGCTGTAATTGAAGATGGTCTGAGAGGTTGGTGTGTGGTTGTTGTGGCAACTGTGAAGAAATGAAGTGTGCACAGTGGAGATGACAAAAATCAATGTTGTAAATGAAGGTGAAAATTTGTAAACCAAAGCAGAATTTGTATATGATAATGAATAATCTTTTTTTTTATTTTTTGTGTATGTTTCTTTCTTTTTATATATATATAAAGATTATCAATAATATATATATATATATATATATATATATAATCAATTTGAGTACTATAATAATGGTTTCTAAGGTATTAGTTTGCACCGGTTGTTATAAAAAACCGATGCAATAGAGGGATTAGTTTGCATCAGTTTTCAACAACAACCTATGCAACAAGTTCATTTGTTGCATCGGTTTTCATTACAACCGATGCAACATGAGGGCTGTGTCCAAGCAACCAACCATGATATTTTGCATCAGTTGTTAGTAACAACCGATGCAAAAAGGACCATTTTGCATCGGTTTCAGAACTGATGCAAAACTGTTAAGCCTGTTGCATCGGTTGCATATGCATCGGATGTTGAACTGATGCAAAATGGGGGTAAATAACCGATGCAAATGGCTTATTTTGTAGTAGTGTTTGCTTCTTCTAATATACATATTCACTGTATAATGGACCCATAACTGTATTTTGGGAAGAAAAGGGCAGAATAACCAAGTAGGTTGAGATTGAGCTAACTCCTGTATGAATAGAATTGCATCCAAGAAGTTAGGTAGGTCAGAAAATAGGATGCCCAAAAACTGATTAAAGAAATTTTCAATTAAGATGGGATCATAGTAAACCCATGACTATATTTGGAAAGAGTAATTGGCAGGGGCCAATAGGTTTGTAGTGAACCTATGAAAACTATATCCGAATTGAGTTATTGGCAAAAGTCAATAGGTACTTAGTCAACCCATGAAAACTATGATATAAGGGAAGTTATTGGAGATAACAATAGGTTCAGGGAGAACCCATGAAATATTTAAATGAAGTTATTGGCAGGGGCCAATAGGTTCTTAGTGATTCCATGAAAACTATGAGACCAGATAGATAGTCCATGAACTTTAAACAGGTTATTAGTCGTCCCATGGAAAACTAATAGGTTAATGGTGACCCTAGAAACTATAACTGAGACAGATAGTCAAATGAATGGGGTTGAGAAATCCAGAATGATTTACTTGTTTGCATATCATCATAATATTTTAAATTGCTATGTTTTTTAGCATTGTGGATGCAGGAGCACAATATATGGTTATCATAAGTTTTTAATAAGATACTAGTGAAGGAAAAACCCGTTCCTCTAAGCGACGTGGTCTCATTAGACATCTAAATGGTTCGAGATGGTTGTTATCATTCAAACCAGGTTTTATGTCTGACTCGAAGTTTATGTTTTCCCTTTAAACCCTCGGGTGCTCGATTAACTTTGAATAGTTTGAGAGTTAAGGTTTTTAGGTATCTCTTTATACGAATAAGCTTCCCTAGATATGCAGGAGGAAAGATAGCTATTAAGAGTCCTTTTCTTTTTTATTCTGTTGTGTTTTGTTTTAAAGGAAAAGTGGTTTAACTGCCTAAGTTTAGACTCTGATCATCCAAAGGGGCATCTTCATATGTCGCTCTTGGCGTGTGTTGTAATAATTATAATTTCTCTAAACGTGGTTCTAGAATCTAGGATTATGTAATGAATTTGAAATGATTTTAAATGGAATGTGAAAGTTGTTTAATGATTTTAATTCTTTTCCATATCCATGTATTTCTATTATATCAAAGTATCTAACATTATCGTATTTTGTTGTCGAGGATTAATAACTATGGATTACTACAGCATTTGTAGCCGTTACTTTTGGATCTCTAAGTGGATGATGTTAAAAGTTGGTATCATCACATAGGTTTATGAAAACTTAAAAGAAATTTAAGCCTAAAAGGTTTTCCAAAACATAATCCAATAAATTAGAAAATAAAATCAGGGTTTGGGTTAACGCTGTAGTAACATACTTGTATCTAATATATATATATATATATATATATATATATATATATATAAGTATGTATTCTCCTCTCTTTCACTATTCTTCTGTATCTTACTAAGGCTTGTATGCAGATTTACAAGAAAGAAGATATAGAGGCAGGAAACGGAAGAGGAAATCTCATTGGAGGAAGCACCACAACAAATGGAAATGTTCGACCCACCAAGAGGAACCCGAGTCGACAGGAAAATGCTAATCAAAATGCAGATGCCAATGTAGGTGCTGGAGATCTGCTAGTGGATATGGGGATGATGTATCATTTCTTTGTCAATCTGATGCAAGCTGGAGCAGCGGTTGGAGTAGCCAGGAATGTTGGAGGAGCTAATCCCGTAGTTCCAATCAGGAATAACCATGCAAGTTGAGCAGAGATTACACCGGTCTTGGTGGGAAGCCGTTTGTGGGAACGGAGGATGCCATAGAAGTTGAGAATTAGTTGTTGCATTATGAGGGAATCTTTGTAGATTTGAGATTTAATGATGAGCAAAAGAGGAGACTAGCCTCAAGGCAGTTGCAGGAAGCAACGCTTCATCGGTGGAATAGTGTTACCATTGGGGTTCCCGAGGAAGAGTTGACTTGGGTAGAATTTGGAAGGAGATTCGAGCAGAGATTTTGTCTGATGTTGCTAAGTCTGCATTATTGAGAAAGTTTATGGATCTGGTGTATGGAGAAATGTAGGTAATTAAGTATGCCACTAAGTTTGATGAGCTGTCCAGATATGGGTATGCTACTATTAACACTGTCATTAAGAGGAATGAGAAGTTTATTCGAAAACTGAGGCCCAAGATTGCTAGGGCAACCCTACCACATCTCCGTGATGCTTGTAATGTTGTTGTGGAGATAGCAATCCAACCGAGCAAATGCTTGCTATTTGTGGGAAGGAAAAGCTGGTTGAAACCTAGGATTCTCAGGGAAAGAAGAAGAAGTTCTTTAAGAAGAAGAGAGCTCAGAAGAGAGAAGATGCCAAAAAGGAAAAGGCTAATTTAGTTTGTTTCAAGTGTGATAAGAAAGGTCACTATGCTCATGAATTCCGTACAGGCAAGGGGAAGAAAGGGGATGAAGTGCTTTAACTGTAACTAGGTAGGGCATTATAAGGATCAGTGTCCATAATCAGTCAGGGCAGACAGGGGAAAGGACTTTGCTTGTAACATCCCAGATTTTTGATAACATTATTTAGGAGATTTAGTTAGATAAAATAAATAAAATAATGTGTTGATAAGTGGATTGAGATTTGATTAAATTAAGGTAGCCATGCCTTTAACTAAATTAAATGAAGGGTTTAAAAATGAACTAGAGGAGGGGTATTATGGGAAAGATGCTATTCCTATATCATCTTCCTTAGTCCATATATTCCAAACACATGTTCATTCTCATTTTCAAAAATTAAAAGCTAGGCCGACAAGATTTAAAGAAGGAAGAAGAAGTGGAAACAAAAAAAAATAAGCTTAAGGAAATAAAATTCAAATCAGACTCATTCAAATCTCAAGCTCCTTAATCATTAAAGCAAAAGGTGAATAAAGTTTACATCTCTAAATATTTTTGGTTTATATTTTAAGGTTAATTCTGAATGATTTTGCAAATGTTTGCCATTTTTTCGATTGATAAAAGATTATGTACACATGTTGATGATTTATGTATATTCATATAGTTTTTATGACACGTTTTAAGATGAAAACTCTATTAAATGACATCCATTAGCCTTGTGAATTTTCATGATGAACTAAAAAGTTACTTTAGAAATGTGTTTCAATTTTCAGAATTTTCTATATTTTCATGGATTTGTTATAATTTTCTAAAGAAGAAAGGGTTAATTTGGATTATAAAAATTATTTAGAGTAAAATAACTATTGATTGGATCCGAAATTTTTGTATGTTGAAGAGAACATATTAATATAATTTCTGGAATTTTTCCAAAATTTTTAAGGTGTTCTGATGATTATCTAAAATTATTTAAGGTATGAGACTTAAATATTTTATATAATTATAAAGGATAAAGGGGTTTTTCAAAATTATTCAAATTTCCAAATAAGGAAAGTCAGAAGCATTCTCGATAACCAATCAAATTTATACAAACAAGGCGGGTGGGGTACAAAAGAACTATTTCAAACAGTATTTTCACTGTTTCAACTCTTTTGGCAAAGCTTCGCCTTCATTCCAGACCTTCCAATAAGGTCGAAGGGTATCGAAACTTCAAATTAGATTAAATACCAATGCACATGGTATCAGAAAACTAGTACGTAGTGAATTGGAGGAAATCGGAAGGTTGGGGCGTAGGCTTATAACTTTCGGAAGAGATGAAGTTTTGCTTTGGTTTTAAAGAAAAATACACCTGCTAGTTTTCGACTAAGAGTTTTCGAAATTGTAAAAACGTTTAAAGGAAAAGGTTTCGATTGGTTTGCTTTTTTGTTTTAATTGAAACCTTTCAGTAAAGTCGAAAGGTATAGATTTTAGCCAAGTCAGACGCATATTTGTCGCTTCCTAACCTTTCGACATAGATGAAGTCAAAGGTTATCTTTTATTTTCTAAAACTTGCCGCATCTCTCCATTGACTTCGAATGGTTTGATTTCGAAAGGTTTTGATTTAAAAGGTTTGGATTTCGTAAGGTTTTGATTTCAAAAGTTATTGATTTCGAAAGATTTGATTTCGGAAGGTTTTAATTGCAAAAGGTTTTGATTTCGAAAGGTTTGATTTCGAAAGGTTTTATGAAGGTTTCGAAGTAGTTAATTTTGAATTCAACGTTTTTCTGATCCCTTCGCATAATCCAAATGTTTTAAGTCAATTTTTTTAAAGGTTTCAAAGTAGTTAACTTTGATTGATTTCGAAAGGTTTTCCACCTGTTTTAAATTGAACCCACTATCTTCGATAGGTTTTGAGGCGCATTGATTCCAAAAGGTATAGTTAGCTATGTTTTCGAAAGGCTAAGGTTTAAAGGATTTAAAGTCGGGTGTCATATGTTTTAAAGCTTATGAAAAGAAAGCTTTTAAAAGGTTTAGAAAGAGTTACCTTCAGTGATTTTGAAAGGTTTATTAAAGGATATGAAGGAGTTACCTTTAGTACTTTCGAAGGATTTTATGAGTGATTTCGAAGGAGTTACCTTCTATGTTTTTGAAAGGTTTTTTGAAGGTTTTAGACAAAGATTTCGAATATAAGAATTAGACAAATAGCCAAAGTGTTTTAAGTTATAAAGGACTTTAACTTATTTTAAAAGATAAACAATTCTTATTGAGCATCATCAACATTATTTTGAGTAAAGCATATATATAACGTTGCAAAAATAGCTTAGGGTAAAGCGAAAGATATTTTCCTTGTATATATATGGTTTAACAGACTAAATCAATTTTAAAAGGTTTTCAAGGAAAATTTTGAAGAGAAGTTAGCTCAGATATTTTGTAGAGCAGTGAGCTCAGTTATTTTGAAGGGTAGTTAACCCAAAAGAAAATTTTAGGAAGTCGGCTTACTTTAAATTCGGACGGTCGGTTCATTTTGAGGGCGGTCAGCCTAGAGGATAGTTAGTCCAGAAAGAGCGGTCAGCTCTGATATGAACAGATAGTTCATTTGTTATCATAATGGACCTTGTTAAATTTTTAAGTACAGTTAGTCCACCCCTTTCTTACCTGTTTTGGGCAGATAGCTCATTATCTGGCATAAAAGAAATTGCTATTTTAGTATAACCAATTTTATGATAGATAATCAAGAAAAGAGCAGATGGCTCCGAATTTAGAACATATAGCTCAGATTTTAGGCAGATATTCTTTTTTATTTCCTGTTTACCATAATGGATATTTCTATATTATTATAAATAGTTGACTAACTTGTTTGGTTATAGGAAAGGATTTGCAAAGTATATGTTTTGAAAAGAGATATCAGTGAGAGGAAACCTGTTCCGCTAAGCAGCGTGGTCTTACTAGTTATTAGTAAATTGAGATGTAATATAAATTAGTCATACCAGGCTTTAAGTCCGACTCGAAGTTTTTGTTTCCTCTTAAACTCTCGGGTGCTAAAAATTTGATTTGAGTATGTTGAAGGTTCAAGTTTTCATGTTTTAGCAGATTTTGGCGAATAAAGCATCCAAAGACAAGCGGATGGCTGACAGATAGCCAATTTAGGGATTCTATTTTAAAATTGCTTCCGTTGTGTATTAAGACAGTTATATCTATATTTTTTGATTATCCATTGGGGATCTTCATATGTCGCTCTTGGCGTATTGTTGTAAATTGTATTTGATCAATGCTTGGGATTACATTTGGGATTTTTGTAACTTGGGTATGACTTATTTGAAATATAATCACTAAAATTATTATTTTTGAAAATCTTTGATTTTGTTCATATTCAAGTGCTTCTGATATTATGATACCATTAACACTGTTGTATTTTGTCACTAGAAGTTAATACCGTGGATGACTACAACATCCATAATGCTTAGCTTTTGGCCTCCAGATACGGGATGATATGGCTTGGTATCAGAGCATAGGTTTATGAAAATTAAACTAAAAATTGGTTTTGAAAACAAAAATTTGAAGAAATTAGATTAAGGTTTGGGTTGGGTTAACGCTATAGTAACGTACTTGTATTTGTTATATATAAATATGCACTTTATCTCCACTCATCTATCTTTTATTAGGTTATCTTTCTGTATCTCATGAGGTTTGAATACGGATATGGATGGTAGAAGATGCAGAGTTAACCAAGGAGGGATAAGCACCGAAAGGAATGTCGAACCTCATGTAGGGAAACGCTAAGGTTAGGCTGGGAATGTTGGTGCTGAAATCCCGCAGGTCGGAATGGAAGCCATGTATCAGTTTTTCAGGAATATCATGCAGGCAGGAGTTGTAGCCGGAGTGGTAGGAGGAAATGTCGCATGAGAAGGGGTTCCAGAAGTTCCGGTAGATAGTCATTTTGCTAAGATGAGCGGTGATTATGTGAAGCTAGGAGGGAAGCCGTTTATGGGAATGGAAGATGCCATTGAAGTGGAGAATTGGTTGTTGCACTACGAAAGGATTTTTGCAGATTTAGGGCTCAACGATGAGCAGAAGAGGAGGTTGGCATCCAGACAGCTTCAGGGAATTGCATTGTTCTGGTGGAATAGTGTATCAACAATAGTTGATGAGGAGACAATAATTGGGAGGATTTCAAGGGGAGATTACAGGAGAGGTTTATGTCAGTAATGACACAGTCAGCTTTGATTAGGCAGTTTGCTGAGCTTGTGCAAGGAGAGATGTCTAATGCTGAATATGCTTGGAAATTCGAAGAGTTGGCCCAGTATGGGTATGCTTCGGTAGATACCGTGTTGAAACGGAATGAGAAGTTTATCAAAGGATTGAAGCCAGAATTGGCTAGTGCTACTTTATCTCATCTTAGAAATCCTTCTGATATTGTCATAGAGATGGCTTTGAGGCAGAAAGAAGTCCTCGAGTCTCTGGAGAAGAGCAAGGCAAAAGTAGTCCAGATTGGCCAGAGCCAGAAGAGGAAGTGCTTTCCAAGTAGGTGCTCAGAAGGGTGGAGCAGCCAAGAAAGCAAAGTCCAAAATTGTCTGCTATAAATGCGACAAGAAAGGGCACTTTGCTAACGAGTGTCGCTCAAGGAAAGCAAAGGATGTGGCTAAGGGAAAGAATATCAGGTGTTTTAACTGTGACCAGATAGGCCATTATAAGAACTAGTGCAAGGATCCCATTAGAGATGGTAAGAGCAAGGTGTATGCATTGGAGCCTATCGCTTCCAAGCCAACAACCCAGGGGAAGGGGAAGGCAGTTCTTAGAGGGACGCTTCACAGTCATGGTATGTTTGTTAACTTTTTATTTGATACTAGTGCAATGCATTCTTTTATATCTAGATGTTTGATAGATGAGCTTAACCTTGAACCCACATATTTAGTTACTACCTTACGGTTTGCGAATCCAATAGGAGGATATGCAACTCAGGGGTTGAGGTGTGACCAGTTTAAGTTTGACTTGTTGGGTCATACTTTTGAGTGTAGTTTGCATTTATTTGATTTTTTGGGGTTTGGGATCATCCTAGGTATGGACTGGTTAAGTAAGTAAGATGCTAAGATATTTTTCCAAGGTAGGAAGATATCTCTTTGCCACCCGAATTGTAGCGATCAAATTGTTTTCACCGTAGAAGGTTCTAGCGGTGCAATGTTTGCTTTGTTGTGTGCATTGGATTCAGATGTTGAGTTGAGCCGAGTCTTCATGGTTAGAGAATTCATAGATGTGTTTGTGACTATAGTTGGATTGCTATCGAACTGAGCATTGAGTTTCAGATAGATTTTGGTTCCAGGAGCACAACTGGTGAGTAGACCGCCAAGCAGGATGATCTCTTCTAAAATGAGGGAGTTGAAGGTGCAGTTAGTGGATTTAGAGGGCAAGAGTTTTGTTAGGCCAAGCAGTTCGCCGTGGGGTTCAGCGGTAGTGTTTGCTAAGAAGTCGGACGGATTATTGAGGTTATGTATCGATTATTGTAAGTTGAATGAGAGGACAATAAAGAATCGATATCCATTGCCCAAAATTGACGATTTATTCGACCATCTAAGTGGAGCAAAGGTATTTTCTCGGTTGGATTTGGCAAGGGGTTTCCATCAGCTCAGAGTAGCAGAGGATAGTATACTTGACAACATTCAGGACCAGATTTGGGTCGTACAAATGGTTAGTTATGCCATTCGGGCCGACAAATGCTCCAGCTTTCTTTATGGATTTGATGAACCGGATTTAGCACTTGCATAGGTTCATGCTAGTTTCATAAATGATATTTTGACTTATTGTAAGGATGAAAAAGAGCATGAAGTTCATCTTAGAGTAGTGCTTGAGACGTCGAGGCAACATCAGCTAAAAGCAAAGTTTTTGCAGTGTCACTTTTGGAAGAAGGAGGTGAAGTCTTTGGGTCATGTTGTCTCGGAGGAAGGGTTATCTGTATATCCGACTAAGATCGAGGCAATGAATAGTTGAAAGAGACCCGAGATAGTAATAGAGATTAATAGTTTCCTTGGGTTGGCTAGTTAGCATCGGAGATTCATTAAGGATTTCTCACGAATAACAACACTGACGACCAGGCTAACGAGGAAAGTTGTGAAGTTTGTGTGGACCGATAAGTGTGAGGAAGCATTCCAGAGTTTGAAACACTTACTGACTCATGCACTTTTTTGGTAGTTCCAGAGGGGAATCGTGACTTGGTAGTTTATACCAATGCGTGTGGAACAGGATTATGAGCTGTACTGACGCAGAGAGGTAAAGTGATTGCCTATGGTTTTAAACAGCTTAGACCATATAAGATCAGATATCCAATGCACGATTTAGAGTTGGATGTTGTGATTTTTTCTTTGATGGTGTGGAGACATTACCTTTTGGAAGAAAGCCTTGAGCTGTTTACAGATCATAAGTCGCTGAAGTACTTGTTCTCTCAAAAGGAGTTGAACATGTGAAAGATGAGATGGTTAGAGTTCATAGCCGCTTATGATTTTGGGATTGAGTACACACCCGGGAAAAGCAACTGGCTTGCATATGCACTTAGTAGGAAGCATCAGAATGCAGTGTTGGCCATGATGGCTGAGTGGAAAGATTTAAAAGCATTAGCAGATTGCAGAGTGTAGTGGAGATCCGAGGCAGGGTCTAATGCTAATACAGTGGTATTGTCTTGTTTGGAAGTTCGACCAGTTTTGATCGAACGAATTGCTTCTAAGAGGATGAAGGCCAGTATTAGCTAGACGAATCAGTAAGCAAAAAGAAGGAACCAAGAGCGACGACTTGAAAGAATTTAGTCTTGGTCAAAATGAGTGGTTGAGAAAGAAAGTAAGATTATGCATTTCGAGTGTAGGAAACTTAAGAAAGGAAGTCCTAGATGAATTCCATCGTTCGAAGTTTACTATACATCCTAGAGCTACCAAGATGTATCAGGATATGAAGAGGAGTTTCTTCTAGGAAAGAATATAGTGGGATATTGGGTTGTGTGTAAGGAAGTACTTGAATTACCAATAGGCAAAGGCCAAAGATCAGAGCCAAGTTGTTTGCTTCAGCCGTTGGATATTCTAATATGGAAGTGGGTTCTATTTATAAGGACTTCATAGATGGGTTGCCAAGGTCGAATAGGGGAAATGAAAGCATATGGATTATAGTGGACAGATTGACCAAGAGTACCTATGTCATACAGTTTAGTCCACCAGGATGGCACCTGTTTTAGCAAGATTGTTCATGAAGAATGTGGTTAGACTGCATCGAGTTCCTAGTAGCATAGTTAGTTATAGAGATTCCTTTTTCACTAGCGAGTTTTGGAAAAGTCTGCAGGAAGTTTTGGGAGCCAAACTTATGATGAGTACCGCTTACCATCCATAGACAAATGGGCAAACAGAATGAGTTAACAAGATCTTAGAAGGTCTGTTGAGAGCTTATGTTTTGGACTTTGTGGGATCATGGAAGGACCATCTACACCTAGTTGAGTTTTCATATAACTACAGTTATTAGATAGTACTGGGATGACACCAATCTGAAGCTTTGTATGGAAAGCCATGCAAATATACTATTTGTTGGTTGGAGACCGGTGATAGGTTGATTCTTGGTCCAGATTTGGTCAAAGAAGCTACAGAAAAGATTGAGGTCATTCGAGATAGGATGAAGGAGGCTCGGTCTAGGCAGAAAACTTATGCAAATAAGCGATGGAAAGATTTGGAATCTCAGTTGGGGACCAGGTTTTCATCAAAATATCACCGATGAAGGGCTTAGACTTGGGAAGTCGGGGAAGCTATCTCCTAGGTTCATAGGACCTTTTCCTATTGTTGAGAGGATCGGGAAGCTCGCGTATAGACTTGAGTTACCGAGCAGTTTAGCAGGTATCCATGATGTTTTTCATATTTCTCATCTCAGAAAGTGTGTTAGAGACCTGGAGACTGCTATTGCACCGATAGTGCTTGATGATTTAGTGGTAGGATTGGACTTGACCATAGTGAGGAAGCCAGTTCGCATTGTTGCGAGTGATGGAAGAGGCTTAAAACCAAGACAGTCAGGTTAATCAAAGTCCAGTGGAGTGATGATGATAGAGACTGTACTTAGGAGGTCGAGAGTAGGATTAGAGATACTTATCCTAACATGTTTTGATTGTATGTTTATCTTCGTATTTGTTTTATGGAGCATTGTAATTTCGACGACGAAATTCTTTAAGGACGGGAGTATGTAACAGCCTAGATTTTTGATAACATTATTTAGGAGATTTAGTTAGAAACTAAATAAAATAATTTGTTGATAAGCGGATTGAGATTTAATTAAATTAAGGTTGTCGTGCCTTTTAACTAATAAATTAAATGAAGGGTTTAAAAATGAATTAGAGAAGGGGTATTATGGAAAAAAAAAGGCCATTCCTATATCATCTTCCTTAGGCCGTGTATTCCAAACAAACGTTCTTCTCATTTTCAAAAATTAAAAGCTTGGCCGGCCACTATTAATAAAGGAAGAAGAAGAGGAAACAAAAGAGAAGCTTAAGGAAAGAAAATTCAAATCAAACTCATTCAAATCTCATGCTCCTTAATCATTAAAGAAAAAGGTAAATAATGTTTACATCGCTAAATATTTTTGTTTTGGTTTTAAGTTTAATTCTGAATGATTTAGCAAATGTTTGATATGTTTTCGAATGATAAAAGGTTATATATACATATTGATGACTTATGTATGTTCATATAGATTTATGACACGTTTTAAGATGAAAACCCTATTAAATGACATCCATTAGCCTTGCGAATTTTTTGATGATCTAAAAAGTTATTTTAGGGACGAGTTTCAATTTTTAGAATTTTCTATATTTTCGTGATTTGTTGCAAATTTTTAAAGAACAAAAGGTTAATTTGGATTATAAAACTTTTTTACGAGTAAAATAATTATTTTTTGGATCCGAAATTTTTATATGCTGAAGAGAACTTATTAATTTAGTTTCTGGAATTTTTTCAGAATTTTTTTAGGTGTTTTGACAATTATATTAAATATTTAAGGTATGAGACTTTAATGTTTTATATAATTATAAAGGAAAATGGGGCTTTTTCAAAATTATTCAAATTAAATAAGGAAAGTCGGCAGCATTTTCAAATATTAAATTCTAGCAACCAATCAAATTTAGACAAATAAGGCAGGTGGGGTACAAAAGAACCATTTTAAACAGTATTTTCACTGTTTCAATCTTTCGGCAAGAGCTTCCGCCTTCATTCCATACCTTCCGACAAGGTCGAAGGGTATCAAGCCTTCCTATTAGATTCTATACCAATGCACATCGTATCAGGAAATTGGTACGCAGTAAATTGAAGGAAGTCGAAAGATTACGAACGAAGGGTTATAACTTTTGGAAGAGATGAAGTTTAGTTTTGGTTTTAAAGAAAAATACACCTGCTAGCTTTCGACAAAGAGTTTTCGAAATTGTCAAAAAGTTTAAAAGGAAAAGGTTTTGATTAGTTTGCTTTCTTGTTTTAATTGAAACCTTTCAACAAAGTTGAAAGGTATAGCTATCGGCCAGGTCAAAAGCATATTTGCCGCTTCTTAAACTTTCGATACAGACGGAGTCAAAGCTTATCTTTTGTTTTCTGAAACTTGACACTTCTCTCCATTGATTTCAAAAGGTTTTGACTTCAAAAGGTTTTATTTTGAAAGATTTCAAAAGGTTTTGATTTAAAAGGTTTGATTTCGAAAGGTTTTATGAAGGTTTCGAAGCAATTTCTTTTGACTCCAATATTTTTATGATCCTTTCACATAATCCAAATGTCTTAAGTCAAAACATTTTATAGGTTTCAATAACTTTGATTGGCTTCGAAAGGTTTTCCACATGTTTCATATTGAACCTAATGTCTTCGAAAGGTTTTGAGGCACATTGATTTTGAAAGTTATAGTTTAGCTATGTTTTTGAAAGGCTAAGGTTTAAAGGATTTAAAGGCGGGTGTCATATGTTTTAAAGCTTACGAAAAGAAAGCTTTTAAAAGGTTCAGAAGGAGTTACCTTCATTAATTTCGAAGGGTTTATTAAAGGATACGAAGGAGTTACCTTCAATACTTTCGAAGGGTTTTATGAGTAATTTTCAAGGAGTTAGCTTCTATGTTTTAGAAAGGTTATTTGAAGGTTTTAAACAATGATTTTTGACATAAGAATTAGGTAGATATCTTAAGTGTTTTAAGTTATAAAGGACTTTAAGTTATTTTAAAAGATAGTCAATCCTTATTGCACATCATCAACACTATTTTGAGTAAAGTATATATATATATATATAACATTGCAAAAATAGCTTAGAGTAAAGCTAAAGATATTTTCCTTGTATATATATGGTTTGATAGACTAAATCTTTTTAAAAAGGTTTACAAGGAAAATTCTGAATAGCAGTTAGCTCAGATATTGTGTAGAGCAGTTAGCTCAGATATTTTAAAGGGTAGTTAACCCAAAAGAAAATTTTAGGCAGTCAGCTCATTTTAAATTCGGACAGTCAGTCCATTTTGAGGGCGATTGGCCCAGAGGACAGTTAGTCCAGAAAGAGCAGTCGGCTCTGATATGAACAGATAGTTTATTTATTAGCATAATGGAGTTTCCTAAATTTTTAAAGACAATTAGTCCACCCTTTTTTATACCTATTTTGGGCAGATAGCTCAATATCTAGCATAAAAGGAATTTCTATTTTGGTAACCAGTTTTAGGATAGATAGTCAAGAAAAGAGCAGGTAGCTTCGAATTTAGAACAAAATAGTTCAAATTTTAAACAGATGTTCTATTTTATTTCCTCTTTAGCATAATGGATATTGCTATATTATTATTATAATCAGTTAATTAACCATTTTGGTTGCTAGTAAAAGATTTGCAAAATATATATTTTGAAAAAGAAATTAGTGAGAGAAAAGTCATTCCGCTAAGCAGCGAGGTATCACTAGTAATCAATAAACTGAGATGTAACAGAAATTATTCATACCAGGCTTTAAGTCTGACTCAATGTTTTTTTATCCCTTAAACTCTCGGGTGCTCAAAATTTGATTTGAGTAGTCTAAGGGTTTATGTTTTCAGGTTTTAGTATATTTTGACGAATAAAGCATCTGAAGATAAGCAGGTAGCTGACGGATAGCTAATTTAGGGATTCTGTTTTAAAATTGTTTCCACCATGTATTAAGACAGTTATGTCTATATTGCTTTGATCATCCAAGGGGGCATCTTCATATGTCGCTCTCGGCGTATTGTTGTAAATTATATTTGATAAATGCCTAGGATTACGTTTTGGATTTTTGTAACTTGGATATGATTTATTTGAAATACAATCACTAAAATTATTGTTTTTGGAAATTGTGATTTTTTCGTATTCAAGTTATCAGATATTATGGATACGACTAACACTGCCGTATTTCGTTACTAGAAATTAATACTATGGATGATTGCAGCATCCATAGCGCTTCGCTTTTAGCCTCCAGATAAAGGATGTTACATTGCTGTTGGACCATCATCTGGTAGGCCAACTACTGCTAAGAAAGGAAAGATTGTGATCGAAGATAAGCTTTTGATTCAATGTATACCAGTTAGGATACTATTTGATACCAGTGCATCACATTCATTCATATCGTAGTGTTTGCTTGATAAGTTATGTTTAGAATCTACATGCTTTAATACTTTCTTAGCGGTTGCGAATCCAATAGGAAGGTATGCAACTCGGGGGATGATATATGACGAATTAGAACTTGAATTGTTAGGTCATAAGTTTGCATGTAGTTTGTATGTTTTTGATTTTGTGAATTTCGAAATCATTTTCGGTATGGATTAGTTGGGTAAATATGAGGCTAGGATATTTTGCCAGGATAGGGAAATATCACTAAGACACCCTAATAGTCAAAACCGAATCATATTCTTAGTGGAGAATTCTAATCGAAGTGCTTGTGCTTTGTTGAGAGCTATGGAAATGGAGGAAGAGTTAAGTCAGGTTCAAGTAGCAAGAGAGTTTGCAGATGAGATTGAGCTGGTTTCATGATTACCACTGGAACAAGCTGTTGAGTTTTACATAGTTCTTGTAATAGGAGCTAAACCTATCACCGAAACCTTAGCAGGATGACACCGACGGAGATGAAGGAATTGAAGGTGCAACTAGTTGATCTAGAATGGAGAAATTTTATTAGACCAAGCAGTTCGCCTTAGGGATTGGCCATGGTGTTTGTGAAAAAACCGGATGGGTTGTTGAGAATGTATATCGACTGTCGTAAGTTGAACGAGAAGACAATTAAGAATAAGTATCCTTTTATGAGAATTGACGATCTATTTGATCAATTGTCTAGAGCTAGAATATTTTCCCAATTAGATTTGGCGACAGGTTTCCTTCTGTTAAGAGTGGCAGAGGACAGTGTTCCGTTGATAGCATTTCAGACTTGGTATGGTTCGTATGAGTAGTTAGTAATGCTTTTCGGGTTAACGAACGCACCTGCTTTCTTCGTGGATATGATGAATAGAGTTTTCCAAGAGTACTTGGATATGTATTTATTGGTGTTTGTAGATGATATTGCAGTATACTCTATGGACGAAATAGAGCATGAAGATCATCTTAGAGTAGTGCTTGAGATGCCGAGGCAGCATCAGCTAAAAGCGAAGTTTTCCAAGTGTCATTTTTGAAAGAAAGAGGTTAAGTTTTATGGTCACGTGGTTTCAGAGAAAGGCTTGTCAGTCGATCCAGATTAGATCGAAGCTGTTAATAACTGGAAGAGACTAGAGTCGGTGACTAAGAATAGAAGCTTTCTTAGACTAGTTGGCTATCACTGGAGATTTTTCAAGGATTTCTAGCGAATAGCACCGCCTTTGACTAAGATAACGAGAAGGATGTGAAGTTTGTCTGGTCCGACAAATGTGAGGAATCATTCCTTAAGTTAAAGCATTTGTTGACTAACGCACCTGTGTTAGTAGTTCCAGACGAAAACCAAGGGTTGATGGTGTATACCGGTGCATATGGGATTGGATTAGGAGCTGTTTTGATGTAGAATGTTAAAGTTATTGCCTACACTTCATACAACTTAGAATGCATGAAGTGAGATATCCTACTCATGATTTGGAGTTGGCTGCAGTGATCTCCACGTTGAAGATTTGGAGACATTATCTCTTAGGGAAGATATTTGAGCTATACACAGAACATAAGTCCCTAAGGTATTTATTCCCTAAGAAGTAGTTGAATATGAGGCAGCAAAGGTGCTTGGAGTTTTTAGCTGCTTATGATTTTGATATAGAGGATACTCTTGGAAAGGAAATAAGGTAGTGGATGCTCTTAATAGAAGACATCAGAATGTGCTGTTAGCTATGTTGGCAGAATGAAAGGATTTAAAAGCTTTGACTACATGTAGTGTGCTGTTAAGATCGACTACTAGTTCTAGTCAGAGCACCGTCATGTTGTCCTGTTTGGAAGTTCGACCATTATTGATCGAAAGGACTGCTTTTAAGCAGAGGGAAGATCTATTACTAGCCAAGAGGGTTGGAAGGCTTGAAGTTGGAACTGAGATCGAGGATTTGAGATATTTTAGTCTTGACCAGAGTCAACGGTTGAGAAAGAGGGGACGGTTGTGTATTCCGAATGTGGAGGACTTAAGGAAAGAAGTTCTTAAGGAATGTCATTAATCAAAATTTCAGATTCATTCTGGAGAAACCAAGATGTATCAAGATATGAAGAGAAGCTTCTATTGGGAAGGTATGAAGAAGGATGTTGGCTTATGGGTTAAACAGTGTGTAAACTGTCAATAAGTGAAGGCCGAACATCAAAATCCGAGTGAATTGCCTCAACCTTTGGAGATACCAGTTTGGAAATGAAATTCGATGTCCATGGATTTTATCGATGGGTTGCCAAGGTAGAATAGAGAAAATGAATGTATATGGGTCATAGTAGATAGGTTGACCAATAGTGCCCATTTCATTCCAGCTAGGTCAACTAGGACGACACATGTTTTAGCTAAGTTGTTCATGAAGAACGTAGTTAAACTGCATGAAATTCCTAATAGTATAGTTAGTGACAGAGATGCTTTGTTCACTAGTGAATTCTAGAAGTGCCTACAGGTTGTATTAGGTACCAAGCTTAAGATGAGTACTGTATCACCCTTAGACGGATGGGCGGATAGAGAGAGTCGATAAGGTACACGAGGATTTATTAAGAGCTTGTGTATTGGACTTTGGTTGATCTTGGAAAGATCACCTACACTTAGTGGAGTTTTCCTATAATAATAGTTATCAGACTAGTATAGGAATGGCGTCTTTTAAATCTTTGTATGGAAGGCCATGCAAATTACCAGCATATTGGTTGGAATCCAGAGACAGATTAGTCTTGGGTCTAGATCTGGTTTGAGAGGCGACAATGAAGATTGAGTTGATCCGAGAAAGGATGAAGGAAGCTCAGTCTAGACTAAAGATTTACTCAAATAAGAGGCATAAAGACCTAAAATTCTCAGTTAGAGATAGAGTTTTCATTAAAGTATCACCGATGAAGGGCATGTGCGGTTCAGAAAGTCAGGGAAACTAGCACCGAGATATGTTGGTCCGTTCCTAATTATAGAAAGGATCGAAAAGCTCGCATACAGAGTAGAGTTGCCAAGCATTATGCTTGGTGACCATTATGCATTTCATGTGTCTTATCTTCGTAAGTATGTGGATGATCCAGAAACTACTATTCCTTTGACAGAGTTGAAAGATTTGATAGTAGATCCAAATTTTACTTTTGTTAGACAACAGTTCGGGTTGTAGCGAGAGATAAGAAAAGGTTAAGGAGCAAGACAGTCAAGTTGGTGAAAGTTCAGTGGAGCGACAAAGAGAAGAACTGTACTTCGGAGACAGAAGACATGATTAGAGATACTTATCCTGACCTGCTATGAGGGTATGTTCTATATTTGCTTTATATAGACTATCGCTAATCTGGTAGGCTAGTATGGTAGTTAGGAGCTGTTATAGATGATTGCTATGTTTAGTATTTGGTCGTTACTGAATTTCGAGGATGAAATTCTTTAAGCAAGGGAACCTATGACACTCCTAATTTTTAGTAACATTATTCAAGAGATTTAATTAGGTAAATTAAATAGAATAATGTAAATATTTGTGCAATAATAGACTGATATTTGAAAAGTAATTAGAGGTCGTGTTAATTAAAAAAGAAGAACACGTTATGAAAATGTTTTCATAAATTAACTAATAAGGAAATAACATAAGGGAAATATAGGATTTTCGCCACCATAATCCCATAACCCCTAAAACCATGTTCCCATTTTCTCTACACGTTCAATTTTTCAAAACTCAAAAACATAAATCAAAGAGAGCTCAAGCGGCCATAACCTAGGAGAAGGAAAAGGGGAAAAATCAATTAAAGCTAAGCAAGCAAGCAAGGGGAATTAATCAAAGATCAAATCTCAAGTTCTTTATCCTAATCAAGGTGAATAATAATCAAAACCATCTCTGTTTTCGTTCAAAAAGCATTTGATTTCGAGTTTTATGTATAAAACCTTTATGATGATTTTTATGATGATATGCCTGGATTACATTATATGTTATATTCAAACAAGTTTGTTTGATAAATGTTTTATTCGATTTTAAGGTCAAAAATTGTTATAATGGATTTCGAATGCCATGAGGATTTAATATGTTATGTAAAACATTATTTTGGAGATAGGTTTAATTTTTCGTAATCATCCAAGTATGGATAATTTATTATGAATTTTCAAAGGAAAATATGAATAATTTGGTTTAGAAATTAATTTCGGTAATTATGTAAAGGATTTTGGGTCTGAAATTTATATATCTTAGATAATATATTAAAAACGAATTTCTATAATTTATTTGGAGGACTTAAATGTTTTAATTGTTTTGCTTGGAGGAATGGCTTCTTTGCTAAGATTTTGATAAAATATACGGAAACCAATCATATTTTTACAAATAGGAAAGTTAGTTGAAATAGTACTACTTAAAAAGGCAATCAAAATAGTTTTGCACAAGTTCATTGTTTTGCCACTTCCAATAGCTACCTTTCGACCCTATGCTTCCGCCTCCAATGAAGTCGAAACCAATACACAAGGTATCAAGGCTTTGGTACGTAGTGGATTGGAGAAAGACGGTAGTTAAGGAATCAAAACCATGTTTTCGAAGGGGTCGAGACCAATTTTATTAGCTTTCGAATGTCTTTATTTTACTATCCAAAGAAATTCTGCTTGCCTTATTTCCAAAAGAATGCTTTCGAAAAGGTTTAATATAACTTTCGAAGAAGTTGTCGCCTTTTTGTTTCGAAAGGGTAGCTTTCGAATGATTTGCCTTATTTTAAATTAATGCTTTCGAAAGGGTAGTTTGAACCCAATCAAAACCCTACGGCCATCTCTACGCCTTTCGAAGGGACTGAAGTCATCAAAGAGTTCGAAAGATAGCTTTTGTTTTATAAACGTAGTAATCCACTTCCTAAATCTTTCAAAAGGGCTCCAGTAGCCACATAAAGGTTTCGAAGGCAATGGCTTCGAAAGGGGTTTCAAAGCCATGCTTCCAAATATTTTACTTAAATGATTAATGCCTTTGAAAGGATGGTTCCGAAGCCATTACTTTTCCAAAATCACTTTTACTTATAGGTTAATTGTTTCTAAAGGGGTACTTTCGTTTACATTCACTATGACACAAAAGATATTTTAAGGATAAACCCAATGGTTTCGAAAGGGGTACTTTCAAATGGTTTCGAAGCTATGCTTTTCTGAGTTAATAAGTGAGGCTTCAATATTTTCAAAAGATATGTTTTGATGGTTTCGAAAGAGATGTTTTAAAGTGTTTCGAAAGGCATACGCTTAGTGTTTTGAAAAGAAGATTTGAATGCTTTCAAAGGAGGCTTTCCAATGGTTTCGAAAGTAAAGGTCTAAGATTTCGAAAGCCTTAGTTTTCAAAACAAAGAGCCCAAATTCATTTTTAGAGGAAAATACATGGCAAAATAAAGGAGTTTTAAAATGACTTTTAAGTATGGAGTTTCTGAAGAAGCTTTCCTTGATAATGTAATAGGTTAAAGGGATTAATCATGTTTCATATAAAAATGATTTCAAGGATATTAAAGCATAGTTGTTGGCGTTATCATGTTATTATGTTTGTTTCTTCTAATACAGATACTCACTGTATAATGGACTTATAACTGTATTTTAGGAAGAAAACGGCAGAATAACCAGCTAGGTTGACCAGCAGTGAATATAAGTTGAGCTAACTTCTGTATTAGTAGAATGCATCCAGAAGGTCAAGTAGACCATAAAATAGGATGCCCAAAGATTGATTGAAGAAGTTGTCAATTAAGACATGTGTATAGTAAACCCATTAAAAACTATCGTTGGAAAGAGTTATTGGCAGGGGCCTATTGGTTTGTAGCGAACCTATGTAAACTATATCCATAATGAGTTATTAACAGAAGTCAATAGGTTCTTAGTGAACCCATGAAAACTATGTTATGAGGGAAGTTATTGGAGATACCAATAGGTTCAGGGAGAGCCCATGAAATATTTAAATGAAGTTATTGGCAGGGGCCAATATGTTCTTAGTGATCCTATGAAAATTATGAGACCGGATAGATAGTCCATGGACTTTAAATAGGTTATTAACCAGTCCATGGAAAACTAATAGGTTGATAGTGACCCTAGAAACTATAATCGAGACAGATAGTCTAATGAATGCGGATGGGAAATCCAGAATGATTTACTTGTTTACATATCATCATAATATTTTAAATTGCTATGTCTCTAACCATTAAGATTTATTTCTTTCTGATTCCACTGTGTTTTATTTCAAAGGCAAAGTTGTTTAATTGCCCAAGTTTAGACTCCGATCATCCGAGGGGGCATCTTCATATGTCGCTGTCGACGTATTTTGTAATAATTATAATTTCTCTAAATGTGGTTCTTGAATTTAGGATTATGTAGTGAATTTGAAATGATTTGAAATGGAATGTGAAAGTTGTTTAATGATTTTAATATTTTCCATATCCGTGTGTTTTTGTTATGTCAATTTATCTAACATTGCCGTATTTGGTTGTTGAGGATTAATAATTGTGGGTGACAACAACATCCATAACCGTTAGTTTTGGGCCTCCAAGTGGGGGATGCTATAGGTAGTAATTAGCTTCCGACCAAAGGATGGGTTAATGGTTAGCTTTCTATATTTTCTTGAGGTTCCATAAGAGGGATTATCACCAATACCTATCACTAGAGAGTATCTGGATGTCTTCGGAGATGTGACTGGATTGCCACCGCATAGAGAGATCGAGTTTCAGATAGACTTATCGAAGGAAACTAGACCGATAGTTATGCCTTTGAGGCATATGGAACCTAGAGAGCAAATAGAATTGGAGGTGCAAGTGAATGACTTATTGATGAAAACATTCATTTAAAGGAGCATATATCAATGGGGCGCACCTTTAGTATTCACAATGAAGGCGGATGGCTATTTAAGGTTGTGTGTGGATTATCGTGAGTTGAATAACATAATGAAGAAAAACATGTATCCACTCCCGTGTATTGATGACTTGATCGATGAGCTGCATGGTGCAAAGGTATTCTCCTAAATGGATTTGGCAATGGGATTTCACCAGTTGAGAGGAATGTAGGAAAGTGTGCCAATTACTGCATGTCGTACGCCATTAGGTTTCTATGACTGGTTGATGGTGCCATTTGGATTGACCAACGCTCCGGCATACTTTATGGATCTCATGAATCGGGTTTTTAGAGATCACCTGATAAGTACATGCTTATGTTCATGGATGATACTTTGATCTACTCCAGAAACTGAAGAGGAGCACAAGGCGTACATGAGGATTGTTCTAGAGATATTGAAGAAGCACAAGTTGAGAAAGAAGTTCTTTAAATGTCACTTCTGGAGAGAAAAAGTGAGATTCTTGGAACACATCATTTTGGGACAAGGTATAACTATGGATCCTACGAAGGTGGCTAGTCCAAAATTGAATCTGCCCCAGATTTTTATGGATGTGAGAAGTTTTGTAGGGTTGGTGGGATACTATGGATGCTTCATAAAGGAATTCTCGAAGATAGTGGCACAGTTGACCAATTTAATGAGGAAGAATCAAACCTTTATATAGGATTAAAGGTGTGAGCATGTATCTATGAGTCTGAAAGAGAGGTTGACAAGTGCACCTGTGTTGACCATTCCAAGTGGAAATGACGAGTTAACAGTATACGTTGATGCTTGTGGTATGGATTGGGTGCGATGTTAATGCAGAAGGAAAGGGTTATCACTTGTGCGTGTCGAAAGCTAAACCCACATGAAAGAAATTACCCAACTCATAAGTTGGAATGGACGAGAATCGTTTTTGCTTTGAAGATGTGCAGGCACTATTTGTTGAGAGAAAGGTTTGAGCTGTTTACGAACCATAAATCCTTGAAGTACATTTTCTCTCAAAAGGATCTCAAGCTTCGTCAACGACGGTGGTTAGAGCTCTTGGCCTTTACGATTTCAGTATTTCCTATACTCCAACAAAAAGGAATGTGGTAACTGATGCATTGAGTTTAAGACATGCCTGGTTAGGAGCAATGTTTTTGGAATGGAAGGAGATATGATATATTGCTAGATTTGATTTCAGGCCTTATAGCAAGCTAGAACCTGAAATGTTGGCAAGTTTATCGATTAGACCTACTCTGATTAAAAGGATTGGTACTAGTAAGAAGCGAGATGTTAGGCTAGAGGAGATCATAATGAAGATAGAGAAAGCGGTAGAATTTGAAGATATGAAGCAATACGAACTCGATCGAGAAGGTTAGCTTCATAAACACAGGAGTTTTTTTCCCAATGTTGATGCGCTGCGAGATGAAGTGCTAAGAGAATGTTATCATTCAAGATTAACTATTCATCCCGGTGGTAACAAGATGTACTGAGATATGAAACGAGCTTTCTACTGGAAAGGTATGA
Source organism: Allium cepa (assembly GCA_030765085.1). Taxonomy (NCBI): domain Eukaryota; kingdom Viridiplantae; phylum Streptophyta; class Magnoliopsida; order Asparagales; family Amaryllidaceae; genus Allium; species Allium cepa. The sequence goes on from CM060939.1 coordinate 541,205,155, forward strand.
AGAGGGATGTTGGGGGCATTCATCTTGAAGTATATAAACTGTCAGTTGGTAAAGGAGAAGCAGAAAAACCTAGTGGATTGTTGCAACCATTAGACATTCCTAAATGGAAATGGGGGCAAGTATCGATGGATTTTATCGATGGATTGCCGAAGTTTAGAGCAGGGTACGATGGCATTTAGGGCATAGTTGATCGATTGATCAAGAGTGTAAAGTTTACCAGTCAAGTCAAGCAGGATGACATCCAAGTTGGTAAGATTGTATGTAAATTGGATAGTATGATTTCATGGTGTTCCAAAGAGCATTATGAGCGACCGAGACCCATTGTTCACTAGTGGGTTTTAGAAGAGCTTATAAGAGACATTAGGGACGAAGCTGGATCTTATTACAGCTTATCACCAACAAAAAGATGGGAAAATCAAAAGTGTAAATCAATATATTGAAAGGTCTTTTTTGACATGCATTATAGACTTTAGTGGATCATGGGATGATCATTTGCATTTGGTGGAGTTTGCATACAACAACAGTTTTTGGTTAAATAGTGGTATGGCTCTGTATGAAGCATTGTATGATTGGTCATGTAACTCTCGTTCATAGTGGTGGGAAGCGTGTGAGAAACTGATACATAGCTAGATATGATTATAGAGACTTCGGAGAATACCGAGGTCATTCGGCAATGAATGTAAGATTCTCAGGATCAACAGAAAAGCTATGTAGATAAGAGACGAAGAGAGTTAGACTTTTCTATCGAAGATATAGTGTTTGTAAAGGTTTCTCCTCTAAGCAATGTAGTTCGATTTGGTAGAAAGGGGGAGTTGGCACCAAGATTCGTAGGTCCTTTTTCGATAGTCAAGAGAATTGGGGAGCTAGCATATAGGGTCGACTTACCTCAGAAGATGGCAGACATGTACAATGTTTTACATGTCTTTAATCAACAAAAGTTTATGCACGATTCAGGCGTGATGATCACACCAGATTAGCTAGAAGAAGATAAGGTAGAACCAGAAGTTTCTATACCTCGTAGGCTGCTTTGTATTATTGGATATGATACTAAACAGTTTATGAGAAAGATGATGAAGCTAGTGAAGGTACAATTAAGCGGAAGTGATGACGACTGTACGTGGGAGTCAAAGGAGAGATAAGGACTACATGTTCGGAGCTCTTTGAAAGGTAAGATCCACTATTTATCGTATCTACTTTCACCATTGTATGTTATATTTCATAGGTAAGTGTTCTTTATACTAAGATACGTAACCTATACTATTGATTGGATGGATGCTTGTTTGATATGTATGGTGGTTGCTTATGTTTGGTAGGCATGTAGGATGACCATGGTTGGTTATACTTTAGCTTGTTTAGGAATTTCGAAGGCAAAATTCGTAAAGTCGAGATAATATAACAACTTGTATTTTACGTATCGGAGGATCATAAAATATATTTATTTTATTCGCATGAGGTCGTGTGATTCTATGATTTTAGGATATAACTCTTAGGGACATTGTACACACCTATGATTTTTTTTTTATGAACTTCTATGTAAACATTTTGACCCTAAAAATCTTGTTTGGGCTATAACGTTTGATAAGAGTTGAATTAAGATTTCAAACCAGTTCTATTGCTTTAGGATGATGGTTTCTCAATCCATAGAGTGGTCATAGTAAAAAAATAGACTTATGGTTAGAAAGATATATTTGTGTTAAGATTTTAAAGTCGTTGGTCAAAATTAATGTGTAATTAATTAAGCCCATTAGCAAGTCCATTAGTGTAATTAAAGAACACTTTGGTCAAATTAAAACTTTTCTCCCTCATTCTAAATCAGGCCTAAACCATAATTAGCCCTAGGTCCATCCTTATTTCAACCAAAATCACCCAAATTGCTCTTTAAATCATATCAGATTGCGTATTAGAGAAAGGATCCTCAACTAGAAGCCATGGATCATAATATTGATGAATATGCGCTTATATGATTTTTGTTTGATGATAATAAACATATATATATATATATTCATTTAAATGTATTTTTTAATGTACCATTTTATTTTTCATAGATTAAATAAATATTTGTTGAATAAAATAATTTACACAGAATTTGAATTCAAACAGAAATTTTATTCAAACAAATATTTATTACATTTATGAATAGTAAAAATTCAAGCTCTCACTACACATATACAATTTTGTTTACAATACATCATAATTTCATATTTACATAAATTCCTCACTACATATCACTCACACTCGTAGTTTATCTTCAAGTTCATTCCAGTTATAATCCAGCATCTGAGAAATCTGCAAAAATATTCACTAACGCAGTAAAATTGAAAAAGAAATATTTTTGCAATATAAAATGAAATATGATTTTTGAAAATATGATTTGCCTCAGTTATTTGGGTTGTTTGTCATCATTCACATTTGAATTCATCATATACGAAAAATGTGACATGCACAGTGTATCACTGTACATGCCACAAGGCCGTGCACATCGATATACACTTGATAATGCTACAGGGACAGGTGAGCACAGGTCAAACCCGAATGAAAAGCCGGGTTCAACTCACGTGCAATATATTTAAAATCACGACATGAGCACAAGGTCAAACCCGAGTTTTGAAACTGGATTCAATACAAGTGAAATTTCAAAAATCAACATGAATGGATGCAAAGACCAGAGTAGTACAGTGTGGCAATGCACCAGAACAACAAGTCCAGCTACAACAAGCAGTGCAGTAATGGGTAAACAGAAGACAATTGAACAACTACATGTTGAACAAATAAAAACAGTGTGCAACTCGAGCTTCAGAAAGATCAGAGACAAAATAATGCCCAACTCAAATGAAACAATGCACAAGTATGTATACAGAGAGTATACAACACAACAATGAAGAACCAGAAGTACAAGTTCAGTTTAAATGGCCGGGCAAGTGCACAACTAAACCAACATGCATGCAACATGGTGAACAAGACACAGTGCAGAGCAAGTGCAATTCGAAGTGACATAACAACAAACTGAAGACTGCAAGAAGTTCAAGCAGCAAACAACTCTGTGCACATTGATACATGATCAGACACAGGACAACTGTGATATACCGGAAATTTTAGCAATATCAATTTAATAATCTGTATTTAAAATTAAATTGATTTGATAAAATTTTAATAAAAATTAACTTGATTTAATAATTCAATTAAATAGATGTTTAATTTATGAATTTTATCTTTTAAAAGCTAATAATTGTTTTCTTATTTATAATGTATACTTTGTAAGTAGATAAGTTTGGTTTGAAGTTAAATAAACAAATAAAATATTGTTTTTAAATTTTAATATTCATTTTTATAATTTGAGGATTTTTATTTTTATTTAATAAATAACTAATTGTTTTAAATTGTATAATTGTATTTTCATAAGATAAACAAAGGTTTATTTTATTTCTTTTTGAATATAGCTTAATAATTTTAATTTGGAATTATTTAAAAATTTAAAATACCATTTATATATATTAAAAACATTAATGTATTTAAATAAGTTAAATAGTATATGTAATTTATGATTTCTTTTATAAATGATTTAAAGTTAATAAATATGTTATTTTCTAGTAATAATAAATGCATGAATGTAGAGATGTTTTAAAAGACAAAACTATTATTGTCAAATTAAATATGTTAATATAAATTAGTTTTAAAATTGGATTTTAAATATAAATAGCATTTGAATTTGAATTCATTTTGAAATTCAAATGAATAAAACATATATGAATAACCATATTTGAATTTTGTAAGTGAGCTTTCATGTTTTATAAATTGTTTTACTTCATTAAAAAGAAATATATATACATTTATTAATGAAACTACTATATATGTATTTAATAAAGGAAAGAGGATTTTTATTTATCTTTAAATTAAAAGTTATAAGTAACATATGCATAGAATAAGTGTTAATATTCTAGGTGATTAATAAGACAAGTGTAAACAATTTATTTTCTTATTTTGACAAGTGTCTTTTATTTTGATTTCTTTTAAATTTTTTAAATAAAGCATTTATACCTATATAAAACATGTTTTCTTCATCTATATTCTTTTCTAATTTTCATTTCTCAAGAAAAAAAAAAGAATCTCAGCTGAAACTAATTTGTTTCAGAAAACTCTTAAACCTGAGAATCAAATCCATAATCAAATCTATTCAAGCAATGCAAACACTCCTCAAACCTGAAATCAAATCAATATCTTTTATTTTTTCAAAATCAAGCCTGCAACTTGAATTCATATCAAAAACATGATTGTCTGCATCCTTTAAACCTGAAGCCTGCATGCAAGTATCAACAGCAAGTAACTAAGTTTCATTAGCAATTGAAGATTTGAGGCAAAGAAATTTACAGTTTTAAAGCAAGGCACTGATTTTTGAAATTCAAAAACAAAATCTTTTCCAAACTTAAAAGCTCTGTTTCATCTCTACTGTTAGGTGAGTAACTTCTTTTTCTTAAAATTTAAAACTTAAGTATATCTGTTGCTTGTTTTATGACTGAAATGAATATGCTTGTGTTTATTACCTGATAACATGTTGAATGGAATGTTTATGAGTAACACTTTCTGTTAAAAACTTAAATATTTAATTTTTGCTTGATTGATGACTTGTGTATATCTGGTTGAATGTTGATTCTTATATTGAGAGTAACCTCGTAAATTTTAAATAAGTAGATATGAGGTGCATGCTTGTTCCTGTAACAAAAAAACTGTATTTAGTATAGGAGTAAGACTTCTGTTTTGTGATATTACGTTCCAGGTCCCAAGTTTTTAAAGAAAAACTTAAGTGTCTGTAAAATTAATCTTTAATAATATAAGAGATTTGGTCAATGTATGTTTAATAAATCATAAATGATAAGCTTAAGATTTTGTTTAGGATAAAACAAAAAAAAGAAATATACCTGTAGTTTACTGGAAAACAAGTTATAACAAAAGTAAATTAAAATCTGTCAAAATCCAGTTGATTGTTAGTTCAGGTGTTTGAATCAAAAGTTAAAACTAAATTGTGGATATTTAAAAGCAAATTGCAAATTTTAGAGATGGATTTATGTGCGTTGATGTTTCCTTCTGGGAAATGAAAGGGGGAAAGGTTGTAAACCTAGGCACTGTTTTAAGTGATTGGTGAGGAGACTACAGGTGATCGAGTGTTTTGATTTTTGGGAAGGTAGTTGCTTGGGTGTTGAGGAAGAGGTGGACGGAGTTTCTACGTCTCTGATGGTCGGCGTTGAGGAGTCGAGACGGTTTCAGGTTTTGGGAAATGGGGTATGCGTGATGCCAGGTTTGAATTGGGATGGAGGAACTCGATTTCGATTTCGAATGGGAAGTGAGTTCGTGATGGTCGTGATGGGTTCCTGGGATGAACGACGACTTGTTCATGGCCTGGGTGGTGGCCGGAGGTGGCTACAGCCACCGTGCATATGCACGGAGCAGAGGAAGTATCAGGTGAATTGTTGGGGATGCCGTGTTTTGAGACTCGCGATTTAACTCAGGTAAGTCGAGTTTTTACTCGAAGTAGAGTATGGTTTTACCCGAAGTAATGTTAGAGGAAACTCGGGTTTAATTTCTGAGTTTACAGGTTTTGAAAACCTACATTTCAATTCAAATTGTTTTAAAGTCTGAATGCAAGGTATTAAATAGAATTTTAAACTTAAATTTAAAGGTAGGGTTTTTAAATCTGAGCTTGAATCCCAGTTTTTAAATTTAATTCAAGCTTTTAAAATTAAAATGTTTTAACAATTTTTAAAAAGGGGTTTACATAAATCTGAAATTTAAAATAAAGCATTAGATTTAATAGAAGATTTAAAAAAAACAAGTTTAAATCTGGAAATATGATACAGATTTGAATCCTGTTTTTGAAAACTTTGATAAAGTTAAGTTTGGTTTCAATTTAAATTTAAAATTTAAAATGTAATTTGAAAACAATTTTAAGTTAAATTGTTTAAAGTTACTTTATTTATGATAAAGTAATCATGAATAAGAAATGTTTTATTTTTAAAAGTAAATTTAAGATTTAATGATCTTTGTTTCATTAAATTAGTAAGGTAATTAAGTAATTTAATTAATTAATTTGTTTAATTAATTAAAGATTTGAAATTAATTAAGGTTAATTAAATTTGTAATTAAAAAATTAATTAATTTAAGTTAATTACTTAAGGAAGGTAATTAAGAATTTAATGATAAGTTAATAAAGGTCATTGACTTGTGATTATTTATTTATTAATTAATGTAATTAATTTTTGATAAATTAATTGGATTAATTAATTTAAATAATCAATTATGAAACTTAATTAAGTATGATTACTTTATGGAAATAATTAAAGATATTAATTACTCTTTGTAATTAATTTATTAATTGGATTAGTTTAAATTAATTAATTAACTTTAATTAATTTAGAATAATCATTAAATGAGTTGATAAGTAATCATTGAGAAATAATTACTTAGAGAAGTAATAAAGATAAATAAATTACTGAAAGTAATTAATTGAAGTATGGTATTTTGGGATTAATTACTTTGTGTAATTAATATAAAGATAATTTCTTTATGAAGTGATTAATAATTAATTACTTAATGTAATTAATTTAAGCATTGCAGCATGATAGGGGGTTCTCGCTTCGCGTTAGATGGCGAACGGGAGACTCTTACCCCTACATGTCCCTTTTGGGTAGTATAAGGCCCTGGGTTGGTTGCGAGTCGAGAGGCTGGCCGTAAAAGCAAACCCGATGTATCACTGTCAGCCACGGCGGGGCTGGGATGGTTGAAATGCCTACCAGTCGAGTGAGCCGCTTCCCGATGGTTGAAAAGCCTAAGGACGTGACAGTGGTATCAGAGCATTAGGTTGAGTGAATACCTAGGCTCTAGAGTGGTGTCTATCTTAAGAGAGCGTATTTGTAGTTTTGATATATATATATATATATATATATATATATATTATTTCTACCTATCTGTTGGGTTACCCGTTCAGGTTTTCCAACATAAGTTATAAAGGTATAAGGTAGTGGTGTGTGTAACACGATTACTACCATTGGTTGGAGTTTGAATGTTTGAGGTTGGAGGTGTATTTATCGAGATTGTAGACCTAATACCATCTCGAGTGAGTTGTGCAGAGTGTAGAGATTTCATCGATCTCTGAAGGTAACCTGTTAAGGTTCAGAGTTTATCTTTGAAGATGGATGAGTTGAGTTTAGATCTGTTGGTTGGCAGAAGTGTGTGATGTTATTTTGATACCTCAGGTAGTAGTAACTGCGTGATGAGATGCAGTGAATATGGATGTTTCCGAAGATGTTTTCTTTGGAACGAGTTAGGAAGTGTGTCTGCTTCGGTGTTGTGGCTGGGTTCAGCAAGATGTGGTGGTTGGCCTTGAGGGCCGAGTTTCTCGAAGAACTTCAGCTAAGGGAGTTTTGGCATTGGTGTCAACGGTGCAACTCGGAGTGTTTGTGTTGGCAGAAGTTGACTGGCCGAGTAGTTTCTGAAGGTGGAGTTCAAAAGCAGCAGAGTGGACCCAATACTTTATTGGATTGGCTAATTAAGAGTAAGTTGTTCTGTTTGGTAAAGAGAGAACAGTTTTCTTTGGGAATTGGTCTCTATTGATCGCAAAAGTGACTTGCGATAGTTTGAGTGTTCTTTTGAGGTATTGAAGAATTTTTGGTTGTCTTCTGAGAAGTCGAAGGTTTTTCTACTTCTGAAGATTGAGTTTTCTTATCGACCGGATTCCAGGAGTGTTACCGATGGATCAGCTAGTAGAAGGATGGTTTCTCGAGATAGGTTTGGTGAGGCAGCTCAGGATTGGAGAAACATCTGAGTTTTCTTTGGATATGTTGAGCCATATTTCTGGAAAGTGATGTCCAGTTTGTGCTCATATTCTTCATCAGCAGTGTCTTTTGTGCCAGTTCAGAGTTATGCAGCGGAAGTAGTACGGGAATGCTTCTGTTTTGTCTTTTCTGAATAGAAGAAGTGAGTTTGTTCTTCTGATGTTTGAAGAGTAGAGTTGGTGATCTTAGTCTTGGTTGATCTTGAGGAGATCGTTGTGTTGGATTGTTTTTGATCTAGATTGTTTTTAGAGGAATCAGCAAGAGTTGAGCTGATCAGTTTGGATAAGAGACGAAGGAAATTGGATACCTGAGTCAGAGATTTGTTTTGGATCTCTTCTGTGTTTTGGTTGGATTGGTGTTTGGATTTCAAGAATTGAATTGCCAGTTTGGATAATTGGATTTATGAGATTCACGTATCTCTGAGGGAGTACGTGTATGAGTTATCTCTGGTTGTGGGACCAGCTGTTCAGGAAGTTTTAGTGGTTGAGTCAGACTCGTTTGTAGTCTGATATCTTGTCTAGTTCTGTAGATCTAGGTGAGTAGAAGCTCTGTAGCTTCGTAGTTTAGATTGTTTGGATTTTGTAGGGCAAGTATCCCGATATATATATACTTGGGGAAACTCGTGGGAATTCATCCAGAATTTTATCTGGATAATTAAATTTGTTTGAATAAGATAAATTGGTTATTTTGGTTGTTAGCATATGATTGATGTATGTTTGTGATTTGAAATTTTAAATTTTAAACGGGTTATTAAATTACATTTGCTTTTAAATTTCGGGGACGAAATTCTTTTAGGGGGGGAGGAATGTGATATCCCGAAAATTTTAGCAATATCAATTTAATAATCTGTATTTAAAATTAAATTGATTTGATAAAATTTTAATAAAAATTAACTTGATTTAATAATCCAATTAAATAATGTTTAATTTATGAATTTTATCTTTTAAAAGCTAATAATTGTTTTCCTATTTATAATGTATACTTTGTAAGTAGATAAGTTTGATTTGAAGTTAAATAAAAAAATAAAATATTGTTTTTAAATTTTAATATTCATTTTTTTAATTTGAGGATTTTTATTTTTATTTAATAAATAACTAATTGTTTTAAATTGTATAATTGTATTTTCATAAGATAAACAAAGGTTTATTTTATTTCTTTTTGAATATAGCTTAATAATTTTAATTTGGAATTATTTAAAAATTTAAAATACCATTTATATATTAAAAACATTAATGTATTTAAATAAGTTAAATAGTATATGTAATTTATGATTTTTTTTATAAATGATTTAAAGTTAATAAATATGTTATTTTCTAGTAATAATAAATGTATGAGTGTAGATATGTTTTAAAAGACAAAACTATTATTGTCAAATTAAATATGTTAATATAAATTAGTTTTAAAATTGGATTTTAAATATAAATAGCATTTGAATTTGAATTCACTTTGAAATTCAAATGAATAAAACATATATGAATAACCATATTTGAATTTTGTAAGTGAGCTTTCATGTTTTATAAATTGTTTTACTTCATTAAAAAGAAATATATATACATTTATTAATGAAACTGCTATATATGTATTTAATAAAGGAAAGAGGGTTTTTATTTATCTTTAAATTAAAAGTTATAAGTAACATATGCATAGAACAAGTGTTAATATTCTAGGTGATTAATAAGACAAGTGTAAACAATTTATTTTCTTATTTTTACAAGTGTCTTTTATTTTGATTTCTTTTAAAAATTTTAAATAAATCATTTATACCTATATAAAACATGTTTTCTTCATCTATATTCTTTTCTAATTTTCATTTCTCAAGAAAAAAAAGAATCTCAGCTGAAACTAATTTGTTTCAGAAAACTCTTAAACCTGAGAATCAAATCCATAATCAAATCTATTCAAGCAATGCAAACACTCCTCAAACCTGAAATCAAATCAATATCTTTTATTTTTTCAAAATCAAGCCTGCAACTTGAATTCATATCAAAAACATGATTGTCTGCATCCTTTAAACCTGAAGCCTGCATGCAAGTATCAACAGCAAGTAACTAAGTTTCATTAGCAATTGAAGATTTGAGGCAAAGAAATTTCCAGTTTTAAAGCAAGGCACTGATTTTTGAAATTCAAAAACAAAATCTTTTCCAAACTTAAAAGCTCTGTTTCATCTCTACTGTTAGGTGAGTAACTTCTTTTTCTTAAAATTTAAAACTTAAGTATATCTGTTGCTTGTTTTATGACTGAAATGAATATGCTTGTGTTTATTACCTGATAACATGTTGAATGGAATGTTTATGAGTAACACTTTCTGTTAAAAACTTAAATATTTAATTTTTGCTTGATTGATGACTTGTGTATATCTGGTTGAATGTTGATTCTTATATTGAGAGTAACCTCGTAAATTTTAAATAAGTAGATATGAGGTGCATGCTTGTTCCTGTAACAAAAAAACTGTATTTAGTATAGGAGTAAGACTTCTGTTTTGTGATATTACGTTCCAGGTCCCAAGTTTTTAAAGAAAAACTTAAGTGTCTGTAAAATTAATCTTTAATAATATAAGAGATTTGGTCAATGTATGTTTAATAAATCATAAATGATAAGCTTAAGATTTTGTTTAGGATAAAACAAAAAAAAGAAATATACCTGTAGTTTACTGGAAAACAAGTTATAACAAAAGTAAATTAAAATCTGTCAAAATCCAGTTGATTGTTAGTTCAGGTGTTTGAATCAAAAGTTAAAACTAAATTGTGGATATTTAAAAGCAAATTGCAAATTTTAGAGATGGATTTATGTGCGTTGATGTTTCCTTCTGGGAAATGAAAGGGGGAAAGGTTGTAAACCTAGGCACTGTTTTAAGTGATTGGTGAGGAGACTACAGGTGATCGAGTGTTTTGATTTTTGGGAAGGTAGTTGCTTGGGTGTTGAGGAAGAGGTGGACGGAGTTTCTACGTCTCTGATGGTCGGCGTTGAGGAGTCGAGACGGTTTCAGGTTTTGGGAAATGGGGTATGCGTGATGCCAGGTTTGAATTGGGATGGAGGAACTCGATTTCGATTTCGAATGGGAAGTGAGTTCGTGATGGTCGTGATGGGTTCCTGGGATGAACGACGACTTGTTCATGGCCTGGGTGGTGGCCGGAGGTGGCTACAGCCACCGTGCATATGCACGGAGCAGAGGAAGTATCAGGTGAATTGTTGGGGATGCCGTGTTTTGAGACTCGCGATTTAACTCAGGTAAGTCGAGTTTTTACTCGAAGTAGAGTATGGTTTTACCCGAAGTAATGTTAGAGGAAACTCGGGTTTAATTTCTGAGTTTACAGGTTTTGAAAACCTACATTTCAATTCAAATTGTTTTAAAGTCTGAATGCAAGGTATTAAATAGAATTTTAAACTTAAATTTAAAGGTAGGGTTTTTAAATCTGAGCTTGAATCCCAGTTTTTAAATTTAATTCAAGCTTTTAAAATTAAAATGTTTTAACAATTTTTAAAAAGGGGTTTACATAAATCTGAAATTTAAAATAAAGCATTAGATTTAATAGAAGATTTAAAAAAAACAAGTTTAAATCTGGAAATATGATACAGATTTGAATCCTGTTTTTGAAAACTTTGATAAAGTTAAGTTTGGTTTCAATTTAAATTTAAAATTTAAAATGTAATTTGAAAACAATTTTAAGTTAAATTGTTTAAAGTTACTTTATTTATGATAAAGTAATCATGAATAAGAAATGTTTTATTTTTAAAAGTAAATTTAAGATTTAATGATCTTTGTTTCATTAAATTAGTAAGGTAATTTAAGTAATTTAATTAATTTAATTTATTAATTTGTTTAATTAATTAAAGATTTGAAATTAATTAAGGTTAATTAAATTTGTAATTAAAAAATTAATTAATTTAAGTTAATTACTTAAGAAAGGTAATTAAGAATTTAATGATTAGTTAATGAAGGTCATTAACTTGTGATTATTTATTTATTAATTAATGTAATTAATTTTTGATAAATTAATTGGATTAATTAATTTAAATAATCAATTATGAAAATTAATTAAGTATGATTACTTTATGGAAATAATTAAAGATATTAATTACTCTTTGTAATTAATTTATTAATTGGATTAGTTTAAATTAATTAATTAACTTATTTAATTTAGAATAATCATTAAATGAGTTGATAAGTAATCATTGAGAAATAATTACTTAGAGAAGTAATTAAGATAAATAAATTACTGAAAGTAATTAATTGAAGTATGGTATTTTGGGATTAATTACTTTGTGTAATTAATATAAAGATAATTTCTTTATGAAGTGATTAATAATTAATTACTTAATGTAATTAATTTAAGCATTTATTAATTGAGTTATTTGAAATAAATAAATTAAGGTAATTAAATTAGAAAAAGAAGTTACTCACTTCTTTACATTAAGTAGTGAGTAACTTCTTTTTCTAATTTAATTACCTTAATTAATTTATGTAGGGATCGGGTTTTTGGTTTTGGTTGATGTTGGGTGGGATTTTACTCGAAGTGGATAGGAAAATGACTCGGGGAAATCAAGCTTAAAACCCGAAGTAGGAATTTGGTTTCTCGGGTTACTCTGTAACTTGCAAGTTTCAGATTGCAGATCTGTTTTCTTTTAAATCTGGATTTTAAATATTTAAAATCTAAAGTTTATGTTTAAAGGAAAATTTAAGTTTAAAATCAAATTCAAGTTGTAATTTTTGATTTAAATTCAAGTTTGTATTTTTTGACTTAAATTTAAATTCCAGGTTTTTAAACCTGTTTTCTGTTTTTTTCAAAATCTGGGTTTGAACTGTTTAGTCTGCAGTTTTATGTTTTGATTAAAATTTAAGAGTAAATTCAAATGCAAGTTTGAATTTCAGATTCAAATTTAAATCCCAGTTTTTAAATTAAAATTAAAGTTTCAAGATTTAACTTAATTAACTATTTCATTTTGGTAAATAGTTTAAAATTTTAACAATGAAGTTTTTAAAATGTGAAGCAAGATTTAAAGATAAATTATAAAACTGGAAATCTGAGTTTAAAATGAACTTCAGTTTCAAATTTAAAAAGAAGATTTAAATTTGAAAGTTAAAACTAAGAATGAATTGAATTTCTAAAATTTTGAAATGAATTTGACTCAAATTCTTATGATTTGATTTCTAAGACAAACTTATGTTTTGTCTTGAAATTTAAATAAGTTTTAAAATTTTTAAACTTTGATAAGTTTAAATTACTTTTAATTTAAACTTGTATTTAAAAATGGAGATTTAAAAGTAGTTCAAAAAGCTCTTGTTTAAATTAAATTGTTTTAACTTAATTAAGTTTTTTTTTTGAAAATTTGATTAAGATTTATGTTTAGAATTAATTAACAAGGTAGTTAAGATTAATTAATTAATTTAACTCATTAATTAAATTTGGAATTAATAATTGATTAATGATTAATCAATTTGGAATTAAGATCATTAATTAAATTTTTAATTAATGATGAATGAATAATAATTATGTGATTAAGTTTTAATTTAAGGTTAATTAATTTAATAATTAACTTTAATTAATAAATGATTAAAGATATTTTAAATGGTAACTAATTTAAGATAATTACTTTATAAAATAATTAGAGGATGGTTAATGAAGGTCATTAACCATTATTTGATTAATAAATATTATTAATTATTAAATATAATTAATTTAGAAGTAATTAAGAAAGTAATTAAGGTTAGTTAATTACTAAATAATCAAGAATGATTAATAATTATGGTTTAATTAAGGTTAATTACTTAATGTAATTAACTTAAATAAGTAATTAATTTAAAATTAATTAATTAAGGATCATTAATTAATATAATTAATGATGTAATTAAGGATTAATTAATTAAGATTAATTAATCAATGATAAGTGATTAAGGAAGTAATTAATTAATGTAATTAATTAATGTAATTAATTAATGAAGTAATTAAAGGTTAATTACTGGGTTGGTTAAGAATAATTAATTTGTAAAATTAATTAGAGATAATTACTTGAAGTAATTAAGGGATAATTAATCAAGGGTGATTAATTAAGGTGATTAATTTGAGGATAATGATTTAATTGATTGATAATCAATTAAGGATTAAGTAAGCAAGTTTTAAATGAGGAAGTAATTAATTTAATTCATTTTAAATTAATTAAAGAATAAGTAATTAATTTAATTCATTTTAAATTAATTAGAGATAGAAGTAATTAATTTAATTCATTTTAAATTAATTATAGATAGTGTGATTGTAGATCCTTGCTTATGAATGGATGATTTGGTTTACCTTGAATGGTTTGAATCTCAGATATGAGATTAGTATTGTGTGATATGGATGCATTGGTTGCATTATGTTAATGATATGAGTTATCTATTGATGATGATATTGTAGAACTATCTATTGTGATGATAATATAGATTACCTGTTTATGGTAATATTGTTGATTATCTATTATGATGAGGTGATGTATCTATCTGTGTGTATATAGATAGTTTAAATTGAATTGTTTTAAACTTAAAACAACTTGGACCTAAAAGACACGCTTTGGATTTCGATGAGACCGGGATCGGATTTCCATATTTGGATATCTGAAAACCACATCGATTCCAAATAACGTTAGGTCGTGAATCTTATGTAAAGAGTGAAGACTCGAGGTGTAAGGGCTATACGTCAGTATAACTCTGTGGGTGATTCCGTAATGAGTTGACGGAATAGTGCTTATAGATTTGAGAGGGTGAATCAGAGTGCAAGGGCTATGGTCGTTGACTCTGAGGGTGATTCCAATAATGAGTGCAACGAGATAGTGCCTTCGGTTTCGTTCGAACCCGAAACGAACTTGTATGGATTGAATGCTTTCAGAACATCGTTAGGCGGACAATGAGCATTCTAAGTGATGTCCTATAAAGGTAATCGTAACCTCAAGCCTCATCAACCGGGAATGGCTAAAACAGGGGAGGTGCAGCAAGGCTTCGTGGGTAGCTCCCACTGGAGAGCAAGATTGATCCCTGTCTAGAGGTCCCTTTATATTCGGCTGTGTGGGGCAGTGGTTTGTGACAACTGCCGGAGTTGTCTTGTTCGGGACTGTTCAGTAAGGAACGGGTCCGGCCTTGTGTTGCAGGGGAGTGGGAGTACTCCTCGGTACGGTGACCTAGGCCACGTAATGTGACGGGCGGTACCCCAGTAGCCCTGCCATTGTATGGAATCCAAAATCCAATAAGTGCCAATGGTTTTGATTGTATTACCCACTTTTGTGGCTAGTAGCTGGAATTTAATCATGTAACAATTTTGGCTATTTCTTATTTATTTGAAAACCCTAGACACTTTTATAATATCATTGGATTTCCTATCAAATGTTTTGGTTAGCGTAAGGTAAAAACTTTTCCATGTTTATGTGTGGGAAGTCTTACGTGATACCTTTCTTTTAAAGATTTTTTTTAACGTTAAGCAACTTTAACCTGTTACTCACACCAGACCCATGTCTGACCCGGAGTTTATTTTTGTTTTTCATAAACTCTTGGGTACTCAAATTTTTACGAGTAGCCAAGGGATTCAGGTTAGGATTTGGGTTAGCTTTGACGAATGTTGGAGGAGCAATGGAGCAGGAGGCTTCTGCGTTAGATATTAGTATTCCGCTGTGTGTTCTGTGTTGTCTCTGAGATTGTATTATGTTGTAAATACTAGATAGGTGTTTATAACTATCTAGTATGAGTTGTATATCTGTGTACTCTGATAGTGGTTGTAAACTATGTAAATATTTTGATTTATTAATATAATTTCTTTGTTCCGCTGTTTAGATTCTGATGTGTTGTTTCTTCTTTCTTCTCTTTCTTTCTATTCTCTATCCCTTTCTTTCTTATTAGCGATGCGACTTCTTGGAGATAGGAAGTTGGGCCGTTACAACGACAAGGCTCAAACCAAAGTATAGTGAAGCAACTCAACTACAATAATTCAAGCATTGACTTCAGTGAGCAGGCAAAGGAAAACATGCATGCACAATGTGATACAAGGCAAACTGGCAACAACAACAAGTTACACAATGCACATGTCAACAGCACCAAACTGCAACAAGACCACTGACCATGAAGCAAAACCAAAGCCAAGTCTACAGTGATACAAGTACAGGAAGCAGTTCAATATCCAAGCAACAATGAAAAGTAAGGAACCAAATACTCCAGACAACATGAAGTGAATCAAGTTCAGTGACACAGCAGTTTTTGAACAAGAAAACCAGTGACATGAATGCAGTGTACATGAATGCAACATCAATAAACCAAATGCAAGACCACAAGTACAACAACTCCAGCAGTGACAAAGACTATTGCAGTAATGAGTATGCTAAAATAAAATCTGGTTCAAACCAGTTGCAAACAACATGAATATCACAAGTAAGTAACGGCATAGCAACTGCCACAAGACCACAATGAAGTTGTACAAGAATACCAGAGACTACAAAGTATGGAGTGTGCAAGTGCAGACCACAAAGACTCAATAAAGGCTATAGACAAGTAGCAGTGTGCAGAATGAAGCAACTGTGAAACTGAACAGTTATACTAATGTGCCAGAGAAAGGATGAATACAACATGAAGCACTGCAACTCAAAGAGATAGTCGACCAACAGTTCATTTATGCAACAGTGACCAATGGCACAGCAGTTCATACAACATATACAAGACAGAAGAAGCCATGGTCAATGCAAAGAAAATGCGAAGTTACAGTGAAATCCTACAAGTCAAGTCAACAGCAGATACATGAAAAATGCAAATGCAAACAGTAGAGTAATAAACACAGAGATGGCCAGATGAAGTCAAAGCCGTAATACACAGTAAAGCCGAAGTCAGAATTCAACGAAAATATACATCTTTGAAAAAGTCAAAGCAAAGTAAAAAAAAAGGAAAGTTTCTGCCGTATCAAACAAGGGAAAATCGAATGCTACAAAATCAAGGCCGTGGGCATCAAGTTGAAAACATATCAGGAAAGCCGTGCGCATCAGGCAATCAAAAAATTAGGAAAGTGTAAATGAATACAAGCAAATTCAAGTGACTCAAATTCATATAAATATCAGACCCAAAATTCATCATCGGCATCGAGTTCGAATACGAGAAATCATAAAAGCACAAATAGGGAAATTACATACCGAACAAACAACGAACTCGATCAATAGAGGAGCAACGCAAACTAGAGAATCAATCATAAGCGAAGCTGCGAGCAACGCAAACCAGACAATTGATCATCAGAGAAGCAGCGAGCAAGAGCAACAGAAATCAGATCGAACGAAGAATCAAAGCCCTAAATTTCACAAGGGAACAAAATCCCTAATTCAACAGAGCCGCCATTCTCTTCACAAGACAAAAAGAGGATCGGGTTAAAGAAATAAATTGGGCCGGCTTGTTTTAAAATAGAGAGGCTTTAGTTTATTTGCTTTAGTTTATTTGGCAAATAGGGTTTTAGTTTTAAACTTTTTTTAGTTTGTTTTAAATTTTCTTTTAAGGTTCAAATCTTGGTAAATCACCACCTAGGTTGTAGGTAGTGTCAGATTGTCTAGTTAGAATTAGTTCAGTGAGCAGGGTGTGCGAGTTTGCAAAACTCTATGGGCGAGAGCAAGGGTTTGCGAGTTTGCAAAACTCTATAGGCGGGAGCAGGGGTTGTGAGTCTATTATAGTGTTTGTAAGCGGGAGCAGGGTTTGCGAGTCTGTTAGAGTGTTTGTAAGTGAGAGACTGTTTAATTCTAATAGAAATCTGGAAATGCAGCAGTAGGCAGGGGTTGCCGAAGCTGGGTAAAATTTGTGTGTGATTTACTTATCAGCATATTTATTTCTCTGCAGTTTGTTTTTGTTTAATTTGAGAAAATTTGCTATAACCCTATTCACCCCCACCCCTAGGGTTAATCTAGATCCTACAAATATTTCTTGATTTGGAATGCTTTTCTTTACTACGCAAATTAGATCTACATAAAAATTGGTTGGATTTTGTAATTGTTGAGTGGTTTATGCCTTCTCATTATACTACGCATGTTTGTATTGCAGAATTATTGGATTTAAGATGTTTTAAATTGATTTTGGCTGTAAAAACCTTTTCTAACATTAATGACATGTTAATCCATTTATATGATATAGATTGATTAGAAATAACCTTGGTTTATTTTCATACATTCATTCTTTATGTAGATCTACGTTAGAAATTGCCTTATTTATCTTGTTTTGATAGATTGCGAGTGTGATTGGATGAAATTGCTTGTTCTTCTATGTTTGGATGATAGAGATTTGATGTTGTTTGCAAGCATTATGATTGCATAGAAAGTTAAGTTAGACAATTGAGCAAACCTAAGTCAAAGTTGGTCGGAATTAGACGAAACTTGGCAAATAGATTTAGGAGAATGGCATGAGGCTACATGATAACTCACAATTTGGTAGGAGTTAAAGTCATAACTCGGCACCGATTATGGTTATAACCTAGCACCGAGTTAGTCGAATTCATAGATGGAAGAGCTTGTCAAGTAGGGGTTGTCTATGGCTTGATGTAGGAAATTTGGCTAAGTGTTGGATTAGGTGATGAGTTATATCTAGAACTAGTAGAAGGGCTTTGGATTTGGGCCAAGTTATCAAAGATGGATAAGTCAGGGTCTAAAGCACTTAAAGAAGAGTACTAGTGGCATGGAAGAAAACTTACCATCGGTTGGCTTAGTGTATAACTCGGCACTGAGTTATGCCTATAATTAGACACCGAGCTATCATGGTGGTTGATATGGATATGGAATTTTCAAGGTAGGAAGGGGAAAATTTGTAGATCATGTTGGAGGTGTTAGCTCGTTTATATCAGGTTGGAAACAATATAAAAACATAATGAAAAGCTACGGTCTTTGGATGTTCTCATGTTGGAAGTAGTTTCCAAAGATGTCGGCATGTAAAAGAAGGAGCCTAAAGATCACGGAACATGGAAGGGATCCTCATGAATACTGGAAACTAGATTGAGCAAGAAGGGCTCTATATCCAATTGGAGCAATTGTGGGCTTGGGTATATGTTCTAAGGACTCATTGATGCTTCGAGAGTTTTCAGTTGTACTCGAAGCAAGGGTATTGTAAATATGGATGCCTATGTGTTAATTGAGGGACCTATATACTTTGGACTTATAGCTTTGGTCTAGTGTCCAGCTTTGGGCTGCGAGACACATATCCAGCTTTGGGTTATAAGATATGAGAGTACAACTGAGAATCGGGATGTCCATTTGTCCATGGCTTGAGGGTCATAGTAATTATCATATTGAAATGACCCTACCACTATACTCAGTTTAGCTAAGAAAATTACAATTAATGTTGTCTGCTAATCTGAAGAATATGAGTAGTTAAGGGCGATTGAAAGTGAACATATATATACTAACACTAGCACATCATTTATACCTTTTCTTAATATCTGAACTGAAATTTGGCGCGTGCAGTGTTAATACAAGTAATAAACACACGGATTAAAATATTTAGAATATAATATAATATAGAAACAAATATTATAGTTATACAGATCATAGACATTATATACATTATAAAGTATGAGTCTACAAAATATCTGTGCTAGGCCCACACTATATATACATTACATCAAAATATAGTATAGGGTACAATGACTATGTAGTATAATACATCCAACTAGACATTCCAATATATACAAATGAGTAAACTCTAAAGTCAAAATGTCTACTCTAGTGCTAGTCTAAAATATTTAATAGTCTGTAAGCCACCGAACCCATAATGTCTCGGCCTGACCAAAGTATTATAAAATTATAAACGGGTTAGACAATTTCTAAATGAAAGGCTGAGATACTAATAACATGAATGCATGAATTAACAATAACAAAATAAGTTATGGTACGAATATGCTCAACAATAATCATCATAATAAGGCATATAAAACAAATCATCATTTCATAAATTCATCTCAAGTCATAATTGACTATCATCTAAAATATGGTGACAACAATCAAAATTCTTCAAATCTCAAATGATAATAAATTATCTAACTATAAAATCTCTGAAGAAATATTTAAATAATGAATGTAATATGGTAGTCCTCTTTAGTCCTTTAGTCCGACACTGTATGACATAAAATCCTACCCAGAACAATGTAGACTTGCATATTTATATAAGAACTACCCAGAACAATGTAGAAATATCGATCCAGAACAATATAGATATTATCTCCTATATAAACTATATCCAGAACAATATAGATAATGTCGAGACTGCCTAATAACTAAAGAGTTGTAGTCTATCCATAATAATACAGACCACAATGCATGTAAATATCTATCCAGAACAATATAGATAATACATGATTGATCACAAGTCTATCCAGAACAATATAGATTTGCCTACCCAGGAAATATGACGCGAAAAATATTTCATATGCATTATTATAATATATCTCGATTAGTCACAAGATCGTGAAAATTAAGTCTTGACCCATCACAAGGATTGGGGAAAAAAATCCAAGAGTATACCTCTTGAGGATTTATCGGCCCTCGGTCGAACCTTAAAATGAAATACTCTAAAGTTTCAAATACGATCACTTTCGGTAATCACTAGAACTTAAAGAAAAAGCCCCATACTGCGTGGTGAAATTCAAGTATTTACTAGAAGCTAGTAAATCTCACTCCTTAAGCATACCACTAAAAAACCTGAACTATATCCTCTTAAGGATCTAAGGGTCCCACTGCATACCAAAAGAGAATATAACTTTAACGTGTCAAATACTTTCCTATAAGTCACAAGAATTTAACCATAGTATCCTATACTACTTGGTGAAATTCAAGTATTCGCTAATGGGTTAGTAATTTCCACACAAATATTTTATTCAATGAGTAGTCCCACATTCGACATAGCATTATTCGAGAGCATTTAAACCAATCTATAACACTAAGTCGATTATTAATATTTCCCAAATCATAGAATTGAGGTTCTCAAAACATTTTATTTTTCAATCTTCTTCAAATCCAAAAATCATTCAAAATTGACAAATTAGTATTTAAATATCCAAGCATTAAGTCCAACAGAAATCTGGTAAGGATTTATAATGTTAAAATAGACAATATTAATTTATTTTATAAGAATTGATTTCTTAGATACCTTATATTAATCTATTTTCAAACTACTTTTTTGAAATCCATAAACATGTTTATTTCTTAGCTATATATATATATAATTCTTTATTAAAATCATTTATAGAAAGATCTAGGTTAATTTTAGAAACAAGTGGGATATTTATAAATTTAAACAAACTCTCTTATATAAAAGGATTTTCCAAATATTAAGTACATATATATAATATCCCAAGAAATCCATATTAATTTATGTAAAGAGTTGCTTTACAATTTCCTTCAAAAACGAGTATTTATAAATCTATGCCCCGAAGTCATTTCCTTTGAAATGCATTTATATTGATATATGTATGTATGTATGTATGTATGTATGTAGACACACACACACACACTTCAAAATGGTTACTTAACACATTTCCAAGTTTTAAAACTATTTGTGATTCAAAATAAGATTATAACATTGTTAAAAACCAATTCTAAGATTCCTAAAACAAAGCACTGTATACATAACAACTTACATTGAAAAATATCATGGTATGTCACTTTAAACACTACATATATATATACAAGCAATACATACCAAATGATGTGCATGTAAATGTGCATATATTTACATCCATATTTTATCTATTTTTATTTAAATAAATGTTATATTTGGGCATTTTAACAGGTTTGAAATCAAAATTCAATTATTTTCAAATCATCATATATTCGTCTTCACTCATAGGCAAAATGGTCATTTTTGTGCATGTGTTAATTTGAGAATTTTTACCTGGACATTTGTTATGATTTTTATACGAATTTGGATGCATATGGAAGAGGCTTTTATGATACATGCATGCACAAATGAATAAAAAGGAATGAAGAGGGAAATAATTCAAGCTCATGATCGTGGAGGACCCCACCCACTTACTTAAATATACTATTAGAAAACTAATGGACAACGAAGTGGAGGTTAAATCTTGAGGCACATTTAATGGTGGATTAATTAGTGGCTAGTGGTTACTTGGTGGCCACACTTCCTAAAGGACATTTTGGGAAGCACCCTAAAAATTGAATTAGAGTTTTATGCATGTATAAATAGTTCTCTTATGTACATGTAAATGATCTTTCTACCTTCCGTTTTACTTAGGAAATTAAGCAAGAAAATTGTAAGCTCAATGTTACATGAAATAAAAATGGCTTCATACCCTCTTTCTCTTTTCTTTTCTACATGCTTTTATTTATTTTTATGCTCATTTTTATTCTTGTGCTCTCTTTCATTTCATGTTCATCGTTTAGATTTACATTTATGTACTAGTTTATTTCATTTCCTTCTTGTAGTTAATATTCTTTTTCTTTGTTTATTTCTACGTATTTTCTATGTTGAAATCTCTATGTGTTGAAATGATAACACAAATGAGAGGCTAAATCCCTACAATTTAGGGGTAATGAAGCTTTCTTTTATCATGTAGATTCAACATAAATTTTCTATGTATGATCTCTTTTGTGCTTCATGAGAAAATGAACATTTATGTTTGTTTGTGTTTTATGTTGAATTTGATAGCCTACTTTGTTCATAACAAATAGGTTATGCTTATATCATTAATCACAAATTGCGTCTTCATCTAAATATGATCATGACAATGAAGTGAAGTTTTAATCAAAATTTGATGATCTATGTTACTAATTAATAGTAAATAAATCATGCTTAAACTAGATTTTGGTTTCATTTTCTATATCATTTTTCATGAGATTTGAAAAAGTAGGACTAGAGTTGTATTGTAGTTTGATGGTTTGATTTGTGTTAATTAATAAATCAAATAGGCCATGCTTATGATAAATACATCACTAATCCTACTTAGATTAAGAAGAATTTCTCATTTGATTTATTGTTGATCTATGTGAAAAATATAAGAAAGTGGATTTTCCTCTAAATTGAATTTTAATCACATGGTTTTAAATCTCAACATTTGCTTAGCTTTTTTATTTTCAAAACAATCTCCACTTTTGGTTTAATTTGATTGATTAGAAAATTTTAAAATCTAATAATTCCTTAAGGATCGACCCGTACTCGCACGTACTAACTTTTGTACGCCGTGCGCTTGCGGTTATATTTTAATTTGAAATTTATCAGCGATTTTCTAATCCGGTAGAAAACTCATCTTTAAATAAGTTTTTGGCACCATTGCCCGTGAATTGTCTTTGATTTTATTTTTTATTTTTCGAATTATTTTTGTTTGATTTTTGTGTAATTTTTTGTGTGTTTGTTAGCATTTAAAAAAAAGTATTGTGTTTGTATGATTTTTGATTGCATTTTGATTGTATGCTTGTTGTTCTATTTTCCTTTTCCATTTGCATTTGCATATTTTAAAAATACACACACACAGAAGTTCATTTCAAAAAGAATTTTTATTATTCCATATCAATTTTTTTTGCATTACGACTACAATTTTTTTTACAAAATAGTTCACTGTTCTGTTTTTTCCCTCTCCTCCCCTTTGTGCATCTACGCACATACAACTGCCTCTCACGTTCTCCCACTCCTCGTCACAGCAGCCAATCCCAGTCATCATCATAGTTCATCCCCTGCCATTCCACAGTGCCATCATCTCTACAGTTCCACAGTTCATCCCCTACCCCATATCTGACTCTGTTCAACTTCAGCTACCCCACTTCATCGTCTGTGAATTGCACATCCACACATCCCAGTTGCATACATATGACAGTAATCTCCTCCTTCATTGCCTACACCACCTTCATTGCCAA
Organism: Allium cepa; assembly: GCA_030765085.1. NCBI lineage: Eukaryota > Viridiplantae > Streptophyta > Magnoliopsida > Asparagales > Amaryllidaceae > Allium > Allium cepa. The sequence continues at coordinate 541,228,812 of CM060939.1, forward strand.
AATCACTTCACACTTCATAGCACACATACATCAGACATCCCCTCAAAATTACCGTCCTGCTATCATCAACTGCCACTACACAGAACAAGCCATACAACAAAACTTGCCATCATTTCACAACCTAACCATCATACCAGACCAACATTACTCCACCATCTAACATCCATCAAACTGCAGTTACCATCTTCCCACTGCACAGCCTTGTCCATCACTGCTACATCAGACCATCTACCCCAACCTTACACTCTTCAACTTTAGGTCTTCCCAAATATGCATCATTGCAGTTGAACTTGTCATTGCTACTTTCCATCTCATTCACCACTACTGCGCCCACTGTCCATGCACTCACAAACAAACCATTGCAATGACACTGCCCTATTCAGTCCCCTACTTCTATCTCACAACTCCGGTCACCTGCTTCGAATAATCTCCAACCACAGTCCAATCAACTCTACAATCAAAAACCATCTTCATTGTGCATATTCACCATTTCACATACGTCGGTCCACCCTCTACCTTATCACGTCTACAACTCCACAGCAAACAAGCGGTATCATTACGTCACAACCTCACCCTCCTCCAACCATCAAGCAAGTGAACACTGCACATTAAATTGGCGATTCCAAAAACTGCAACATCACAGCATATCAACAAAACTCCCTGACCATTTAGTGTTACTGCCTATCACCTTTCCTATCACTCATCCTCCGCTACTGCCTATCACCTTGCCTGAACCAATTTCAACCTCCACCACCAAGTCCCTCATCTCCACAAAACCCTCAACACGAAACTCTACGGCAAACCATTAACCAAGCAGCCACTTTGCACGCATCCATCACTGTCTTGCCACAGTCTCCTCAATAACTTCAGTTCATGTTACCTCACCCTCACCTGGTAGTCGTAGTACACAAATCGCCTCAACTTCTCCCAGCACGAAACCCAGTTCTCAATACCAATCGCCAACTCCAACCGTGAATCAGCCAAATAACACCCAACCACTGGTCAACGCAACCAAACCCAAAATCGTTGTCGAGTTGTATCGAAATTAGCCGATTTGAACATCTCCCTACCTCAAAATCGAGACTCCTACTTTTGAAACCAACCACTATTCCTCCACGATCACACATAACTCACGATTTTTTTTTTTTTTTTTGATTCAATTTTTTTTGAGGAGAGTGGTTTTGTTTTACGAGTGCTAGTTTTGTTTTTGGCTTTTTTTAAAGTTGGTTGTGCCTGAAAGAGTGGTATTGGCTTGTGAACTTGTGGGCTTGTATTGGGTTAAGTTTGAATACTTTTTTTGATTTAACTTTCATTTCTTCTCTTCACTGAAAAAAGACAAAAAAAAAATTGTTGAAGTGAATTTTGATTTCATTTGTTTGAGTTCTATTTAAACAAAAAAAAAAAAAAAAACGCTAGTTTGTTTTGTTTTATGTTCCATCCTTATATATTTTTAAAAAAAACCGTGTGTGTGTGTATATATATATATATATATCTTGTTTTTAATTTTAGATTGTCAAAGCAGAAAATCAAGAGGAATTGCTTGCTTCGCTTTGCTTGATAAAAAATCGCCGCTAAAGAAAAATTGCTAATAATCTGCACACTTTGGTATCGTGCCATTATCACTTGTTTTTAATTTGATCTGCACTGTTAGTTGCTTGCATTTGCATTTATATTAAAATAAATTCAAAATCCAAAAATAAAAACAAATTTTATTTTAGTTGCATTGTAAAATTCACGTTTAATTTTTGTTTTACATTCATCTCATCTTGTTTTATTTTCTAAGGGCAATACCCCAATCACATAAGGTGAGGGATTTCGTCACTCTTTCCATAGCTCACAGATTGCAGTTTATCATAGAATTTGACCAATAATAAAGGTTAGAATTTTTACTTAAGGATGTCAGTGAGCTCACTTAAGTCTTAATTGTATCTTCACAATTATTTCATTAAATAATTTTATTTCTTGGTGTTTAGGCTACGATAGAGTAATAACCATTTATACGGTGATTCGTAAATATTATAGTGGTTGTTCCTCTAAAGTTACTTAAACCTTCGGCTGCATTGCTACGATGATTCTTGGTGCACCGATTACCCCTGCCTGTTACATTGTTGAGAAATATTTTTGTTGATTTAAGACAAAGTGTGATTATACAATTTTGGGTTAGGAGCTACTAAAGATAAAAAATTGTAAGTAAGTCCTTTACATTCATTTAGTTGCATTAGTTCATGCATATTTAAAAAAACAAAACAAAAATCCAAAATCCAAAAAAATTGTAAATTGTACTTAACATAGTTTTTAATCAAAAAAAAAAATCCGTTTTCATTTCCTTTGAAAATTTTCAATCAAAAATATATATATATATATATATATATATAATCTTTTCAAAAAGAAAAAAAATTTAATTCAAAAAATAATAATCAAATTTCCAATTTTGAAAAACGTTCCTTTGGGTAAATATTTCAAAATCTAAAAAAAAAAAAAAAAAAAATAACCAAAAACAAAAACATACAAAATTTTGAAAAGCACAAAAGATGAAAAAACAAAAATCAAACTTTTCTTTTGAAAAATAAATTTCACTTAGTAAATAGTTTCCTTCCTTTAAAACAACAAAAACAAAAATAAATTTTCACTTTATTTTCCAAATCTTATTTCATTCTCTATACCCGTTTCTAACTTCTTTCTCTTCTCAACTTTCACTTGTGCACGAGTACTTGTACTCGTGACACAACAACAAATCGTTGGACTCGCGACTCAACAACTAATCGTTTAACTCGAACAGACGATCCTCCCAAAATGGCGAACGAGAACGCCCCTCGAACTCCCATGGATAGAATCTTTCCTGATAGAGTTTTACTCCATCTTGTATCACATTACCCGTTTCTACGGGTAACCATTTCGAAATTCACTTGAGCCATATTACCACGCTTTCGAAATTTGGCAATTTCGAGCACGATGACCCCTACATTTTCTTGATTAAATTCAAATAGTTTGCGCAACCATTAAACTCCAATAAATTTTTAATGGCGGAATCAAACTCCGATTAATCCCATTCACTCTTATGGATTACGCTGAAAAAATGTTATACAGCTTACCATCAAACTCGATTAAAACTTTGGGAAGGATTCATAAAAGCTTCTTAAAAAGTTTTACCCCTTGGAAAAAACGAGTAGAATCCGAAATGAAATTGTAAATTGTTATTAATTCAAGGGAGAACCATTCGGAAAATATTTTGAAAGATTCAAAGAGCTCTTGATATACACCATAACTTCGAAAAATGGACGATTTGCAAAATCTTGTACAAGGGATTCGAAAACAGCTCACGAACTATGCTCGAATCAATGTGCCTAGGCAACTTTCTTGCCCAACATCACAAGGATGCTCGGCAATTTCTTGAAAACCTCATCGAAAAATCATCCCAATAAGAACGTTCGAATGAAAAAATCAATTTACTCACGATCGAGTGCACACTCGATAGGATCATCTTTTGCTTTGGAAGCTAAGATCAAAGTAATGATCAAAAAATTCAATAACGTTTTCTCATCGAATCAAATGAACCAAGCTTCCCAACCAACGTATTGTAAATGCAATGATCCTAATCATATAGCCGATCAGTGTTCCAATTCTGTCGAAAAAATCAATGCTTTCAATAAAGCTAAAAATGACCCGTTTTCTCCAACGTACAATCCTGCTTAGAGAAATCATCCAAATTTTGCTTGGAACCAAAACAATCGTAACATGAATACACTTCGTCCTAATTTCGAAGCATTTACGAATAATGCTTCGAATCCTCCTTTTCAGCCCCACCATTTTCAACCAAACATTGCGGATCCGTCTCATAATCAACCACAATAATCAAATTTTCAGCCAAATTCTGCTCATCCTTCCAAAGACGATAAACATTTAAGTTCACTTAAGAAAACTCTTGAAATGTTGGCTAAAGAAACTACTCAAAGAATTCAATCAAACAGCAATATGCAAAATTTATTGACCTCATACATGCAAAACACAAACCAATCAATTGCAAAACACGAAATGCAAATGAGTCAATTAGCCATGTCAGCAAGTGAATGCGAATGAGGAACATTCCCAAGCTAGCCCATTCCAAATCCCAGAAATCAAAACGAAAATTCAAACGAAGCCCATGTTGTTCAAGATAGCAATGTCACCCGATTGAATGCTATCACAACTCTACGTTCTGGTAAACAAATCGATAATCAAGTCGTTAATCCAAACGATTTATTGGTAACCTCTCTCAACGCTTCAAACGAATCGGAACTAAACGTGGAGCCAAACGTTGAATCAAATGCCAGTCAAAATTCTTGTTCTACTTAAGTAGACCCACATATCGAGTATCATGTTCCATTTCCACATCATCTTCGACCCAAGAAACAGTTGGACCAAATGGAAAAAATGTTGGAAATTTTTAAACAAGTGAAAGTGAACATCCCGCTTCTTGACATCATTCAAAAAGTCCCTACTTACGTGAAATTTCTTAATGACTTGAGTACCTAAAAGCGACACACTCAAGTGCCTAAAAAAGTTTTCTTAGCCACTAGTTTGAGCGAATTCTTGTCCCAATACGTGCCCGTCAAGTACAAAGATCCTGGTTGCCCTACGATTTCGTGTATAATTGGAGACAAGATGATTAACAAATGCTTGACAGACTTAGGTGCAAGTGTCTTCCATATTCCGTATACGAACAATTAGGCTTAGGTGAGCTCAAACCCATAAAGGTCACGCTTCAATTCACCAATCGTTCCATTAAGAAGCCTGTGGGAGAAATCAAGGAAGTTCTCATTTGATTCGGGTAATTCATATTCCCCGTTGATTTTATCATTTTCGAAACACAACCCGTGACAAATCCCGTGAGTCAAAATCCATTGATTTTAGGCCAACCATTCTTAGCCACCTCGAATGCCTTAATCAATTATTGCAGCGGTTCAATGAAAATCTCTTTTGAAAACATGACTTTGGATCTTAATATTTTCAATCTTGAAAGTTAATCGAATGAACCTCGTGACCAAACATTGGAAGTTAGTGCCATTCAAGAAACTTCGAAAAAGTGACACTTGACCTTAACGATGAACAGGAAGCTGAGTATGAAAAATTGTTTCATGAATTCCCAATGAGATTGAATACACTCTTCCGTTTGAATCGCTTCCAGTTGAGTTGGAATCTCAACCCAATTCTTTGATTGAGAAACTCCTAAAGTTGGAACTCAAACCACTTCTCGATCACCTTAAGTACGCATACTTAGATGATAACAAAACGTTGCCTGTCATAATTTCCGCAACTCTTTCTCTTGATCAAGAAACCTCGTTCCTCTCTGTTCTTTCAAAAAATAGAGAAGTAATTGGATGGTCCATTACTGATATTAAGGGAATTATCCCTGCTATTTTCCAATATTGCATTTACTTAATTGACGAAGCCAAACCCACTCGTGGTGCACAATGGAGGCTTAACCCAAAAATGAAAGATGCAGTTCGTGATGAAATTCATAAGCTCCTCGATAACGGTATTGTATACCCCATCTCCGGTAGCCCATAGATGAGCTCAATTCATGTCGTGCCCAAAAAGTCCAGACTTATCGTTATAACAAACGATGCGAACGAACTCATTCCTACTCAAATTCAAACTGGTTGGCGTGTTTGGATTGACTATCAAAAACTAAATATCGCAACACTTAAGGATCACTTCCCTCTACCTTTCATTGACCAAATGCTCGAACATTTAGGCGTCCATGAATCCTACTACTTCCTTGATGGTTATTCCAATTATAACCAAATTCCATTCGCTCCCGAAGATTAAGAGAAAATGACTTTCACATGTCCATTCGGTACCTTTGCTTATCGACGTATGCCATTCAGACTTTGTAACACTCCTGCTACTTTCCAACGATGCACGATTGGCATCTTTTTTGACATGATTGAACGCTTTCTAGAAGTTTTTATGGACAATTTCTCAATCTTTGATGATTCTTTTTCTGAATGTTTACATCATCTCGAGTGTGTTCTAAATCGATGTAAAGAAAAACATTTGACTTTGAATTGGGAAAAATGCCACTTTATGGTCAAACAAGGCATAACTCTTAGACATATCATCTCAAAAAGGGCATTGAGGCAGATAAAGCAAAGTTGACGTTATTGCAAATCTATCCATTTCCAAATCTGTTAAGGACATTCGATCATTTTTAGGACACGCTGGCTTTCACCGACGCTTTGTGAAGGACTTTAGCAAAATCGCTCCTTGGAAAAGACGTTCCATTCGATTTCAACTCTGCGCGTATCTCTTCTTTTGAACGTCCTAAGAACAAACTTATTTCTTCTCCAATAATTTGCGCGCCCAATTGGGATCTCCCATTTGAAGTAATGTGTGACGTCTCAAACTTGTGGTTGGTGCTATCTTAGGACAACGCATCAATAAAATCCTTCATGTCATTTACTATGCAAGTATGGCTTTGAACGATGCTCAACTATAACGACCCAAAATTTTGGACAATTTAAATTGAAAGTATTTAATTAATTTTAAATATTTGAATGATGATTTGACTTGAATTTCAAATTATCAGAATAAATTCGGCGATTTAATTACCAAATTTAATCTATTGAAAGTTGAATAAAAATTTGAATCTTCAATTTTAAGCTGATTAAAAATATTTCAAAGGCTTGTGAAATTCGTATTTATAATACTGAATGCAATAAAACTTTAAAAATTGAATTTAATAGTGTTTTGTTCAGTTTTAAAAGTATACCGTTTAAATTGAATTTAAAAATAGCTGTCCGAGGCACAGTCTCGGAATTCAACGAAACCAGTTCCATTGGATCAAAGAAAATTTATATCGTATCAAATTGAATTTAAATTAAAAAAATAATAACAATATAATAATCACATCAGCACCCTTGAATTACGCCTACAATCACGAAGAGATCGTGTAAACCATGCCTCTTTCAATTTTAAATATTCACGTCCTCTGCCTCACTTTCAAAATCAATTCACAGAAGAAAATAAACATGGCCGAAGCCTCATTTGAAAATTTTAAAATCAAAATTGGGTCGAACGAAAAAAAATAGCTTCACTCCCTTTCTTCTTCAGCTTCACAATAACGAGAAAAAATAATAATGGCCGCATTCAAATCGAGTTCGAAAACCCAAATTCGATCGTTCGAATTTCAAGTGGCTGCCGATCTTAGGGGCAACCGTGAGGCCAGGAAGGGAGGCGACTCGCATAGGGGCTGCGCGCGAGTGCAGTCCAGGCTGGGAGGGCCACTGGTGGTCATGAGCTAGGACTTCGTTGGTTGCAGCACTAGCATGCGGTCGCGCAAGTCAACGAAGGGCGAGGTGGCAGGGAGTAGCTCGTGATGGGGAGATTTCGAAATCGCGATTTGGGGGTTTAGCGATGGCGCGCAGGCAGGAAGCGGAGTCGATCGATGGTGATGGGTTGTCTGTAGTCGGCAGGTTTTCGTCGTTGGGCAAGATCGTTCGTTTGAAGCTTTCATGGCCGTTGAGGCTAAAGGTACTCGAACATCATTTTTTTTCTCGATTTAATATTGATTTGTATTGCAGTAAGTTTTATGAGGAATGTAATATGTTTTGTTAACAGTTGGGTTTAAAAAAAATTTAGTAGTTTTAAATTTTAATATGTATAAATGTATGGATGTATGTAGGAAAAAAATTTCTATTTACAGCAAAGGATTTTATATAGATAGATTTCGGAATTTTATACATATAAGAATTTTAAAGACGAGGAGTTGGTTTAAAATTAAAAATATTAGTCTAAAAATAAAAATCTGGGTTGAATAAATTTATCTGAAGGAAATCGGTTCAAAATTTTATATTGTTAGTTTAAAATAAACTTATTGGTAATTAAATTTATAAATGAAAATTTAATCATTCGATTTGTTTCGAATATTAATTAAATCATCTGATATTTATACAAGGTTCAAAAAAAATCGTGAAATCAAGCCGGAATGGGAAATGGATTGCAAATTAAAGGTGAGAACTTCTCACTCGAAATTTTGTTGTTTGGTTAAATTTTAAATATATAGATTTAAAATTTGATTGATTGTGTGATTGGATGTTGATTGTGTGCTTGGATGATTTTTATTATCTGTTGTATAGTAATAGACCCTATACGCCGTGTATTAAGCGGATGTTATTTATTAAAAACATATACCGCGATAATTCCACCTTGAAGTGGAATTGGTATTATATATGTACTTGGAGTAGATTTCCCGCATTATATAGTGGATAAGACCCTATTGCGCTGCGTAATATCGGATAATATTTTATAAATCCCATATACCGCGATATCCCGTCTTGAAACAGGATTGGTATTGTGCTAACATATGTGGATGCAGGGAAACAGGTTGGAGGGATCCAACTGGATTCGTCAAATAGATTGAATTTGTTTCGATGTTGTGTGTTTATAATCCCTGTGTGATTATCTTTATGATTGAAATCATTGAAGGCTAAAATCTAGCCGAATAAAATTCTGGTATCGTTAGATACCAGAAATAAATAAAATTTGATTTTTAAAAATTCAGGTTGAAAGTTATTATGATATTTGAGGAATAAAATTTAAATGTAAATTTTGAAATATGGAGTTAACTATTTTATAGAATAAAGTCAAATAGAGGTTTCTGAATCATATTAAAGGGTTTATGTAAGAGATTTATAAAGAATAAATATTTTATAAATCAAGATAATTAAATTTTAGACAAGTTCTAGAAAAGTTAAAATGAAGTTATAAAAGGAGGTTATAAGTGAATGAGATTTATAATTGTGAAGTTTTAAAATAAATGATTTGTAAAATAAATGAATTATAAGTTATTAACTTATAATTTGGCTTTTGGGTATATAATCGTGTTATAAACGGAATTGGTTAATAAAAAGGATTTATATATATATATATATATATATATATATATATATATATATAGTAGTTTTTATAAAGTGAAAAATGGAATTTATAAACATGTTTTATATATCCATAATCAAATAAATTTGATAAGTAAATATAGAAATTACTAATGGAATTATATCCATGATTTTGGATAAAGGATAAATCCTTTAATTAAATATGTAGAAGTGTTGAATTTGGATTAGAGATTATATTCTCGATTTTGGACAGTGAATATATTATTAAATAAAATGGGTATATTTTGGGAAAGTGATATTATAAAATGAAGATAATTGTTTTAAAGATGTTTTAAAATATATTAAATATTGAAACCATAGATTTCAACATTCATTGTTGAAATAAACGTTTTCGAGAAATAAGGAAATGGTGGACTATAACACTGTTGTTATAGTAAATAATTTCCAAAAGGAAATGTTTTACATAGTATTGGGGTTTATATATCTATCTTAAATTTGAATCCCTATGCTAGTGATTTTGGGTTGTCGTAACGATGTTTTACGTAACATTCATTTTGACCCAAATAAATGTATTTAAGAGAATGTTTTCTTAAGGAATGAAATATATACTTAACGGTGATTTAAGTATATTGAATATTTTCGAATGTTGAAAATAAATAGATTTATGAAATACTTATTATTAATTAAGTATGGAAATGTTTTTCCAATATGAAATGAACGTTTTGAGAATTATCTTTCTAGAGATAAATTGAAAATGAATATTGGAAAACGATTCGAAAATCGTATATCAGTAGATATATTGAAATATAAATTCACTATAGAATTTATGAAGGAAAGGGGAATTTGTTTAAAAATAAATATTGATTTATTTTTGAAGTGCGGAAAAATATATCTAGTAAAGATATTTTGGAAAATAAATAATTTGAAAAATTATTTGGAATCTGGTGATGTTGTGCATGCCTATTGATAGTCAAATAACCGACTATCAATATTTACCTTTAAGTAGGTACTTGTTGTGATTTGCTTAAATTTGAATGCTACGCTTATTTTTAAATAAGCGCTCATTATTCGGGTTAGCCGGAAAAGGACCTCTGAGTCGTATAACCCGTTCTGAATAGTGATACGTCGTAGTGGATAGCATTTGATGACCGGTGTCAAAGACCGGATATTTGTGAAAACGGAAGGATTACCATCGAATGTTTCTGCATCAGCTGATCTCCGATATAAAAATTTATTACCCTTTGTGACGGGAAATCCGGTCGTGATTAGTGAATATCCGGATTGCAAGGACTTCTTTGGAAGTGCCTTCGGTTCTGTTCGAACCCGGAACAGACTTGTATGGATTGTATCTCTGACATTACAAATTGAGATATAAAGCTGATTTCTTTCAAATACATATCTGTTGGTGGCGGAGAATTTATTCTCTTAGCTTAACACCCTTCTCTGAGACGTACGAGCTCAGAGGTTATTTAGTTGATGGTTACTAGTGATACATTCCCAATTTGGTAATGTGACATACGAAGTGCTGTTGAGCATATGTGATCAAAGCATAGCTTTTGTATAAAACGTAGCTTTGTGGACGAGACTTCGTCGGACCTAACACCCCGGAAATGGTCAAAACAAGAAGGATGCAGCAAGGTTATTAGGGCTAGCGCCCCTTTAGTGTATGTCATTCCTTCTGGATAGAGGTGGTATCATGGTATGGAGCCCAGATACTTAACCTATGTTGTTGCTGCAAATCTATTACTTTGTGGTTGTTGGAATCGAGGATCCTTGGATATAGATCGGTTACGATCGGGGAATGACATATTCGTGTCAGTAGTTACCCAGTTTGAAGGGTAACCCGGCCTTGTGTTGGCAGAGATCCGGTTAGGTTCTAGGGTCGTCTTTCTAGAGGCGTACCCATGTGGCAATGGGAAGTTCCTTGGCCCGACCATTTGTTGTAAATCAAAACTTCAATACGCATCTTGTAAGGTTTTTGTTGTAGAACCTGCTATTTACTTATGGTGGTCACCACTGTTTAGATGGTAGTTATAGTAGGCATACGATAATGGTCGTATGTTGGCTAAGATTTATATCTTTACTTTCGAAATGATTTTTTCCTACACTATGCGCTAGTAATAATATCAAATGTTTCTTTTTAATCCGTATCAAGCATCTTTGACTATCATAAGGAGAAATCTCCTCCGATTCTGCGTTTGCTTTGTGTGTGTGTGTGCGAGAGGCCTTACGGTAGTCTCATTTTTCAAAAAGCATTGCGAATCTATTTTAAAATATTCCTGTTGTTTGTTTTAAGGATAAATAACTGTTTTAAGTTCTCACACCAGTCTCATGACTGACCTGGAGTTTATTGTTTCCTTCCTAAACTCTGGATGCCCACCAATTTCCACACGGGCAGTCTAGAGTTAGGTTATTAGGATATTCTGGAATTCAAGAGTTGCTGGAGGCAAGCTGGATGGCATGTCGTATTCACTAGTATATAGTATTTATTTTCCGCTGTTTGTTGTTGTACACTCTGATGATGTAATGTAATATGATGTAATGTAATAACTGATATAGTTCTTTTGTTTAAAGATTATTTATTTATCTATTATATGTTGTTCCGCTGCGATTGTGAGATTCTGGTATTGTTCTGTTGCTTCTTCTTTCTTTCTTTCTTTCTTCTTCTATCTTCTTCTTCTTCTACTTCTTTCTTTTTCTATTTGGCTGGATTGTTGTGGAATGTTGCCAGCTCAAAGGAGTATGGATTTTCGGGCTCTTTACATTTGGTATCAGAGCATATGGTTAAGCGACAACCATGGCTCTGTTGGGAATTACTCATTAGAGATAGAGTCAGCAGTATGCTAGAACGAGTTTGAGTGTAATAATAGATATGAGCGCGTATTTGATAGTGAATATAAAAAATTGTACTGTGTTGTGTTGACTTATCGGTTGATTGTTTATAGATTTTGGTCGGTGCAGTCTGGCCAACTGTTTCGATAGGGGTTTCTAAACTCTTAAATTAGATAAACCGACAAAGTATTGTTTTAAAATAGGGTAAATGAGATAATTTTACCCAAAGCTATTTTTGTATACAAAAGAAATGATTTTCTGTAAATTATTACAGCATATGGTTGCTTGGTTGCTAGGAGATGATAATATTAAAAGTATCGTTGGTTGTTGAATAAGAAATTGAAATCAAAAACAAAAAAACTAAGAAATAAAAAAAATTCATATACCAATGAGATTTGATTTGGATCAAATTGAATAAAAAATAAAATAAAATTCCAAACTTGAAAATAAAGAAATAAAATGGATTGAATCCAAGTAAATTAATATGATAATTCATTAATTCAGAATTGGAAAGTTGAATAGTTAATTTAAAACTAAATTGTCAGTTAAATTTACAGATAAATTCAAGTAAGTAGAAACTAATGGAAATAAATGGAAAATTTCCTTGTTATTGATAAAATGAATTCAAGGTAAATTGAGAATGGAAATTTGGAATTAAAATGGATAAGTGAATAAAACTAATTGAATTAAATTAGTTGATGAAATGGATTTGATAAATGAAAAACCAAATCGGGAATTTAAATTTGGTAGTGTTACAAGGAAAATAAAATTGACTTTTGAATTGGAATAACTTGAAGGCATTAAATAAAATCAAATTAACTTAAGCAAAGTTAATGATAATGAATTGGATTGAGAATTCATTGAGTTATAGAGAATATTGAATAAAATTGAATTCAAGTTATTTCTGAAAATAAAATCAAACACTAAATTAAAAGTGAGAAATAAACTAAAAACTGGAATAAATTAGTTAATGAACTATGGAACTCGAAATTGTTAATTTAAAGTTGAACTGTGAATAAATAATAAAGTTTGGAAATGAAGCTTGAGTTATAAATAGAAATTCAACTTGGAATTGTAAGTGAATTAAATATGAATTGAACGGAATCGATTGGAAATGAAATAGAATAAAGAGTAAATTGAGTTGATATAAATTTAAATTAGTTGTAAACTAAATTGGATATTCTATTAAGTGAATATCGTCAAATTTGCATAGAAATGGTTGTCGTTTGACGCAAACGTGATTGGATAAAATTCTATGAGTTAGTGAAAGCCAATAAAATTGATTTTTGAATCAATTGAAATGAATTCGAGTTCATTTCATAAAAATAAAATAAAATGAATTGAATTGAAGGAAGTGAATTGTAAATCACTTGAATTGAATGGAATGGTATGTAAGTTGGTTGCAAACAAACTAAAACTAGTGTTGAAACCTTAAATATGTGCTTATGAATGTATATCACATGCGTTGCTTTTAACTTTGTGTTTTCTATTGAAATGAGTGAAATGTAAATGAATTTCCTATATATGTTACTTATATGTTTAAATTAAGTAAGTACAGGTACAAGAGGGCCGTTTGGCTGGATTTGGTCGCGCTAAAATGCTAATAATAAGCCGCTTTGCTTAAAAATGCCAAATAAGGTACGCCTACGCAATAAAAATAGGAAATATGAACTGTTTTTGTTTTTTCCGACCGTGTGGGTCGATGTATATATATTTATATTTTTTGTCAAATTGCAAAAGCTCCTCCGTACAAAGGAGACTCTTCCAAAAAATTTCGAAAATTTTGGGAGTTAGATTTTTTTTGAAAATTGTTGAAAGATTTTTGTTAGCAACAAACGATTTCGAAATTGCAAATTGAAGTAAATTAGTGAATGAACCTAATTTAAAATAGTAATATGAATCAGTTATAATTGAAAGATAAAATTCAATATTCAGAATAGAGGATAAATTGAATTCAAATAGAATTGAAATTTGAATTGAATTCAAATGAAATTGAAATGCAAAACTGAATGAAAATGGATATGTAACTTCAATAGTGAAGTAAAAATGTATAAGAAGTAAGTATCGAGATTTTGTAATGGAATTGGCAAAATGGTTTGAATATTGTAACTGGATACTACTGCTAGCAGGATATACAGGTGTATTAAAAGAAATAGAATTGGGATTTTGATTTCAAAGATAAAATTGAATTTCTCGGCAAAAAGGTACGTATTTCAATTTCAGTATCAAATTTGATGATTTTCTTGTCCAGCCGCTTGGCTTTTCGTTTTATTTTAGGATTTGAGGGCCTGTGGTGCCATTTTGTAGTCGTACCGAGCTAGCCGCGCAAAGGAGACGCTGGCGAAATATTTCAAAAATTTAGAGTATTAGAAAAATTTTGAGAAAATTTTGGAAGTTTAAAATGTGAATTTGAATCTAAATTGGAATTGTGAAGTAAACAATGTTGTTTAAAACTTATAATTGAAGTTGGAAAGCTAGTTGAAATGATAATGGATCTTTAATAAAAGGATTTGTTTTGGAAAGTTGATAAAACCGTTTAGTTTTGGAAAGATAGCAAACGGGTGAAGAATCATTTCTTCCTAACTTGTAATTTCGGGACGAAATTCTTTTAAGTGGGGAAGTCTGTAACGACCCAAAATTTTGGACAATTTAAATTGAAAATATTTAATTAATTTTAAATATTTGAATGATGGTTTGACTTGAATTTCAAATTATCAGAATAAATTCGGCAATTTAATTATCAAATTTAATCTATTGAAAGTTGAATAAAAATTTGAATCTTCAAATTTAAGCCGATTAAAAATATTTCAAAGGCTTGTAAAATTCGTATTTATAATACTGAAGGTAATAGAACTTTAAAAATTGAGTTTAATAGTGTTTTGTTCAGTTTTAAAAGTATACCGTTTAAATTGAATTTAAAAATAGTCGTTCAAGGCACAGTCTCGGAATTCAACGAAACTAGTTCCATTGGATCCGTAATAGTGTATTATTATCGGGTTTCAAGTTTCATAGTGATTAGAGTTGTTAAGTGAGTGTACGACATATAAACGTGTCAAAGAAAATTTATATCAAATCAAATTGAATTAAAATTTTAATAATAATAATAATATAATAATCACATCAGCACGCTTGAATTACGCCTACAATCACGAAGAGATCGTGTAAAACATGCCTCTTTCAATTTTAAATATTCATATCCTCTCCCTCACTTTCAAAATCAATTCACAGAAGAAAATAAACATGGGCGAAGCCTCGTTTGAAAATTTTAAAATCAAAATTGGGTCGAACGAAAAAAAGAAGCTTCACTCCCTTTCTTATTCAGCTTCACAAAAACGAGAAAAAATAATAATGGCCGCATTCAAATCGAGTTCGAAAACCCAAATTCGATCGTTCGAATTTCAAGTGGCTGCCGATCTTAGGGGCAACCGCGAGGCCAAGAAGGGAGGCGACTCGCATAGGGGAGGCATGCGAGTGCAGTCGAGGCTGGGAGGGCCACTGGTGGTCGTGAGCTAGGGCTTCGGTGGTTGCGGCACTAGCATGCGGTCGCGCAAGTCAACGAAGGGCGAGGTGGCAGGGAGTAGCTCGTGATGGGGAGATTTTGAAATCGCGATTTGGGGGTTTAGCGATGGCGCGCGGGCAGGAAGCGGAGTCGATCGATGGTGATGGGTTGTCTGTAGTCGGCAAGTTTTCGTCGTTGGGCAAGATCGTTCGTTCGAAGCTTTCATGGCCGTTGAGGCTGAAGGTACTCGAACATCATTTTTTTCTCAATTTAATATTGATTTGTATTGCAGTAAGTTTTATGAGGAAAGTAATAAGTTTTGTTAACAGTTGGGTTTAAAAAAAATAGTAGTTTTAAATTTTAATATATATAAATGTATGGATGTATGTAGGAAAAAAATTTCTATTTACAGCAAAGGATTTTATATACATAGATTTCGGAATTTTATACATATAAGAATTTTAAAGACGAGGAGTTGGTTTAAAATTAAAAATATTAGTATAAAAATAAAAATCTGGGTTGAATAAATTTATCTAAAGGAAATCGGTTCAAAATTTTATATTGTTAGTTTAAAATAAACTTACTGGTAATTAAATTTATAAATGAAAATTTAATCATTCGATTTGTTTCGAATATTAATTAAATCATCTGATATTTATACAAGGTTCAAAAAAAAATCGTGAAATCAAGCCGGAATGGGAAATGGATTGCAAATTAAAGGTGAGAACTTCTCACTCAGAATTTTGTTGTTTGGTTAAATTTTAAATATATAGATTTAAAATTTGATTGATTGTGCGATTGGATGTTGATTGTGTGTTTGGATGATTTTTATTATCTGTTGTATAATAATAGACCCTATACGCCGTATATTAAGCAGATGTTATTTATTATAAACATATACCGCGATAATTCCACCTTGAAGTGGAATTGGTATTATATATGTACTTGGACTTGATTTCCCGCATTATATAGCGGATGAGACCCTATTGCGCCGCATAATAGCGGATAATATTTTATAAATCCCATATACCGCGATATCCCGTCTTGAAACGGGATTGGTATTGTGCTAACATCTGTAGATGCGGGGAAACGGGTTGGAGGGATCCAACTGGATTCCTCAAATAGATTGAATTTGTTTCGATGTTGTGTGTTTATAATCCCTGTGTGATTATCTTTATGATTGAAATCATTAAAGGCTGAAATCTAGCTGAATAAAATTCTGGTATCGTTAGATACCGGAAATAAATAAAATTCGATTTTTTAAAATTCAGGTTGAAAGTTATTATGATATTTGAGGAATAAAATTTAAATGTAATTTTTGAAATATGGAGTTAACTATTTTATAGAATAAAGTTAAATAGAAGTTTTTGAATCATATTAAAGGGTTTATGTAAGAGATTTATAAAAAACCAATATTTTATAAATCAAGATAATTAAATTTTAGACAAGTTCTATAAAAGTTAAAATGAAGCTATAAAAGGAGGTTATATGTGAATGAGATTTAAAATTGTGAAGTTTTAAAATAAATGATTTGTAAAATAAATGAATTATAAGTTATTAACTTATAATTTGGTTTTTGGGTATATAATCTTGTTATAAACGGAATTGGTTAATAAAAAGGATATATATATATATATATATATATATATATATATATATATATATATATATATATAGTAGTTTTTATAAAGTGAAATATGGAATTTATAAATTTTGTTTAATATATCCGTAATCAAATAATTTTGATAAGTAAATATAGAAATTACTAATGGAATTATATCCACGATTTTGGATAAAGATAAATTCTTTAATTAAATATGTAGAAGTGTTGAATTTGGATTAGAGATTATATTCACGATTTTGGACAGTGAATATATTATTAAATAAAATGGGTATATTTTGGGAAAGTGATATTATAAAATGAAGTTAATTGTTTTAAAGATGTTTTAAAATATATTAAATATCGAAACCATAGATTTCAACATTCATTGTTGAAATAAACGTTTTCGAGAAATAAGGAAATGGTGGACTATAACACTATTGTTATAGTAAATGATTTCCGAAAGGAAATGTTTTATATAGTATTAGGGTTTATATATCTATCTTAATTTCGAATCCCTATAATAGTGATTTTGGGTTGTCGTAACGATGTTTTACGTAACATTCATTTTGACCCAAATAAATGTATTTAAGAGAATGTTTTCTTAAGGAATGAAATATATACTTAACGGTGATTTAAGTTTATTGAATATTTCCGAATGTTGAAAATAAATAGATTTATGAAATACTTATTATTAAATAAGTATGGAAATGTTTTTCCAATATGAAATGAACGTTTTGAGAATTATCTTTCTAAAGATAAATTGAAAATGAATATCGGAAAACGATTTGAAACTCGTATATCAGTAGATATTTTGAAATATAAATTCACTATAGAATTTATGAAGGAAAGTGGAATTTTTTTAAAAATAAATATTGATTTATTTTCGAAGTGTGGAAAAATATATTTAGTAAAGATATTTTGGAAAATAAATAATTTAGTAAATTATTTGGAATCTGGTGATGTTGTGCATGCCTATTGATAGTCAAATAACCGACTATCAATATTTACCTTTAAGTAGATACTTGTTGTGATTTGCTTAAATTTGAATGCTACACTTATTTTTAAATAAGCGCTCATTATTCGGGTTAGCTGGGAAAGGACCTTTGATTCGTATAACCCATTCTGAATAGTGACACGTTGTAATGGATAGCATTTGATGACCGGTGTTGAAGACGGATATTTGTGAAAATGGAAGGATTACCATCAAATGTTTCTGCATCGGCTGATCTCCGATATAGAAATTTATTACCCTTTGTGACGGGAAGTCCGGTCGTGATTAGTGAATATCCGGATTGCAAGGACTTCTTTGGAAGTGCCTTCGGTTCTGTTCGAACTCGAAACAGACTTGTATGAATTGTATGTCTGACATTACAAATTGAGATATAAAGCTGATTTCTTTCAAATACATATCTGTTGGTGGCAGAGAATTTATTCTCTTAGCTTAACACCCTTTTCTGAGACGTACGAGCTCGGAGGTTATGTAGTTGATGGTTACTAGTGATACATTCCCAAATTGGTAATGTGACATACGAAGTGCTGTTGAGCATATGTGATCAAAGCACAGCTTCTGTATAAAGCGTAGCTTTGTGGACGAGACTTCGTTGGACCTCACACCCCGGAAATAGTCAAAACAGGAAGGATGCAGCAAGGTAATTAGGGGGTAGCGCCCCTTTAGTGTTTGTCATTCCTTCTGGATAGAGGTGGTATCATGGTATGGAGCCCAGATACTTAACCCATGTTGTCGCTGCAAATTTATTACTTTGTGGTTGTTGGAATCGAGGATCCTCGGATATAGATCGGTTATGATCGGGGAATGACATATTCGTGTCAGTAGTTACCCAGTTTGAAGGGTAACCCGGCCTTGTGTTGGCAGAGATCCGGTTAGGTTCTAGGGTCTTCTTTCCAGAGGCGTACCCATGTGGCAATGGGAAGTTCCTTGGCCTGACCATTTGTTGGAAATCCAAACTTCAATACGCATGTGGTACGGTTTTAGTTGTAGAACCTGCCATTTACTTATGGTGGTCACCACTGTTTAGATGGTAGCTATAGTAGGCATACGCTAATGGTCGTATGTTGGCTAAGATTTATATCTTTACTTTCGAAATGATTTTTTTTCCTACACTATATACTAGTAATAGTATCAAATGTTTCTTTTTAATGCGTATCAAGCATCTTTGACTATCATAAGGAGAAATCTCCTTCGATTCTGTGTTTGCATTGTGTGTGTGTGCGCGGGAGGCCTTATGGTAGTCTCATTTTTCAAAAAGCATTGCGAATCTATTTTAAAATATTCTTGTTGTTTGTTTTAAGGATAATTAACTGTTTTAAGTTCTCACACCAGTCCCATGACTGACCTAGAGTTTATTGTTTCCTTCGTAAACTCTGGGTACCCACCAATTTCCACACGGGCAGTCTAGAGTTAGGTTATCAGGATATTCTGGAATTCAGGAGTTGCTGGAGGCAAGCTGGATGGCATGTCGTGTTCACTAGTATATAGTATTTATTTTTCGCTGTTTGTTGTTGTTTGTTGTTGTACACTCTGATGATGTAATGTAATGTAACATGATGTAATGTAATAACTGATATAGTTCTTTTGTTTAAAGATTATTCATTTATCTATTATATGTTGTTCCGCTGCGATTGTGAGATTCTGGTATTGTTCTGTTGTTTTTTCTTTCTTTCTTCTTCTATCTTCTTCTTCTTCTACCTCTTTCTATTTCTTTAACCCTAAAGACTCGTAAGTTTGTTCCTCTTTGGCTGGATTGTTGTGGAATGTTGCCAGCTCAAAGGAGTACGGATTTTCAGGCTCTTTACATCAACTTTACTACACAACAATGTAAAAAGAGCTTCTAGCTGTCGTTTTTACACTCAAATTTTTTTGACCTTACTTGATCTTGTCACGCATTACTGTGTACACGACCATGCTAGGCTTCGATATCTCTTCTCTAAATAAGACGCTAAATCCCGTTTGATTCATTGAATCCTTTTACTACAAGAGTTTGATCTTACAATCAAGGACAAAAAAGGATCCGATAATGTCATAGCCGATCACTTATCTCATCTTCCTAACGCACCATCTTCTTTGCCAATTAATGAAAACTTCCCCGATGAATATCTTATTTCAATTACTTTCGATCTATTGTACGCTGATATAGTGAACTACTTAGTCACTAAAAAACTCCCTCATCTTGGTCCAAATAGGACAAATACAAACTCTTGTTCTAAGTGAAATATTTCTATTGGGACGATTAATACTTGTTCAAATATTTCCCTGACCAAACCATCCGATGTTGCATTACGGATGATGAGATCAGGAGTGTTCTTTTATTTTTCCACGATCAAGCTTGCGATGGACATTTCGATCCTTGAAAAACTGCGGAAAAGGTGCTTCAGTGTGGTTTCTATTGGCCTTCTCTTTTTAAAAACTCATTCAAATTTAGCAAAACTTGCGATCGATGTCAAATGCTTGGACGAATTTATTGATGAGATATGATACCTCTAAACCCCATTCTTACGATCGAAATCTTTGATGTTTGGGGTATCGACTTTATGGGACCTTTTTCCAATTCTTTTGGAAACTTGTATATCCTTCTCGCTGTCGATTATGTCTCAAAATGGGTCGAAGTCGTTCCTTGCAAAACCAACGACCATAGAATTTTGTGAAATTTCTCAAGGAAAACATCTTTTCGAGGTTCGAAACACTATGCACAATAATCAGCGATAACAGAACCCATTTTTGCAATCAATCTTTTGAAACATTAATGAAGAAATACTCGATAACTCACAAGTTATCCACTCCATATCATCCTTAAACTTGTGGGCAAGTTGAAGTTTCAAATCGTCAAATAAAACAAATCTTGGAGAAAACTGTCAATAAAAATCGAAAAGATTGGTCTCAGAAATTGACCGACGTGCTTTGCGCTTACCATACTGCTTTTAAAACTAACCTCGGGATGTCCCCATTTCATTCAGTTTACGGTAAAGCTTGCCATTTACCCATTGAAATCGAACACAAAGCGTTGTGGGCAATAAAGAACTTAAACTTTGATCTTGATAAAGCTAGCGAAAATCGAAAACTACAACTCAACGAACTACAAGAACTTATGAACGAGGCATATGTAAATGAAAAAATTTACAAAGAAAGAAAAATATATTTGCATGACAAGTTAATCCTAAGGAAAACATTTTCGCTTAACCAGAAAGTTTTTTTATATGACTCAAGACTTCATTTGTTCCCTAGGATACTTAAATCGGGATGGACCGTACTTTTTATGGTACGAGCTGTTTTTTCACAATAAAAAATTATGTGTGGGGGGAGTCTCATTTTTTTAAAGTCTCATGGCATTTTTGAATTTTCATTTTCTTTTAGCTCAAAAAAAATCTCAAAATTTCCAAACCTCAAAAACATTTTCTTTTCAGCATTTTGATTTATTTTTGAAGAAACGCTATAGGATAAGTATAAGTTTTGGTTTATAAATTGAATTTTTTCAAAATTTATTTGCCTTAACAAAAATAAAAATGAAGTTTGGTTACAAATAACAATGGTTTAACTAGCATATAGGAAGATTCATATGTGTTAATTATGAAATATTTTCTAAATGAAAATCATTGTTTAAAAGTGGTAAATTTAAAGTGAAGGATATAACATTTTTGTCTTCTAAGTTAAATGGCGTTAAGATGATTTTGCAAAACTCTCGCTTTTCAAAAAAAATATAGAAAATAAACATAAAAATATATAAGTAATTTCTTTTGTATATATGTGACAACCCGGAATTTCCGAGCAATATCAATTTAATAATCTGCATTAAAAATTGAATTGATTTGATATATTTTTGTTAATTAAATCTGAATTGATACTTTTCTTTTAATAAATATCTAATTGGTAAATTTTATCTGTTAAAAATTAATTGAATTGTTTTCTATTTATATATGTATATATTTGTATACATTGTAAATAGATGAGATTTGTTTTAAAGTTTAACTAATAAATTATGTTTCAAATGCTAATATACATTTTAGTGAATTGGAAATTGTGATTTATTTAATATAAACTTTTCAAGGAAAATTAAATAAATAAATAAAGGGTTTTAAATACATAGGATAAATGCTTACATAGTTTGAAACTTATTTTAACTTAAGTTTAGATTTAGATTTATTAACAAAAATATTTGTTTTCTTTTCTTTTTAGTATAGCTTGATTAAAATATGGATTTAAAAGTATATATGAGTTTTAATATAATTTTGTCAAACAATACTCTAATATATATTATAAAATATGTAGTTTATGTAAAAAGATGATTTATTTTATCTATCATTTCAAATTGATAAATGAGTTACTTTTAAATAATATTAATAAATAAAAATACAAGACTACAAGATAAATTGGAAAAAAATATAAGTAAGTACATTGGTTAAATTATAATAACATAACAACTATAAAGTTCATTTAGTTTTCAAACAACAAAATAAAAGAAATAACATTCATAAACATTTCAAAATATAATAACAAGTCAACAATTAATCTAGAAACAATTAAATTTTCAAGTTTGTGAACAATCATAAGAAAAATTGTAGTGTGATAGGCATGAACATGAAGCAAATGACAGTAACAAAGAATCTTCAGGTTGAATATGTGTACAGGCCGAAATAAATAAAACAAAAACTCCTATACAAAATGTTTAGGTCAGCAAAGTATTATAGTGTAAACCCAAATGAATACATTCAGTACAAACAAAGCCTGCAAATATCTTTGTAAATGTATGTGTCAGCCAATACAAATTAGTGTATACTAATTCAAAGACATAAACATTTATTAGCCACCTTTATATCTGAAACAAAAAAAATCTTCTAGCCGAAATACTCAAAGCATCTCAGGTTTTAGTACATATAAAAAAAAATATAGCAAGATATTATGCCAAGCTGAAGCTTGTTCCAGAAGACATTATGTTCAAAGTTATAAATGTTTGTTTACATCATTTCTTATCCTTTAGCTCATTTGAACTGCAAAAGAAAAAGAAAAAAATAAAACAAAACCTTATATTCTCAAGCTCAAACAAAATTCAGAAAGCAAAAAGGAAGTTTACAGGAATTCAACACTTTAACTGCAGGTTGTTTCATTATCAAACTAGCCTCTGTTCTTTCACATATCTGGTGAGTAACTCCACTTTTAAAAGGAATTTAAAGTATAAATTAGTTTGAATGTTATTGCAGTGATGAATATTGTATTGAAAAGTATGGTTGCGTGTTTATATTTTTGAATTCCTGAAGTATGATGTGTGCAGGTATTTGAACTTTTGTACTTTCTCTGTTTCCAGTTTTGTTCATTTAAATTGAAATTCTTTAATTAATCTTTGTTTAGCGTTATGATTGAAATGAAATCTGTAAGTTTCATTTCAAACATTAGTTTAGGATTTTACTTAAATCAAAGTAATAAATATATGACTCTGGAAACTGAAAAAGAAAAAAAAGAACTGAGCATCTCAATAATAGCAAAAATTCGAACATCTTGATTCATAAATTCAGGTACATGGATCAAATCGTTGAACCAAACTATGATTTTTAAAATGAATATGGTGATTTTTAGCGGAGGGAGTGAGGTGCAGTTCGAGTTCGTCCATTTTGAGCATTTTGAGTGGCCGTGGACTATCGTGTTGATCGGGGAGGTCGAGATTGGAACTGGAGATGCGGGGGTGATCGTGGGGTCTGGGAAAAATGTTCGGAGGTTAATGTAAGCCATGTGGTGGCGGCGGGAGACGTTCTAACGCTGGTAACCTAGTTTTAAGGTACCGGGTTTCTTTTGCTTGTTCATCACCGTTGATGGACCGAGTGCCACACGGTTTTGAGGGAAGGTAAAGGGGAGGTGGACGAGGCTACGGCAGGAGTTTCACTTGATCCGGTGGTTGCTGTGGTGAGTTCGAAGCTTTTCCAGGTTGCGTCCTGGTCCTTGTGTCGAGCTTGAATGCTCGATTTTGCTGTGTTGTTTTTTTTCATCGTTTTGATGATGGAAAGTGAAGGTATAGATCACTGTCGACCTATCGGAGGCAGTCTCAGTGATCGGAGCATCACCATGGAGTGGTGCACGTGCACGCGACATCATCAGTACTAGGTGATGTTGAATTGGGAAGAAGTGGGTTCAGGAAGAGTGTACTCGGGTATTTGTTCGAAGACTTTGGGGTTGGTCTCGAAGTAATAGGGAAAAGTCTGGTTTTGTTTTGGTTGTTGCACGCCTGGGGAAAACTCGAAGTAGGTTGCTGTTTTCTCGGGGAACTTCGTGGGTATACTCGAAGTAAACTAGAGGGGAGGGGGGAGGGGGGGCTCGGGCTGTAGTATTCAGGTTTTTTTAACCTGTAACTGTTTTTAACAGTTTTGAGATTTTTGTTTTAAATTTAATCAGAGTCAAGTCTAGTTCAAAATCAAGTTTAAATAGTGAATTTAAGTTAGTTTTAAAAGAGAGTTGGAAATAATAAAATTTCAAAATTTAAATTTTTTAATAACTTAAAAGTGGTTAATAATTAAAGTATTTTCAAACAAGAGTTGAGTTCAAATGAAATTTAAACTGTTAAGAAACGATTGAAACAAGTTAATTCAAAAATTGAAATCAGGACTTAGATATGAAATTCTAGATTTGAAACTAAAATAAAGTTTTATGATTTAAATTGATTCAAATAAGTTTTAATGCTATTAAATATATAAGTTTAAAAGGGTTTTGGAAAAAATTAGTTTTAAAACTTTATTAAGGATAAATTGGGATTTATTTAGAAAGTAAATTGAAATAAATGTTTAAACATATTGGAAGTGAAAATTTAGTCGATAATAAGACAGATTACTTTAAGTGATGAACATTTAGAATTTATATGCATTAACCTTTAACTTAATTAAGTATGAATAATTAATGATTGATATTATTTAAATTAGTAATTATGAATTTAAATGTATTAATCAAAGTTGAATAATGAATTAAGAAATTAATATGTGATTAAGAACCATAGATTAGATTTTTTTATTTAAATTAATAAATTCTATAGTTAATCAAACTTATAATTAATAATGATTAATACAAGTTAATTATTATAGAAGAAATAATTAAATAAGTGTTAATGAAGATCATTAACTGGATTATTTTATAATTAATTAATGTAATTGATTTTTAATAAATTAATTGGATTAATTAATTCAATAATAATCATTGTAATTGTAATTATTTATTTGGAAAGTAATTAGAAATTAATTACTTATTAATTGTGTAAATTGATTTAATTTGAGTTAATTAATTTAGTTTAATTAACTGATATTTTGGAAGTAAATTACTTAGTGAAGTAATTGATGAAATCATTGGATGATGGGAAATGGAAGTAATTGGAATATAATTACTTGAAATTAAGCAAGGGATTAAGCTTGTTATTGAGAAGTAATTAATTAAGAACGATTAATTACTATATGTTATTAATCAAGAGGGTTAATATTTGTGTTTTGAAGATTTGTATTCTTAATATAATTAACAAATGAGAATGTAATTAGAAATCATTAATTAATATAATTAATGATGGGATTAGAGATAGATTTATTTGAGAATCATAAATCAATAAGATGATTAATCGGTAATAAATCTATATAAATGAAATTAATTAATGGATTTATTCAAGTTTAATTTCTGTAAATAAATTAAGGAAAACTACTGGAATGCAGCAAAGGATATTTAAATCAAAGATGATTAATTTGAATATATAAGTAATTGATGATAAGATTAAATTAAGTTAATTAATTTAAGAAATCATTTGATGATTTGGTATGTGTGATCACATAGTGAAATTAATGGAGTATAATTACTTAGAAAAGTGATTAGATGATAATTACTTGATGAAATTCATAAAAGATGATTTGTAAGTGAAGTAATTTGGGTAATTCCTTTTGAAATTAATCAAAGGATTAATTTATGGAAATAATTAATCGTGGGATGATTAATAAGTAATTAAGGGAAGTTACTTACTGGTTTGTTATTAATCGAGGGTGATTAATAATTATGTTTAAATAAAGATTTAATCACTTAATGTAATTAAATTAAATAAAGCAATTTAACATAAATGGAAGACCATTAATTAATATAATTAATGATGAAATTAAGAATTGTTAATTAAGGAATAACTAATGGGGAGTAATTAAATGTTAACTGCTATACATGATTTAGAATAATCCATGTGAGAAATTAATTACTTCTTGTAATTAGAGAATGATTAATTAATTTGATTTATAATTAATTAATGGTTGTGAGAGCAGGATTTATGAAATGAGTAAATAATTTTATCAATTTTAAATAAATTAAAAATAGAAGTAGTTAATTTAATTCATTTTAAATTAATTATAGATTGTGATTCATAAATCATTGCTTATGGATGATATTGATATTTCATTGTTTGATTGTGATCTCAGAGATGAATGGATAATATCTATGTGATATGGATGTATGGTTTAAGTATGATAATATTTAATTATCTGTTTGGATGATGATATTAATTATCTGTTTATGATTATAATGTGATCATCTATTATGAGATGTGAATTATCTATCTGTGTATATTAATGATATTTAATTGACTGTTAAGACTAAATAGACAACTTGGCCTTAAAAGACACGTTTTGGATTTCGATGAGACCGGGATCGATTTTCCTTATTTGGAACATCCGAAAACCACATCGATTCTAAATTAACGATAAGTCATGAATCTGAAGTGAAGATGAAGATTCAGAATGCAAGGATTATCGTTGTTAACTCTGAGGGTGATTCCAAAACGAGTGTAACGAGATGATGCCTTCGGTTTCGTTCGAACCCAGAACGAACTTGTATGGATTGAATGCTTTCAACACATCGTCAGGTGGACGATGAGCATTCTAAGAGATATGTTCTATAAAGGTAATCGTAACCTCAAGCCTCATCAACCGGGAATGGCTAAAACATGGGAGATGCAGCAAGGTTAGGTGGGTCATGCCCAAGCAGGACAAGGATATTCCCTTGTCTAGATGTCCCTTTTTATTCGGCTATGTGGCCAGTTGGTCTGCAGCCAACTGCGGGGTTATCTTGTTCGGGACTGTTCAGTAAGGAATGGTTCCGGCCTTGTGTTGCAGGGGGTCGGGAGTGATCCTCGGTACGTTGATCTAGGCCACGTACTGTGACGGGCGGTACCCCAGTAGCCCTGCCATTGTATGGAATCCACAATCCAATAAGTGCCAACGGTTTTGATTGTATTACCCACTTTTGTGGCTAGTAGCTGGAATTTAATGAATGTAACAATTTGGGCTATTTTCTATTTACTTGAAAACCCTAGACCTATTATAATATCACTGGATTTCCTATCAAATGTTTTGGTTAGCGTAAGGTAAATTTTTTTCCATGTTTATGTGTGGGAAGTCTTACGTGATACCTTATGTTTTCAAAGGATTTTGAAAATTAAGCAACTTTAACCTGTTACTCACACAGACCCATGTCTGACCCGGAGTTTATTTTGTTTTTCATAAACTCTCGGGTACCCAAATTTTTACGGGTAGCCAAGGGATTCAGGTTAGCTTTGACGAATTCTTAAGGAGCAATGGAGCAGGAGGCTTCAGCGTTGTAGATATATATATATATATATATATATATATATATATATATATATAGTTCCGCTGGGTTGGTATCTTTGAGTCATTTGTTTGAGCTGTTTTTGTATTTGTAACATCCCGTATTTTTGACCCGTGGAATTTGAACATTTAAATTCATTTTAAATATTGAATGTGGATTATAATTTGATTCTTGAAAATAAAAGACTTTGGTTGGGTTAGTGAAATTAGTCAAATTTCAAATACGTGAATTTAATTGGAAACTGAATAATACTAATTTAATATTAGAATTGGGGTAATTAGTAATTTTGAGTGTTAATAAGGGATAAAATTAGATTCTAAAATTTATTTTTGGTCTAATTGGATTGGAATTATAATGTGGGATAGTTGAAATGAAATTAGAAGTCGATAGGTTAAAATTTGGAGTTTTTATATTAATTTAATAAGAGAATTTAATATTATAAATTATTGCAATTAATCCGATTTTAGTCCGGAATGAGCCGGAATGATTTTTATTGTGCTTATAAATTTCATATGATTTATTGTAAAGTTGATAAAATTTTAAAAGTGAAGTTTCAACTGATTTCGTCAATTTTGAAAATCGCCGATTAAATAGACGAGTTAAAATAGCCTTCCGGGGCACAGTCTCGGAATTCGACGAAACTAGTTTCATTGGAACCGTAATAGTTATTTATTGTCGGATTTCAATTTTCGTAGCAATCGGAGTTGTCGTTTAACCCCGGCAGCTCGAAATGCATCGAAATCGTTTTAATCGATTTAATTTTAAATTGATCGTTTAATTCTGTAACTCACGCATACGACCGAATTAGCTTACGAAACCTATTCCATTATGTCCGGAATGCGAAAAAACCCTAGGAACGCCTGTTGATGCGTGAGAATTGGAGGTCGTTTGCATAAACTGTGAAATTGAGAAATTATATTAATTAAATATTATTAAATCATTTTATATATGTATTTTTTTTCCAAACCCTAGCTTTTCATTCAGGCCGCCGTTTCTATTCGTTCATGGCCGAAATTACATCCCCTTTCACCCCCCAATCCTCTCAATCCATCGATTTTCGTCGAATATCTTCAACTAGAGAATCAAGGGGAACTTCAAGATCTATGAAGTGAATGGTCGAGATGTGATTTGGCGAGGTGGATGGAGGGAAATTCGCTGCCGTTCATCTTGGTTTCGTTCGCGTTTTTCAACCTCATATGGAGGCCGAGCTTGGCCGCATCTTGGCCAAGGGTAGAGGGTGCAAGGGTCTTCGATGCAGTGGTGGCCGATCGTTGAATAATCGAGGGATGGAGGTGCGATTTCTAGCCCTAGGCCGTGTTTTTGGGTTCGGCAATTGCCTAATGCTCGCGTATGAGAGGGAGATAGAGAGAGCGGCTGTGATTTCATGTAGCAGATCCAACGGCGGTTGCATATAGGTTATAAGTTATATTAAAGAAAATTGTTTTAAATTTAGATGCAAACTTCAAAATTTAATATCTCGCTCGTGTGTTATCGGAATTTGACGAAACAGGAAGCGTTGGAATCGCAGAGACGAGTTCGAACGCTCGCCGAAACTCAAGGTGAGTTAACCTCACTCACATCTGGAATGTTAGCTGATTTAAATAGTTAATATTTAAATATCTGTGTGATTGATTGAAATATTTATTTATATCAGCCTGGATTGATATATTTATAGTGTTGTGCTAATATTTGTGGATGCAGGGAAAACAGGTTGGAGGGATCCAACTGGATTCCTCACAATGTAGTAATTATCTTTATAATTGATAATGATGCCTGTTTATATATTGTGATTGATAAATTTGGAATTTAATTATATTATGATGTTGTTGGATAAACTATAAACTTAGAGGTTTAATTATAAAGAAAATAAATTGGGTTTTAAAATAAATAAATAAATAAATAATCAAGAAATTGATAAATAAATAATCTAAGGGAATTAAAATTTGAAATCTATAAGGAATGAAATTTGAAAATTTGTAAATTTGGAGTGATAACGAGGAGAAACGTTATCAGTTGATAAATGTGAAATTAAATTTATGTTATTAAAATATAAACCTGAATTGAAATAAATTTGACAGAAATTGTGAGAAGGATTTCTGTGATGTTTAAGTGGAAATGAGTTACCTAGGAAAACCAAGTTCGAGTTTAAACTGATTTTATAAAAAGGAAGCTTTAAAAATTCAAGCTTGTTTAAAGGAGTGTTTGAAAATATTTATTTTCAAAAGTACCTATTATAAATTAGCAATAGTAAATTTTATAAATATCTTAATAATTATTTTTACAAATGGATTTGTTCAAAAGACTAGTTTTGAATTAAGTTATTGAAATTAGTATTAGTTTTTTTTAAAAAACTCTACTTATAAGTTTAGTTTAAACTAAAACCCTTATTTAAAATCAAGATTTATATCCTAATAAATGGTTTAACTTTAAATATTTTGAAACTATATTTTTAGTAAATAATTAGTAGTAAAGTTACATATTTTAAAGTATATTTCAGAATAAAGTATGTTTACTATCTAAATGTTTTGAACTTGGTTATATCCATTGGAAATTAAGGGAAAAGGATTTACCTTGTAAAGGAAGAATTTTGGAAAATGTTTTCAAATGAGCTTGGGAAATGTGAAATTTATATCTTTTAAAGATATTTGAGGCAAATAAATAATATGGGAATTATTTATTGTGTGATGGATGCTTATGGATGTTTATGAATATAAATTGATAGTTAAATCACCGACTATCAATATTGGACAACTGCGTTGATCGTTTCGAAGAGATCAGGATCGAGATTTATTTCTCGGAAACCACTTCGATCCGGTTTGTACGTTTCGTGCGAAAAACGTGTTCGGAGTCGAAGATGGAGCAGTGAAGTGCAAGGGCTAGTCGCTACTAATCCTGAGGATATTTCCAAAATGGATGTAGTAGGAGTAGTGCCTTCGGTTCCGTACGAACCCGGAACGGACTTGTATGGACGAATGCTTGCGAAACATCGTCAGGTGGACGATGGGCATTCTAAGTGAAAATGTTCTAAAGGTAACGCTTAGCCTCAAGCCTCATCAACCGGGAATGACTGAAAATCAGGGGATATGCAGCAAGGTTAGGTGGGTCATGCCCAAGCAGGACAAGATATTTCCCCTGTCTAGATGTCCCTTATATATTTCGGCTTAGTGGGTGGTTGGTCGCGCCAACCACGGGGTTTATCTTGTTCGGGACTATTCAGTAAGGAATGGTTCCGACCTTGTGTTGCAGGGGATGAAGGGAGTAATCCTCGATACGGTGATCTAGGCCCCGTACTGTGACAGGCGGTACCCCAGTGCCTAGTCATTGTTGGAAATCCATTTTCCCTACGAGCCTTGTACGAGTTTTGTTTGTATTACCCACTTTTGTGGCTAGTAGCTGGAATTTAATAGATGTAACAATTTCGGCTATTTTATAAGTATTTGTAAATAGACCCTATTATAATATCAGAGGATTTCTATAAAAAGTGTTTTAGCTATCGTAAGGTAAAAACCCGACATGTTTATTTGTGGCATGGTCTTACGAGATGCTTTTGTTTTCAAAGGATTTTTGAAACTTTAATAATCAAATTGGATGCATATTTAGTATCAGTTGGTATTCCAGACTGACTCGGGTGTTATTTCATTATAATGCTCGGGTCAGACCGAGTATTATATTCAGGATAGGTTGCTATGGAGCAGAAAAGGAGCTGGAGTCCGAGACGTATATATGTACTTATATATATATCCGCTGCTGTGATTATATGGTATGTCTGATTTGTGATTGTTGATGTATGAGATACTCTGATGATATGATGTATAAATCAGTGATAATTTTCATTTAGTGTAAAGTTCTATATTTACTATTATATTTTATTCCGCCGCGACTGTAAGATTCTGATATTGTTTAGCTTCTTCTTCTATCTCTTCTTCTTTAACCCTAATGGTTCGTAATTCTGTGCCACTTGAGTTAATAGAGGTAGAATAGTGTTGATTCAAGGGGTATGGATTTGCGGGCTGTCACACTTGGTATCAGAGCTTAGGTTGGCGACAACCTAGGCTTTGGTGGGGAAATTACTCATTAAATAGAGTCAATAGTACTCTAAAATGAGTTGAGTGTAATAATAGCTATGAGAGCGTACTTGTTAGTGGATATAAAATTGTTTTTTTATATACTGTGTTGATTTATCGGTTGATTGTTTATGAATTCTGGTCGGTGCGGGAAGTACAATCGTATCGATAGGGGTTTCTAAACCCTTAAACAAGATAAACCGACATAGTATTGTTTTTAACGTGGGTAAATGAAATAAGTTTACCCAAAATTATATTTTGATATAAAGGAATTTTCTGAAATTATTATATATATTTGTTTGTTTGGTTGTTAATACTGTAATCAAATATGAATCTAAAATTTGATTTAAATTTGAAATGAGATGATACTTAAACCAATGGGAATGTAAGATATTAATTGATCTACAACCAAACGGAATTGATTAAATATGATTCAAATAAGAAGAAGAAGTGAAATTAAAATTAAACCAGAATTTAAATCCCAGAAGTTTTGAAAAGAATTTTAAATAAAATAAAATAAAAGTTTGGAAATTTAAAATTCTGGGAAAGTTTGAAATGTTTGTTGAGATTTGAAGGTGTTTGAAGGCAATGTTGGAATATTGTTTTGGGAAATATTTTTAAATGGAAACTGTTTTGAAATGAATTTAGAAAAGTAAGAAGCATTGAACTCACTTCAGTCGCTGGAAAATAATCCTGATGATGCTGGCCACATCATTAGAATTCATTTTCGAGTTTCTAAAGTGATGGATTGCGTCCCTAGTACTTGATTATGGTATGGTTTGGATTTGTTGGGTATAACAGTTGTTTTGGAAAAATTCAAAATGGAGAAATTGTTTTGATACAACTAAGTTGTTTGGAAATCTGGAGATTTGATTGATATATCAAATAGTTATATATTTGATATATTTCAAAATGGTTTTGAAATAAAAATCGGGTAAATTTAAATTTTGGAAAATTATATTTAAATAATGTGTAAAAATTAAAATAAATTAACTATTGAATTAATTAAGTGAAGTTGATAATAATAAGAAGGATAGAATGAAAAATTTAATCTTGAAATTAAAATTAACGTAAGTGAATGGAAGTAAATGAAATTATTGAAATGAATGGAAAGTTGAATTTAGCTGGGATAAGTTAGATAAATTGGGTTTAGAATTAAGTTGGACTTAGAATTAAATGGATTTGGATTAAATTAAAATGTAAGTTGGCTTTGAAATTGTGGGTCATTGTGTAGTGGATTATACCCACAAGCTATTAAGTATTATACTTATAATCTGGAATTGTGAGTTAAAATGTGCAAAGGATTAAAGTGAAAGGAGATTTGTATCCCTAAGAATTCAGTAATACATATATATGTAAAATCTGAGATTGTGATTATAGGATGTAGATGGATTAAAATGAGCTATATGAGCTTTAAAATAAATAAGTTGGTGAACTTATATAAATAAGAATGAAATTATAATCAAAAATGGGAAATAGTTGGATGGTATGGTGAATTCAAACTTACTCTGAAATGAAATGTGAATTGAAATAAGGTAATGTGAGATATAAAGGAAATGAATGAACTTAAATTAGTAAACAAGTTTTGAACTTGTATATAGAGAATTAAAATTTTGATTCAATTGGATTTAACTTTGACTAAATGGAATTGAGTTGAATTGGATTTAATTAAAAACAAGATTCAATTGTGTTGTGAATAAATATGAATGGAATTAAATCCTTATTTAAAATAGTAAGGGAAAATGAAATGAATTCAAGATGGCTAAATAAATTTAGTTAATACTTGAATCTAAATTTGGAAAGACTTGAATTGAAAGAAATCTAATTTGCTGAAGGGATATTGTATGAATAAAAGTTTGACTCAACTAAATTAAAAAGGGTTATTTGAAGATGAATTTAGTATAAGCTTGATTAAATAAAGAAAATACTGGAATGAGTATAATTTTGGAAGCTTGTTAATAATTAAAAAAAAAAATAGAGATCCAACTGTAGCATGGGATTTAAGTTTGTGGTAACAAATAATGAGGTGTGAAATATTTTAAAATGGTTTCTTTGCTAAGAAAATAAGTCTAAAATGGATTTAATAAATAGGCAAAGTGCATTAAAGTTTGTTAATGAATTGGAATTTGATTTGGATGAGAATCAAATGAAAATAAAAAAAATTGATTTATAAGAAAATAATGGAGATATTGTATAGAAAGCTTATGCAAATTAAATAATTGTGATTAAGCTGAATAATGTGGTCTTGGATAAATTTGTTTAGATGCAGAAATTGAAATGCAAATGAAGAGAATTTTAATTAATTATTTGTGATGGAGTAAGCAAGTATGAATTAAAGTTGGGTGAGTTGTAAATAATATGGAATGTGATGTTATTAATTTAAACTTAAGCTGAATGTTTAAGCTAGTGGGATTAAAATTTGTAAAATGGTTTGATTTGGTAAGAATCAGTTAAGATGGAAATAAATTGAGATATTAAGGAATTGTAATCATTTAAGAGAATGATGAGATGGTTATTTTAAGCTTATGAAAATAGCTTTAAATGAAATTTGTTTGCAAAATAAAATTTGGATGCAAGCAAATGACTTTTAAAATTGTAATTGTGAGAAAGACATGATATATGAGTTGTAAATAAGATGGAATGATAAAAGTAAACTTAAGTTGAATAATGGATTTGAAATATGAAAAATCAAGACTTGGTTTTAAAAATAATAATATAATAAAAATAAAAATAATAATATAATAAAAATAAACTTAAGATGATTAATAAATTTGAAAAGTGAGAATAAGGATTGATTTAACAAATTGAAATGGAATAAGAATGCTTGGATTGTGAATTATGCAGAATTTGATAAATTAATATGAATCTAAGTGGGAATTAATTTTAAAATTATTATACGCTTAAGTAATGGGTGATTATATGAATAACATGTAGATTTGCAGTGTAAATTTGTTGAATCGTGGTAAATGAAGATAAATAGTTTAAAGTAAGCAAATAATTGGTTTTTGAATTAATGGGATGGATTGAAATGTTATTAAGTAATTTTTTGCATCAGAATGAAAATGCAATTATAAAAGAAATGAAAATGTTTCAAAATTGAAAATAAAATTGGTTTGTAAAGCAACCTGGGATTGAAATGGAATAGATTGATGTTAGTAAAGCACATGTTAATCATATTGAATTAAAAATGAAGTTTATATTTGAATAAGAAATTAAAGTGATTGAAATCTTTGGATTGTTGAAATAAATATGGTTAACATTGTTAAACTATGAAGTTTGAGTTTGTAAAGAGGATTTTAAATGATGTCGAAATTGTGAATTTGTGTATAAAGGGGGTTGCATGCATAATTATGAAGTTGCTTGGTTTGGCTATACAATGGATATGTTGGCTTACATTATATCGAAAATGTTGTTATAATGTTCAAATCTTTGAAAACTAATGTGTTGTTGAGTATAGTATAGGTGCGGGAGGCGTTCAAGAGAGTTGGAGCGCGTATTTGAGTTATATTAGGTGTTTGGTATTAAAATTTGCTAAAAAGGTATGCCTACGCAAATATAATTAGGAAATGATATATATATATATATATATATATATATATATATATTGTGATATATTTTGGTTTCCGACCGTGTGGGTCGATGTATATATATTTGTGTATATAGCGATATCGCGAAAGCTCCTCCGTACAGGGGAGGCTCTGCCAAAATTTTCCGGAAATTTTGGGAGTTAGAAATTTTTTGGGATTTTGGGAAAATTTGTAATTAACTTGGAAAGTTACAAGTTAAAATTAAAGCTTTAGAATAAGTACAACAAATGAGTTTGGGGACTTAACTAAAGAATTTTGGGAAAGTAAATATAAGCTTTTAACTAAGCAAATTGGGTAATTAAATGAGTGGAAGGGTATTTTCTACCCTAGCAAATTTCGGGGACGAAATTTTTATAAGGGGGGAGAAATGTAACATCCCGTATTTTTGACCCATGGAATTTGAACATTTAAATTCATTTTAAATATTGAATGTGGATTATAATTTGATTCTTGAAAATAAAAGACTTTGGTTGGGTTAGTGAAATTAGTCAAATTTCAAATACGTGAATTTAATTGGAAACTGAATAATACTAATTTAATATTAGAATTGGGGTAATTAGTAATTTTGAGTGTTAATAAGGGATAAAATTAGATTCTAAAATTTATTTTTGGTCTAATTGGATTGGAATTATAATGTGGGATAGTTGAAATGAAATTAGAAGTCGATAGGTTAAAATTTGGAGTTTTTATATTAATTTAATAAGAGAATTTAATATTATAAAATATTGCAATTAATCCGATTTTAGTCCGGAATGAGCCGGAATGATTTTTATTGTGCTTATAAATTTCATATGATTTATTGTTAAGTTGATAAAATTTTAAAAGTGAAGTTTCAACTGATTTCGTCAATTTTGAAAATCGCCGATTAAATAGACGAGTTAAAATAGCCTTCCGGGGAACAGTCTCGGAATTCGACGAAACCAGTTTCATTGGATCCGTAATAGTTAGTTATTATCGGATTTCAATTTTCGTAGCAATCGGAGTTGTCGTTTAACCCCGGCAGCTCGAAACGCATCGAAATCGTTTTAATCGATTTAATTTTAAATTGATCGTTTAATTCTGTAACTCACGCATACGACCGAATTAGCTTACGAAACCTATTCCATTGTGTCCGGAATGCAGAAAAACCCAAGGAACGCCTGTTGATGCATGAGAATTGGAGGTATTGCATAAACTGTCGAATTGAGAAATTATATTAATTAAATATTATTAAATCATTTTATATATGTATTTTTTTTCCAAACCCTAGCTTTTCATTCAGGCCACCGTTTCTATTCGTTCACGGCCGAAATTACATCCCCTTTCATCCCCCAATCCTCTCAATCCATCGATTTTCGTCGAATATCTTCAACTAGAGAATCGAGGGGAACTTCAAGATCTATGAAGTGAACGGTCGAGATGTGATTTGGCGAGGTGAATGGAGGGAAATTCGCTGCCATTCATCTTGGTTTCATTCGCGTTTTTCAACCTCATATGGAGGCCGAGCTTGGCCGCATCTTGGCCAAGGGTAGAGGGAGCAAGGGTCTTCGATGCAGTGGTGGCCGATCGTTGAATAATCGAGGGATGGAGGTGCGATTTCTAGCCCTACGCCGTGTTTTTGGGTTCGGCAATTGCCTGATGCTCGCGTATGAGAGGGAGATAGAGAGAGCGGCTGTGATTTCATGTAGCAGATCCTACGGCGATTGCATATAGGTTATAAGTTATATTAAAGAAAATTGTTTTAAATTTAGATGCAAACTTCAAAATTTAATATCTCGCTCGTGTGTTATCGGAATTTAACGAAACAGGAAACGTTGGAATCGCAGAGACGAGTGCTACAAGATAGTGCAGATCCGGATTCATTTCGGGCAAGTA
This sequence comes from Allium cepa, assembly GCA_030765085.1. Taxonomy (NCBI): domain Eukaryota; kingdom Viridiplantae; phylum Streptophyta; class Magnoliopsida; order Asparagales; family Amaryllidaceae; genus Allium; species Allium cepa. The sequence continues at coordinate 541,265,739 of CM060939.1, forward strand.
GAAGTTTGAGTTAAGTCGAACGTCGTTCGGTTTAATTTAAACTTCGAATGCTCGCCGAAACTCAAGGTGAGTTAACCTCACGCACGTCTGGAATGTTAGCTGATTTAAATAGTTAATATTTAAATATATGTGTGATTAATTGAAATATTTATTTATATCAGCCTGGATTGATATATTTATAGTGTTGTGCTAATATTTGTGGATGTAGGGAAAACAGGTTGGAGGGATCCAACTGGATTCCTCACAATGTAGTAATTATAATTGATAATAATGCCTGTTTATATATTGTCATTGATAAATTTGGAATTTAATTATATTATGATGTTGTTGGATAAACTATAAACTTAGAGGGTTAATTATAAAGAAAATAAATTGGGTTTTAAAATAAATAAATAAATAAATAATCAAGAAATTGATAAATAAAGAATTTAAGGGAAATAAAATTTGAAATCTATAAGGAATGAAAATTGAAAATTTGTAAATTTGGAATGATAACGAGGAGAAACGTTATCAGTTGATAAATGTGAAATTAAATTTATGTTATTAAAATATAAACCTGAATTGAAATAAATTTGACAGAAATTGTGAGAAGGATTTCTGTGATGTTTAAGTGGAAATGAGTTCCCTAGGAAAACCAAGTTCGAGTTTAAACTGATTTTATAAAAAGGAAGCTTTAAAAATTCAAGCTTGTTTAAAGGAGTGTTTGAAAATATTTATTTTCAAAAGTACCTATTATAAATTAGAAATAGTAAATTTTATAAATATCTTAATAATTATTTTTACAAATGGATTTGTTCAAAAGACTAGTTTTGAATTAAGTTATTGAAATTAGTATTAGTTTTTTTCAAAAAACTCTACTTATAAGTTTAGTTTAAACTAAAAACCTTATTTAAAATCAAGATTTATATCCTAATAAATGGTTTAACTTTAAATATTTTGAAACTATATTTTTAGTAAATAATTAGTAGTAAAGTTACATATTTTAAAGTATATTTCAGAATAAAGTATGTTTACTATCTAAATGTTTTGAACTTGGTTATTTGCAATGGAAATTAAGGGTAAAGGATTTACCTTGTAAAGGAAGAATTTTGGAAAAAATTTTCAAATGAGCTTGGGAAATGTGAAATTTATATCTTTTAAAGATATTTGAGGCAAATAAATAATATGGGAATTATTTATTGTGTGATGGATGCTTATGGATGTTTATGAATATAAATTGATAGTTAAATCACCGACTATCAATATTGGACAACTGCGTTGATCGTTTCGAAGAGACCGGGATCGAGATTTATTTCTCGGAAACCACTTCGATCCGGTTTGTACGTTTCGTGCGAAAAACGTGTTCGGAGTCGAAGATGGAGCGGTGAAGTGCAAGGGCTAGTCGCTACTAATCCTGAGGATATTTCCAAAATGGATGTAGTAGGAGTAGTGCCTTCGGTTCCGTTCGAACCCGGGACGGACTTGTATGGACGAATGCTTGCGAAACATCGTCAGGTGGACGACGGGCATTCTAAGTGAAAATGTTCTAAAGGTAATTCTTAGCCTCAAGCCTCATCAACCGGGAATGACTGAAAATCAGGGGATATGCAGCAAGGTTAGGTGGGTCATGCCCAAGCAGGACAAGATATTTCCCCTGTCTAGATGTCCCTTATATATTTCGGCTTAGTGGGTAGTTGGTCGCGCCAACCACGGGGTTTATCTTGTTCGGGACTGTTCAGCAAGGATTGGTTCCGGTCTTGTGTTGCAGGGGATGAAGGGAGTAATCCTCGGTACGGTGATCTAGGCCCCGTACTGTGACAAGGCGGTACCCCAGTGCCTAGTCATTGTTGGAAATCCATTTTCCCTACGAGCCTTGTACGAGTTTTGTTTGTATTACCCATTTTTGTGGCTAGTAGCTGGAATTTAATAGATGTAACAATTTCGGCTATTTTATAAGTATTTGTAAATAGACCCTATTATAATATCAGAGGATTTCTATAAAAAGTGTTTTAGCTATCATAAGGTAAAAACCCGACATGTTTATTTATGGCGTGATCTTACGAGATGCTTTTGTTTTCAAAGGATTTTTGAAACTTTAATAATCAAATTGGATGCATATTTAGTATCAGCTGGTATTCCAGACTGACTCGGGTGTTATTTCATTATAATGCTCGGGTCAGACCGAGTATTATATTCAGGATAGGTTGCTATGGAGCAGGAGAGGAGCTGGAGTCCGAGACGTATATATGTACTTATATATATATATATATATATATATATATATATCCTCTGCTGTGATTATATGGTATGTCTGATTTGTGATTGTTGATGTATGAGATACTCTGATGACATGATGTATAAATCAGTGATAATTTTCATTTAGTGTAAAGTTCTATATTTACTATTATATTTTGTTCCGCTGCGACTGTGAGATTCTGATATTGTTTAGCTTCTTCTTCTATCTCTTCTTCTTTAACCCTAATGGTTCGTAATTCTGTGCCACTTGAGTTAATAGAGGTAGAATAGTGTTGATTCAAGGGGTACGGATTTGCGGGCTGTCACAGTATTGAGGTGTATTAACTAGACAGGTGTTTATAACTGTCTAGTATGTGATGTACTATATGTATCACCTTGATTGATGTTATATATTATGTAAATACTTATGTGATTAATATAATTTATTCGTTCCGCTGTGAGATTCTGATGTTGTTGTTCTTTCTTTGTATCTTTTCTATTTTCTCACCCTTTTCTTTCTTTATTAACGATACGTCTTCCTGGGCGTCAGGAAGTCGGGTCGTTACAGTGGTATCAGAGCGCTAGGTTGAGTGAATACCTAGGCTCTTGAGTGATTTCTTACCTAAGAGAGCATATTTGTAATTTTGATATATATATATATATATATATATATATATTCATCTCTATCTATTTGTTGGATTACCTGTTCGGGTTTTGCAATATAAGAATAAGGGTAGATTGGGTAGTGGTGTGTGTAACATGACTACCTGTGGTTAGAAGTATATTTGACGAGACCGTAGACCTAATGCCGTCTCGAGTAAATTTGTGATGTAAGGATTTCACAAAATCTCTGGAGGAAACCTGCTAAGATTTGGAGTCCATTTTGTCGTACAAGTTTGGATGAGTAGAAATTGGATTTTTGTCAGTTGAGCAGAAGCTAGAAATATTATTTTGGAACCTCAAGAAGTAGTAGTTGTGTGTGAGATGCAGTAGCGATGGATTGTTTCCGAAGAAGTTATCAAAGATCTTTGGATAGGGAAGTGTGTCTGCATTAGTTTTGGGGATAAGTTCAGCTGAATGTTGCGTTTGGCTTTGAGGCCCGAGTTTTTCGAGGAATTTTGGATTAAGGAGTTTTTGGCATCAGTAGCAGTGTTGCAGCTCAGATTGTTCTGTCGGCATGCGAGGAGGTCATTTGTCAGCAGTTCTTTAGAGGTGAAGTTTAGAGGCAGTTTTGTGGATCCATTTCTTCAATGGATTGGCTAGATAAGCTTAAGCTGTTCAGATTGGTAAGGAGAGAACAGTTTTCTTTGTATATTAGCCTGGGTTAATCGCAAAAGTGACTTGCGATAGTTATGTATTCTCTGGGATGGCAGAAAATTTTCCTGAATATCTTTGAAGCAGTCAGTGGTTTGCCTTACATCTGAGGAGTTGAGTTTGGTATCGACTGGATTTCAGAAGTAGTGCCGATGGTTCAGCCTAGTAGTAGAATGGTTTCTGGAGAGAGGATTTGGTAAAGCGGCTCAGGTTTTGGAGGAACTTCTGAATTTTATTTTAGATCTGTTGAACCATATTTTTATAATGTGTTGTCTAGTTTATGCTTATGTGTATCATCAGCATTTTCATCTACCCCAGATCAGAATTGTGCAGCGGAAGCAGTTGGGAGTGCATTTGTTTTTCTTTTCTGGAAAAGAGAAGCTGTTTTCTACTGAGGATAGCAAAGGTTGTGTTCTTGGTTTTGGTTGGTTTTGAGAAAATCTGTAACGACCCAGAATTTTATTTAATTAAAATTTGAATATTTAATTAATTTTAAAATATTAATAAGTGAATTTATAAGTCAAATAAATTTTAATTCGAATAATTGGATTTAATTGAATAATTAAATCGATAATTTAATATGTGAAATTATGGGAATAATTGAAAATTGAGTTAAATACGATTGAAAATGATTTGGAAAATTTTATTTTATCATATTGAAGTTAGAATGATATTTTAGAACTTTTAAAATCGAATTTAAAGTTAATTTGTGAAAATTGAATATTTTAATATTAAAATCGACTAGTGAAAATAGTCAATTTTTGAACAGTCTCAGAATTGAATGAAACTAGTTCCATTGGATCCGTAATAGTTAGTTATTGTCGGATTTCAATTTTCGTGTCAATCGGAGTTGTCGTTTGATCGTGGCAGCTCGAAACGCATCGAAATTATTTTTAATTTTAATTTAGCGAGTTAAAATAGTCATTTTTCAAAAAGTCTCGGATTTCGACGAAACCAGTTTCATCGGATCCATAATGTGATATTATTGTAAGGTTTCAAATTTCGTGTCAATTGGATTTACCGTTTGTCCGGTACGAATTAAAACGCCTAGAAATCGATTTAAATCGGTTTAATTTAAATTGAACGTTTATAGCCATAGCTCGCACAGATATCCGAATTAGCTTCCGAAACCTGTTCCATTGTGTCCGGAACGTGGGGTAAACCCTAGAAACGCTGGTTACGGCGCGTAAATCGGAGTTCGGAATTTCCGGGATGAATAGTGTTCGATATTTTCTTATAAATAGCCACCATTCTAAAAAAAAAAAAGAAAAAAAAAGAAAAACCCTAATTTGTTTCTACAGCCGCCACCCCCACTGTCAACGGCCAGAAACACGCAACCTTCCTCCTCCTTTTTCTCGAAATCCACACATTAATATCGAAAACTTCCAACTAGAAAGTGGTAGAGCACATCGAGATCGACGTATTCAACGGGTATGATCGCGAATGGAGTTATAAATTGTGAGATATGGGGGGCCGTTCGTGACATGTTGCGCACGCAACCCTAGGCGCATAGGGTGGCCGAGTGTCACATGGTGGCAGGCGTGGGTAGAGGGGGTCGTGCTCTTCGTGATGGCATCTCCTGATCGACATGTAGTTGTGTATTTTGCTCGTGAAATTTAAACCTAATTTCCCTTTGAATGGGTTTGTGGTGCGGCCTATACGTGAAAGAGAAGAGGAAGGAGAAGATGGGGGGGGGGGGACGGCCAGATCTGATGCAAGAAGAAATGGACGGTGGATGCAGGTTTAGGTTATAAAATTTTAATTTATGTTGTAAATTTATTAAGTAAAAATCATGCAAACTTCAAAAATTCATATCTTTTTCATACGAGGTCGAAAACGCGCGAAACCAGTTGCGTTGGAATCGTATGGACGAGCACTACGCGATGGAACTGGATTGGAGTCGTTTGGAGTTAGTGAGAATTTTGGGTAAAATTAAACGTCCGTTTAATTTTATTCGAAATAAATCGCTAAAACGGAATTTAAAATCAAGGTGAGAACTTCTCACTCAATCGAATCAGTTTCGATTTTATTTTAAATAGTTAGATTTAAAATATTTGAATGCATGTTTGAATGATGATTGATATCTATTGATTGTTAAAATAGACATTATGCGCCGTTAGTAAGCGGATGTTATTTATTAAAAACATATACCGCGAATATTTCATAAACAGTGAAATTGGTATTATATATAATAGCAATATATATATATTGGCATATGTATATATTGGAGTTATTGATTCCCCGCATTTTTTGTTTAGCGGATGAGACCCTATTGCGCCGTCTATTAAGCGGATAATATTTTAAATCCCATATACCGCGATAATTTCGTACTGGAGCGAAATTGGTATTGTGCTAATGTTTGTGAATGCAGGAAAACAGGTTGGAGGGATCCAACTGGATTCCTCAACAGTATTTATTTGATTTCAGATATTTTGATATTTGATTGATTATCATATCGATATATGATATCGTTGTTGTCGTGATTGACTATTTGATATGTAGCATCATTGGACCAAGTTTTGGAATTTTAAAATAATGTATAAAGTGATTTTTGAAAATATACTATATGTTTGGAATTTGATCTATTTTAAATAAATAAACGTTATAATTTTTAAAGTTATAAAAATTATGATTTTTGAGAAAAATAGTTAAAAACTGAATTTTGAGAATATGATGCTAATGATTTTATAAAATAGTTTAAATGGGATTTTTGAATTTATTGTAAAAAAGTTTGAATATAGGATTTATAAAATTTAATTATTTTATGAATCGAAATGGTGAAATAACAAAGGAGATTAAGGATGTTTTAAAATAATAGTATAAATTGATTTTATAAAGGATTTATAAATTGATATTTATAAATTAAAACCTTGGAATTATAAAACGAGTTTTTAAAAGTGTTTGAATGAAGTGAAAATGAATTTCATAATTGAATGGAATTTATAGAATTTTAAACAGTGAAGTTATAAATGGAATTTTATAAACAGTAGGTTTATAAAATTTATAAAGTCATTAAAAGAATGGTTTTGGATAAATAATTGAATCTTATAAGTTATAAGATTTATGATTATGAAGTTCAAAGGAACGATTTTTGTGAACGAATAAATTATAGGTATTTAACTTATAATATGAACCTTTGTTTTATAATTGAGTTATAGATCGAATAGGTTAATAAAGGAATTTATAAAAGGAAGTTGTTATAAATAATTAGAAATGGAATTTATAAACGTTGTTTTATAAATTCACAAACGACTTATTTTGATAAGTAAATTGTTGAAACCTATTAATGGAGTTATATCCACATTTTTGACTGTGAATAATACTTTAAAATAAAATGTATAAAAGGATGAAAAAATTGTTAACGTAGTATATTCACGTTTTTGAATAGTGAATAATATGTTAAAGAAAATGTTTAGAATGTGATATTTTAAATAGAATTAAAACGATCTAACGATGTTTTAAAATGTGTTGAGATTCGAAACCATAGATTTCAACATTTATTGTTGAAATAGACGTTTTCGAAAAATAGAAGGAAATAATGGACTATAACACTGTTGTTATAGTAAATGATTTCCGAAAGGAAATGTTTTGGATAGTATTGGGATTTATATATCTATTTTAATTTCGAATCGCTATACTAGTGATTTTTGGGTTGTCGTAACAATGTTTTACGCAACATTCGTTTTGGCCCAAATAAATATGTTTAAGAGAATGATTTCCTTAAAGAATGAAATATATACTTAATCTCGATTTAAGTATATTGAATATTTTTCAAGTGTTGAAAATAAATAAAATTTGTGAATTACTTATGAATAAATAAGTATGGAAATGTTTTCCAATATAAAGTGAATATTTTGAGAATTTATCTTTTTAAAGATAAATTGAAAAGGAATATTGAAATGAATAATTGGAATCGAATATTCATAGATATTTTAGATTATAAATTCACTAAGGAATTTATAAAGGAAAGGGGAATTGTTTAAAAATAAATATTGATTTATTTTTGAAGTATTGAAAATTATATATCTTGTAAAGATATTTTGGAAAATAAATAATTTGGAAAATTATTTGGAATCTGGTGATGTGTGCATATCCATTGATAGTTCAATAACCGACTATCAATATTTCCCTTTGAATGGGTAATTGATGTGATTTGTTGAATTTGAATGCCACACTTATTTTTGAATAAGCGCTCACTATTCGGGTTAACCGGGAAAGGACCATGGGGTCGTATAACCCATTCCGAATATGTGATACGTCGTTGTGAATTGCGTTGAAGATCGGTGTTGAAGACCGAGTATTTGTGAAAGCGATAGGATGACCTATCGATTGTCTCTGCACTGGGTCGCTCCTGGTATAGAGATCTCCTAAGTGATGGGAAATTCGATCAGGATTGTGAATACCCGGATTGCAAGGGCTTCGTAAGAAGTGCCTTCGGTTTTGTTCGAGCCCGGAACAGACTTGTATGGATTGTATGTCTGACATTACAAATTGAGATATAAAGCCGATTTCATTCAAATATATTTCTGTTGGTGGCGGAGAATTTATTCTTTTAGCTTAACACCCTTCTCTGAGACGTACGAGCTCAGAGGTTATGTAGTTGAAGGTTATCAGCGATATATTCCCAATTTGGTAATGTGACATGCTGAGTGTAGCTGTAAATGATCATTGTGTTGATTATTTGTGATAGGATCGTTTATTTGATCGTCTATCCTGGTGATCTTTTCTATGATCATTTGTTGACCCAAAGCATGGCTTTTGTATAAAGTATGTTTTTGTGGACGTGACTTCGTCGAGCCTCACACCCCGTGAATGGTCAAAACAGGAAAGAAGCAGCAAGGTTATGAGGGGTAGCGCCCTTTAGGATGTGTGCATTCCCTTCTGGAAAAGGGTGGTATCATGGTATGGAGCCCAGATACTTACTCATGTTGAAAACACTTTGTTATGATTGTGTGAATTGATTACGAGCGCTCGGTGAAAGGTCCCAAAGGACCGGGGGATGGCATATTCGGTCAGTTGTTACTCAGTTAGGGGTAACCCGGCCTTGTGTTGGTAGAGATCCGGTTTGGTTCTCGGGGATGTCCATCCAGAGGCATTCTCATGTGGCAATGGGAAGTTCCTTGGCCTGACCATTCGTTGGAAATCCAAAGAAACAATACGATCTTGTACGGTATTAGTTGTAGAACCTATCATTCACTTATGGTGGCGCCCCACTGTTTGGATGGTAGCTATAGTAGGCATAGTTCGGAATGTCTATGCTGGCTAAGATTTATATTCTACTTTCGAAATAATTTTTTCTACACTATGCACTAATAATAATATCAAATGTTATTTTTAATATGTATCAAGCATCTTTGACTATCATAAGGAGAAATCTTCTCCAAGTCTGTGTTTGCATTGTGTGTGTGGCAGGAGGTCTTATGGTAGTCTCATTTTTAAAAGTATTGCGAATTGACTTTAAAAATATTCCTCTATTTTGATTTTTAAAGATAAATAAACTGTTTTGAGTTCTCACACCAGTCTTGTTAAGCTTTGGGCTATGTGATGGGGGGTTCTCGCTTCGCGGTTTGGTGGCGAACGGGAGACTCTTACTCCCACACATCGTCTTTTAGGGGGTTGGTTAGGTGTAACCTGAGACAGTCGAGAGGCTGGCCGTAAAAGCAAGTTTGGGATATCAGTGTAAGCCACGGTGGGGCTGGGATGGTTGAAAAGCCTACCGGTTGTGACCGATGACGGTGTGTCTGACTTGGAGTTTATTGTTTTCCTTCCTAAACTCTGGGTGCCCACCAATTTTCACACGGGCAGTCAAGAGTTAAGGTTTATCAGGATATTCTGGATATTCAGGAGTTGCTGGAGGCAAGATTGATGGCATGGCGTATTACTAGTTATATAGTATTTCTTTTTCCGCTGCACTGTTTGTTGTTGTTGTACACTCTGATGATATGATGTAATGAAATGTGATGCAATGTAATAACTGATATAGTTCTTTGTTTAAAGATTATTCATTTATCTATTATATGTTGTTCCGCCGTGAATTGTGAGATTCTGATGTTGTTCTGTTGTTTTTTGTTCTGTTTCCTCCCTATTCTCTTTTTCTTCTATTTAAAAATTTTCTATCTTCTTTTTCCTCTGTTACTTGTTTTCTTTCTGTTCCGTTCTATTCTCTCTATCTTTCTATTTTCTTTCTGTTCTATTTTCTATTTTTCTGTCTTCTTCTTCTTCTAAATTTTTCTTAAAAACCATAACATTTCGGGTTTTTGGCCTTCGATTTCTCGGCAGTCGATAAAGTGAGTATCGATGTTGAATTTTCGAAAGTCAAAAATTTCCGGGGCGTTACATTTGGTATCAGAGCATATGGTTAAGCGACAACCATGGTTCTGTTGGGTATTACTCATTAGAGATAGAGTCAGCAGTACTCTAGAATGAGTTTGAGTGTAATAATAGCTATGAGAGCGTATTTGTTAGTGAATATATAAAAATTGTTTTATATTGTGATGGTTGGTTTATTGAGTGGCATATGAACTTTCGTCAGCGTGGTCCGCAAGACTATGCCGAAGGGGTTTCTAAACACTTGAATAGAACAATTCGACACGATATTGTTTTAAAATTGGGTAAATGAAATAATTTTACTTGATTATATTTTTATATATAAAGAAATAATTTTTCAAAATTATTAAAGTGTATATAAATTGATTGTTTAGATGTTTGAATAATCTAAATTGAAGAATAATTGTATAAGCAAAATAATTATAATAATTGAATTATAATTAAAGTGATTTACAATTGTGAAATAAACTTATATATATAAGAAGTGAAACTATATGAACATATTTATGAATATGAGTTGTAATAAAAATAAAGTTGATATTGAAATCAAAGTAAATTAATAAAGTGAAATGATAGATATGAACTTAAGTTATATAAATGAAATTCAACTTTTGTAATTGAATTGAATGAATGGATTGAACGTAAATCAATTGAATGTGAATAAAATTGATATGGAATAAATGAATGTATGTGTTAATTCATTAAATTCTAATGGTATTGAAAGTTGAATAGTTGAATGAAAATTAAATTAATTAAACCAATTGAAAGCAAAGGAATTTGGTTGTAATTAATATACATTGATTGTTATATGATTGTTAGTTGATTGTATATAATTCATTAAGTGTTAATGAAATTGAAAGCTATGTAATTGAAATTCAATTGGAAGTTAAGTGAATCTTGAATAGAATTGAATTTGATTTGGAAGTGAACCAACTTGAATATGAATTAGTGAATATAAACTAATTGAGAATAAATGTTAGTAAGAACATCCACTGTTAATGAATCAATGTGATTTAAATGGAAAACCTATTTCATTGAATATTAATGAGAATAAGAATGAATATTTATTGGTTATGGATGTTAGTTGGTTGATGGTTGAATATATTGCTTTTGTTTCATTTGCTATGTTGACATATATAGTTATTATGTTACTATATGTTGTATATTGATACTATTTTCATATATGCATGATTCTCATGTTGTTTGTTGAGTGATTAGTAGGTGCGGATCGCGTTTGCTTCGCATTTGGAGCTCGCTTTCGCGCTATATTAGCCGTATATGCTCGCTAATAAAATATAAGGTACATATCTCGGATTACATACCGTACTTTTATACTTTTTCCCTGCGGGATGCCTCATTACTTGATGAGATGTATATTTGTGATATATATACTGTCATTTTTTTTTTCGGATCGAGCCGCGCAAAGGAGACTATGGCGAATTTTTCCGGAAATTTAAGGCGTTAGAAAAAATTTGAGAATTTTTGGAAAATTTTGAAAACTTTAATTTGATTTGAAGTTGAAAGTTAAACAATAGTAATTGTTTTTGAAAAGATAACTAAGTATGATTTGGAAACTTAGTATAGTTTTGTAAGAAATTTAATTATGAATTTTGGAAAGTTAATAAATTCTATAACTTTTCTTACTTGTTAATTTCGAGGACGAAATTCTTTTAAGAGGGGAAGATTGTAACGACCCAGAATTTTATTTAATTAAAATTTGAATATTTAATTAATTTTAAAATATTAATAAGTGAATTTATAAGTCGAATAAATTTTAATTCGAATAATTGGATTTAATTGAATAATTAAATCGATAATTTAATATGTGAAATTATGGGAATAATTGAAAATTGAGTTAAATATGATTGAAAATGATTTGGAAAATTTTATTTTATCATATTGAAGTTAGAATGATATTTTAGAACTTTTAAAATCGAATTTAAAGTTAATTTGTGAAAATTGAATATTTTAATATTAAAATCGACTAGTGAAAATAGTCAATTTTTGAACAGTCTCAGAATTGAACGAAACTAGTTCCATTGGATCCGTAATAGTTAGTTATTACCGGATTTCAATTTTCGTGTCAATCGGAGTTGTCGTTTGATCGTGGCATCTCGAAACGCATCGAAATTATTTTTAATTTTAATTTAGCGAGTTAAAATAGTCATTTTTCAAAAAGTCTTGGATTTCGACGAAACCAGTTTCATCGGATCCGTAATGTGATATTATTGTAAGGTTTCAAATTTCGTGTCAATTGGATTTACCGTTTGTCCGGTACGAATTAAAACGCCTAGAAATCGATTTAAATCGGTTTAATTTAAATTGAACGTTTATAGCCATAACTCGCACAGATGTCCGCATTAGCTTCCGAAACCTGTTCCATTGTGTCCAGAACGCGGGGTAAACCCTAGAAACGCTGGTTACGGCGCGTAAATTGGAGTTCGGAATTTCCGGGATGAATAGTGTTCGATATTTTCTTATAAATAGCCACCATTCTAAAAAAATAAAAGAAAAAAAAAGCAAAACCCTAATTTGTTTCTACAGCCGCCACCCCCACTGTCAACGGCCAGAAACACGCAACCTTCCTCGTCCTTTTTCTTGAAATCCACACATTAATGTCGAAAACTTCCAACTAGAAAGTGGTAGAGCACATCGAGATCGACGTATTCAACGGGTATGATCGCGAATGGAGTTATAAATTGTGAGATATGGGGGACCGTTCGTGACATGTTGCGCATGCAACCCTAGGCGCATAGGGTGGCCGAGTGTCACATGGTGGCAGGCGTGGGTAGAGGGGGTCGTGCTCTTCGTGATGGCATCTCCTGATCGACATGTAGTTGTGTATTTTGCTCGTGAAATTTAAACCTAATTTCCCTTTGAATGGGTTTGTGGTGCGGCCTGTACGTGAAAGAGAAGAGGAAGGAGAAGATGGGGGGGGGGGGGGACGGCCAGATCTGATGCAAGAAGAAATGGACGGTGGATGCAGGTTTAGGTTATAAAATTTTAATTTATGTTGTAAATTTATTAAGTAAAAATCATGCAAACTTCAAAAATTCATATCTTTTTCATACGAGGTCGAAAACGCGCGAAACCAGTTGCGTTGGAATCGTATGGACGAGCACTACGCGATGGAATTGGATTGGAGTAGTTTGGAGTTAGTGAGAATTTTGGGTAAAATTAAACGTCCGTTTAATTTTATTCGAAATAAATCGCTAAAACGGAATTTAAAATCAAGGTGAGAACGTCTCACTCAATCGAATCAGTTTCGATTTTATTTTAAATAGTTAGATTTAAAATATTTGAATGCATGTTTGAATGATGATTGATATCTATTGATTGTTAAAATAGACATTATGCGCCGTTAGTAAGCGAATGTTATTTATTAAAAACATATACTGCGAATATTTCATAAACAGTGAAATTGGTATTATATATAATAGCAATATATATATATTGGCATATGTATATATTGGAGTTATTGATGCCCCGCATTTTTTGTTTAGCGGATGAGACCCTATTGCGCCGTCTATTAAGCGGATAATATTTTAAATCTCATATACCGCGATAATTTCGTACTGGAGCGAAATTGGTATTGTGCTAATGTTTGTGAATGCAGGAAAACAGGTTGGAGGGATCCAACTGGATTCCTCAACAGTATTTATTTGATTTCAGATATTTTGATATTTGATTGATTATCATATCGATAGACGATATCGTTGTTGTCGTGATTGACTATTTGATATGTAGCATCATTGGACCAAGTTTTGGAATTTTAAAATAATGTATAAAGTGATTTTTGAAAATATACTATATGTTTGGAATTTGATCTATTTTAAATAAATAAACGTTATAATTTTTAAAGTTATAAAAATTATGATTTTTGAGAAAAATAGTTAAAAACTGATTTTTGAGAATATGATGCTAATGATTTTATAAAATAGTTTAAATGGGATTTTTGAATTTATTGTAAAAAAGTTTAAATATAGGATTTATAAAATTTAATTATTTTATGAATCGAAATGGTGAAATAATAAAGGAGATTAAGGATGTTTTAAAATAATAGTATAAATTGATTTTATAAAGGATTTATAAATTGATATTTATAAATTAAAACCTTGGAATTATAAAACGAGTTTTTAAAAGTGTTTGAATGAAGTGAAAATGAATTTCATAATTGAATGGAATTTATAGAATTTTAAACAGTGAAGTTATAAATGGAATTTTATAAACAGTAGGTTTATAAAATTTATAAAGTCATTAAAAGAATGGTTTTGGATAAATAATTGAATCTTATAAGTTATAAGATTTATGATTATGAAGTTCAAAGGAACGATTTTTGTGAACGAATAAATTATAGGTATTTAACTTATAATATGAACCTTTGTTTTATAATTGAGTTATAAATCGAATAGGTTAATAAAGGAATTTATAAAAGGAAGTTGTTATAAATAATTAGAAATGGAATTTATAAACGTTGTTTTATAAATTCACAAACGACTTATTTTGATAAGTAAATTGTTGAAACCTATTAATGGAGTTATATCCACATTTTTGACTGTGAATAATACTTTAAAATAAAATGTATAAAAGGATGAAAAAATTGTTAACGTAGTATATTCACGTTTTTGAATAGTGAATAATATGTTAAAGAAAATGTTTAGAATGTGATATTTTAAATAGAATTAAAACGATCTAACGATGTTTTAAAATGTGTTGAGATTCGAAACCATAGATTTCAACATTTATTGTTGAAATAGACGTTTTCGAGAAATAGAAGGAAATAATGGACTATAACACTGTTGTTATAGTAAATGATTTCCGAAAGGAAATGTTTTGGATAGTATTGGGATTTATATATCTATTTTAATTTCGAATCGCTATACTAGTGATTTTTGGGTTGTCGTAACAATGTTTTACGCAACATTCGTTTTGGCCCAAATAAATATGTTTAAGAGAATGATTTCCTTAAAGAATGAAATATATACTTAATCTGGATTTAAGTATATTGAATATTTTCCAAGTGTTGAAAATAAATAAAATTTGTGAATTACTTATGAATAAATAAGTATGGAAATGTTTTCCAATATAAAGTGAATATTTTGAGAATTTATCTTTTTAAAGATAAATTGAAAAGGAATATTGAAATGAATAATTGGAATCGAATATTCATAGATATTTTAGATTATAAATTCACTAAGGAATTTATAAAGGAAAGGGGAATTGTTTAAAAATAAATATTGATTTATTTTTGAAGTATTGAAAATTATATATCTTGTAAAGATATTTTGGAAAATAAATTATTTGGAATCTGGTGATGTGTGCATATCCATTGATAGTTCAATAACCGACTATCAATATTTCCCTTTGAATGGGTAATTGATGTGATTTGTTGAATTTGAATGCCACACTTATTTTTGAATAAGCGCTCACTATTCGGGTTAACCGGGAAAGGACCATGGGGTCGTATAACCCATTCCGAATATGTGATACGTCGTTGTGAATTGCGTTGAAGATCGGTGTTGAAGACCGAGTATTTGTGAAAGCGATAGGATGACCTATCGATTGTCTCTGCACTGGGTCGCTCCTGGTATAGAGATCTCCTAAGTGATGGGAAATTCGATCGGGATTGTGAATACCCGGATTGCAAGGGCTTCGTAAGAAGTGCCTTCGGTTTTGTTCGAGCCCGGAACAGACTTGTATGGATTGTATGTCTGACATTACAAATTGAGATATAAAGCCGATTTCATTCAAATATATTTCTGTTGGTGGCGGAGAATTTATTCTTTTAGCTTAACACCCTTCTCTGAGACGTACGAGCTCAGAGGTTATGTAGTTGAAGGTTATCAGCGATATATTCCCAATTTGGTAATGTGACATGCTGAGTGTAGCTGTAAATGATCATTGTGTTGATTATTTGTGATAGGATCGTTTATTTGATCGTCTATCCTGGTGATCTTTTCTATGATCATTTGTTGACCCAAAGCATGGCTTTTGTATAAAGTATGTTTTTGTGGACGTGACTTCGTCGAGCCTCACACCCCGTGAATGGTCAAAACAGGAAAGAAGCAGCAAGGTTATGAGGGGTAGCGCCCTTTAGGATGTGTGCATTCCCTTCTGGAAAAGGGTGGTATCATGGTATGGAGCCCAGATACTTACTCATGTTGAAAACACTTTGTTATGATTGTGTGAATTGATTACGAGCGCTCGGTGAAAGGTCCCAAAGGACTGGGGGATGGCATATTCGGTCAGTTGTTACTCAGTTAGGGGTAACCCGGCCTTGTGTTGGTAGAGATCCGGTTTGGTTCTCGGGGATGTCCATCCAGAGGCATTCTCATGTGGCAATGGGAAGTTCCTTGGCCTGACCATTCATTGGAAATCCAAAGAAACAATACGATCTTGTACGGTATTAGTTGTAGAACCTATCATTCACTTATGGTGGCGCCCCACTGTTTGGATGGTAGCTATAGTAGGCATAGTTCGGAATGTCTATGCTGGCTAAGATTTATATTCTACTTTCGAAATAATTTTTTCTACACTATGCACTAATAATAATATCAAATGTTATTTTTAATACGTATCAAGCATCTTTGACTATCATAAGGAGAAATCTTCTCCAAGTCTGTGTTTGCATTGTGTGTGTGGCAGGAGGTCTTATGGTAGTCTCATTTTTAAAAGCATTGCGAATTGACTTTAAAAATATTCCTCTATTTTGATTTTTAAAGATAAATAAACTGTTTTGAGTTCTCACACCAGTCACATGACTGACTTGGAGTTTATTGTTTTCCTTCCTAAACTCTGGGTGCCCACCAATTTTCACACGGGTAGTCAAGAGTTAAGGTTTATCAGGATATTCTGGATATTCAGGAGTTGCTGGAGGCAAGATTGATGGCATGGCGTATTACTAGTTATATAGTATTTCTTTTTCCGCTGCACTGTTTGTTGTTGTTGTACACTTTGATGATATGATGTAATGAAATGTGATGCAATGTAATAACTGATATAGTTCTTTGTTTAAAGATTATTCATTTATCTATTATATGTTGTTCCGCTGCGAATTGTGAGATTCTGATGTTGTTCTGTTGTTTTCTGTTCTGTTTCCTCCCTATTCTCTTTTTCTTCTATTTAAAAATTTTCTATCTTCTTTTTCCTCTGTTACTTGTTTTCTTTCTGTTCCGTTCTATTCTCTCTATCTTTCTATTTTCTTTCTGTTCTATTTTCTATTTTTCTGTCTTCTTCTTCTTCTAAATTTTTCTTAAAAACCATAACATTTCGGGTTTTTGGCCTTCGATTTCTCGGCAGTCGATAAAGTGAGTATCGATGTTGAATTTTCGCAAGTCGAAAATTTCCGGGGCGTTACAAAATCATTCTACTGGATTGTTTTTGGATTCAGATTGTTTTAGGAGTTATCAGCAAAGGTTGAACTGATCAGTAGGTTGAAGCAGCTCTGGATCATCAAAGGAATTTGGTGAATAAGAGACGGAGGAATTTGGATTTTGGAGTCGTAAATTTGAGTAGGATTAATTTTCCCTAATCCAAAGGAGCTCTATAGATTAGTAGTGTAGACTGTTTGGATTCTATAGATCGAGTATTCCGGTATTATACTGGGAAACTCTAAGGAGCTCTATCCAGAATTTTGTCTGCATGGTTAGCCTTGTTGATTGAGTAGATTGGCTGTGATGATTGTTAGCATGTGATTGATATATGTTTATGATTTAAAATTAATTAAAATCTTAAATATATTATTAAATTACCTTTGCTTTTAAATTTCGGGGACGAAATTCTTTTAAGGGGGAAGGAATGTGACAACCCGGAATTTTCGAGCAATATCAATTTAATAATCTGCATTAAAAATTGAATTGATTTGATATATTTTTGTTAATTAAATCTGAATTGATACTTTTCTTTTAATAAATATCTAATTGGTAAATTTTATCTGTTAAAAATTAATTGAATTGTTTTCTATTTATATATGTATATATTTGTATACATTGTAAATAGATGAGATTTGTTTTAAAGTTTAACTAATAAATTATGTTTCAAATGCTAATATACATTTTAGTGAATTGGAAATTATGATTTATTTAATATATACTTTTCAAGGCTAATTAAATAAATAAATATAGGGTTTTAAATACATAGGATAAATGCTTACATAGTTTGAAACTTATTTTAACTTAAGTTTAGATTTATTAACAAAAAGATTTGTTTTCTTTTCTTTTTAGTATAGCTTGATTAAAATATGGATTTAAAAGTATATATGAGTTTTAATATAATTTTGTCAAACGATACTCTAATATATATTATAAAATATGTAGTTTATAATAAAAAGATGATTTATTTTATCTATCATTTCAAATTGATAAATGAGTTACTTTTAAATAATATTAATAAATAAAAATACAAGACTACAAGATAAATTAGAAAAAAATTTAAGTAAGTACATTGGTTAAATTATAATAACATAACAACTATAAAGTTCATTTAGTTTTCAAACAACAAAATAAAAGAAATAACATTCATAAACATTTCAAAATATAATAACAAGTCAACAATTAATCTAGAAACAAATAAATTTTCAAGTTTGTGAACAATCATAAGAAAAACTGTAGTGTGATTGGCATGAACATGAAGCAAATGACAGTAACAAAGAATCTTCAGGTTGAATATGTGTACAGGCCGAAATAAATAAAACAAAAACTCTTGTACAAAATGTTTAGGTCAGCAAAGTATTATAGTGTAAACCCAAATGAATACATTCAGTACAAACAAAGCCTGCAAATATCTTTGTAAATGTATGTGTCAGCCAATACAAATTAGTGTATACTAATTCAAAGACATAAACATTTATTAGCCACCTTTATATCTGAAACAAAAAAATCTTCTAGCCGAAATACTCAAAGCATCTCAGGTTTTAGTACATATAAAAAAAATATGGCAAGATATTATGCCAAGCTGAAGCTTGTTCCAGAAGACATTATGTTCAAAGTTATAAATGTTTGTTTACATCATTTCTTATCCTTTAGCTCATTTGAACTGCAAAAGAAAAAGAAAAAAATAAAACAAAACCTTATATTCTCAAGCTCAAACAAAATTCAGAAAGCAAAAAGGAAGTTTACAGGAATTCAACACTTTAACTACAGGTTGTTTCATTATCAAACTAGCCTCTGTTCTTTCACATATCTGGCGAGTAACTTTACTTTTAAAAGGAATTTGAAGTATAAATTAGTTTGAATGTTATTGCAGTGATGAATATTGTATTGAAAAGTATGGTTGCGTGTTTATATTTTTGAATTCCTGAAGTATGATGTGTGCAGGTATTTGAACTTTTGTACTTTCTCTGTTTCCAGTTTTTTTAATTTAAATTCAAATTCTTTAATTAATCTTTGTTTAGCCTTAAGATTTAAATGAAATCTGTAAGTTTCATTTCAAACATTAGTTTAGGATTTTACTTAAATCAAAGTAATAAATATATGACTCTGGAAACCGAAAAAGAAAAAAAGAACTGAGCATCTCAATAATAGCAAAAATTCGAACATCTTGATTCATAAATTTAGGTACATGGATCGAATCGTTGAACCAAACTATGATTTTTAAAATGAATATGGTGATTTTTAGCGGAGGGAGTGAGGTGCAGTTCGAGTTCGTCCATTTTGAGCATTTTGAGTGGCCGTGGACTATCGTGTTGATCGGGGAGGTCGAGATTGGAACTGGAGATGCGGGGGTGATCGTGGGGTCTGGGAAAAATGTTCGGAGGTTGATCTAAGCCATGTGGTGGCGGCTGGAGATGTTCTAACGCTGGTAACCTAGTTTTAAGGTACCGGGTTTCTTTTGCTTGTTCATCACCGTTGATGGACGGAGTGCCACACGGTTTTGAGGGAAGGTAAAGGGGAGGTGGACGAGGCTACGAAAGGAGTTTCACTTGATCCGGTGGTTGCTGTGGCGAGTTCGAAGCTTTTTCAGGTTGCATCCTGGTCCTTGTGTCGAGCTCGAATGCTCGATTCTGCTGTGTTTTTTTTTCCATCGTTTTGATGATGGAAAGTGAAGGTATAGATCACTGTCGACCTATCGAAGGCAGTCTCGGTGATCGGAGCATCACCATGGAGTGGTGCACGTGCACGCGACATCATCAGTACCAGGTGATGTTGAATTGGGAAGAAGTGGGTTCAGGAAGAGTGTACTCGGGTATTTGTTCGAAGACTTTGGGGTTGGTCTCGAAGTAATAGGGAAAAGTCTGGTTTTGTTTTGGTTGTTGCACGCCTGGGGAAAACTCGAAGTAGGTTGCTGTTTTTCTCGGGGAACTTCGTGGGTATACTCGAAGTAAACTAGAGGGGAGGGGGGAGGGGGGCTCGGGCTGTAGTATTCAGGTTTTTTTTAACCTGTACTGTTTTTAACAGTTTTGAGATTTTTGTTTTAAATTTAATCAAAGTCAAGCCTAGTTCAAAATCAAGTTTAAATAGTGAATTTAAGTTAGTTTTGAAAGAGAGTTGGAAATAAGAAAGTTTCAAAATTTAAATTATTTTAATAACTTAAAAGTGGTTAATAATTAAAGTATTTTCAAACAAGAGTTGAGTTCAAATGAAATTTAAACTGTTAAGAAACGATTGAAACAAGTTAATTCAAAAATTAAAATCATGACTTAGATATGAAATTCTAGATTTGAAACTAAATTAAAGTTTTATGATTTAAATTTATTCAAATAAGTTTTAATGCTATTAAATATGTAAGTTTAAAAGGGTTTTGGAAAAAATTAGTTTTAAAACTTTATTAAGGATAAATTGGGATTTATTTAGAAAGTAAATTGAAATAAATGTTTAAACATATTGGAAGTGAAAATTTAATCAATAATAAGACAGTTTACTTTAAGTGATGAAGATTTAGAATTTACATGCATTAACCTTTAAGTTAATTAAGTATGAATAATTAATGATTGATATTATTTAAATTAGTAATTATGAATTTAAATGTATTAATCAAAGTTGAATAATGAATTAAGAAATTAATATGTGATTAAGAACCATATATTAGATTTTTTTTATTTAAATTAATAAATTCTATAGTTAATCAAACTTATAATTAATAATGATTAATACAAGTTAATTATTTTAGAAGAAATAATTAAATAAGTGTTAATGAAGATCATTAACTGGATTATTTTATAATTAATTAATGTAATTGATTTTTAGTAAATTAATTGGATTAATTAATTCAATAATAATCATTTTAATTGTAATTATTTATTTGGAAAGTAATTAGAAATTAATTACTTATTAATTGTGTAAATTGATTTAATTTGAGTTAATTAATTTATTTTAATTAACTGATATTTTGGAAGTAAATTACTTAGTGAAGTAATTGATGAAATCATTGGATGATGGGAAATGGAAGTAATTGGAATATAATTACTTGAAATTAAGCAAGGGATTAAGCTTGTTATTGAGAAGTAATTAATTAAGAACGATTAATTACTGTATGTTATTAATCAAGAGGGTTAATATTTGTGTTTTGAAGATTTGTATTCTTAATATAATTAACAAATGAAAATGTAATTAGAAATCATTAATTAATATAATTAATGATGGGATTAGAGATAGATTTATTTGAGAATAATAAATCAATAAGATGATTAAACGGTAATAAATCTATATAAATGAAATTAATTAATGGATTTATTCAAGTTTAATTTCTGTAAATAAATTAAGGAAAACTACTGGAATGCAGCAAAGGATATTTAAATCAAAGATGATTAATTTTAATATATAAGTAATTGATGATAAGACTAAATTAAGTTAATTAATTTAAGAAATCATTTGATGATTTGGTATGTGTGATTACATAGTGAAATTAATGGAGTATAATTACTTAGAAAAGTGATTAGATGATAATTACTTGATGAAATTCATACAAGATGATTTGTAAGTGAAGTAATTTGGGTAATTTCTTTTGAAATTAATCAAAGGATTAATTTATGGAAATAATTAATCATGGGATGATTAATAAGTAATTAAGGGAAGTTACTTACTGGTTTGTTATTAATCGAGGGTGATTAATAATTATGTGTAAATAAAGATTTAATCACTTAATGTAATTAAATTAAATAAAGCAATTTAACATAAATGGAAGATTATTAATTAATATAATTAATGATGAAATTAAGAATTGTTAATTAAGGAATAGCTAATAGGGAGTAATTAAATGTTAACTGCTATACATGATTTAGAATAATTCATGTGAGAAATTAATTACTTCTTGTAATTAGAGAACGATTAATTAATTTGATTTATAATTTATTAATGGTTGTGAGTGCAGGATTTATGAAATGAGTAATTAATTTAATAAATTTTAAATAAATTAAAAATAGAAGTAGTTAATTTAATTCATTTTAAATTAATTATAGATTGTGATTCATAAATCATTGCTTATGGATGATATTGATATTTCATTGTTTGATTGTGATCTCAGAGATGAATGGATAATATCTATGTGATATGGATGTATGGTTTAAGTATGATAATATTTAATTATCTGTTTGGATGATGATATTAATTATCTGTTTATGATTATAATGTGATCATCTATTATGAGATGTGAATTATCTATCTGTGTATATTAATGATATTTAATTGACTGTTAAGACTAAATAGACAACTTGGCCTTAAAAGACACGTTTTGGATTTCGATGAGACCGGGATCGGTTTTCCTTATTTGGAACATCCGAAAACCACATCGATTCCAAATTAACGATAGGTCGTGAATCTGAAGTGAAGATGAAGATTCAGAATGCAAGGATTATCGTCGTTAACTCTGAGGGTGATTCCAAAATGAGTGTAACGAGATGATGCCTTCGGTTTCGTTCGAACCCGGAACGAACTTGTATGGATTGAATGCTTTCAACACATCGTCAGGTGGACGATGAGCATTCTAAGAGATATGTTCTATAAAGGTAATCGTAACCTCAAGCCTCATCAATCGTGAATGGCTAAAACATGGGAGATGCAGCAAGGTTAGGTGGGTCATGCCCAAGCAGGACAAGGATATTCCCCTGTCTAGATGTCCCTTTTTATTCGGCTATGTGGGCAGTTGGTCTGCAGCCAACTGCGGGGTTATCTTGTTCGGGACTGTTCAGTAAGGAATGATTCCGGCCTTGTGTTGCAGGGGGTCGGGAGTGATCCTCGGTACGTTGATCTAGGCCACGTACTGTGACGGGCGGTACCCCAGTAGCCCTACCATTGTATGGAATCCGCAATCCAATAAGTGCCAACGGTTTTGATTGTATTACTTTTGTGGCTAGTAGCTGGAATTTAATGAATGTAACAATTTCGGCTATTTTCTATTTACTTGAAAATCCTAGACCTATTATAATATCACTGGATTTCCTATCAAATGTTTTGGTTAGCGTAAGGTAAAAACTTTTCCATGTTTATGTGTGGGAAGTCTTACGTGATACCTTTTGTTTTCAAAGGATTTTGAAAATTAAGCAACTTTAACCTGTTACTTACACCAGATCCATGTCTGACCCGGAGTTTATTTTGTTTTTCATAAACTCTCGGGTACCCAAATTTTTACGGGTAGCCAAGGGATTCAGGTTTGCTTTGACGAATTCTGGAGGAGCAATGGAGCAGGAGGCTTCAGCGTTGTAGATATATATTTAGTTCCGCTGGGTTGGTATCTTTGAGTCATTTGTTTGAGCTATTTTTGTATTGAGGTGTATTAACTAGACAGGTGTTTATAACTGTCTAGTATGTGATGTACTATATGTATCACCCTGATTGATGTTATATATTATGTAAATACTTATGTGATTAATATAATTTATTCGTTCCGCTGTGAGATTCTGATGTTGTTGTTCTTTCTTTCTATCTTTTCTATTTTCTCACCCTTTTCTTTCTTTATTAACGATACGTATTCCTGTGCGTCAGGAAGTCGGGTCGTTACAATATATGTATGTATTTTTTTAACACTTAGAGTCATGTGTTCACACTTGTGTATTCACTCGCCATGCTCTATACCCTTCTCATGTAACCCGAAAGGTAGTGCATGATCAGTATATCTGGCCTCGGTTTATTTGAGTTAGGTGTATGTATATAATTTTTTTTTTAATAATTCCTATAGTCGATAAGTGTTCACACTTATGTGTTCGCTCACCACGCTCCATATTCTCCTTACATCAGTCCGCAATGCAGTGCATGAGTAATATATCTGGCCACAGTTTACCTGAGTTAGGCATATGTAAATATTATCAATATCAATAAAATTTTCAAATAAGAGAGAGTAAACAATTGAAATCCAAGCACCATTTTAACTTGTTTGATTTGACTTATTAATAGAAAGAAATGAAAATACCACTTTGATAACCTTTGATAATCTACTAAGAATTCATTTCATTGTTACATTGTATTATCGATCGAAACAACGAGTTAAACTATATCCCATTTGTTTCGATAACTTTTTTTTATTGGAAATTTTGAAGAGTAAATGACTTATATTTTCAACATAATGAATAAAACATATATTTAACTTATTTGTGTCAATATAAAAGTAAATCCTTCATTGTAAATATTTTCAAAAACTTGCATTCATTTCTTTGTAAATAAAACTTGCATTTTGTAAATATTTTCACTTTGCATCAGGATTTTGTGGGTAGTATCTGTCGAAAACCCTCCCGAGACAACACTCATCCTACTGGGGACAAATGGCTTATTGCATACGCTCAATGCAATCGTGCTCCCTACGAAAACGGATTTATCCTAGTTTTCCTTTATGAAATAAAAGATAAGTGTGGAGGGTATTTGATGTGCACATAAATTTGCATATGTTTACATCCATATTTTATCTATTTTTATTTAAATAAATGTCATATTTGGGCATTTTAATATGTTTAAAACCAAAATTCAATTATTTTTAAATCATCATATATTCATCTTCATTCTGGGGCGTGCATGGGTCAATTTGAGAATTTTTACTTGGACATTTTTTTTATAATTTTTATAGGAATTTGGATGCATATGGAAGAGGATTTTATGAAAATACATGCATGCACAAATGAATACAAAAGAAAGAAGAGGGAAAAATTCAAGCTCATGATTATGGAAAACCCTACCCACTTACCTAAATCTACAATTAGAAAGCTAACGGACAACTAAGTGGAGGTTAAAGCTTCATGCACGTTTAATGATGGATTAATTAGTGGCTAATGGTTACTTGGTGGCCACACTTCCTAAAGGGCATTTTTGGAAGCGCCCTAAAAGTTAAATTAAGGTTTTATGCATGTATAAATAGCCCTCTTATGTACTTGTAAATGATCTTTCTACCTTTCATTTTACTTAGGAAATTAAGCAAGCACATTGTAAGCTCAATGTTACATGAAATGAAAATTGCTTCCTAGCCTCTTTCTCTTTTCTTTTCTACATCCATTTATTTACTTTTATGCTCATTTTTATTCTTGTGCTCTCTTTCGTTTCATATTCATAGTTTAGATTTAATTTATGCACTAGTTTAGTTCATTTCCTTCTAGTAGTTAATCTTCTTTTTCTTTGTTTATTTTCTTCTTATTTTCTATGTGGAAATCTATATGTGTTGAAATGATAACACAAATGAGAGGCTAAATCCCTACAGTTTAGGGGTAATGAATCTTTCTTTTATCATGTAGATTCAACATAAGTTTTCTCTGTATGATCCCCTTTGTGCTTCATGAGAAAATGAATGTTTATATTTGTTTGTGCTTTATGTTGAATTTGATAGCCTACTTTGTTCATAACAAATAGACTATGCTTACCTCATTGATCAAAAATTGCTTCTTCGTCTAAATATGATCATGGAAATGAAGTGAAGTTTTAATCTTTGATGACCTATATTACTAAATAACAATAAATATACCATGCATAAACTAGATTTTGGTTCCATTGTCTACGCCATATTTCATGAGATTTGAAAAATTAGTACTAGTGTTGTATTATAGTTTGATGATTTGATTGTGTTGATTAATAACTAAAATAGGCCACGCTTATGATAAATACATCACTAATCCTACTTAGATTAAAAAGAGATCATCATTTGATTTTATATTGATTTATGTGAAAAATATAAGAAAGTGGATTTGCCTCTAAAATGAATTTTAATAACATATTTTTTATCTCAACATTTGCTTAGCTTTCTAGTTTTCAAAACAATCCCCACTTTTGGTTTAATTTGATTGATTAGAAAATTTAAAATCTAAAAATTCCCTACCGATCGACCTGTACTCGCAACGTACTAACTTTTGTATGCCATACGCTTGCGGTTAAATTTTAATTTGAAATTTTTCGACAATTTTCTAATCCGATAGAAAACTCATCGTCAAACACAATAAAATCAAAATACTTAGCTTCATTAAAATGAGCAAAACCATCATCGAAAACTTGACCTAGAATAATGCAAAAGATGAACCAAAACGAGCAGGGAAAAATTGCAATGAAAAAGGGTTAAGTGGAGAGGTTGCACACTTCTTGAAGCACCGCTTCATGACAGCGACCGGTTGCAAGGCATTGGAGTGTGTTCCAGGTAGTTCACTACCTTCCCACCAGAGCTCCAATGCTCCAACGACCTTTCAACGATTGCTAAACGTACTGAAGATGCAATTAAGTCTATCCAAGTATTCAAACCCATTAGAATATAGGTGTGTGAGTTGATCAGCCCACCTAAAATTTACAAAGATGAAGAGAAGGCTGAAATAAACTACTAATTACTGCTTCTTCTTAAAGATCCAAAAACTCCTCTAAAAAGCTTCAAAACTCCGCAAACAACCCCTAATCAATTAAATTTCAGAATTTACTAACTAACCAAAACATTAAATTTATTATACCATGGATAGAATAAGGAAAATAAAGTTTATATCTATCCAAATCAAGATTTATGGATTTTTGCTTGTATTGATTGAAATTGAATTAGGGCTAAAATAGGTTTTAGGTTTCTTTTTTGCTCACACAAAATGATCGTGAATAATTAGATTAGGATCTGGTTTAGAGTTTGCAATGGCTAGGGTATCAGGAATTATACTAAGGCAAGTGGCCTAATAGGTATGTGGATTAAACATTATTAAAGCCAAAAAGAATTAATTAAACAATTCACTTAGCCCATTCAAACTAAATTAAATTAACCTAATCCTAATTTTCTTAATCAACCAATTTCTAGTTCATAATCAAACAAAAATCTAATTTT
The DNA here is from genome assembly GCA_030765085.1 of Allium cepa. Lineage (NCBI taxonomy): Eukaryota > Viridiplantae > Streptophyta > Magnoliopsida > Asparagales > Amaryllidaceae > Allium > Allium cepa. The sequence goes on from CM060939.1 coordinate 541,292,787, forward strand.
AAATTGACAGTAATACATTTTCATTTGGTAACTAAAATAATTCGTAGTTAACTCAAAAACTCAATTCAAACTTTTATAATTAATAATTTATTTTATCCTTAAATCTAACAATTATTTAAACAATATTTTGGTAAAAATCAAAATCCATTTTATTTAGTTTTAAAAAATGATAATTCATTCATAAATTAAATTAATTATTCAAATGTAAATAAATTCAAATTTAAATAAATTTCATAATTAAAATTTGAAAAGTCATAGATTTAATTAATCAACCCTAATCAACCATAATTAATTAGGCCTTTAACAACGGGGTTGCTACACATATATTCAGAGCACAAGGTGTGATAGTTAGGATTTGTCGATGGATGTTATGGGTACTTTGGTCGTTTTCTTTACTAGGCTATCATTTATAGATATAAGCGGAAGTAGGTATTGGAGATAGGAGTACTTGGAAGACTGATATCCTTTATTTGGTTTCTTGTATATCTTTATGATAATGTAGAGTAGCATATAATAGTGTAATATGTTAACTCTTCGGTTGCAAGGACAAGTCAGGTATGGTTTGTGTACTCTTGTCCCTTACCATATTTACCTGCATAGTATTTTGAGACACATTTATCGCTCATACTAGAATTTTGTCTGATCTGGGGTTTTATTCTTTGTTTCTTATTATTTTGGGTACTCTTAAATGAGTAAATGAGATAATAGGTCTAGGTGACGCAATAACTATTCGGAGGAGGAGTTGGAGCTATCACATATTATATACATATATGGAGTCTACGCTTATTCTATTATGCAGTACTGGGGAGGCTTAGGAGTGATTTCTTACCATTTGTTTTTGAGATAATTGTTAAGTTTGTTTTCTATTGTATAAACCCACTATTGATGTATAATTCCATGGATATTATGCTCTGATTACGATGATTAGTTCACATTTTTATTACCGTCTCTCCTATTGTATACGTCATATTATATTTCATCCATGCGCTGTGAGATATATGACATGTCATATACGGTATTGATTTATTTCAACCTTGATGATCATCCTATATCAACTGGGCACAAAGCGGCGCACTATTTATATACTATTGGTGCCGGTGGTGTAGGGTGGTCGTTATATATCCGGACATTATATATCCGGACACATATAACCAACAACGCAAATGTGGAACGCATGTCATAATCCAAAGGTGGAAATGTGAGGGCAAAGCAAGAGTGATTGTAATCAGGATCTACCATAACCGTGATAAATAAGAGATGGTCGGGAATGTTTAAGGGGCTTTTTTAACTTTTCCTCTTTTTTGAAATAAAGAAATGACGTCTTCTTATTTTTAAAGAAAACACATTTATCAATAGAGGAAACATAAAGGAACATGACCTGTGGACGTAGGATTGAAAATAATCTAAACCACGTAAAATTTCCTGTGTCTTCTTTACTTTCATGCATCATTATCTGTCTATGTTTATTATGGACTATAATTCCTTGTAAAACTAAGAATTCAGTTTAATATTCTAACAAATAGTTGGAGTGCAACTATATAGTTATGTAAGCATCTAGAAACATAATTACTACCCAAAGGTAAGCTTAATACAAGTTAAATTTGTTGATTGAAATTTGCAAATAAACGTTTAAAATTACCAATTTAGTCAGTCGAGCTGTTTTGGGATGAAAAATCTCACCAACATTTATTGGCGCTAGAACGAGGGTCTGAACTTCCATTCCTCTTTCCTAAATCCCCAACGAATCCATCATTCCATTCTCAGTTCTTTACTTTCGATGAGTCCGCCGACACTCCCATATAAATCATCCATCCCCTTTCTTTATAATGATGATGACCCAACATACCATACACAATCTAAATCATCCCCACCATCCATGGTTCACTGTTTTCAAATACAAGTTACATTGACTATGCGGCGAGTAAGTGATAATGGCTCTCTCAGAAATGAGAATGGTTAAACCAGCCGGCAAATCAAATCCCACACTCATCTGACTTCATTGCTCCAACAACTTGTGAGAAAGACTCAATAATCAGCGCTGCATGCAATCATGTTAAACGGCTACTTCCAGTTGACCATTACCATCCTTCATCAATTTATGACCTTAGGGTGGATGAGAGTGCACGGGTGTTTGTCCATTTGGATAGTGATTCCGAAGGTGGCATGAAACCTAGGACTAGAATCTTAGAATCCCCATTAGTGTTCCTAAAGAACTCAAAAAGATTCCCTATTATGATCATGTTGATAAAGACGTTTAAGCCTTCTGCTTGAAAGCTAGAAAATTCGACTATGGTGCCCTTCAATGATGACCCTTATCTAAGCCAAGCAGCAAGCTAAAGAGATTGTGATGCATACTGATTTGAAGGAATATCACCGTCATACACTAGAACCAAACCCAGCATTCAGCACCGAGAGCATTGATGCTTTTGTCCCTAACTAAAGGGAAAAATCATATTGGACATAGATGAGATCGGAACCACGCTGGAGTCAAAATTCAATGAAACAGCTAAAGTCCACCGATTGCAACTGCAACTACAAAAGACAAGCGCTCAATACAACGTTGGAAATCGTAGACCTTATTCTGAGAGATACGCACTATTTATGTGAAAAAGAATTGTAATTATTACAAAAGGTAATAATATAATTAACTGGATGTAGAGATATTAGACGATCCAAACTAGTATAAAAATATCTCGATGTTAATTATTTTAACATAGATAATAACTCACATCAGACGTAGGGATATTAAACGACTTAAACTAGCCATCAAAAACATTGTCCAACGTAGATCGGTTTCTCTACCGAACTAGACGTAGGGAAATCAGACTGCCCGAACTAGTTATTAAAATGGATTTGCTTATAGCTACAGCTCCACTTCTAAGCCAATGTGGTCGTAGGTATATTGGATGGTCTAAATTAGTATAAAAACCCCACTATTTTAATATTTTTAACATAGCATACTGCACGTATGAATACTAGACAGCTAGAACCAGTACAAAAAATCATGCACATGCAAAGGTTGTAAACATGAGACTTGACTTGACTATTATATTTCTTTCTTTCCCCTATCCAGCGAGGCAAGCTGTGCCAAACACACGAAAATGAACCTACCTTTGAGAAAGGGGTGTAGGTCTTGCCCCACATGTGGCAAAATATGCATGGTATAATCATAGTTGAACATTCATGAACCACACAAAGAATCAAGTCAGGAATGGCAAGGAAAAATGATGCGTGGAATGTACCGCAGCTCACAAATCAGGTGCAATTCTAGGAATTAAAGCTTGATTGGTAAACATTAGAAATTAAAATCTTACTCAATTTACCTTAGCTCCATTTCTACTGACCAAAGATTTTTTTATAATTCGATATTCCTACGTTTACTTCACAAGCGAAAATGGATAAAAACAATGACGACATGAATTATGCTAAATTCATAAAGTTATACATAATAGCAAGACGAAAAGCTATGCTAAGAATCTGATTCAGGCTTACAAGAAGAGCTAGATACGATTGTTTTGCGGTGGGATAATCTGCGACGGTGTGACCCCAAATTTAAAGAAGAGCGGTCCGTCAGGGAGAGAACAAAAAGTGAATCGTCCAATTCAGCAATAATGATCGATGAGCGAATAGGAGTAGTACAACCATAAGCAGTACCATAGTAAATTGTATATGTTTCATAATTAGTGCCTGCCTAATGGTTGTTGCAATCCTGCAGATCAAATTCAAAATCCATACGGTTGTATAAGAAAATCAGGTTGAGTTCGGGTAAAAAATATGTGAAAACATCAACCACTTGCCTTCTTTCAATTTCTTTCATTACCTTATTTATTTTTTCATAATGAAGTTGCTCTACAAGAAAGCCTTATCCATCCCACCTCAGGAAACAACAACGGAGTCTGAGTGAGAATCACATTCTAAGTTGAAAATCTTATTCTCAAGGGAATTTACATGGCTTATAACTGCCCCTCTAATTCTTTCAATCTCGCCTAAAAGATGCCGCCTCTTCTTCTCAGTATCCCTAGAGAGAGGACCAAAAGGTTCTTTTGTAGTAGAAATGAAGGGTGAAACATGAGTACCTGGTGTACCCAATTCTTTCTTATAATGATCCTCTAGCTCATCAAACTTAGCTTCATAATAAATTTTCACTCTTCCACTTTAAAACTTCATCTGGATCGGCCTCAAAGTGGGGTGCATGGGGGTGGCACTTAGTCTAGAAGATGAACCATTGGCCAAGGTTGTAGAAGGAGTGTCATCTGCACTAATTTACCTTGCAATCTACCCATCTAACTCTTCAAAACTTATGTTTTAAATCTTTTATTTTCTTCTTTTATACAACTTCATATATTCTTTCAGCATCCTTCAGCAAGCTTTCTAGTTTTGTGACTCTGGCCAGGGTAGAATTCAACTTCCCTGTAAGAATAGCAACTTCCAAACTCTGAGAAGCGGGATGAAAATCAAATGATCCCGCACGAAATGAAATAAAGGTGAGTACAAATAAATAAAATAAATACATGAAAAAAATATGCAAACTTCACAAAGATATATCTATTCACATAACATGTAAATAACCTCAAACATGTTGTAAGTTGCAACATCACTTTCTAGGCAATACTACCCTAAAAACACCAAAGACGTGGAAGCTAAAGGTGGGGCAAAATTAATGGAGAAAATCCTTTAGGATCATACCAAGTCCTAACCCGTACTTCAAAACCTGCAATATTACATAAGAAGTTCTGATCAAGAGCGGGATGGAAAAATTTGATTACATCCCTCGCGTCCTACAGAAAAATATACCTCCTTTTACTTTCAACTTTCTCTTGCTTATGTCTATCTAAGTAGGAAGCAATCCTACATTGAGCATTACACCAGAAAACCTTAAGAGCATGAATCCTCAATATAGCCTTCTCTGTTGTTTCTGTAAAGTATTGATTAGTTCGGCCTTAGCCTTCTTGGTACGTCTCGAAAAAGCATCAAACAATTTATAGGCATCAATTCTCCATCCTTCGCTATGCAAACGGGAAGGCCCCCTCGACTCCACAAACCTTGTCCGATTGGTCATCGGAGAAGACCTAAAACCTACAGGAAGAACATGTATCATATTAAGGTGGGGTGTGGAAGCCACCTTCCCACTTTCAGTGGCCTTTTTCTCTTCGATTAAACGAACAATCTCCCTAGACATATCTTCAATAGTTTTATTTTGCTACAAATTCTTCTTTTGAAGAAAGACCAATCCCATAAAGATTCTCCCCACCTTTCATTAGCTGTTTCATTTCACTTAACTTCAATTCAGTAGCATGCAACCTGATGTTCTGCTTACACTAAAGGTTAAGTGAGTCTTCAGCTTCTTTAAGCTCCTTATAGACACACTCTAACTCCCTTCTAAGTTCAAAATTCTCAACTTGGAGGTAACTAACTCTGCCTCATTACCGACAGAAGGAACCTTCACTTCAAACCCAAAGTCGGACACACCCATCTCATCCTACTTAGGAATGGCCGGCGCCAAAGGAAGGTCATGTGGAAACTTCACGGAGCATAGGCACCATTTTATATGAGCCAGCCTAATCAGTAAAACAATATAGTCTCAAAGACAAGTAAAAGATACTAAATAAAGATCTAATATAAACTTCTCTTATTAACTACATCAATTCGACAAAGCCATATACAGAAAAGTAGCAAAGGTAAAACAAAATTCAACCCTCATGGAAATTCCTAAACTTAAGCCAACCATTCCAAGTGGGGGTTATTGGGTAAAATGGAATGATTTTCTAGTGTATATTGCCATTGGCGTAATACAAAGTCAAAAAGCACCATTTTTCTTTAACTACTTGATCAATCCTTAAAAGCAACCCTTGAATTTCATTCTAAAGAGTGGTATACGATTCATCTAATTCTTTCTCGTGCTTACTGATGGATGGAGCATTAAGACAAAGACGATCTAAAGTTTGGGTTTGAGCCTGTCCTCGCTTTTCTTTAGAAACTTAGCAAATAAAGCTTCTTTAAAAGAGAAAAACAAATAAAAAAGATCCAATCATTTGTTATGCAATAACATAGTAAAGAAACTACAACAGATCATTCAAAACAAAATCACGAAACAAGTCTCATGCGATCTTATGTCTAAGTGTTAGTACAAAAGATTTTGGATATCTACATAAGGATTTGAATTAACCTTAGTTTCAGTTCTTCCCTCAACATCACTAGGTGGAGGGTCTTTGTGTTCCTCCCCCGCTTCCTCATCCGCAACCATCTACAGTGAATGATTGGGAGAAGCATCCGACTGAGCATACTCTTCGTCCCACTATCACAACAATACTTGTAGACCGCGTCAATCGAAGATTACTCGCCTAAAAAGTCAGGGTTTATCTCCTTTTTTGAACTCACACTTAGTCGAGACGTATAGGTTACAAATCAATTTGGAGATGTCCACCCTAAAATTTTCTCCTGAATCGGCTAACTCTTTTTCCACCATGGACAGCTCGTCCAAAACCTCCTAGGATTTAAGATATTCTAAGGTCAAATCTTACGTCGAAGACGACATTCGTAGCCACCTCCTCTGCCTTGGCCTTCGTGGAAACGAAGTTAGCTCTCTCAACTTATAAGTAACGAGGTCAGCTTCAAGCTTAGCCACTAGATTAAGAATGATGACCTATTCATTTTCATATTCTCATGCCTCTATCATTAGAGCGACATGCTATGCATAAAAGACATCACACATAAGCATTAAAGAGAACAAATGTGTCTGGCTTAAAACAAAACAAAACAAGGGAAAAAGTTCATATGTAAGACCAGGACTTCTCCAGCTCAGACATTAGCTCGAAAAAGGAAAGTTTAGGGAATGGAAGAGGAAGGAGAGAAAGCGGAGAGGATGATGCAATGAAAAGTGACGAATTCCATGCAGTCTCCTCTATTCTTTCCAAAAGATCAAATAGAAGCCCTTGGGTAACGAAGAGTGGACAAGGAACCAGGATCACTTTGCAAAAGCGGAATATGCAACGGTATTAAGTTAGAAGTGGAAGGAATGCGTATTGGAGGAGGAAAAAGAGAAGGAGCCGCATTTTGGGGTCATGGTTAGAACCGAGGGCCGCGTAACGTGCTCATTTTCGGTTGTCCTTTTCGATGGTTTTACCAGCAGGCGATGTTGAACCAATGAGAGCCGCATCCATTACACCTACATAAAAAAAAATTTCAAACAAGGAGAAGTTCCCAACGAAGAACAAAATCATGAAAAAAAATCTACAATTCATCATTGGCTGGATATACCCCAAGCTAGGTAGAGGGCTTAAAAATATCATAAGAAAACATATGTTAGGACATATGATGTTATATTTCTTAGGCTTTTCTAGGTTAAAGAACTTATCTATTTTCCTTGCTCTGACATCTAATTATAGAATGCGAGTTCTATGGAACACATATAATTTGGTATCCTTCTTAGAGAAATTAGTCTGAGTAGGATGATGGTGAAAAGAGGAGGGAAAATCACCAAATTTCGAAACAAAAAATATAAACCGTTCCATGGTTTGGCCTTCCCGGGGACTTTCGAAAAAATTGACATTTTAGCTTGAGCATAGCAAAAACTAGCACCGCTCATTGGGGGACTTTTCTTAATGTCAAAAAGAAACCAAAGCACCTCGCAAGATGGAGTATAACCATTTTTCGCATAAAGGATGAAAGTGGATTTTATAAGTGTGTAAGAAAGAGGGGCAAGTTAAGAAGGCATAAGGTTAATAGAATCGAGCCATTATTGGAGGATTGGATGTGATGGAAGATAAAAACCAGAACATATATATTCAGGAGTAATGCGAATGAACTCGGCTAGGGGAGTATTCAAACATTCATGGGGTTCAAGAACCCTAGTGCCGTAACCCAAAAATCCTAAATTGAGTTAAAACATAATTGCCTCTAGTCAAGTAATTTGGGAAGGTGGAAATAAAGGAAAGATGAGGAGGAAGCCATGTCGAGTTCCCAGGATTAATCAAAAGAGAAGATGCTAACAGAAATCAAAACAAAAGAGAAGATGCTAACAGAAATCAAAACAAAACAGAAAATTCTTACATCAATTTAAAAGTAAATTCAGAATACAAAGATGGAATTGATTTCAAAATTTTCTCTTATTTTCTTTCTTGAATAAAAACATTGTTGAATATGCGATTATATGATTTTTATTTGATGATAATAAACATATATATATATATATATATATATATATATATATATATATATAAATTCATGTAAATGTATTTGGTAATGTACTATTTCATTTTTCACAGATTAAATAAATATTTGCTGAATAAAATTAAATAACACAGAATTTGAATTCAAACAGAAATTTTATTCAAACAAATATTTATTACAATTTTGAATAGTACAAATTCTAGCTCTCACTATACACTATACAACTTTGATACAAATTCATTTACATCACAATTTTACATTTACAATTGACCTCACTACATATCACTCACACTCGTATTTTATCTTCAACTTTATTCCAAATTGAATCCAGCATCTGAGCAATCTGCAAATATAAATATTGATGCAGTAAAATTGAAAAGGAAATATTTTTGCAGTATAAAATAAAATGTGAATTTTGAAAATGATATTTGCCTCAGTTATTTGGGTTGTTCGTCATCATTTAACTTTGAATTCATCATACACGAACAGCTTGTGACATACACAGTGTATCACTGTATATGCCATAAGGCCGTGCACACCGATATATACACACTTGATAAATTTACAGGGACATGTAAGCACAGGTCAAACCCAAATTATTGGATTCAACTCAACTGCAATAAAATAAATGTCACAACTCTCAGCACAAGGTCAAATCCGAGCTTAAGCTGGATTCAACTCAGGTGAACTTTTGAAAAATAAACAAAATGCAAAGGTCAAGTCACTGCAATCATGACTCAACTCAATGTAACAACCAAAGTCAAGGCAACATGAAGTCAGCAACTTCAAACTGCTCACGTACACAAGTGAATGAAAATTCTGTACTCAATGCAAAGACCAGCTTATAAATACAAGTCAGTTACAAAATGGCATCACACAATGAATACGTGAAGCAACTTCAAACAATAAACTGGTCAAAGCAACCCAGACTCGTAGCGAATAGTGAAGTAAGTGCATACACACTTGTATACAATATGATGAAGTTCCAAATCAACATAACTCGGCTAGTTAACGGAACCACAGACCCAACAGTTCAACTACAGCAAAAACAGAATCAACACAATGGCTGTAGGTGCGAAACCACAATCCAGTGCAATGCAACATGAACCAGACTCGAGCACGCATGAAGTTCAAGGTGAACTAGAACAATACAACAGAGGGACTAATATGCCAGAGAAAAGAAGTTCCCATTTGAACATAGCATCAACAATATGTCACAAAGGCCAAGACTAGTGAACTGCAAGTGCCGACTAGTGCACATAATCAATGTCGAAATCAAACCAACATAAATGACACAGAATACACCAAGTACAAGGCACATTGAATAGTAAGATGGTCAAGTGGCAACATGAAGAAACTAGACCACTGAACATGTTATAAGTGAAGACAGTGGTTCAACATCAAAGAAAATTTGCAACAGTGGTGATACAGTGACAACATACAAAAATGACCAAGTAGCAAGCATATATACAACAAAGATGAACTATTGCATCAGTACAGTTTCAATGCCACAAGCCCAAGTACACAACCAAGTAAATAAAAATAGCAGTGTGTTGAAGCAACTCGAGCTTCAAAAGAATCAAGTGACACAACAATGTTCAAAGACTCGGCAATCAAGTGACACAAATCAAAGACTCAGCATTGCTCAGTACACAAGTGACACGGCAACAATATGAACAAAGATACAGAATCCATCATAATGGAAAAGATGGTGCAGTTTGAACATTATCACCAGGTTTTATTTTGACCAAGTCAGAAATCAAGCGTATGAACAAGTCAAATTCAAAATCGTGGTGGCCAAGATAATTGACCGATTTAAACATCAATACCGTGAGAAGCAAGCATGAATTATACGAATTTGATTAAGTCAGTAAAATTATCAACATCAAAAATTAATTGAATGGCCAAAAGCATAATATTGGACAAATCATACGAATGAAAATCTAGGGACTCAAACTCATATAAAGACCCCAAAATCGTCATCGGCATATCATCGAGTTCGAGCAAGCAAATCAGAAGAAGCAAAGGGATAAATCACATACTGTTTGCACCAAAATTGGGCAAACACCCTTCGGAAGTTTTTGAAGAGATAGTAAATGAAGAACTTGAATTGGAAATAGGGACTATCTAACAAAAACCCCAAGTCACAGAAAAGTAAATTGCGCAGAAGACAAGGATTTAGAGTGGTTCGGCCATGCGCCTACGTCCACTATGAAGTTTTATCACTTTATTTCTTAATACTTGAAGATTACAAGTGCTTTTCAGCAAATTACAACAGCAAATGGACTTAAATTCGAAATTAGCAGCCAAGATGGTGGTATGGAGTGATTCTGGCAGCGTTTAGGCTTGTTCTTCTTTTCCAAATTCTCCGACCCCTTCTCTGAATGACCAGGGGCTCTATTTATAGGTGTGGAAGGCCAAAATCCCGCGTAAATCATGGAGAGGCTGCTTGGCACGTGACGGGGGGCCCACAGGCCCGCGTTCTTGAAGTGCGTGCCCAGTTTGGGATCGATTCGAAGTGAACTTCGAATCGATCAAAAAATTGTCCAATTGCGATGAAACTTGGCGTGGACGTTCTTCATCATGTAGACAAACTTCTGTAAAAATTTCATGGGATTTGGATCAGTAGATTGGGAGTTATGATCGGTTCGAAATTGGGTGTTCGGCATGCTGTTTGGTTCGAATCGATGGAATCGATTCGTTCGAATCGATGCATGGCCGAAGCGAATACTTCGAGTCGATTGGGGCGCGCCTGTCTTCGAGCCGATCCATGTTCGTGCTAGCTTAGCCGCTTTGTTGGATTCGAAGGTCGTCTTCGAATCGATGGAGTGGATTCGTTCGAATCGATCCAAATGCGCCCTGGATCGATTCGAAGTTGTCGAAGTCGATGGAGTCGAAGGTGAGTGATGGAGTCGAAGATGATGGATGGATTCGAAGGTGAGCGATGGAGTCGAGGCTGTGATGGGTTCGAAGCTATTAATGGATTCGAAGCTTGTGGTGGATTCGAAGCATATGAAGGACTCGAATTTGTGATGGATTCGAAGTAGGGAGTTCCTTAGATGGATTCGAATGTCGCCTCTTCCTATGGGTTCGAGTATGATGGGTTTGAAATAGATGGTTTCGAACATGATGGTTTCGAACACGATGGGTTCGAATATGATGGGTTCGAACATGATGGGTTCGAACCGAGCAATGTGCACCTTCTTAACTTGAATCCATCATAACTTGAGCGTATGACCTCGGATTGACTTGAAATTTGAAATGCTGGCTTCTATGGTCTTTCTTGTCATGCCTTATCAATTGCGGCCCGATCCGGGCTCGGACAGAATTCATCGATGTCCATAGTGAAGTGAAATACGACCAATCTCTGAGGTGAACTGTTTTCTGTTTTTGACCAATCCTTTGGTATCACGGCTTTTGCCCAAAAAGCGGGATAACATTTTGCCCCCCAAAGAACGTCTTGTGGGAACATGACGTGCTTTGAATAGTCGCCATTTTATTCTGAAGATTATTGCTCCCTTTTCGTTGAGACTCATATACCGTATTGCCGTAACCTTGCCTTGATATGATTGATTACTGTGTGATTGTGCCTAATCGTTGGCTGTCGTTGCTATAACAGGGTAAATATTTGATCCCTGCGAATGTTCAAAATCGAACATTAGTTCGTTATGTGTGCACATACATTAGCTCCGCCCTTATTAACGTCGTGTGTCCATGAGTCATGTCGGTCTTTGTTTGCTGCCGAACTCCGTCCCGGTTTTCTCCTGAATCGATTTTAGAGTCAAGCCAAAGTGTTGTTAATTAGTGGTTTTTGATGGGTTCGAAGCTTAGAAGGGGTTCGGAGCCGTGATGGATTCGAAGCAATGATGCGTTCGAAGACTCTGATGGGTCCGAAGCCTCTGATGGGTTCGAAACTCCTGATGGATTCGAAGCTTAGATGGATTCGAATCAGTGATGGATTCGAAACTTGGATGGATTCGAAGTTTCCAGTGGATTCGAAACTTAGATGGATTCGAAGGACTCTGATGGACTCGAAGCCTTTGATGGATTCGAAACTTGGATGCATTCGAAAGTGGTCGTTCGAATCGATGGGAGTCGAAGTGACACTAATCCCTCTTGGAATCCGTATAAATACATGAGGTTGACTTCATTTTCACTTTTTACCTTTTACCATTGCTTTAGCTGCTTCTCCGAATCGGTTTCCCAGAGCCAAATCAAACGTGCTTTTTCACGAATCGACCAAATTCCTTCAAGCTTCCATTTGCAATCAAACTAAATCAGGTAATCAAGGGGTCGATTCAGTTTTGAGAATGATAGATTAATCTTTTTTGGCATTGATTCAACCCCTTCTTCTGGAAATTTTTGGAGAGTGACGAGGTTTGAACGAAGTAGGCCGACTCCATGGAACTGAGGAATGCAAACTTTTGAGCCGTATCGATCAGGGGTGCGCGCTTTGAGTTGGTTTCGAATGTGTAGCTTCGAACCGATGATTGCAGGAGAACATAACAAAAAAAAAAGGCGTGCGGTGATGGATTCGAAACAGTGGCATTCTGATCGATTCGAATGAGCTCACTACTGATCGATTCGAAGCAATGATACGTTCATCGATTCGAAGGAGTTCGACTCCGATGGATTCGAAGCTAGGTGGGACTCCGTGGATTCGAACCGCTCTTGATGGATTCGAAGGAGCACGATTTCCATGGATTCGAAGTCAGGTGGGGGCTCCGTGGATTCGAACCGCTCTTGATGGATTCGAAGGAGCCCGACTTTGATGGATTCGAAATCAGGTGGGGCTCCATGGGTTCGAACTGCGCTGATCCGAGGTTCATCGATCTGACTCGTGTCGAATCGAGTCGATCGATTCGAACGTTCTTGCTTCTGGAACTTCCACCTCATCGATTCATTCCGATATCTGAACTACGACCACTTTTAAATCGAACTCTAACGGACTCACTAAATTTTTAGCATATTTGATTCCGACGAGCTTCGTCCTTCGCATGATCAAAGTTGACCTGACCTGTCTTTTGGAGCTCGTCGATGGCACCGTGACTTAAACACATATAACGAATTCATACTTGAATTGGTCAGTAGTATCCGAGGGACGCGAAGGTGACGGTCAGCAATGACGGTCGTTTTCGTTCTCTGATTCAAAAGCCTAGTCGTTCAGACATCGTGTTCTACTCTTGTAAAATTTGTTTTAGTTATGTATTTGCACTGCACGGCATATCCGTATGCTTCACACCGGGGAATATATGGGCTTTCTTCGTTTTTAACGCTGCTTTCTCGTGAGTTAGTTAGTTATGGAGTCTTCGGGTTCTGAACAACAAGAGTTACAAAGCTTGCCTCCTCCGATGCTAGAAATTCCAGAGATCATTCCTGAAGTAATAGATCCTGCTCCGGACGAATTGCCGGAGGCCTTACTTATCGAGGATCCCATAGACTCCGTCCGATCTAATATTTCTGGAGCATTATTGGGTCGGATATGTTCGAAGCATAACTTATCCCCGGATGATGTTTTGCTACCGGGAGTTGATGATAGGCCTCACAATCCACCCGAGGGCTATACTGCTTTTTATCGCCACGCTTGTGCGGCTGGAACTCTCCCCCCGTTTAACCAATATATCAGGGAGATGCTATCGTTCATTGGAATTGCTCCCGCACAACTTCACCCCAACGGGCACGCGTTACTGAACAGTGTTTTCATCTTATTCATGGACCGCCTTTTTCGTCCGCCTAGGCCAGCTGAGATTAGACATATATTCAACTTCAAGAGCAGGGGTGATAGTCCATCGTTCACCTTTCTGGAGGCAGTTAGAAACTGCCAGATTGTGACGGGAGCCTGGACCAGACTCAGTTACTTCAAGAATGAATGGTTCTTTGTCTGATGCCCCCCAGGATTCGCTAGGCGATGGCTGTCCAGACGTAAGTATCGTAAATCGTGTTAGCCTTCTTTAATGGTCATTGTCAACACTCGAACTGACATCAGGTGTTTTTTCTTGCAGCTATCATATCAAGGCCAGACGGTGGTCGATACAGAAACGTCATCCGAAGTCTACAAGAGGTTCCGAGTGACCTGCGGCACATTGACTTGGTCTTAACCGATGATAACTTAAGGATGCTGGGCTTAATTGAGACGAACCAGAGTATTGTCGTTGAAGGGTTTGTGAAATCGGCTCCGAAGGCAAAGAAGAAGACCGGTGTAGTGATAAGAGGAATGGGCGATGATGAGAGGAAGCCTACTGACACCGGGCTAGCGGCTGATTTTCCCCAAGCAGGAAAAAAGCGGAAAGGCAAGGCTGTTGTTCCTAAATTTGCGAGACGGAAGTCTGTAATCGTGTCTCGCTTGATTCCTGGAATTATTTCTTCTGACTCCGCTCTTTGTCAATCAGGAAACATTTTCACAGGACTGGATGACGTTCCCATCCCGGAATGCGTTTCTCTTTATCACAAGTCCGGGTTGGTTGAGCTCCGGGAAGCGTTAGACATAAGCGGGCTTTTACCCATTAGTGCAGTCGAAACCTCTGGTTGGTCGGGGGCTTTGCACATTTGCATACACTCTCATGACACTGCATGACTGCTTCACTCGCCCTATTGATTTTGCCTGGTACTTAACTGAACTGTATCTCTTTTCCAGGTAATATGGCCGGTCGTCAGACTACATTGGACAAACTCCGGAGAGTGCATCACCCCTCAACCTATTATGAATCTCGTCGTGGAGGCCCCGATCGTGATCGTGACCGGAGGCAATATGGCCAGGTGTATTATGCAAAGGATCATCACCGTGGTAACTCCAGCCAGGAACGATCAGACAGAGATCGTAGGCATCGCTCCCCATCTCGATCTCCTCCGCAATCCCGAAGTCATGTCCAGGTATCCGAGCCTCTGCGACATCAGTCATCTTCACAGGTTTCGAGGCCTGAGCCACATCGTTCTCGATCCGGGGTCGCAACGTCTATGTCTGGGGAGGAGACCCTTATTGAGTCTTCTGGCGAAGGGGCCATCAGGCTTGCACAACTGAGGAAAGATTTTCCAGAGATTTGCTTTGATGCTTGCATTTTTCCTCCCAATCTTAGAAGAATTCCTGATGATGCCGCGACTACGGCGCTCAACTACACCCGTGACTTTTTTGCTCAGTACAAAGAATGGTACAAAGCGGCTGTTAAGGCTTCCAAAGCTGCCTTCGACCGGGCCCAAATCATTGAGAAGCTAGAGGCCGACTTGGCTCAAAAGAGTCGCATCGTCGACATACTCCAATCTGAGGCGGAATCTTCCCGCAAGGCCGAGGTCGAGTCGTTACAGAAGGTTAATGAGACATTAGCTGAAATGGCGAAAATGCAACAGGCACATTGTACTTTAGTTGAAGACTTAGGCCATCGATAAAAGAATGTTGAATCTGAGCGGGATGCGGCAGTGAAGGAACTAGAGGAGCTAAAGGCTAGGTTCGCTGACATGAATAAAGAAAAAGACGACGCGAACGTGGCTGCGCAAGAGGCGTGTGAGCAGGCTGTATCTTTTCGGGCCGAGCGCGACGCGGCAATTGCAAGGGTTAAGGAGGTTGAATCGGAGTTGGAGGAGAGAGTCCAAGCAGAGAGGTTCAAGATGGAGGCCGAATTCGATGATCTTTTGGACACATATAATGCCAATGTATTGGAGCATAGAAATCTCTCCTGGCTAGGGGATTACTCGATGCCTCTCTACAATGCTTGGAAGAAATTAGTGGAAAACAAGAGGATGTCTTGTCCGGATTCGGTATTAGATGAGTCTGAGCTTGAGTCACGTCTGCTCAGCGAGGATGAGAGGAGGACCCTTCATGAAGCAATCATTTCTGTTGAAAAAGAAAGACTTGTCGTCCATCAAAACGGAGGTTGGCGAAGGTTCGGGTATCGTGCACCATAGCGAGAATACTGAAGTCCCTGTTTCGACTTCACCCGAAGCTGCTGCCGTGGTTGATCCACAAGCTATTCCAGCCTACAATCCGGACCAACCGGAACTGTCTTCGGGCAAGACGCTCGTCCCCGAGCTTGTTCAAGCTCCAAGGCAAGGTAAAGTAGGTATTTCCCTTTACGTCTTAAAACATTGATTTTCGAGGGAATTTCTTGGTCTGATAGCTCTAATTTTGGTTGTTTAGTGACCGAGAGTGTCGCACCCGTGCTTCCTGTCCCTTCGGCTTTACATCCTACACGTGGAGTTATTGTCACCGAGGCGATTTCAACTGCCGCCATGGTTGGTGATATGGGAGAGGGAGGCTCAATGTCATTCGATGTTCAAATGTTTGAAGAGCTATTTGGTCATCCTCTTGACCCCATGCCCGACCTCTCTTTTATGACGAGCGGAGCTGCTCCAGTTTCTAGTTCGATCGTGACGACCACTGACGTACCTAGCGCAGCTCAACTGTCTCGAGAGGAGGAGATTTTAGCAGAGATAAGTGCCGAGATGGCCAAGACAGTGACAGTTGGTCCCGGTGGTGATGCCGTTCCTTCAAGCTTATCTTCCCTAATGATGATTTCTCCTGGTGGCACAGTAACCGTCTCGAGTGTTGCTGAACAAGTATCTGTTACTGCTCCCATGCCCCCGGTTCGTCCTTATAAAAGGATCTCCATCCCTTCCAGTTCTGAGGAAGATGTTGATATCATGCCGGAACCGGAGGATGTTCCAAAGAAAGGCAAAAAGTCTCGTAGGAAGCCAGGCAGTGGGTCTAGCGGCTCGACTCCGAGGAAGAAACACCGGAGGAAGAAAGGGTGAGCCCCTCGCTTTGTCGTGAGATTTACGGATAACAATTCTTTTGCCTCTTCTTTTGTTCTTTCTTGGGCCATGTGTATGTATGGATGCGGCCTCCACTTAATTGAAACATCTTTACTTTCCATGTAATCAAACTTGTTTTTGTTGGTTGATGAAATGGGAAGTTACACTTTTCTTCTTACCTGAATGCCTTGCAGTATTTGTGTTGTATCCGCTCAGTATTTATATAGCTTCGTGTCGTGATTTAATGAATGAGTCGGATTCTGAGTATATTATTACTTAAGCCAGCGATTAGCACCCAGCTTTTTGCCCCTTAGTTGCGGGGAATAATACTCATATTCTGGCGGCTGATTGCGTTTATTGCAAGCCCTGAACACATGCCCCCCCTTCTGGGGATTCATGATAATTTGAGATTGATAATCTGTCCTGCATTCCAGGGATCTGAGGGTTATCGATGTTTACACTCCATTCCACGCTATGGGAATTGGGAGTTGATATTGATATCTCGGCCCGTATTTCGGGAACTTCGAATTGTTACTTGTACTTTGATTCGCGCTTCGGGAATCTGGATTAGATGTTTATACTCCAATTCGTACTCTGGGAAGTTGGAGTCCGTTCACGCTCTGGGAACGACTTATTGGATGTTTTATACTCCAATTCACACTCTGGGAAGTTGGAGTCCGTTCGCGCTCTGGGAACGATTTATTGGATGTTTTATACTCCAATTCACACTCTGGGAAGTTGGAGTCCGTTCGCGCTCTGGGAACGACTTATCGGATGTTTTATACTCCAATTCACATTCTGGGAAGTTGGAGTCCGTTCGCACTCTGGGAACGATTTATTAGATGTTTTATACTCCAATTCACACTCTGGGAAGTTGGAGTTAGTAAAAGGATTGTCGTGTATCAATCCCTGTGAATGTTGGTATTGTGTTTTGCCCCCGAGCTCGGGTCTTATTTAGTAAGTGACTGATCGTATCACAGTTACTCCCTATTTAGATAAATCCCACCGTGTGATGGAATTTAGCTCTTCGTGCAATGTGATATTATGTGCTATTTTCAGTGAATCACAACTTTTGGCTCGAAGAGATGGCGTTTTATTGCTGAAACAAAAGAAGCATGACAACATCAGTTGCCTTATTACAAGTTCAAATTTCAAAATGCAAAAAACAAAATGCTAAGGAAGAAATTGATAGAAAGATAAATAAAGCCTGTCAGGTGTAGTAGGGACGGAGGCTTCTGCTATTCCAGGCTCTTGGTAAAGTGAGACCATCAACGGTCGATAACTTGAATGTGCCATCTCTGAGTTTTTGTGAAATCATATACGGCCCTTCCCAATTTGGGTTCATGTGCGAAGGAACCGGGTAAATTTTTTGAGTACCAGGTCGCCGGATTCAAAAGTCCGTGGGCGGACCTTGGCGTTGTATATTCGAGCGACTCGACTTCGATATGCAGCTGCCCTCACGTCGGCTTCTTCACGTTTCTCATCAAGCAGATCTAGGGATTCAGCAAGTAATATAGCATTCGTTTTTGGGTCGTAGTATGTCACACGGTGAGAGTGAACTTCCATTTCGACCGGGATAACTGCTTCGGAGCCATAGGATAGAGAAAAAGGGGTGTGTCCGGTCGCAGTTTTGTGAGTTGTTCTGTATTCCCACAGAGCCATTGGTAGTTCATCGACCCATTTGCCCCCGGCTTTCTCCAATCTTTTCTTCAATATAGACTTGATAACCTTATTGACGGCCTCGACCTGACCGTTTGCTTATGGGTGCGCTACTGCTGAGAATCTCTTATGGATGTGAAATCGCAGACATAAATCCCTGAATTCAGTACTGTCGAATTGGGCTCCATTATCGGTGATAATAGTATGCGGGAGACCAAACCGGCAGATGATGTTGCGCACCACGAAGTTGATCACCTTTTTTGTTGTTATCGTTGCAAGGGGCTCAGCCTCAGCCCATTTGGTGAAGTAATCAACCGCAACTATGGCGTATTTTGCACCCCCTTTAGCTAAAGGCAATGCACCGATTATATCCATCCCCCACATTGCAAATGGCCACGGGCTGACCATTTGGGTTATTTCAGAAGGCGGGGCTCTAGGGATCCGAGCGTGTCTCTGGCATTTATCACATCTTTTGGCATAGTCCATAGCATCGCGGTTAACGGTAGGCCAGTAATATCCGTATCGAAGTATTTTCTTGGCAAGCGCTTGCCCCCCAGTGTGATCGCCACATTCTCCTTCGTGCACCTCACGCAACACTCGCTTGATTTCGTTATGCGCGATACACTGGAGAAGAGGAACAGAGTAACCTCTCCGATACATAACTCCGTCTTGAATGACAAATCGTGACACCTTTCGAAGAATCTGTCTTCTTTCACTTCGTCGTTCGGGCAGTGTGCCATGCTCAATATAATCTTGGTAGGGAATCATCCATGATTCCTTCTCGGAGGTAGCTTCTAATGTGAATTCATTCTCCGTTCGATCAATGCTCGGAGAGGATAATGTCTCGACAGGGACAAGTCCCAAGTGTTGAGCTTCGCCTGTACTTGCCAGCTTTGCCAATGAATCGGCTTTCTGATTGTGCTCTCGGGGTATGTAGACAATGGTATAATAATCAAACTGATCCAGTATTTCTCGGACCCGGGCTAGATAAGCGGCTAGCCTTCGATCCTTGGCCTGATATTCACCCCGAACTTGACATACCACCAACTGGGAATCGCAGTAGATTTCCACAGCGATAATTTTCAGGTCTCGGGCCAACTTCAACCCGGTGAGCAAGGCTTCGTATTCAGCTTCGTTGTTGGTTGCCCGGAAATCAAACTTTAAGGCGTAGCAGATGGATCGGCCCTCAGGGGTCTCAAGCACAATCCCTGCGCCCGAGCATCGATCGTTGGATGTGCAATCAGTGTATAGTTTCCATATATATTCGGGGGAGTCACTAGTTTCGGGTAAGTCTTCAGGAACAGTGAATTCGGCAATGAAATCTGCTAAGACTTGACCGTGTATGGCTCTCCTTGGAACATATGCGATGTCGAATTGACTCAGCTCAACGTTCCACTTTAGTAACCTGCCAGACGTCTCAGGTCGTGTGAGGACCTGTCGTAACGGTTGGTCGGTGTATACAATGATAGGGTGAGCCTGAAAATATGGACGGAGCTTCCTCGAGGCGATGACTAGGCAGTATGCCAACTTTTCTAGCCTTGGATAATTTCTCTCGGCCCCGGTTAATCGTTTACTGACGTAATAGACTGGTTTCTGTGTTCGGTCTTCCTCTCGAACCAATGCAGCACTAACAGCGTTTTCAGATACAGCCAAATAAAGGTATAATTGCTCGTGATCAACAGGTTTTGAAAGAATCGGTGGTGTGGAAAGATGCTGGATTAGCGATCGAAACGCGCCCTCACATTCCGTAGTCCATTCGAAGTTTCGTTTCCCTTTTCGGATCAGATCGAAAAAGGGTATGCATTTATCCGTTGATTTCGAGATGAACCTGCTCAGCGCTGCAACCTTTCCATTGAGACTCTGAACCTGTTTTATGGTCCTCGGGGTTTGAAGATTCCTGATTGCCCAGATCTTCTCGGGGTTGGCCTCTATTCCCCGGGCGTTGACGATGAATCCAAGGAACTTTCCGGAAGCAACCCCAAAATGACATTTTAACGGATTTAGCTTCATCCCATATCTCCGGAGGACATTGAACATTGACCCCAAGTCCTTGACATGATCAATGGAGTATCGTGATTTTACCAACATGTCATCCACATAAACCTCCATGGTTTTCCCGATCTGATCGGCAAACATCCGGTTGACTAAGCGTTGGTAAGTTGCTCCGGCATTCTTTAAACCAAAAGGCATGACCATGTAGCAGTATAGTCCTAGGTCAGTTACGAAGCTTGTATGTTCTTGATCGGGCACATGCATGGGTATCTGATTGTACCCAGAGTAAGCATCCATGAAAGACAATAATTCGTGTCCGGCCGTCGAATCCACAAGTTGATCGATTCGAGGAAGTGGAAAACTGTCTTTTGGACAAGCCTTATTTAAGTCAGAGTAGTCGACGCACGTTCTCCATTTTCCATTCGGTTTGCGGACAAGTACGGGATTGGATACCCATTCCGGGTATAAAGCATCTCGGATAAACCCATTCGTTTTTAACTTATCGACTTCTTCTTTGAGAGCGGCAGATCTCTCTGGATCCATACCGCGTCTCTTTTGCTTGACCGGGACGTATCGCGGGTCAATATTTAAGGTGTGGCTCGCGATGTCCGACGAGATTCCACACATATCGGAGTGCGTCCAGGCGAATATGTCTAGATTCTCTTGGAGAAATTCGACCAATTCCTGTTGTGCTTGTAGGTTTAGCTGAGACCCAATTTTCAATATTTTCGAATCGTTATTGTCATCAATTGGAACATCGATCGTCAGCTCAGCTGAAGAAGCTTGACTTTCTTTGGATTCGTCATTATCTTCAGTGTCTCGAGGGTCAAGATCCTTCTGGAATTGGTCGTGGTGCCCGGGCCGAAGCCCAGGCGCTAATTGTCAATCGTCGGCAAAGCGGACGCGGAGAGATTCCCCCACGCCCTTTCCTTTCTCCTTCCTTTGCGCTTCTCGTAGTTCAGCAACATAACAGGCTCTCCCAGCAGCCTGGTCCCCTTGAATGACCCCAATCCCGTGGTCAGTAGGGAACTTTAGAGTCAAACACCACGAGGCAATTGCTGCCCTAAATTCTGCAAGGGCTGGTCGGCCCAAAAAGGCATTATAGGGTGAATGGATATCCAGGACAACAAACTGTAACATTCGGACTCTACGGCGTTCTCCGTTTCCCAATTCTACTGGCAATTCCACCATCCCGGTGGGTATATTAGCACTTCCATCGAAGCCGTGGATCCTACATTGATAAGGCTTTAGATCTTTAGCTTCCATCTTCATCTGATCATATGCCCCTTTAAACAAAATGTTTACTGAGCTTCCACTGTCTACAAGGATCCTCTTCATCCAAGCAGGACCAACCTGTGCAGATATGACCAGTGGGTCTATGGTCGGGGCTTCGACTTTGTCAGCATCTCGGTTTCTAAATACGATATCACCCGTCATCGTCTTATGTTGTTTAGCCGGAGCCCCTTCATCAAGTGTACTACAGCTTTCAAAACTTATGTGCCTGATCGAATTGGCGTATGATTCCATTTCCCTCCAACTTCGATCCGCTGGATGAGGGCCACCACTGACTGTATTTATGACCAACCTTCCACTTGTACGAGCGGGCTCTTCCTGTCTTTCTTGGTTCTGCGCACGATTTTGGTTTGATGGGCCCACACCACCGGTTTGCGGTGCTCGCACAAATTGATCCAACTTCCTCTCTCTGATCAGTTTTTCAATAAGGTCTTGCAGATTCCTGCAGTCATTGGTGTTGTGTCCATAGCTTTCGTGAAATCTACAAAACTTCCCCGTTTGAATCTGTTTCTCCGATGATAACTTCGGAGTCGGCTTCTTATATTGCATCGCATTACAGGTTTGTAGATATACGTTTTCCAGTGTCGTATTCAGTGATGTATAGCTTTCGAACATTTGCGCCCTACGTCGCGGGCCACGGTTCTGATCCTGCTTCTTATTCCTATTATCGCCATTCCTTGGCTGGGTTTGCTTGTTCTGAATATTCAACTGCACCCTTCCTGAGCCCTCTCCTGACTGTTTAACCGCCACATTGCTTTGAACCCCTTCCTTGTTGGGCCTTGCATCGTCCTGCTTCCTAGATTGTTTCGCATCCTCACGCCTCAGGAATTGGGCGGCTTTGGAATAGAAACGATCCAACGACGCGGGAGGTTTTCCAGCTAGCCAGTTTTCAAAATCAGAGTCGGGGTCAATCCCCTTAGTCAGAGCCATCAAGATTGAATTATCATTGGGGTTAGTGATTTCTGCGCAGGCGGCGTTGAATCTTTCCAGGTATCGCCTGAGTGTTTCCCCAGAAGCATGAGTGACACTAGATAAAGTGTTTACGTCTTTAGGCCTGGCGATGTGCATACGGAATTGTTCGATAAACTTGGTTGCCAATTGGTCAAACGAGGAGATAGACCGTGGTGGTAATCGTGTAAACCACATTGTCGCAATCCCCCCCAAGGAAATAGGAAAACTATGGCACTTTACTGCATCATCAGCTCTTGCAGCAGTCATTGACCATTCGTACTTTAGGATATGCTGGCTAGGGTCGGAGTTTCCTTCATACATGGGCAAAGCCGGCATCCTGAATCGCCAGGGAGGCTCAGCATATAATATGTCATCGGTGAACGGGGTGTGACTTCGAGAGATCCCCCAATCGTCATTTGTCAAACCTTGACTTTCACGAACCATTTGGCGGACCATAGCTGAGAGATCAGGTGTTGCTGTATTCGAAGGGTGTCGAGCCAAAGTGTGGTCGGACTCCACAGTGCGAGGTGGGATCGGGCGCTGTCGACGATCCGAATCTCGCCTCCTTGGCTCGACATCTTCTGGGATATTCGGTCCTGGGACACGTTCCTGTGGGTGGTAGTTTGGACTGGAGTGATTTCGGGTGTCAACTCCTGTGCCAACTGCGGTGGCTTGGTTATCTGTGGTGTGCTGTGGAACAGTGCCTCCTCGAGAAGAGGGTCCCGTATGAAAACTGGCAGAGGGGCCAACTCTTATTTGCCCAGCATTAAACGTCTGCCGGAGGCCAGAAGCATGCGCATGACTTCCGTCTAGCCTGGGGCGCGTAGATCTGCCGTCATAGTCGGATGAGGCAGAGCTTTCCGTGGAAGAATGCGGAGCGTGGTCCCTCTTTGATCTCCTTCGCCCTTGGTGGTTTAGTTGGTTAGCCAATTCAGCATTGACACGTAGCTGCTCAGTTAGCTGTTGTCGGCTTTTAGTTAATTCCTGCAGTAATGTTTGGAACTCCTGTCTTGTAACCGGACCCGACTGATCCGCTTGCCCAACGGTATCCTGATTGGCTGACTGTAGCTGTGCGGGATTCTGCCTATCCTGACCTTCTTGGTTACCAATGTTGGAAGTGGTTCTCGTACTAACCATCCTGAAGGTTGGATTTCTATCCTAGATTTTGAGCAAACCTGAAAAGAATGGATGGAATCTGAATTTGAAGTCTGGATCTCCCTCTTAGATTTGTGCAATCCGGTATCGAAGATAGATCCACGGAGCGGGAGAAAGAACTGGTTCTTTTTCTCGTTCTCAGTGAAAGCACCAAAATGTTTGCACCAAAATTGGGCAAACACCCTTCGGAAGTTTTTGAAGAGATAGTAAATGAAGAACTTGAATTGGAAATAGGGACTATCTAACAAAAACCCCAAGTCACAGAAAAGTAAATTGCGCAGAATACAAGGATTTAGAGTGGTTCGGCCATGCGCCTACATCCACTATGAAGTTTTATCACTTTATTTCTTAATACTTGAAGATTACAAGTGCTTTTCAGCAAATTACAACAGCAAATGGACTTAAATTCGAAATTAGCAGCCAAGATGGTGGTATGGAGTGATTCTGGCAGCGTTTAGGCTTGTTCTTCTTTTCCAAATTCTCCGACCCCTTCTCTGAATGACCAGGGGCTCTATTTATAGGTGTGGAAGGCCAAAATCCCGCCTAAATCATGGAGAGGCTGCTTGGCACGTGACGGGGGGCCCACAGGCCCGCGTTCTTGAAGTGCGTGCCCAGTTTGGGATCGATTCGAAGTGAACTTCGAATCGATCAAAAAATTGTCCAATTGCGATGAAACTTGGCGTGGACGTTCTTCATCATGTAGACAAACTTCTGTAAAAATTTCATGGGATTTGGATCAGTAGATTGGGAGTTATGATCGGTTCGAAATTGGGTGTTCGGCATGCTGTTTGGTTCGAATCGATGGAATCGATTCGTTCGAATCGATGCATGGCCGAAGCGAATACTTCGAGTCGATTGGGGCGCGCCTGTCTTCGAGCCGATCCATGTTCGTGCTAGCTTAGCCGCTTTGTTGGATTCGAAGGTCGTCTTCGAATCGATGGAGTGGATTCGTTCGAATCGATCCAAATGCGCCCTGGATCGATTCGAAGTTGTCGAAGTCGATGGAGTCGAAGGTGAGTGATAGAGTCGAAGATGATGGATGGATTCGAAGGTGAGCGATGGAGTCGAGGCTGTGATGGGTTCGAAGCTATTAATGGATTCGAAGCTTGTGGTGGATTCGAAGCATATGAAGGACTCGAATTTGTGATGGATTCGAAGTAGGGAGTTCCTTAGATGGATTCGAATGTCGCCTCTTCCTATGGGTTCGAGTATGATGGGTTCGAAATAGATGGTTTCGAACATGATGGTTTCGAACACGATGGGTTCGAATATGATGGGTTCGAACATGATGGGTTCGAACCGAGCAATGTGCACCTTCTTAACTTGAATCCATCATAACTTGAGCGTATGACCTCGGATTGACTTGAAATTTGAAATGCTGGCTTCTATGGTCTTTCTTGTCATGCCTTATCAATTGCGGCCCGATCCGGGCTCGGACAGAATTCATCGATATCCATAGTGAAGTGAAATACGACCAATCTCTGAGGTGAACTGTTTTCTGTTTTTGACCAATCCTTTGGTATCACGGCTTTTGCCCAAAAAGCGGGATAACACATACCACTCAAATAACTCGATCGGAAATTGAGGGAACCGTGTGCTAAGTAGAGAGATCATCGATTGACGAAGCAACAACGCTAAACCATTCATTCAATCGAGATATTGAAGTCGACAGCCCTAGTTTTCATAAGCCCTAATTTAGTTGCAAAGAGGAACGAACGAAGAAATAAAAAAGCCGCCACTAACAAAAGGAACGAGCTAAAGAATACAAAAGGGGTCGGCTTTCTTTTTTAATAAGGGCTTTTAATTTTTAATTAGGGTTATTTCATTTTAAATTGTTTTTAATTTGTAATTTCCTTTTAAACCATTTAAATTTCTAGTCGTGTGACTAGGGGACAAACTACGTGGCGTATTTTGAGAATTCGCAACTCAGTGGCTGAGTTGTGGCAGGGTTTTGAGCGTAGAGTTAGGTTAGTCAGTAGCAGGTACTGCGAGTTTACGTGTGTAAGCGTTTGACTACTTAATTTCTAGTAGAAACCTTGGGGGCAGCACGTAGACAGGGTTTTGCCGAAGCTGTGTAAATTCTGTGTCGTTTTATTTCTGCATTTTATTATTCGGCTATTATCTGTGCTGCTATTGTTCTGTGATCTGTGTTGAAATTATTTTAAAAGCTTCCGCAATTAATTTTCATAATTAATAGCATCACCCTATTCACCCCGCCTCTAGGGTGAAATCGATCCTACAAGTGGAATCAGAGCTAGGAATAGAAGTCGGTTTTTGGTTTTAAAATTTTGATTTTTCAAAAATCAATTTTTGTTTTAAAAAGTTTTAAAATGGCTTTTAATAATGCTTTTGCTGAAGGTCTGTCCATAGTTAGACTACCAATGTTCAATGGTGAATACGCCTACAGGAAAAATAGAATGAAATTTTTTCTGAAAACCATTGACCCTTGGAACATTGTTGAGACAGGTTATAGAGCATCAACTATAATCAGGAAATAGATAAACCAATGGATCAATGGACAGAGCTAGAAAATAAATTACAAAATGCTAATGGCAGAGCTATGAATTCTATTATCTGTTCATTGGATCAGGTTGAATTTAATCATGTCTCACATTGTCTAACTGCGCAAGAAATATGGCACACACTAGAAGTGACTCACGAAGGAACATCTCAAGTCAAAGAATCCCACCTTGCCATGCTAAGCAGCGAATACGAGAATTTCACAATGGCAAAAGAAGAAAATGTCAAAGAGATGCATGGAAAACTTTCCAATATCGTATACAAATCGAAAGCTCTTGGAAAATCATATACAGAGTTGGAGATAGTTCGAAAAATCCTCAGAGTCCTTCCATGAAGTTTTGAAGCTAAAGTGACTGCCATTCAAGAATCAAAAGATTTGAAACAAATGAAATTCGAAGAACTCATCGAAAATCTCACCGCTTATGAGCTAGAAATGAAATTCAAGGAAGAGCGTGAAGGAAGTGACACTCAAAAGAAATCAATAGCTCTTAAAGGAACAACAGAAAGTGATCGTGGTGATGATGATGATGCAGCAGCAGAATTGGAGCTATTAGTAAATAAATTCAAAAGGTGGAATTACAAATATGGAAATTCAGCTCGAATTCAAAAAGTGAAAAGCAAAATAACCAAAGCACTAGACTACTCTGAAGAACCGAAGATCGTCTATAATAAGTGCAACCAACCCGGACACATCAAGCCCATTTGTCCTCAAAATCGACGCGACTTTGATAAGAAATCAAAAAGGAAAAGTTTTGCAGCCACGTGGAATACAAGTGATGAAGATAATCAAAGTTCTACCAGTGAGAGTGAGAAAGTAGATATGTGCCTTCAAGGGAATATAACTGATAGCGACGATGACGAGCCAAGCGAGGTATCAATACTTACTCACTCTGAATTACATATTTATTTCCACGAAGTAAATGCTTGTTTTGAATGACTTAGGGAAAAATACGCCAAACTAGAATCACAGAAGGATACTTTGATAGAGTTAAATACACAACTTGACCAATTAGTTAAAACCTATCAAAGTAGGATCCCTAAGTGTGATAAGTGTCCAACATTCGAAGAGGAAATTAAAAAATCAGAAATCGATATAAAATCACTTGAAAATGAAATTCTGATTTTAAAAGAGAGTGAAAATACTAGGAGAGAGAATTCTATTAAAAAATGCACACAATTGTTAAACGAAAATGAATCTCTCAAAACACAAGTCCAACAATTGTCAACGACTTTAGATAAATTTTCAAAAAGTGAAAAACGTTGAATATGCTATTAGGAAAGCAAACTGTTAATACAGTTAAACAAGGACATGGATATAATAAATCTGAAAATGTTGAAAGCAAGATTAATCAAGAAAATTCAATGTGCACAATTTGTAGAAAAAATGGACACAATCAAAATAATTGTTGGTATAGACCCAAGCATGTGAAAACTATACCGATTTGGGTTCCAAAAGGCACAAATATAAAAACTCTCAAAGTTAAACAAATTTGGGTGCCGAAGGGAACAATTATAAATAGTTTTGGGTCTCCAAAAAATTGTTTTTTTAAATATTCTGCCACTAATAACCATGGACCTATAAAAACAAATAGGTCACATAAATCTTTTCCCGTGTAGGTGTGGTGTAGGCTAAGGAACAACAACAGTGTTTTCTGGATTTTGGCTGTTCCGGGGACACAACGAGCAACAAAGCAAAGTTCCTTAACCTAGTTCAAAGGTGACAGAATCACAATAGACAACAACGAAAAATATCGTAAAGGTAAAACAGGTAATGGTATATTTTGAAAAATATATTAAATGTGATAATCTGCACCGTATTCTGAATTAAATCAGCCAATAATGAAGTTGATGAAATAATGATGATTTTGATTCCGACTTATTCAAAATAGTTGGCTAATTGTATTCTTATGCCAAAAACACTATAAAAATCTGTAGATTCTTTGAATATATTAGTTTGGATTAAAAAATAGTGTTTTGTTGGATGATAATACATTTGGTTGTAATACAGCTAACTCTATATTCACAGTTTCTGATTATTTACACGGATTCAATTAAAATAAAAGAGAATATCATTTAAAAGCTGTTAAAATTGATTTTGAAATTTTTGTTGCACACTTCATTGTCTATCAAATTCAATTAATGATAATTTTGAGTGAAAAAGAAATTCAAATGCAGATCACACTAGTAATCTAGTTGATAGAAAAATTACTAGTTGAACGTGATTTTTGAGACATTTAGTAACTGCATCGTTTTTCAAAGAAAATATCTGCATATTTTTCAATTCAAACAATTTTCAAATAGCAGAAATTTTTTCTCATATAACCCCCTCGAGAAAATCATTTTTGACCATATTTTCAGATCAGTCATTTTGAAAATTTCATAATTATTTTTGAATTTGATTATAAATGACTATTTTGACTAATCTGACTCTCTAATAATTATCGAAAAGATAAATAGTGATTGAAAAAGTGACGAGTGTTGATATTTATCATATATTATGACTCGAGACGGTATAATTTAGTAAATTTCTTTAGAAATTTAAACAGGAGTTATAAAACTTTTTGTTGGTAAAAATTACATGATCATCCCTGTTTCTATCATATTTCTAACGACCATCACTCATCAAAATTCAATATAGTTTGTCGATATGTGGTACTTTAAACAGGAACCATTTGTTTTTCATTTTGTATTTCTTTTAAAAAAAATAATAAAATAATAAATAAATACCGAAGTATTCACTCTCATTTAAAAGTCCTCACGGTTATGCATGGGTCAATTACTTGGAATTTGTTATGTGCTTCCATGCTCATTTAAAAGTCCTCACGGTTATTCATGTATGGAACGCATATCAAAAATTGATTTTTGAAATAAATAAGTTGATTCTAATCCCATTTAAAAGTCCTCACGGTTATGCGTGGTTAGAAGAGACTTGAATTCATTTTTTTTAAAAATAAAAATGGAGTACTACTAATCTCATTTAAAAGTCCTAATGGTTATCTATGGTTAGTAGATATTCAAATTCCTGATATAAATATACCCCAAGTAGACATAACTGTATAGTTTTATATGATGATATCATTCCGATCATTCTAAAAGTGGAATATGCGCCTAACAAAATATTTATGATTTTTGTTTGATTTTTTATTGAAATTTAATATTTATATTCAATTGAGTTTAAATATTGGATTAATATCGATCACTTTATCTCTATTTTCTCTAAGACTATTACTCTTTTGTTGATAACAAAAAGAGGAGAGAAAAGTTAAGATTTTGTCAAATAAAATCAAGCAAAGGTCAAATATTTTCCATTTGCATCTAGGCTCATTTGCATATTTTTATGCATATATGTAGGGGGAGCTTTGTGTAGAGAGGAAGCATTTAAATAGGGGGAGCAATTAGAGCATATCAATGATCAAATTCATTTAACATATTCAAAATCTTAAATATATGTTTGTTATCATCAAAAGGAGGAGATTGTTGAATATGCGATTATATGATTTTTTTGATGATAATAAACATATATATATATATATATATATTCGTGTAAATGTAGTTGGTAATGTACTATTTCATTTTTCACAGATTAAATAAATATTTGCTGAATAAAATTAAATAACACAGAATCAGAATTCAAACAGAAATTTTATTCAAACAAATATTTATTACAATTTTGAAGTACAAATTCAAGCTCTCACTATACACTATACAACTTTGATACAAATTCAATTACATCACAATTTTACATTTACAGTTGACCTCACTACATATCACTCACACTCGTATTTTATCTTCAACTTTATTCCAAATTGAATCCAGCATCTGAGCAATCTGCAATATAAATATTGACGCAGTAAAATTGAAAAGGAAATATTTTTGTAGTATAAAATAAAATGTGAATTTTGAAAATAATATTTGCCTCAGTTGTTTGGGTTGTTCGTCATCATTTAACTTTTAATTCAACATACACGAACAGCTTGTGACATACACAGTGTATCACTGGACATGCCATAGGGCCGTGCACACCGATATATATACACTTGATAAATTTACAGGGACAGGTAAGCACAGGTCAAACCCAAATTATTGGATTCAACTCAAGTGCAATAAAATAAATGTCACAACTCTCAGGACAAGGTCAAATCCGAGCTTAAGCTGGATTCAACTCAGGTGAAATTTCGAAAAATAAACAAAATGAAAAGGTTAAGTTAGTACAATCATGACTCAACTCAATGCAACAACCAAAGTCAAGGTAACATGAAGTCAGTAACTTCAAACTACTCATATACATAAGTGAATGAAAATTCTGTACCCAATGCAAAGACCCGCTTATAAATACAAGTCAATTACAAAATGGCATCACACAATGAATACATGAAGCAACTTCAAACAACAAACTGGTCAAAGCAACCCAGACTCGTAGCGAATAGTGAAGTAAGTGCATACACACTTGTATACAATATGATGAAGTTCCAAATCAACATAACTTGGCTAGTTAACTGAACCACAGACCCAACAGTTCAACTACAGCAAAAACAGAATCAACACAAAGGCTGCAGGTGCGAAACCACAATCCAGTGCAATGTAACATGAACCAGACTCGAGAACGCATGAAGTTCAAGGTGACTAGACCAATACAACAGAGGGACTAATATGCCAGAGAAAAGAAGTTCGCATTTGAACATAGCATCAACAATATGTCACAAAGGCCAAGACTAGTGAACTGCAAGTGCCGACTAGTGCACATAATTAATGCCGAAATCAAACCAACATAAATGACACAGAATACACCTAGTACAAGGCACAGTGAATAGTAAGATGGTCAAGTGGCAACATGAAGAAACTAGATCACTGAAGATGTTATAAGTGAAGACAGTGGTTCAACATCAAAGAAAACTTGCAACAGTGGTGATACAGTGACAACATACAAAAATGACCAAGCAGCAAGCATATATACAACAAAAATGAACTATTGCATCAGTACAGTTTCAATGCCACAAGCCCAAGTACACAACCAAGTAAATAAACAAAGTAGTGTGTTGAAGCAACTCGAGCTTCAGAAGAATCAAGTGACACAACAATGCTCAAAGACTCGGCAATCAAGTGACACAAATCAAAGACTTAGCAATGCTCAGTACACAAGTGACACAGCAACAATATGAACAAAGAAATAGAATCCATCATAACGGAACAGATGGTGCAGTTCGAACATTATCACCAGGTTTAATTTTAAGAAATCAAAATGGTCGAAGTCGTGGATTCACATACACAATGTCGAGACCGAAGTCATCAAAAAAAGAAGAAGTTGAATTCACGAATCAAATCAATTTTGACCAAGTCAGAAATCAAGCGTATGAACAAGTCAAATTTGAAATCGTGGTGGCCAAGATAATTGACCAAGTTAAACATCAATACCGTGAGAAGCAAGCATCAATTATACAAATTTGATTAAGTCAGTAAAATCATCAACAACAAAAATTAATCGAATGGCCGAAACATTATATTGAACAAATCAGACGAACGAAAATCTAGGGACTCAAACACATATAAAGACCCCAAAATCATCATCAGCATATCATCGAGTTCAAGCAAGCAAATCAGAAGAAGCAAAGGGATAAATCACATACCACTCAAACAACTCGATCGGAAATTGAGGGAACCGTGTGCTAAGTAGAGAGATCATCAATTGACGAAGCAACAATGCTAAACCATTCATTCAATCGAGATATTGAAGTCGACAGCCCCAGTTTTCACAAGCCCTAATTTAGTTGCAAAGAGGAACGAACGAAGAAAGAACAAAGTCGCCACTAACAAAAAGGAACGAGCTAAAGAATATAAAAGGGGCCGACTTTCTTTTTTTAATAAGGGTTTTAATTTTTAATTAGGGTTATTTTGTTTTAAATTGTTTTTAATTTGTAATTTCTTTTTAAACCGTTTAAATTTCTAGTCGTGTGACTACGGGACAAACTACGTGGCGTAATTTGAGAATTCGCAACTCAGTTGCTGGGTTGCGGTAGGGTTTTGAGCGTAGAGTTAGGTTTTTCAGTAGAGGGTGCCGTGAGTTTACGTGTGTAAGCGTGTGACTACTTAATTTCTAGTAGAAACGTTGGGGGCGGCACGTAGGAAGGGTTTTGCCGAAGCTGGATAAATTTTGTGTGTTCTATTTCTGCTTTTTATTATTCTGCAATTATCTGTGCTGCTATTGTTCTGTGATCCGTGTTGAAATTATTTTAAAAGCTTCCGCAATTAATTTTGCATAATTAATAGCATCACCCTATTCACCCCCCTCTAGGGTGAAATCGATCCTACAAGTGGTATCAGAGCTAGGAATAGAAGTCGGTTTTTGGTTTTAAAATTTTGAATTTTCAAAAATCAATTTTTGTTTTAAAAAGTTTTAAAATGGCTTTTAATAATGCTTTTGCTGAGTTAGTCCATAGTTAGACCAACAAAGTTCAATGGTGAATACGCTTACTGGAAAAATAGAATGAAATTTTTTCTGAAAACCATCGACGCTTGGAGCATTGTTGAGACAGGTTATAGAGCACCAACTATAATTGTAGATAATCAGGAAATAGATAAACCAATGCATCAATGGACAGAGCTAGATAATAAATTACAAAATGCTAATGGTAGAGCTATGAATTCTATTATCTGTTCATTGGATTAATTTGAATTTAATCGTGTCTCACATTGTCTAACTGCGCAGGAAATATGGCGCACACTAGAAGTGACTCATGATGGAACATCTCAAGTCAAAGAATCTCACCTTGCCATGCTAAGCAGCGAATACGAGAATTTCACAATGGCAAAAGAAGAAAATGTCAAAGAGATGCATGGACAACTTTCCAATATCGTATACAAATCAAAAGCTCTTGGAAAATCATATACAGAGTTGGAGATAGTCCGAAAAATCCTCAGAGTCCTTCCACGAAGTTTTGAAGCTAAAGTGACTGCCATTCAAGAATCAAAAGATTTGAAACAAATGAAAGTCGAAGAACTCATCAAAAATCTCACCGCTTATGAGCTAGAAATGAAATTCAAGGAAGAGCGTGAAAGAAGTGACACTCGAAAGAAATCAATAGCTCTTAAAGGAGCAACAGAAAGTGATGGTGGTGATGATGATGCAGCAGCAGAATTGGAGCTATTAATAAATAAATTCAAAAGGTGGAATTACAAATATGGAAATTCAGCTCGAATTCAAAAAGTTTAAAGCAGAATAGCCAAAGCACTAGACTACTCTGAAGAACAGAAGATTATCTGTCATAAGTGCAACCAACCCGGACACATCAAGCTCAATTGTCCTCAAAATCGACTCGACTTTAAAAAGAAATCAAAAAGGAAAAGTTTTGCAGCCACGTGGAATACAAGTGATGAAGATAATCAAAGTTCTAGCAGTAAGAGTGAGAAAGCAGATATGTGCCTTCAAGGGAATATAACTGATAGCGACGATGACGAGCCAAACGAGGTATCAAAACTTACTCACTCTGAATTACTTATTTATTTCCACGAAGTAAATGGCTGTTTTGAACGAATTAAGGAGAAATACGCCAAACTTGAACCACAAAAGGATACTTTGATAGAGTTTAATGCACAACTTGACCCATTAGTTAAAACCTATCAAAGTAGGATCCCTAAGTGTGATAAGTGTCCAACATTCGAGGAGGAAATTAAAAAAATCAGAAATCAATATAAAATCACTTGAAAATGAAATTCTGATTTTAAAAGAGAGTGAGAATACTAGGAGAGAGAATTCTATTAAAAAGTGCACACAATTGTTAAACGAAAATGAATCTATCAAAACACAAGTCCAACTATTGTCAACGACTTTAGATAAATTTTCAAAAAGTGAAAAATCATTGAATATGCTATTAGGAAAGCAAACTGTTAATACAGTTAAACAAGGAATTGGATATAATAAATATGAAAATGTTGAAAGCAAGATTAATCAAGAAAATTCAATATTGACAATTTGTAGAAAACTTGGACACAATCAAAATAATTGTTGGTATAGACCCAAGCATGTGAAAACTATACCGATTTGGGTTCCAAAAGACACAAATGTAAAAACTCTCAAAGTTAAACAAATTTGGGTGTCGAAGGGAACAATTATAAATAGTTTTGGGTCTCCACAAAATTATTTTTCTAAATATTCTGCCACTAACAACCATGGACCTATAAAAACAAATAGGTCACATAAATATTTTCCCATGTAGGTGCGATGGCAGGCTAAGGAACAACAACAGTGTTTTCTGGATTTTGGCTGTTCCGGGGACACAATGAGCAACAAAGCAAAGTTCCTTAGCCTAGTTCAAAGGTGACAGAATCACAATAGACAACAACGAAAAATATCGTAAGGTAAAACAGGTAATGGTATATTTTGAACAATATATTAAATGTGATAATCTGCACCATATTCTGAATTAAATCAGCCAATAATGAAGATAATGAAATAACGATGATTTTGATTCTGACTTATTCAAAATAGTTGGCCAATTATATTCTTATGCCAAAAACACTATAAAAATCTCTAGATTCTTTGAATATATTAGTTTGGATTAAAAATAGTGTTTGTTGGATGATAATGCATTTGGTTATAATATGGCTAACTTTATATTCACGGTTTCTGATTATTTACACGGATTCAATTAAAATTCAAGAGAATGTCATTTAAAAAGCTGTTAAAATTGATTTGAAATTTTTGTTGCACACTTCATGGTCTATCAAATTCAATTAATGATAATTTTGAGTGAAAAAGAAATTCAGATGCAGATCATACTGGTAATCTAGTTGATAGAAAAATTACTAGTTGAACGTGATTTTTGAGACATTTAGTAATTGCATCATTTTTCAAAAAAAAAATATCTGCATATTTTTCAATTCAAATAATTTTCAAATAGCAGAAACTCTTTCTCACATAACCCACTCGAGAAAATCATTTTTGACCATATTTTCGGATCAGTCATTTTGAAAATTGATTTCATAATTATTTTTGAATTTGATTGTAAATGACTATTTTGACTAATCTGACTCCCTAATAATTATCGAAAAGATAAATAGTGATTGAAAAAGTGACGAGTGTTGATATTTATCATATATTATGACTCGAGACGGTATAATTTAGTAAATTTCTTTAGAAATTTAAACAAGAGTTATAAAACTTTTTGTTGGTAAAAATTCCATGATCATCTCTGTTTCTATCATATTTCTAACGACCATCACTCATCAAAATTCAATATAGTTTGTCGATATGTGGTACTTTAAACAAGAACCATTTGTTTTTCATTTTATATTTTTTCTAAAAAAATAATAATAAATAAATACCAGAGTATAAACTTCCATTTAAAAGTCCTCACGGTTATGCATGGGTCAATTACTTGGAATTTGTTATGTGCTTCCATGCTCATTTAAAAGTCCTCACGGTTATGCATGTATGGAACGCATATAAAAAATTGATTTTTAAAATAAATAAATTGATTCTAATCCCATTTAAATGTCCTCACGATTATGCGTGGTTAGAAGAGACTTGCATTCTTTTTAAAAAATAATAATTATTGGAATACTACTAATCTCATTTAAAAGTCCTAACGGTTATGTATGGTTAGTAGATATCCAAATTCTTAATATAAATATACCACAAATAGACTCAACTATATAGTTTTATATGATGATATCATTCCCATCATTCTAAAAGTGGAATATGCGCCTAACAAAATATTTATGATTTTTGTTTTATTTTTTATTGAAATTTAATATTTATATTCAATTGAGTTTTAATATTGGATTAATATCGATCACTTTATCTCTATTTTCTCTAAGACTATTACTCTTTTGCTGATAACAAAAGGGGGAGAGAAAAGTTAAGATTTTGTCAGATAAAATCAAGCAAAGGTCAAATATTTTCCATTTGTATCTAGGCTCATTTGCACATTTTTATGCATATATGTAGGGGGAGCTTTGTGTAGAGAGGAAACATTTAAATAGGGGAAGCAATTAGAGCATATCAATGATCAAATACATTTAACATATTTAAAATCTTAAATATATGTTTGTTATCATCAAAATGGGGAGATTGTTGAATATGCGATTATATATTTTTGTTTGATGATTATAAACACACACACACACACACATATATATATATATATATATATATATATTCGTGTATACGTATTTGGTAATGTACATTTCATTTTTCACAGATTAAATAATATTTGCTGAATAAAATTAAATAACACAGAATCTGAATTAAAACAGAAATTTTATTCAAACAAATATTTGTTACAATTTTGAATAGTACAAATTCAAGCTCTCACTATACACTATACAACTTTGATACAAATTCAATTACATCATAATTTTACATTACAGTTGACCTCACTACATATCACTCACACTCGTATTTTATCTTCAACTTTATTCCAAATTGAATCCAACATCTGAGCAATCTGCAAATATAAATATTGACGCAGTAAAATTGAAAAGGAAATATTTTTGTAGTATAAAATAAAATGTGAATTTTGAAAATAATATTTGCCTCAGTTGTTTGGGTTGTTCGTCATCATTTAACTTTTAATTCAACATACACGAACAGCTTGTGACATACACAGTGTATCACTGGACATGCCATAGGGCCGTGCACACTGATATATATACACTTGATAAATTTACAGGGATAGGTAAGCACAGGTCAAACCCAAATTATTGGATTCAACTCAAGTGCAATAAAATAAATGTCACAACTCTCAGGACAAGGTCAAATCCGAGCTTAAGCTGGATTCAACTCAGGTGAAATTTCGAAAAATAAACAAAATGAAAAGGTTAAGTTAGTACAATCATGACTCAACTCAATGCAACAACCAAAGTCAAGGTAACATGAAGTCAGTAACTTCAAACTACTCATATACATAAGTGAATGAAAATTCTGTACCCAATGCAAAGACCCGCTTATAAATACAAGTCAATTACAAAATGGCATCACACAATGAATACATGAAGCAACTTCAAACAACAAACTGGTCAAAGCAACCCAGACTCGTAGCGAATAGTGAAGTAAGTGCATACACACTTGTATACAATATGATGAAGTTCCAAATCAACATAACTTGGCTAGTTAACTGAACCACAGACCCAACAGTTCAACTACAGCAAAAACAGAATCAACACAAAGGCTGCAGGTGCGAAACCACAATCCAGTGCAATGTAACATGAACCAGACTCGAGAACGCATGAAGTTCAAGGTGACTAGACCAATACAACAGAGGGACTAATATGCCAGAGAAAAGAAGTTCGCATTTGAACATAGCATCAACAATATGTCACAAAGGCCAAGACTAGTGAACTGCAAGTGCCGACTAGTGCACATAATTAATGCCGAAATCAAACCAACATAAATGACACAGAATACACCTAGTACAAGGCACAGTGAATAGTAAGATGGTCAAGTGGCAACATGAAGAAACTAGATCACTGAAGATGTTATAAGTGAAGACAGTGGTTCAACATCAAAGAAAACTTGCAACAGTGGTGATACAGTGACAACATACAAAAATGACCAAGCAGCAAGCATATATACAACAAAAATGAACTATTGCATCAGTACAGTTTCAATGCCACAAGCCCAAGTACACAACCAAGTAAATAAACAAAGTAGTGTGTTGAAGCAACTCGAGCTTCAGAAGAATCAAGTGACACAACAATGCTCAAAGACTCGGCAATCAAGTGACACAAATCAAAGACTTAGCAATGCTCAGTACACAAGTGACACAGCAACAATATGAACAAAGAAATAGAATCCATCATAACGGAACAGATGGTGCAGTTCGAACATTATCACCAGGTTTAATTTTAAGAAATCAAAATGGTCGAAGTCGTGGATTCGCATACACAGTGTCGAGACCGAAGTCATCAAAAAAAGAAGAAGTTGAATTCACGAATCAAATCAATTTTGACCAAGTCAGAAATCAAGCGTATGAACAAGTCAAATTCGAAATCGTGGTGGCCAAGATAATTGACCAAGTTAAACATCAATACCGTGAGAAGCAAGCATCAATTATACAAATTTGATTAAGTCAGTAAAATCATCAACAACAAAAATTAATCGAATGGCCGAAACATTATATTGAACAAATCAGACGAACGAAAATCTAGGGACTCAAACACATATAAAGACCCCAAAATCATCATCAGCATATCATCGAGTTCAAGCAAGCAAATCAGAAGAAGCAAAGGGATAAATCACATACCACTCAAACAACTCGATCGGAAATTGAGGGAACCGTGTGCTAAGTAGAGAGATCATCAATTGACGAAGCAACAATGCTAAACCATTCATTCAATCGAGATATTGAAGTCGACAGCCCCAGTTTTCACAAGCCCTAATTTAGTTGCAAAGAGGAACGAACGAAGAAAGAACAAAGTCGCCACTAACAAAAAGGAACGAGCTAAAGAATATAAAAGGGGCCGACTTTCTTTTTTTAATAAGGGTTTTAATTTTTAATTAGGGTTATTTTGTTTTAAATTGTTTTTAATTTGTAATTTCTTTTTAAACCGTTTAAATTTCTAGTCGTGTGACTACGGGACAAACTACGTGGCGTAATTTGAGAATTCGCAACTCAATTGCTGGGTTGCGGTAGGGTTTTGAGCGTAGAGTTAGGTTTTTCAGTAGAGGGTGCCGTGAGTTTACGTGTGTAAGCGTGTGACTACTTAATTTCTAGTAGAAACGTTGGGGGCGGCACGTAGGAAGGGTTTTGCCGAAGCTGGATAAATTTTGTGTGTTCTATTTCTGCTTTTTATTATTCTGCAATTATCTGTGCTGCTATTGTTCTGTGATCCGTGTTGAAATTATTTTAAAAGCTTCCGCAATTAATTTTGCATAATTAATAGCATCACCCTATTCACCCCCCTCTAGGGTGAAATCGATCCTACAAGTGGTATCAGAGCTAGGAATAGAAGTCGGTTTTTGGTTTTAAAATTTTGAATTTTCAAAAATCAATTTTTGTTTTAAAAAGTTTTAAAATGGCTTTTAATAATGCTTTTGCTGAGTTAGTCCATAGTTAGACCAACAAAGTTCAATGGTGAATACGCTTACTGGAAAAATAGAATGAAATTTTTTCTGAAAACCATCGACGCTTGGAGCATTGTTGAGACAGGTTATAGAGCACCAACTATAATTGTAGATAATCAGGAAATAGATAAACCAATGCATCAATGGACAGAGCTAGATAATAAATTACAAAATGCTAATGGTAGAGCTATGAATTCTATTATCTGTTCATTGGATCAATTTGAATTTAATCGTGTCTCACATTGTCTAACTGCGCAGGAAATATGGCGCACACTAGAAGTGACTCATGATGGAACATCTCAAGTCAAAGAATCTCACCTTGCCATGCTAAGCAGCGAATACGAGAATTTCACAATGGCAAAAGAAGAAAATGTCAAAGAGATGCATGGACAACTTTCCAATATCGTATACAAATCAAAAGCTCTTGGAAAATCATATACAGAGTTGGAGATAGTCCGAAAAATCCTCAGAGTCCTTCCACGAAGTTTTGAAGCTAAAGTGACTGCCATTCAAGAATCAAAAGATTTGAAACAAATGAAAGTCGAAGAACTCATCAAAAATCTCACCGCTTATGAGCTAGAAATGAAATTCAAGGAAGAGCGTGAAAGAAGTGACACTCGAAAGAAATCAATAGCTCTTAAAGGAGCAACAGAAAGTGATGGTGGTGATGATGATGCAGCAGCAGAATTGGAGCTATTAATAAATAAATTCAAAAGGTGGAATTACAAATATGGAAATTCAGCTCGAATTCAAAAAGTTTAAAGCAGAATAGCCAAAGCACTAGACTACTCTGAAGAACAGAAGATTATCTGTCATAAGTGCAACCAACCCGGACACATCAAGCTCAATTGTCCTCAAAATCGACTCGACTTTAAAAAGAAATCAAAAAGGAAAAGTTTTGCAGCCACGTGGAATACAAGTGATGAAGATAATCAAAGTTCTAGCAGTAAGAGTGAGAAAGCAGATATGTGCCTTCAAGGGAATATAACTGATAGCGACGATGACGAGCCAAACGAGGTATCAAAACTTACTCACTCTGAATTACTTATTTATTTCCACGAAGTAAATGGCTGTTTTGAACGAATTAAGGAGAAATACGCCAAACTTGAACCACAAAAGGATACTTTGATAGAGTTTAATGCACAACTTGACCCATTAGTTAAAACCTATCAAAGTAGGATCCCTAAGTGTGATAAGTGTCCAACATTCGAGGAGGAAATTAAAAAAATCAGAAATCAATATAAAATCACTTGAAAATGAAATTCTGATTTTAAAAGAGAGTGAGAATACTAGGAGAGAGAATTCTATTAAAAAGTGCACACAATTGTTAAACGAAAATGAATCTATCAAAACACAAGTCCAACTATTGTCAACGACTTTAGATAAATTTTCAAAAAGTGAAAAATCATTGAATATGCTATTAGGAAAGCAAACTGTTAATACAGTTAAACAAGGAATTGGATATAATAAATATGAAAATGTTGAAAGCAAGATTAATCAAGAAAATTCAATATTGACAATTTGTAGAAAACTTGGACACAATCAAAATAATTGTTGGTATAGACCCAAGCATGTGAAAACTATACCGATTTGGGTTCCAAAAGACACAAATGTAAAAACTCTCAAAGTTAAACAAATTTGGGTGTCGAAGGGAACAATTATAAATAGT
Source organism: Allium cepa (assembly GCA_030765085.1). NCBI lineage: Eukaryota > Viridiplantae > Streptophyta > Magnoliopsida > Asparagales > Amaryllidaceae > Allium > Allium cepa. The sequence goes on from CM060939.1 coordinate 541,333,997, forward strand.
TTTGGGTCTCCACAAAATTATTTTTCTAAATATTCTGCCACTAACAACCATGGACCTATAAAAACAAATAGGTCACATAAATATTTTCCCATGTAGGTGCGATGGCAGGCTAAGGAACAACAACAGTGTTTTCTGGATTTTGGCTGTTCCGGGGACACAATGAGCAACAAAGCAAAGTTCCTTAGCCTAGTTCAAAGGTGACAGAATCACAATAGACAACAACGAAAAATATCGTAAGGTAAAACAGGTAATGGTATATTTTGAACAATATATTAAATGTGATAATCTGCACCATATTCTGAATTAAATCAGCCAATAATGAAGATAATGAAATAACGATGATTTTGATTCTGACTTATTCAAAATAGTTGGACAATTATATTCTTATGCCAAAAACACTATAAAAATCTCTAGATTCTTTGAATATATTAGTTTGGATTAAAAATAGTGTTTGTTGGATGATAATGCATTTGGTTATAATATGGCTAACTTTATATTCACGGTTTCTGATTATTTACACGGATTCAATTAAAATTCAAGAGAATGTCATTTAAAAAGCTGTTAAAATTGATTTGAAATTTTTGTTGCACACTTCATGGTCTATCAAATTCAATTAATGATAATTTTGAGTGAAAAAGAAATTCAGATGCAGATCATACTGGTAATCTAGTTGATAGAAAAATTACTAGTTGAACGTGATTTTTGAGACATTTAGTAATTGCATCATTTTTCAAAAAAAAAATATCTGCATATTTTTCAATTCAAATAATTTTCAAATAGCAGAAATTCTTTCTCACATAACCCACTCGAGAAAATCATTTTTGACCATATTTTCGGATCAGTCATTTTGAAAATTGATTTCATAATTATTTTTGAATTTGATTGTAAATGACTATTTTGACTAATCTGACTCCCTAATAATTATCGAAAAGATAAATAGTGATTGAAAAAGTGACGAGTGTTGATATTTATCATATATTATGACTCGAGACGGTATAATTTAGTAAATTTCTTTAGAAATTTAAACAAGAGTTATAAAACTTTTTGTTGGTAAAAATTCCATGATCATCTCTGTTTCTATCATATTTCTAACGACCATCACTCATCAAAATTCAATATAGTTTGTCGATATGTGGTACTTTAAACAGGAACCATTTGTTTTTCATTTTATATTTTTTCTAAAAAAATAATAATAAATAAATACCAGAGTATAAACTTCCATTTAAAAGTCCTCACGGTTATGCATGGGTCAATTACTTGGAATTTGTTATGTGCTTCCATGCTCATTTAAAAGTCCTCACGGTTATGCATGTATGGAACGCATATCAAAAATTGATTTTTAAAATAAATAAATTGATTCTAATCCCATTTAAATGTCCTCACGGTTATGCGTGGTTAGAACAGACTTGCATTCTTTTTAAAAAATAATAATAATTGGAATACTACTAATCTCATTTAAAAGTCCTAACGGTTATGTATGGTTAGTAGATATCCAAATTCTTAATATAAATATACCACAAATAGACTCAACTATATAGTTTTATATGATGATATCATTCCCATCATTCTAAAAGTGGAATATGCGCCTAACAAAATATTTATGATTTTTGTTTTATTTTTTATTGAAATTTAATATTTATATTCAATTGAGTTTTAATATTGGATTAATATCGATCACTTTATCTCTATTTTCTTTAAGACTATTACTCTTTTGCTGATAACAAAAGGGGGAGAGAAAAGTTAAGATTTTGTCAGATAAAATCAAGCAAAGGTCAAATATTTTCCATTTGTATCTAGGCTCATTTGCACATTTTTATGCATATATGTAGGGGGAGCTTTGTGTAGAGAGGAAACATTTAAATAGGGGAAGCAATTAGAGCATATCAATGATCAAATACATTTAACATATTTAAAATCTTAAATATATGTTTGTTATCATCAAAATGGGGAGATTGTTGAATATGCGATTATATATTTTTGTTTGATGATTATAAACATATATATATATATATATATATATATATATATATTCGTGTATACGTATTTGGTAATGTACATTTCATTTTTCACAGATTAAATAAATATTTGCTGAATAAAATTAAATAACACAGAATTTGAATTAAAACAGAAATTTTATTCAAACAAATATTTATTACAATTTTGAATAGTACAAATTCAAGCTCTCACTATACACTATACAACTTTGATACAAATTCAATTACATCATAATTTTACATTACAGTTGACCTCACTACATATCACTCACACTCGTATTTTATCTTCAACTTTATTCCAAATTGAATCCAGCATCTGAGCAATCTGCAAATATAAATATTGATGCAGTAAAATTGAAAAGGAAATATTTTTGCAGTATAAAATAAAATATGAATTTTGAAAATAATATTTGCCTCAGTTATTAGGTTGTTCGTCATCATTTAACTTTGAATTCATCATACACGAACAGCTTGTGACATACACAGTGTATCACTGTATATGCCATAAGGCCGTGCACACCGATATATATACACTTGATAAATTTACAGGGACAGGTAAGCACAGGTCAAACCCAAATTATTGGATTCAACTCAACTGCAATGAAATAAATGTCACAACTCTCTGCACAAGGTCAAATCCGAGCTTAAGCTGGATTCAACTCAGGTGAACTTTTGAAAAATAAACAAAATGCAAAGGTCAAGTCACTGCAATCATGACTCAACTCAATGCGACAACCAAAGTCAAGGCAACATGAAGTCAGCAACTTCAAACTACTCACATACACAAGTGGATGAAAATTATGTACTCAATGCAAAGACCAGCTTATAAATACAAGTCAGTTACGAAATGGCATCACACAATGAATACATGAAGCAACTTCAAACAATAAACTGGTCAAAGCAACCCAGACTCATAGCGAATAGTGAAGTAAGTGCATACACACTTGTATACAATATGATGAAGTTCTAAATCAACATAACTCGGCTAGTTAACTGAACCACAGACCCAACAGTTCAACTACAGCAAAAACAGAATCAACACAAAGGCTGCAGGTGCGAAACCACAATCCAGTGCTATGTAACATGAACCAGACTCAAGAACGCATGAAGTTCAAGGTGACTAGACCAATACAACAGAGGGACTAATATGCCAGAGAAAAGAAGTTCACATTTGAACATAGCATCAACAATATGTCACAAAGGCCAAGAATAGTGAACTGCATGTGCCGACTAGTGCACATAATCAATGCCGAAATCAAACCAACATAAATGACACAGAATACACCAAGTACAAGGCACAGTGAATAGTAAGATGGTCAAGTGGCAACATGAAGGAACTATACCACTGAGCATGTTATAAGTGAAGACAGTGGTTCAACATCAAAGAAAACTTCCAATAGTGGTGATACGGTGACAACATACAAAAATGACCAAGCAGCAAGCATATATACAACAAAGATGAACTATTGCATCAGTACAGTTTCAATGCTACAAGCCCAAGTACACAACCAACTAAATAAACATAGCAGTGTGTCGAAGCAACTCGAGCTTCAGAAGAATCAAGTGACACAACAATGCTCAAAGACTCGGCAATCAAGTGACGCAAATCAAAGACTCAGCAATGCTTAGTATACAAGTGACACAGCAACAATATGAACAAAGAAACATAATCCATCATAATGGAACAGGTGGTGCAGTTCGAACATTATCACCAGGTTTTATTTTAAGAAATCAAAATGGCCGAAGTCGTGGATTCGCATACATAGTGTCAAGACCGAAGTCATCAAAAAAAAGAAGTTTAATTCACGAATCAAAATCAATTTTGACCAAGTCAGAAATCTAGCGTATGAACAATTTAAATTCAAATCGTGGTGGCCAAGATAATTTACCGAGTTAAACATCAATACCGTGAGAAGCAAGCATCAATTATACGAATTTGATTAAGTCAGTAACAACATCAAAAATTAATCGAATGGGCGAAAGCATAATATTGAACAAATCAGACGAACGAAAATCTAGGGACTCAAACTCATATAAAGACACCAAAATCATCATCGGCATATCATCGAGTTCAAGCAAGCAAATCAGAAGAAGCAAAGGGATAAATCACATACCACTCAAACAACTCAATCGGAAATTGGGGGAACCGTGTGCTAAGCAGAGAGATCATCGATTGACGAAGCAACAACGCTAAACCATTCATTCAATCGAGATATTGAAGTTGACAGCCCCAGTTTTCACAAGCCTAATTTAGTTGCAAAGAGGAACGAACGAAGAAAGAACAAAGCCACCACTAACAAAAATGAACGGGCTAAAGAATATAAAAGGGGCCGGCTTTCTTTTTTAATAAGGGATTTTAATTTTTAATTAGGGTTCTTTTATTTTAAATTGTTTTTAATTTATAATTTCTTTTTAAACCGTTTAAATTTCTAGTCGCGTGACTAGGGGACAAACTATGTGGCGTAGTCTGAGAATTCGCAACTCAGTGGTTGAGTTGTGGTAGGGTTTTGAGCATAAAATTAGGTTAGTCAGTAGCGGATGTAGCGAGTTTACGTGTGTAAGCATGTGACTACTTAATTTCTAGTAGAAACCTTGGGGGAAGCACGTAGGCAGGGTTTTTCCGAAGCTGGGTAAATTCTGTGTCGTTCTATTTCTGCATTTTATTATTTTGCTATTATCTGTGTTGCCATTGTTCTGTGATCTGTGTTGAAATTATTTTAAAAGCATCCGCAATTAATTTTTATAATTAATAGCATCACCCTATTCACCCCCCTCTATGGTGAAATCAATCCTACAAACATAAAAAGGAAAAAAGAGGAGACGAAAGAAAATATATGCGCCTTAATTTGAATAATGGCCACACGATCGAAATGATGAAAGAACTAGCAAGATGTCAATCGATTAAGCTGCCAAAATAATAAGCACAAAGATTAATATAAATTTGCATGAAAAAGGGGTTTGATTTACCAACGATTTAGACCATGACCCATTGGGGAAATAACACGTCGACAAGAACATTAAATGCAAAAGTAAGCAGTAAGAATTCATCCATAAATGACAAGAAACGAGAAAATGTGAATATTAACAAGCCTACAATGAAATAAATGGTCACAGCTCACCACCACCGTTCAACAACTGCGTTGATAGTGCATTATATAAAAAACAAATGAAAATCTCTAAAGTAACAGTGGTGGTACTAAATTCAACCTCAATCCTCCCTCAAATAGTGGGAAGACCATGCCAAGTGCACGAACAAGCAACTTTTCACAGCTCACTGCCGTCATTCGATAGCTATACTGACAACACAACATGCAAATGACAACAACAATCTCAAAGATGAGAATAGTGATGTTAAGTAATATATATAAGCAAGTGTGAAGACTAAGAGGGAAAGCAAGTACACCCGAACAAGAATAGAGAACCGTATGCTACTCCTTAAGTAAAAAGTTCATGCAATAATGCATAGAAAATATCTCTATAGATACGAAGATCCAAGGTGAAATGCAGACAAGTTTACACTAATTTGCGATCACTGTAAACTTAGAAGGAAAGTGTTACACCCGTATTTCCTAAGCTTGGTTAGAAATGGGCTAAGAAATATACAAGTCTAAGAGAACTGCTTCATAAGTAAAGACCAAAATAAAAAAACAAAGAATTATGACAGTCCGATGTATACTGCACAAGAAAGCGGTAGTCAAAGAAGCTATAGTGAAATACAATACTGTGCTCGTAAGAAGAGCCACAAAGGCATCATATCTGCACTCATCCTTTAGTTCTAGTATTGAAAGATGCTAACGCTAGGCATAGTCCTGGTAAATTGGCAATGAGATACTACGGTCACTTGTAGTTAGTCATGGTAGACAACAAAGAGATAAACCACCCCCATCCCTACCCAACAAGGGAAACTCAAATTATTATCAGCTTAGATTTCAGTCGGTTCAAATTAAATTCACACATTTATTAAACTAACTTCCAAGCTAAGCCAATCATGAACCCCGAAACCAAATGCATCAGGACGGTAGCACCTAAGAATTAGGCAAGCACACAGCATTACATAAATGTCTCACACCAACCAGCACAACCTCATTTCTGGTATATCGATGAAACCGTGGAAACTAACATGCAACCCTTTACCACATTAGATCAGAAAGGTACGACTTTTCGAGGTTTCTCGCTCCAATTCCAAACATTTCCACTTCAATTTTGAGAGTTCCCGCCTCCAATTCAGACTTCCAGCCAAAGAATATAATACAACTATCCAAATTAGGGCTTTCTACCAAAAGACATGTCAACAATCCTTGCACATTTATCAACAATGCGGATGTGGAACACATGGTATGATCCAAAGGTGGAAATGTGAGAGCAAAGAGAGTGTAATGGCCCTAATTTTTATTACAATCATTTAGACATTTAATTAGATAAATGAAATTAAATAATGTAGAAGGCTAAGAGGTTGAGATTTGATAACTAAACTTGAACTGTGCCTTATGAATGAACTAAAATAAGTAATTAAAATTTTAGGATAAGGAGGAGGAAAATTTGAAGGGCAAAATAGGAAGAGCCTTATTTCATATCCTAAAACCCTCTCATTCCCCACTTCATTCATTCATTTTCATCTACAAACTAAACTAAAACCTAAGGGGTGTGGCCAGCTACTAAAAAGAAGGGAGATCAAAGATTAAAGCTAGGAGATTGAACATCAATAGCTTATGAAATCAACCTTGATCCAAATCTCAACATTCTTAATCAAATGAAGAACAATAATTAGTTAACTTCTCACTTTAGATAATGATTTCGGTTTCAAGTTAGATCCGAATTACTTTTGTAAGTATTATGCCATGTTTAGATCCTTGTTGAAGATTTATATGGTTTAATATAGATTTCATGATATGTTTGGATTAGAAAACCTTTCAAATGGTATCCAAATAAGTTGCGTTTTTGATATATGGTCAAAAACATTATTTTAAGTGTGGGTTTCAAGTTTCATAATTTTCTAAGTAATTATGCATTCATTATGAATTATATATGTTAGAAAACATATATAAAGTTAATTACTGTGATTTTTTTTGGATTTTTCCTAAGGTTTTACTAAGGTAAATAAACTAATTAAGCTATAAGGGCTCAATTGGTATTTTAGATTTTAGGCTATTTTGCTAAGCAAAAATGTTTCAAAAATTTCAGATTAATCTGGCAGCTATTTTTTAGAAGCATATATGATAAAGATCTCATAGCCAATGAAATTTTGAAAAATATAATTGCTTACATGAAAAGAAATTACTTTAAAAAGCATTAAATTAGTTTTATTTCGAATTGCAACTTCGCTACTTCCATTGCTTTCTTCCGTCACCATACCCCGAACCCTTTCGCACCTATTCGAAAGCAGTGCACATGGTATCAAACAATTGGTATGTAGTGTATTGGAGAAAAGCGAAAGGAATGGATGGTGTCAAAAGCATGCTTTTGAAAGGTTTAAAGCCACTTTTATTAGTTTTCAAATCCATTAACTTGCCTTTGTTTTTAAAAAGAAGCTTTCTAAAGGGTTGTCTCTTTTGAACCCCTTCAATATCCTAGCTGCCGAATTTATTCCTTTCCCATTAGGTGGAGGTAACTTTTCTTTATAAACTTTAAAAAATGTATTCGAAAGGAAGACTTTCATCTTATTAATATTGAAGCCATCTTCCCATTGCATTTGAAAGGGGTGCCTTAGCCGCTTTAACTAATAGTTTCGGAGGCAATGGTTTTGAAAGGGTAGTTTCAAAATTGCTCTCTACCCCCATTCTTTTACTTGAGATCAATGCTTACAGAGGTGATGCTTTCGCTTCTGTGTTCTTTGCACCTATAGTTATATTAAATGTTGAACCTAATAATTTTTAAAGAAATATTTTTAATTGGTGTCAAAGCTATGTTTCCACAAATCCTTACAAGAACCCAATGATTTCAAAAGGTGTATTTTATGTGTTTCGAAAGGTATGTTTTAAGTGTTTCGAAAGTAACGTTTCTAAGTGTTTCGAAAGGGGCATTTCCAATACTTTCAAATGATATGTTTAATGGTTTCGAAAGAGTATGTCGAAGGTTTTAAGCATTGATTTCGAAAGGGATGCTTTCAATGATTTTGAAAGGAATGCTTTCTATGATATCGAAAGGGATTGTTATAGGTTTTAAACAATGGTTTCGATGATGTCGTTTTGGCTTTGTGGCCTAAAGCTTTCTAGGTTAAAATGGGGCTTTAACTTATTTTGAAGGGATGGATAATCCTATTGATTTAGGTTTCATCAAAATTGTTTTGTGTAAAGCATATACCATAGCATAGATTTTATGAGTAAAACAATAAATATACTTTTCCTGTTAAAGTATTATTTAAAAGGATGAAATCAATTTGAAAGAAATGTTTTCAAGGAAAATTGAATAGGGTAGTTAACCCTAAGTATATAACTCAGGTATTAGCAAATCAGATGGGACTGAAGTAGGTTCGCGCCTTATACTTTAGCTAATAGCTCCTTGCTAATATAAGTCCAAAATTCTAGTGTGTAGGGCATTGTCATAGGTAAGACTAAAATGATGTTATACGGAAAGGAATATAAAGAGTAGAGGTAGGTTGTTGGTGAGCCCACAAAACCATTAGGATCAGTTGAACATTGGAGAAATAAGTTAAAGATAGATCATCCAGTATTGCACATAAATTAGAATATTTACTATGTCTCGCAAGCCCAAGTCAGCCAGTGGTTAATAGTTAGCTAGATAAAACTATAATGTTCGAACAGATAGTCTATATATATATACATATGTTATTTCTATTGTCGTGATGATTAGTTTGATTTTAGGATTGTGATTTGCAAAAGATATGATTTTAAAAGGATATTAGTGAGAGGAAACCCGTTCCGCCAAGGGGCATGGTCTCACCTGATATCAATAAACCAAGATGTAAGAGAATTATTCACAACAACTTTATGTCTGACTTGAGTTTATGTTTTTCCCATAAACTTTCAGGTGCTCAAAATTAAATTTGAGTAGATTAGGAGTTAAGGACTTTTCAAGGTTAGTAGGTTGGATGAATAAGCTTCCGAAGACGTGTAGGAGGCAAAGCTAGCTACATAGGAGTTACATAGTATTTTTCCCGCTATGATGTGTTTATGACTTATATGTCTGTCTATCTATTTAGAACTCTAATCATCCAAGTGGGCATCTTTATATGTCGCTTTTGGCCTAATTTGTAATAATTATATTTGATCAAAACCTAAGAATCATTTTGGAGATTATGTAGTTGAAAATGAAATATTGATTTGAAATGTAATCAGAAAAGATGTTTTTGAAATCTGTGTTTATTTTATTTTATATTCATGTGTTTCTGATATTATAGATGCCACTAACATTATCGTATTTTTTCGCTAGAAGTTAATACTATAGATGACTGCAACCTCCGTGGCCCTTAGCTTCAGGCCTCAAAATGGGGGATGTTACGGCAAGAGTCATGGTAATCCATGTCTACCCCCAACATGATAAATAAGTGATGGTTGGGAATGTTTGGGGACTTTTTTACCTTTTCATTTTTTCTGAAATAAAGAAATGTTATCTTATTTTCTGAAGAAAACACATGTATCAGTAGAGGAAATATAAGGAACTTCACTCGTGGACGTAGGATTGAAAGGAATCTAAACCATGTAAAAATTTCTGCATCTTCTTTACTTTCATGCATCATCATCTGTCTATGTTTATTATGGATTATAATCCATTGTAAAAATACAAATTTAGTTTGACATTCTACCAAACTGTTGGAGTACAACTACATAGTTATGTAAGCTTCTAACAACATAATTACCACCAAAAGGCAATCTTAATACACGTTAAGTTTGTTGATTCAAATTTGCAAATAAATGTTTACAATTACTGGTTTAACTAATCGAGGTGTTGTAAGATGAAAAATCTCAACACATCCATCATGATGGGCCAAGATCCTATTTAAACCCATATAAAATTTTATTTAATTAAATCCAATTTAATCGCTTATCGATATCTTATATCAATTGATATTTTCGAAACTATTATAAATATATTTAATAGTATTTATTCCTTCAAATCATAATCAAAGTTTTATAATTAATATTTCATAAATATTAATTAATTTATAATAATTATAAACTAATAAAATTGTTTAGTCAAAAATGAATTTATCATTTCGGTTGTGTGACTCGTCAGGTGTAAATTTGGTCAACAATTAATATCAAACTATTCGGATATTAACGTCCCCACTTCACTTAGCAGGTGTTGTGATGTTTTGGATAAATTTATTGCTTACTGAGTTTCAGTAAAATCTTGTTTTACTTTGTTAGGCATTGCCCAATTGTGACTTTTATTTAGGCCAATTTTCTTCATCAAGACTACATCACTTTGGACTTATGGAATTTGATCATCCACATTTAACTCTATAGTCCCAACACAAAGCCTTTGGTTCGATAATAGCTATTATTCATCATGCTACTCTGGCTAGAGATTTTGATTTTGGATTGACTTGAGTTGACCGTGATACTAACCCCATATAACCGAGGAGATGAATCTTCTCTTGTATAGTTCTTCACTTCCAATAATTCCACTCGACCTAACTATGGTCACTCAATGAATAGTGTGCCATAATTTAACTATAATTAAAGCGAGCTTTCATATTGAAGATTGATAGTATTCTCAAGCTGAGGGAACTATGTAAATCACTCACACTGATATTTTCTATTTGACCTTAGTTATATTAACCAATAGAAAACTATCAAGTGAATCGTTCTATAGCTATCCAATAACTATCAGTACATTCCAAAACTCATGAGTAATACACCGTCCAACGTTTGAAGAGCAATACATATTCTAAGCTCAACAAATACATCGATATCCGGTATCGATGAATCTTGACTAGGAGCATTTAGAATGATGTGTTTCATAATACTATGGTACAATACTCATGATTATGATATTTGTAATTATTATCACCAAAAAAATCATTTATACATTTTGTGTTAAATATATATTTAGTTAAGAATTTATTATTCATGACACATTATGACAAATATATAATAGAAAGAAAAACACCTTTGTCATGAGCGAGAATTGATTACAGAGTTAATTAATTTACAATAAATCATAGAATTTCCCCTAGGGCATACCCCTAACTCTATCACTTACTAATATTAAATAGAAATTCTAGTTCTCATAACTGACCCCGAAGCATTTCTACACCTCTTTTTACATACTACACCCTTTACTTTAAGCTTATTTGTCATGCATATTTGCACAAAAATGGGCAAACGCCTCCAATCGATTTCGTACAAATGATAAAAAAGCAAGGGAAATAAAGTACACTAGGGTGGTTCAACTGTAAATAGCCTACGTCCACTATTCCTTTTTATTTCTTTCTCCTATATACCAGCCTTTTACAATAAAGTAATGCCAAATACAATGATTTCTAGTTGAAAACAGGTTATCCATATGCTCTGACTGATTAATAATGTTGCGCGGAGCTTCTAGATCTCATAAAGTTTTCCATATAAATGACAAATGCTTGGATATTTATAGAGGTCAATCTGAGGTGTGTTTAATGTGGCAATTTATGATATTTTCATGTATATCTCACCCAAAAAGGAATATTCCTAGGAATCTAAATGCTTGATATTTTTTAAATTATATGTAGATTTCGTTCCATAATTGTGTTGCGGGGACTAGCTGAGGAGTCGGTACGAAAGGATTGGTTCAAGTAGGGTAGATATAGACGACTTGGTGGTCACATTCATATGCTTCCCTATTGGTTCGACAGGCTCAATTCAATGGATGGCTTGCGTTCTCTTATCTGCTTCGGTGGGTGAAGCATGTGCTTGTTCGGTGAGCTTTCAACCACTGAAGAGAAGATCCTGTTTGATTGGTACCTAATCACCGAACAAAAACCACTTTCCAGTGGGTACTTATTAATCGAACAGAAATCTCTATTTGGGAGTTTAGGGTACCGAACATGATCTTATTCAGTATCCTTAGGGCACCAAACATAGGATTTGGTTCGACGCCCTAGCCACTGAGAAGGGACCAGCCATGATATTACCCAATGCTTGCTTTTTTGCATAGAATCCTGGGTTTGCTCCGCCGTCTTTTACCCAACTCCAACCTTATGTGGGCAAAAATGCCCATAACACTTTCCCATTTTGGATTATCTTAAATGTATTTTGCTTAAAGTTTGCCTTCTCATTTTTCCTTTCTCTTACTGTACTACTGCTTTTTTTTAGCAATGCCTTTGTGATCTGATTAGAAGTGCGAGGCAACTCTGTATGGATTCTTTCCCTATCCTCAGTTATTGTAGCACTTGACAATCTCCATAACTTCATTATACTCATCAATAATTTGTTGTAATTCATGTTATTCTTCCATATTCGAATGTGTAACTAAACATGGGGATGGGACTTGAGGGGTTTAGCCTTGAAGACCCGCTTATTCTTTTCCTCCTGCACTGTTGTGTCCAATTGCATCTTTGATATTTTTCTTTATGTAATTTTATGATTTCATGATCATCCTCTACTATGCCTTGAGTATCTAGTTCAGCGAGTTGCTGCATATTATTTGGTTCTTAGCTTTTGATATTTTTTTATGACTCCAGATGATGATATCTTTTTGATTGTACTAATAGTTTACTTCAGATGTACCCTTATAATTATCACCATCTTACCTACCTGAGAAATTTCTCGGACTTGTTCCAGTACTTCTTTAGTTCCCTTGTATGTTTTCTTGATTTTCTTGATTGTGATTTTTTTGGAGCCGATGATTTTTAGCACTGCATTGGTCTTTTATATGCCCAAATCATTTGCAAGCATCACATTTTGGGAGAACCCATTTGTACTCTATTTTTTGTATAATGTTTTGACCTTTATAGAGTGTTTGACAAATTTCATCTAGTAATTCTGCATCTACACTAACTTTTACAAGCATGGAAACATAATTCATCTAGTTTTATGGGTTTTCCTATAATTCTTGTCATGACACTAAATGCCTCATTGTCCCAAAGTTTCAAATTAACACTTGGCTACCTAATCCAAGTTGGCATATATTTTAGCAAATCCCTATCAAGTTTCAGTTCTTTCAACCACCTCTATTAGAACCTTAGTTTTGATGATGACAATGAAATATAGTCTACTAAGTAATTATTGTAGTAAAAATATATACAACAACTTATATGATTACACGAGGGCATAGGTATACTTGAAAAACATAGCACGAAATCAAAGTACATGATGTAATAAAATCAATGGGATCAAAGCAATGAACTATGGAGGAGAAATGGAAAAAAAAAGCAAAAGTAGTGAATTCAATTAAGTGCAAAAGATGAAGTACTGGGACAAAATACACCATCCACCAGTCGACCGGTGGATACCCACCGATCGATCGGAGGGAGGTGCGTACATGCCCCAGTTTTCTTTTATTTTCAACCGTCACCGCGTCCCTACATCACTCCTCCTCAAGATCGCAGTTTCCATTCATTAGTGATTCTCTGACTGTTGATGATGACTCTTCAACCGGACACTACTCTTCAATGCAACCACTTATTTCTAATGAAAGGATCGACGGACCACTTATCTGATTCTCGATTTTAAGAATATCTCTTTTACTGTCTATTCTCTTCTACTTTCTAATCTCTAAATACCTTAGCATTCAACTATACATCCAAATATTCAAACTCTAGAATCCATGAACCGCTATTCGCATATTCATATCGAGTGATTAAAGAGGTTGTTGCATTATGTTAGCAAGAAGCATGTATTTATAGACACAGCTTTATTAAAAAGCTTTTTCTACTTATAAAGGAAAGTTAGTTCTGAGAGGTGCTCACAGTCTATATTATAAACCTATTCTTCCAGGTCAAGTAATGGATTTGCTAGTAAATTCTTAAGAGGTGCTTAGGGACTGGACGTAGAAGAGGTGCACGTAAAAGTGTACATATATACTCACATATTTAATCTTGTTAATTAAATAATGATCATATTAGGGCATTTTACATGTTTTTACAAAAAATCCAAATGTCATCAAATCATCATTCATTAATCTTCATTTAGGGGTAAAATGGTAATTTTGTGCATGATTTAATTTTGAGAATATTTATTTGAACATTTTATTTTTATTTGTAGGAATTTGAATGGAATATGGAAGAGACTTCATGGAAATATGCAGGCACAAGAGTTGAAAAACAAAGAGATGAAGAAATAAAAGAATTCATGTAATCATGGAGGAGCCCATCTACCCACTAACTCATGGACCACAATTAAAAACTAATGGAGATTAAAAGCACATGCACATGTTCATGAAGGGTTAAAGGCATATTAGTGAGGTTAATTACATGCTATTGATAATTTGGAGGCTACAGTTCCTTAAGTACAATTTGGATAGTCTCCTAAAATATGGATTAGGGTTTTAGACATGTGTGTATATATATATATATATCCCCTTATGTTTCATGTAGAAGCTCTTACAACCTTCTCTTTTGTTTAGTTGTAGCCACAAATGTAAACCAAAATTTTCTTTCTTTTTAACGGCTTCTTAGCCTTTTACTGTTATGTAATTTATTTACATGCAATTTTAATTCATGTTCTTTTCTTTTTTGTTTCTTCTTTTATTAGCAGTTTAGATCTTTTCTTTTATGAAAGTAGAACACCTTTTAGTTTATTTTAATTGGCTTTCTTCTTTCATGTTGAAATCACTTTATATTATGATGAATTCAAATATGAGAAGCTAAGCCCCTTTAATTTTGGGGTGATGAAGCTATCATAAATCACACAAAATTAACATAGTGATTTCATTTATCTCCTTTTGTGCTTAATGGAAATTTTTGATGTGGTAGAATTTTTTTATTTAATTTTGAATTTGATAGCCTATGTTGTTGACACCAAATAGGCTATGCTTAAACAAACATGAATACAAATTAGCTCTTCATCTATATACGGTTTTGGTAATGGAGCAAATTTTAGAATCAAAATTTGATGGTCTATACTACTAATAAATATTAAATAGATCATGCATAGAATCGATTTTATTTTTAATTTGATTATCATTTACATGAGAGTTGACAAGTGGTTTGGATGATGCGTTAAAGTTTGATGGTTTATGTTGGGCTAATTAATAGCACGAATAAACCATACTTAGGGTAAACATATCGACTAAATTCACAAATGACCAAAAAGATGGATCATAATTTCACGATGTTGGTTTGTGTGATCATGAGAAGGGGTTTGCCTCTAAATTTCCTTCCACTCTCATATTTCTATTCACTTTCTTTTTGTCAGTTTTAGCAATTTTAGTTAAAACATCTTTAAACACTTGGATTAATTTGATTAAGTAGAATTTTAAAATCGATTCAATTCTCTGCTAATAGACCTGTACTCGCAACGTACTAAAATTGTACATCGTGCGCTTGCGGTTATTCTTATTATAAAAATTTTAACTGTGGTTCTCTAACTCGATAGGAAACTCCACCATTAACAAACAAGTTTTTGGTGCCGTTGCCGGGGAATTGCAATTGAATTTTATTTCTATTTTTCGAATTATTTTTGCTTGATTTTAGTGTGTTTTTATTTTATGTGTTGAGTTGCATTTAATTTTTTTTTTATTGTTGTGTGTTTGTGTGTAGTTTTTGTTTTCTTTTGGTTTGTGTGCATGTTGCGTTTGCACTTCTAGTTAGAAAAATACATTGCATTTCACAAAAAAAAATTCATTTACGTTTCCATTTTCTATTTTAATTTTACAAATTTACGTGTACATTTGCATTTGCATTTTAATTTACATTTTTATATTTTTTTAAACAAACTGCTGCCTTCTTCAACAACCTTCCTTCTGCATGTTGCACTTCACTGTGCAAAATTGTGCGCATATGCTTGCCTCTGTGCATCTCCTCCCATCACCCCATAAGCCATTCATATTTACAACTGCCCACCACACCTTCAAAACTTCACTGCCCCTCTATCATACACTTCATCTTCTAACCACTATCTGCATCACTTCCTGTTACATCTTCCTAAAACTGTGCACTGTGCACTACCATCACTCTTCATTAAAACCATCATTCACCCAAACACACTTCTGCCTGTCATACCACAACAACATTCCACTCCCTACTTCTGTACATCAACTTCACTACTACCTCTCCTTCATAACCTTGTATCCAACTCCACTAACACTATAATCACCAAATACTTCACATCTCTGCATTTTAACTTCTATGCACATCCTCTTCAACCTGAAACCATCAATTCAAATACCCAAACACTTCAATCACCTGAATACTTGCCACCCCACTTCTAATACTTGCCATTACCCACAACTGCAACAAAACTTCAAGCATTCACTACACCACTCCATACAAACCACTCATACCCATCCTATTGCCGTCACTCAACTAAACTGCATCTGCTGTTAATCGTCTAGTGTACCAAAATAGAGAATAACCAATTATAAACTCGTCGCACAAGTTTATAACTTAGATTTCCACTACACTGAAATTCTGTATAAATTATTATAGCAGTATGAATGTTGTAAATAAGTTACAACAACAGCGTTGTACTATTTTGAACAAATAGTATAACCAGAATAAAGAATAGAATATAGAATAATGTATATAAATATACAAATAGTCTAGAATTCTAACCGAATTATGTCTGAGGCTCGTCGTAACGATTTCCTTAAGAATTTTATTTGAAAATTCTCCCAAGATACAACAGACGAATTCTGCTCGAAATTGTAATGAGTATATCACTCCGTGATTTAGAGTATGGTAGCAGAAGAGAAGAAGAAGATTGAGATTCTGAAAAATGAGTGAGGAAAGTGATCAGTTTTCCTTCTTATTTGTAGTTGGTCCGTATCTCTTCCGAACGGTCGTATCCGCACTCGTTCGCTAAAACAGTCACGTCCGTACCACTTCGTACAGTCGCACCCTCCCGCTATTTTCTTTTACCCACGCCACTTCAATCGGGTTGCACCCGCTCATGCCGCATCCATTCACCCGCGTCTGCTTCAGTCGGGTCGCACCCGTCTGTGTTCGCGCCTATTCAACCCGCGTCCGCTTCAGAAGTCGCACCTCCTCAGTAATCCGCGTCCTCTTATGAACAGTCGCGTCCGTTCTTATAGCTGCAACTATTAAAAAAAGCCCGGTCCAGTAAAAATATGAGTATCGTATTAGACCCAAACCCAAACCCAAGCCCGGTTCGGTCGGACGGACGGTGGCGCGCGTGTGGTGGAGATGCATGATTTACCTCCTCACAACGAAGCATACATTTAGGAGCCCCAGACCCCCAACCTCCTCATGAGAAAGCCATATATAAACCAATATAGCTTCAATAATTTGGCGATGTGGGACTTTGTATATTTCATTCATTTTATTTGTTAAAGAATTCCAACATCTGCCATATAACAAACTGCACATACATCCAACCTCTCTGCCACTACCATCACTTCTCCAACCAAAGTCCATCCTCCTACCATCCACCATCCGACAAGGACACAGCAGCAATTGCCAATACAAACCTCTTCACTGATCAAAACAAACCAACCTGCTGCCTTCCCCTCTTCTCTACCTACCAGACACCATCATCGTTTAACTCCTACGACAACCACTTCCCACTTCAAACATAACCACATACATAACCATCAACCTACAAGTGCACAATTTATACCCTCTTCCACATACTCCTTACTGCAGCTACATTAAATCCTCCCGGCCTCTACCAGATAACATTCACCATCCATTAACCACATCTGCCTAGTTCTACCTAACCGCTACACAATCACACAAACCTCTCCAACCTTGCATACATTTCCTACAACCTCACTTTAACCACCACTGCTGACACAAACTTCAAAATCCACTGCCATTTCACTTTTGTGCACTTACATTCAACGCTCAACTGACATCCACCATCATCACTGCTTTAGCACTCATACATTCAACCGTCAAACTGCATACCAGTCACCCAACCACTTCGGCCAGTGCACTGTCAACCACCTTCAAAACTACTGTTGCTGCCTCCTTTGACAACAGCCACCACCACCAAACACAACCCATAACATCCACCAAATACCTTCACAAAAGTACATATCACAGACCACCACTACTTCACTGCCACCAACCAACCGAGCATCAATTCAACCACCATAACCACTACAGCCTGCATTAACCACAAGTAACCAAATCGCAACCTGCTTCTTCACCTCCTTCGACCAATTCCAGCCTCGAGGTCAACCACTTCCCCTTCCACGCTTGAAAGCACAAACCAAACCGCACTTCAACAATTGCCTTCACAAAATTCCTATCGTGGACTCCCTCCTACAAGCTCAACCAGCCAACATCAAATACCACCTGCAATCTGCGACCCCATAACCACCGCCGACAGCATCTCCATAACCGAAAAAGTCCAAATTCCATTACAACAATGAACCACTACAGCAACTCCAAAACCCCTTACGCGAGCACAATCGCAAAAACCAAAGGCAGAGAAATCGCGATTTTTAATTAGGAATTTTGTATGGATTGACAAATTTTCTTTTGTTTGGGAAATTAAGTTTGTGAATTTGTTGGGTTGAGACAGACTAATTTTGAGACAGAACTTGTTTGGGTTGAGTGTGATTTGAGCTTGAGTGTTTTTGTGTGTTAATCTTCTTCTTTTTCTAAAAAATAGTTCTCTTTGATCGTTTTCAACATTTTTTCCCAAAAAATAAAAAAATAAAAAAATTATATTTTGTTTGTCTTTGACTCGTTTGTCTTTTATTTCTCTGAAAAGAAAAATAAAATTCATTTGCATTTGTTTTCATTCTATCCTTTTACATATATATTTAAAAAATGTCTTGTACAAATTCTCAGGTTGCAAATTGCAGAAAACCAAAAGGAACGACTTGCTAAAAAAAACTGCTCCGCTTGCTAAAAAAGATTGCCGCTTTAATATAAAATTGCTAATAATTCTGCACGGCTTGGTATCGTGCTCTCATCTTTTGTTTTTATTTACTTTGCATTGTTGGTTGCTTGCATTTGGAAAAAAATTCAAAAACAAAAAAAAATCAAACTTCATTCGTAGTTGCATTATTAATACATTTTAATTTCAGTTTTACATTCATCTGATCTTGTTTTTATTTTTTAAGGGCAACAACCAAATCCACATATGGTGAGGGATTACATCACCCCTTCCTTGGCCATAAATTGCATATCATCCTAGAATATGCTAATAATAATGGTTAGACATTGGACTTAAGGGTGTCACGAGCTCACGTAGGGCTTAGTTGTATCTTGACAAGCTGTCTTCTTTGAACAATTTACTTTCTTGGTGTCTAAGCTACGACATAGCAATAATCATTTATAAATATTACGGTGGTTCATAAATATTACGGTGGTTCATAAATATTATAGTGATTGTTTCTCTGAAGGTACTTAAACCCTTCGGTTGCATTGCTACGGTGATTCGTGGTGCATTGGTAACCCATATCCGTTACCTGGCTAAGAAATATTTTGTTGGATTAAAACAAAGTGTGATTATACAATTTTGGATTTGGGGCTACCAAGGATAGAAAATTTGTAAATAAGTTATTGCATTCATTTAGTTGCATTAGTTTATGCATATATAAATAAAAAAGAAAACAAAAATAAAAATCCAAAACTAAAAAAATTGTACATTCTCTTTAACTTAGTTTTTTAATCCAAATAAACTCTTTTAAATCTTTATCTTTTAAAAAAAGGAGAAAAAAATTTCAAACAAAAAAAATCCAAATAAAACATCTTTGAAAATGTCTGAATTTCCCTACTCGCAAGAATTTTACAATAGTTGTGAAAATTAACATGATCCATATAGTTTCACATCAAACTCTTACAGATATTTTAATAACTACTATTGTACAATAAATTCGAATTTTTCACCATGTAGTTTTCAAAATGATGATCAACCTTCAACCCTTGAAAATAGTGTTGAAACGATTTGGTCTTTACTTGAACAACAAAATCAAATGATAAATAGTTCGAGTAATTCATATCCATACAATAAATCAAGTCAAGGATGTCGAAATAATCAAAATAGAATTCATTTCAATATTCAAATAATTGTGATTATAACCCATGCCAATTTAATTTCAAACTCCGAAATGAATTTCAAAATCAAAAGGAAAATGGAAATAACCGTTTAAATGATTTTGGCAATGAGAATAGTTTCAGTCATGGTGAAAATTTTTACTCTCAACAATTTCAAATTGAAAATTCTCAAGTTAATAATTATAAATTTGATTTTGTTGAGCAAATGGACAAAATTCAAAAAAATCACACGGATTTTTTGTTTGAAACATATATGAAACAACACGAGAAATAAAATTAAATCCCAACATGTGACGAGTCAAGTGGTAATCCATCTTTTACCAAAAATGATGACTTTCAAATAACAATTTTTGAAACTGAAAACGATAATTGTAATGAAATTGTCAAAACTGTGGTAATGGATTTGGATTTCAATTCTTTTGAGGGTGAGAAACTTGATTTTAAATTCGATCTTCCTTTTTCTGACCAAAACGATTTTCAAACAACAGCTTTACACCTTGAAAACGATGAAGTTGTGAATATTCAACAAAGGACGATGAATTTAGTGAACACATTTTTTTGGACTTTTCGAAGATGAGTTGTTGAATTCTGAAAGGGTAGATTTAAACAACCATTTTGATTTTAAAATCAATAATTTTAAAGAATTTTTCAATGATGAGTTTGAATTTAAATTTGGTGAAAATAAACTTGAACTTCAACAAATTATTCTATCTACCCCAAAAATCATCAGAAATAAAACAACTCATACGATTTTTAATAAAATAATATTCATTTTTCCAGATCACCAGTCAACTTTAAAATCTTTTATGGTTTGGTTTTCTATGCTTAAGCTGTGTCTCTCATAGTTGATGAGACAAATGAATTGGTCTTTGAAAGATCATTTCATTTACTCTTTAATGGTATATTTTCTGATGTCATGTAAATAATAATCGTTTCATTTTCATGTAAATATAGGTCGTATTTCTATTTCTCCTTTCACTTAGGTTGACCGTGGGGACACAGTCAAAATTAAGTGTCGGGGGGAGGGGGGGTCTCATGTTTATTTTTTATTTTTCATGGTTTATTTTTTGCATTTTCTTTCCAAACTCACAACCTAAAAAAAGCAAAAAAAAAAATCCCAAAACAAATTTTCTCTTTAGCATATTGATTTACTTTTGAAGAAACACCATAGGATAAGTATATGTTTTTGGTTATTAAATTGAAATTTTTGAAAATTTATTTGTCTCAATTTTTTTTTTTAATTACAAGTAATTATGGTTTAACTAGTATATAGGAAGATTCATGGGTGATAATTATGAAGTATATTCTAATTGAAATCTTTGTTTAAAAGAATTGTTGATTTAAAGTAAAAGCTATAACATTTTTTTTCTTCTAAGTTAAGTGGTGCTAAGATGATTTTGCAAAACTCTCTCTAAAAAAATAAAATAAAAATAAAACATACATTAATAAAATAAAACACCTAGAGTCATGTGTTCAAACGCAAGTATGTACACTCGTAGTGCTCTGTATCCTCCTCACGTAAGCCCTAAAGGCAACGTAGGATCAGTATATCCGGCCTTAGTTTATCCGAGTTAGGTGTATGTATATAATTTTTTAATAAAAATAACCACCTAGAGTCATGTGTTCATATGCAAGTGTGTACACTCGCCACACTCTATCCTCTTCTCACATAAGTCCAAAAGGTAGTGCAGGATCGGCATATCTGGTCTCAATTTTTCTGAGTTAGGTGTGTAAAACTAATAATGTTAATACTTTTCAAAAAAAGAGAGAAAAAGCAATTGAAATCCAAGCACCATTTTCACTTAGTTGATTCAACTTATTATTCAAAAGAAATAAAAATACCACTTTGAAAAACTCTGATAATCAACTAAGGATCCATTTCATAGCTGCACTATGTTATCAACCGAAACAGTTAGCCAAACTAGAGTCTAATTGTGATGGTAATTTAGTTTTTGTTAAAAGTTTTGACGAGTAAAAGGATTTAATTTCTTAATAATGACTAGAACTTATATTTAACTTATTCATGTCAATTTAAAAGTAAATTCTTCATTTATAAATATTTTCAAAAACTTACATTCATATCTTTGTAAATAAACCTTGCGTTTAGGAATTTTTCATGTTGCATTTGGATTTTACGGGTTGTATCCGCTGAAAACCCTCAAGAGACAACACTCGTTCTACTAGGGACACCTAGAGTTTAACGACTTGTTGCGTACGCTCAATGCAATCGTGTTTTCTACGAAAGTGGATTTATCTTACTTTTAGTTTATTCGAGGACGGATAAAAAGATAAGTGTGTGGGTATTTGATGTGCACGTAAAAGTGTATATTTATACTTACATATTTAATCTTGTTTTAATTAAATAATGATCATATAAGGGTATTTTTACATGTTTTTACCAGAATCCAAATGCCATCATATCATCATTCATTCATCTTCTTTTAGCGGTAAAATGATAATTTTGTGCATGTATTAATTTTGAGAATACTTATTTGCAAATTTTATTTTCATTTGTAGGAATTTGGATAAAAAATGGAAGAGGCTTCATGGAAATATGCATGCACAAGAGTTGAAAGCCAAAGAGATGAAGAAATAAAAAAATTCATGTAATCATGGAGGAGCCCACCTACCCACTAACCCATGGACCATAATTAAAGTTAATGGAGATTAAAAGCACATGCATACATTCATGAAGGGTTAAAGGCATATTAGTAAGGTTAATTACGTGTTAATGGTAACATGGAGGCCACACTTCCTCGAGGGCAATTTGGATAGTCCTTTAAAATATGGATTAAGGTTTTAGGTATGTATAAATACCCCCTTATGCTTCATGTAGAAGCTCTTACCACCTTCTCTTTAGTTTAGTTGTAACTACAAATGTAAACTAAAACTTTCTTTCTTTTTAATGGCTTCTTATCCTTTTACTCTCATGTAATTTATTTACATGCAATTTTAATTCATGCACTATTAATTCATGTTCTTATCTTTTTTGTTTCTTCTTATGTTAGAGTTTAGGTCTCTTTCTTTTATGCAAGTAGATTACCCTTTAGTTCATTTAAATTAGCTCTCTTCTTTCATGTTGAAATCACTTTATATTATGATGAATTCAAATATGAGAAGCTAAGCCCCTTGAATTTAGGCATGATGAAGCTCTCGTGAATCATACAAAATTAACATAGTGATTTTATTTGATCTCTTTTTGTGCTTAATGAAATTTTTTGATATGGTAGAATTTTGTTGTTTAACTTTAAATTTGATTGCCTATGTTGTTAACACCAAATAGGCTGTGCTTAAACAAACATGAACACAAATTACCTCTTCATCTACATATGATTTTGGTAATGAAGTGGATTTTAGACTCAAAATTTGATGGTCTATATTATTAACCAATAGTGGATAGATAATGCTTAGAATAGATTTCATTTTTAATTTCATTATCATTTTCATGAGAGGCGCAAGTAGTTTGGATGGTGTGCTAAAGTTTGATGGTTTATCTTGGGTTAATTAACAGCACAAATAGACCGTACTTAGGATAAACACATCAACTAAATTCACAAATGATCAAAAAGAGGGATCATAATTCCATTATATTGATTTGTGTGATCATGAGAAGGGATTTGCCACTAAATTGCCTTATACTCATATTTCTGTTCACTTTTTTTTTTGTTAGTTTTTAGCAATTTTAGTTAAAACATCATTAAATACTTGGGTTAATTCGATGGAGTAAAATTTTAAAATCAATTCAATTCCATGCACATCGATCCGTACTCGCGAAGTACTAAAATTGTATGCCGTGCGCTTACGATTATTTTTATTGCAAAACTTTTAATGACAGTTTTCTAACTCGATAGGAAACTCCACCGTTAAGAAAACAATTTTTAAGAATTTAGAATTTTGTGAAGAAGAAAATGGTAGAGCTACAACATCACTCAGAACATTTGAGAAGAAAAGTTAGGGGTAATGTCCGTATACATAGGGGTTCGAATCAATGCCAACCGTTCTGTTAAATTGTTTCAAATCTAGGCGTTCGATCATGTCAAAAATCTCAAATCGACAGTTCAATCGGTCGACTGCCACCACTTGCCGATCGACCACTAGTGGTCGACCGGTTGATATGAATTACGTTAATTACCTATGTCATTTAACTTCATTTATCTTATTCACTTTAACAATACAATTTCTTTCCACTATTAAATTACTTATCGCTTAAGCAATGTTAAGTATCAGTTAACTCTAACTGATAATAAATAACGTTAGTTAATTATTTTTATTACCTCAATTACATATTTAGTTATTTCCGATTCGAAAACTTGAAACGTTAATAACATTTTCGTCTGAACTCCAACCGGAAAACATTATATATGAAAGTTGGTCAGAAAATTGCCACGAATTTAATAATGTAATTTCCATAGATAAATTTTGACGTTTGTAAAAAAAATTATTTTTTAGTATTATTTATTAATTATTCCTTTTAAATTAATTATCGTTAAAATTACTGGTTGTTAGATTCTTTTTTTCTTAAATGTATTTCGTCCTTGAAATTCCTCAAAGGCCAAATTATGAAATATAACGTGCAACCAACCTAATTATTAGTGTGCAACCAATTTTTTGACCAATCCTGTGTACAACTGCATAGTGTATTGTAATAAATATGACATGTTTGAAAAATAATTCTAATCGACGCCTCCCATCTGAATTCATTTTTTGAAACAATTTTTGAAAATATAGTGCAAGCAACCAATATGTAATAGCAATTCTATGTGCATGTAGATTTTGAAAGGAAAAAACTATGTTTTCACATCCAAAATTTCCCACACTTCTACAAATATAAGCATGGATATACCTTTAGGAATAGAAGCATAGTTCAGCCAATTTTGCGTTTAATTCCTAACATCGAAAATCCTAGCATGCCATTTTAACATCCAAATTTAGAAGAAGAAAAATCCAATTTTGTAAACCTATCTACTTATGTCGAAAAAGGTTTTAGATGGAGAATTCCTTATTTCTAACCATTCCTTGTGTACCCTTTTTCCACTGTATCTTGGAACCTTCTCTATTGCCTCAATTCTTTTACAACTTTTCCTAGTACAGTTCGCATAAGTAAATTTTATTTTAAATCTTAAGTATTCAAAATAGAATTATTTTAGAACTTTTTGTTCACTGTTGACTGGTTTTTTAACCCAGCTGAATTCATAAGGAGTTATAACATTCAAATTAAACCAGAACTACTCAGACTTGACGGGAAGGCCTAAAGGATCATTATTGAAGTCTCCAAAACGTATGGGCTAAAAATTGTCCAACTTTTCAGATCAGCCCTGATCCGATCAAATTTGATCGGTACCGTTCCTAATTAGTTGTCCTTTATACCTCCAGTTCTCTTGCATCATGACCCTATGCCTCCGCTAAGTTCATCCAACAAGTTTGGTAGCAATCCAAACAACCTAGTTCAAGAATGGCAGTTCATTTGATTCAAACTACAGTTTAGTCAAATCCATAGGTGAATCATCATCATAACAAGTCAACAAGCTCCGAAATCATATGGAGAGCGTCAAAATGAAGTAAAGAAGGTAGCCAAGTAGTCAAAGCATAAAAAATGATTAATTGTTTAAATCGGTACCGAAACCAATTGGATTGATACCCATCCAAATAGTTAGCTCCTACGACCCCCAAAATTTCTGGGTTCTTCATACTAAGTGCAAGCTTCTAATAAAGCGGCTCTGGCCCAGATGCTCTTCATTTTCTATAAATACCATCCCATCTGCTGAACTGAAGGCAACGACTCTACTATTGTTTCTTCACTCTTTTTCTGCCGTATAATAGCCATAAAAGGGCAACTGAGTTCCTTTTGGTTGTCTCTGACAATGGTGGCTTGATCTAACTTAGGAAAGAAGAATCACATTGTGATGAAAACACCTTTGTAATAACAGTTGATCAATAAACGCTATAAAGTGGACGTAGGCTTCATAAACAACCGAACCACTATAAAACCTTCTTATCACTTTACTATTTCTGTTCTTTTTACATTTATTTTCTATATTGTTTGCTTTGAGAACCATGGCTGGTTCTTTCACACTCAATCTAGGGTATTGATCCATTTTTTAGTTAATATTTTGGTGCTTCCGGTGAGAGATCGGTGAATTCAGGCATAGATCTTATTTTCTTCTTTGGATCCCTCGGATCCAGAAACTATTACAAATCACCTCTAGAAATTTTGGAGTTTGCCGTTGAAGATCAATGGCGGGGAGAAAGAGAACCAGTTCTGAAAAATCCATAGGAGTTGTTACAGCTGGAGAAGAGACCAATTCTCATTAAATTGAAGTCAACAATGCCAATAATCTGCTAATCGAAGCAAATTCTAGAGCTAATACCGAAAATCAGGTGCCGGGATTTTCTACCCAGTAGGAGGTCGTCACTAAAAGCGAATTGAATAAGATTGTTGTTGAAATTAACCAAAAGATGGAGAACGGCCAAAACGCTCTTATGGACAACGTAAATGCCCTCCTAACCTTGTAATCACTAGTTTCTCAAAGAACCATGCCAGAACCTGCGGCTACCATAAAGCAGGAAAGCTCTTCCGTTTCTAGCCTAAATAGAAAAAACGGAAGGCAGAATAAAAAAAGGAGTAGTGGGTGGAGCTACAAGAATCATCATAGAAGGAAATAAAACACTCCACCAGTAGCAAAGAAACCTACTTCAAACTTGAATGTAGGGGCGTAAACCCCACGGAAAGATGTAGCTGTGGATCTCTCAGACTCTAAAGATGGTGAGAAACTTGACGACGACAAGTTGGAAGAAAATTCTAATGCACTCAATACAGGCAGGAAGGCCAGACTGGCCCTACCCCACCAACCGTAAGCCAACGAGACTCCAAGGGAGTAGCTCTCCCAAAGATAGGAGAGCTTAGGATTCGGCCTACTTACCATAATCGTTTGCAAAATCAAACACTTGGCATAGTCAGTAACAGCCAACCCGCGGACTACCGGACATTAGAGCCATGTATTGCGGATATGATCAAGCGCTTAATGGACAAAAGTAAGGGTATGAGAGATGATGATAGGGGATCTGCTCCATCCCGGACTCCCTTCACTATTGACGTTTTGAATGAACAATACTCTAAAAAGTTTGCTATGCCGATTGCTCCGTCTTATGTTGGAACTATAGATCCAAAACCCCACTTATATAGGTATAGTTGATACATGGATGGAGCAAATCGATGTAGATGTTTCCCTATATTCCTAGAGGGAATTGCTTCCATGTGGTTCAACTGGCTCCCACCAAAATCCATCTCCACTTCTAATGAATTAGCAAAAAAATTCCTTGATCAGTTTAGGCTTCACATGGCATGGTTAAAAGACGTGATGTCCTTATCTGGCTTATTCCAAGGGCAAAATGAATATTTGAAATCCTTCATGAGTTGGTTCACCACTATACAGACTGAAGTAAGTAACCCTAACGAAGGTATGTTCTTCATGGCCCAAGTCTATGTTATCCGCTCCGACACTGAATTCATAAAATGGAAAAAATGAAGCAACCTACCACTAGGAAGGACTTTAACTGAAAAGCAAGCCAGTTGTAACACCCCTAATTCTGAATAACATTATTTAGGAGTTTTAATTAGATAAATCAAATAACATAATGTAGAGGTTAGAGTGTTAAGGGAATTGAGACTTAGAAACTAATTACAGTCTTGCCTTAATTAATGAAATTATAAGTTTGATTTATAAATTAGAAACTTAAGAGAATAAGGCAAGAGAAAAATGGGAATAACCGTATACCATAACCCCTAAACCCCTTATCTCATTCACATTCACATTTTCATAAACCAAAAACATAAGCAAAGAGAGTTAAAGGCCGGCCACAACCCTAAGAAGAAGAGGGGTACAAAATCCATTTAGAGGCTAAGATTCAAGCGAGGAAGATTAAAGCAAGAATAAATCTCAAGTTCCTTATCCAGACAAGGTGAATAATGATCTAAACCATCTCATATAAGTCATTTTGAATTTTTGAATTCGAGTTTGAGGTTTAAAACCCTATGATTGGATGATTGATGATATCTTTTGATAGATTAATTGGATATACATGCTTGTTGATGATTTACATAATTTAATATGAATTTTATGATGGGTGTTAGATTGGGAAACTTATCGTATGACATCTAGAAGTGTTGTATTTTCGATCCATAGTCAAAAATGTTATTTTAGAAATGGGTTTCGAGTTTCATAATTTCCAAGTAATTATGGATCTATCATGAATTTATAAGAGAGAAAGTAGTTAATTTCATATTTAAATAATTTAGGGTATTCATGTTTTCGGGTCTGAAATTTATATATGTTAGAAAACATATTTAATATGAATTATGGTGATTTTGGGGATTTTTCCTAAGTGTATTACTATGGATGATAAATTATTTAAGTTAGAGGAATGTTTTATTAAGGAGATGGGCTTAAGTGTTAAGTTATTTCAAATCCAAATTTGATTTCGACAACAAATTCTAAAAAAGAAATCGATAAAGTTTTATAAACCAATAAGATTGAGATAAATATTGATGGTAGGTGAAAAGTATTTTCCTTAAAAAGCAAAAATGCAGTTTTTATCCAAATTACATTGTAACATCCCTCATATGGTGGCCTATAACTAGCCGTTACAGATGTTGCATTCATCTGTAGTTATTGATTCTCGGTGACCAAATGCGGTAATGTTAGGTACATTGATATACCAAAAACACATGGATTTGCAAAATTTTAAACTTAAATTTTAAAATAAATTTCTCGTTCCATTTTAAATTGCATATCGGATTCATTACATAATCCCACATCGTAAACCACGTTCAAAGAAATATAATTATTACAAAATACGTCAGGAGCAACATATGAAAATGCCCCCTTAATTGATCAGAGTCTAAATATAAGCAATAAAAAACTTTGCCATTACATCCAAACACATCGAAATCAAATAAAAAGAACTCCTAATAGCTAGCTTGCTTCCTGCATGTCTCCAATAGCTTATTCGTCTAAAGGAGAACCAGAATACCTTAACTCTTAAACTACTCAAAATCTATTGAACACTCGAGAGTTTAAGGGAAAAACATAAATTTCGAGTCAGGCAAAAATCTTGGCGTGAATAATAACCTACCATCTCAAACTATATAGATATCTAGTGAGACCACGCCGCATAGCAGAACCGGTTTTTCACTCACTAGTATCCTAACCAAAATTTATAATAACCATATACTTTGCACCTGCATCCACAATGGTTAAGACATAATATAATAAAATATATCACGATGATAGTCAAACATGCAATATGTTCTGGATTTCCCATCCTCATTTATCTGAATATATTTCTCAAGTCATAGTTTCTAGGGTCACTATTAACCCATTTGTTTTCATGGGTTGAATAATAACCTGTTTAAAGCTTATGGACTGTCTACCCAATTTCATTGTTTTCATGGGTTCACTAATAACCTATTGGCATCTACTAATAACTTCATCCAATTTATGGATTTCATGTGCTCGCTATGAACCTATTGGGTTCTCCAATAATTCTCTCATCTCATAGTTTTCATGGGTCAACTATGAACCTATTAACCATTGTCAGTCTTAATCTGGATATAGTTTCCATGGGATCACTAAGAATCTATTGGTCCCTTTCAATAATAATTTTCATACATAATTTTCATGGGCTTACTATGAACCTGTCTCAACTAACAACTCTTTGATTAGTCTTTGGGCATCTTTTGTTCTAGTCTACCAGACCTCCTGGATGCAATTATACTTATATAGGATTTGACTCAATATATATTCACTATTTGTCCCCTAACCAGTTATTCTGTCCTTAAAACCCCAAAATGCAAACATAGGTTAATTATAAGTGAATATGTTTATAACAGGTGCACACATGATAACTGATCATAACATAACAATACAAATATCTATGGTTTAATATCCTTGTAATCATTTTCAAATGAGATGTGGTTAATACCTTTAACCTATTATTTTTATCAAGGAAAGCTTCTTCAAAAACTCCAAAGTTAAATGCCATTTCAAAGATTTTTCGTATTGCCATGGGTTTATATTAAAAATTGAGATTAGGTTCCTTGCTTTGAAAACTAAGGCTTTCGAAACCTTAGATCTTCTCTTTCGAAACCATTGAAACATACCTTTCGAAAGTATTCAAACATATTTTTCGAAACATTTAAAGATATATCTTTCGAAATACTTAAAACATTCCTTTCGAAAGCATTAAAACCTTCCTTTCGTAACTATTAAAACATACCCTTCGAATGTATCAAAGCTTATCTTCCGAAACCACTTGGTTCAAGTAGATTTTAAAGAAGCATAGCTACGAAACCATTTGAAAGAATGTATTTCAAAATCACTAGGTTTAACCTTAAATATAACTTATGGGTCAAAATGAACATAAGCGAAAGTAACCCTTTCAACGAATTTGGGGAACAGATGGCTTCGAGATAACCCTTTCGAAAACATTGATAACAAAGGCTAGCGGAACCCCTTTTGAAATCACTAGGAAGTGGCTTTGATATTAATAAACAAAAGATTCCCTTTTGAACTCGTTGCTATAAGGTTATAAAGAAAAACGACCTTTAACCAAATTCGAAAGGTATGAAGACGACGTCTAGGTTTCGACTAGGTTCAA
Source organism: Allium cepa (assembly GCA_030765085.1). Classification (NCBI taxonomy): domain Eukaryota; kingdom Viridiplantae; phylum Streptophyta; class Magnoliopsida; order Asparagales; family Amaryllidaceae; genus Allium; species Allium cepa. The sequence goes on from CM060939.1 coordinate 541,364,720, forward strand.
AAGCAACTACCCTTTCAAAAGCTTTTTTTCAAAACTTAAAGAAGCGGCAACTCATTCGAAAGCTATTCATAAAACGGAAAGGGACAACCCTTTCAAAAGCATCATTTGTAAACAAAAGTAATTCAAAGTTAACAAGGATAGCTTCTACCCCTTCAAAAGCTTTTAAGAATAACTTCAATCTCTTCGAAACCTAGCCTTTGACACCATCCTTTCTTCCTTTCTACAATACAGTGCATACCAAATACTTAATACCCTGTGCATTGGTTTCAAATGGGTTCTTTGGTGGAGGCATGGTGTCGAAAAATATTAGATGGAAGCGATGAAGTCTTAAATCCAAGCAAAACTAATTTTTAGCCTTTAAAAGAAAATTCTTTTCACCTAACTTGCCTTATTTGTAATAGGTTGACATTTCTTTCCCTTTTCTGAAAAGGCTTCCAAATTCACTAATTTATAATTGAAATTATTTTAATAAATAAGCCATTCCCTTCCATAAAACATTTAAGTCCTTCAACAAAAATAATTTAATAACCATATTAAAACACTTACGAAAATCATCATAATTCATTTTTAATATGTTCTCTAACATATATAAATTTCAGACCCGAAATCAATATATAATTGCCGTAAACAATTTAAACCTACATGGTCTATTTCTTCCATTTGGATATTCATAATAAATTATCCATAGCTTGGAATATTATGAAAATTTAAAACCATCTCTAAAATAATGTTTTATATAACATATTCATTCCTCATAGAATTCCAAACCCATTTTACATGATTCTAGCATTAAAATCGAATTAAACCTTTTACCAACATACTTGTTAAAATCAAACATGGCATTTCATCATTAAAATCATCCAAACAGTTTTAAAACCTTAAACCCAAAATTAAGATGTCCATTAAAACATATATGAGATGGTTTAGATTATCATTCACCTTGTTTAGATAAGGAACTTGAGATTTGATCTTTCTTAATTCTTCCTTGCTTGAATCCTTAGCTTCTAATTGATTTTGGTCCCCTTTTCTCCTAGGGTTATGGCATGTCTTAGTTCTCCTTAGTTTTTGTTTCTAGTTTATGAACATGTGAACGAAAAATAAGGTAAGGGTTTAGGGATTATGGGGTTATGGTATACGACTATTTCCCATATTACCCTTACCTTACTTAACTTAGTTTTCATCATATAAACCATTTTTATGAATTTACTTATGAGCCATTTTACAAATCCGTTTAATTAAGGCATAACCCTAATTAGTTTTCAAATCTTAATCCCTTTACCACTCTAGTCTCTGTATTATTCTATTTAATTTCTCAAATTAAATTTACTGAATGATGTTATTTAAAATTAGGGGTGTTATAGCCTATAACATCCCCTACTTAGAGCCCAAAACTAATGGCTACGGATGCTGCAGTCATCAATAGTTATTAATCCTCGGCGACCAAATACAGCAATGTTAGATACATTGATATAACAGAAACACATGGATATAGAAATTTTTTAAAACAACTTTCGTATTCCATTTCAAATCATTTCAACATTCATTACACAAACCTATATTCTAGAATCACGTTTAGAGAAAATATAATTGCTACAACATATGCTTAGAGCGATATATGGAGATGCCCCTTGGATGAACAGAGTATATAACTAGGCAATCAAACAACTTTGCCTTTACAACAAAACACAGTGGAGTAAAATTATAAACGAACTATTATTATCTTTCTTGCCTATTGCACATCTCCGGTAGCTTAGTCGTCTAGTGAGATACCTGAATAACTAAAATCTCAAACTACTCAAAATTAATTGAGCACCCGTGCGTTTAAGGGGAAAACATAAACTTCGAGTTGGAAATAAAGCCTAGTATAAATAATAACCTACCATCTCAAACGATTTAGATATCTAGTGAGACCATGTCGCTTAGCGGAATAGATTTTCCCCTCATTAGTATCTTATCCAAAACTTTATAAAAACCATTTACCGTGCTCCTGCATCAACAATGGTTAAAACATAGCAATTCAAAATATTATGATGATATGAAAATAAGTAAATCAATTCGGGATTTTCCATCCCCATTAAATTTGTCTATCTATCTCGGTTATAGTTTCTAGGGTCACGATTAACCTACTAGTTTTCATAGGCCGACAAATTACCTGTTAAAGCTTATGGACTTTTTGTCCAGTTTCATAGTTTTCATGGGATCGCTAAGAACATATTGGCCCCTGGAAATAACTTCACTCATTCATGGGTTCTCCCTGAACCTATTGGTATCTCCAAAAACTTCCCTTATATTCTAGTTTTTATGGGTTGACTAGTGACCTATTGACTTCGGTCAATAACTTATTATAGATATAACTTTTATGGGTTCACTACAAACCTATTGGCCCTTCAAATAACTCGTTCTAAACATAGTTTTCATGTGTTTACTATAAACCTATTGACTTCTGTCAATAACTTTTTCTAAACATAGTTTTCATTGGTATACTATGAACTTGTCTATTTGATAACTTCTTTAATCAATATTTAGGCATCCTATATTCTGGTCTACCTGACCTCTTGAATGCAATTCTACTCATACAAGAGTTAACTCAATTTTTTATATTCACCATTGGGTCATCCTAGCTTGTTATTTGGCCTTTTTTTTTGCCTAAAATACCGTTATGGGTCCATTATACAGTGAATAAATATTAGATGAAGCAAACATAATAACACCAACACCTGTGGTTTAATATCCTTGAAATCACTTTCATATGAAACATGGTTAATCCCTTTAACCAATTATTTTATCAAGCAAATCTTCTTCAAAAACATCATACTTACAAATCATTTTAAAACTCCTTTATTTATGTCATGGTTTTTCCTTTAAAAATGGGATTGGGTTCTTTGTTTTGAAAAACTAAGGCTTTCGATACCTTAAACCTTTGCTTTCAAAACCATTGGATAAACTCCATCGAGAGCATTCAAATCTTCTTTTTAAGAAACTAAGCATATGCCTTCGAAAAATCTTTAAATTATCTCTTTCGAAACCATCAAAACCTACCTTTCGAAAGTATTAAACAATTACTTATTAATTCAAAAAAGCATAGCTTCGAAACCATTTGAAGTGCCCCTTTCGAAACTATTGGGTTTATCTTTTAAAATATCTTTTTGGTCAAAGTGAATATAAAAGAGTTTGGGGAAAATATTAATTACCATTTGAAGTGCCCCTTTCGAAATCGTTAACCTTCATATAAAAGAGTTTGGGGAAAACCAATGGCTTCGGATCATCCTTTCGAAAGCTTAAACATTTAAGTAAAACATTTGAAAGATAGCTTCGAAACCCCTTTCGAATGCAATCGAAGTCGTTGCCTTCGAAACCATAAAAACCTTCCAAAAGCTTTAGGAAGTGGCTTATTTCATTTACAAAACAAAAGCTACCTTTTGATCTAGTTGACGACTTCAATCCACTTGAAAGGTATAAGGTCGACAACAGGGTTTCGACTGGGTTAAAACTACCTTTTTCGAAAGCATTGGATTAAAACAAGTCAACTTATTCTAAAGCATTCTTTTCGAAACAAAAAGGAGGCAACATTTATAAAAGCTATTTAAATGGGTTTTGACCCCTTCAAAAGCATCCTTTTAAAAACAAGGCAACCACATATCTTTGGAGAGCAAAACAAAGGCTTTGCCCCCTTCAAAAGCTATGTTTTGACACTATAACTTCCCCTTTATACAATCCAGTACGTACCAACTTATTGATACCTTGTGTATGGTTTCGACTTGGATGGTTTCGACTTGGTTGAGGCAGAAGGAGTTGAAAGGTACTACTGAAAGAGGCAAAACATAATTTCTGGGCAAAGATGGTTTTAATTCCTTTTTAAGTTATTGCTTTTTAACTAGCCTGCCTATTTGTAAACATCTAATTGGTTGCCATAAACTTTTCAAATTCTTTCCTAAGAATTGTTGCAATTATTTTAGATCTAAAATAAAATAATTTAACAAATAATCCCTTCCATTCAAGAAAACAATTAAAATAATTAAGTCATCCATCTAAAATAATTTAATTTCCATAGTAATTTACTTAAAATAATCCCATGAAATCATAGAAATTCACTTTTAATATGCTATCTAACATATACAAATTTGTGACCCAACAAATAACAGCCGAAATAATTTTAAACCCAATTTATTCATTTTTTCCTTCAAAAATTCAAATTTTTTTTCCATAGCTTGGAAAACTATGGAAAATTAAACCTATATCCAAATTTATGTTTTACATAATATATAAATTTGTCATGGCATTCAAAATCCAAAATAAACTATTTTTGCCTTAAAATCGTGTAAAACAATTATCAAGCAAACTTGTTTGAATATATCATATCATGAAATCCAAGCATATCATCATCAGAAATCATCAGAATGGATTTAAACTTGAACTCGAGAATCAAATGATCATTAAAACAAAAATAGACATGGCTTTGATTATTATTCACCTTGATTAGGATAAGGAATTTGAGATTGGATCCTTAATTGATTCCCCTAGCTTGATTCATTAGCTTTAGATGAATTTGTCCTCTTTTCCTCCTAAGCAATTACCGACTTGAGGTTTAGGTTTTACGTTTTGAGTTTTTGAAAAATGAATGTGAGAAAGAATGGAACTGTGGGTTTTAGGTGTTTAAGAATTATGGCGCGGCAATTCCTAATATACCCTTGTGTTAATTGTTTTCTTATTAATTAACATATAAAACCATTAATAAGCCCATTTATTTAATAAAGCTTGGCCTCTAAATAAATCTTCACATCTCATTCCCCTTATCATTTTAATATATACATTATCCTATTTAATTTATCTAATTAAATCTCCTAAATATTGTTATTAAAAATTAAGGGTGTTATAGGCTCTCCTCCTTAAAGAATTTCCTCTTCGAAATTCAGTAAGGATACTAAACATAGCAATCATCTGTAACAGCTCCTAACAAGCATACTAGCATATCTGACTAGTGACAGTCTGTATAAAACTAATATAGAATATACCCTCACAGGAGATCAGGATATGTATCTCTAATCGTGTGTTCTGTCTCCTAAGTACAATCCTTCTCGTTGTCGCTCCATTGAACTTTCACCAACTTGACTGCCTTGTACCTTAACCTTTTCTCATCTCTTGCTATAACCCGAACAGGTTGTCTAACAAAAGTCAAATTTAGCTCTACTATCAAATCTTCCAACTCTGTCGAAAGAATAGTAATCTTTGGATCATGCACATACTTGCGAAGATGAGACACATGAAACACATTATGGACACCAGTCATACTGCTAGGAAATCCTACCCTGTTTGCAAGTTTCCCGATCCTCTCTAAAACTCGGAACGGAACAACATATCACGGTGCCAGTTTCCCTAACTTTCCAAATCGCACCATACCCTTTACCGGTAATACCTTGATGAAAACCCAATCCAACTGAGAAATCTAAGTCTTTGTGCCTCTTATCTGCGTAACTTCTCTGTCTGGACTGGGGTTCCTTTATCCTTTATCAGATCAACTTAATCTTCTCTGTCGCCACTTTAACCAGATCTGGACCTTGGACTAATCTGTCTAGTCTCCAACCAACATGCTGGTGATTTGCATGGCCTTCCATACAAAGCTTCAAAAGCCGCCATTGCTATACTAGTCTGATAACTATTATTTTAGGAAAATTTCACTAAGTGTAGTGACCTTGCCAAGGTCCACCAAAGTCCAATACAAAAGCTCTTAGTAAATCCTTTAGTACTTTATCGAATCTCTCTGTCTGCCCATCCGTTTGAGGGTGATATGCAATTCTCATCTTAAGCTTGGTACCTAACTCCTCCTGTAACTCTTCCAAAATTCACTAGTAAACAAAGCATCTCTATCACTGACTATATTACTAGAATTCCATGCAGTCTAACTATGTTCTTCATCAACAACTTAGCTAAAACAGGTGTCATCCCGGTTGACTTAACTGGAATGAAATGGGCACTCTTGGTCAATCTGTCCACTATGACCCATATACTTTCATTTCCTCTATTTGACCTTGGCAACCTGTTTATAAAAATCCATGGATATCGAATCCATTTCCAAACTGGTATCTCCAAAAGTTGAAGCAACCCACGCGGCTTCTGATGTTCGGCCTTCACTTGTTGACAGTTTGCATACTGTCTAACCCACCAGCAAACTCCCTCTTCATACCTTCCAATAGAAGCTCCTCTTCATATGTTTATACATCTTGTTCCCAATAGGTTGAATCGTAAACTTGAATCGATGACATTCCTCAAGAAATTCTTTCCTTAAGTCCTCAACATTCGGAACACACAACCGTCCCTTCTTTCTCAATCATTCTCTTTGGTCAAGACTAAAATCCTTTAGTTCATCTATCTTTGATCCCACTTCAAGCCTTATAATTCCCTTGGCTAATACTAGATCCTCTTTCTACTTAGAAGTAATCCTTTCGATCAACACTTGTCGAACTTCTAAATAGGGCAACGTGCCGGTGCTCTAAATAGAACTAGCAATCGATCTTAACTACACACTACATGTAGTCAAAGCTTCTAAATGTTTCCATTTTACCAAATATCTAACTGGCATTCTAATGTATTCTACTAAGTGCATCTAATACTTTATTTCCTTTCCCAGGTGCATACTCTGTACCAAAATCATAGGCTACTACAAAGTCTAGCCACCTCTGCTACCTCATATTCAGCTCTTTCTGAGGGAATAAGTACCTTAAAGATTTATGATCTATGTATAGCTCAAATCTCTCCCTTAAGCGATAATGTCTCCATACCTTCAATGTCTTTGTATCTTCAGTCTCCAGTTTCTCGATTGTTTTTGTCCGCTCGAAGGCCACCGCTGAAGCTTTCTCCACCGTTTTCACCCATTCTCAATACTGATTATAGACATCGTGTACGCAATCGTGCACCATTCTTTACACATCATTGGGGATTCGCTTCAATTTTGAAGGGAATACAAAGCCATCAAAACAGACATTTGGAAAATAAATTTTCAACTTAACAATTCCTATTGCACCCTCCTCGGTGGGTTCTAAAGTAGGCTGTTCTATGACAATGGGATTTTCAGCCTCACTCCTTTGACGTTGCTTGTCAGATCTTGAAGTTTGAGGTGGCACTATTTGACGTGAAGTCTCCAAAGACTGCCTTCTGGAGCTGGAGGGTTTTGAGCAACCTTTGGGTGGTGGTGGTCGCGACCAGGAGTGGCGCTTACTTTGGTGTTGCCTCTCCCTCTCCCTTTCGTAATGGTCATGGTCTTGGCTGGAGTAGCCGCGAACATAATCTCTTTCAGTCTTGTGTCTGTGAGACTCAGAATAAGAAATAGAAGACTGACATTTGGAACGCAGACTGCCGGGCATCATTTCTTGCGTCACCATCGTGTTTGAGAAATGAAAAGAGAAGCTGAATTAATTATCTCCAAAGATTGAGAAATGTGTGATTAGAAGTTGTGTGGTGCCTGAGGTGTGAGCATGCATGTGCAAACCCCCCAACCAAACGGTTGTGGCAGTTGTGCTTGTAGGAGTGGGCTCCCCTATATCTAAAGCACTTTGAAGCCCCTCTAATCCAAGGTCTTGATATGAAGACAAGTCACATGGAATGGGGATATCTGCCAATCCTTTCAATGGACTCTCCACTTGCGGAGGGGAAGTCTCCGAACTTATAGCAGTTGTTACAGGCAGTGATATCATGACATTTTCGCATCTCGTGGAGTTGTAGGCAATAGTCTTGCCTTTTCTTTTAAATTTTGAAGATCGAAGACTCTGCGAAAGCACAAGTGCAGGCTGATCTCTAGTGGGCATACTCTCATCATGCCCTGTTTAGCGATAACGACTCCGGGAGCACTTCTCTCTCCATGCCTCAAAGGAGCCATTCTGAGAACTTCCACCGATCCAATGCTTTGGCCTCTTTCTATAAGCCCAATAGCAATCAAGTTTTCATCAATGAGGACTCCATCAATTTCCTTGAACTCAACTGGCATCGCTTGGAGAACCCTTACTGCTTCTTTAAATTGGGCACCTCTGGGCCATGGAATTGAAGCTACAAAAGTAACCAGGTATTAGATTCAGCATCAACTTGTATTATCCAGTTAATTGACGAAGAAGTTAGAACACTTACGTATTACTAGCCACCATCTGGTGAATCCCGGTGGACACCGAATGAAGAACCATTCGGTTTTGAAGTAACATAGCTTGCTCCAGGCTCCTTCCACTACTTGGCAATTTCTAACCGCTTCTAGAAAGGTGAAAGAAGGATTGTCCCTGTGACTTTTCATGTTAAGATAAATCCGATCTCCTCGACAATCGGAGGTCGAAAGAGATGCTCCATGAAGATGATGAAAAAGCTATTGAGCAGAGCGTATCCATTTAGATGTAATTGAGATAGAGCAATCCTTAAGAAAAGCAACATTTCTCGAATGAATTGATTGAAAAGAGGCAGCATTCCAGTAACGCACATGAATCTATTGCAAGCAATATACCATTCTGGAGGGTTATGGGCCCTGTCTTCCATGCTTGGTACTAAACGTCTTCTAGAGATAGCCCGTGTCTGAGGCATATCCTGCCTAGCATTTGTTTGGAAATTTTGTAGTGTATTGAGTCCTTCGGATTTAAAACTGAAGTTTTACCTAGCAGTTCATCCAGAGCCGGGCTTATAACCTCAGCTGCAATCTCTGACATCTCTATTACTGGAAGTGGAGGACTTTGGATGTCCTGTGACTCAGAGCTTCCAGGATCCATAGCTATTGAACTCACTAAAAACTAATGTTAGATGGCAAGAAACCCGCGTTCCTCCCATGATGGTGAAATGAGTGATCGTGTCGTGCAGTGCACTACCGCATAATACTTTAAATTTCTTCAAGTTCAAAAGGTGTTAAAATGACAAAGCTTAGAGATTCAACTGGAGTGACCATCATCGTTGACTGTCACAACCGTGCCACCATGCCTCTGAAGAATGATCCACGATAAATTTCATTATGTTTGTCAAATAACAGTTCTATCAAAGAGCTTCGAAAGGTAGTCATGTATGCAGTTCAATGGTCAAGTCCAATTATGCAAGGCTGAAGCTCGTCGGAGTCAACTGTTCGAATATGCAAAAATTTCGTATCTATCAAAGTTCAAATTTGGACCCCTCCCCAAAAGCCAGCTTTGTATCGATCCCTAAGTTTGAATTTCATATCGATCCGAGGATGGAACTTCGTATCGATCATTTCAGATCGATACATTTCATATCGATCGCCACTAGGGACTTCGTATCGATCACTGGTTGAGATTTCGTATCGATCGCCCTAGATTGATATAAACTCCCAAAGTTGTAGATCGATATGAAACCACTTCCCTTAATCCATCATTTCTAGATTGATACGAATCTCTATTGCTCCTAGATCGATACAAGTTTCTACGTTCTAAGATCGATACGAGCCACTTCCACGCGTTCTAGTGTTTCCTTCATTTCCATTAGTCGGCCTTCTTCCCCAAGCAACTTAAATGCCATTTCCTCCTTCCTCAACCTTGCTTCGACCCAACTCTAGCATCACCATCGTTGGAATCGGCCATGACCTTGAACAAATTGGCATTAAAAATCAAGTCTCATCATTTTAAAGTTGGTTTAGTTGATCGACTACCTAGATTAAAGGCTCGATTTTAGAGACTAACGAGTTATGTTGATTTGGGGACGAAGACGGTTTTTTTCTTTCTCGAGGGCTCTATCGATAAGGAAGAAATAAAAGTGATAGCAAGTAAAAAATTCGGCTAAGTACAAATTATAAAGGTTCGAAGCCAAGAAAAAACATTTCACCTCCCAGTGGTCAAAACCGGTAGAAGCGGTCTCAAACGTCATTGACACGAAGAACCATCTTTGTATCCATCCACCCAGGTCGATCTGAAATGTAGCTGTTTGTATCCATCAGCAATCGGTCTTCAATCCCATCGATATGAAATGCCACTGCAAGTTTTGTATCAATCTATCAATTCCATTGATATGAAATGATATATAAAACTCGATTCAAAAAAAAACTAAAGAACTTGACAATGACCCATTAATGTTCAAATGTGGACAGGAGTCAAGTGAACATACGTGCATGTATGACGGACTAACATTATATTTTCAAAATTAATAGGGATTGAACACTCACGTGATGACAATCAAAACAGCGGACAACAACTTCATAGCACTTGACACTAAGTTACAACAAGACATTACATGGTTATTGGCAGTTAACAATCACCATTTATATTACTAGAAATCGATCAAAGGTTACATCTCTTGATGAAAAGGCAGCGACTATTCAACGAATCAGATAGAGTTTTTTTAGAATAAAGAGTGCAAAATTTCAAAGCATGTCATATTCATACAAACGTACTTTGGCAGACGAATATTATCCCACCTTTTGGAAAGGCCATGACACCAGGGACTTGAATAGAAACCAAGGATAATCCGTCTTGGAGATTCGATATACACAGGTTCATTATGGATACTTGCAAACTTTTTCTAAGTCAGGATTGAGCTACAATTAACATGGTACGACAAGCAAAGCCACGAAAGGCAATGTTTCAAATTTCGGGTCAATCGGAGTTCATATGCTCAAGTTATGGATTGATCAAAATTAAGAGAGAAGGCCTCGGTTCGTATCCATCAAAAACCACCCCTATTCATATCCATCAAGCCCATTCCCCTTCATATCCATCAATAGTTATCATTTCGTATCCGTTCCATTACTACACGCTTCATATCGATCCTCCCATCTACACATTTCATATCGATCAGCAATTGATCGATACGAAGAGCACATGATAGATCAATATGAATATTGTCCCTTAACATCGATATGAAGCAGCCCATAATAATCGATATGAAGCGGCCTCTAAAGCATCGATATGAAAAGAGTTACCCAAGACCAATACGAAAAATGCATAGTTAACTAAGAGAAGCGGTCGCTTGGCATGAAAAGCGGATCTCCCCTAAGTCATTGCTTTACATTATCACCGTGCAAATTATCGATACGAAAAGGACATCGATACGAATGACTATCAATACGAACCAATAGACATGCACATTCCAGCCAACTACAGATCCAACCATGGATTGATCATAACTCGGAATCTACAAATTCAAATGCTACCAAATTTTCAGAGGAGCTTACTTACCACCTGAAAATGCCTTTGATCGATCGCAGCCCAGAAGGAGTAGATCTCGATCGATATGAAGTACACATAGATCGATTCCGAATTACTTTAGAATGATTTGGTTGGCCCACCCACGTGTAAGAAGGGATATTCCAAGATCTAAGCCAGATATTTCCAGACTGTACTTACAAATAACACTCCAATGCCAACAGAAAAGGGACTTTTGATTCGGGTACGCTATTATTCTGTCAGAGATCCATTGTAACTTGAGTGTTTGAGTTATTCTCTATTATAATCAATTAGAAATCAACAATAAATGTCAAATCATTGAAAGTGGACATAGGCTACAAAGCCAAACCACTATAAATCCCTATCTATTTCTATTTCTGTTTGCTTTTAATTGGCATGTTTGTTAGATTAGCCTCCTTTTACACTTAAATTCTTCATTTTAATCTCTTCAAATATGTCCGAAGAGTGTCGTGCCTAATTTTGGTACAAACACTTTGGTGTTTTCACTAAGAAAATCCATTTCCTCCTGCTTTGTGGATCCTCTACCGTTGTTGGATTGCAAAATCTAAGGAGAAGATCCAGATCGGTCATCCAATAGTTCCTTTCATTCTATTTAGAACCCATTGAATCTAGGAAAGAGCTACATCACTCAACATGATTACTACCAGAACTGCTTCAAATGTTGTAGATCTAGATGGAAGAGATATGAAGAATCCAATGCAGTTGAATATAGTAGGTCAAGCATCTGCTGGAGCTCCAGATCCACAAGACCATGTGACTAGGGAGGAGTTCCAGATCTTAGAAAGAGCTAACTCAGAGCCGTCAACAACTCACCTAGCAGATCCGTGCCAACACGGAGCTCACAAACCAGATTAACGAGGAAAGGTGAAGGACATCTAGAAGGGATCGTGCTTCTATTCATCAACCGAAAGGTCGGCTTCTTCTGATTTCAATCATAGGTCAACACGCCAACGGCTAGATGGAAATTATGTGCAAGCCTTCGAGCATCAGCGTTTTTTGAACCTTGAATAAGCTGGGGCTGGTCCTCTTACAGTATACCAAGCTGACCCCCCTCCCGAGGAGGGGCACTTCCTTATCACACTATGGATGACCATGCAGCTGCTGCTGCTGTAGATTTGGAAGCTGAGATCCAAAACCGGCCATATCTACCCCTTCGTCAACACATCTATGCTCACGAACCCTATGTTCCCAAAGATCGGGAGCCAAGGAGGTGAGGAACGGACCGTCGACAACGCTCGGACCATCCTCGCAACATGGAATACGACCATGCCTTGGGCCCAAATGTCTAGATGCCTGACATTCCAACCATGATTCGCCAAATGATCTAAGAAAATCAAGGTCTTCCTAATGACGATTAGGATATCTCCCGAAATCATACTCCGTTCGCCAACGACATTCCTTATGATGAGCCACCTCATTGATTCAGGATGCCTACCTTGCCCGTGTATGAAGGAATTTCGAATCCTAATAAGCACATCCTAATGTATGAATGGCTCATGAACGCCGCTCGAGCTGATGATGTGGTTAAGTGCAGAAGTTTTCCTATTTTCTTGGGAGGTATTGCAACAATGTGATTAACTCGTTAACCACCCAGATCTATTTCCAGTTTTAATCAGTTGGCTACAAAGTTCATCGAACAATTCTGTATGCATGTTACAAGGCCAAAGGATATCAATACCTTGTCCAACGTTACCCAAGCTCCTGGAGAGACACTTAAACGTTATTTGGAAAGGTTTCATGCTACCTATGCTGAGGTCAGCAACCCAAGTGATAATTCTATCTTAATGGAATTAACTAAAGGAATCAATCTCGATTCTGGGTTTGGTAATTGGTTAGCTCGAAAGCCCCCACATCGTTGGATCGTTTCTATGCAAAGGCAGCTCAGTTTTTAAGGAGAGAAGATGCTAGATAATCGAGGAAGCAGGACGATGCGAGGCCCATGTCGAAGGCATTCAGAGTAACGTTGCTGTGAAACAGACTAGTGAGTGCTTCGGTAAATTGCAATTGAATATGCAGAACAAGCAAGGTCAGCAGAAAGGCAACATAGGTCAAGGGAAGAAGCGAGACCTAAATCATGAACTGAGACCTAGAGCTCCCATGTTTGACCGATATACCCCTTTGAATACATCCCTAGAGAACATTTATTTGCAGACCTGTAAAACCGGACAGTATAAGAAACCAGCTCCGAAATAGTCATTTGAGAAGCAAATTCAAACCGGAAAGTTCTATAGATTTCACGATTGCTACGGCCACAACACCAATGAGTGCCATCACTTGCAAGAGAACATGGAGAAGTTGATCAGAGAGAGGAAGCTGGAACAGTTTGTTCGGGCACCGTAGAATGGAGGTGCGGGCCGATCTAATCCGAATCATGTTCATGGCCAAGATAGCCCTGAGGAACCGTGCGTACTGGCAGGAGGCTGGTTATAAATACGTTTAGTGGTGGTCCTCATCCAGTTGATCGGAGCTGGAAGGAAATGGAGTCGTATGCCAGTTTGATTAGGCATGCAGGCTTCGAGTGTTGCAGTAATGTTGATGACGGAGCTTCGGTGAAACAACAGAAAATGGTGACAGACGACATCGTTTTCAAGAAGAGTTGCCGACAGAGTCGAGGCCCCCACTATCTATTTGTTGGTTATATCAATTCAGATAGGCCCTGCTTGGATGAAGAGGATCTTGGTAGATAGGGAAAGCTCCGTAAACATTCTTTTTAAGCATAGCTTATGACCAGATGAAAATGGAAGCGAAGGACCTAAAGCCGTGTCAGTCTCACATATATAGTTTTAATGTCAGTGCAACTATACCCATTAGGATGGTGGAGTTGCTAGTTGAGTTAGGTGTTGGAGAGCGCCGGAGAGTTCGGATGCTACAGCATGTCGTGTTAGACATTGATTCCTCCTACAATGCTTTCTTGGGCCGACGGACCCTTGTTGAATTTAGGGCAGCGATAACCCCATGGCGTTTGACTTCGAAGCTCCCTGCTGATATCAGGATTGGAGTAATACATGGTGATTAGGCCGCTGGACGCACCTGTTATGTTGTTGAGCTACGAAATGCGCAATGTAAGGAGAAAGGAAAGGATGTAGAGGAATCTCTCTACATCCATTTTTTTTTGAGAATTAACATCTAACGCCTAGCCCTACGCCCGAGCACCATAACTAGTTCCTTAAGGACCTTGAACCTTGAACCTTTGAAGTTGGCGATCTCATACTTAAGAGAATTTATCTGGTCCCTTCACATGTGAAACCGACATGGCAAGGACCATATGTCATTGAGCGAAGACTTTGAGGTGGCACGTTAAATCTATCAACTGTTAACGGTCTCACTTTACCCAGAGCACGGAATAACGAGAGTCTCCGCCGCTATTACAAATAACTGGCTTTTATTCCTTTAGTCTACTTTTCATTTGAAATTTGTTTGTGCATTTTTTGAATTTGAACTTGTAATAAGGCAACTGACTATGCCATACTTTCCTATTCCTGAAATAAAATGCAGACTCTGCAAGCCAGAGCGGCGATTATTGAAATGTGTCATGCGATTGTCAAGATGCACAAAGAGCTAAGTCCCATCCTATAGTGGGACTCATTCAAATAGAAGTGATTGTGATCTGACCGATCACTCGCTAAGTGAAACCCCAAGCTCCGGGGTAAACAAATTAAGTCTAAAGGGATTGAAACACGACAATCCTCTAATGAACTCCAGTTCCCAAAGTGCAAGGTGGAATACAAATTCCAAGTCCAAACTCGAGGAGGACGAACCCGTCCATCCACGACTTCGCTTGCCAAATTAAGGTGGATGTGATCCGACCTTCCATAACCTTGACCTTGTCCTCGTTCCCAAAGTGTGAACGGGATCCTAAAACCTATACATATGCGATTGACCATCTATCGACTAACTCCAGATTCCCATGGTGCAAACTAGAGTATAAGCATAATCGGGTGTGATTGACCGCCCACCAACTGACTCTGGTCCCGAGAGCGCGGACTAGAGTATAAACACTAAATAGGTGTGACTAACCATCCATCAACCAACTCCATATTCTTGAAGTGCAAATTGGAGTATAAGCACCAACTAACTCCGATCCCGAGAGCATGGACTAGAGTATAAACATTAAACGGGTGTGACCAAGCACCCGCAAAACAATTTATGTCCCCAAAATGCGAACGCAATCCTAAACACTAACTGGGTGTGACATCAACTGACTCTGGTCCCTAGAGCATGGACCATAGTATAAGCATCAAACGAGTGTGACTGGCTGCCTATAAATTATCCTATGTCCTCGAAGCTTGGATATGGTTATAAATAACGGCTAGCGTAACCGACCACCAGCATGCAAGTTCGAATCCTAGTGTGTCGATATCGATACCAGCAAATGAGCGAGTATGATCCAACCACTCAAACTCATCTCCCTTTAACTTTGTTCCGACCGAGTTTAATTAGAATAAATAAAGGCATAAAACGACTGCCAAATGACTACTTCAATTCTCCCAGGTCTAGGGCCATAACTTAAGTACCCGCCACTGATCGAGACAGTGCAACATTGAAATTTGACTCGACATTTGGTTATGACTCGAAGTCGTGGCTTTAGGAATTAATGACCAGACTGGACCCAAGTTCGACTCATAAACTGATGTATCACAAGTACATTGAATGGAAGTACTAATGCTGAAATACTTAAGAAAAAAAACACAGATTTAAGCTAGAAAAAACAAAATGAAGTCTTATTTCTCCTATTCTTTGAAAAAATAGAAGTACAAAAACTTATTCAAAAATTCCTATAAGCAGGCGCCGAACCGCATCTATACACGGCCTACAAAATGCAAATGGAAGTCCTATTCCATCTATCTACCAAAAACAAAAAACAAAAGGGCAAGTCTACTCCTTTGACTTTTTCTTCTTCTTCGGCATAAACCTACTTAAACTACCGCTCGGATGTCTCTTTAAGCCTTTACTTCCTCGGCCTCCCTTAACCGATTTGCGTTTGGCTGGGGGAATGAGAACTGTCTCCTCCTCCTAACTCATGGAGATTGGAATATTTTCTACAGGAGAAACTGAAGGAACGGTGGCACCCTCAACGCTAGAAGAATGAGGCATGCGGGCATTGATGATGGTGCCACCCAGAGAAATCATAAGCATAAGGATAGACCGTGACCTGCCGTGCCACCGTCAACACTACTAGCCTGCCTAGACTACTCCATCTCGGCTCTAATCTCTGCCATTACCTCCTCAGCCCACTCTGCATGTATGCCCGTAGGGATGCTAGTGGTCAGACCCTAGCATCTGGTAATGTTTGCATCTTCATCCATGACGAAAGGTATTTTAGTGAGAAGGTCGCTTTGGTGACCGAGGAATGCTTCCAACATTTGATCATCGAGTACGCAACTGCTTACGTGCATCTCCTCAGTTGATGCGGCCACCGATGCGGTCATTGCTTCCGTCATAATAGCCTCTTGCTCATGATGCAATTCTTGGGTTATAGAAGGATCAGTTGGTGCGGAATCTATAACTGAATAAAGATAAGAGAAGATATTAGTGGCATCTTCCAATAATGCTCTTGCATTTAGGCGAATGAAAGAAGCGTTCAAAGTACCTTCCTCTGGTTGACTCATATGTTGAGACGATGCGCCTTCTGGACCATGTACATGTACTGGAGATAAGCGAGGTTGATCAGGATCGTATCCTGAAACATCTGGGGGATTAATAGAAGAAGTAGGCTCAAGTTAAGAGACTGAAATTGCTTCGGAACCTACCTCGTGGTGCTCGACCCAGGATCCTTCTCCAATGTCCGGGAACTTAGCCGCTAGTTTTTCCTTTTCAAGGGCGGAAATTGTATCATGAAGAACTTTAGCCTCATCTCCAACTATTATCTGATTTTCCAGTTCGAATTCATTAATTGTTGAAGTGTTGCGGGCCATTTTCTCATCTTTTACCAAAAGACTCCAATCCTTATATAGATGGAAGGGGTAATCTTCGAGCCAGTTGAGATTGCAATTCCTTAAAACATTAGCATTATATAGGACCATAAGTTCTTCGAATTCGTCCTCCATCCTTGCCTCCATTGCTTTAACTTCGCTTTCAATTCTGGCTTCGGCTTCTAAAGCCTTTAAGTTTTCCACATCCCTTTCGTCTCTAAGAGCCACCGTTTGCTCGCTCATGGGCAGCTTTATCAGCATCATCTTTCTCCCTGGCGACGTTGGCGAACTCCGCCTTTAACTCCTCAAGCTCCTTCAACGTTGCATCTCTCTCCTCCATGATGAGGGTATTATGGTGGCCCATCTCCTGAACTAAGTCCATATGAGACCGTTGCATTTACCACAGACTGGATTGCCTCATCGGCTTTCTTTTGGGCTTCCATTTCTGACTTCCTTGAAGACTCAGTCTTAGTGTTAAGTACTTCGATTATACGATTCTTCTAAGCGAGATCAATCTCCAGTTTCTCGATTGTTTTTGACTGCTCGAAGGCCATCGCTGAAGCTTTCTTCGCAGTTTTCACCCATTCTTCATACTGATTATAGACATCGTGTACGTAATCATGCAACTTTCTTTCCGCGTCGTTGGGGATTCGCTTCAAGTTCGGAGGGAATACAAAGCCATCAAAGTAGACATTTGGAAAATATTTTTTCAACTTAGCAATTCTGATCGCTACCTCTCCAGTGGGTTCTAAAGCATCTTGTTGTGTGATAATGGGAGTTTCAGCCTTAGTCATTCGACGTTTCTCGTCCGATCTCGAAGTTTGAGGAGGCACTGTTTGACGTTAAGTCTCTGAAGATTGGCTTTCGGAGCCGAAGGGTTTGGAGTAACCTTTGGTTAGTGGCAACCGTGACCGGGAGCGGCGCCAACTTTGGTGTTGCCTCTCCCTCTCCCTTTCATAATGGTCATGCTCTTGGCTAGAGAGGCCGCGATCACAATCTCTTTCAGTATCATGTTTATGAGACTCGGAATAAGATGTAGAAGACTGGCGTTTGGAATGAAGACTGCCGAACATCGATCCTTGCCTCACCATCATGTCTAGGAAATGAAAAGATAAGTGGAATTAGTTATCTGCAGAGATTGAGAAATGTGTGATTAGATGTTGTGTGGGGTTGTGAAGTGTGTGCATGCATGTGCAAACCTCCCAACCAACTGGTTGGAGCAGCCATGCTCGTAGGAGCGAGCTTCCCTATATCTAAAGAACTTTGAAGCACCTCCAATCCAAGGTCTTGATATGAAGACAAGTCATCTGGAATGGAGATGTCTGCCAATCCTTTCAACCGACTTTCCATTCGTAGAGGGGAAGTCTCTCGACTTATAGCGGTTGTTGCAGGCAGAGATATCATGATAGTTTTGTGTCTCGTGGATTTGTAGGCAATAGCCTTGCCTTTTCTTTTCAACTCTGAAGATCGAAGACTCTGCGAAAGCACAACTGCAGGCTTATCTCCAATGGGCACACTGTCATCTTCGCCCTATTTAGTAATAAGGACTCCAGGAGTTCTTCTCCCTCTATTTCTCACAGGAGCCATTCTAAGAACTCATGCCGATCTAATGCTTTGATTTCATTCTATAAGCCCAAAAACAATCAAGTTTTCATCAATGAGGACTCATCAATTTCCCTGAACTTGGCTAGCACCGTTTGGATAACCCTTACTACTTCTTTAAATTGGGATCCTTTTGGCTACGAAATCAAAGCTACAAAAGTAACCAAGCAGTAGATTCAGCTTCAACTTGTATTATCCAGTTAATCGATGAAGAAGTTAGAACACTTACGTCTAACTAGCCACCATCTGGTGAATCCCGATGGACACCGAACGAAGAACCATTCAGTTTGAAGTAACTTAGCTTGTCCAGGCTCCTACCACTACTTGGAAATTTCTAACTGCTTCCAGGAAGGTAAAAGAAGGATTGTCCCCATGAGTTTTGGTGTTGAAAAGAAACCCGATCTCTTCGACAGTCGGAGGCTGAAAGGGATGCTGCATGAAGATAATAAACAAGCTATTGAGCAGAGCTTATCCATTCGGATGTAATTGAGATGGAGCAATCGTTAAGAAAAGTAACACTTCTAAAATGAATTTACTGAAAGGAGGAAGCGTTCTAGCAACGCACATGAATCTATTGCAAATAACATACTATTCTAGGGGGTTAAGGGCTCTGTCTTCCATGCCTGGTACCAAAATATAGCCCATGTCTGATGCAGATCCTGCCGAGCATGTCTTCAGAAATTTTTGAGCGTACCGAGTCCTCCGGATTTAAAACTAAATTTTCACCCGACAATTCATCCGGAGCAGGACTTATTACCTCAGCCGCAATCTCTGGGGTCTCTATAACTGGAAGTGTAGGACTTTGGATGTCTTGCGACTCAGAGCTTTCAGGATCCATAACTATTAAACTTGAAAACACCATTGTTAATTGCAAGAAAATCATGTTCCTCCATGACTATGAAGTGAATGATCGTGTTGTGTAGTGCAGTGCTACATAATACTTTAAATTTCTTCAAGTTCGAAAGATGTTAAAACGACAAGGTTTCGAGATTCAACTGGAGCTACCGTCATCTGACTGCCACAACCGTGCCAGCCTGACTCTGAAGAACGATTCATGCTAAAGTTCATTAAGTTTGTCAAATAACAGTTCCAAAAATGAGCTTCGAAAGGTAGTCATGTATGAAATTCAATGATCAAGTTCAATTATGCAAGGCTGAAGCTCATCAGAGTCAAATGTTCAAATATGCAAAACTTTCATATCTATAAAAGTTCAAATTTGGATCGCTCCCCAAAAGCCAGCTTCGTGTCGGTCCCAAAGTTCGAATTTCATATTGATCCGAGGATGAAACTTCATATCGACCATTTCAGATTGATACATTTCGTATCGATCGCCATTGGGGACTTCGTACAGATCACTGGCTGAGATTTTGTATCGATCACCTCAGATCAATACAAACTCCTACCGCTGCAGATCGATATGAAGCCGCTTCCCTCTATCCATCATTTCCAGATAAATGCGAATATTTATTGCTCCCAAATCGATAGAAGTTTCTAAGTTCTCAGATCGATACGAGCCACTTCCACGCGTTCCAGTGTTTCCTTCATATCCTTCAGTACGCCTTCTTCCCCAAGCAACTTAAACGCCATTTCCTCCTTCCTCGACCTTGCTATGACCCAACTCTGCCATCGCCATCGCTAGAATCGGCCACAACTATGAACAAACTGGCATTAAAAATCAAGTCTCATAGTCTTAAAATTGGTTTAATTGAGCGATTACCTAGATTAAAGGGTCGATTTGAGAGACTAACGAGTTATGTTGATTGGGGACAAATATTGTTTTTCCTTTCTCGAGTACATATCGATAGGAAGGCAGAAATAAAAGTGATAGCAAGTAAAAAATTCGGCTAAGTACAAATTTTATGGGTTCAAAGCCAAGAAAACGTTTCACGTCCTAGTGGTCAAAACTGGTAGAAGCGGTCTCAAACTTCATCGACATGAAGAACCATCTTCGTATCCATCCACCCAGGTCGATCTGAAGTGTAGCTATTCAAATCCATCAGCAATCAATCTTTAAGCTCATCGGTATGAAATTTCACTGCAAGGTTTTGTATCGATCACTCGGTTCGATCAATACGATAGAATATCCATTTGAAGATTACAAGAGCTCGTATCCATCGACACGAATCATCTCCAAAGACTATCTACTTCGTATCGATAGCCATCAATGCGAAACATGTATCCCAACTTTTCAAATCGATCCAGAAGAGGATCAATATGAAGGAAGGACTTAAAACAACCATCAAGCATTGTTATGACTTGAATTTCACATCGATTCAAGAGAGGATCGATACGAAACTCGATCCAAACAAAAACTAAAGAACTTGACAATGACCCATGAACGTACAAATGTGGACAGGACTCAGGTGAACATGCGTGCATGTATGACGGACTAGCATTCAATTTTCAAAATTAAGAGGGATTGAACACTCACCTGATGACCATCAAAACAACGGACAAAAAATTACTCGCACTCAACACCCATTTACAACAAAACAATAAATGATTATTGGCAGTCAACAATTCACCAATTATATTATAGAAATCGATCAAAGGTTACATCTCTTGATGAAAAGGCATTGACTACTCAACGAATGAGATTGAGTTTTTTCATAATAAAGAATGCAAGCTTTTCAAAGCATATCTTATTCACACAAGACGAACTTTGGGAGGCGAATGTTATACCGCCTTTTGGCAAGGCCCTGACACTAAGGACAACTAGAAATCAAGGATAATCCATCTCGGAGATCGGATATACACAGGTTCACTATGGATACTAGCAAAAAAATTCCTATTTGGATCGAGCTATAATTAACATGGTATGATAAGTAAAGCCACAAAAGCCAACATTCCAAATTTTGGGTCAATCGGAGTTCATATGCTCAAGTTATGGATCAATCAAAATCAAGAGAGAAGGCCTCAATTTGTATCCATTAAAAACCACCCTTCTTTATATCCATCAAGCTCATTCCCCTTCGTATTCATCAATAGTTACCATTTCATATCTGTCCCGTTTCTATATGCTTCGTATCGATCCTTCCATTCACACATTTCGTATCGATCAGCCAATGATCTATACAAAGGGCACATGAAAGATTGATACAAATATCGTCACTTTCCATCGATACAAAGCGGCTCATAATAATCGATACAAAGCGGCCTTTGAAGCATCGATATGAAAAGAGTTACCCAAGACCGATACAAAGAAGGCGTGATTAACAAAGAGAAGTGGTCACTCGGTATGAAAATTGGATCTCCCCTATGTCATCGCTCCACATCATCACACACAACTGATCGATATGAAAAGTACATCGATACAAAAGACTATCGATACGAGCTGATTGATACGTGTATTCAAATCAACTACATATCCAATAATGGATCGATCATAGCTCGGAATCTACAAATCCAAGTGCTACCAAATTTTCATAGGAGCTTAATTACCACCAAGAGAATGCCTCTGATCGATCGCAGCCCAAAAGGAGCAGATTTTGATCGATACAAAGTACACATGGATCGATCCCAAATGACCATAGAACGATCTGGTTGGCCCACCCACGTGTGAGAAGGGGTATTCTAAGATCTAAGCTAGATATTTCCAGACTGCACCTATAAATAGCACTCCAATGCCAATAGAAAAGGGACTTTTGATTCGGGGACGCCGTTATGCTGCCATGAGTTATTCTCTATTGTAATCAGTTAGCAATTAGCAACAAATATCAAATCATTCAAAGTGGACATGAACCACTATAAGTCCCTGTCTATTTCTATTTCTATTTGCTTGAATTGGCGTGTTTGTTAGATTAACCTCTTTTTACATTTAAATTCTTTATTTTAATCTCTTTAAATACGTCCAAAGAGTGTTGTGCCTAATTTTGGTACAAAAACCAATGACCTAACAAATCAATTTCTAACTGGTCATGTCTCATCCCCAGAGTTGCATACCCTCCTGTCGGATTCATAACCCTTAAGGAAGTAACAAGGTATGTGGGATCTAAACATAACCTATGAAACGAACACTGAGATATAAATGATGTGATGCACCGGTATCAAATAGTATCCTAACTAGTATACACTGAATCAAAAACATACCTTCCATCACATTGTTTCCCTTCTCAACTGTGATTGGCCTAATTGATGATGGTCCAACAGCAAAGACCTTTCCCCTGTCTGCCCTGACTAGTTTTGGACATTGATTCTTATAGTACCCAACTTGATCACAGTTGAAGCACTTCACACCCTTCTTTTCTACAGTCTTCTTCCCATAGCCTGATCGGCACTCATGAGCATAATGACCTTTCTTGTCACACTTGAAGCAAACTAAATCAGCCTTTGCCTTCTTGCTATCCTCTCCCTTCCGGGCACCTTTCTTCTTAGAGAACTTTCTCTTCTTTTTTTAAGAACCCTGGGTTACAGCCTACTTTTCTTCCCCATAAATAGCAAGCATTTCCTCATGTTATATTGTCATCTCCACAACTACATTACAAGGATCATGGAGATGTGGCAGGATTTCCTATCAATATCGGGTTTCAATCCTTGAATGAACTTCCCATTCCTCCTGATGACGGTATTTTTGGTAGCATACCCATATCGAGACAGCTCATAAAACTTAGTAGCGTACTCAATTACTGACATCTCTCCCTGCATCAAATCCATAAACTTTCTAAGCAATGCCGACTTGGCAACTTCAGATAAAAACTTTCGCTTGAATCTCCTTCGAAACTCTACCTAAGTCAACACTTCTCGATAATTTCAACAATAACACCATTCCGCCATGAAGCGCTCCCCCTTGCAACTGCCAAGAGGCTAATCTCCTTTTTTGCTCATCATTTAATCCTAAATCAATGAAGATTCTCTAATAATGCAGCAACCAATTCTTCACTTTTATGGTACCATCCGTTCCCACAAACAGCTTCCCACCGAGACTGGTGTAATCTCTTCTCAGCTTAGCATAATTGTTGCCAATTAGAGCGACAAGATTAACTCCTCCAACACTCCCAGCAACTCCAGTAGCTTTTCCTGCTTGCATTAGATTGACAAAGAACTGATACATCATCCCCATATCTACTGGAGGATTTCCAGCACCCACATTGGCATCTGCATTTTAGTTAGCATTAGCCTATCGATTTGGGTTCCACCTGGTGGGTCGAGCATTTCCATTGGTTGTGGTGCTTCCTCCATCAAGATTTCCTCTTCTATTTCCTACCTTCATATCTTCTTTCTTGTAAATCTACTACGAGCCTTAGTAAGATACAGAAGTACAGTCTAAGAGAGAGGACAATATGTACTTATTTATATATGTATATCAAATACAAGTACATTACTGTGGCGTTAACCCAAACCCCGATCTTATTTTATGATTCATTGAATTTTGTTTTTGAAAATCTTTTAGGTTTAAATTTCTTTTAAGTTTCCGTAAAACTATGCTCTAATGCCAACTTGTGACATCTCCTACTTAAAGGGCCAAAAATAACGGCTACGGATGTTGCAGCCGTACATAGTTATTAATTCTCGACGATCAAATACTGTAATGTTAGATATATTGACATAAAAGAAACACATGGATATGGAAAAAATTTAAAATCATTAAACAACTTTCGTATTCCATTTTAAATCATTTCAACTCATTACATAATCCCATATTCGAGAACCACGTTTAGTGAAAATATAATTATTACAACATACACCATGAGAGACATATAAAGATGTCCCCTTGGATGATCAAAGTATATAATTAGGAAATTAAACAACTTTGCCTTTATAAAAAAACAAAGTGGAATCAAAATAGAAAAGAAATCTTATTGTCTTCCTTTCCTCTTTCATGTCTTTGGAAGCTTATTCATCTAATGAGGTACCTGAATACCTCAACTCTCAAACTACTCAAAATTAATTAAACATCCGAGGGTATAAGAAGAAAACATAAACTTCGAATCAGACATAAAGCCTGATATGAATAATAACCTACCATCTCAAACCATTTAGATATCTAGTGAGACACGCCGCTTAGAGGAATGGTTTTTCCCCTCATCGGTCTCATATCCAAAACATTATAACAACCATATACGTGCTCCTACATCCACAATGGTTAAAATATAGAAATTCAAATATTATGATGACATGAAAAAAAGTAAATCAATTCTGGATTTTCCATCCCCATTAAATTTGACTATCTGTCTCAGTTATAGTTTCTAGGGTCATCATTAACCTATTAGTTTTTATGGGCTGACTAATAACCTGTTTAAAGCTTACGAACTCCATGTCCGGTCTCATGGGATCACTAAGAACCTATTGGCCTTTGCCAATAACTTCATTCATTCATGTATTCTCCCTGAACCTATTAGTATCTCCAATAACGTCCCCCTGATCCTAGTTTTCATGGGTTGACTAGGAACTTATTGACTTCTGTCAATAACTTAATCCAGGTATAATTATTGTAGGTTCATTACAAACATATTGGACCCTTCCAATAAATCTTTCTAAACATAGTTTTTATTGGTTTACTATGAACCAATTGACTTCTATTAATAATTTTTTATAAACATAGTTTTCACAGGTTTGCTGTGAACCTATTTATTTGACAACTTCTTTAATCAGTATTTAGGCATCCTATATTCTGGTCTATCTGACCTCCCAGATGCAATTCCGCTTATATAGAAGTTAAGTCAATCTTTTATATTCACTACTAGGTCAACCTAGCTGGTTATTCTGCCATTTTCACCCCAAAATACTGTTATGGGTGCATTATACAGTGGATGCATATATTAGAAGAAGCAAACATAGTAACATAATAACACCAACACATATGGTATAACATCCATGAAATCACTTTCATATGAAATATGATTAATCCCTTTAACCCATTATTTTATGAAGGAAAGCTTCTTCAAAAACATCATATTTAAAAGTCATTTTAAAACTCCTTTATTTATACATGGATTTTCCTTTAAAAATGAGTTTTGGTCCTTATTTTGAAAAACTAAGGCTTTCAATACATTAACAAATTAATTTCGAAAGCTTCGGATAACCACCTTCGAAAGCATTCAAATCTTCTTTTCAAAACACTATGCATATGATTTCCAAAACTCTTTAAATTATCTCTTTCGAAACCATCAAAACCTACCTTTCGAAAGTATTAAACATTACTTATTAACTCATAGAAGCATAGCTTCGAAACCATTTGAAAGTACCTCTTTCGAAACTATTGGGTTTATCTTTAAAAACATCTTTTGGCTCAAAGTGAATATAAATGAAAGTACACTTTTTGAAACCATTTGAAGGTATCCCTTACGAAACCGTTAACTTTCATATAAAAGAATTTGGGGAAAATTGATGGCTTCGGAACCATCCTTTCGAAAGCTTGAATCATTTAAATAAAACATTTGAAGGATAGCTTTGAAACCCCTTTTGAATCCATTGCCTTGGAAACCATTAAACCATTTCAAAAGCTTTAGGAAGTGGCTTAATTCATTCATAAAACAAAGCTACCTTTTGATCTTGTTGATGACTTCAATCCATTCGAAAGGCATAAGGCCGGCAGTAGGGTTTCGGCTAGGTTGAAACTACACTTTTCAAAAGCATTGAATTAAAAAAAGGCAACTCATTCGAAAGCATTCTTTTCGAAATAAAAAGGCAGCAATATTTCAAAAGCTACTTAAATGGGTTTCGACCCTTTCGAAAGCGTCCTTTTGAAAAGAAGGCAAACACATATCGTTGGAGTGCAAAACAAAGGCTTTGACCCCTTCGAAAGCTTTGTTTCGACACCATATCTTCCGCCTTTCTCCAATCCACCACGTACTAACTTATTGATACATTGTGTATTGGTTTTGACTTGGATGATTTCTACTTGGTTGAGGCGTAAGTAAAGGGTCGAAAGGTACTATTGAAAGAGAAGGAACATAATTTCTGGGTAAAGACTGTTTTAATGCCTTTTTAAGTTATTTCTTTTTAACTAACTTGCCTATTCGTAAACAATTAATTGGTTGCCATAAACTTTTAAAGTTCTTTTCTAAAAAATGCCGCAATTATTTCAGATCTAAAATAAAAATTATTTAACAAGTAACCCATTCCATTGAGCAAACAATTAAAAAATTAAGTCCTCAATCTAAAATAATTTAATTTGCATACTAAATTACTTAGGAAAAATCCCCAAAAAAATTACTTAGAAAAAATCCCAAAAAATAATAGAAATTCACTTTTAATATGTTATCTAACATATATAAATTTTAAGACCTAAATTCCTCTAATAATAGTCGCAATAATTTTAAACCCAATTTATTCATTTATTCCTTCAAAAAGTTAAAATAAATTTTCCATAGCTTGGAAAATTACAAAAAATTTAACTGATCTCCAAATTTATGTTTTCCATAACATATAAATTTCTCATGGCATTCGAAGTCCAAAATAAACGATTTTAGCTTTAAAACCATGTAAAACAATTATCAAACAAACTTGTTTAAATATATGATATCATGAAATCTAAGCATATCATCATCAAAAATCATCATAATGGATTTAAACTTAAACCTAAAAATCAAATGATCATTAAAACAAAAATAGACATGGTTTTTATTATTATGCACTTTGAATAGGATAAGGAATTTGAGATTTGATCCTTAATTAGTTCTCCTAGCTTGATTCCTTAGCTTTAGATGAGTTTCTCCTCTTTTCTTCCTAAGTAATGACCGACTTGAGCTTTAGGTTTTATGTTTTGAGTTTTTGAAGAATGAATGTGAGAAAGATTGGGAATGTGGGTTTTAGGTGTTTAAGGAATTATGATGCGGCAATTCCTAATATGCCCTTATATTAATTGTTTTTTTTATAAATTAACATATAAAACCATTTATAAGCCTATTTATTTAATTAAGCTCATCCTCTAAATAAATTTTCAAATCTCAATCCCCTTATCACTTTAATATTTACATTATTCTATTAAATTTATCTAATTAAATCTCCTGAATAATATTATTAAAAATTAGGGGTGTTACACATGCTTTCCTCCTTAAAGAATTTCGTCCTCGAAATACAGTAATGGCTAAATACTAAACCTAACTATCATCTATAACATCTCCTAACTATTATACTAGCCTACCTGACTAGTAAACAGTCTATATGAAGCAAATATAGAACATACCTCTAAAGCAGATCAGGATAAATATCTCTAATCATGTCTTCTGTCTCCTAAGCACAGTCCTTATTGTCACTCGAGTGAACTTTCAACAACTTGACTGTCTTCTTTCTAAACCTCTTCTTATTTCTCGCTACAAGCCGGAATGGTTGTCTAACAAAATTCAAAATCCATTCTGCTATTAGATCTTCTAACTCAGTCGGAGGAATAGTAGTCTATGGATCGTGCACATACTTATGAAGATGAGATACATGATACACATTATGGACACCTTTCAAACTGCTCAGCAATTCTACTCTATATGCGAGCTTTCCAATCCTCTCTACAATTAGAAACGGTCCAACATATCTCGGTGCCAGCTTCCCCGACTTTGCGAATCGTACCACACCTTTATCGGTGATACTTTAATAAAAACCTTATCTCCAATCGAGAACACTAGATCCTTATGCTTCTTATCTGTGTAACTCTTCCGTCTAGACTGAGCTTCCCTCATCATACTTCGGTTCAACTTAATCTTCCCTATCGCCTCTCTTACCAGATCTGGTCATAAGACTAATCTGTCTCCAGTTTCCAACCAACATGCTTGTGATTTCCATGACCTTCTATATAAAGCTTTGAAAGGCGCATTCCATACTAGTCTGATAACTATTATTATAGGAAAACTTAACTAAGTGTAGGTGATCTTTCCAAGATCCACCAAAATCTAACATACAAGCTCCTAACAAATCCTCGAGTACCTTGTTTGCTCTCTCTGTCTGACCATCTGTCTCTGGGTGATAAACAGTACTCATCTTGAGCTTGGTACCTACCACATCCTGTAAACTTTTCCAGAACACACTAGTAAACAAAATATCTCTATCGCTTACTATACTACTAGGATTTCCATGAAGTCTAACTATGTTCTTCATAAACAGTTTAGCTAAAACAGATGTCGTCCTGGTTGACTTAACTGGAATAAAATAAGTACACTTGGTCGACCTTCCAACTATGGCCCATATTCTTTAATTTTCTCGATTCGACCTTGGAAACCTGTCAATAAAATCCACAGATATCGAATCCCATTTCCAAACCGGTATCTCTAAAGGTTGAAGCAATCCATTTGGCTTTTAATGCTCCACCTTTACTTGTTGACAGTTCACGCATTGCCTTACCCACAAGCCAACATCCGTCTTCATACCTTCCCAGTAGAAATTCCTCCGAATATCTTGATGCATCTTGGTTCCCTCAGGATGAATCATACATTTGGATCGATGACATTCCACAAGAACTTCTTTTCTTAAGTCCTCAACATTCGGAGTAGGCAACCATCACTTCTTTCTCAACCATCCCTTCTGGTCAAGACTGAAATTTTTAGATCGTAAATTTCCGATCCAACCTCAAGCTATTTAATCTTCTCGGCTAACAATGGATCTTCTTTTGGCTTAGAAGTAATCCTTTCAATTAGTACCAGTCGAACTTCCAAGCAAGTTAGCATGGCAGTGCTCTGACTAGAACTAGCAATCG
This sequence comes from Allium cepa, assembly GCA_030765085.1. NCBI lineage: Eukaryota > Viridiplantae > Streptophyta > Magnoliopsida > Asparagales > Amaryllidaceae > Allium > Allium cepa. The sequence continues at coordinate 541,394,008 of CM060939.1, forward strand.
ATCTTAACTGCACACTACAAGTAGTCAAAGTCTCTATATCCTTCCATTCCGTTAACATATCTAACACCACATTCTGATATTTTTTGCTAATAATATCTACGACCTTATTTTCTTCTCTAGGTGTATACTCTATACTAAAATCAAAAGCCACTAAAAACTCCACCACCTCTGTTGTCTCATGTTCAACTCCTTCAAAGAGAATAAACACCTTAAGGACTTATGATCTATGTATAATTCAAATCTCTCCCCTAAGAGATAATGTCTCCATACTTCCAATGCGAAGATCACCGCTACCAACTCTAAATCGTGAGTAGGATATCTTACATCATGCGATCTAAGCTGTCGTGAAGTGTAGGCAATAACTTTGCTTTTCTACATCAACATAGCCCTTAATCCGGCCCCACGTGCATCGGTATACACTACTAATCCTTAGTTTCCGTCTGGAACTACTAGCACTGGCACATTGGTTAACAAATGCTTTAACTTAAGGAATGCTTTCTCATATTAGTCAAACAAACTAAACTTTATGTCCTTCCTAGTTAGCTTAGTCAAAGGCAATACCGTCTTGGAAATTTCAGACAAAATCTCTCTTCGAATCTCCTTTGAAACTCTGCCCAAGCCAATTTTTCGTCGAAAATTTCCACAGTAACACTATTCCACCAATGAAGTGCTGCTCCCTACAACTTTCTAGAGGCAAGTCTCCTCTTCTGCTCATTGTTTAATCCCAAGTTAGCAAAGATCCGTTCACAATGCGAAAGCCAATCCTCTACTTCTATAGCAGCCTCTGCTCCCAAAAACGGCTTCTTACCAAGACTGGTTTAATCCCTGAAAGAGGCTATGCGGTAGGATCGTGTAATATGGAATAATGGAATAGTCTAGGTAGATAAAGTAGGTAAATGCAAGGAGACACCAGGATTTTATACTGGTTCGGACCTCTCGTCCTACGTCCAGTCCCTAAGCTTCACTTAGGAATTTCACTAACTAAAACCATCACTTCACCCGGAGGAATAGGTTTACAACTTACCCGAACAACCGAACGGGATTTATTGCCTCAACTACCGAAGAGAACTTCAACTCAATTACTAAAATACAATATTTGACTTGTTGTGTTCTTGTCAACACTAATGAGTCTAATGTAGTACAATATTCCTATAATCTTATCCTCGAGAGTATGCAATGTGTTTGTGAAGATTTAGGAAATGTGAATTGCTATGAATCAAAAGAATGTTATAAACAAAAACAATGATTCAAGCAATAGATTAGTGATTGCTTTGAGAATATCTAGAAACTATGAACAAGAGAATAGTTAGATTAAAGCAAGAGAATTCGATGAATTAAATGATGTTAGAATCATGTATATATACTTGTAGAAGAGATGCATATGTTGTAAAAGGTTGCAAACAAGAGATGCTTCCATTTCCATTGATGAAAGGTTGCAACTCTTGAGAGGAAGAAGGTGTCTTTTCAGAGAAAATTCGCAGGTTCAAATTCAGTCGACTGAGCAGGGAATTCAGTCAACTGAAAATATGAAGTAAAATTTTCGGGACCAAGTCCAGTCGACTGTGCAGGAACATTCAGTCGACTGAAACTGTGCATGTGTATAAATTTGTTCTAGTTTCAGTCGACTGACTGTTCCTGTTCAGTCGAATGAACTCATAAAACCTGCATAGTTAAAACTTATTTGAAAAATGAAGTTTATAAAAATTTTCTAGTGTTCGCGCAAGCTTCTTGAGGATAGATTTTAACAATATATCTAGACTAATGACATATGTAAAAACATACTTTAAGTTTGTTTGGTCTTCATCTATCTTCATTTAGCATTTGCATATATTTCTTCCTTGTTTGTCAATGCACATTGTCATTGATCAAAATCTTCGCGTATCAACATTCTCCCCCTTTTTGATTGATGACAATTCTAGAGACGTTTTACTTATTTTCTCCCCCTGAATGTATGCACTATCTTTCCTATAAAACAAAGTTAGTACCATAGGTTTTCTCCCCCTTTGTCATCGACAAAAAGGAAGAACTAACAGCAGTAATAATTTATCAAAACAATCACTGAAGCATAGAGAATATTTGCATAAGCATGAACTAAGAGAAATAAAAATGTTGTGACAGACTAGCATAAAATGGCTATTTATACAAGCCATTAGAAAGTTAAAAATACACATCAAAACAACAAAATTACTCATCCTTATCCCAGTCATATGACCCTTCTCTTCCTGTTGGTTCACGTATGACGGGTCCTCCTTTTGGTGGTCTATGTGCTCTTCCTCCTTGGCCACAACTTCCTCCTTGTATGCTCTTCGGATGTCGTCCATGTAAACGTAGGTGCCGGACGTTTGCCGCGAGATGTTGATGCAATGGTGGTGCTTGAGCACGAGATTGCATCCCAAAGCTTGTTGAAGAATTCTTTGATTTTTTCAAGCTTATGATCTACCTTTTTAAGGCGAATGTCAAGAATTTGTTGGTTTCTTGATAATATCCTCAAGGATTGGTTGGTAGTGAAGCTTGGGTCAACAAGACGAATTTCATCATCTTGCTCGAGATGTTCTTCGTGGCGAGGTTGAGGTGGTTGTTGTTGTTGTTGTTGTTGTTGTTGTTCTTGATGCCTTGCTTCCCATTCGGCGAGTGATATTATGCGAGGACGTCGAGATGGGAGTTGCATTAGGCTTATGGTCCGATGGTTAATTTGATGCACCATTGTATTCTCTGATTTAGGTAATGGCGTGTCGACATTTAGGAGAAGTCGCATGATGTACTCTCCAAAGTAAATAGTGCACATTTTTCCATTGTTGAAAGTGAGAAACTCGTCAAGAATAAGCTGTACTCAATTAACTTGTATATTGCCAAAAATAGCATATAGAGCTCGATAATTATTTGGGTAGACAATTTCGTACGAGCCCGTGTGAGGAGTAATCGTTCTCATTAGGGCTTTATGGAGGATTCTCGCCATAGGTCGAAGAGAGGTGGACTTAAAATCCCTAAAGTTGATATTATCATCCATGAATCGATGGTTGATGTTGTCACGAATGTGTGGATTGAATTCTATCTCCTCTAACTTTCTCCCGACATTTGGAGACTCGAAAATGCGTGCTATTCTATCCAATGAAAACCAAACTTTTTTCCACACACCATACTTCAAACACTATTGTTTGGATTTCTTGGAGTTTGGTGTCCAAGATTAAGATTACCATAAAATAATTTTACCATTACATGATTAATGGCATGGTCATTTCGTTTCAAATCTAAAAGAGAAGTTAAACCTGCCAGATCCGTTAATGCTTGGATGTTGTAGGTTTGAAAACTTTGAAAATCAACAAAAGAATCCTAAAAAATTCGAGAATTCTTCATCTTGTTCCATCGAGTGACAGTGGTTCCATCGTAAAGCCATTGTGCTATTTGAGCATCAATTGGCTTGGAGGATGAAGAAGATGAAGCTCTTGCTCTTTTTGGTGCCATTTGGGTGAGAATTGATTTGATTTTGAGGAATTTGGGAGCTAGGGTTTCGAAATTAATTTGGGGAAGAAGGTTTGTAGGAGGTAAAAGTGAATTGGTAGGGTAAACTCTGGTGGTTAAAAGGGGAAATTTTGCCTGGGAAGTAGCGTTCAGTCGACTGAATAGAAGGCCGAAATTTTCTGTGATAGATTCAGGCGACTGAACAGTACATTTAGTCGACTGAAATTTTCGCTGGAAATTTTCTGTTGAATTTTTGGTCGACTGTGCAGATGGTACCAGTCGACTGAACTTTGTATATATTGTTTTCTATCATATTTTGAGTCGACTAAGCAGGGGCATTCAGTCGACTGAAACATGCATTTTTGTGGTTTCAGGTAATTTTTGAAATTAAACAATTTATTTAAAGATATTGTTACAAAAATATTGATGTAACAACATACAAATATTTCAAAATTTAATTAGGAGACTTCTTTCCTTCATTCTTCATGTAATTTATATCCCATGAATTCGGACTATATTGAGGAGTCTTAGGAGACATCCAAGGATTCACAGGATCGACTGACGTACGATAAGATAAAGAAGGATCAAGAGAGCTAACGGGGCGAGGTAGGCGTTCAGCCACTTCGTTCTTCTTTGATCCACAGAAGCGTAAACCAGTTTGCTCTAGGAAGCTCAAACGTCTTGCCGTAACTTTTTGTTCGAAGTATAGTTCTCTTTGAAGATCTATCTGTTGTTGTTGGAAGTGATGAATTTCATCAATCTTTCTTTTTGTGTCAGGTGAAATAAAGAGTCCGCGTTTCGCCTTTTTGGATTCTGGTCTGAAACCAGTACGATAATTTTCCCATTTGTAAACCGGCTCATGTGCTGGTGTTGGTGTGGGAAGTTTTTATGACGTTGGAGTGTTATCAACTGACGAGGTGATATTGATTGGAGAGAAGGAGTTGTTGGATGACATTTTATATTGAACTAAGATTTTATTCGTAAAATCAAGATGAAAATTAAAAAAAAATTAAGAGTTTATTTATAATAGAATTTTACTAAACAAATAACGGTTATAATTTATTAAGAATTTTTAACCGCATAGAGATTTAATGGTTAAAAAGAATTTTGTTGAAATATATGGTTCTTATTTAATAATTCAGTTTAAAAATGTGTGGTGTATAAGTTATATAATGTAGCATATAACGCAGCTGAAAATATTTGAAATTCTTATTCAGTCGACTGAACATTTTATTTTAGTCGACTGAAATGTGGGAATATTTCTAATGTATTTCTAGTTAATATCTTTAAAGGATATTATACCTAATTCTCGTCGAAGTTTTATAAAGGAGTTTTCTAACAGAGGTTTAGTAAATATATCGGCAATTTGATTTTCGGTGGAAATATGTTCTAAATTAATTATTCCTTTTTCGATATTGTCACATAAAAAATGGTGATGAATATTTATATGTTTTGTACGAGAGTGATTAACCGGATTTTTAGATAAGTTTATTGTACTTGTATTATCACAGTATATTGTAGAGTTTGTTAAATTTATATTAAAATCTTTAAGTGTTTGTTGCATGTATATAACTTGAGTGCAAGCTGAAGCAGCTGATATATATTCTGCTTCGCAGGTGGAAAGCGAGACACAATTTTGTTTCTTACTAAACCAAGATACAAGTGATTTTCCAATGAAATGGCAAGTACCACTTGTACTTTTTCTATCTGTTTGAGATCCACCAAAATCAGCATCACTATATGATACTAACTCAAATGGACCCTCCTTTGGATAGAAAAGACCGAAATCTTTAGTTTTGTTAAGATATCGCATTATTCGTTTTACTGCTCTTAAGTGTAAATCTTAAGGATCGGATTGAAAACGTGCGCATAAATAAACACTCATCATTATGTCAGGTCTACTAGCGGTTAAGTAAAGTAAGGAACCTATCGTACTTCTAATCAATTTTTGATCTACACTTTTGCCATTTTCATCTCGATCGAGATGTGTAGTTGTACTCATAGGAGTAGGTTTAGCAGAAGTGTTTTCCATGCTGAATCGTTTAATTAAATTAGTATAATATTTTTCTTGGTTTATAAAAATTCCATTTGTTAATTATTTGATTTGAAGTCCGAGAAAATATGATAGTTCTCCCATATGAGACATTTCGAACTCATTAGTCATTATATTTGAAAATTCTTTACATAAATTTTCATTCGTTGAACCAAAAATAATATCGTCTACGTATATTTTAATTATTAAAATGTCTTTGGCAGTATTTTTAATAAAAAGTGTTTGATCTACTTTTCCAATTTTAAATCCCGAGTTTAATAAATAACTTTTAAGTCTTTCATACTAAGCACGAAGCGCTTGTTTAGGACCATATAGTGCTTTCTTTAATTTAAATACATGATCCGGATATTTTTCATGTATAAATAAAGGAGGTTGTTCTACATATACATTTTCTTTAATAAAACCATTTAAAAATGCACTTTTAACATCCATTTGGTAAAGTTTAAAATTGTGAAGACATGCAAAGGCTAATAGAATACGTATTGCTTCAAGTCTTGCAACGGGAGCAAACGTTTCTTCAAAATCAATACCTTCTTCTTGATTATACCCTTGTGCTACTAATCTTGCTTTATTCCTTGTTATATTACCTTGTTCGTCTACTTTATTTTTGTAAATCCATTTTGTTCCAATTACTGATTGATTATTAGGACGAGGGACTAATTCCTAAACATCGTTACGTTCAAATTGATTTAATTCTTCTTGCATTGCGATAATCCAATAATCATCTTTTGATGCTTCTTTTGGATTTTTAGGTTCTATTTATGAAATGAAAGCTACATGACCCATTTGATTTAGTTGATTTCTTGTTCTAACTTGAGAATTTATTTCTCCTATTATATTTTGAGTCGGATGATCTCGTAATATTCTAGAAGGAGATCTTAGTTCATTGTTATTATTTTCAAGGTTTGTTTCTTCTATATTTATTAATTCTTCATCATATTTTATATTTAAATTTTTATTAAAATTTTCATCAAAAGATATATGCAAAGTTTTTTCAATTAAGTTTGTTCGTTTATTAAATACTCGTTATGCTTTGCTTCGTTCTGAGTATCCTACGAAAATTCCTTCATCAGCTTTTGAATCGAATTTTCCTAGTTGATCTTTTGTATTTAAAATGAAACATTTTGATCCAAATATTTTAAAATAGGATATATTTAGCTTTTATTATTAAATAGTTCATAAGAAGTATTTTTATTTAATGGTCTAATTGATATTCTATTTAATACATAACATGTAGTAGCAACGGCTTCTGCCCAAAAACGTTTTGGTAGAGAGCATCCATTTAACAATGTTCTTGCGCATTCTTGTAATGTTCTATTCTTTCTTTCTACAACTCCATTTTTTTGAGGAGTTCTAGGAAAAGAAAAATTATGATTTATTCCTTTCTTTTTACAAAAAGTTTCAAAAACTTCATTTTCGAATTCGCCTCCATGATCGCTTCGAATATTTTTAATTTTCAATTCTTTAGTGTTTTGAATTCTTTTGACATATGTTTTAAAATGCCCAAAAGTGTCAATTTTATTTTTCATAAAAGTAGTCCATGTATATCTTGAAAAATCATCAACTATTACAAATACGTATCGATTATGATTAATGGATTGAATTTGTGTTGGTCCAAATAAATCCATATGTAGTAATTCTAATGGTTGTAAAGTCGAAATATTTTTCTTAGATTTGAAAGATGATTTCGTTAATTTTCCTTTTTGACAATCATCACAAAGATTTTTTATTTTAAAGTTTATTTTGCGTAAACCTCTTACTAATTCATTTTTAGAGAGTTTTTTTTGTGCCATAACCAAGGATCATTATCTTTGGCAAGCAAACACATACTTGAATTATGATTAATATTCATATTTAAAACATAAATATTTCTATCTCTATTTCCTTCAAAAATAAGATTTTGGTTTTGATCAAAAATACTACATTTATTATTCGAGAAAGTTATTTTAAAACCTTTGTCACACAATTGACTTATGCTCAGTAGATTATGTTTTAACTTTTCAACTAATGAAACATTTGTTATAAAAGGTAAATTTGATGTACCGTAATTGTTCACATCTCCTTTGCCAATGATATACCCTATTGAATTGTCTCCGAAGGTAATCGAGCCACCATCAAAGTATGTGATGTTTGTAAGCATATCTTTGTCTCCGGTCATGTGTTTTGAACAACCACTGTCTAATACCCATTTCTTCTTTTTGAGTGGGACCTGAAAATAAATATGAAATTATTGGTACCCACCTTTTAATAGGGTCCTAAAAAGTTAGATTTTAGGAAACCAAACCCAATTTGGTTTAGTATCCTTTTTATAAATATAGTTTTCATTATGATGAACATTATTCATAAATGTTTTAATATATTTATTTCTTATTAATGCATTGTTAGTTTTTGGTACCCAAATTTTAACTACTTTGTTTACTACTTTAGTTTTAAAAGTTTTCTTTGGCAATATTTGTTGTTTTGAATCCATATTCCTCTTAAAATTTGTATCTTTCTTTTTAGGAATTTTTGACTCCTTTTTATATCCTAATCCATGTTTACTTGAAGAGGATTGAGAATTTTCTAAAATATTAGATAAATTTTCTCTTCCTTTGTTAAAGTTAGAAACATTTTTAGTAATGTTATCTAATCTAGCTTGAAGACTATTATTTTCTAACTCAACTTGTTTAATCTTAGTTTTTAACTCATGATTTTCAGAAGCAATTACATCATTCTTTGTTTTTTGAGTTTCAATTTCTTGACTTAAAAGTGATAATTGAGTTTCCGAATTTGAATGAGATTCTTGAACTTTTTCAAGTTCTTCTTCTAAGATTTTCTTTTCATCTTTTAACATATCTCTTTCAAATTCAGCTTTGTTTTGATTTTCATGAGTTTCTTTGAGTTTCTTTTAAGAGTTTTTATTGTGTTCAAAAGTTCAGTGTTTACTTCAATTAAATCGTCGAAAGTTAAATTATTTATCTCAGATTCTTGAGCCATGAAGCATACATTTTCCTGTTCATTGTCGCTATCACTATCATTTTCGGATGAAGATGAATCTGAATCGTCCCATGTTACAGAAAATGCCTTCTTTTTGAATTTATCCTTCTTGTTTTTGTTGTTGAAGTTTTTCTGATTTTCCTTCATTTGTTCTTGACAATCTTTTTGCATATGTCCTTTCTTATGACAATTAAAGCATTCTATATTTGAGGATGAAGGTTTGTTCAAGAAATTCTTTTTGAATCCATTTTTGTTTCCTTTTCTATACTTTAAGAATTTCTTGAAATTTTTGGCTATAAATGCTAGATCCTCATCTTCAGACTCTGATTCTTCCTTTTCCGCATGAAAAGCAACATTCTTTCTTTCTTGAGCTTGATCCTTTTAGCTTGCATATTTACTTCATACGACATAAGATTTCCAATCAATTCTTCTGGTTTCATTGTAGATAGATCATTTGCTTCCTCGATTGCTAGTACTTTTCTCTCCCATTCATCAGTGAGTGAATTTAGAACTTTAGACACAATGTCAAAGTCCGTGTATCTTTCTCCTAGTCTGATTAGAGCATGATGAATATCTTGAAATCTTGAGTACATGTCATTGATGGATTCATTTTGTCGCATTCTAAAATTTTGGAATTGATTCTTCAACATGGATATCTTTGTCTGTTTAACTTTGTTTGTGCCTTCATGTATGACTTTAAGTGTTTCCCATATCTGATATGCAGTAGTACATATGCTAACACGGTTGAATTCATTTCTATCCAGGGCGCAAAATAGCATATTCATAGCTTTGGCATTTACGCTAGCTTCATTCTTTTGAATTTGTGTCCATGTAGGATAATCGGTTGTGGGTACAACGAACTCTGTTTGAGTAGCATTCCAGGCTTCGAAACTTGTTTCTTGCATTTATATCCTCATCCTTGTAGCCCAATAGTTACAGTTTAGTCTATTGAATAGAGGAGGTCTTTGGGTAGATTGTCCTTCCGCAAATGTAGAACTATAGGTAGATGTTGTGCTTGTACTTGCGTTATTTCCCATATTATCAATATGTCTAATAACGGTGTTATGGTTATAGGACGGCCTGGCTTTGATAACAATTGAAAGAGGCTATGCGGTAGGATCGTGTAATATGGAATGATGGAATAGTCTAGGTAGATAAAGTAGGTAAATGCAAGGAGACACCAGGATTTTATACTGGTTCGGACCTCTCGTCCTACGTCCAGTCCCTAAGCTTCACTTAGGAATTTCACTAACTAAAACCCTCACTTCACCCGGAGGAATAGGTTTACAACTTACCCGAACAACCGAACGGGATTTCTTGCCTCAACTACCGAAGAGGACTTCAACTCAATTACTAAAATACAATATTTGACTTGTTGTGTTCTTGTCAACACTAATGAGTCTAATGTAGTACAATATTCCTATAATCTTATCCTCGAGAGTTTGCAATGTGTTTGTGAAGATTTAGGAAATGTGAATTGCTATGAATCAAAAGAATGTTATAAACAAAACAATGATTCAAGCAATAGATTAGTGATTGCTTTGCGAATATCTAGAAAATATGAACAAGAGAATAGTTTGATTAAAGCAAGAGAATTCGATGAATTAAATGATGTTAGAATCATGTATATATACTTGTAGAAGAGATGCATATGTTGTCAAAGGTTGCAAACAAGAGATGCTTCCATTTCCATTGATGAAAGGTTGCAACTCTTGGGAGGAAGAAGGTGTTTTTTCAGAGAAAATTCGTAGGTTCAAATTCAGTCGACTGAGCAGGGAATTCAGTCAACTGAAAATATGAAGTAAAATTTTCGAGACCAAGTTCAGTCGACTGTGTTGGAACATTCAGCCGACTGAAACTGTGCATGTGTATAAATTTGTTCTAGTTTCAGTCGAGTGACTGTTCCTGTTCAGTCGACTGAACTCATAAAACCTGCATAGTTAAAACTCATTTGAAAAATGAAGTTTATAAAAATTTTCTAGTGTTCGTGCAAGCTTCTTGAGGATAGATTTTAACAATATATCTACACTAATGACATATGTAAAAACATACTTTAAGTTTGTTTGGTCTTCATCTATCTTCATTTAGCATTTGCATATATTTCTTCATTGTTTGTCAAAGCACATTGTGATTGATCAAAATCTTCGCGTATCAACAATCCCTTCTCAACTTAGCATAGTTGTTGCTAAAGGTTAGCTCCTCCAACATTCCCAGCATTACCCTAGCTACTCTTGCTGCTGCTCCAACTTGCATCAGATTGAAAAAGAATCGATACATAATCCCCATACCTACTGACGGGATTTAATCACCTAAATTGGCATTTGCATTTGGATTAGCATTTGCCTATCGACCCATGTTCCTCTTGGAATGGGTCGAGCATTTCCATTGGTTATGGTGCTTCTTCCACCTAGATTTCCTCTTCCGTTTCCTACCTCCATATCTTCCTTTCTTATAAATCTGCATACGAGCCTTAATAACATATAGAATAACAGTCTAAGAGAGATGGGAGTATGCACTTTTAGATATATACATAACAAGTATAACACATTATTATAGCGTTAACCTAAACCCCAATCTTATTTTATGATTTATTTGATTATGTTTTGAAAATCTTATAGGTTTAAATTTCTTTTCAAGTTTACATAAACCTATGCTCTGATACCAACTTATAACATCCCCCATCTGGAGGTCCAAAACTAACCGCTACAGAAGCTACAGTGATCTATAATTACTAATTTTCGGTGACCAAATGCGGTATTGTTAGATACATTGATATACCAAAAAAACATGGATATGCAAAATTTTAAACTCAAATTTGAAAATAAATTTCTCATTCCATTTCAAATTGCATATCAGATTCATTACATAATCCCATATCGCAAACATGCAATATGTTCTAGATTTCTCATCCTCATTTATTTGACTATCTGTCTCAAGTCAAAGTTTCTAGGGTCACTACTAACATGTCAATTTTCATGGGCTAACTAATAGCATGTTAAAAGCTTACAGACTGTTTGTCGGTTTCATAGTTTTCATGGTTTCACTAAGAACCTATTAGCATCTACCAATAACTTCATCCAATTTATAATTTTCATAGGTTCGCCATGAACCTATTGGATTCTCCAATAACTTCTCTCATATCATAGTTTTCATGGGTTATAAACCTAATGATCTCTATCAATAACTCAATCCAGATTTACTTTTCATGGGATTACGAAGAACCTATTAGCCTCTGCCAATAACAATTTCCATACGTAGTTTTCATGGGCTAACTATGAACCTGTCTAAACTAGCAACTCTTTGATCAGTCTTTGGGCATCCTATGTTATGGTCACTGACCTCCTGGATGCAATTGTGCTCATACAGGAGTTAACTCAATATATATTCACAATTGTGTCAACCTAACCAGTTATTCTGCCCTTAATGCCACAAAATGCAGTTATGATTAATTATAAGTGAATATGTTTATAGAAGAAGCACACATTATAATTGAACATAACATAATAATACAAACATCTATGGTTAATTATCCTTGTAATCATTTTCAAATGAAACATGGTTAATATCTTCAACCTATTATTTTTATCAAGGAAAGCTTTTTCAAAAACTCTAAAGTTAAATGTCATTTCAAAGCTCTTTCATATTGCCAGGGGTTTATCTTGAAAATTCAGGTTGGGTTCCTTATTTTGAAAACTAAAGCTTTCGAAACCTTAGGCTTTCTCTTTCAAAACCATTGAAACATACCTATCAAAAGTATTCAAACCTTCTTTTCAAAACACTTAAAAATATATCTTTCAAAACACTTAAAACATTCCTTTTGAAAGCATAGAAATCTTCCTTTCATAACTGTTAAAACATACTCTTTAAAAGTATTAAAGCTTATCTTTTAAAACCACATAGTTCAAGTAGAATTTATAGAAGCATAGCTTTGAAACCATTTAAAAGCATCTGTTTCAAAATCACTAGGCTTAACGTTAAATATAACTTCTGGGTCAAAGTGTATATAAGCGAAAGTAACCCATCCAAAAACACTTATCTCCAAGTAAAAGAAGTTGGGGAATAGATAGCTTTGAAACAACCCTTTCGAAAACATTGATATAAATGTGGCTACCAGAACCCCTTTCGAAAGCATTGGGAAGTGGCTTCAATATTAATAAAATAAAAGCTTCCCTTTCGAACTCACTGTTATAAGGCTATAAAGAAAAACAACCTCTAACCAAATTTAAAAGGTATGAAGACGACAACTAGGTTTCGACTAGGTTCAAAAGCAACTACCTTTTCGAAAGCTCCTTTTCAAAACTAAAATAAGCAGCAACTCAATCGAAAGCTTTTCTTAAAATGAAAAGGCAGCAACCCTTTCGAAATATATACTTGTAAAAAAAAGTAATTCAAAGTTAATAAGGATAATTTCTAACCCTTTGAAAGATTATAAGAATAATTTCAACCCCTTCGAAAGTAAGCCTTCGACAGCATCCTTTCTGCCTTTCTCCAATACACTATGTACCAAATACTCGATACCTTGTGCATTGGTTTCGAATGGGTTTTTTGGTGGAGGCATGGTGTCAAAAGCCATTAGATGGAAGTGGCGTAGTCGTAAATCCAAGCAAACTGTTTTTTAACTTTCCTTATTTCTAATTGGTTGCCATTTTTTTATCGAAACCCTTTTTCTAAAAAGGCAGTTGAATTCACTAATTTATAATTAAAACTATTTTAACAAATAAGTCATGCCCTTTCATAAAACATTTAAACATTTAAGTCCTTCAACTTAAATAATTTAATAACTATATTAAAACACTTACGAAAAATCCCCAAAAATCATCATAATTCACTTTTAGTATGTTCTATAACATATATAAATTTCAGATCCGAAATTAATATATTATTTTCGTAAACAATTTAAGCCCAAATTTTCTATTTCTTCCATTCGAATATTCATAATAAAATTATCCATGGATTGGAATATTATGAAAATTTAAGTTCATCTCTAAAATAATGTTTTACATAACATATTCAATCCTCATGGCATTCGAAACCCATTTTACATGATTTTAACCTTATAATCGAATTAAACCTTTTACCAACATACTTGTTTAAATCAACCATGGCATATCATCATTCAAAACATCCAAATGGTTTTAATGCCTTAAACCCAAAATTACGATGTTTATTAAAACATATATGAGATAATTTAGATTATTATTCCCCTTGTTTGTATAAGGAAATTGAGATTTGATCTAGCTTAATTCTTCCTTGCTTGAACTCTTAGCTTCTAATTGATCTTGATCCTCTTTTCTTCTAGGGTTATGGCTGGCCTTAGTTCTCCTTAGTTTTTTTTTTCGGTTTATGAATGTGTGAATGAAAAATGAGGTAAGGGTTTAAGGGTTATGGGGTTATGATATACGGCTAATTCCCATATTACCCTTGCCTTACTTAACTTAGTTTTCATCTTACAAACCATTCTTATGAACTTACTTACAAGCCATTTTATAAATCCATTTAATTAAGGCATGGCTCTAATTATTAGTTTCCAAATATCAATCCCCATATCACTCTAATCTCTACATTATTCTATTTAGTTTCTCTAATTAAATTTCCTGAATAATACTATTTAAAATTAGGGGTGTTACATACATATTCACCACTTCACCTTGTTGGCTTTCGACGTTATACACACCCACCTCTAACCTTTCCACATCCATTCGGTGCCAATATACATGGCATCAAGCTAGTCGTACGAAGTGTATTGGATGAATGCAAAAGATTACAAAGTTGTCGAAATCATGCATTCCTAAGGGGTGAAGTTGTATTTCCAAGTTTCGAATCTATGAACCTACCTTTGATTTAATGTCTTCAAAAGGGTTGCTGCTTTTGAATTTCTTCTATACCCTAACTGTCACATTAAAACCTTTCGCCTTAGTAAAAGGCCGCTTTTATAACTCTTTGAATCAATGAGTTCGGAGGGTAGGCTTTCGAAAGATATATTTTATGGTTTCAAAAGAGAATGTCTAAAATTTTAAATAATAAATTATGGATATATTTTATGTTTTCGAAAGGAAGCTCTCCTTAGTAAATAGGTAGGTTAAGAGTATTGATCACCTTTCAGTAGAGAAATAAATATGGGGAAATAAGCTATAGATGTTTATGTGGTGTGTACCATTTGATCAGTTATCATCAATGTTGTGTTATCATATTCACATTATAATCCATATGAGCATGTTGGTGTGTTAAAGGGTAGGATGACCCGCTAGGTAGACCCAATAGTAAATGTAAACTGAATCAAAAGGATATGGAGTTAAAAAAGGTTATTAGTGAGCCCATAAAAACTATGTCATGGAAATTGTTATTGGTAGGAGCCCATAGGTTCTTTGTGATCCCATGAAAACTATGATTGGATAATACCACGGAAAGAGATCAATAGGTTTATAATAATCCTATTAAAACTATGATTAGATAATATTATTGGCAGAAACCAATAGGTTCATAGTGATCCCATGAAATTTTGATTGGATAATAGTCTTGGTAGAAACCAATAGGTTTATAGTGATCCTATGAAAACTATGAAAGTAGATAGAAAATCCATTAAGAATTGATTAGGTTACTAGTCGGCCCATGAAAACTAATAGGTTAATAGTGACCGTAGAAACTGTAACTTGAAATAGTTAGTCAGGTGAATGGGGATGGGAAGCCAGTGCATTGTGCATTTTTACATATTATGATACATTTTGCTATGTTATGTCTTAACCAGTGAGGGGAAAACCCATTATGTTGAGCTGCATGGTCTCACTAGATATCTATATGTTTGAGATGGTAAGTTATTATTCACCCTATACTTTTTGTTTGACTCGAAGTTTATGTTTTTCCCTTAAACTCTCCGACGCTCAATTGATATTGAGTAGTTCAAGAGTTAAGATTTTTAGGTTCTCCTTTAGATGAATAAGCTTCTGTAGACGTGCAAGAGGTAAGTTATCTATTAGGAGTTCTTTTTGTTTTATTCCACTATGTAATTGGATGTAATCTCAAAGTTGTTTAGTGCCTATATTTAGATTCTGATCAACCAAGGGGACATCTTCATATGTCGCTCTTGACGTATTTTGTAATAAATTGTAATTTGTCTTAATATGGCTTACATATGGGATTATGTAATGAATATGAAATGCTACTTGTAATGAAATAAGAAATTTATTTTAAATGCAACCAAAGGCGTATCTGAAATGCTATTTGTAAAAAATTGTAATTTCGCTGAATGTGTCTTACGTATCGAATTATGTATGGGTAATGTATTAGTTCTTCGTCAATCTAACGCAAGCTGGAGCAGCCGCAGGAGCAGTTGAGGGAAATGTCGTGGGAGCAACCAGTTAGTAGTAACTATGCCAATCTGAGTAGGGATTATAGCAGTCTCGGTGGGAAGCTGTTTCTGGGAACAGATGATGGTGTTGAAGTAGAAACTGGTTATTGCACTGTGAAAGAATATTCGCTGACTTGGGATTAGATAATGATCAGAAGAGGAGACTTACTTCTAAACAGTTGCAGGAGCGGCACTTTATTAGTGGAATGGTATTACTATGGGAGTTCACTTGGGCATAGTTACGAAGGAGATTCAAAGATAGGTTCTTGTCTGAAGTTGCTAAATCAGTATTACCAAGAAAATTTATGGACTTAGTGCAAGGTGAGATTTCGGTGATTGACTATGCTATGGAGTTTGATGAGTTGTCCAGATACGGATATGCTACCATTGAACTATCATTAATAGGAACGAGAAGTTTATTCGAGGGTTAAGACCCGAGATTGCCAGGGCAACTATGCTACATTACCGCGATCCAAGTATAGTTGTAGTGGAGATGGTAATCAAGAATAAAGAGATGCTTTCTACTTTTGGGAAAGAGAAGAAGGCTGAAACCTAGGATTCTTAAGCGAAGAAGACGAAATTCTTTAAGAAGAAAGGAGCTCGGAAAGGAGGAGATGCCAAGAAAGGGAAGGACGATGTAATTTTCTACAAGTGCGATAAGAAAGTACATTTTCTCACGAATGTGAACTGGAAAAGGGAAGAAGGTTGCAAATAATAAAGGGGTGAAGTGCTTTAACTATGACCAGATTGGACACTACAAGAACCAGTGTACAGAACCAGTCAGAGAAGACAAGGGAAATGTTTTTGACTTGGAACAATCATCTTCTAGACCAACAGCTGCTGAGAAGGGAAAGACTGTGATGGAAGGTACACTTTTGATTCATACTATACCAGTTAGGGTACTATTTGATACTGGTGCATTGCATTCATTTATATCTCAGTGTTTGATAGAATGGTTATGTTTAGAACCATCATACCTTGTTACTTCCTTCAGGGTTGCGAATCCGATAAGAGGGTATGTAACTCTAGGGATGGGATGTGACCAGTTAGAACTTGAATTGCTAGGTCATGAGTTTGCATGCATTTTGCATGTTTTCTAGGCTTTGGGATAATTTTGGGTAAGGATCGGTTAGATAGATATGATGCTAGGATATTTTGCCAAGATGGAAATATCACTAAGACACCTCTAGTCATAACTGAATTATATACTCGGTGGGGAAATCAGACTCAAGTGCCTGTGCTTTTCAGAATGCAATGGAAGTAGAAGAAAAGTTGAATCATCTTTTGGTAGCAAGAAAGTTCGTAGATGTTTTTAAGCCAGTAACATGACTACCACCGAAGCGAGCCATTGAGTTTTAGATAGATCTTGTGCCAGGAGCAGGACTTGTAAGTAGAGCACCTAGCACGATGACACCTACTGAGATGAAGGAATTCAAGGTGCAACTAGTGGATTTAGAAGGGAAGAATTTCATTTGACCGAGCAGTTCGTCTTAGGGAGCGGCCATAGTGTTTGTGAAGAAACCGGATGGGTCGTTAACGAAGCGTATCGACTATTGTAA
Organism: Allium cepa; assembly: GCA_030765085.1. NCBI lineage: Eukaryota > Viridiplantae > Streptophyta > Magnoliopsida > Asparagales > Amaryllidaceae > Allium > Allium cepa. Next base: position 541,411,400 of record CM060939.1, read on the forward strand.
GTTGAACGAGAAGACGATTAAGAATAGATTTCCTTTTTCGATAATCTATGATTTATTTTATCAGTTGAGTGGAGCCAGAGTATTTTCTCAATTGGATTTGGCAATAGGTTTCCATAAATAAGAGTGGCAGAGGACAGTATTTTTTTGACGGCATTTTGGACTAGGTATGATTCGTATGAGTGGTTAGTGATGCTATTCAGGTTAACGAGTGTACCATCTTTTTTTAAGGATTTGATGAACCAAGTTTCTCGAGAGCATTTTTATTCGAGTTTTCGAATCTAGATCTCTATTTGAGACAGAGTTTTTATTAAAGCATCACCGATGAAGAGTGTGGTGCAATTCGAAAAGTCAAAGAAACTGGCACCGAGATATTTGGACCATTTCCAGGTATAGAGAGGATTGGAAAACTCGCATACAAAGTAGAGTTGCCGAGCAGTTTGGCAGGTGTCCATAACGTGTTTCATGTGTCTCATCTTCATAGGCATGTGCATGATCTAGAGACTATTATCTCTTCGACTGCGTTAGAAGACTTAATAGTAGAACTGGATTGGACCTTTATTAGACAATCAGTTTGGGTTTTGGCAAGAGATGAGAAGAGGTTAATAAACAAGACAATCATGTTGGTGAAAGTTTAGTGGAGCGACAACGAGAAGGACTACACTTGGGAGACCAAAGACTAGATTAAGCATACTTATCCTCATCTACTTTAAGGGTATGTTCTATAGTTACTTTATATAGACCGTGTCCCAGTCAGGTAGACTAGTATGGTAGTTAGGTGATGTTACAGATGATTGCTATGATTACTATTTAGTCCTTGTTGAATTTCGAGGACGAAATTTTTTATGGAGGGATGCCTGTAATACCCTTAATTTTATATAACATTATTCAGAAGATTTAATTAGATGAATTAAATAAAATAATGTAGAGGTTAGAGTGATAAGGGAATTGAGATTTGGAAACTAATTAGGGTCATGCCTTAAATAATGAAATTATAATTGGGATTTATAAATTAGAAACTTAAGAGAAAATGGCAAGGGCAAAATGGGAATACCATAACCCTTAAACCCCTTACCTCATTCTCGTTCACATTTTCATAAACCAAAAACAGAAGCAAAGAGAGTTGAGGGTTGGCCATAACTTTAAGAAGAAGAAGGGAACAAAATCCATTTAGAGGCTAAGATTCAAGCCAGGAAGATTAAAGCAAGAATAAATCTCAAGTTCCTCATCCAAACAAGGTGAATAATGATTTAAACCATCTCTCATCTTGAATGTTTTAATTCTGGCTTGAGGTTTATAACCATATGATTGGGTGAATGATGATGCGTTTTGATAGATTAAATGGATATATATATATGCTTGTTGGTTATTTATATAATTTAATATGAGTTTTATGGTAGGTTTTAGACTGGAAAACTTAATATATGACATCCAAAATTGTTGCTTTTTTGATATATAGTCAAAAATCTTATTTTAGAAGTGGGTTTTGAGTTTCATAATTTTCCAAGTAATTATTGATTCATCATGAATTTCTAGGAGAGAAAGTAGCTCATTACGGATTTAAATAATTTAAGGCAAATAAGTAATGTTTTTGGGTCTGAAATTTCTATATGTTAGGAATTATATTTAATACGAATTATGAAGATTTTGGAGATTTTTCCTAAGAGTATTAATATGGATAATAAATTATTTAAGTTAGAGGATTTAAATAGTTTATTAAGGAGAATGGCTTAAGTGTTAAGTTATTTCAAATTCAAATTTGATTTCGGCAGCAAATTTTGAAAAAAAGAAATTGATAAAGTTTACTAAACCAATATGATTGAGATAGATATTAATGGTAGGTGAAAAGTATTTTTTAAATAAGCAAAATACATTTTTATCCAAATTACATCTTCTCCATTTAATTCTGTTGGCTTTCGACTTCATACACATCTGCCTCTGACCCTTTCGCATCCATCTGGTGCCAATATACATGGTATCAAGCTAGTGCTACGAAGTGTATTGGACCTATGCGAATGGTAACAAAGATGTGAAAAGTATGCATGCATTAGGGTTGAAGTTGCATTTCTAGGTTTTGAATCTATAAACCTACCTTTAATTTAATATCTTCGAAAGGGTTGCTGCTTTTGAACCCCTTCGACATGCTAGCTACTGCGTCAAAACCTTTTGCCTTAGTAAGAGGCGGCTTTTGTAACTCTTTGAACCAATGAGTTCGAAGGATAGGGTTTCGAACCGATACCCTTCCACAACCATTGAAGCCGCTTTTCTTTTAACTTAGACATGCAAAAGGGTGGGTGCCGCTCCCAAATCTTTTGGCAGGGTTAAAGCCGCTTATTTAAAACTCAAGCACACATGCGTAAGCATGTTGCCATCACATAGGTCTTTCAAAGGGATAGCTTTCAAACGTGTCCCTTTTTTTTATAATTTATAGTTTGTTTTGTTTTTAAAATATGGTTTTAAAGAAACACTTTTAATTGTTTTTGAAGTTTTGCTTCCATAACTTTTTACTTGAACCCAATGCTTTCCAAGGGTATGTTTTTAAGTGTTTTGAAAAGCATGTTTTTAAGTGTTTTGAAAGGGTTTTCCAATTATTCGAAAGAAATATTTTACAGTTTCGAAAGAGGATGTCTAAAATTTGAAGTAATGAATTATGGATATATTTTGTGTTTTTGAAAGGAAGCTCTCCTTAGTAAATAGGTAGGTTAAGAGTATTGGCCACCTTTCATTAGAAAAATGAATATATGGAAATAAGTATATGGAAATAAACTATGGATGTTTATATGGTGCATGTCATTTGATTAGTTATCATGAATGTTGTGTTATCATATTCACCTTATAACCCATATGAGCACATTGGGGTGTTAAAGGATAGGATGACCTACTAGGTAGACCCAACAGTCAATGTAAACCGAATCAAAGGGTCATGGAGTTAAAAAGGTTATTAGTAAGCCCATAAAAACTATGTTATGGAAATTGTTATTGGCAGGAGCTGATAGATTCTTTGTGATCCCAAGAAAACTATGATTGGATAATATTATTGAAAGAGATCAATAGGTTCATAGTAATCCCATAAAAACAATGAGTGGATAATGTTATTGGCAGAAACCAATAGGTTCATAGTGATCCCATGAAAGCTATGATTGGATAATAGTATTGGTAGAAACTATTAAGTTCATAGTGATTCCATGAAGACTATGAAAGTGGATAGGAAATCCATAAAGAATTGAACATGTTATTAGTTAGCCCATGAAAACTAATAGGTTAATAATGACCCTAGAAACTATAAGTTGAGACAGTTATTCAGGTGAATGGGGATGGGAAGCCAGAGCGTTGTGCATGTCTGCATATCATCGTGATTCATTTTATTATGTTATGTCTTAACAATTATGGATGCAGATGCACAATATATGCTTACTATAAATTGGGTTAAGATACTTGTAAGGGGAAAACCTGTTCAACTAGCGTGGTCACTAGATATATGTACGGTTCGAGATGGTAGGTTATTATTCACTCCAGACTTTTTGTCCGACTCAAAGATTTTGTTTTTCCCTTTAACTTTCGGGTGCTAAATTGATTTTAACAGCTTGAGAGTTAATGTTTTTAGATTCTCCTTTAAATGAATAATCTTTTGGAGACTTTCAGGAGGCAAGTTAGCTATTAGGATTTCTTTCTGTTTGATTCCGCTATGTAATTAGATGCAATGGAAAAGTTGTTTAGTGCCTATATTTGACTCTGATCAAGGGGCATCTTCATATGTCGCTCTTGGCGTATTTTGTAATAAATTATAATTTCTCTTAATGTGGCTTAGGTATGGGATTATGTAATGAATCTGAAATGCAATTTGTAATGAATTGAGAAATTTATTTTAAACTTAGTTTATTTTTTTCATATTCATGTGTTTCTGTTATATTAATGTATCTAACATTACCACATTTGGTCACCGAGAATTAGTAACGAGGATCAATACAACATCCGTAACGGTTTGTTTTGGGCCGCCAAACGGGTGATGTTACATCAGTACTTAAGATTGGAAGAGGCATAGAAGCTAGAAGGAAAACTTGTTAACCCACAACCAGCCAATGCTGGCTAGATTAGTATGGCAGCTAACTAAGGCGTAAATACCTCAAGAACCGCTGCAAGAAATGCGGGGAAGGATGAAAAACCGGAAAAGGAAGAACCAAAATTCCAAAAAGAAAAATGGAGGTGACAAGTGACTTAAAAGCTTCAGGCCCGAATATTACGCCTCGCTCAATGATACTCCAAAAAACATTTGCCTTGCAAGACAAGGAACAGTGGAGTACAAAAAGCCATCTAAAAAGGAAGCAATTGAATAGAAAAATCATTACAAAAAGTATTGCTGCTTCCATGAATCACATGGTCATAACAAGAATGAGTGCCGACACCTGAAGAACCTGATTGAAGAGCTGATTCGGGAGAAAAAGATTCTGAAGTATGTGAGAAAGCGACATAATCCTGACCAGCCTGCTATACCCCAAGATCCTAATACCTGGGGAAACCAATCTAGAACCAGCGAAAAGGAATTCTGGCAGACCGACCAAAGAGTCATCATCGGAACAATATCTGGAGGATCTGATCCTACGCCAAAGAGCTGGGGAGAAATGGAGCGATATGCAAACTCGTTGAAACATGCCCTGTAAGATTCGTGCGTTGCGATTGAAGACGAAAATCTTGCCAAGTAGTAGAGAACCCTGAATGATGATATAATATTTTGAAACCAAGATATTGAAGGCATAGAAGTTCCGACCCTCGACCCCATGATCATGTCGGTAGAAATCAGATCAGCCATAGTCCGACGAGTATTGGTCGACAGTGGCCGCTTTGTCAATATCCTATTTAGACACACGTTTGATCAAATGAAGACATATGAAAGATGTATCCCCTTATTGGTCGGTATGAAAGATTCACGGATTCATCGATAAACCTAAGCAACCCATCGAAACAATTGATTTTCCCGTGGAACTTGGGAAAGGCGACAAAAGAGTCGTCCTCATCCAGACCTTTGTGATTATAAATGAAATTTCTACCTACAATGATTTCTTAGGTCAGCCTGCTTTGATAGATTTCAGGAGTGCTTTAACCTAATTGTACCTAACAAAGAAATTTCCAGTAAAGAATGAAGTTGGAGTGATCATAGGAGACCAAAGTGTAGCTAGAGAATGCTACATCGTAGAATTGCATGAGTTTAGAAGAAAAGAAAAAGGGAAGGATGTGGGGGAAAACTCTCTACATTCGTGAACCTACCGTATAGCAATTACTGAGCCACCCTTGGTTTAGGGACCATAGCCAATTTGACAAGGATTTGGACCATAGAAAGAAGAGTTCAGGGTAGCATCATGTAGCGCTGGCAGAATTGACAGTGCCAGTCCCATTCGATATGGATGACCCAACTCGGGTCATGAAAATTGGGTCACATCTTGGAAACAAGATGCAACAGGAACTAATCAAGTTTCTTCATGCAAACCTGAACGTATTTGCTTAGACGCATTCTGATGTGTGCGGGGTATTGCCGGAGAGTGCATGCCATGCATTCAATATTGATCCTAAGTATACACCAGTAAGGTAGAAGAGGCGCAGCCTAGGACCCGAACGGTCCAAAGAGCTAAGAGAGGAATTGTATAAGTTGATGGCGAATGGTTACATCTATGATGCTACCTGTCCCGAATGGGTACTCAACCCAGTTTTGGTCAAGAAATTCAATGGAAAATGACGAACTTATATCGACTACTCGGACCTAAACAAAGCTTGCCCGAAGGACTGCTTTCCACTACCTAGAATCGATCAGCTTGTGCACAGAACAACTGGACATGAATTGCTATCATTAATGGATTCCTATTCGGAAGACAACCAGATCATAATGCATGAACTTGACTAAGAAAATACCAGTTTCTTAACTAATCTGAGATTATACTGCTACAAAGTGATGCCATTCGGCTTAAAGAATGCTGGGATAACTTACCAACGATTGGTGAGCACCATCTTCAGACATTAAATCGGGAAGACTATGGAAATCTATGTAGATGATATGCTAGTTATGTCACATGTAGCCGCAAGTCACTTGAGCAACCTTGTCGAAATGTTCGAAATAGTCCGTACGTATAGAATGAAACTCAATCCACTTAAATGTCATTCTAGGGTTGCTTATGGAAAGTTCTTAGGATTCATTGTAAGTGCTGGATGCATCAAAGTTAATCCCGAACAAATTACCACTTTACGGGAACTCGAGAACCTATGGAACATGAAAGAGCTACAAAGCTTGAATGGAAAAGTTGTAGCGCTAAGCCGGTTCATCTCAAAAGCAACCGATAAATGTATATTGTTGTTTAATGCACTAAAGTAGGGAAAGAAGAACTTTGAAATGGAATCAGTCTTGTCATACTGCCTTCGAAGAACTGCTGTGACATATGGAGACTCCATCAATCCTATCCAAGTTGGTAGATGGAGAAGACTTGTTTACCTACTTAGCAGTCTACCCCCATGCATTAAGTGCCGTGCTTGTACGTGAAGAAGCTAGGGTCGAGCGACCTATATATTATATCAGCAAATGATTCAGTATTACCAGAAAGAATTATTCGAAGTTGATAAACCTATCGTACTGCCTCTTGATCGCATCCTAAAAGTTATGACCATACGTCCAGGCCCTCTCGATCAAAGTACTAACATATCAACCCTTGAAGCAGCTGTTGTACCTCCCCAAGACCTCTAGACGGCTTATCAAATGGAACATTGAATTAAGTCAAAACGAAATCACTTACCATCCTCGTAGGGCGATCAATGGGTATGCACTGGCAGACTTCATTTCTAAGTTTACCGTGCGAGATAACAAAGAAGTTACCCCAGAAGTGGTGACACACTAGAGGTTGTTTGTCGATGGTGCATCTAACAACTTTTGCTCGAGGGCAGGAGTCATGCTTGAAACTCTCGGAGGACGATTCGTTTTCTATGCATTACGCTTGGAATTCCCTACAAAAAACAATGAAGCGAAATATAAAGCATTGATAAATAGAATGAAATTTGTAAAGGAACTTGGGATAAAGTCCATGCATATCAATATCGACTCTTAGCTAGTCGTCTATCAAGTGAGAGGCGAATATCAAACCCAGGGAGAGAACCTCGTCCCATATCTATCCAAAGTGCAAGAATTGCTAAACGACATCGAGTATTACACAGTAATTCATAACCCGAGGGAACAAAACACAAAGGCAGACTATCTAGCTAAACTGGCTAGTTCCGAAGAAGCTCAGTCAATGAGACTGGTCCCGGTTGAAACTCTAACTACTCCAAGCATAGGCGAGATGGATATTGATTTTATTTTGAAACGACCAAAGAACTAGAGACATGGATGACGCCGATCATGGACTATCTGCTCAGAGGGACACTCCTTGTAGACAAGAATCAATGAAAAAAAATTCCTTCAAAAGCCACTACGATTTGTAATGCAAGATGGTATACTCTACTAAAGGGGATTCTCCACCCCCTTGCTCAGGTGTGTGACTAACGGCGAAGCTCGAAGAATCCTAAGTGAAATTCATGAAGGAGACTGTGGAGATTATAGTGGTGGGAAACCTTTGCAAAGTAAGTTCTTCGATATGGGTATTTTTGGCCAACAGTCAACCACGATATAGCAGATTATGCCAAACCATGCGACCATTGCTAAAGATTCAGCAAGATCAAAAGAACTCCTTCAACAGAGCTAACACGGATGGATGCCCTTGGCCATTCGCAATCTGTGGAATCGATTTGATTGATTTATGCCAACAGCCAAAGAGGGGCCAAATACACTAGTGTTGTTGTTGACTACTTCACTAAATAGGCCGAAGCGGAATCGCTGGCCACTAACTTTGTCACTAAAAACATTATTTACAGGTTTGGAGTGCTACAGAAAATCATCACGGATACCGAGACTCAATTCAAAAGCGCTAAATTCAAAGACTTTTGTAAACGCTTATGAATCGAGGAAAGGTTTTCTGCTATTACACATCTATAAGCAAATGGGCAAGTGGAAACAGTAAACAAGATCATCAAGTCCACCACCAAAAAGATGCTAACTAAAGCTAAAGGAAATTGGGTTTATGAACTTCCACTTGCATTATGGGCTTACATAACAACACCTAAATCTACAACCCCGGAACTTTTCAATCGCCCTGGAATATGGTTCAGAAGCAATGATCCTAGTTGAACTGGAAGTCTCTTCTCATTGAAGGCAAAAATTCAATGAAAGGAAAAACGAGCAGCTCTTGCTCGATTTTCTCAATATGGTAGATGAGAAGCGGGATGAAGCCAAGTTAAGGCTGCCGCTCACTTGAAAATGGTCGCATGGTATTTCAACTCCAAGGTACGAACCTTACTTTTAAATTAGGATACTTAATCCTCAAATGGGTCCACCCTACACCAGGAACATTTGGGCCAAACTGGGAAAGGCCTTATGTAAGTGGCCAGGAGCTAGGGGATGGCATATTCAAGCTAACAATCATCGATGGAACCCAAATTCCTTGTGCTTGGAACAACGAATCGCTGCGTAATTATTTATCTAGGCCTATCTTATGTATTTCCTATTTTCGCAAACAAGCCATCCAGGGATACTGGAGGCATTGTAAATAGGCAGAACTCGCCCATCTTTTATTTCAACTAATGAAATTTCTTTGCTTTCTAAACTAATAAAACTGTGTTCACACAAGTAACCTACCGAGTTGATTTGGTCAAATCGACTAAAAACCATCTGATTGTTACTTGAGACAGTGGAAGCATGCTCAAGTACACTCCATCTACCCTTCGAGTCAACGGAAACAAATCGATTCAAACCGTTGAACGATGAAACTCGATTACTGCTTTCTAAGAATTGGTGTTGCTTTGGCGATAACGCGATTATCCGAACTAAAGCCGCGAGCCTCCTCTTAGATTGTGGAATTTCATCCAAGAGAAAATGATTACCTAAGCCGTGCATCTTGTAAGCCATTCATTGCTTCTTAGTTCGCAAAACTGCGACCAAGCAAGCCTTGATCCAACTTTGCCCATTTCATAAGCCGCACACCACTACTTGGATCAGCAAAATTGCATCCAAAGACGAGGAACCCTCATATTACAAAAAGCTACGCACCACCTTCGAAGCCAAGGAAATAAAACTCTAAGAAGCGACACGTGTGGAAAATAAACTGAACATCAGCGTTGTGATGGAATCACTTAACAGTATTTCAGGTAATCAGTGTCGTTCCGGCATCACCAATCACTTAGCGAAATTCTTAGGTGCGTAAAACACTCACCGTAAAGCTGCTAAAATGCTTCATGGACATCTCGAGATACAAATCAAAAAGGGATATCTAAAATGAGGACAATAAAACCAGAAGTTCCTAAAGATACAAATCAAAAAGGGATATCTAAAATGAGGACAATAAAACCAGAAGTTCCTAAAGATAGGAGTTATAGCATAAACCAGACCGGGGGCATCCAGAAGACAACCAGGGGCACCCAGTCCCATCTTGGGTGTTCGAAGTAAACTATCCCATGAACTACAAGCACACACTAACACCCAACCAAAATTGCTAATACTTCCAAGTTCTGTTACCCTAAACAAAGAATTTGGCAGTAATTATGGGACTAAATAAAATAGTGTAAGAAAAGTATCAACGACTGCGTACATGTACGAAATCATGCCAAAAAAACAATGGTATATAAAAAGTAACAGCGCATGAAATATAGACAAGTACACAAGTGAAATTACAACCAAAATTTCAACAATTTTATAACTTATAACATTTTTCATGTACAACAACAAACAGTGGGGGCCGTACTCGCACAATATCAGCCAAGAAATGGAAAATACAATCCCCGCTATTACAAAAACAATAAGAAATGCTATGTGCATTCTTTGTACTTGTACAAAAAAGCAACCAAAAAGAAAAAAAACTCTGCTCAACAGATACATGGGAAAATCATGGCTTCTTGTCACTACCTCCCTTGCCGCCTTTGATCAGCGTCTTCTCAATCTTCTCTAAATCCTCTCTCGAAGTGATATCGCTTCCTGTAACATTACCACTGGCAGGCCCTCCTTTGCCTTTGTTCTAGTGGATTTGTGAGAAACCTTTAATGGCCTTTTTTCTCTTCAACCTTCTCCTTCTCCACCACTGCTATTTGCTACTCAGCCATCGGCTGCTCAGTCTCCACTTTGTTTGGCTGGCAAACTTCATCCGACTACTTCTATGTGTCAGTAGCTGCCAAGCCCTCCTCTTGAGATAAGAAAGGTCATCCAAACCATGCAACGGTTCAATTTGCTCGGAGTGTAGACTAGGCTGTGAGCCGGGTGTAGAAACGATAGTTGATGCAGTTAGAATTGTTGTAGATCTAGCATCGTGAAGATGGGGTAGCTTAGTAGGAAGAGAGGGATGATGTATAATATTAGAATGAAGGGCGGTTATCTCGGCAATTTCATCCGACGTAAAGTGAAAATCTTCAAACAAGAAAGAGATAATAAAATTACCTATCGCAAGGGTCTGCTCATTCATCAAAACTTCAAAGACCTCATTGTTGCCCTCTTTTGATGGCTGCATAATCATAGGAGTAGTAGAAGCGGCCAAAGAAGCACCACCTACTGAAGTAGGAATGATCCCCTCATTAGCATTGGGATGTGTAGACGACTTACTAGGAGCTAAAGGAAACTACTCGTTTGAAGCCTTTGCGGCGGTCGTAGCATCAACAGTTTCTCGCTCCTTCTCCAGTCTCAAGATCTCCTGGCCCTTCCATAAATTAACAGGACTCTTCATTTAGATACTTGAACCAACTCCTCTTCAGTTGACCGCCGCCCATGTCTTAAATTGAGCTAGAATCTCTTCCCAGACCACGACAAGTGTATGTGGGAACAATAGACCAAAGTAACTAAGACTCCCCTGATGCCGCATGGACTTGACGTAGAAGCCCAAAATCGTAGCATCCAAACCCTTTATCTTCTTTATAAAGGTATCTTGAAGCTCTAAAAAGATGGCATCCATGTTAGCCTTCTTTACCACCAGTAGTTTCTTATTAGCATCTAAATTTGAGACTTGTTAGCGAGGTGAGGCGATCTCTTAAGCCTGCTCGACGATGGTTTTCTTCTGCATCTCAACCATCGCCTCACTTATCTTCAACTATTCTTTTGATGCCACCTTATCTTTATGGAACTTCTTTATCTCATCTCTAAATGTGATTACGGCTTGATTAGTGGATTCTTTGAGCTCTTTAAGAAAGAAGCACTTTTACACTCCTCTTTGAGGGCATAATCTCACTCTTTCTTTAGCCTTTCGATCCTCGCATCGTGATCCGCGAGTTGCATTTCATACTCATCCTTTTTGGACTCAAACAAGATGATTTCCTGGTAGTAGTTCAGGTTAACAATAGACAGTTGTATGCATAATTTTCCCCATCCTTCAGCATGCTTCAAACCGCTCTGAATTGCTTGGAAATGGAGCGAATAAGATTCGGCACAGATTAAATTCAGATTGGGCTTATTAAACACAACCCCTTTTAAGAACAAATTAGGGAATGCAGGTTGTAGATTCTAGGGCTAGCAGGAAGAATATAAGCCACATGTCTAGAAATATGGGGAGTTACAATCATGACAGTATAGGTGGAAGAGGTCACGGGACTAGAGGCAAGGACATCTATCCCGGTGAAAGCAGGAGGCTGTGAAGTGGATTCGCGTTCTTGATCTATTTTCGGCCTTTTCGATGGATCTCCCCGGTCAATCGAGCTCTTCCTCTTTTTGTAGCCACCTCTCCTATCTCTTCCTTGATCTCTCTCGACATGGCGACGCTCTTCCGCCTCTCTCTCCTACCTCCTTTTCCTCTCATCTTTGGTCTTTCGGGGAGTATAGTACTTTGAAAAGCGTCTCTTCGTACGTTGAAACTCCAAAAGTCGATCAAGATCGTCATAAAGACCACGAGACATGATTCCTCCAACAAATAATAAAATGGAATAAAGCATCCTAAATAAAAATGACATAAAGTATTTAATTCTAGTGAAACGTGTGTTGCAATTTAACGACCCCAGCGGAATACACAAACCAGATTGATCTCCAACTAATGTTAGAACATTGCTTCCTACAGGGGTGATTTGAGTAGGCTGGGAAAGCAAACATTCTCAAGTAAAGTCATCCATCAACTCATCCATATTCATAAAATATTACTTTTATCCCAAATCAATATCAGCATCATCCGGCAGAGACCTGTGCACATGCTCAGTCTTGAGAGAAGCTTCCTCGATAGGCTCTTTCAAAGAAGGTGAGGATGCATGACCAAGACATAATTCCGAGGCCTTGTCACCTATTTTGATTTCACCCTCATCAGTATCCCAACCTATTTCTTCCTCATTTAGAAGATGCACCTCGTTGATTTCTCCTTCTTTATTCTCTCTAATAAGCAGAGCCTTGCCCTTTCATTGAATAAACTATTCCTCTTTTTCTTCTGTAATTGAGGGCATTTTGGGTGGACTGTCGACCCCGATTTAAATTTCAATCTCCTTTGGGGTCTCCTCTTACCCATTGGATGGGTAACTTTCCTCTTTATCACCATCATCATTCTCACCGAAGTCATGAAAAGTGGAAACATAATGGGTTTGGGCTCTAGAATGGGAATGAGCACTAACAAACCCGACGGATCTCCAAGGTGTAAAAGCCCATATGTGAAGGTTCTCATCCATGAGCAAGAATATAATCATGCACTCCTAAGCATCGACCTCTTTTAAGGTGTCGAGAATGATGTTTAGTGTCAGGTCCTTATTAATATTCGGAAGAACTATAAGGAATATATGATCATTTAGAAAAATTATAGCAATTAAAGGAAACTTCGAACATGATGAAGCAGAATTACCCCTCATTTTCCATAAATGACTATTCCTTGCAGACACTTAGCAAAAAAGAAACGATTCTTAAATGAAGGAACTTTACAGGAAAAATCTAGTATAAGCTTCCTACTCTGCTGTGCTTCAATATAAACAAGCAATGGATTAGCCTCTCTCTTCTTGAATAATAGGAGATACCGTAGATCAACGAAGCTTGGGGCACAACTAAGAGGCCATATGAATAGAACGTATAAGAATGTCAACACGGCGTATCCATTTGGAAGAATCTGGAAGGGGACTAACCCCATATCCGCATGGGTTGTAATAAAAAAGTGGTTGAATGGAAGCACCATTCCGCACATGCACATATATCGATGACATGCCACATATCTAGAAGGCGGTCTATAAGCAACTTTTCTCTTGAGCGCAAAAGCACATCGTTCTTCGAAATACCATATTGAGAGAAAATGCTTTGCAATATCTTTTATGTAATAATTGTAGAAACCTTCTCTAGAGGATCAAATGGGGTTTTGAAATTAGGAGGAGTACGGTCAATAACGGGCCCAATCGGAATCAAACGACCATATTGACTTGCAGTCCCACGAGCGGCGGTCCCAATCGGGATCGTTAATGACTCCGCTTCAGAATGTGGTAAATTTCCTTCAGTTAATTTGTGCCATGAAGATTTGCTTGCCATTCTACACACAGAAGCTTGTGTTTAAAATGGTCAAGTATGCTTAATCTCTAAAGTATAAACCCTTATAAGATTAACACTTGAAATCCAAAAGATGCTTGACGCATCCCAACCATTCGGATTCCAAGTGTTGATTAAGGGCATGTGTAGTGTGAAATCTAAGTGAGAATGGGTCTCATGTCCTGAACACTGTAAATGATCCATCTCATGTAGATAGCTCATTCATGCTTGGAATAAATTTCCGCATCGTTCGTTGAATTTATTATTTCCATACTTACCCATTATCGATCAATGATCAATAACAGATCCGATGTCCGAAGCGACATGAAAAGCTTTTCCTACTCCAGGAACATCGGATGTTCAATAACAAGACTGTTCCGGTGCATGCAGCTCCAAATTAATACTTCCAAACTAAATGAAAATCTTCAACATGAGTCGAATTTAGATTTTTGGAGGAGGATAACAACATAAGCTATGTAAAGACAATACGCCAAGCTGTTATCACCTCCTAGAAAAACCAAAATCAATCTGCAATAAACATTATCTCCACTGCCAATTTCAATTAACCGCTAGTTGACCACCAAAACATCGAGTACCCATCATCAACCTTCAAAATCAAGGAAAAGGATAATTCAACTCGATCAATAGTTCAAAGCTCCCTAAATTAGAGGTCCAAAGCAATCAGATCGGAAATGCTTCATGGTGATGGAAGTTTCGATGGTGTGTCCTACTCAGAATGTCAGCGGTAGCTCCAAGCAATAGTGACTAGCGATGGCAATGGCAGTTAAGTGGACGGCAGTGATTAAAATGCTTGGATCGGCTAGCTAGTGTTTGGAGAGGCCGAATCAGCTGGAGAAGTGAGGGATCAAGACAAATGAAACGAACTAAAGTTAAGTGAAGGGGGTATAAAGCTTAAGTAAAAAAAGTTTAGAATTTTTTCCAACTACTTGGATTGATACCGATCTGATCCAACTGGATCGGTACCGACCCAAATTTACTCCTCTAAGTGGTTCCAAATTTTCCCTAAGCGACTTACTCGATGTTCGTATTCATTTTGGAAATTATTAAGTCAAGATCACTCCATCATCACGAATAATAGAGACTTACACGAAGGACTGAACAGTTAATCATTACGTCGTAGATAGCTTTTCGAGATAGCTAGATACCATTAATGAAGCTCCTTAAAACGGAAGCCCAGAGATAGTCAATTCTAGAGCACACTATTTTCAACGAAAGAGTGCTCGGGGGCAAATTTTAACCAGTTTTTTAACCCAACTGAATTCAAAAGGAGTTAGAAAATTCAAATTAAGATAGAATGACTCAAAACTTGACCGAAAGGCCTAAAAGAGCATCATTGAAGTCTCCAAAAAGTATATGCAGAAAATAGACTAACTTTTCGGATCGGAACTGATCCGATCCAATTGGATCGGTACCGATCCTAATTATTTATTCTCTGGACCTCTAATTCTCTCGCATCATGATTGTACGCCTCAACTAAGTTCATCCAACTAGTTTGGTAGTAATCCAAGCAGCTTAGTTGAAGAAGCAAAGTTTATTCAATTCAAACTACAGTTCTGTCAAATCCATAGGTGAATCATCATCAAAACAAATCAGCAAGCTATGAAATCACATGGAGAGCATCAAATCAAAGTAAGGAAGACAGCCAACTGGTCGAAGCATCAAATATGCTTAACAATTTGGATCGGTGCCGGTCTGATCCATTTGGATTAGTACCGATCGAAATAGTTAGTTCCCGTGATCCCCAAACTTTCTGGGCTCTTTCTTCATCTAAGTGTAGGCTTTTGACAAAGCGGCTCTCGCCCAAATGCTTTCCAACTCCTATAAATACTATCCCATCTGCAATATAAAAGGGATCTGAACCGATCTCTGCTGAACTAACGGCTACAACTCTGCCATTGTTTCTTCACTCTTCTTTTCCCTCATAATAGCCGTTAAGGAGCAACTGAGATCCTTTCGGTTATCTCTAACAATGGTGGCTTGATCTAATTTAGGAAGAAAGAATCATAATGTAATTTAAACTCCTTTGTAACAATAATTGATCAATAAAAACTATAAACTTGATATAGGCTTCACAAACAGTCGAACCACTATAAAAATCTTCTTTTCTCTTTACTATTTCTGCTCTTTTTAAATTTATTTTTTATATTGTTTGCTCTGAGAAACAGAGCTGATGCTTTTGCATTCATTCCAGGGCGTTGATCCATTTTTTGGGTTAACATTCAGCTACCGACAAGGTAAAAAGAAATATATTCCATATCTAAAACAACTTTTTCCCTCGTCACTAACTATATCATATTTTACTTCACTTCTTCTACATAATAAAATTCATATTTCTAGCCGGTTACCTTTTACCCTATGCTAAGCATGTGACATTCAAAAATTAGATAATTTCTTCATTTTTTTCTCAAAATTCTCTTTATATATAACTTCTGAAATATCTGGAAAAAAAATTAAAATTTCATCACAATTTTTTTCAGATCTTTTCATAGAAGTATTTTACTTTCTAAAACCAAAAATTTTGAACTAAAATTTTCAAAAGTCTATGTATTTTTAAAAAAATTATGCCATATCCTATGTAGTGGGATTTAGTCAATAGTCTAACGTACATAACAGACTCTATCCTACCACATAGTAAAATTTTCAAGTTTCAAAAACTTTTCTTCATCTTAAAATAACAACCAGCACATAAGTTCATTCAGCTTTTAGGCTACAAGGACACTGACCGTGGCGTGTCCTTTGCTCATCAAAATTTACCTTCCAAAAATTTTAAGGTTTTTGGGACTTAACATTACTTTACTTTGGGTAGCTGATATTTCTAATCTATTTTATAAACGTCCATTCTTACATGCATTAGTTTAGTGTCTATATAAAATTTCCGTACTTCCACAGTTTTCCAATTAACATAGCGATCCTTCTAGAAAACCAATTTTTAAAAGGTATATTTCTTATAATATCGTATGTGTATAATAGAAACAAATAATTCTTAAAACCCAAACCTAAAAAAAATTGCTGGAAGCCGCCCTTCAACATCAACTGACAATAACGATGTTTTACGTTTAATGGACCTTTCTAAACTTCCATTCTACTGTAACCAACATAACTTAACTTTCCTTTTTTTAGCATCCAATAATTAAGGTCCATCCATTACTTCCATCAGCATAACAATTTATGGGATAAACTATGCATCCCCACACTATAGTGGGTAAGAAATATAAACTGCGCACATTTAGAACAACTCAAATGGCAAATTGACTTGGAGGAACAACTTTTCTACCGTCTATCTTGCCTTCCTTAACCTTGAGTCTACCAACATCCTCTATACATGTTTGCCATCTTATTACCCTTTGTTAATATCTTCTGTTAATCCAAATCTCTTGATAGCATTCTCAAATTTTTGGTATTTACTTTCTTGATCATTGATCTCCCATGCAAATATACTCCAGAACTTTGATATTATTCATCCTTCCTTTGTGGGTTCTTCATATGACTTGCACACATGCCTAATAAAACAATTATAGGCCTTCACTAATATTGCTTACATTCTATAGGGATTCTTTATTGTTACTCTATAAGCAGTCATTGTTATTTTCTTCATGGCCTTACGTTTTATCCATCTTACCTAAAATAACTTAGTGTCCTAAATTTTAATATTAAAATTTAGAAATTCTAAATTAAGCTTTATTCATCAAGTCCAAAGAGAATGTTAGTAAAAAAAATTCTTTCATTTTCCTTCAAATCAACTTTTCTTTTAAAGCTCTTTTTCAACAACAACGATTTACATCCTAAAATTGGGTTTTTTAACTCAAAACATTTATTAACTTTTGCCTTTAAAAACTAAATTTTTATACCAAACTACTTCTTTAAAAATACACTTTATAATGTTTCCAAAAGATGTTATCTCTACTTTCAGCATTAGCGAGGCTCCATTAAGATATTATGGGGAAGGTACGTGTCATTACTACACCTATTTGTGGAAACTACCCATTTTTCTTTCTTTTAGTTTCTTATACTGCTTCTAATCACTAATATTATTTTATATAAGTTTCTAACATTATTTCATGATGTTACTACTATTTAACTTTCTTCTACCTAAGCTGCTCTTACTTAAATTGTTCCATTTTATACAACTTTTCCTTTCAAATTACTGTCTTTTTTACTAAACCGTTACTGTGTGTTTTCCTGCTGCTTTATTTTTAATTTTCTCTATGTTCTAACCATCCTTTTCCATTCTATTTACTCCATTAATACTAGTGCCACTTCCTATTGTCCACCTCTAAAAAAATTTCAACTTAAAATTTTTCATCTTAGAAAAATCAACGAGCTGCATACGCTCTACAATTTATTTCAAAAGAACTAACATTTTTACCAAAAACTCATTTGTTATTATTTTTGGTCTAATAAATTTTAAATTTTCTTCTAAAACCTTTTAGTTAGTATAACATAGTTATTTACATTTTTCTCAAGAATTTAATATTTACTTTGCCAAAGAAAAAAGGTTTTTCTATCTTCAAATAATTCCTTCGAAAATCATTTCAAATATATTACTTGTATATTTTCTCAAACATTACTTTAAAATCATTTCAACTTTTATATTAAATTCTTTTATACGGGAGAAACATATAGTAGAATTTTATTCGTCCCTTTTATTTGACTTTCCTTCTTTCTACTTATTTTCCGACTTATCTCCTTTTTCAAATATTAAAATCCATTTATCATGGAGTGACTGCTACATGCCTTCCTTCAAGAACTTATTTCTTCTGGTTATCTACAACATATAAAAAATTTCTTCCTTTTTATCAGTACCTATCGTACATCATCAATCGACAATCCTACAGGAATTTACGACCATTGGCCTCTCTAGGGCCCAATTAGGGAGTCACGTACTATCCAACTTCAGGGACCTTCCATATGTTGCACTCATGCTCTTCTTAAGTCAATGTCTTTTCATACGACCTTATTTTGTAGGGTAATCAGGGTAGAGATACATCTTCAATTTCCTTCATTGCTCTGACTCATAACACAAATACGCTAACTCAACGTTTCCTAATTTTTAAGATTGACTAATCTATGCTCTGATACCAAATGTAACAACCTATAAATTAATGGGCCTAAATTTTCACAAAGTCGAAAACCCAAATGCACTAAATGAAGGATCGTCGGTTTGGTATCCTACAAGTAAACAAATAAATGCATATCAGAGCACTATCGATATAACTTGCAGTGGAATAGTAAAGTATAATAATCATATAGTACTGACCAAGATTGACACTCTCAATGTCCGGTGTCCTTATCAGTGTCGAGCACGCATAAGGAAACCCGTCCTTCTACTGTTTACGCTATGCATAAGTACATGTCCCTCTAAATCTTTCATGTTGGGTGTAATAAGGAAGGGGTCAGAACAGCATTCTTATGACTGGTAAATTATACATTTGACACATATTGCTAGTTTATGCCCATTACCTTCCATCAAATGTTATGTCTTTTTATTTAGTTAGTCGTCTCGACTCCACGTACACGTATAATGTGCAATGACCCATATTTATTACAATAAAATAATTAAATAACTGACTTAAATGTTGAATCATTAATTTATTTAAAGGTCCTGAAATATGATTTTTCACATATGGTCAAATTAGGACTCGTGACCACTTCCGTTGAGTCCAGATTGATGTTGCGATCTAAATGAGCATAAATCTCGCTACATTTGAAGATCGAACGATCCAATGGCCAAAACAATCTTGAAATGCAAGAAATTATCATCCCAAAGCACTATCTCGGATAGTGGTGAAATTTATGCCATTGGAATCGGAAAATACGGTGATGTACACCAACGAGTTTCGTTGTGATCGGATGCGTCGTGTGATCATAAGAGATTGAAACGTTCGACGATTTATATAAGAATTTAAAAAATTGTATAAAATATTATATAAACTAAACATTTAACTACCCTCCTCGCGCTCAACTATTCCATTGCCAGTAATCAAAATAATGGTCATCTCCTCTCGTATACTTCAAAAATTAAATAAATTTGCTCAAAGAAAACCGAAGAAACTAGGTCCATTGAGTTTGTGTTGGGGAGAGCTTCACACCCATGTCAATTTTATTGTGTGCGATCATGGTGGGCTGGGTAAGGTTCCTCAAGTCGTTGACTAGGGTTGCGTATTGTGGTTAATTGAAGCGAAACTAGGTAATGGGGAAGGCACCATTGAACTTCTCTTTACAACATACTCCTTTCCACCAAATCAAGTTAAGCTTGGTGCCTTTAGCCAAACTAGGATCGTTGTACGATCGTGAGGGCACTTATAAGTCGCAATCTAGGAGAGAGAGCAAAGCTTGGATTCGTGGTATTCATCACAGAGAGCATACGAAGTGTGGCATGTTGGGAAAAGTGGTTCGTTGATCTGTTGAGCAATGAATGAGATATGAAGGAGAGAAGGTGTTTTATAAGAGGGTTTGCTTATGTATGCACACGTACAGGTGATTTAGGAAGAAGAGGAAGAAGGATTAAGGTTAATGAAGGTAATTAGATTTTGATTAGTGGATAGTTATTTTATTAATCATGATTCGTATTTAATTCATATCTTTTGCATATGAGTTTCATTTTGGACGTAGTTTCTTGCGTTACGATCGTGATAGAGAGTTCTATAACTTGATTTTGGTTTGCTCAGCTTTTGTTGAGGTAAATGATATTTTCTCTCACCGTATTATTGTATTATAATGACATTTTGAAATGATTTCTAACTTTAAAATATGATTTCTAATATATTTAAACCTATGTCATATTTTACAAAAGAAATAAAAGTGTTTTAAAATGGTTTTATATGAAATGTCACATTTTTCTTATTAGTATATTACGAAGTTGCTAGACTTAGGCTATTTTTGATTTTATTCCCACATTGTTTGCTTTAGGTGTATTATATGCTTTGTATGTGTTATTGTAGATGCCTGTAGGTTATTATAGATGTTTGTATGCTTCTTTGTTGCAAGTATGCTTGTTTTCTTAGTTTGGTTGAAAATGCGGATCGTAGGCGATATGATGTTAGGAAAACCCTGTTAGATAGTGATTAGTGCATATCGATCAAATGCACACACAATGGGAACTCGAACGATGAGACCGAGTTTCATTCATATCGATTGAGCATGTAAACGATGAAAACTCAAATCGATGGGATAAATATGTGGAAAATTATTGGGATGCTTGCCGACTAATCGGAAGATAAACAATGATGGACTTAGACAGGCACTTCAAAATTCAAGAGAGACGACGAATATTTTCATTTGGTTTGCATCTAATCATTTTGGCTAAATATAGGACCAAAGCGACCATTATCAACTACTCTGGAGTGGTTGGTATCTACCATTATTTACGATGGGCAATTTGGCCTATTTTGATATGGACAATGTAGAAGCTTTGAGGAGCATGATGTAATGGTTCCTTCGATATTTGGTTTTGATGCTATAGCTCTCCGATGAGTGGTTTTGTTGATGAAGCGAGGACATAACACTTCGAAACAACGACTCCATGGTTCGACGATGATGATTCTATGATGGAAAGTAATGGCTTCAATGACAGATAGCTATACTTCGAGATGTAGAGTAGGCAATGACAAGTCGGATTGATGGAACTATCGAAGAAGGGTTATGGGACAAATGATGATATTCTACAACTACAATGACTGTCTAGAATAGTTCCTACCATGAATACTTTCAGATGGGAGTTGTAGGGGAGGTTTCGAGATGAGCTCTATTATGGATGACGTGTGTAAAGGGATCATTGATATTCATGGATTTCGATGTATATCCGTAAAGCAAGGATATATGTAATGATTTTTGTTGGGGATATGATGGCTCATGGATACTTCACTTAGTGATATGATGGCCTTGGGATCGCCCGATGTTTAGATCCGTTGTACCATAGACTACAAGATGAGTGGTCTAATTCCTGGCTTATTAAGCGGCGTTGAACCGATTACCAAGAAACTACGATATTGAGTATTCCTTGACCTTCTTGGGGTGGTCATATGAGTATCATATATCCAACGCACTGAGTGAGTGAATGTGAGGATGGATGATGGATGCTATGTTTGCTTGGTTGTTTATCATCCGAGGGATGTCACACGATGTGGATATTATTTATATAGATACCTAAACACCCTTATTACTTTGATGTGTAGTACACCTATGATGACTATGATGTAGAGTAGCATATATTTAATGTCATGTGCTAACTCGTTGGATGAGGGATAGGTCGGGTATGATTCTCCATAGCTTCTGTTCCGTGTACTATATTGACTTTTATAGTATTATGAGATTCTTTATCGCTCATACCAAACTATTATCTAACTCGAGGTTTTATGTTTTGATCTTATTACCTTGGGGTTTAAATAAATAGATTAGAAAGTAGGCGTAAACAATACATGGAGTTCTACAGATGGACTAGTAGGAGGCGTCCCTTTCTTATATTTTTATTTAGGCTTATTATTGAAAATTCCATTATGTGACGCTGTGGATCATTGGTAGTATTGACTTACTATTATTAGAGATGGTTTATCAATTAAGTTTATTTATCAGCTATATAAATTCTATTACTATTTTTTATAACTGTATGAGCCTATGTACTTCGATTCTGTGGTTCACGTAGTTATTACTATCTCTGCTGTTTTATATCCATGATGACTATTATATTTTAATGAATGTGCTGTGAGATATACGATAGGTTCTATGATAGTTTGATGTTTTCTTTCTCTATCCTTCTCTCCTATTCTCTTCTTTTCTTCTTTTCTTCTTTTCATTCCCTTGACGGTCGTCCAATATCGATCGGATGCTCCAACAATGCACTGTTCGGTTATATGAGCATTAGAGGTGTAGGGCGGTATTTAAACTTGGTATTAGAGCTTATGTTACGTGATTAACCTGAGTTAATACTATGATTTAGTACATATTGGGTAGAAGTCAATTCCTTCAAGTAGATTGAGAGTTACTTATATATGAGAGAGTGCTTATTTGTTATATATTTAGATTTTCAAAACTATATAATACTACATATAGTATATAAGTTGTATTGCACACATGAGCACCACTGATGCAATTTTTCTCTGTAAGAGACTGATCAACCTTATTGTAGATTAGGAATGATCCGACATATGGGAAATACCGCTATTGACTGCATCTCTAGTGTAGAGGAATGGGAAGGATCAGGGACCACTAACCCCAATTTACAGAATATGTTCGCTAAGATGGTGCAAAAGATTATCTGGAATGCACAAGTTGCTCTAAATAATTATCACGCTCAAGTGAAAATGCCTAGATTCAAATTTTTTGAGCTATATATAAACTACATGAGTCTAAAAGGCAGACCATTCCTTGGAACAGAGTCGGCTATTGAGGTGAAAGACGGGATGGATATTTGCGAGAGGATCTTTGATGACCTGGAGTTAGATGACGTAATAAGGTAGAAGTTAACCTTTAACCGACTCAAGGGATGAATAATGAACTGGTGAAGTGCTATTATAGCTACGATTCTCGAGGAACATTTTACTTAGGATCAGTTCATAGTTGACATTAGAGAGAAATTTATCTCGACTTCTCAAAAGTCGATGATGTTCAAGAAGTTTGCCGACTTGAAGTAAGGCGATATGTCCGTGTCAGAATATGTGGCCAAATTCGATGTGTTGTCGAAGTAAAATTTATCTTTCATTAATACTCTATTCAGAAAAAATGAAAAGTTTATCATTGGGTTAAGCGATCATCTTGGAAGCGATTGATTGGTCACGTTGATGAGAGCTTCGAGAAGTTGATCAAGAAGACTTTATGACATGAGAGTTTGTACCTAGTGTAGAAGGATTGTCCTGAACAAGCTAAATGGGGACAAATAGTGAAGACATATGCATCGAATGCCTTTATGATTTCACCAAGTGCTTTATCGACGAAAGAGAAGGGAAACAGCATTATTGTCTGAGGTATGCTTTCCACTTATGGTGTTCCAAATTTTTTTTATTTGATATCAGGGTTTCACATTCTTTCATATCTAGCAATTTATAGAAAGATTGGAATTGAGACCCGATATTGTTGACCGGCCTTTAAATTATAATGAAACTTGTTGGAGTCTCAGCAAGCATGTGCATGGTTTTTCGAGACCTAGCTTATCAAGTCATGGATGTCTATTTGTTTATTATTAATTTGTTTAGGGTTTAATTGGGATTGGTATTAAATTCCAAGAACGACCTGCTAAAGCGGTACGTAATAGTGGTGGATTATGAGAGGCCGTTGTTGATGATAAGGGTAGATTATGGGCGGACGGTAGTGCTAGGCAGCCCACTGGACGATGACGTGGTGGTCAGTTTTCTATATTTGCTCGACGCCCCACCTGACTAGTTGCCATAAGTGCCTATTGTAAGGGAGTATCAGGACATATTTGATGAGTTGATCAGATTACCACCACATAGGGAGATAGAGTTCTGTATTGATCTACTTAGAGGTTTTAGACCAGTAGTTATGCCTTTAAGGCTTATGATGCCTAAAGAGCTGATAAAACTAGAGGTGCGAGCGGATGGCCTATTGAGACAATGATTTGTCTATAGGAGCATATTTAAGTGGGATGCACCTATAGTGTTCACCACTAAGGTGGATGGCTCCTTGATAGTGTTTGTTGATTATCATAAGCTAAATAAGATCACGAATAAGAATCCACTCCCGCTTATTGAGGTTGTACGTTGATTATCTCAGGAACCATGTTCCAAGAGATTACTTGAGTAGGTTCATGCTTGTGATGGTTGATGATACTTTCATCTACTCATGGATGAAGATGCGCACAAGGCACAATTGATGATTGTATTGAAGGTGCTGAGAAAACGTCGATTGATGATGAAGTCTTTGAAGTATCACTTCTAGTGAAGGGAAGTGAGATGCCTGGTTACATTGCTTTGGAGCAGGACATTGCTATGCATCCTGAAAGTTACGACAGTCCAGGATTTGATAAAACCAAAGAGTGCTACACATGAGGAGTTTCCTTAGAATGGCGAGATGATATATACATTTTACCGAGGACTTCTTAAAAGTAGCAGCACCGTTAATAGATTTGGCGAGAATAATCAGACTTTTTATTTAGGACGTGTGGTGAGGACATGCGTTAATGAGTCTAATAGTGAGTTTGACGAGTGAACCAATGTTAGTCATTTCGAGTGAGAATGAGGAGTCGATAGTACATGCTTGTGGTATTTGACAAGTGTGGTATTAATGTAGATTAGTAAGGTTGTCACATATGCTAGTCGACAACTAATACCATATGAAAAGAAGTATCCGACTCATGATTGGAGTTTCCAGCGATAGTATTTGCTTTGAGGATTTGGAGGCTCTACCTATTAGGAGAGGGGTTCAACTTGTTCGCTGATCCAACATCATTAGAGTATTTCTTCTTCGAAAAGGATCTTGACCATCGCCAGTAGCAGCGATGGTTAGATTTGTTGGCCTCTAATGACTTTTAAATTCCTATACACCCGTAAGGTAAATGCATTCGTTGTTGTTTTGAGTGGAAGACAAACTAGTTTGGGAGCGATATTCCTAGAGTGGACATTGCTTAATACTATTGCTGGTTTTGACTTCTGAACTCGATCTGAGCTATAGCCAAAGATGATGGCTAGTTTGACTATCTGCCTAGTTTGATTTAGAAGATTGGTACTGGTCAAGGGCATGAAGCTAGATTAGTGGAGATTATGGCTAAATTAGAGGATCAATTAGTATTTGTAGTGATTATGTTATGCTGACTCAACCGAGACCGTTGGCTCCATAAGGATAAGATATTGTTTGTTTCCAATGTCGATGGGTTGAGGGATGAGGTGCCATGATAGCGCTCTCATTCGAGAATGACTATATATCACAATGACAATAAAATGCACCATGGTACGAGGCAGGTATTTTATTTAGAAGGGATGAAGAAGGACGTTGGACATTCATTTCAAGATGAATGAATCATCAACTAGTTAATGCTGACTATGAAAAGCCAAGTGGTTTAATATGACCACTTGAAATTCCCAAGTGGATATGTGAATAGATATCAATGGAATTTATCGATGGATTGTCGATGATTAGAGGAGAGTATGATAACATTTAGGTCTTAGTCCATAGACTGATGAAGAATGCTCGATTTATATTCCTTAAGTCCTATAGAGCGATATCCAATTTAGTCGAGTTATATGTGGAATGGATAGTGCGAATCCATTGTGTGCTAAGAGCAGTATAAGTGGCCGAATCCCATTGTTCACTAATGGGTTTTGGGAGAACTTACAAGAGGCAGTGGGAAATGGGGGCATCAAATCAGTTAGATGATATCAAGACTGAACCTGAAACTTCGAGACCTCGTAGTCCTATTCGTATCGACAGACGTGATGCGAAGAAAGTTAGGAAGAAGACAATGGAGTAATGTAACACCTCTAAATTTTAGTAATATTATTTAGGAAATTTAATTAGTAAAATTAAATGAAATAATGTAAACTAGTTAAGGGATTGAGATTTGTGAAATTTGATGGTAGTGTGCCTATTAAACCAATGAACTAAGGGAAATGAGATAAAATAAGTTAGGGTATATAACAACGGCAATATAGGAATAAGTAACAATCTTATACCCTAAACCCTCGTGCATCCTCATTTCATACGTTCATAAGTAAAAGCATATTAGAAAAGAGGCCGGTTAATATTAAGAGAAAGCAAGTAGAAGAAAAGATAAAATTAAGGGGAAGAATCTAGTCAACTTAGTCCAAGATCACATCTCAACTCCTTAATAAAAAAGCTAAGGTGAATAATAGGTTGCATCTCATATTTTTGATGTTTTTGGTGTCTAGATCAGATTCGAATATTTTTCAAAGTATATTGCCATGTTTTGTATTATCAAATGGATATATATGCTCGTTGATGATTATACTAATTCATATAGATTTTACGGTGAGTTTTAGATTGAAAAACTTATTAAATGACATCCGAATGCCTAACGATTATGAGATAAGGTCAGAAATTATATTTTGGAAATGGGTGTCAAATTTCATACTTTCTGAATTAATGCAGATTTGTTATGAATTTTCTAGTGAAGAAAACAGTTATTTTGGGTTTAAATTAATTATGGTTATTTTATGATGATTTTGGGTCAGAAATTAATATATGATATAAAATATTTTAAAAGTGATTATGGAAATTTTTATAAAATTTTCCCAATTGTTTAATAGATATATAAAATTATTTAAGGTGTGGGACTTGAATGTTTTATATATTTGTAAAAGGAGATGGGGTATTTTGTAAATAATTTAATTTGTTATTCCCGAAATTTCGGCAATGCTTTTAGAAAAGAAATTAGCAACCAATCATGCTTTGACAAACAGGGCAACTTATTTGAAAAGAGTTGCTTTAAAAAGTTAAAAATCAGTCTATACATGCTTTTTACATGTTTCACCACTTTCGGCCCCAACCTTTCGTGCAAGTACTTCCGCCTCCATCACCATCGAAACCAACGCGCATGGTATAAAAGACTTGGTATGTAGCGAATTGGACATAGGTGAAAGTTATGTAGTTGGAATATATATTATTTCGAAAGGGTCAAAGTTTTGCTTTGTCTTAAAAGGAAATGCACCTGCTTTGCTTTCAAAAGGAATGCTTTCAACTTAGTTAGCTTTCAATTTGGTTAAATGGTTTTAAGGAATGGTTCCGAAAGAGGTTGCGCCTTTTGTTTTATAAAGAAGCTTTTGACAAGGTTGAAACCCCTTACTGCCGCATCTTACTTTTTGAAGCAATGCCTTCAAAAGGGTTACTTTGTTTTTAAAACTTAGCCGCTTCTTTAATGCTTTCGAAGGGTTGGTTTCGACACCATCACTTATTTACTTAGAAAATAGCTTTCGGAAGAGTGCTTTCGACTTAGTTGTTTTATGACCCTTTTGTTCTATTTGAAAGTTAAACTCGAAGGTTTCGAAAGGAATGGATTTAAATCGTTTCAAAAGGTAATTCCACATGTTTTGCTTGAACCCAAATGCTTTCGAAAGGTTTGATTTTACGCAAAGGATTAAGTGCCTTCAAAAGGTTTAAGATAAAGGTTTCGAAGGGGTGGTTCCCCAATGTTTTCGAAAAATTTTAAATGGAAGATTCCAATGGTTTTGAAAGATAATGTTTATAGTGTTTTGATAAGAGGATGTCTAAGGTTTTATACCTTTGGAAAGAGAGGTCTTTCAATTTTTTCGACATTTTATTAAGACTGGTTTCAAAAGGCATGTTTCGGCCTTTTCGCCAAAGCTTATAAAGCAAAATAGTTACTTGGTTTCGAAAGGGGTACTTTCAATGGATTCAAAAGGGAAACTTTCAAAGGTTTAAATGTTTTCATCCATAAAGTTTTGTGTAAAGTATATATAACATTGAAAGGTGATTTGAGTAAAGCATATAGTATATTTTCCTCGTTAAAAGTATGACTTAAAGGTTTAAATCAATTTGAGAGAACGTTTTTAAGGAAAATTTTACGGGTAGATGACCCTAAGTAAAATAACTCGGATATTAGAATACCAGATCGGACAGGTGTGGGGTGGCATTCTATACTTTATCTAGTATCCCCTAACTAATATAAGTCCCAAACTCCAGTTTGTAGGGCTTTATCATAGGCAAGAGTAAAATGATGTTACACACAGAAAGGAATCTATACAGAAGAGATAGGTTATTGGTGAGCCCGCAAAACCATTAGGATCAGTTGACCCTGGAGAACTAAGTTAGGGATAGATCGTCTAGAAGAAGAATATCTAATAGAAGTTAGATTATTTGTTTATTTTGTATGGTAGGCCCGAGTCGGCCAAAGGATAGTAGTTAACCAAAAAAACCTATAATGTTCAAATAGATAGTGCATTTTTTACCCGATTTATATGCTTATATGATACTGCTTTATTGCTTTAACCAGTTTTGGTTGTAGGATTAAGATTTGCAAAAGATATGTTTTAAAAGGATATTAGTGAGAGGAAACCTATTCCGCTAAGCGGCGTCGTCTTACTTAATATTATAAAACCGAGATGTATAATATTATTCACACCAAGCTTTATGCCTGACCCAAAGTTTATGTTTTCCCCTTAAACTCTCGGGTGCTCAAAATTGATTTGAGTAGGCTAAGGGTGTAGGATTTTCAAGTTTTAGTAGCTGGACGAATAAAGCTTTCGGACACAAGCAGGAGGCTAGTGCTAGCTATATTTAGGAGTTGTTTTGTTTTGTTTCCAATGTGTTGTATTAAGTCGATTGTGTCTATTTAGTACTCTAATCATAAAATGGGGCATCTTCATATGTCTCTCTTGGTGTATTTACGTAATAATTATATTTGGTCTGAACTTAGGAAATGTTTTAGGATTATGTAATTTGGATATGAAATGTTGTTTTGAAATGTAATCAGAAAAGTGTTTTAAACTGTGATGATTTTATTTCATATTCAAGTGCTTCTGATATTGTGGATACCATTAACATTATCGCATTTGGTCACCGGAAGTTAATACTATGGATGACTACAGCATCTGTAGCGCTTAGCTTTGAGCCTCCAAATAAGGGTGTTACAAGTAGTAAAGGTTCAATGGAGTGAAAGTGAATACAAATTCATACATGAGAGCGAGAAGAACGAACTACTTATTCAGGGCTTTTCACTTAGTCAGATTTCATTTTTCATCACCCTTCATGTTGGATATCATATTTGATGTGTTATACTAGATAGTTTAGTATCCTACATGCTAGGATAGGCATGAACGTTAACTTTTGATGTTTGATCTTATATGTTCCTATTTGATGTTTGATTATTGGCATTTGATATGATTATTTATGTTTATATGGTTGTTAGGAATGCGCGATAGTTATGATTTTATGTAGCATGCTTATTCGACATGATTGTTATATATCATTAAATATGCTTAAATACATGATGACGTTACATTTATGCTTAATCCTCATTGTTGAGAACATATTTAGGTACATGGAAGCAAGTGTTTGCTATTTGGATGTTTACTTGCTTTTGTTCGCATTTAAATGGTATGATGTTGCTATAAAAGTGGTACATAACATCCGTAGTATAGATGTAATGACCCGAAATTTTGGACACTTCATATTTAAATATTTGAATTATTTAAATATTTGAATCTTAGATAAAATGTTATTAAAATGAATAATAACTAATGATGGTAAATTTGTTTTGGAAAAATGTATACAAAAATATATTCTTCGAAGAAAATTAGTAATGTGACCGAAAATCGGTTTATCATTAAACAGCTTTGCGATCGATAGAAGTTGTTCAACCTCTAGTGCACTTTTTGACTAGTCAAATTAACGCATTGGCAACTAATTCACAAACTTTCCTCTTTATGAGACAATGGAAGGTTCTAGAAGCTTCCATATGGATAAGAAATATTATGGGAAGGGGTATACGAATAATATGCATAAAGGAGAAGTGACATAAAGTAGTGGTGGTAGGAGGTGAAGTTTCTATGGCACCGTTTAGAGGAGGGGCCACATGACTAAAGAGCACCATCTTTAGCCTATAAAAGGAAGGGCACATTCTTAAGAATAAATCACAGAAACAAATGAAAAACCAAGATCCTTTAATGGTTTCTTCATCTTCTCTCTCATGTTCTAAAATGAAATAGTTGCAAATCAACACCAAATCACTTCAAACTTTGCCACAAGCCTTGGAATATATTAGACAACTTTCCACCATGTTAAAATATAAAGAAGTGAAGCCACACTTGACCTACAAGGAGAGGCCATGAGCTATTATTGGGAATTGGAGGCAAATGAAAAGTGCAAGGAAAAGAGGAGGAGAAAGGAGGAGGTTACAAGGATAGGGGTTTGGCTTGGGCTGTTGGATCTTGATTGTTTGAGAGTTTGAAGGTGAGTTGACATCTCACTTTGGATGAAAATATAACGTACATATGTTGTGTTTGTTGTATATATGTTGTTTGAATTGTTGCTAACTTATGTTAAAACATTAGTTTGGACTGTTACTCTAAAAGTAAGTGACATATGTGATCCTTATATGTGGACCTGAATCATGAAATGTGATTAGAACTTGGAACTAAGCACATTGGCTATAGATGGATTTTGGTTTAGATCGGACTCGAATTTGAAAGTACGCTTATAACGATAGTCTCTATAGATGCAGTTGTGAATTGCCTTGTTTTTGGCAATTGCTATGGAACTTTGTAGAGAGATCCGTAGAGATTTTTGCTATATTTATGTTACTTTATTTGTATGTTTCTTGCTATTAAAAGCTAGAATAGTAAAAAGTTAAGTGACATATTGGAAAATGGCCAAAACATCACTAGTGCAACACTGCCCTGTTTACACTTGATTTTTGGCTTAAAATTTTAAAAAGATATTTAAATTTAAGTATTTTGTTTCATATTTTTACAAGTGTTTGCTAACTATATGTAGAGTATTTTAAAAGTTGTTTTTTGTATTTATGAATATTTAAGAATTAGTTGTGAATTTTTAAATGAGATACATTTTGTTAAAATATATAGAAAACATGTTCTTTTCAAGTTCTAAGGAATTTTGTAAATTTGTTACTTTCAAGTAATATTTTGAGCACATGTTTTAAACCTTATTATAAGTATTATAAAGTATTTTCAAAGCATTTTTAAGTATAGTAGTTTTTAGAAAATAAGTTGTATATTTTATATCTTATGTAATAAACTTCTTCTAAAAATGATTTATCTAGCATCTTCTTTTGTAAATAAATTACTATACTTATATAAATCATTTCTAAAAGTGTTTTAAATTATAAACCAAAGGTTTACAAAGGGGTTAATAATTACTTAATGCCAAATGGTTACGGTGTTCGATTACTTATTTGAAAGTAATTAACTATGCTAACACTAAAAGTGGACGATGTAAGGCTTATCTATTTGTGAGAGTTAAGATTGATGTCGAGTAGGGACAGAGCTATAGAGCTCTAATTACTAGGCTCCCCTCTTGAACGAGAAATAGTAGCTCAGAATACGTCATAAACTTGTTAATCGTGTCGATTTCTTACTTGTTTATGAAAATCATTAATACTATAGTTAATACTAAAAGCTGATAAGGTAGACTTATCTATTTGTGAGATTCAAGAATAAGGTGTCTAGACAAAGCTTTGATGCAATCTATGCTCTAATTTACCTGACTTCACTTGTTATCCCACCTTTTGCAAAGCCGAGATACCCAAAAATTAACTGAAAGCCAATGATTACTAATCATAAATGTCGATTATGCAATGCAGGTTCACTATGGATATCAATGAATTTTGTTCAAGTCTGGATCGAGCTACAATTGGCAAGAAATGGCAAGCAAAGCTACAAAACCAACATTTCAAATTCAGGTTAATCGGAATTCGTATGATTGAGATATGATCGATGCAAATTAGAAAAAGAACACACTG
The DNA here is from genome assembly GCA_030765085.1 of Allium cepa. Lineage (NCBI taxonomy): Eukaryota > Viridiplantae > Streptophyta > Magnoliopsida > Asparagales > Amaryllidaceae > Allium > Allium cepa. Next base: position 541,443,340 of record CM060939.1, read on the forward strand.
TTCGTATCCATAGAGGGAGGTTGAATTTCGAATCGATCAAGTTCGACTCTATCAACAGCATGATAACGATATGTTCGAATCGATCGAGTTTGAGTTGAACCTTGGCCGTACTATTCGGATCCATCTGGTTCATCTCGATCGGTGTGGAGCTATTCGTATCCATCATGCTTCAAATCGATCTTGTTCGGTGAGTAGTTCGAACCCATCAACTCTACAGACCTCTGTCGTATCCACCAGGTAAGGTTTCGTTCGTATCCAACTATCGACCTTGTTATCCGTGCCCCACGTTGTATCCATCGGCTTACACCATCCTCGTATCAATCCTTCACGCGTCATCCAAGGCCGCTTCGGATCGATCAGCGTGTATAAGATCGGTGCGAAATGCGCTACAGACATCGATACGAAACGTTGGACATGGGCCGAAATTGCGAATAGGGGTCGAGGTAGATGAATGCGTATGAAAAGACATGGATGGATCTGGGTGGAGTTCAAATACCAACGACTCGGTCGACTCGGCAAAAAAGGTGGAGCGATCCAAGAATCTCGCAACACGTCACATCACACACACATGCCTCAATCGAGTCGAACGTGATGGATACGAAACATGGATTCGAACGCGATAATGCTCACGAAAATGCAATCTTGCATCGATCATATCTTCTAAACCACAGGTCCAAATGCTACGAAATTTTCACAGGAGCTTACGTACAAGCTAAAAAACATTCTTGCCAAGTTTCAGCTCGATTGTATCATTTTCTGATCGATATGAAATTGGTTCGTATCGACCATGAATCGAGTCGAAACTTTCCGGGATCGGTTGCATGGGTCCACTCATGTGTCGGAAGAATTCTTCCGAAGTTTGAGCGCGATGTCAGCCTCCTACACCTATAAATAGCCCCCTGGAGCCTACAGAAAGGGGAGCTTTTTGGTTATTCAATGTCCAGACTCTTCCGGATTCAATCCTACATCTCACAATTGCTGTTATATTCGAATTCCTTCATTATAACTGTTGTAATCATCTGTAATCAATCAAGAACATCAATAAAAGACAAACCTTTGAAGTGGACGTAGGCCGGAGATAGCCGAACCACTATAAATCTTGTGTTTCTGTTTGTTATTTCTGGATTATTGTTTGCTACTTGCTTAGATCTGTGGCTTGTGCTTGAAAATTGTTAGTTTATATTCATATATTGGTGCTTTCACAACATTTGGGGTTTGTGACCAATTTTGACGCAAACACTTTGGTGCTTTCACTGAGAACAACTAGCACCCACTATACCTGATTTGGAATCTAGATTTGAAGGCTTGAAGGAATTAGATTTGAAAGACAATGACTCGACAGACAAGCAGAAGACAGAAAGCTGAGAGAAGCTAATAGGAAGGAAGTCAAGAAGCATCCTCCGGAGCAGGAGAAGGACAAGCTTCGATCTACATCACCAGGGATGAGATGGAGGCTGTGGCAAATTTGATGCATGAAAGAATAATGAAGAGTCAACAGGAGATGCTGCAAAACTTCTTCGAACAGATGATAGCAGCAAATGCATAAAACCTTGGGCCAACTACTGTAACTGCGAATGTGGAACATGGAGAAAGGGTCGAGGAACCCAATGGAGGACAGAATACAGAACCGGAGGGAAATCAACAAAGGCTTAGGGGCAGTCCCTCAGGATCTGATACTGGAAGACCAATGGATGGAGCCGACAGGCTAGACCCAATGCTAGTGCTAACGAGCCACAAGAAGAGTACGTACCAGAATTCCCTTCGAGACTTGGGGGAGAGGATAGAAACATGACAAGGGGGCAATACCCGGATGGAGATGAAAGAATGATTGGTCTAATGCGATGAATCATGAGAGGAGGATTGTCGACCGGGGGAATGGAAGGAGTCAGTCGGAGTCCATTCACTTTGAATATCATAAATGCAAGGAACCCTCCAAAGTTCAAACTACCAATGCTGGAACCTTATGACGGGAAGACAGACCCCACGTTACCAGATACATCAAACATATGGAAGTGCTGGGAGCATTCGAGGAAGTGATGGCACGATGTTTTCCTTTATTTTTATCAGATTTGGCTACGCTTTAGTTCATACAACTAGAAACTGGATCGATCAGAACATGGGGCGAGCTCGTAGATTGCTTTATGAGACAGTTTAGGGTCCACGTGATGCGACCCAAGAGTGTGATGACTTTGGCTTCGATAAAGCAAAGGACCGGAGAGTCCATAAAAGATTTTCTATGATAATTCAATGCAATGGTGGCTTCTGTAGATCGCTCGGATCCATCGATGATTTTGATGGCGGCAGTGGCCGGAGTTGGGGAAGGCACTGAATTCAAAGATTCTTTGGCAAGAGATCGACCACTAGATCATGGAGAATTCCATCATGAAGCTGAGAGATTCATTCGACTAGAAGAATCACGAGCCGAGAGGCGAGAAGCAAACGCTGTGCAGGTCGAAGGAACCACCAGGGAGCAGTCTGAAGCAGACAAAGGAAAGAGATGCAGGACGATAGACGTGATGGTCCTGATAAATGGAAGAAATTCCGAGAGACTAGATTCAGGCAATACATAGATCTGACGGAAAGCCTGAAACGGATTTATATGAAAATTCGGGGGCAACTCCCTTATCGAAAACCACCCAGGAGAGATCCCACAGAGCGGAAGCGCAGAAGTGGAAAATATTGCCTATTCCATGAGTTGGATGGGCACACTATCGATGAATGCCGCCGCCTGAAAGATGAGCTGGAAGAACATGCCAAGAGTGGTAGATTGCCACAATATACCAGGGAACGGACAGCGGTCGTGAGACTTGAACAACTACCACCTCCACCTAACAGAACTAATCATGGATCGAGATCGAGACTCGTCATCAACTGATTATGATGGCAAGGGCCAAGTTCAGGGTTTGGACTTTGGTCGATTAGATTTATTAGATTTGATTTTAAAAATAAAACGGCTATTCCACTTACACATGCATGGGAACCGGAGAGATCCCTAGGCATGCTCTTAGATGGAGATAGATCGATCTGCCCGGAAAGGCAATGTCTAGTTTTTCCTAATGTTTGAGATTGAACATCTAGGATTTGAATTCAATAAATGAACTTGAATTTCTTGAAATAAACCTTTGACTGGAGAGTTAAAGGATGAATATTATAAACCAGTTTGAACACGTTCGCTTTATGACCCTACCCAAAGAGGCGGGGTCCGGAGTGCAAGAAGTGAGTTGCTTTACCAGAGATCGACAGGATTGACTCACTTAACGTCGTTTCCCATTCACCGAAGAGTGATTGGATCGGGATTCGATAAGAGCCCGGAGAGGCTGTGATTGGCCCATAATTTAGGCCATGACAACGCTTAATGTTCAGATACACTGAACCGGAGTGCAAGAAGTGAGTTGCTTCGCCAGAGAGCGACAGGATCGACTCACTTAACGCTGTTTCCCCTTCATCGGAGAGTGACAGGATGGGATCCAGCAAGGGCCCGGAAAGGCTACGATCGGTCTAGAATAACCAAGATATCGCTATACGCCCTAGCTAGGGCCAGAGTGCAAGGGATAGAAGGCAACGCCGGAGTACAACAGGATCTTTCTATTCAATCACTAAGTGTGGAATGGACTTGGCAAAGGTCAGGAGTGACCACTGATAGTCCGGAGAGACTATAGAATTTCATTCTTAACTTCCACGGGAAGAAATGGATAATGATTTGGCTTCGAACAACTGCGAATTTGATTAAAAACGCTATTAGCTTTGAATAAAACATGAACTCGCTACATTCGATTTGAAGCTATTCAAAACACACCTTTTTCCAAAAGGCATGTTTTGAGGGGCAAAGTGTTATTCCACCTTATGGCAAAGCCGAGATACCCAAAAATTAACTGAAAACCAAGATTACTAGTCACAAATGTCGATTATGCATCGCAGGTTCACTATGGATATCAATGAATTTTGTTCGAGTCTGGATCAGGCTACAATTGGCAAGAAATAGCAAGCAAAGCTACAAAAGCCAATATTTCAAATTTCAGGTTAATCGGAGTTCGTATGAATGAGATATGATCGATGCAAGTTAGAAAAGAACACACTGTTCGTATCCATAGAGGGAGGTGGAATTTCGAATTGATCAAGTTCGACTCTATCAACAGCATGATAACGATCTGCTCAAATTGATCGGGTTCGAGTCGAACCTTGGCCGTACTATTGGGATCCATAGGGTTCGTGTCGATTAGTGTGGAGCTATTCATCTCCATCATGCTTCGAATCGATCTTGTTCGGTGAGTAGTTCGAACCCATCGACTCTACAGGCCTCTGTCATATCCACCGGGTAAGGTTTCGTTCGTATCCAACTATCAACCTTGTTATGCCCACTTCGTATCGATCAGCATGTATAAGATCGGTGTGAAATGCGCTACAGGCATCGATACGAAACGTTGGACATGGGCTGAAATTGCGAATAGGGGTGGAGGTAGATGAATGCGTATGAAAAGACGTGGATGGATCTGGGTGGATTTCAAATACTAGCGACTTAGTTGACTCGACAAAAAAGGTGGAGCGATCCAAGAATCTCGTACCATGTCACATCACACACACGTGCCTCAATCTATCGAACGGGATGGATACGAAACATGGATTCGAATGCGACAATGCTCATGAAAATGCAATCTTGCATCGATCATATCTCCTAAACCACAGGTCCAAATGCTACGAAATTTTCATAGGAGTTTACGTACAAGCTAAAGAACATTCTTGCCAAGTTTAAGCTCGATCGGATCATTTTTTGATCGATACGAAATTGGTTCGTATCGCTCACGAATCGAGTCGAAACTTTCTAGGATCGGTCGCGTGGGCCCACTCACGTGCCAGAAGAAGTCTCCCGAAGTTTGAGCGCGATGTCAGTCTCCTACACCTATAAATAGCCCCTGGAGCCTACAGAAAGGGGAGTTTTTGGTTATTCAACGTCCAGTCTCTACCGGATTCAATCCTACATCTCACTATTGCTGTTATATTTGAATTCCTTCATTGTAACTGCTATAACAATCTGTAATCAGCAAAGAACATCAATAAAAGACAAACCTTTGAAGTGGACATAGGCCGGAGATAGCCGAACCACTATAAATCTTGCGTTTCTGTTCGTTATTTCTAGATTATTGTTTGCTGCTTGCTTAGATCTGTGGCTTGTGCTTGAAAATTGTTAGTTTATATTCATGTATTGGTGCTTTCGTGACATTTGGGGTTTTTGACCAATTTTGGCATGAACATCACTCTTGAATGAGGAATGGTTAAGTTGGAATGTTGAAAATGAGTTAAGCTTACCGATCATGATTTCTATAAGTAATCATTTTTAGAATGGTAGTTAACTAGTCAAATACTGAACTTGTTTGAATATGAACTTAGATCTTTAGAAAATGTTTTTAAAGACAGAAATAAGTATAAGAATAGTTTTGGGTTTATTATGGCAATGTTATCCCTTTTTTAGCATACTTACGGACGTAAATAGGTCTTTAAAAGAACGATTTAAAAATAAGCATAAGCGAAATAGTTTTTGGTTGCAGTGATGATTTTTGACTAACATTAGTCTTAAACCTTTTGAATGGATTTGTGGAAGTACTTAGATCCTTAAAAATAGACATTTCGAAGGAAATTATAAGTATGAAATCTTTTGGAAAAAGATAGAAAAAGTAGAAGTTTATTAGATAAAAGTAGTTTAACTAAATGAGTTCTTTAATTAATAAAATGATTAACTAAAAAAAGGGATCAAGTTTTGCCTAAGTAGCTTAACCAAACTTTGTGTGGCTTGATCATGCTTTGTACGGATTGATAGTGTTTTGTCATTCATTCGTTTATGAGAAGTATATTAGACCTAGTTTCCATTTAAAAACTCTTCGTGTTTTTCTATGACAAATGATAAAGAAATCTATCTGCTTAAACGGTTAAGAGGTGATCTTCGCTCTTAGTTATTGTCTGTTTATTTCAAAAAGAATCGGAGTTGTTACCAAAAATTCATCGATTGGTTTGGGAGAGTCCAATAAGCGAGAAGAATGTACTTATATGAGATGACTCAAAACCCATAATCACTTCAAAACCATATACCGCATTCTATGTTCTGAAAGCGGTTGTGAAGTGAAATGTTATAGAGTTGAACTATCTATCCTAAGGTTAGGTCCAAGGGGTAGGTTAACATTAACATTTTAGATGACACTATCGTGTGGGACTATCTATCTTGAGGAATAATCTAAGACAGAGGACAATGTTAGCATTCATCGAAGGACTTATGTGGGCAGCCTACGTGGAAGTTCAAGATCCGTTCAAGATGCTCGAATCCATGTAGTGATTTGTGATTTGTTCGAGATTAGGGAATTCATTTAGGGATTTGTGTTCTATTCGAGTAATGAAGACTCGTGTGAAATATGCCGAATCTGACCTTGACATCAGAAATGACAGAAAACAAAGTAGGATGCACAACCCAGGGTTTCGCTAACCCATGATGGGTATATCAAATCCATATGTAGAGTATTCTTATCAATATGTTGCACATAGGAGTTGATGGTACTTGATTCCACATGGTTCAGGATCATTCGTTCGTGCATGGAATTGTTATGTTTACATTAATGGTATATTTTATTTAGAGACATACAACATTTGAAAGGTACTCTCTGACCTTTGTCAGGAGGCTAGCCTTAGTTTATCTAAGGATGTCCCTAATGAAAAACCATATGGGAACGTGTTTTATCATTTTGATTTTACCCTAAATATGTTGTGGTGTGACCAATGTAAGACCCACAGCTATTTGATATGATTTATGTGTTGCACCCTAGCCATTATCTATCATATCACTATATGTTAAACTTAATGAATAGTTGGTTTCTTTAAGGGGAAAATCATTATGGGAATCCGAACGGTCTCAATGGTAACTATTGCATGTCACTCATATTTATCGAGTTTTTCTCGCAGGTTTACCAGACTGATTTGGGTGTTATTTCTTATAATGCTCAGATCAACCATGTGTATATTTCCAAATTTAGCTATGGAAGCTTTGGAGCTTATGGAGCTAAGCTGGATAATTATCCACCATAGTATTTATTTTCAGTGCATTACTATATTGTATGTATTAGCATTTATGATGATAGGTTGTTATAATTGTCCAAGTTGATTACTGTAACTCTGAAAAACTTTGTATCCAAGAACGACAGTTTATACTGTCTTTTGATATTATATATTGTCATTCCATTATGTGCTTTTGCTATTGTGCTCTGTCTTCCCTGTTATATTTATTTTTCTTTTTATTTAACCCTAACAATTCATCTTTCCAGCACTTTAGTTCTCGACGCATGAATACTATGAATGTATTAGTGTTGACATTCGTGGGTCGAAAATGCAAGTCGCCACGGTATATTTGGGTATATATGCTTAGTTGTCCTCGGAAACGAGATGCCTCAGATATGAGATGCCATAGATATGAGATGTATATATAGCTATGTTGTATTAGGAGTTTTCCCATAACTAGCTGCACAAAGGAGGTGTTGTCGAATTTTTTTGAAACACAAGTTGCTTTGAAAGCTTATGGGTTAGGAGACGTTCTCCTTTCTTTAGGGATTTCGAGGACGAAATCCTTTAGGGATAGGAGAATGTGATAAACATTATTTTAAACTATAAGATATTTAAATAATTGATTTAAAAATTGAATTGTTAATTTATTTAAAGGTCCTAAAATATGATTATTCGTGTACAATAAAATCAGAACTCTAGACCACTTTCGTTGAGTCCAGATCAACGCTGCAAATTAAAACTAGTATAAAAATCGCAATATTTGGAGGTCAGACAATCCAAAGCCCAAAACAATCTCGAAACACATTGAACTATCATCTTAGAGCACTGTCTTGGATAGCGATGAAATTTATACCATTGGGTTCGAAAAAAATAAGGTAATCTGCGCTGACAAGTTTCGTCGCGATCGGGCGTGTCGTGTGATCGTACAAGCTCAAAGCGTTCGTTGATTTATTTGAGAATTCATATGAATTTTATAAAATATTATATAAACCAAATCCTTACCTACCCTCACTCTACTTTTGCATTGCTAATAATCAAAATAATGGTCGCCTCCTCTCATATACTTCAAAAAATTAAATAAAGAGATTCGCTCAACGAAAATCAATGAAACCAGATCCATTGAATTCGTTATTGGGAGAGCTTCGCACCCATGTCTATTTTGTGGTGTTCAATCATGTTTAGCTGGGTGTGGTTCCCTTTATCATCGACTAGGGTTAGGTATTGCGATAGAATGAAGTGAAGTTGGGTGATAGGGACAACACCTTTGAACTTCTCTTCGAGACAAGCTCCTTTCCACCAAATCTAGTTAAGCTTGGTGCTTCTAGGAAAATCATCACCGTTGTACGATCATAAAGCCTCTTCAAAGTCGTAATCTAGGAGAGGGTGCCGAGGTCAGCTTCATGGTGTTCATTGCGGAGAGCTCGCATACTGTGGCCCATTGGCGAAAGCGGTTCGTCGATCCATTTAGTAATGAAGGGGATAAGGAGGAAGAAGGTGTTGAACAAGTAGGATTTTTTATGTGTGCACATGTACAAGTGATTTGGGAAGAAGCGGAAGAAGGATTAAGTTAATGAAGGTAATTAGTATTTTAATTAGTGGATAAATTATTTTGTTAATTACGATTCGAATTTAATTCAATCTTTTACATACAAGGTCCATTTTGGACGCGGTTTCTTATGTTGTGCTCGTAATGGAGAGCTATACAACTTGGCATTGGTTTGGTTAGCTTTCATTGAGTTGAGTGACATTTTTTTTACCGTAATATAGTATTAAAACGATGTTTTAGAATGATTTATGACTTTAAAATGTGATTTCTAATATATTTAAACCTACATCTTATTTTATAAAATAATTAAAAGTGTTTTTCAAATGTTTTCAAACCAAATATCTCAATTTTCTTATTAACCCACTATTTTAACGAAATGGCTAGACCTAGGCTATTTTTTATTTTAATCCCTCATTGGTTGCTTTAGATGTATCATATGTTTTTTATATGCATTATAGATGCTGTAGGTTATTATGCTTATATGCTTGTTGGTCGCATGTAGCTTTTTTTGCTTAGATTGGTTGAAACCGTCAATCGTAGGCGATATAACGTTAGGAAAATCCCATTAGATAGAGTTTAGTGCAAATCGATATAATGCACAAAAGATGGGAACTCGAACGATGGGACGGAGTTTGTGCATACCTATTGAACTTGTAAACGATGAGGACTCAAATGGATGAGATAAATATATGGAAGAGTATTAGGATGCGTACCAACTGATCTAAAGATGAAGGATGATGGATTTGGATAAGCGCTTTGGACTTCAGGAGAGATGACAGACGTTTTCATTTGGTTTTCACATAGCTATTTTGGACAAGTACGCATCCAAAGTTGTCGTTATCAACTACTCTAGAGTGGTCAGTATCTACCATTATTGATGATGGCTGATTAGGCCAATTTTGACATGGAAGATGGAGAGGCTTTGAGGAGCATGATGTGATGGTTCTTTCGATTTTGATTCTGATGCTATGTCTCTTCAACGAGTGGTTTTACCAATGAAGCGAGGACATAACATTTCAACGCGATGCTTTCATGATTCGACGATGATGGTTCCATGATGGGAAGTGACAGCTTCAACGATGGACAACTATATCTTGAGATGTAGAGTAGGAGATGATGAGTCGAATTGATGGAACTTTCGGAGAAGGGTTATGGGAAAAACGATGATATTCTAGGTTAGCGATGGCTACCTAGAATAGTTCCCAACCATGACGACTTCAAACGGTATTTTTGGGGACAATTCCAGATGAGCTCTGTTGTGGATGACATGTGCAAATGGATCGTTAGTATCCATAGGTTTTGATGTGTACATGTAAAGCAATGGTACGTATGTGATATCCGTTGGGGATACGATGGTTTAATTTACTTAGGGATACAGTAGCCCTTGGATTGCATGATTTTTTGATCCATTGTACCCTGGACTATCAGTTAGATGGTCTGGTTCCTGGCCTACCAAGTGACATGGATTCGAGTACCGAGAAAAAGGACATAGAGTAGTCCTTGACTTTATGGGGGTAGTCATGCGAGTATCATATGTCAATGCACCGAATGGGTTAATGTGAGGATGAATGATGGATGCTATGTTTTCTTGGTTGTTTATCACCATAAGGATGTCACACGATGTGGATATTCTCGATGTAGATACCTAAATTCCCTTAGTATTTTGATGTATAATACACCTATGATGACTATGATATAGAGTATCATATATTCGATGTGATGGGCTAACTCTTTGGATGAGGGATAGGTCAGGTATGATTCTCCATACCCTCTGTTCCACTTACTATATTGACTTTTATAGTATTTTGAGATTGTTTATTGCGCACACTAGACTGTTGTCTGACTCAATGTTTTATGCCTTTCCTTTTATTACCTTAGGTACTCTTAAATGAATAAACTAGAAAGTAGGTGCAAATATGACATAGAGTTATGCCCATGGACTAGCCGGAGGCGATGCTTTCTCATACTTATATTTGGCATATTATTGCATATTCCATTATACGACACTATGGAGGCTTGACATCGTTGACTTACTATTATTAGTCTAGTTTATCAGTTTAGTCTATCTAACAATTGTATAAATTCGGTTACTAATTTGTATAATTGTATGAGCCTGTGTACTCTGATTCTATAGTTCTATCTCGATTGTTTTATATTTGTAATGACTATTATATTTTGTTCAATGCGCTATGAGATAAATGATAGGTTTTATGATTTTTTGATGCTTTCCTTTTCTTTCCTTTCCTTCTCTTCTATTTCTCTTCTTTTCGTCTATTCTTTCCCTTGACAATTGTCCTACATCGATCGGATGCTCCAGCAGCACTATTCGGTTATATGAGCAATGGAGGTGTAGGGTGATCATTACAGGATATGCCCCATCTACCCGATATAGACCCTAACTACATACGTATGTGTGTGTGTATAAGTACGACGATCCCCCTTTGGACTAAAATACTATTCCCGCTAGTATCCATAAACCAACACCTAATCAAGATTTATCATCAACGCAGTATCACATCCTCATCGTCGTGCATACCAAGTAACTCCAGTAGTGCCTAATAAAAGCATTACAATAGTTTAGCCATATTATATGTCGCATTGGGAATTCAAAACCTATTTGCTTCCTATTATGGACTTAGCTCCATTGACTATAGAGGACTCTGTTACCCTGCCTTTTAGTAAAGGCTGGGATATCAACAAATTGGATAAAAAGGATGGATATCTGGATTGGCAATCAATTGGAAACATGACTGTGATCGATACCATCAAAATTAGACCAAGCTCCAATCATGGTGGGATTAAATGGGAATGATAAACAAGGCTCGCTGAGGTTACATTCCAATTTTCAGGTTAATAGGAGTTCATACGCTCATGTTTTGGATGGATTAATATTGGTGAAAAATGGTCTCGTATCGATACTTTCGTATCGATCATTTTGGTGTTTGGTTTGGGTCGATCGACATTTGCATCGATACATGTCGTATCGATACAATTTGTATCGATCAGGCAGCTCCAGGAAGGATACATATTAATGGATGTGGATTGTTGTTTTTGTATCGATACATGTGTATCAATTGGAAGGATAAGGTAAAGCATGTCGATACACTTCATATCGATCAAAGCTGGGATTGATATAAGGAATAAAGCAACCGATGGATACGAAGGCATATGCTTCACTAAAGCATATGGGACCGATATGATGGTAGGAGCGGAGGATGGATATGAAAAGCAGCAAGCATTCGGGGACCAATTCGCGTCGATCACGTTCGTATTAATCAATAAAAAGGAAGCAGTCAAGATGGAGTGCAAATCATGGATCAATGCGTGAGACTCAGATCGATGCAAAAGCTATAGATACAGGATGATGGATACAAGGCGATGGATACCAGATGATGGATGCAAGCTAATGGATACGAATCCATCGATACGAGGGCTCTAGTTTCACTCAAAATCAATCTTAGATCAATCATATCTCTCAATCCATAAATCCAAATGCCATGAAATTTTTACAGAAGGTTGCATATCATCTCAGAAACATCCATGTTCGATCGCAGCTCAATTAGAGTGATTCTTGATTGATACGAAATCGACATGAATCAATCAGGGATCAATTCCAAACAGCTCCAGATAGATTATGTGGGTCCACAAACGCTTGAGAAAGAGTACTCCAAACCTATAAATAGCACCTTCATTGCAACAAAAAAGGGGTCTTTTCTAGGCTCCTCTTGATCTTTCTTTTTGGCTAAACTCTGCCATTTTGATGATCTATATTCAAAGAATTGTAACTGTAATCACAGTATAAAGGAAATAAAATAATCAATTCAAAGTGGACGTAGGCCAGAGATAGCCGAACAACTATAAATTTCTTGTGTTTCTTATTTTGTTACTCATTTTACAATTGCAATTTTTTCAATTTACTCTTTGCATTATTTGGATCTGTGATCTATGACTGAATATTGGGACTTTGTGTGTAAACACTGGCGCTTTCACTACTTTTGGGGTTTGAGACCATTTTTGGCGCAAACACTTTGGTGCTTCCACTGAGAATACTAGCACCCGCTTGGAGTTTAGATTTGAAAAGCTAAAGGATCAGATCTAGGAGGAACCATGGTTAGGCAATCAACTAGAAGGACATTACCAAAAAGGAGCCATCAAGAGGGAAGTCAAGAGGCTTCCTACGGAGCTAAAGTAGATCAACCATCCATCTACATCACGAGGGATGAGATGTAGACTATGATGGATTCTATGCAGGATCGGCTTCTAAATTTGTCGGAGGAGATGATGTAGAATCTTCTCAGACAGTCCGGACAGGCTAGAGCAGTAGAAGCTACAAGAGGTCGGATCCACGAAGCTGGATTAGAAGGACTCAATAGGCAATCAGATGGAGTGGTTCAACATGGGGCAACCCCCAATCAACAAACAGCAATCGGTATGGATGGACGTAGACTCGGGGGCACAACACCATGTATTGGTCGACCAATTCATTGAGGAATACTAGGTGATGCTACACAACATGGTGGCGGCAGGAATATCGAAGTGCATGACGAGGAGTACGTACTAGAATTCCCTCGAGGACACGGGGGACAGTTCAAAAATTGAGACGGGAGACAACCTTTGATGAAAAATGATAGATTGACAGAAATTATTAGGCGAGCCATGCGAGGAGGTCTGATAAATAGAGATTTGGGAGGAGTAAATAGAGGCCCATTTACCCATAACATTAGGGTGGCAAGGAATCCGCTAGAGTTCAAGCTGCCTACTTTGGAAGCATACAGTGGTAGGATGGATCCTACCAATATTTTGATGAGGTATACAAGACACATCGAAGTGCTGGGGGTATCGGAGGAGGTTAGGGCCCGACGTTTCCCCTTGTACTTAATGGATATAGTTGCTATGTGGTTTAGAAAGTTGGAAAATGGTTCTATTAGGATATGGATAAAATTGGTGGACAGATTTCTAAAGCAGTTTTGCGTTCACATCAAGAGGCCGAAGAATTTGATGTCGTTGATATTTGTCAAGAAGATGATAGGAGAGTCACTCAGGGCTTTCCTAACCCGGTTTAATACGGCCGTTGCTTCGGTGGATCGAGTAGATCCATCAATGGTTCTAATAGCGGCCGTGTTAGAAGTCAAGGACAACTCGGTTTTCAAGATATTATTGATGCAGGATCCACCAGTGGATTTCGGGGAATTCTTTCATGCGGCTGAAACGTTCCTTGGTCAGAGGGATGCAAGCTTGGATATGAAGCCAAAAGAGGTAAATGTGATTAATAATAGAGGACCATCCAGTGAGAGCTTGGGAAAGGATAAGGATAAAGGGAAAAGGAAGTCGGATGATGATTCTGGTAGGGCAAGGAAGCGGTAAGGAGAACCAAAAATCTCCACTTATACAGGACTGAATAAGACAATGTAACAGATATACATGGAAACTCGCGATCACCATCGTTAACGAAGGCCGACAAGGAGGGTACCCTCAGAACGCGAGAGGGCATCGGGATGGCACTGTCTCTTTTATGACTTGGATGGGCATGATACTAATAGCTGTGGGCATCTAAAGGATATAATCGAGGAGCATGTAAGGAGTGGTCAATTTCAGCAGTACGTTAGACTCGGAATGTGGCGATGGAATAGGAGCAACCACCATCTACCTCAAATAATGGCGACGCAAGGCTCCGGAATGATGGTCGATTGGTCATCGATTGATCAGGGTAATATGGAATAAGTAGCAAACTCTGGACAGATGGCTAAGTCACTTACTCATGTACATGGATGGAGATAGCCCCTAGGCATGCTCTAAGATGATGATAAACCATAATGCTCTCGCTTGTGAAATCTTCTTTTCCTTTCTGGTTTGGACATTTGGTTTTTTTGGTTTAGTTTTGGAGTTTGGTTTTGATTCTTAGTTTTGTTGATTTTCTGGTTTGGATTTTGGTTTGGATGCTTATCTTTTGGTTTGGACTGGATTTTTATCTTGTTTTTGATAAAAGGTTGTCGGGTATGGATTATGCCCAGCAAGGGCTAAGTCGCTTCATCCGAATGTGGCAAATCGACTTATTGAGGTCATTGAATATGGACTATGCTCGGCAAGGGTCTGGAGAGAACATGATTCGACTTAGGACTTAAGCTACAACATTACTTAGCGATCAGGGACATTGAACTAGGATCACCATCAATCTAGGACTTATGCCAAGGCATTGGTTAATATAGGTCGTCAAGTGTGTATTACGCTTGGCAAGAGCCCGGAGAGGTTATGGATTCAGACATTGGCTATGAACAGCTAAGGATTTGGCAATGAACCCGAAGTAGTCTTGGATTTGGCTAAGGAGTCACAGTTGTCTCGAATTTGGATATCGACTCGATGAGGTCATGGAATTGGTTATTGGTTATGGATGGATTAGGACTCGATTATTGGGTTCGGATGGATATGGATTGGATAAGGACTTGATTACTGGATTCAGAATCGGATATCGACTCAAAGTGGTCGTGGATTTAGATAGGGATATGGCTATGGCACTTGGATAAAATGGCTTGGTAATGGATTGGATTATGGATCAGATGATATGGCTATGGATGCAATATGTAATTTGGATGTCGCATCTAAAGCTATTCAAAACACGCCTTCCTGCCGCAAGGCTTGTTTTGGGGGTCAAAAGTTACCCCGCCTTTTAGTTAAGGCCGAGACATTAATAAATTGGTCAAAAAGGATGGATATCAGGATTGGAAATCGATTGGAAACAAGGCTATGACCGATACCAGCAAAATTGGACCAAGCTCCAATCAACGTGGGATCGATCGAGAATGATAAACAAGGCTCGGTTAGGATACATTCTATTTTCAAGTCAATCGAAGTTCATATGCTCAAGTTATGGATGGATCAATACTGATGAAAAATGGTCTTGTGTCGATACTTTAGTATCGATCATTGTGGCGTTTGATGTGGATCGATTGACATTCATATCGATACGTCTTATATCGATACAATTCGTATCGATCAAGCGGCTTCAGGAAGGATATAGATTGATGGATGTGGATTGTTGTTTTTGTATCGATACATGTGTATCGATTGGATGGATACGGCATAACATGTCGATACACTTTGTATCAATCAAAGCTGGTGCCGATATAAGGAATAAAGCAACCGATGGATAAGAGATCTAATGGATACAAAAGCATATGTTTCACCACAGCGTCTGGGACCGATACAAAGGAAGGATCAGAGTATGGATACGAAAAGTAGTAAGCATTCAGGGACCATTTCGTATCGATCACGTTCGCATCGCTCGATATGAAGGAAGGGGTCAAGATGGTGCGCAAAACTTGAATCATTGCCTAAGACTCGGATCGATGTGAAAGCTATGGATACGGGATGATGGATATGAGGCGATGCATACCAGATAATGGATGTGAGCTGATGGATATGAATCCATCGATATGATGGTTCCAGTCTCACTAACAAATTCAATCTTTAAACAATCATATCTCTCAAACCATAAATCCAAATGCCATGAAATTTTCGCAAGAGGTTGCATATCATCCCAGGAACGTTGATGACTGATCGCAGCTCAATTGGAGTGATTCTTGATCGATATAAATTGACATGGATCGATCAGGGATCGATCCCAAATAGCTCTAGACGGATTGTGTGGGCCCACCAACGCTTGAGAAAGAGTATTACAAGATTTAAGACAGATTTTTCCAGCTCCACACCTATAAATAGAATCTCCATTGCAACAAAAAAGGTCCTTTCTCGGCTCCTTTTTATCTTCTTTTTTGGCTAAACTCTGCCATTTTGGTGATTGATATTCAAAGGATTGTAACTGTAATCACAGTATAAAGGAAATAAAAGGATCAATTCAAAGTGGATGTAGGGCGGAGATAGCCGAGCCACAATAAATTTCTTGTGTTCCTGACTTTCTTGCTCATTTTACATTTGCTATTTGTTCACTTTTACTCCCTACATTATCTAAATCCATGGTATGTGACTGAATATCGACACTTTGTGTGTAAACACTGGTGCTTTCACTACTTTTGGGGTTTGAGACCATTTTTGGCACAAACACTTTGGTGCTTTAACTCAGAATACTATGAAAGCTAAAGGATCGGATCTAGGAGGAACCATGGTTAGGAAATCAACTAGAAGGACATTTACAGAAAAGAGCCATCAAGACGGAAGTCAAGTGGCTTCCTCCGGAGCTGGAGCAGATTAGGCATCCATCTACATCACGAGGGATGAGATGAAGACTATGATGGATTCTATGTAGGAGCGGCTGCTAAAAAGGCAGGAGGAGGTGATGTAGAATCTTCTCAAATAGCCCGGACAGACTGGGGCAGCAGAAGGTCGGATCCACGGAGCCGGATCAGGACTCAACAGGCAATCAAATGGAGTGGTTCAATAGGGGGCAGCCCCAACAAGAAAATGACTATCAATTTAGATGGACGTAGACTTAGGGGCACACCATCGTGTAATGATGGACAGATTCATTGAGAAATACTAAGTGACACTGCACAACATGGGGCCGG
The DNA here is from genome assembly GCA_030765085.1 of Allium cepa. Classification (NCBI taxonomy): domain Eukaryota; kingdom Viridiplantae; phylum Streptophyta; class Magnoliopsida; order Asparagales; family Amaryllidaceae; genus Allium; species Allium cepa. Next base: position 541,460,443 of record CM060939.1, read on the forward strand.
CAGGAATACAAGAGTGCATGATGAGGAGTACATACCAGAATTCCCATAAGGACTTGGGGGACAGTTAAAAAATGGCGATGGGAGTTAAACTTTGATGAACAATACTGGATGGGTAGAAATTATTAGGCAAACCACACGGTGGTCTGATAAATAAAGATCTGGAAGGAGTAAACAAGAGTTCATTTACCTATAACATTAGGGTCGCTTGGAATCTACCAGAGTTCAAGCTGCCTACTTTGGAAGCATACAGCGGTAGGACGGATCCTACCGATCATTTGACGAGGCATACAAAACACATGGAAGTGCTGGGGGCATCGGAGGAGGTTATGGCTAGATATTTCCCCTTTTACTTAACGGATATAGCTGCTATGTGGTTCAGGCTGTTGGAAAATGGTTCTATCAGGATATGGATAGAATTGGTTGATAGGTTTCTAAAGCAGTTTTGGGTTCACATCAAAAGGCTGAAGAATGTGATGTCACTGACATCGGTCAAGCAAAGGATAAGAGAGTCGCTCAGGGCTTTCCTAACCCGGTTTAGAGAGGCGGTTGCTTCGGTTGATCGACCGGTCCATCAATGGTTCTAATGGCAGCCGTGTCAGGAGTGAGGAACAACTTGGATTCAAGATATCATTGATGCGGGATCCACCAATGGATCTAGGGGAATTCTTTCATGAGGTCCAAAGGTTCCTTTGGTAGGAGAATGCATGCTTGGATATGAAGCCAAAGGAGGGGAACGTGATTAAGGATGAAGGACCATCCAACGAGATCTTGGGTAAGAATAAGGATAAAGGGAAGAGGAAGTCTGATGACGATTCTGGAAGGGCAAGGAAGCGGTGGGGAGAACCAACATTCTTCACTTACATAGGGCTGAATGAGACATTGGAATGGATATACATGGAAACTCAGGATCGCCTTCCTTGCCAAAGGCCGGCAAGGAGGGAACCCTCGGAACGCGAGAGGGCATTGAGAAGGCACTATCTCTTTCATGACTTGGATGGGCATAATTCTAACACCTATAGGAATCTAAATGCTATAATTGAGAAGCACATAAGGAGTGGTCAATTGTAGCAGCACGTCAGGACTCGGAATGTGGCGATGGAATAGGAGCAGCCACCTTTTACCTCAGATAACGACGGCGCAAGTTCCATGAATGATGGTCGGTTGGTCGTCAACTGATCGAGCAAGTTGGGCAGACGGCTAAGTCATTTACTCATGTAAGGGGATAGAGATAGTCCCTAAGCATGCTCTGAGATGATGATAAACCATAGTGCTCTAGTTTATGAAATCTGCCTTTTCTTTCTGGTATGGACATTTGTTTTTTTTTTGTTTGGTTTTGGAGTTTGGTTTGGACTCTTGGTTTTGTTGATTTTATGGTTTGGATGCTTGTCTTTTGGTTTGGATTCAGGTTTGGATTTTTAATATGGATTTTTGGTTTTCTAATTTGATCTGGATTTCGAATTGGATTTCAATTGGAATTTTATCTTGTTTTCAGTAAAGGGTTGTCAAATGGATTATGCTTAGCAAGGGGTAACTCGCTTCGTCTTAATGTGGAAAATCGACTTGTTCAGGTCATCGATTATGGACTATGCTCAGCAAAGGTCCAAAGAGACCAGGATTTGGCATAGGACTTAAGCCACGACATTACTCAACATTTAAGGACACTGAACCAGGATCACCATCAATCTTTGTGCCAAGGCATTGCTTAATACATGCCATCAAGTGTTAATTACGCTTAGCAAGAGCCTTGAGAGGTTATGGATTTGGACATTGGCTATGAAGGGCTAAGGATTTAGGCATGGACCCGTAGTAATCCCGGATTTGGCTAAGGGCCTGGAGTGGTCTCGGATTCAGATATTGGGCCAGAGAGGTCACGGATTTGGTTATTGGTTATTGGATATGGATGGATTAGGACTCGGTTGTCGGGTTTGGACGGATGTGGAATTGTCAAAGGACTTGGTTACTAGATTCAAAATCGGATATCGACCCAGAGCAGTCGTGGATTTGGATAAAGATATGGCTATGGCACTTGGATAAAATGGAAAGGTAATGGATTGGATTACGGATCGAATGATATGGCTATAGATGAAATATGGACTTTGGATGTCGGATCTAAAGCTATTCGAAACGCGCCTTCCAATCGTAAGGCATGTTTTAAGGGGAAACTGTTACCCTGCCATTTAGTCATGGCTGGGATATCAACAAATTGGCTAAAAAGAATGGATATTAGTCTTGGAGATGATTGGAAATAAGGCTATGATCGATACCGTCAACATTGGACCAAGCTCCAATTTAGGTGGGATTGATCGGGAATGATAAACAATGCTCGGTGAGGATACATTCCAATTTTTAGGTCAATCGGAGTTCGTACGCTCAAGTTATGGATGGATCAATATTAGTGAAAAATGGTTCCTAACGTTACATTTGTATCGATCATTGTGGCATTTGGTTTGGATCAATCGACATTCGAATCTATACAATTCATATCGATCAGGTAGCTCTAGGAAGGATACATGATGGATTTGGATTGTTGTTTTTGTATAGACATACGTGTATCGATTGGATGGACACGACAAAGCATGTCGATACACTTCGTATCGATCAATGCTCGGATCGATACAAGGAATAAAGAAACCGATGGATAAGAGATCTGATGGATACGAAAGCATATGCTTCACCAGATCATATGGGACCGATATGAAGGAAGGAGCAGAGGATGGCTATGAAAAATAGCAAGCATTCAGGGACCATTTCGTATCGATCACGTTCGTATTGATCGATACCAAGGAAGCGGTCCAGATGGAGCGCAAAACATGGATCACCGTGTGAGATTCGGATTAATGCGAAAGTTATGGATATGGAATGATGGATACCAGGCGATGGATACCATATGATGGATGCGGGCTGATGGATATGAATCCATCGATACAAAGGCTCCCGTTGCACTAACAGGCACAATCTTGGATCGATCATAGCTCTCAAACCATAAATCCAAATGACATGAAATTTTCATAGAAGGTTGCGTATCATCTCTGGAATGTCAATGATTGATCACAACTTAATTGGAGTGATTCTAGATCGATGTTACCCTAAAAATTCACCTCCTGCTCGAGTCATAAGATCTCAAACAAAGGGCAGAAGGAAAAGAATTCAGATCAGACCTTTTGAAGAGGTTGAAGGGATACAGTCAACAATAGGAAGAGGCTTAAGACCTTTCGCAGAAGACGGATGGTATTGTTCCACAATATCCAAGAAGCTCTTACCCTCGAAAGAAGGAAAAGAAGTCAAGATAAGGATATGCAACCCTATAACAACCTTTTCGAAAGCATAATAAGCCTTTCGGGCTGGTTGTAACGCCTACTGAATACCTTTCGATGGTGTCGAAGGGATATGAAAGAAACATTCATAAGTTGGCAGAGAACATAAAGAAACCTTTCGACAATATTCAATGATAGCTTGGCTCTCAACAACATTCAAGGAATGCTTGGCTCTCAGCAACATCCAAGTAAAAAAGCGACCTTCCGACCAACTCGAAGGGTTCCCAATAGCCAGGAAACCTCCGGCACCTTCGAAGGGTTCACATATTGTATAGATGACAAACCTTCTGACAAGGGCAAAAGCTTCCTAAAAAAATGAAAGAAAAGACCCTTCGGCAGTGTTCAAGGATCCACAATGACATGTGAAAGGAAAACCTTTCATTGAAGACGAAAGGTTAGTAATCGTATATAAGAAGGGAACCATTCGATCCAGCCAAAAGCACAGGGATGGAAGCATGGCTGCTGGCATCTATAAATAAGACCGAAGGCATCCTGTTTCAGCGGCAGATTTTTCCTCATTCTAATCTTGTAAATTCTAAAATTGTAGCTCTATAACCCTAACTGGGTAGTGATTTGAGGAATTTAACGAAAAGTGAAGTCTATTCATGGATCCGAGGGTAGTCTTAAATTTTGTAAATTTTTGCTGGCTTAATTCCAATTTTCAGGTGCAGCAATTCTGAAAGGTTCGTGCAAATAAAGATAATGATTTTTCCTCCTGGACAATCTTTGTAACCCTTCGGAGACCTCTAGCCTGCAACCTAAACCCTTCAGCCACAAGGGAAGTTTGCTTGTATTGACATTCATAAAACCTTTCGGAATTATAAAATTTGTGGATCGAATCTTCCTACAAGATTAATAACCCATCATATTCCGACAACCTTAGCAACTCTCCGAACCCCAAATAGCTATTTGCCTAACCTTTCGGCGAAGATCCAGGTCAATTCTTCATATAAGGCAAACTAAGGAAATTCTATCTTGGTCAAGGAAATAGCTTTCAGGATAAATCTTATAAAGGTTCAATTAAATCGGTTATCACTCTACATTAACTCAGCAAAGCCGAAAATTCTTATCAAATCTTGTTCCTAAGCTTTCTTGACATCACTAGAAGGTCAAAATCAGTCTAATTCCAAGCAGAGATATATAGATAATTCTATGGATCATCAATCGTTCGGTATATTTTGGCTTAATCATATTACTTAGGGTAACTCTAAGTTACTAAGAGGAAATTTACGAATCTTCTAAGAAATTCCACTTCCTATCATTTGTCAATAACTTCATTTACTGGGATTCATTGGGTTGTTGATCATAAATTTGGTTAACATTTTTGGTGCTGGAAGGAGGACTTGGACCTTCGACCTCATTGATTTCCTGACACTATAATTCTTTGATTCTGATTAAACCAGTTACACATCAAATTCTATTATTTTTGTTTGATCATGGCTAAAAGATTTAAGAGGTCAGAACAAGGATCTTTCAAACCAAACCTGACAATGCTTCCTTATGTAAATATCAAAGACTCCAATCAGGATGAGGAACAATGGTTGAGGCTTGAAGCCTTGACAATTATAAACAAAAAGAAGGCAGATTCTTATGACCTTGAGAAATGGAGCTTAAAACCTTTCCACATGGGACCAATCCCAATTTATGCACTTGGAAGAAGAATAAATGGAAGTAACAACATTTTTAATCAAATGAGGAGAACTATTCAGTCGTATTCCCAAGGGACTATCTTTGAAAAAGAGACAATAAAGGATTATGACAATGTCACATACAAATGGTGTAAGATTATAAATGAGGCATGCTATTCAAGGGAGAACTATGGACACGTGAAAACATCCTCAGTTGAAGAAAAAAATGATGATTGAAGAACTACCAGTGGAAGTATGAAAATTACCAAGGAATTTCCAACCGAACCCTTAGAACTAAAAGAAATTCCCTTGAAAGAAGGTCAATGGGCAATGAAGAGGAAACCTGCTCCTCAAAGAGAAGTACTCGAACCAAACTATAATAGAATTAGACACCAGTCAAAGCGGCTCAAAAGTCAGTACTTCTTGAAGAATATAATCTTAATGTCATTTGAAGACATCTATATTAGAACCAAAGAGGAACTGAGTTATTGGCCTTCTCAGAAGAAAAACCAGGGTACGAAAGGAAATCTAAAGGATCATATTGCAACTTACATCTCATAATCGAACACGATACTAATCAATGTAAAGTACTTGGGAAAATGGTCCTACACTTTCCAAGACAAGGAAAGCTAAAGCAATTTGTAAAGGATTGATCAAGTCATGAAATAAAAACTCTATTTTCAAAACAAAAAAGGTCTACATGATTGGGAGAGAAATTCTCCTTAAACTTGGACTACCTAAAATGGTAGGCTATCAATAATGGAAGAAAGCCCTTAGTCGCGTCAAGAGGCCAGGTCAAGGCGTCTCCTGGATGGAGAGTGTAAGCCTTTATCCACGCCAAATCAGAAATGGCCAGGTTAAACTGGCAAGTCATTATCCTCTTCACGCTATGGCCAGGATAAGGCACCTCTTGGAGGGAGGATGGGTAAACCCTTGGTCCCGCCATGCTATGACCTGGCCAAGGTGCCAAACAAGCCCTTAACCACATTACACTATGACCAGGTTCAGGAGCCTCCTGAGGGAGGTCGGGTAAGTCCTCGGGCCCTGCTTCAGAATATGCTAGCCGAGCGCACCGAAAACTAGGATGAAACGTTTGGCGGACAAAGAAAAGTCCATGCTGGAAATAGGCACTGCCAGAAATCAGTATCGCTTAAAAATACCAACCACCAAACGTCGGTAATGTCTAAAATGACAAACAGCCTAAAACTGGCACTGCTTAAATAAGCACAAAAATTAGACAAAAGAGTCCCCGCCTAAAATAAGCCAAAATAAATAACAAATATACAAAGAAAAGTCGGGCCCAAGAAAGCGAAATCATGCAAGACATCCTCAAAGCCTGAAGGTGTCACATTCAACAAATTGAATCAAAAAAGAATTCTCTAACTTCTGCTCAGAAATATCTGCTAGATGGGTATTCTGATCTTCTATTATTAATTACCAGAAAGGGAATTCTGGTCTTCTATTATTAATTACAAGAATGGGTACTCTAGTCTTTTATTATTTAACTACAAGAAATGTTATTCCGATCTTCTATTATTCAATTACCAAAAATGGTACTCTGGGACGTCTATTATTAATTATCAAAATGATGTCCTAAAAGTGGCATCCTGGACTTCAATCATTAGATATCTAAAACTGTTTTCTGGATTTCCATTATAAACACCAAACTGGATTTCTGATCTTTTATTACTTATTATTAGAAATAGTATTTTGGCCTCCCACCACTAATGGAACCCTAAACTTCTATTACCAGAAAAGAAATTATGAAAATGGCACTCTAGTCTTTCAATATTAATCGCTGGGAATGGTATTCCGGTTTTCTATTGCTCATTACCAGGTTATATCCCTGATCCTTTATTATTAACTGCCAAATGTGGTATTCCAAACTTCTATTACCCAAATTCCATGGTTGGTTTTATGGGATCCTGATACTAAACACCAGGTTGGATTCATGGTCTTCTACTAATTATCATGTGCCAGATCGAGTATTCCGAACCCCTGTTACTTAATTACCACATACGGTTTTCTAAATTTTTACTGTTAACTCCATATTAGAGATCTCGGTATCTCATTAGCAAATTTAAATTTCTTTCGTTCTGAAGTCCATCATTGAAAATGATGCAGAGGATTTCTGTTGCTTATTACCTAAGAAAGGCATTTCGATATTCCAACATTCCTTTGTTACTGAAGCCGGCATTCTAACTCTTCATTATTTATTATCAGAATATACTAAAAGGAGACTGTCGAATTATCTTAATATTTTCTAATACCCCAATCTGGTTCCGGAGGTATCTTGGAAAACTCGATCTTTAATGCAAAAATTTGGATGCTATGGCTACCGATTATCAAAAACCCTAATCTTGGTACAAAATCTTTGGACTTCTACTCATCTCCAGTGATCTGATCCAAGTCAAAGAATATTATTGAAAGAAGATTGCTGCCAAAAGAATCTCCTAATGGGAACTTCAAACCTTTTTATTCTTGAATTCCCTTGATAACAAGGTTGGATACAAAAACTACCATGTCAAGGTCTTAGTCATAAATGTCCCATCAGGGTCTTTATTGAGTAAATGTTAAACTTCGATAATTATGTACAACTTAATAACTATTTTCAAAAATGTAGGACAAGTGGAAGAGCTAAATCGATAATTATCCCACATTATGGATATAGATAGGACCTTAACATTTTAAATGCATTACTTTTCATAATTGCCATAATGACTTACTAATCTATGCAAATAATGCCTTTTAGATTAGTATGTCAATTTTGCGCTAACAATTAAGAGTACTATGTGCCGCATGTTTCGTAGAAAAATCAGAATGATAAGGAAACTAGATTTGCTTAATCAAGAGAGGAGTCATGGGTTAAAAAGGAAAGTGAAGAAAAACATCAATCTCCAAGAGGCATATCTTAATCAGAGATAAACAAGGTGCAAACAAAAGCAACGAAACATGTAATATTTACAATATTATCAATATTGAATTGCATTATGCTACATGGCATTATCAAGTTATGGAAAATATATCTTGTATATATTGAAATGCTTGTGATTTGTTAAGACGTTCGTATAGAACCTATAGATATTATACGACCAGCACCCGAAACTGAGTTCCTGATTATGGATTCTGAAGATTTGTAGTGCTAGACTAACTTTTAAATTTCTGATTTCCAAGACATTTATCCTCTCATAGAACTGGGTCATTTTGAGTTGAGATTGATATAAGTATCTCCACTAATGAAATGCTTTAAAATATCTATATCTCAGTCCCCTTTTCTTAAAATTTAACTTTAAAATCTAAGTTTTCTTGAAGAATTTTTGAACAGTGTAGCATGTGCGCTTAGAAATTGAAAGAATCTTTCTACGAAAATTAACTTCGTTTAGGCTCTACTCTTTACATATCCTAGATCATTGCAAACTACGAAGAAGGGGCTTCGGAAGGTAAAATTAGTCTTGCACGAGTCTCCCATATCAATAAACAAGGCAAAAACCAAATTTCTTTATTTCAACAATAAAAATACATATTAGAGTATGTTTCTTGTCAGGACCTATTGTTAATAATGAAATATAATAACCCCATTCAGAATGATAATTATTGTATGTTGGTTATAGTTACATCTCTCGGATAGAAGGGTATCGTAGCATAACCATCAATCAACATTGAATAAAATATTCTTATTTCTTTTAGAAGAAATTTCCCTTCTACTTTCTGAGGAATGAGGGTTTTCTATGTATGAAAAAAGTTTACTCCATGATCCTCAATATTAAGTCGTTTTTTAAGACGGTCTTCCCCACTATAGCATATTGGCTAGCTGGTCTCTCTTAGGGCGACGTGATTTAAGAAATAGATAGTCTGGAATAGCATAATACAGAAGAACTAAACATAAAATATGTAATGAGAGATGTATATTCACAGAACAATTACTTGTCATCTATTTGTGATTACTCCCCAAGCTCATATGAAATGGACTTAGAGAGGAATTCAAAAATAAATTTATACTTATAACAATTGGACCATTTAAAGAAATATTTAGGAAAATTAATCTGATTAAAAGCAAATTACCACATGGACTTCGATTTAGGCCAGGTCCTAATTTACATGAAAATGGAAACACTTAGGTAAACTCCTACTGAAGTTTACCCTAATATGAAAGCTTTATGGTTGAGTGTCAAAAATACACCCTACACAGAATTAGCTAAAACGTTTCTCTCTACCTCAAATGAAAACAAAATAAAAAGTGACATGGACAAGTAAAGCATTGAAACAATTGAGATGGCAATATCAGCTCAAACTGCATGTTGATAGGCAACTATGTACAAAGCAACTAAAATCAAGTGCACATATGAAGTGGTGCACCAAACAGTTCGACTGCTCGGTCCAGTGGCATGGTACAAAGGCTAGAAAATCAAAATGTAACATGTTCAATGAACTGGTTAGAGCAACCTATACCAGACTGCAAAGAAAACAATGAACACAACATCAATATACATGAATACCAACAACAAAGTGCAGACCTGCCAACATATGCGAACCAGCTCAAAAAGACAAGTCAGATGAACTAAAACTCAAGCCTACAAAACACCATGCACATAAACAAGTATGGCCACAATAAACAACATATATGCACTATAATTCAAATGGACATGACCAACATTCAAAAACAATGGAATGTAACTAAGGTGAACGCACACACATATATACATAAATGTGTTCATATATACAAGTGGTGAACGACACCTAAAGAAGGCACATAAGCAACCAGATTAAAAGTGCACCAGTACAAAACAGAAGCATGGATGAACATACATACATATATGCAGTAAAACAATGGTGCACATACATACATACATACATACCTATATATATATATATATATATATATATATATATATATATATATATATATATATATATATATATATGCAGACCAGACAGAGTCAAGTGTATCAATCCAGATTCAACTTCAAAACAAAATATGCAAGTGTACACATGATGATACACATTCGAGTTAAAAAATATATCAGAGCTAGTATATCAGACTGCAACACTACAGTAAGTCAAGACACAATGCTGCAGAGACCAAAGGAGCAATGAACAGGACTATAGCAGTAAATAAAATGGCAGTGTATATGGACATGTACTCAAAGCATCATCAATGACCTGGAAACTCAAGGAACAAGTCCAAATAGTAAATGCTTATGAAGAAACAATGCTATAGATACAAGCTTCAAAAGGTACCAGACTCGAGTGAATCAAGTACAATGTCAAGCAAACTACATGGTATAACAAGCATACATATATACATATGAAAATACACATGTGTACACATACGCACACGTAGGTGCATATACATATACACACACAAATATGTATCTACACAGTGCACATGACCACTGAGCAATGAAGTACATGAAACAGAGATGTGCAGTGGTGAATAAGACTGCAATACCAAAGTACAATCACACAAGCATTTGGTCGAAAATGCTACAGACATGAACACACACGTGAACAAGTCAAGGAGGTTTTACAAGTTTCAAGTCAAGCCAAAATGCTAGAGAATCAAAATTCGTGTGCATAAGGTACAGTTCGAATAAAATTATCATGAAATAACAGCCAAAATAAACGAAGTAAATTTGCAGTTACAAAAATCAGGATGGCCATACTTCAAACAAAGTCAATGTCAAGCCAAAATCAAGCCGTGGTGACCAAGGCAAAGAATCCAACAAGTCAAAATAAGGCTATGGTGACCAAGCAACCATAACAGCAAATATACGAAATTGTACTGGTCTGGATCAACACCAACAATCAATAAAAACAAACAACAGGAAAAATTATCAGACGATCGAATATTTAGGTGATGAAACCCTATAATTACCGTGAACATCATCCGCATTAAGAATCAATCGGGTTCAAGAAAATTAACCAAAAAATCAAAAGGAAAATCACATACCAATTCAAGTCAATTCGGACTTGATTTGTCGAAGCAGCCGCTAATGAATCAAAATGACAAATTGATTGATGAAGCAACCGTGGATAGTTCATCATTCAATCAATAATTTAATCGGCATGCTTGAATTCGCAAAGAGGAATGAACGAGCACAAGGCGGACATTATTCACCAAGAAGTCAAGTCGAAGAAATAAAATATACAAGGACAATTTTTTATCACCACACACTTTGATATTGGCCGTTTTTCTCCAATATTACTTTGGACTTTAAATATTAAAACTTGGGTTTTATTGTTTTTAATTGTTCTTTAATTTGTAATTTTCTTTTAAACCTCTGTATAATTCTAGTCGTGTGACTTGGGGATGAACTACGGTGGTGTAGTTCAAGAATTCGCAACTCAGTGGATGAGTTGTGGCAGAGTTTTGAGCGTTGAGTTAGGTTAGTCGATAGTGGGTATCGCGAGTTTACTGTGTAAGCATCTGACTACTTGATTTCTAGTAGAAACTTTTGGGGAAGCACGTAGGCAAGGTTTTGCTAAAGCTGGGTAAATCTGTGTTGTTCTATTTCTGCATTTTTATATTCTGCCATTATCTGTGTTGCTATTATTCTGCTATTATTAGTGCTACGATTATTTTATATACTTCTGCATTAAATTTTTATAATTAATTATATCACCCTATTCACCCCCCTTAGGGTGAAATCGATCCTACAGGTGGTATTAGAGCTAGGAACCAAAGCCAATTTCTGATTTTAAAAATAAATATTTTTCAAAAACCAATTTTTAAAAAAAAAACTTAAAATTTTAAAAATGGATTCTTTTAATAATGCTTTTGCTGAGGGACAGTCAATTGTTAGACCACCATTGTTCAATGGTGAATATGCTTACTGGAAAAATAGGATGAAATTTTTTGTAAGACCCATTGGTGCTTAGAATATTGTTGAGACATGTTATAGGACACCAACTATAGTTGTAGATAATCAAGAAATAGATAAACCAATGGATCAGTAGACAGATCTCGAAAACAGGCTATAGAATGCTAATGCTAAAGCTATGAATTTTATTATTTGTTCATTGGATCAAATTGAATTTATTCATGTCTCACATTGTCTAACTGCGCAGGAAATCTGGCACACACTTGAGGTGACCCATGAAGGAACATCTTAAGTCAAGGAATCTTGCCTTCTTAGGCTTATTAGAGAATATGAGAAATTCACAATGGCCAAAGATGAAAATGTCAAAGAGATGTATGGATGACTTTTCAATATTGTATACAAATCAAAAGCTCTTGGAAAATCATACACGGAGTTAGAGATAGTCCAAAAAATCCTCGAAGTCCTTCTATAAAATTTTGAAGCCAAAGTCACTACTATTCAAGAATCGAAGGATTTGAAACAAATTAAAGTCGAAGAACTTATAGGAAATCTCATCACTTATGAGTTAGAAATGAAATTCAAGGAAGAACGTGAAGGAGGTGATACACGAAAGAAATCAATAGCTCTCAAAGGAACCATAGAAAGTGATAATAATGATGATGGAGCAGCTGAGCTGGCACTATTAATAAAGAAATTCAAAAGATGGAATCATAAGTACGGAAATCCAGCTTTAAATTAAAAATTGAAAAGCAGAATAGCCAAAGCACTAGACAACTTAGAAGAACTAAAGATCATCTGTCACAAGTGAAACAAACCCGGTCATGTCAAGCCCAATTGTTCTCTGAATAAATTTAGCCATGAAAAGAAACCGAAAAGGAGAAGTTTTGCTACCACTTGGGATGAAACTGATGAAGATGATAAAAGCACTAGCAGTGGGAGTGAAAAAACAAATCTATGCTTTCGAGGTGGTATAACTGAGATGACGAGCCAAGCGAGGTATCAAAACTCTCTCACTCAGAACTGCTTATATATTTTCACGAAGTAAATGGCTGTTTCGAACGACTTAAGGAGAAATATGCTTAAATTGAATCACAAAAAGATATTTTGATAGATTTAAATAAACAGCTTGATCAATTGGTTAAAAACTATCAAACCAAAATACCTAAATGTGACAAGTGTCCATCATTTGAGGAAGAGATTAACAAATCAGAAATCAAAATCAAATCGCTTGAAAATGAAATTCCGATTTTGAAAGAAAGTGAAAATACGAGGAGAGAAAATTCTGTTAAGAAGTGCATACAATTATTAAATGAAAATGAATCTCTCAAAACACAATTCCAACAACTTTCTATGACTTTAGGAAAATTTTCAAAAAGTGAAAGATCATTAAATATGCTATTAGGGAAACAAACTGTTAATACTGTCAGACAAGGACTTGGGTTTAATCAATCTGAACGTGTTAGAAATGAAATTAATCAAGTCAATTCAAAGTGCACGATATGTGAAAAAACTGGACACAATCAAAATATTTGTTTATATAGACCCAAACATGTAAAACTCGTTCCAATTTGGGTTACGAAAGGCACAAACATAAAATCCCTAAACAAATCTAGGTCCCAAAAGGAACAAATATAAATTCTCTTGGGTCTACCAAACATATTTTTCAATATCTTTTGCCACTAACAACCATGGACCTACAAAAACAATTACGTCACAAAAATCTTTTCTCGTTCAGGAGTGGTGGCAAACTAAGGAACAATAACAATGTTACCTGGATTCTGGCTGTTCCAGGCGCACGATGGGCAACAAATCAAAGTTCCTTAGCTTAGTACAAAGGTGGCAGAATCACAATGGGCGACAACGAAAAATTATCGTAAAGGTAAAATAGGTAATTGTATATCTATTTTGAAAGATTAATTAAATGTGAAAAGCTGCACCATAATCTGAGTTAAATCATCCAGTCATGTGATAAAGAAATAAATGACTTTGATTTTGAATTATGAAAATTGTTAGTCAATTATCTTTTTATGCCAAGAACACTACCTCTAGAGTATTTGAACTACTTCATATAGACTTGTTTGGACTAATGATGGTGTTTTATTGATTGATGATTACTCATGATATATGTGGATATATATGTTTATTTTGGACCTATCACTATGTTCACTATTTTTTTATCTGCATTGTTTCAATTCAAATTCAAAATAATTTCATTCAAAAGCTGTTGAAAATGATTTTACCATATTTTTTGCCACTTCACATTCTGGTCTATAACATCTAACTAATGATAATCTTGAGTCTAATAAATGCGGATGCAAATTACACTTGTTTTCTAGTTGGTAGAAAAATTACTAGTGAAACGTGATTTATGTTGAGACGTTCAGTAGTTGCATCGTTTTTCAAAGAAAATATCTTTATATTTTTCATTTCAACTAATTTTCAATTAGTAGACATTTTTCTTACAAAACCCCTTCAAGAAAATAGATTTTGTTGACCTTATCACAGATTAATCATTTTAGAAAATTTGATTTTATAATTATTTTTGGATTTGATCTTAAATGAATACATTAACTAATCTGACTACCTGCTGATTATTTAAAAGATAAATAGTGATTGAAAAATGATGAGTGTTGATATTAAACGTATATTATAACTTGAGACAGTATATTTAGTAAATTCCTTTAGAAATTTAAACAAGATTATAATAACTTTTGATAGGTAAAAGTTCCATGACCATTTCTATTTCTATCATATTTCTAACGACCATCACTCGTCAAAATCCAATATAGTATGTTAATATATGGTATTTTAAACGGGAATTTTTTTTGTTTTTTCATTTTATTAGATTTTTAGCGATAAAAACATTCAAAGTATACACTCTCATTTAAATGTCCTCATGGTTATGCATGGGTGAATTACTTGGAACTTTTGATTATTAACATTCATGCTCATTTAAAAGTCCTCACGGTTATGAATGTGTGGAACACATATCAAAATTGATTAATTAAATAGACAAGTTGATTCTAATCCTATTTAAAAGTCCTTACGATTATGCGTGGTTAGAAGATACTTGAATTCATCATTTATTAAAATTTGGAATACTACTAATCTCATTCAAAAGTCCCAACTGTTATGCATGGTTAGTAGATATTCAAATTCATGATACAAATATAGCACAAATAGGCACAACTATATGGTTTTGCATCATCCCTATCATTCTAAAGTGGAATATGCGCCTAACAGAGTATTTATGATTTTTGTTTGATTTTTTATCGAAATTTAATATTTATACTCGATTGGGTATTAATGTTGTATTAATGTCAATCACTTTATCTCTATTTTTATAACACTATTACTCTTTTGCTGATAACAAAAGGGGGAGAGAAAAGTTAAGATTTTGACAAATAAAGGTCAAATATTTTATTTTGTATTTTCTATTTGCATCTAGGTCCAATTGCATATTTTTATTTATTTCCACACATATATGAAGGGGGAGCTTTGTGTTGAAAGGGAGCATTCAAATACAGGGAACAAATAGAATGATCAAATAAATTTAACAAATTCAAAATCTTAAATATATGTTTGTTGTTATCAAAAGGGGGAGATTGTTGAATATGCTATTATATGATTTTTGTTTGATGATAATAAACATATATATATATATATACATATATATTCATTTAAATGTATTTGTTATTGTAATATTTTATTTTCACATAATTAAACAAATATTTACTGAATAAAAGAAATAAAAATAAAATAAATAACATGGAATTTAAATTCAAACAGATATTTTATTCAAACAATGAAAACACTGACGCAGTAAAATAGAAAAAGAAATATTTTTGCAGTGTAAAATAAAACGTGCTTTTGAAAATATTGTTTGCCTCGGTTATTTGGGTTGTTCGTCATCATATTTATTTTGAATTCATCATATACGAACAAATTGTGGCATGTATAGTGTATCACTGTGCATGCCACAAGGCCCTGCACACCAATATATACTTGATAAAACTACAAGAACAGGTGAGCACAAGGTCAAACCTAACCAAAAGATAGATTCAACTCAAGTGCAATAAAAGTAGAGTAACGGCATGAGAGCAAGGTCAAAACCGAGCTATAAGCTGGATTCAACTCTGGTGCATTTCCAAAAAATCAAGACGAAGTTCAAATGAAAGCAAATGAAAAGTTACATGGACGTGTAATGCACTGAAACAATTGGAATGGTAACATCAGTTCAAACAGCAAGTTGATAGGCAACTATGTATAAAGCAACTAAAATCAAATGCACATATGTAGTGGTGCACCAAATAGTTTGATTGCTCTGTCTAATGGCATGGTACAAAGGCCAGAAAATCAAAATGTAACATGTTCAATGAACTGGTCAGAGCAACCTAGTACAAAGAAAACAATGAGCACAACATCAATATACATGAAGACACACAACAAAGTACAGACCTGACAACATATGCGAACCATCTCAAAAAGACAAGTCAGATGAACTAAAACTCAAGCGCACAAAACACCATGCACATAAACCAGTCTGGCCATAATAAACAACATATATACACTATAGGTCAAATGGACATGACCAACATTCAAAAACAATGGAATGCAACTGAGGTGAACACACACATATATACATAAATGTGTGTATGTATACAAGTGGTGAACAACACCTAAAGAAGGCCACACAAGCAACCAGACTAAAAGTGCACCAGTATAAAACAGAAGCTAGGATGAACACACACACACACACACACACATGCAGTAAAACAATGGTGCACATACATACATACACATTTATACACACACACACACACACATACATACATACATATATATGCAGACCAGACGAACTCAAGTGTCTCAATCCAGAGTCAACTTCAAAATGAAATATGCAAGTGTACACATGGTGATACAAATTCGAGTTAAAACAAATACGAAAGCTAGAATATCAGGATGCAACACTATAGCAACTCAAGATACAATGCTATAGAGACCATAGGACCAATGAACAAGACCAGAGCAGTAAATAAAACGGCGATGTATATGGACATCTACTTAGAGCATCATCAGTGACCTGGCAACTCAAGGAACAAGTCCAAACAGTAAATGCTCATGAAGAAACAATATGCAAGCTTACACACACAGTGCACATGACCGTTGAATAATGACGTACATGAAACAAAGATATGCAGTAGTGAATAGGACTGCAATACCAAAGTACAATCACACAATCATCAGGTCAAAATGCTACAGGCATGAGCACACACGTCGAATAAGTCAAGCAGGTTTTGCAAGTTTCACGTCAAGCCAAAATGCCAGAGAATCAAAACTTATGTGAATAAGGTACAGTCTGAACAAAATTATCATGAAACGACAGTCAAAATAAAGAAGTAAATTTGCAGTTACAAAAATCAAGATAGTCGTACTTCAAACAAAGTCAACGTCAAGCCAAAATCAAAACCGTCTTGACCAAGGCAAAGAATCGAACAAGTCAAAATCAAAGCCGTGGTGACCAAGCAACCATAACAGGAAATATACGAAATTGAGCCGGTCAGGATCAACACCAACAATTAATAAAAATCGAACGGCAGGAAAAATTATCAAACGATCTAAAATTTAAGAGATAAAACCCTATAAATACCGTTAACATCATCGGCATTAGGAATCAATCGAGTTCAAGAAAATTAACTAAGGAAAATCACATACCAGATTCAAGTCAATTCGAACTCGATTCGTCGAAGCAACAGCTAGTGAATCAAAATGACAAATTAATTGATGAAGAAACTGTGGATAATTCATCATTCATAGTTGAATCGGCGTGCTCGAATTCGCAAAGACCTAATTTTCGTAAAAAGGAACAAATGAGAAAAAGGCATACATTATTCACAAAGGAGTCAGGCCGAAGAAATAAAATATGCGGGGATAATTTTTTATCACCACGCTCTTTGATTTGGGTCGTTTTTCTCCAATATTACTTTGGGCTTTAAATATTAAAATTAGGGTTTTATTGTTTTTTAATTTGTAATTTTCTTTTAAACTTCTATATAACTCTAGTTGTGTAACTAGGGGACGAAGTACTGTGGTGTAGTTTGAGAATTCACAACTCAGTGGCTGTGTTATGGAAGGGTTTTGAGCGTAGAGATAGGTTCGTCGGTAACGGGAGTCGCGACTTTACGTGTATAAGCGTCTGACTACTTAATTTCTAGTAGAAACTTTGGGGGCAACATGTAGGAAGGGTTTGCCGAAGCTGAGAAAATCCATGTTGTTCTATTTCTGCTGTTATCTGTGTTGTTGTTATTCTTCTATTATCAGTGCTACGATTATTTTATATACTTCTGCAATATATTTTTATAATCAATAGTATCACCCCACCCCTACCCCATTAGGGTGAAATCGATCCTACATGGCTCGGATCACACATAGAAGGTGGTCTAGTTATGTTTACCTTAGAGTATATCCTATCTGAAGATATATGATGCTCGGAAGGTAGTTTTCGATCCTTGTCATTGAGTTCGGATGTGGTCATAAAAAGGAGATCTCCGTGGAAAGTCTATTATGCAAACGCGCCTAAGTGATATTGATTGTATACCAATTATTTTTGTCGCATTCACACAACAATTATTTGACATGATTTATATGCTACACTCTAGACATTATCTATCATATCACTATATAAAACTTAATGAATGGTTGTTTTCATTAGAGGGTAAAACCATTATGACAATCCATACGGTCTCAAAGATTACTATAACTTATTTCTTATTTTTTTAGTTTCTCACGTCGGTTTGCCAGATTGATTCGGGTGTTATTTCCTTATAATGCTCGGGTCAGCTTCAGTGTGTTTCCATATTTAGCAATGGACACTTTGGAGCTTATGGAGAAGATGTGGAAGATTACCTTCTATAGTATTCTTATTTCCGCTACATTTTTGTATTGTATATATCAGCATTGTGAGAATAGGCAGTTATAACTATCCAGGTCGATGATAGTACTTCGGTTTTAGTACCCTGTTATTTTTATATTCAGAGTAAACCTTTGTACTATTCTCTTAATATTATATACTATAGTTTTGTTGTGAGATTCTGATATTATGTTTGTATTTTCTTATTCTATTCTATTTTTATTATTTTGCCCTAATTTTCTGTCTTTTCGACACTTTTGTGCTCGACACACTAATACCGTGGGTGTATTAGTGTCTACATTCGAGGGTCGGAAAGTTGGGTCATTATATTTGGTACCAAAGCATAAGGTTGGGTGAACAACTAGCTTTGGTTGGGTATGGCTCATTAGAGATAGGGTAAGTGACACTTTAGAATAGATCGAGTGTATTATACATATGAGAGTGTATTTGTATTTTAAAAACTAAACTTTTAAAATTTTTTTTAGGAATATCTCCTTCTTTATAATCCTCTCTTAGTATCTTTCCCTTGAATAACTCTTTCTTTCAGTTTCCTAAGGCTATTTTTCTTTGATTAGGTAGTAAGGACTATATGTACTAAGAGCTGTCAATGCTAGAGGTGGTTGGAGTAGTACTATCACAAATGGAGGGAATTGAGCACCGAGGAATGTTGCTCTAGTTGAGGAACCAAGGGTGAATGCCATAGAGGAGGTCGTGTAGGTCAGACCTCAAAAGAGGTTTTACTCGCTCTAACGCGATTATGAGAGCTTGTGGTAAGAGGCTTAGTGGCACAAAGACAATTATAGAAGTCCAGTCTTGGTTCAGATTATACGATCGGATATTTGAAGATAGGGAGCTAGATTACATAATGAAGGTAGATTGGCATCACGATATTCGACGGATGCAGCCACGAATTGGTGGAGTTCTATTACAGTTGTTTTCCAAGAGAATGACTTCTCTTTAGACAAATCAAAGATGAGTTTAAGATGAAGTTTGTTCCGGGAAGCCGGAAAGACTTTGTTATTTATGAGGGTCATGATCGTGATGGAGTATGAGAACTGGTCTATTGCATTTTCTTGGTTCGGGTTAGGATAGGTTGACATTTCACTAGAAAAGAATGAGATGTTCATTATGGTGATGCGCTCTAAGTTCCAGCGAGATATGACTAACCACCTTATGAGGACTTTTGTTAATTTAGTGAATATGGGTTTGAGGTTCGATAGTTTGGCACCGAAGCTTGTTTTTTCTGCACCAAAGCCTCTTGCTTCTATAACAATTGGGACAAATAAGCGAAAGTTTCCATAGTTGAAGTATATGTCCAACCTTGATTTCCATCGGTGTGGGCAGAAGGTCCGCTTTTCTAAGAACTGTAAGACGAGGGGAGTAGATGAAAAAGGCATTAATAAGGGAGGCACCGCAATTTTCACCGAATAGTTGCTACGGTTACCATCAGCCTGACCATTTTGTTAAATATTGTCCCATGCTCAAGAAAGAGGAATGGCTTAGGATCTTCACAATTTCTGCAGCTGAGAAAGGGAAGCAGATTCTTAAGGGTATACTATCTAGCTTTCCTATTCATGTATTTTTCACTCTAGTGCATCTCATAGTTTAATACCCCGTAAATCTTGATTGTATAGTCATGCTCGAAATGTTAGGACCATTGACTATTGTTTGTATTTGATTTATGCACAACCAGTTTAGGAGCAGTTTGACCTTTCTACATCATGGGGTAGGTAGACAGTAACCGTGGGTATAAAGTGAAAAGAACACCTTGTGAATTAAGTTTCACGGTTTGACAATAAGGCGTTCGATGATAATGTTGAGTTAGAATTTACAATATAGTAAAAGACATTTACTGTAAACAAAAGGGAAGGATAAAATATTTTGTAAATAAATATTTATGACAAGATTTATATAATAAAATGATTTTATAAAAAGTATGGTTTATAAAAATGAGGTTTATATACGAAATGGATTTAAATAAAGAATTTGAGAACTTAAATCACGTTGTCTTTGGAAAAAATTTCAAGATTCTAGAGGAAATAATACTAGCATTATTTGAAAGTAAATGTTTGGAAGATTGATTTAAGAAATTAAGATCACAATACTTAGTATTATTATATGACGTATTTGATACCACTTTGGTTGAGTACCAAGTGCATGGTTTGGATGTGCTAAACTCACTTCTACCGCTTGAAAATAATTTTGTGATCACTGCGACATCATCGGCGTTCATTTTCGGGTTTCTATGTAGGGGTGTTACAATGTTGTTTTGAGTAAATGGATTTTGAGTTAAATCCTAAAGTAAGATTTGATACACAAAAGTTATATGTATATATTATTTCAAATTGATTTGAAATGAAAACAGTGTTTTGTTTTAAAGTTATCCATAAAGGAATTGGAACTTTGTTAAGTTTTGATATGTTGTTTGGTAGTTTCCATTTGTTAAAATGAAATGGAAATTTTAGCAATTTTGGATAGTTGGGAACTTCCGAATCATTGTAGAAGTTGTAATTAAGCGTCCTTAAAGATATAAAGTTGAATTTATATAATACTTGAATTGTTAAGGTAGTAAGTTTAAACAAGTTGAAATTAGTGATCATCCTTGTTAAGTAAGATAAATTTGATGTCTTGGTATATACTCTTAGGGGGTAATGGAGAATTATACGAGAATGAACTTAAGATATAAAATGTGGATAAACTCGAAATTATGAATTATGAAATGATTCATAAATGGTTTTAGAATTGAATAATATACTGTTTGGATAAAAGAAATGCGATACAAAAGAATTAGTGTAGGATAAATATGTGAGTTGCACGTATATCTTTTTATTGGTATGACTGATCTTGATCTAGTATTCAAGTAAATGTTTTTGAGGTGGTTTACATCAGTTCGAACAAGGATTTTTCACTTGACTCTTGAAGGCGAACACTTGATACGGGTTCGTGATACGATCTCGATTTTTTCTATCATAGTATATGGCTTTGTAAGGAGAACGAAGGTTTCTAATCAAGGAACGAAATCGGTGTACGCACTAGGGAGCTTATTTGGTCTATACTAGTTTGGAAGTGAAATTTATGTGATCCAGTATGTGATCAGATCAGATATTATGTAGGATGGTTCATTTGCATCGTATGTGCTTGAATATATTTTTGTGATATATGTTGACTTACGAAGAGTTTGGGGAATGACACTTCGATTTATTATGAGATAGCATGAATAATCATCCAAGTAATAATTGAAGGTTGTTCAACGAAAGGTATACTTAGTAGAATGTTTATAATCCTTGGACGATGGGAGAGTTTGAACCTAGGCGAACCATAAGCATTGGTTGCTAGTAATTGTGAATACTACTTGATTATTTGTGCGCTCGTTCCTTTGTAAAAGTTAGAAGTGCCGTGGAGCAAGGATTCTCTGGGTAGTACCAAAAAGATGGAGGGCGGTTTAAAGAAGTTCTACCTAGAGTGCTTATATACTATGGGTTTCTTCTTATCATAGTATCGTATTGTATTGTACTCACCACTTAAGGTGGAGTCACCTAGTATGCATTCTGGTTTGCAGGTTAGTTTGTATATAGTTTTAGTGGTATGCTAATATATATATATGTGTCTATATATATATATATATATATATATATATTTCTTTCATCTCCTTTGATTATCATTCTCATTTAATTTCGAGGATGAATTGCTCTAAGTGGGGGGCGAATGTAGAGACCTTGGAATTCAAGAAATTCGTCTTCGAATATCGTAACATTTTGAAATATAATTAATGTGTTATGAATATGATTTTATAACCTTGTTAGCTATCGTTTAATTAATAAATAATAATAAGCAACTTGTTTTTGAGATTTGTTGTAGCACCCCTAATTTTTTAATTAACATTATTCATGAGGTTTGACTAGATAAACTAAATATAATAATGTAAAGATTTAAGTGGTTAAGGATTGAGATTTGTAAAAGCATAAGGTAATTGTGCCTTAATAAGTAAACACATGAAATAAGAAAGAATTAATAAGATAAGGGCAAAATAGAAAGAAGTCATACTATTATACCCTAAACCCTTAACTTATTTTCATTTACCACGTTCACAAACTAAAACTTAATACCATGCTTGGGCGGCCACCATTAGAGGATAACAAGGGGAAAATAAGCAAGATTTCAAGTGGGAAGCTTAATCAAATTTATTCTAGAGCACATCTCAACCTCCTTAACACAGAAGCTAGAGGTGAATGATAATTTACATCTGTTTTTTATATACCTTTCGGTTTTTGGATAAGACCTATGTTTATTTTGTAATGATTTGCCATGTTTTGATGGTTTAAATGTATGTATGTGCTTGTTGATGATTTAGGTTATTTCATATAGATTTTTTTGATAAGAATTGATTTGGAAAACCTATTAAATTACATCCAATTGTCTTGCATTTCAGATATAAGGTCAGAAATATTATTTTAGAGATGGATTTCAAGTTCTATAATTTTCTGAATTATTATGGATTTTCTAGTAAAGAAAATGGTTAAATTGGGTTTAAATTAATTTTGGCTATTATATGCTAGCTTTGGCTCAGAAATTTAAATTTGTTAAAAAACATATTAAAAGTGATTTATGGAAATTTTTGAGAATTTTCCTAAGTGTTTTATTAAGTATATAAAATTATTTAAGGTATGAGACTTAAATGTTTTATATGTTTATAAAAGGAGAAGAGGCAATTTGCTAGATGTTTTAAATTATTAAATACTGAATTTGGTAGCAGTTTGAGAAAATTTTTGGAAAATAAATTGGCAACCAATCATATACTGAAAAATAAGAAAGTTAGTCGGAAAGGTGTTACTTTATAAAGTTAAAAATTGGTTTTTGGTAAGGGATTGTTGTTTCGTCTTGGAAGCTAACTTTTGACTTCGTACTATCACACCCATCCTAGTTGAAAGCAATACACATG
This sequence comes from Allium cepa, assembly GCA_030765085.1. Taxonomy (NCBI): domain Eukaryota; kingdom Viridiplantae; phylum Streptophyta; class Magnoliopsida; order Asparagales; family Amaryllidaceae; genus Allium; species Allium cepa. The sequence goes on from CM060939.1 coordinate 541,484,055, forward strand.
GTATCAATGCCTTGGTACGTAGTGGATTGGAGAAAGGCGAAGGGTCAAAACGTGCTTTCGAAGGGGTCGAGGCCTTGTTTTGCTTTCAAAAGAGATGTTGCTTGCTTTGCTTTTAAAAGAATGGTTTTAAAAGGGTTTTAATATAGCATTCGATAGAGGTTGCCACCTTTTATTTTAAACAAACTTTTGACAGGGTCAAAACACTCTTTGCCACATTCTTCCTTTCGATCCAGTTGAGGCCGTTTTTGCCTCTAAACATTTGTTTCGAAAGGGTGCTTTCGCTTTTAAATAAGAAACCGCTTCTCCATGCTTTCGAAAGGGTTGTTTTCGAAACCTTCCACTTTCTTCTACTTAGGAAACTGCTTTCGGAAGAGTGCTTTCGACCTAGTTCTTTAAGACCCTTTGTTCTATTGAAAGGTAAACCTAAAGGTTTCGAAAGGAGTGTTTTAAATGATTTTGAAGCTATGTTCCACAAACTATTACTTTAACCCAATGCTTTCGAAAGGTTTGTTTTAAGTAAAGGACCTTATTGATTACAAAAGGTATATAATAAAGGATTTGAAAGGGAGGTTCCCTAATGGTTTTGAAAGGTACTTAAAGTATTTTAAATGGAAGGTTTCCAATGCTTTCGAAAGTAAAGTTTAAAGAGTTTTGAAAAGAAGATGTCTAAGGTTTATAAGTTTCGAAGGGATACCTTCAATGATTTCGAAAGGTTGTTATAAAGGTTTCGAAAGGTATGTTTTGGCCTTTCGGCCAAGTGTTTCAAGGTTAAAATTTTTTTAAGCAAAGGTTTAGAATTGATTATCTTGGCCTCATGGCCTAAGAGCTTTTAAGTTAAAAAGGGTTTTAACTTACTTAGGAGGGATAGATAACCCCATTAAATTTCATCAACATTATTTTGTGTAAAGTATATATAACATTGTAAAGAGATTCGAGTAAAGAAAAGATTATATTTTCCTTGTTTAAGTATTATTTAAAGGGTTAAATCAATGTGAAAGATGTTTTCAAGGGAAATTTGATGGGAGTTAACCCTAAGTAAATTACTTAGATATCTGAATGACAAATGGGACTGATATAGGGTCGCACCCTATACATTTGCTATAGCCCCTAGCTCATTTAGTCCGAAATTCCAGTGTGTAGGGCTAAGTCACACGTAAGACTTAAATGATGTTACACACATAAAGGAATATACAGAGATAGAGAATAGGTTATTGGTGACCCCGCAAAACCAATAGGATCTGGTGAAATTGGAAGAAGTAAGTTAAGGATAGACCGTCCAAAAGTTTGTCTAACAGATGTTAGATTGTTTATTAGGTCTGGTAGGCCCAAGTCAGCCAATGGTTAGTGGTTAGCCCAAAAAAACTATATTGTTTGGACAGATAGTCCATTTATTACCTGATTTATATGCATATATGATTGCTATAATTGTTTTAATCAATTTGATTGCAGAATTCTAATTTGCAAATAGATTTTCTTTAAAGGGATATTAGTGAGGGGAAACCCTATCCACTAAGTGGCATGGTCTCAATTAATATCAGTACACCGAGATGTAATATTATTATTCACACCAGGCTTTATGTCTGACTCAAAGTTTATGTTTTTTCCTTAAACTCTCGGGTGATCAAAATTAATTTGAGTAGATTGAGAGTTGAGATTTTTCAAGTTTAGTTGGTTGACGAATAAATCTTTCGAAGATGTGCAAGGGGCAAAGCTAGCTATGTGGGAGCTATTTAGTTTTATTTCCACTGTGATGTATTAAGACTAATATGTCTATTTAGTACTCTGACTATCCGAGGGGGCATCTTCATATGTTGCTCTTGGCGTATTTTATACTAATTATATTTGATCAAAACTCAGGAACCGTGTTTGGATTATGTATCTGAACATGAAATATTGATTTGGAATGTAAAAATAAAAGTTGTTTTAATTCTGTGTTGATTTTATTTTGTATTCAAGTGCTTCTGATATTATGAATACCATTAACATTACCGTAATTTGTCACCGAAAATTAGTACTATGGATGACTACAGCATCTATAGCGCTTAGCCTCGGGCTTCAAGATAGGGGATGTTATATTTGTTTACAAAAATATATTCTTCAAATTGTGATCGAAAATCAGTTTATCGATAAACAACTTCTCGATCGATATAGGATGTTCGAACTTTTATGCACTTGAGTAATAATCAAATGAACACATTAGCAACTAATTAACACACTCCCTTCATCATGAAGCTTGGAATGTTCTTGAAGCTTCTAATGGATAAGAGATATTATTATAGGTAGGGTATAAGAGTAACATACATAAAAAAGAAGTGATGGGAGGTGAAGCTTCCATGGCATGGGAGGTGAATGCAAGTTTAGGAAACACCATTCTTATACTTATATAAGGAGAGGCATACCTTATATTTATAATCATAAAATTCACAGAGTTGAAGTTATAAAATCAATGGCTTCTTCATTTTCTTCTTCTTCTCTTATGTTCTAAATGAAATAGTTACAAATCAACTCTAAATCAATTCAAACTTTGCCAAAAGGCTTAATACAATTATAAACCACCTTCCGCCAAGCCAAAAGTTGAAGAAATGAAGCCAAACCCTAACAATCCTTGAAGGTTGTGAGCTATAGGTGAGGGGAGGAAGGGCAAGAGCAAGAGCAAGTGTAAGGCAAGGAGAAGGAGAAAGAAGATGGTTGCAAGGTTGGGCTCGGACTTTGTAGGCGTGGATCTTGATTGTTATTGGTTAAAGTTGAGTTAACGCCTCACTTTGAATGAAAATGTAACACAAACATATGCTGTGTTGATTATACACACACACACATACATGTTATTTGAATTGTTGTTAACTTATGTTAAAGCATTGGTATGGATTCTTACTTTAAGAGTAACAGACATATCTGATCCATGTATATGGACTTGAATGGATTTGGAATGGAATTAAATGGACTTGTATGACTTAAGACAAGACCTTGAACAAAGCACATAGGTTATAGACGGACTTTAATTAGATTGGACGTGGGTTTGAAAGTGCACTTATAGCAATAGACACTATAGATGCTACGATGAACTGCCTTGTTTTTGGCAATTGCTATGGAACTTTGTCGAGAGATCCTTAGGGGTTTGTTGCTATATTTATAATTTTTTATGTATGTTTGTTGCTATTAAAGGCTTGAATAGTAAAAAATTAAGTGACATCTCGAAGAGCGGCCAAAAGTTCACTTGAGCAAAATTGCCTCGTTTAGACTTGACTTTTTAACTTAAGAGTTTTGAAAGGATATTTAGATTTAAGTATTTTATTTCATTCTGTTTACAAGGATTTAATTAGTCTTATTAGAGTATTTTAAAAGTGGTTTGAGATATTTATGAATTTTTAAGACTTGGTAGTGAATTTTTAAAAAAGGGATATTTTTTTAAAATATATATAAAACATGTCATTTTCATATTTTGAGGAGAATTGTAAAGTTGTTGTTTTAAAGTAATGTTTTGGTTAAATGTTTTAAAACCTATTATAAGTATTTTCAAGTAATTTAAAAGTATATACAAATGTTGCCGAAAAGGAGTTAGAAATTCTTAGTGGCCAACTGGTTAATTGTTTAAATACTTGTTTGAAAAGTAATTAACTACGCTTAACACTAAAAGCCAATGAAGTAAGGCTTATCGTGTTGATTTCTTATTTTTTTATTGAAAACATTAATACTATATTTAACATTAAAAGCCGAGAGGTAGACTTATCTATTTGTGAGATTCAAGAATGAAATGTCGAAGTAAGGCTTGATGAAATCAATGCCCAAACTTACCTGGCTTCACTCTTGGGCGAGGAACAGTTAAATTGGAATGTCGAAAACAAGTTAAGCGTACAAATCATGATTTGTGAAAGCAATTGTTTTGACTAGATAATCGATAGTTAATTATTGAACTGGACCAAATATGAATTAAGAAATTATCGAAAGGCTTTGCGATTTCATACCAATAAGAACCCTTAAGGAGAGCATTGGTGCAAAATGTCTAGAACTTTCGCTTACTTCTAAGAGAACCGGAATTGAGCTAAACGAAAATTCATCGATTGGTTATGGAGATTTCGATAAGCGGGAAGAGTTTTCTTCTATGAGATGACTCAAAAACCCATAGTCATTTCAAAATCATATACGAGTTCTAGGTTTCGGAAGCGGTTGGGAAGTGAAATGTTATAGTATTGAACTGTCAACCCTTAGGTGAAGTCCAAGGACGAGGTCAGCATTAACATTTCAAATGATGTTATAGTGTGGGACTGTCTATATCCAAGAGAGAGGATAGTGTTAGCATTTCGTTGGAGGACTCATGCGAGGAACCCATATGGAGGTTTGAGATCTGTTCGAGATGTTCAAATACATGTAGTGATTCGTGATCTATTCGAGATGATGGAATCCATTTGGGGATTCTTGTTCTATTCAAGTGATGAAGATTCATGTGAGAGGTGACGAACGTAGTCTCGACATCGGGAAAATTATAGAAAATAGAGAAGGGGCTTGGCAGGCAGGTTTCGCAAACCTTAAGGGTATATCAACTCCATGTGTAGAGATGCTTTTCTATATGTTGGTACCATGAGTTGATATGTCTCGTATCATATGTCGAGGGATCCTTCAGTTACGTTTTGTTGAATATGCTAGTATATGATTTTTGTTTGGTGATAATAAACATATCTATATTCATTTAAATGTATTTCTTATTGTACTATTTTATTTTCACATAATTAAATAAATATTTTCTTAATAACATAAATAACACAGAATTTAAATTCAAACAGATATTTTATTCAAACAAATACTTTATTACAATTTCGAATAGTACAATTTTAACTCTCGCTATACACTTACGCTTTGTCATTCTACAATACAATTTCATTTACAACACAACTTTAATTACATTTCAGTTTACATAACGTTCCTTACTGCGTATCACTCGTTCACTCATATTTTTTCTTCTACTTTCAATTTGTATCTGGCATCTGAATTACCTCCAAAATAAACACTAATGCTGTAAAATTAAAAATGAACTATTTTTGCAGTGTAAAATAAAATGTGTATTTTAAACATTTTATTTCCTTAGTTATTTGGATTTTTCATCATCATTTTCGTTTGAATCCATTCATACACGGACAACATGTGACATGCATAGTGTATCACTGTACCTGCCACAAGGCCGTACACGTCAATATACACTTGATAAAACTGCAGGAACAGGTGAGCACAAGATCAAACCCAAGCGGAGGCTAGATTCAACTTAGGTGCAACACGAATACATCACAAAATATTCGAGTACAAGTTCTCATGAAACAAGAAGCCAAAACCAGACCATGCTAGCAAGTGCACAAATGTGTACATATGAAAACAGACTCGATAATGGAGTCTTATAACAACTTCAACCAAAAAAGTTGTAAAAACCACAAGTGAATTGATGAATACATATACAAGTGTACTACAACCAGATCAGATTCCAAAATCAAAATGACATGTGTAGTGCAAAGCAACATAATCAACTGGAAACAGTGAGGCAAAAACACAGAGCTCTGAAACAAAATCAAAGGCTACTAGATAATGGAAAAATCTCAACATACATAGATACATGAATACACATGTATACATACATATACATACAGATATAACAAACACACACACACACACACACACACACACACACACACACACATATATATATATATATATGCAGACAGTAGCTCAAAAGTAGCAACAAAAAGGCCAGTCCAGAATCAACAATGGAAGAAGTTCAATATGCAAGCAAGGTTACAACTTCAAGCAAACTACATGGTGCAACAGACCCAAACATACATATATATGCTATGCATATGAGTCAAATGGCCAAGGCCAGACACAAGAAAGAAGGTGGCAGAGAAAGGTACACAAGTGAATGGCAACCACCCAAGGGTAACATGCAACAAAAATGAAGTACACATCATACATGGATGCATAAGTGAATATATATATATATATATATATATATATATATATCTGTGTGTGTGTGTAGTGATAAACAGACTTGGAAATATGAATGCAATGACCAAAGGCAGCAGTATTCAATACAAAACTGAGGTGATCATGAAGACCAGAACAATGATAAGTCAATATGAAGACACAAATGCACAAGAACAAAGATGATTACAGTTCAAAGTTTCAAATGCAACCGACTAGTGAACATGAAAACAGGTCTGGTCAATACAAGTAACATATTTGTACATATGCATATGGTCAAATACAAGGAAATATCGAAGTCTGAAAACAATGCAAGCTAAAATCAAAGCATGTACAGAGCAGCAGCAAGCACATAGCTCCAAGTAGACCATATAATGAACACAAATGAAAGACCAAGTACAATGCAACCTAGACTTCAAACATTCAATCCAAAATGAGATAACATAATGCAACTCCAAGTTCAACAAACGCATAGCCATCACACACATATATACATACATGTATGTATATATGTGAAGAGGCCAAAATGTTTGCCATAGAAAACTGAAGTGATACCTGACTCACAACATACAAATGAAGAACGATTCTAAGTCCAGATCAAACCAAGACGGTAGACTTCATGATGCAACAACTCAGACTCGAAGAGGAACCAACATACATGTATACATATATAATTATACACATAACCAGTTGCAGTAACAAAGTCAAGGTGTGAAAGAAAGTGAAAGAACAGCAGTCAACAAAAGTCTGAAATAAAGTCGTGGTGACCAAGGTAGATTTGAACAAGTAATAATCAAAACCAGGTGATAATAAAAATCGAAAGAGCCCAGATTGTCACAATTTCAAATGGCCAATGTCAAATTCCAAAAAAGAATGGAGCAAAATCCAAAGAAAACACAAGTCGTGATAAGCAAGCAAAGAAATATATAAATTGATCCAATCTAAACAAATCACACGTATTCAAGTAAAATCGAACGGCCGAGCTAAAATATTGGATGAATTCTTAAAGATATATTTGAAAGATAATTTAGGGAATTAAACCCTATAAACACCATTAACATCATGGGAAATCATATCATCAAGTTCAAGCATATCTTCGAGAGTAACAAAGCAAAATCACATACCATTATTATTCGGTTCGAACTCGATTGAGAAGCAAACGCGAAAGAACGAAAGCAATAGAAGATTTGAGCATCATTTCCTACAAGAGTGGAGAATTCAATTTGATTAAATTCAAGGAGGCTACTTCAATTTCCAGAATCCCTATTTTCTCAAAGAGGAATGAAGAGAAATAGACAAAGCAAAAGAGAGTAGCCGACGTTCACTACAGAGAAGACAAGCCTTCCATAAATTATATTGGGTCGATCTCTTTTTCATTGGCCGATCTAATTTTTTATTTACTTGGGTTAAATATATATATAAAGGGGATTTTTTTTAGTTTTATTATGTACTTTTTTTTTTAAATTTCATAGCTTTTTATCCATGTGACTAGGGACAAACTATGGAGAGTAGTTTGAAAATTCACAACTTAATAGCTGAGTTGTGGTAGGGTTTTGAGCATAGAGTTAGGTTAATCGATAGTGGGTATTGCGAGTTTATGTGTGTATGTGTCTGACTACTTAATTTCTAGTGGAAACCTAGGAGGCAGTACGTAGGCAGGGTTTTGTCGAAGCTAGGTGAATCTGTGTTTTTCTATTTCTGCTTTTATTATTCTGCTATTATCTATGCTACAATTAGTTTATATATTTACGCATTAATTTTTACAATAGGCAGTATCACCCTATTCATCCCCCTTTATGGTGAAATCGATCCTACAAGTGGTATCAGAGCTGGGAACAAAAACCAATTTTTGTTTTTTTTGTTTTTAAAAAATTGATTTTTTAAATGGCTTCTCTTAAAATGCTTTTGTTGAGAGTCAGTCCATAGTTCGACCACCAATGTTCAATTGTAAGTATGCTTACCGGTAAAGTAGAATGAATTTAAAAAAAAAACAATTGATGCTTGGAATATTGTTGAGATGGGATATAAGACACCAACTATAGTGGTAGATAATCAGGAAATAGATAAACCGATGGATCAATGGACATATCTTGAAAATAAACTAGAAAATGCTAATGCTTAAGCTATGAATTCTATTATTTGTTCATTGGATCATAATTTAATCCTGTCCCACACTTTCTAACTGCGCACGAAATATGGCATACACTTGAAGTGATTCATGAAGGAACGTCTCAAGTCAAAGAATCTCGCCTTGCCACGCTTAATAGAGAATACGAGAACTTCACAATAGCCAAGGATGAAAATGTCAAAGAGATGTGTGGACAAATTTCCAATCTCGTATACAAATCAAAAGCTCTTGGAAAATCATACACAGGGTTGGAAATAGTTTGAAAAATTCTCAGAGTCCTTCCATAAAATTTTAAAGCCAAAGTCACTCTACTATTCAAGAATCAAAGGATTTAAAAGAGATTAAAGTCGAAGAACTTATTGGAAATCTCACCACCTATGAGCTAGGAATGAAAATCAAGGAATAGTGTGAAAGAGGTGATACTCGAAAGAAATCGATAGATCTCAAAGGAACAACTGAATATGAAGATGATGATGGTGAAGCTGAACTATCACTACTAATAAAGATATTCAAAAAATGGAACCGCAAATATGGAAATCCAGTCAAAAATCATCAACTAAAAAGCAGAGTCAACAAAGTTCTAGACAACTCAGAAAAACAAGAGATCATCTACCACAAGTGTAATAAACCGGGTCATATCAAACCCAATTGTTCTCAGAATCTACTCAGCCAAGGAAAGAAACAAAAAATGAGAAGTTTTTTAGCCATTTGGGATGAAAGTGATGAAGAAGAAAATGAAAGCACCGGCACTGAGAGTGAAAAAGAAAATCCGTATCTTCGTGGAGAAATAACTAACATTAATGATGACCAGCCAAGCGAGGTATCAAAATTTACTCATTCAAAATTACTTATATATTTTCATGAAGTAAATGGCTATTTTGAAGACTTAGGGAAAAGTACGCTAAAATTGAATCATAAAGAGATAGTTTGATAGAATTAAATAAACAGCTTGATCAATTGGTTAAAAACTATCGAACCAAGAGTCTTAAGTGTGATAATTGTCCACCATTTGAAAAAAAATTAAAAAAACGGAATTTAAAATAAAATCAATTGAAAATGAAATTCTGATTTTGAAAGAGAGTGAAAATACTATGAGAGAAAATTCTATTAAAAAGTGCACCAATTATTAAATGAAAATGAATCTCTAAAAACACAAGTACAAAATTTAGGAGAAAGATCATTAAATATGCTATTAGGGAAACAAACTATTAATACTGTTAGACAAGGACTTGGGTATAATCAATCTGAACATGTTAGAAGTGACATTAATCAAGTCAATTCCAAGTGTACAATTTGTGGAAAAATTGGACACAATCGCAATAATTGTTGGTATAGACCCAAACACGTGAAAACCATACCAATTTGGGTTCCAAAAGGCACAAATATAAAATCCCTTAACGTAAAACAAATTTGGGTGCCAAAAGGAACAAATATAGTTTTTCTAGGGTTTATACAAACATATTTTCCAAAATCTTCTATCCCTAACAATCATCGACCTATAAAAACAAATAGGTCACTAAATTCTTTTCTTGTGTAAGTATGTTGACAAGCTAAGGAACAACGACAATGGTATATGGATTCTGGCTGTTCCACGCACGTGACAGGTGACAAATCAAAGTTCCTTAGCATAGAGAAGTACAAAGGTGGCAGATTCACAATGGGTAATAATGAAAAATGTAGAATTATCGGTAAAGGTAAAGTAGGTAACAGTACATTTACCATAAATGACGTATTATATGTTGAAAATATGCACCATAATTTGATTTCAATCAGCCAGCTATATGATGAAGGAATGAATGTTATTTTCGACTCTGACTTGTGCAAAATTATTGACCAATCATCAAAATAAATATTGTTTTTAGGTAAAAGGAAAGGTAATACATAATCCCTAACTTTTGATGATCTCACTCTTTCAAAATGCGTGATAGCTAAGGATGTAGAAATAAATCTATGGCACAAACAATTAGGACATGCTAGTATGATTTTTTTGAACAAATTAAAAAGAAAAGCCTTGGTAAGAGGTTTACCATCTCATGATTTTAAAATAGAAATCTATGTAAGGCATGTACTATAGGAAAACTTAAAAAGAATCTTTTCATGCCAAGCACTTCTAGAATTCTTGAACTAGTTCATATGGATCAATTTGGACCTAATGATATTGCAAGTTTAGGTGGTAATAAATATTGTTTTGTGTTGGTTGATGATTATTCAAGATATACATGGGTATACTTCTTAGCTAAAATTAGAAACTTTCTCATACTTCACTAAACTCAAAAAATTAGTTCAAAATGAAAAAAAGAGTTTCTATCATTTCGTTAAGAAATGATCATGGTGGAGAATTTGAAAAATTTTGTGATGAAAATGGATTTAAACATTAATTCACTGTTCCACGTATTCCATAACAAAATGGGGTAGTCGAGATAAAGAATCGAACATTACAAGAGTTGGCTAGATCTATGATAAACGAGTATGAACTACCCTTGTTCTTTTGGGAAGAGGCAGTAAATACAGCATGTTATGTAATGAATAGAGTTATGATTAGACCAATTCTTAAAAAACACGCTATGAGCTATGGTTCAAAAATAACATTGCATACTTCAAAGTTTGGGTTGTCCGTGTTATCCTCAATAAAGGTGACCAATTAGGAAAATTTGAACCAAAATTTGATGTGGGCATGTTCATAGCTTACTCATCTAGAAGCAAAGCTTATAGAGTATACAACAAAAGGATAAGAACAGTCATGGAGTCAATCAATGTGAAATTTAATGAAGGTATTGATCATCAAAACAAGGAACCAATCAAAAGCAATGTTGAAGAGGAGAACCAAAAAGATGAAAATGAAAAACCAAAATAAACTACAACCACGAAAGAAGTTTAAAGAAATCTGGATCCAAGGAGATTGAAATTCAAAGCAGACCATCCTTCAGAATTAGTAATAGGAAAGCATATCACAGGTGTGCGATTTGCATCTATACAGTGCATTTATTTTAAAAATTGAACCCAAAGACGTAGATACAGCTCTTAATTTATGAAAATGGGCTTATGGCTCCGCAAGAATAGCTAAATAAATTCTAGCGAAATGATGTTTGGACTCTAGCACCTAGACCTACTGATTATCCAAACGTAGGAACAAAATGGATTTTTAAAAATAAATTTGATGAATCTGGAAATGTAACTCGGAATAAAGCTTGGTTAGTTTCTAAGGGTTATAATCAAATTGAAGGAATTGATTTTGCTTAAACTTTTGCACCAGTAGCAAGACTAGAATCCATTACAATTTCATTAGCTTTTTCTTGCTATAAAGGATTTAAACTAAGACAAATGGATATTAAAAGTGCTTTTCATAACGGAATTTTGAAAGAAGATATATTTGTTGAAAACCAGAAGGTTTTGAAAGTCATGAATACCCAAACCATGTATATAAACTTTAGAAAGCATTATATGGATTAAAAATGCCCCTAGAGATTGGTATGAATGTCTTAGCACTTATCTCCTTGAAAATGGGTTCAAAAAGGGCTGTGTGGACACCACACTATTTCTATTACATGAAATTGATGATCTTTTGATTGTTCAAATATATGTTGATGACATTATTTATGTTTCCACTAACAACTTGTTGTATGAGAAATTTGAAAAAGTCATGCAGGAGTAGTTTGAAATGATCATGGTTGGAGAGTTAAAATTCTTTATAGGATTTCATATCGAACAAAGCGATAAAGGTGCATTCATCTCTCAAACGAAATATATTTGGAACTTGTCAACAAATTTGGATTGAAAGATGCTAAACACGCAAAAATCCCCATGAGCACAACAATTAAACTTAACAGGGATGAAAAAGGTAAGGTGGTTGATCAAAAGCAATATCGAGGTATGATTGGATCACTTCTTAATCTTACTGCTTCTAGACCTGACATCACGTTTTCTGTCTGCTTATGTGCACGGTTTCAATCAAATCTAAAAGTATCTCATTTAAAGCTGTTAAAAGGATTATAAGATATCTATTGCACACCCTACGTTTTGGTCTTTGGTATCCAACTAATGATAACTTTGAATTAAAAGGATATTCAGATGCAGATTATGTTGGAAGTCTAGTTGATAGAAAAAGTACTGGTGGAACATGTTTTATGTTAGGACATTCGTTAGTCGCATGGTCAAGTAGAAAACATAATTGCATTGCATTATCCACCACTGAGGCAGAGTATATTGCACTAAGTGGTTGCTCTGCTCAAGTTCAATGGATGATACGAACTTTACAAGACTATGGTCTAAATTTTAAACATGTACCATTAATATGCGATAGAAAAAGTGCAATTGATCTCACAAATTATCCCGTACATCACTCACGGACAAAAGATAAAGATGTTAGACATCAGTTTATTAGAGATCATATTTCCAAAGAAAATATCTGCATAAATTTCATTTCAACCGATTCTCAATTGGCAGGCATTTTTACAAAACCCCTTCTAGAAAATAGTTTTTGCCAACTTTGCCTCAGTTTAGGCATTTTAGAAATTTGATTCTATATCTTTGATTTTCATCTTAAATGTCTATGTTAACTAATATGACTCTTTAGTGATTATCAAAAGATAAATAGTGACTGAAATATAAACGATGAGTGTTGATATTAATCATATATAATGGCTTGAGACGGTATATTTAGTAAATTTCTTTAAAAATTTAAACAAGATTTATAATAACTTATGTTGGTAAAAGTTCCATAATCATCTCTATTTCGATCATATTTCAAATGACCATCACCCGTCAACAATATAGTATGTCAAGATGTGGTATTTTAAACAGGAGATTATTCTTTTTTTATTTTAAACAGGAAATTATTTATATTTTATTTTATCTATTTTTTAATAAAAACATCCAAAGTATTCACTCATATTTGAAAGTCCTCACGGTTATGCATGGGTGAATTACTTGGAATATTTGTATATGTGCTTTCATGATCATTTAAAGTCCTCACGGTTATGAATGTATTGAATACACATTAAAATTGATTATCAAATAGATAAGTGGATTCTAATTCCATTTAAAAATCCTCACGGTTATCCGTGGTTAAAAGATGTTTGAAATTCATTTTTTTATAAAAATTGGGAATACTACTAATCTCATTTAAAAGTCCTAACGGTTATGCACATTTAGTAAGTATTCAAATTCCTGATATAAATATACCATAAATAGACACTACTATATGGTTTTATATGCCGACATCATCCCCATCATTCTAAAGTGCAATATGCACCTAACAGAGTATTTATGATTTTTGTTTGATTTTTTATTGAAATTTAGTATTTATACTCGGTTGGGTATTAATGTTGTATTAATTTCTATCACTTTATCTCTATTTTTCTAACATTATTACTCTTTTTCTGAGAGCAAAAGGGGGGGAGAAAAGTTAAGATTTTGGCAAATAAAGGTCAAATTTTTTATTTTTTATTTGCATATTCCCATATAGGTTCATTTGCATAATTTTATTTATTCTCGTGCGTATATAAAGGGGGAGTTTTGTTGTAGAGAGGGAGCATTCAAATAGGGGAGAAAATAGAGTTCATCAATGACCAAATACATTTAATAAATTCAAAATATTAAATATATATTTGTTATCATCAAAATGGGGAGATTGCTGAATATGCTAGTATATGATTTTTGTTTGATGATAATATATATATATATATATATATATATATATATTCATTTAAATGTATTTTTTATTGTACTATTTCATTTTCACATAATTAAATAAATATTTTCTTAATAAAATATAAAGCATAGAATTTAAATTCAAAGAGATATTTTATTCAAACAAATATTTTATTATAATTTCGAATAGTACAATTTAAACTCTCACTATACATTTACACTTTGTCGTTCTATAATACAATTTCATTTACAACACAATCTCAATTACATTTTCAATTTGCATAACTTTTCTCACTACATATCACTCGTTCACTCATACTTGTTCTTCAACTGTATTCCAATTTGTATCCAGCATCTGAATTATCTACAAAATAAACACTGACGTAGTGAAATTGAAAAAGAAATATTTTGCACAGTGAAATAAAATGTGTATTTTGAAAATGTTATTTGCCTCGGTTATTTGGGTTGCTCATCATCATTTTCATTTGAATACATTCATATATGAACAACTTGTGACATGCACAGTGTATCACTGTACATGCCATAAGGCCGTGCACACCAATATACACTTTTTAAAACTGCTGGGACAGGTGAGCACAAGGTCAAACCCGAGCCGAGGCTAAATTCAACCTAGGTGCAATAAAAATACATCACAAAATTATTGAGTACAGGTTCTCATGAAACAAGAAGCCAAAAGCAGACCATGCTAACAAGTGCACAAGTGTACACATGAGAACAGACTCGACAACGGAGTCTTGAAACAACTTCAACCAAAAAAATGTACAAACCGCTAGGGAATTGATGAATACAAACATATACTAGTGCACCACAACCAGATTAGTTTCCAAAATCAAAATGACATGCGCAGTGCAAAGCAACACGATCAATTGGAAACAGTGAGGCAAAAACACAAAGCTCTGGAAAAAAAATCAAAGGAAACTAGATCATTGAAAAGTCTCAACATACATATATACATGAATACACATGTATACATAGATACACACACACACACACACACACACATACATACATATATATACACACACAAACAGTAACTAAAAAGGAGCAACAAAAATACCAGTCCAAAATCAACAATGCAAGCAGTTCAACATGCAAGCAAGGCTACAACTTCAAGTAAACTACATGGTGAAAAAGACCCAAACATACATATATGTTCTATGCACATGAATCAAATTGCCGAGACCAGACACAAGAAAGAAGGCAGTAGAGAAAGGTACACAAGTGAATGGAAACCACCCAAGGGCAAAATGCAACAAATATGAAGTACACAGTATACATGGATGTATGTGTGAACACACACACACACACACACACACACATATATATATGTGCACACATACACATAGTTATAACCAGACCTGGCAACATGAATGCAATGACCAAAGGTAACAACATTCAATACAAAACTGGGGTGATCATGAAGACCATAACAATGATAAGTCAACATGAAGACACAAATGCACAAGAGCAAAGATGATTATAGTTCAAAGTTTCAAATGCAACAGACTAGTGAACATGAAAACAGGTCTAGCCATAACAAGTAACATAGGTATACGTATGCATATGGTCAGATACAAGGAAATGTCGAAGTCTAAAAACAATGCAAGTTTATATCGAAGCATGTACAAAGTAGCAGCAAGCACATGGCTTCAAGCAGACCACATGATGAACACAAATGCAAGACCAAGTACAATGTAGGCTAGACTTCAAACATACAACCCAAAATGAGCTAACATAATGCAACAACAAGTTCAACAAATGCATAATCATTACACATATATATACATACATATATACATACATGTATGTATATATGTGGAGAGACCAAAATGTTTGCCATAGAAAACTGAAGTGATACCAGGCTCACAACATACAAATGAAGAATGATTCCAAGTCCAAATCAAACCAAGACAATAGACTTCATGATGCAGTAACTCTGACTCCAAGAGGAACCAAACACATGTATGTATATGTATATATATATGTACACACACACACACACACACACACTTATGCACATAACTAGTTGCCGTAAAAAAGTCAAGGTGCCAAAGAATGAAAGAAAAGCAGTCAACAAATGTTTGAAATAAAGCCGTGCTGACCAAGGTAGATTTGAACAAGTCATCATCAAAACAAGGTGATAACAAAAATAGAAAGAGTCCAGATTATCACAATTTCAAATAACCGAAGTCAAATTCTATAAAAAAATGAAACAAAATCCAAAGTAAATGCAAGCCGTGATAATCAAGCAAAGAAATATATGAATTGAACCAGTCTAAACAAATCACACGTATTCAAGTAAAATCGAAAGGCCGAGCTAAAATATCAGACGAATTCAAAAACATATATTCGAACGATAATTTAGGGAATTAACACTATAAATACCATTAACATCATTGACAATCACATCATCAAGTTCAAGCATATCAATGATAGTAATAAAGCAAAATTGTGTACGATTATTATTTGATTTGAACTCGATCAAGAACCAAGCGCAAAAAACGAAAGCAACAAAAGATTGAATCATCATTTACTACAAGCGTGGAGCATTCAATTAGATAAAATTGATGCGATTACTTCAATTTCCAAAAGCCCTGATTTCTCAAAGAGGAACAAGGAGAAGCAGACATTGCAAAGCAAAAGAGAGTGGCCGACTTTGACTACAGAGAAGACAAGCCTTGCATAAATTATATTGGGCCGATCTCTTTTTCTTTGGGCCGATCTATTTTTTTTATTTATTTGGGTTAAATATATATTTATAAAGGGGTTTTGTTTTGTTTTTTAGTTTATTTTGTTATTTTTTTCTTTTTAAATTTTGTAACTTTCTAATCGTGTGACTAGGGACAAACTACGAGGTGTAGTTTGAGAATTCGCAACTCAATAGCTGAGTTGTGGTAGGGTTTTGAGCATAGAGTTGGGTTAGCTGATAGCAGGTGTTGCGAGTTTACGTGTGTAAGCATCTGACTACCTAATTTCTAGTAGAAACCTTGGGTGTAGCACGTAGACAGGGTTTTGCCGAAGTTGGATAAATCTGCGTTGTTCTATTTCTGCTTTTATTATTCTGCTATTATCCGTGCGACAATCATTTTATATATTTCTGCATTAATTTTTATAATTGTTAGTATCACCCTATTCACCTCCCCTTAGGGTGAAATCGATCCTACACGTTTACCTTAGAGTATATCCTATTTAGAGATATACGTTGCTCTTAAGGTAGTTTTTGTTACTTGTCATGGAGTTTGGATGTGATCGGGCCGAGGAAATCTCCGTGGAAAACTCATTATGCGAATGCACCTTAACGGTGGTGGTTGTATACCTATTATTGTTGTAGTGTTCGAGGGTAAAAAAGTACCTGGATGTATTAGTGTTGACATTCGAGGGTCGAAAAGTCGGGTCATTACGCATTCATTTGGAAATTTCCAAATTAAAGCTCATTGGGTAAGGTTTGAACATGAAATTAATATTAATGTATTTGTTTGCGCCAAAATTGGTCACAAACACCCAATAGTCGATGATTCACAATCACAGATTTCAGATGAATAATATGCAGAGAATAAAATATGAAGAATACTTAGAAAATTCAAAAGAAAGCAGTAAACAACACAGAATTTATAGTAGTTCGGCGATCTAGCCTACGTCCACTCTGAAGTTGATGATTTTATTGATATTCACTTGGTGATTTCAATCGATTACAGCAGATTACAGTGAATTATAGCTCTAAAATTCGAGTACAACAGTGGTGTTGAAGTGCTGGGTAGAATCCGGCAGAGCTTAGACGTTCAAGAGACGAAAAGATCCCTTTTTTGTTGGCTTTGGGGCTCTATTTATAGGCGTAGGAGGCTGATATCTCGCTCAAACTTCGGGAGACTTCTTCTGGCATGTGAGGGGCCTACGCGATCAATACCAAAAAGCTTCAACTCGATCTGTGATCGATACGAACCAGTTTCGTATCAATTAAGATTTGGTCCAATGGAGTCGAAACATGGCATGAACCTTCCTTGGCTTGTACGTAAGCTCCCGTGAAAATTTCATAGCATCGGACTTGTGGATCTCGAGTTATGATCGATACGAAATGGATTTTTTCGTTCGATCGTTCGCTTCGAATCGATGTTTGCACGTGCCTTCGTGACGACGTGGCGTGCACTCCCGGATCGATCCACCATTCACTCCGAGTCGACTGCGTCTTCGCTTAAACTTCGCCTCGCTCGTATCGATGTCGTTGTCCTGTTCGAATCGATCAACATCATGTTCTTCGCATCGATCTGTAGTGTTCTTTGTTCAAATTGATGGAGATGGTTTAATTCGTATCGATGGAGGTGGCTCTATTCGCATCGATGAAAGTGGTCTTTAGTCGTATCGATCAAAGTTGCTTTCACTCGATTGATACGAACGGGCAATACCGTTATAGATACGAACAGTGCTAGCTCAATGGATATGAAGCAGTGATGGTTTTGTGGATACGCACTAGGATCAACTGATGGATGTGAATATCATTAGCCTGATCGATACGAACAAGAGAGACTGATCGATGCGCAATGGACTATGACCGATCGATACGAAGCGCACTTATCAGCTGATGGTTACGAAGATGAACGGTGCGAAATGATGGATACGAATGGATGGATTCAAACAGTGGCATGACGATGGATACGAATCTGATCAATTCGAAGTATTGCTCCCTGATGGATACGAAAATGAGGTTATTCCCTCCAACTTGCATCAATCATAACTCGAGCATACGAACTCGGATTGACTTGAAATTTGGAATGCTGGCTTTCATGGCTTCGCTTGTCGTGTCTTGTCAATTGTAACCTGATTCGGACTCGGTCAAAATTCATCGATATCCATAGCAAACCTGCATACAACCCATCTTCGTAACGAATTGTCATTGTTTTCCAGTTGACCTTTTAGTATCGTGGCCTTTCTAACACTTTCCCCCCCCCTCCCAAAATATGCCTTACGATGGGAAGGTTTATTTTGTAATGCCATAAGCCAGATGTTCATATCCTGTAGATGACCTGCGAAGAAATAGATAGTCTTATCTGACCAGGAATGACGATCGTTCGGGATCGTATGTCATACGAGGTGTTATGTGACCTTTCACGGTCAAATGCCGTTCGCGGCGAATGGTGACCGTTCGTGGTAGGGGTGCCGTTCGAGGCGAATTGTGACCGTTCGCGATCGGGTGCCGTTCGAGGCGAATTGTGACCGTTCGAGGTCGGGTGCCGTTCGAGGCAAATTGTGACCGTTCGAGGTCGCGTGCCGTTCGAGGCAAATTGTGACCGTTCGAGGTCGCGTGCCGTTCGAGGCGAATTATGACTATTGGGGGTCGAGTGCCGTTCGAGGTGAGTGAGTGTGCCCGGGGGGACTTTGTATTATCGATACCAGATTTCACGTTCGAGTGAGTTTCTGGATCGTTAGTTAGGGCGGTTTTCGCCATCTCGGAGCATGCCTAAGGACCGTTTGCGACCCGTACATGTGTAAGTAGCTTATCCGTTTTAGAATTATCAAAACCAAATATCCATTCAACTATTGAGTTTTCAAACAGAAATGTCTGATAAAATCAAATCCAAACATGAGAAGCAAAAAAAAAACGAAAGCAAAATGGTGACGTCAATGTGCAAACACCTACATCGATGTAGTTTATAGTTGTATCAAAGCATGCCTGAGGATCGTTCGCGGTCCTGTACACGTGTAAATAACTTAATCGCGTCGACGTGGAGTTGCTACTCGTTCCTCGTTATCTCAATCAATTGATAATAAGCTGACGTCTCGATCCTGAGCCATCTTCATTTGGTGCAGGCGGTGGCCGTTCTAGTTCCACTATCGTGGCCCTTTTTCTCACATACAACGATAGCAAACCATTCCGGATATGCCCCTCAACTTCATCTTTCAAGTGTCTACGGTCGTTTGTGCTGTGACCCTTCAACTCATGGAGTGAGCAATACTTGTCTGACCATCTCTCGTTGCTAGTTGGATTTCCCCTCGTCGGCTTTCGATAAGGAACCTGTCCCTTGGTTTCCTGGTAGATTGGCTCCAAAGTCTCGTTCAGCTCCGTATATGAGGTGAATCTTGGTTCCTTTCATGGTCGTTTTGATCTATTATCGTTATCCTCGGCCTTTCATTTCCCTTTGCTAGTTCTGCACCTTTTTCAGGAGGATTTCCACCTTTGACTGCATAAATGTCAATTCTTTCTCCTTCCTCTCTTTCAGCGTTTTCATCCTCCAACCGTAAAAATCCTTCAGCCTCATGATAAAATTCCCCTAGATCCATAGGGGGGTCTCTTGTTAGTGAATTCTTGAATTCTGTGCCGTTAGCTATACCCGATACAGCTGCCATCAAGACCATAGATGGATCCGGTCGATCCACCGATGCTGCAGCTGTATTGAATCGCGTCAAAAAGCTTCTCAAAGATTCCCCAACCCTTTATCTTAGTGCTTCCAAACCCATCACATTCTTGGGTCTCGAAATGCGTACCCTGAGTTGCCTCATAAAAATTTCAGTCAAATCATTCCATGTTTTGATAGATCCACTCTCCAGTTGCCTAAACAACAACGCTGCAAAATCTGCCAGGTACAATGGGAAGCACCGTGCCATAACCTCCTCTGATGCCCCCAACAATTCCATATGCCTCGTATACTTTGTCAGATGAACCATAGGGTACGTCCTCCCATTATACTTATCCAATGATAGTAGCTTAAAATCTGGTGGGTTCCTAGCTCGCCTGATTGCTGGGGTAAAAGGACTCCTATTCAGATCCTTCAAGTCTTTGTTTACCAATCCTTCCCTCATAGCTCGTCCAACCATCTCCGCCAATCTGTCGTTGTCCCCGAGTTATAGTCTTCGCCCATTGCCTTCGACCTGCCCCTCGAGTTAATGAGGGAATCCTGGAATCTGTTCTCCTAGCTGAGCATCCGTTCCTCTGCCAATGCCATTCTGTTCGAATTCGCTTGGTGTTCTTCTTGGTGTTGGGTCAACATGCTCTAAGTGAGTGCCCCCTAGCTCTGGCGCTGATCGAGATGGTCCTGCTCCGTTCTGAATTCTTGTTGCTCCTTGATTATGTGCTCCAAGTTGCCCAACCTGTCGAAACAAATTTTGGATCATTTCTTCTTGTCTTTTCATCATTGTCTCCATCTCATCCCTGGTGATGAAGATCGATGTCTGGTTCGCTTCTGAGGAAGCCTCTTGACTCCCTTCATGTTGACTTCTCTCTGGTCTCTGCCTTCTACTTGACTGCCTTGTCATAGCTTTTTAGACTAGAACTCTTAAACCTTCAAATTCAACTTCCAAGCAATAGAATCCCTAAGTTTTGCACTCTAAATGAAAGAACCAAAATGTTTGTGCCAAAAATGGTCACAAACACCTAATAATCGACGTTCACAATCACAGATCTCAGATGAATAATATGCAGGGGAAAAAAAATGAAGAATGCTCAAAAAATTCAAAAGAAAGCAGTAAACAACACAGAATTTATAGTGGTTCGGCGATCTGGCCTACGTCCACTCTGAAGTTGATGATTTTATTGATATTCACTTGGTGATTTCAATCGGTTACAACAGATTACAATGAATTATAGCTTTGAAATTCGACTACAACAGTGGCGGTGAAGTGCTAGGTAGAATCCGGTAGAGTCTGGACGTTCAAGAGTCGAAAAGATCCCTTTTCTATTGGCTCTAGGGCTCTATTTATAGGCGTAGGTGGCTGATATCTTGCTCAAACTTCGGGAGACTTCTTCTGGCATGTGAGGGGGCCCACATGATCGATCCTACAAAGCTTTGACTCAATTTATGATCGATATGAACCCGTTTCGTATTGATTAAGATTTGGTCTAATGGAGTCGAAACTTGGCATGAACCTTCCTTGGCTTGTACGTAAGCTCCTATGAAAATTTCATAGCATTTGGACATGTGGATCTCGAGTTATGATCAATAGGAAATGGATTTTTTTGTTCAGCCATTCACTTCGAATCGATCTCTTCGAATCGATGTTTGCATGTGCCTTCGTGACGACGTGGCGTACACTCCCAGATCGATCCGTCTTTCACTTCGAGTTGGCAATGTCTTTGCTTAAACTTTGCCTCGCTCGTACTGATGTTGTTATCCTGTTCGAATCGATCAACATTATGTTCTTCACATCGATTTGTAGTGTGCTTTGTTCAAATCAATGAAGATGGTTTAACTCGTATCGATGGAGGTGGCTCTATTCGCATCGATGAAAGTGATCTTTATTCGTATCGATCAAAGTTGCTTCTACTCAACCGATACGAACGGGCAATACCGTGATGGATACAAACAATGTTTGCTCAATGGATACGAAGTAGTGATGGCTTGGTGGATACGAACTAGGATCAACTGATGGAAGCGAATATCAGAAGCTTGATCGATACAAACAAGAGAGACTGATCGATGCTAAATGGACTATGACCAATTGATACGAAGCGCACTTATCAGCTTATGGTTACGAAGACGAACAGTGCGAAATGATGGATACAAATGGATGGATTCGAACAGTGGCATAACGATGGATACAAATCTGATCGATTTGATGTATTGCTCGTCGATGGATACGAAAATGAGGTTATTCCCTCCAATTTGCATCGATCATAACTCGAGCACACGACTCGGATTGGCTTGAAATTTGGAATGCTGGCTTTCATGGCTTTGCTTGTTGTGTCTTGTCAATTGTAACCTGATTCGGACTCGGACAAAATCCACTGATATCCATAGCGAACCTGCATACAACCCATCTTCGTGATGAATTGTCTTTGTTTTCCAGTTGACCTTTTGGTATCGTGGCCTTGCTAAAAGGCGGGATAATAATATTATACTCGATATTACTTATTATCGAGCAATACTTAAAAAGGAGTTCATTGTTTCTATAAATAATTCTCAACTATTTTGTAAATACTTGAGAACGCTCTAAACTACAATATAATGATCTTAATTTGGATTTCATACTCATTCAATGTATCCTGTACATGCGCATAGTGTGCTATAGTGGATTATATAGCATACATGATAATTCATATTTCCAATGCTTAAGAAATCCATCTCATATGCTTCACACTATACACTTTAATATGGTGTTGATGTAAATCATATGGCACTATCCCGTTTTATATTGATCATAAAAGATATCATTTTTAAATCCAATATAATGAATTAAACAACCAAATAAAAATGACTTTAATACGAGCATAATCGTCAACAATCATTAGTGTATAGTTTACTCATAGTTTTGAAATATCTAAGTACCTTATAATGTTATTTATTATGGATACACCTTCCTCTACATTTTGATAGAAAATCAAAAAATATGATATTTCTATCAAAATACTGTTCAACTTCGAAGCTTATCGAACGATACTTTCATATCAGTTCTTAGATCATATCTTAAAGCCCACAAAATCAATATCGCTTCACTGACTTCGATATACTTTGCTTGTTATGTGCAAATAGTCTATTCAAACCATTATTCGGACTTTTTTTCTATTTTAAAACATGTAAAACACAAAGTCTTACCAGGTGATAATTTTGTGAGTAGAATCTGAATTAACTTGAGCACGTTGAATCATGAACTTGTTATACTAATTTCAATAATTGAAATTTACGATGCTATTCTTATCGACGTTGCTCACTATATTGCAACTGCATTAGTCTTTCTCTTGAAGACATGTTTATAGTCGATGGATCAAATCCTTTGGATACGGCCATCCAAATCATATATTGATAATTTACTTGGAATTCATTTCAGATTTATGCATCATACCATATGGAAAAATCAATACACTAAATGTTTATATTAACAAGTGAGAAATATCTATTCTTGACATTGACAAGAAACTCATAGTTTCACTTTAATGTATGAGAATACTTGTTAGACATTTTAATGCATTATGTTCTTTTAAGTTCGGTTAATTTCATTTCATCCATCATAATCAATTTTAACTTTGTATCGTATCCTAGTCCATTTTACTATCGATTTTATCTTTGGACCATGTCCAAATCTATTTTACTACAAATAATTTCTATATAAATACCTTTATCACAAAGTTAGTGTTTACTGAAATAATAGTTGTTTCTCAGTGCAGCAGAATAGGTATTCATAAACATTTATTCATAAACATTTTATGAATTTCCATATATATATATGTATGTATGTATGTATGTATGTATGTATGTATGTATGTATGTATGTATGTATGTATGCATGTATGTATGTATGTATGTATGTATGTATGTATGATTTTGTTTTAGTTTACGAAACTTATGTTAAAAAATAAATTGGTCAATTTTGATCGATCCCAAACTCCTTTGGCTGGTCCACACATGATTCCTCATAAACAATTATTAAGTGCAGTCTTTCGACTCGCAAAACCTATTAACTCCTTAACCTAGGACAAGTTGGGGTATCTTATAAATCCTTGTCTTGTATGTTTTTATAAACTATTCTTTAGATGAAATTAATTTTAGCCTTATGAAATAGTCCTAAGTATATGACCTTTTGAACGAAGTGAACTCAACTTTACTCCTTATCAATTGTGCTTTGTTCAACAAAGTCTGATTACTCCTTATCAATACACCAATATGTATCATAGGGAGGAGTGACTTGTAAGATTGATCTTTATTCATTTTAGATATATTGGGAACTCTTTCCAATATGATTACATGTTTGATCAAATAGCATCATTTTATTTTCTTTTTAATGTTATGTTATTTACTTTCATTTTATATTTGATGAGCTGACTATATAGGCATACTACATACATATCTACACACATGATCATGTCTATGATAATTCATCGTTAAATTTAAGAGTAAGAGGAACCATTTTTATATCATTTGACTTATAATTACACATATCAATATGTATCGATCCAAAGAATTCACCAACTCTTATGCGCTCCAACTGAATGGGTGCTTTCCTTTTACCATTTAGAATATAATTCACCAATATCATATAACTCATATTATGTGATTAAAGAACTATTTCCCAAAACTATGGCTTAGACCATAATTTCAAAATAATTATAAATTTTCAGATACTTCTATCTTCTCTAATGCATCATTTAGTTATAAAAACAAATATCATTTTTATAATTTTATCATAACAAATATTCATAATATTTATTTTGAAATAAAACTATGGATTTTTTAGTCAATACAAAAAATAGTTATTATTTCATAAATAATATTTGGTATATTTATGAAAATAATATTTCATAACTTGATAAATCCACTAAGAATTATTACGTGGTATGCTTCCTTTATTTTCGCCATTACTATAATGACTTATGAATATGAAACTCAGTTTAATCACTTATTAAAAAAAATTGTTTCACACATTGTAACTAATTTACAATTGAGTTTCAGATCAAATATCTTATACTCTAAGAAATAAATCCAATATTCCTTATTCCTTGTTAAGTATCTATTATTTTTTATATAATTCTTAGTTCTGATATCTCTTCATGAAGCCGAAGTAACTATTCACTCTCTTCATCCAAACCACGCCATTTTACACACACCATCATACATTCGATTTCCTTTCCAACTAGCTGAAACATCCAAAAGGAAACCCTTGCAACAAGATGGTAACAAACTCTTGATGAAAATCTTCTCGATCGTCTTTAATATTTAAAGATATCGAATAGGTTGCACGTTACATAAACTGATCAAACTAACCTTTCGGTTGTCGTATTCTTTAATCCATCTTGTAGCTCTTAGTCTAGTGTTACATTTAACACAACAAGATCCTTATTATAATTAACCATATTGAATACATAATCTAGCATAATGGTTTACTTTGTCATATTGAATGAACTAGTCTCATCGAGATTTCGTATGTTATGAGTTTCTACCGTTCACCAGATAACATTTGTATGCAACTGAATATGGATCAAATATACATATACTTATATAGATTTTAGAGTTCGAAACTCATAGAAGACAATACATAATTTAAGGAAAATAAATATGTAAGTGGCTTAGTTTTGAACAAATTTAGTGGTTGTATAGTTAGGCTCTTGCATGGGTCTTCGATTGACAACAAGCAAAATTTATTGGTAAGTATATTTTATAGTTCTATTTTCAATCTTAATTCCGTTCAGTTGTATATTTTAATTGATAAACATTTTTATCGATTATATCAATTGTACAAATTTATTAATGTAAATTAGTTTAATTTTTACATAGTAGACATTCTTATATTATTAGTAAGATCATATATATATATATATATATATATATATATATATATATTTCAATTTACTAATAAGCTCCCCTTAGACTTCTATGTGTCTCAAACATCAACATGTTTCGACTTCTCTAGTGGGTTTTAGGACACATAAGCCTTGGGATTCCAACCTTGAGGAAACTCAACAAGCCATAGGCATACATGAAATAGATAATGCTTTATCAGTTGTATCACATATAACCCCTAATCTTATGGTCTTTATCGTAATTTCATATTTACCATGAAGGATGCTCAATAAATACAGAGAGATTATTCGCTTATACCTATCATTTTGTGATGGCATGAGTATAATGCACATACCTTGAGGAAAGCTCAATAAATATGTGCATCTATCTTACCTCTTCTAGTCTATATACTAATAATACTTCAAATATTATTCCTAGCATGAGAAACGCTCAACAACTAAGCAGTATGCAAGTATCCTGTTAATATATAAATGTAGAGAACAACTTTTATATTAAAAATTTATAATCTTTAATTATTTAGTTGAGTGATATCGACTTATGGAGTAATGTATTTCATATGAAATACCATTATGATAAAACTGTCGAGCAGATCTGAAATCATGGTATATGTACTATATGTATGCATTTATTCCTCAAATCTATTTTGGGTTTCTTATTGTTCCATTTTTTATTACGCATTCATATTATATAAATTTAAAATTTCTGTAACATTTAACTATTTAATTGACTTATATAACAATCTTATATATAATCTTACATTAATTTTATTTATTAAATATTAATTAATTTATAATTTAGGTATTTTTATTTTTATTCATTTTAAACATTTTAAATTGAATATGCACACTATAGCATTTATATTTATATGCATATATCTTATTTATATGTATTTATTATTAATAAATTAAAATCTAATTAACTAACTTAATTTAAAAAATTAATTAATTATAATTAATTTTCAAATGTTTGCACGTAAATATATATTACCTTAATATTTGAAGATAATGTTACATGTATCGGTATAACTATTATTTAATTTAATTAGTTAGATTTTAATTATTTAGTTAAATATCAAATTAATTACTAATAACTTTCAAAAATAGTTATTTTATATTCAAATCGGATTTGAAAATTATTTTGTAATATTTATAAGATTATGACTTATTTTGAATTTAACCTTTCAATTTTAAAATATTATTTTCAATTTCTAAACATATTTAAATATTGTCCGAAAGCTCAGAATCAATTTAGGCCCTTTCATTAGAGATAACCTTTCAGGTTACCATATCATTTTTGGTCAGGCCAATAGCTAGGTAGAGCAAAGTACTTGATTATCCCAACCCAACCGTAGACATTACTTTTATAGTCACCCTACTAAATGTGTAAGCTTTAATAAATTTGCTTTAATACTGCTAATTTAGACTACATATGTTATTGAGCTCCAATACCATTATTGGAACCGGGCCAGCATGCAAACTGCATATGCCATTGGGGTTTGATACCATTGTTGGAACTGGACCAGCACATAGTGGGTTAAATGAATGAATATCAAAAATAATTAAAATTTTAGATTTTGTTAGGCCTATGAAATCTAAATTTATTTAGGTTTAATTTAAATATTTTTTAAATATTTTTAATCTAATTAATCAATATAAAGTTTGACTTGTTTATATGTGTCATATTAATGCATACATGTATATCAAATACACAAACGTGCGTACACGCGCGTGCACACACACACACATGGAAGTGCACGTGCAACATATAACGTGCAAATGGCTTAACATGCCTGTATATAAATGTAGGGATTTACACTACAACGGACATATTAGCTACCTTATATACATGTTTGCTGTCTAAATTACGTTAATATTAATTTAATATAAAATATAACTTTATATATGCACATATTTAAGAAAAAATTATTTTGAATTAGATCTTGATACGGTATAATACCTCATATAAAATTCAAATTCAATTTTAAAATTTTAAAATTTGATTTATACACACACATACACATACACACACACACACACACACACATATATATATATATATATATCAACATGTATTAATAACAATTTTTTGCTTGAAATGACATAAAACTGTGTATGTATGTATATTAAAATTTCATAAATTTTTGATTTATGGAGATATATAAATAATATTATATATTTAACATAAAATTATATATATACACATATATTCAACTTAAATGATTTTGAAATAATCATTTTTTTCAATTTAATCGATGCGGATTAAAAGTTGAAATTTTTTTTCCAAACTTTTATTTGGTTTTACAAAATGACTTTTTATATCACAAGTTCCGAATAGTGTTTATTTTAAAAATATACATATGTAGCCTTTTGACACAAATTTTTGTAGATAGTTATTGATAGAGAATATCCTATAGCCCATGGATATACTTTGATCTTTGAGTTGATGAGAGAATGCTTTCAAATCAGTGAGCAGATTGTAGAGAATGAATGTAATAAAGTAGGGGCTGAATTTTGAATAAATTTGGAGAGCACATAAAGTGGATTTTGTGAAATATACAATGTCAAATTTGGAGTAAGAAGAATATAGAGAGTCATTAAGATTCATTTTTCAGTCCCCTTTATACAATGTTTGAAGAGATAAGTCTATTTGCGAAGAGTTGTAGTCAAAAATCACATATATTCGAAATTTGAAAGGCACCTCTTCAACGGTATATATGTCGACATACATATTTAGGGCATATCGACATACTTATGTTTATTTTTAAAAATAATAATACATTTAAAGTTTTTATAAAATTATAATTATTTATAAAATCATTTTAACATAGTTTTTAAACACTTTAATATATAAAACTCTTATAAAATATTCATAGAAATATATTTTAAAAATTAAAAAAAATTGGTAAGAGAGTATTCAAAGAAATGGAAGTTGATATTCAAGGACTTTAACAAATTAATCTAATATCTATTAACTATAAACCATAGTCCTGAACTCTTCATTTCTTTGTCCTTAAACTCATAGGTCGTCAAACATCTTGATCATCTCTAAATCCTCATCTCTAATCTTTTTACTAATCAGTCTTCAGATTATCTTGTAGTTGTATAAACTTGTGTAATATACAACAAAATATTCTATACAACTTGGGAAAACATTAGTACCTATATTTATATGATTGTTGTCATCAAAATCAATATTTACGTATTAACAATCACTCCCTTTTTTATGATGACAACCATGTATATATATTTATTGTAAAATATAATGTAACTCCTCCTAAATTAGTTAAGTCCCCCTATTTTGAATAACTCCCTCTTAGCATATGCATATTTAAATTTTATATTTTTCTCCCCTTTTGTCGTCAACAAAAATGGGTAAAGAAATAAACTCCCTCTAAATGTGACATATATATTAAATACTATGAAATGTGATAAGATTTTTTATGGAATCAAAATCAATATTAAATGGTCTTCATGTTTCGCTTTCGTTTTAGAATTCAAGCATTCTAGGGTGTTGCTTTGAACTTCTTTGGTGAAACTAGAAATCAAACATTAAAGTGAATATAAATTATTTTTCTTATTCTTTGATCATTTGCATTTGACTCAACTCCAAGTGTCATTGATTGCAAAGAATGAAGCAAAAAGAACTCTTTAATGATTGAGGAGTTTTTTTATATTGTGTCTAAGTTTTTGTTTTGAAAAATTTATGTTTGAATTCACTTTTATGAAAAGAGACGTGTAAAGAGGAATAAGATAAGATGATTGATTTCTAAGTTTTTCTATAAGTAATATGGTTTTATAGCAGTGAAAAGTCAGATAAATAACTAATCCCTCCAAATGACAACTAATTTATTTGAATTTCAAATTCTAGAAAAACTAGATTATGTCTATAGGTAACCTATGTCGACATACATGTAGTAATTTTCATGTTTATTGTTTTTTTAATTTTTGTTTATATTTTATATTATTTCGTTAACGATTCCAAAAAAAGAACATATCTAATAATAGAAATGAAGTCACTAGGATAATTTCATTAATAAATTAGAGAGATATATCTCTACTACTAATAAAGAAAATTCATTCCATTAATTTACTTGGTGTAGTTTTGAAATACCTATAATACCCTTCGTCCTTCTTTCAATTTACATCCAAATTCCCTTCTCCGTTTTTTGTTTTTCATTTCACGTCCAGAAACACTTTGTCTTTTTCCCCTCTACATCCACTATTCATTAACATCTATCTACTTATTTTTCTTAATATCAACTGACAACAATCATTTTTATCATTGATTCGTTCTAACGTCTCCTTATTTTACTTTTACATCCAGTCTTCATTAATGATTAAGTGGTCGGATCTATTGATTCGATCGACGGAATATTTTCGCCACATTCGATCCACCGCT
This sequence comes from Allium cepa, assembly GCA_030765085.1. Lineage (NCBI taxonomy): Eukaryota > Viridiplantae > Streptophyta > Magnoliopsida > Asparagales > Amaryllidaceae > Allium > Allium cepa. Next base: position 541,514,433 of record CM060939.1, read on the forward strand.
TGACGATCCATCCGGCATTCTAGATCTAGGATATTCAGATCTACCACCTCAACCTTCTTTCATCAACCATATTCATCAATGACTTTGTCTCCAACTCACCCCCATGTTTACTAATTGTCACCCTACAGATTTTTCATCAATGTCAGTTAATTGTCCATTGATGTTCAACTAACTATTACTGTACACTTCTCTTCTGCTCCTTCTTTTACTTTTATTTATTATATTCATATATTTTATATTTAATAGAGCATTAATTTGGTGTATTTTTAGATCGTACTATGCAGAATTTTTTGTTTAATTGATTACTGGCGAGTTTTGCATATAATGTAACGGTATTAGTTTTAATTTTATCTATCCGGTTATTGCTTTATGATTTTACTATATATGTATAATAGAAAATAGAACTGTGATATAGTTCTGATAGTAATACTTTATCAAAATTTAAAATAGATAAAGAACTATTTTAGAATAAATATATTCATTAGTTTATTTTTATTCGACTATATATGAAAGAATGATATGAGATATCTACTTATATTTGTATTTCTTAACCCATAGATTTATGCCGGTGTATGAATTGTCAACGTGTGTTTTGCTATGATAGCACTCTTCGATTTAGTTATAACACTAAATATGTAACGATTTCTCTTTGAAAAACTCCAGCCCGCCTACCCCATACAGTCAAACCAGCCTTCTTCATTTAGAGATAAACTTTGGCAAACTCGAATGCATGCGTAATTTTTTCCAAACTCAAAGCAAGTTCCTTTGGTAGAAAAAAGAGTAAGGATTGACAAATCTGTTTGGCTTTATGGATTGAATTATTTTTCATAGACTTTGTATGACTTTATTTTATTCATTTTTTTTGTATTTTTTTATTCTGTAGTTGGAGAACTTTCCTGCTATGGTTGCTAGGATTTATTCATATGATCGTAACACAGGTGACTACACAGTTCCAAAATTTGCTTTCAATTGGCATAATTCAACTAAATATATTGATTTTGCTTCATTTTTTGGCAGTGGATTTTAATTTTGTTTTGATATGGTTACTGAGTTTGAAATGATCTGCTTAATTCAACTGAATATATGTTTTTTTAGATATCAGATAAGTTTCATTTTATTTCTTAATTTGGAAGAACATCCATGGTTGTTGAATTAGAGAAGATAAGGGGATCTGGTATCCCATATCTGTTGGCTTTCATTTGAGATGATGAATTGTGAAATTATTAGCAGAATTAGTTGTTTTAATCATCACAGTTGAGCAAGTTCTAGACTATGCATTAAGATATAGAATTGTTAGCCGTGCTATAAGAAAACTATCCAATTCTACTGACAATGCAAATAGTTAGGGGTAAATCATTTTTGAAGTACATTGCCAAAAAACTTCATGTACAAATTTATAAATTTTGAGTGCCTTGATAAACTGAAATGCATGCTTAAAGATATGATCAAGGTGGGCATTTGATTCTTCTTATTTATTACTATATAATTGCTTAGATATTTAAATATGATTTTTCTACTATTTAATTGTTTAAATATAATTACGGTTGCATTATCTCTGGTTGTGGTTACTCTATTTTTCATTTCTTGCATTACGCATGTGCTTTATGCAAGTAATTATTAGAAAACTTAAGTTAGTAATATGGTTTTATATATATTGACATTTAAAATAAAATATATTTATTGTAGTTTTACATATTATAAATAATCATTATCAGCAACCTCCTATCATTGGGGCCACTTGGCATGGCCATGTCGTTTATATTATCATATATACGCATCATCAGCCATGTCCTAAGAGAGGAATGTTTATTTATGATTCATAAGAAGGAGAGAAAATAGAATTTATTATACATCAATTATAAAAGTATGTAAATATATACCCGTGGATATACATACACAAACGCGCGTGCGTATGTATGTATATGTATATAAGTATATATGTGCATGCGTGTATACATAAAGGAGTTAGTAAGGCCGTGTTAATATTTATATGTGTGGTTTATCTGTTCTTATTTAATGATGGTAATTTTTTCTTTTGTTTTTCACGATTGTCTCGGATTATATGGGCTAGGCTTCCTAAATATGGTTTTGGATGTGAAATGCAAACTGTTGTACAAAAATTGAGATAGGTAAAATACATATTCAAATATTACATTGAATGGGAAATGTTTACGACTGCATTGTAATTGAAATATATATTATGTACTATAAACTAAGATGCACAACATACATGTAATTGATGTACAAGCTTACAACCTATGTGCTTGATCATCCAACAACGATCTTAGATTATAAAGTTACCATGAGTATTTTTCTATAAGTTTAGGTTTGCAAGAGGGTATGCAGTAGACTCTCAGCCAGATATGAGCATTGGAAACATTATTGTCAAGTATAATTTCAGGGGTTTTGCACAAGGATGCGAAGTTAATAGATAGAAGTTTAAATGATTCAAAACCAGCTGGATCAGGAGCTGGTGTTAATGGTAGGAGTGCAGAAAGAGAAGCATGCACTGACAAAGTGATTGAACCTCCAACAAAGCAAGTGGAATTTCGGTTCCAGAACCGAAGAGCAGGTTAACATTTTTTCAACTTAAAGTATGAAGATAATTGCATGATGGTTAAATTTTAGAAAATAATACTAGAAATATGATATTTCAAAATGAAGCTAAAACAGACAGAAATAGAATTGGAACTGTTGAGAAGACGCTTCAATAACCTGAGTGAAGAAAACCGTTGAATGCAGAAAGAATTGAAGAGTCGTGGGCTTTAAAACTATCATCACAACTCTACATGAACATGACACCACCAACTATACTGGCAATGTGTCCTTTATGCAAAAGGGTAACCTCATCTGAGATACTAGGTCTTGAAATGATGATATTATGATTTTAGTCTGCATTGTTTATATATTCATAGGAAGTTAGTTTTATTTATAGCGCCTTTGTATGCATATATATGTACTTTATACAAAGGGTTCGAGTTCAACTTATTTTTTGCAATCATACATACATAGTCTCCTTTAGTTTGTAATTTCCTCGTATTTATCACTTCTCTGTCGATAATGCATTTTATTATAAAATCCTTCCAAAATGAACAGGAAGATTGCCTGCCAAAAATTCTATACCAATAGGAAGATGGGAGGCCAAAATAAACATGTACCAAGGGATCATGTAGATCAATAATTTTCTTCCTTCTAGACTACCGTCTACAATGCAAATCCAACACCGATTATGTTTCTATTTTTTACCATTGAGATGCACATCATGTCATATAAAAATCAAGTAATATGAGTTCATCTTTGTAACGAGATAGCTCAACGTGTGCCTTTAGGTAGGGGTGTCAAATGGGTTGGTTTAGGACAAGTTTTAAGAAAATATATCAACAAGCATATTCCACGAGCAATGGTGTCATGTCCAGCGAAAAGCAAACCTAGCAGAAATCTCAAATTTTGTCTTTTGAATAATCGTTATATTTCAATAAAATGCCAAGAAACTCATCGTTGTGCTTAGCACTTTCATGTCTCGTTTTTCCCTTCCTTGCTTTGATCTCTTTCTTGAACGTAGAGATAATATACTTCATTGCCTATTCAAAAAGAAGATACAGTTGAAGTAGTAAGGGTAGCAATGTTCTTAATAGAATTATTTATGAAATAATTTAAGAGCTTAAACAATTAATCGCTCATGTATGCAGATATTTTTTACTTACAGCCCACGCTAACTAAAAGAGCATATGCATGTAAAAGTACATATATAATTTCCATTTCCAGTAATATAGAATAAACTTAAACAAAAGAAATGAATGATAAAACTATAAATGCTTTTAAGTTATTGGTCTTATGAATGTTTTTCTGCTGTCTCGGTTTTCTCGATCATTGCTTCAGGTTCAGTTTATGCCGACAATGGTATTATCAAATCTACTACCACATGTGCAACAATAAATGCATGCACATTGTGATTAACTGCTGGCCCATCTGGACGTACATATACACTTGTCAACATAATAAAAATAACATAAGTATACTAGAAAGCATAAAGATAGCTATCTAGAATGATGATGATAAGGAAGAAGAATTTCCACCAAAGTTTCTCATTATCTTCCCAAAATATTTGTCGACTTTGTTCAAGAGGCTAGTGAGCTTCTTACTAAAAAAAGTACTTAAGCTTCTTTTGATTATTATGAAGCTTCTATTGATTCCTAAGTATCTCATTGTCTGAATAGCAAGACGGTTTTTTCATAGCTTTCAAGAGATGTATCCATGTCCTTCTCCTCCTTTTCTCTTTCTTCCTCCTCTTCTTTTCCATATCATCACTTTCTTCTTCTTAAAGAATATCTTGATCTTCTTCTCTTATTATCTTTCTTCTTTTTTGATAAGGGATTAATGGGATTCAAATTCAAGAGGGAAGTGAATGGGAGGGAGGTTTGTTTGTCGAAAATCTTATAAGAAAAAATGTTCTCACCTCTTAAATCAATACGAAAATAGTTGAAAATTATTTGATGTACACACCATAATGAAGTGTGTTTTCATGACTAGAAATTTTCTTTTGAACAATATCATCGAGAATCACTTGGGTCTAATTTATATCATATTTTTCGAAAATAGCAATAGGAGCTTTGAAAACTTATTAAGTGGGGTTATTGTATTACCCCGTCTTAGGTGTAATACTTTTTTGTAAAATAAGACTCATTAATCTTGATTTTGGTCTAAGTTTTTACCTTTAAAACAATATTCTTTATTATTTTAAAACAAATCATGCATAACTTCTCTATTTCCATAATTAATATCAAAAGTGGAGAGGTCATTCCCGTTATATTTATAACCAAGAATTTCACAATCTAAAAAAATAGTGGTATCTTTTACACTGCCCTATATTTGACCTTCTTATCCTCGATAAAACTTCCAATTAAATTAGCATAAAACATTTTAACCAAATTGGGATAGTAATCAAAATCATTTCATGATAAATTAGTTAATCAAAAATACCATTTTCTAAAGCAAGATCTTATAAAGCATAAGAATAAAATTCATTAAAATAGAAAATCTTCCTAAAAAGACTTTGCCATAAGTATGTGTTGAAGATAAGGTAAGAAGGAGTGAATAAATATAATTTGAACCGTCGGGTAACAGGTAAAAGGTGTCTTTTCAAATTTTGAAATTAATGCCAAAAAGAGGGAATTTCAGGGTTTAAATTTTGAAAAGATTCCTCAAATTCTGCCATATATGTCAACATATATGTCGACATATATACCAAAGTTTTCAAATTTTTAAAATTAAAGAAAATATGTATAGTATATATATACATACTTATCATATTATATATATATATTTGTTTATATTCATATATTCTTTTTATTATTATATATATTTCAATATTAGATAATTGTTAAAAATAAAAGATGAAATGTAAAAGTTCTAATTTTGCCATTTCAATTGTTTGATTTGATTAATCTTCCGTCATCATGAAACACATGTTGATATTTTCAGTGTCTAGTTCATCATAAGTGGATGTTGTACCAGAATCATCCAAAATTACGTTGCAAACCCTTTTTCACTTTTGAAAGAATCGTTGTTTGGGAATTCTTTGTTTTCTTCTGATGCATACATTCTCCTTGTAGATCGCCAGATTTACCGTAATCGTAACACTTAAAAACATTTCCATTTCCATAAAAAAAATTAGTTTTATAAAGCTTGTTCATCTTTCTATATTTCAATTTTTTTTCAAATTTGAAGTCATAAAAGCGATTTTGTCATCATTATCATCGTCGTGTAAATCTTGATCATCAGTTGTTGCATTGAATGCAACTGATTTTTCTCGAGCACCTTACTTTCCTTTCTACCCTGCAACTATGCTTCATAGGACATTAGACTACCAATTAATTCTTCAACTTTTAATATGCTAATATCATTGGCTTTCACTATTGCTAATGTCTTTTGATCCCATTCATAAGTGAGTGAATATAAGAATTTTCTAACTAGATCCTCTTTTAAGAAATTTTTACGTAATGATACTGCTAAATGAATTTTATCTTGAAATCTAGAATACATATCAGAAATAGACTCATTTGGTTCCATTTTAAAAAGCTAATACTAATTGGTTAGCATAGAAGTCTTAGTTTATTTTATTTTACTAGTTCCTATATTTGCGACTTGCAAATTTCTCTAAATTTCATGGGAAGACTTATAAATAGGAACTTGATTAAATTCATTTTTATCTAGGGAGAAAAATAAAATATTAATGGCTCTAGAGTCATTGATTGCCTATATCTCTTGGTCTGTGTCAGTTATGAATATTCAGTTTGGGGTTCGACGTATTCACTTTAATGTAATGATCCAAATATCAAAACCATTAGATTGCAAATAAATTTCCACCATACATGACCAGTAAGCATAATCAGTACCATTAAATAGTGGTGGTCTAACAGGTTATTGTCCTTCTACAAAATTGTTAAAAAGTGTACTACTAATATTGCTAGTTATTTAAAACTTTTCAAAAATCAAATAACTTGTTATTGAAAACCTAAGGCTTTGGTGCCAAATGTGGGAAATGGGGTAGTATAATATGAACGGGCCTTAAGGGTATCTTAACATAAGAAGGGGTTGAATAGTTATGTATAACATATATAGACCTTTTCTAAATTGTTTAAAAATTTAAATTCAAATACAGATAATCCACAAATATATATAATAGGTTGTCATACATACATACATACATACATACATATATATGTGTGTGTGTGTGTGTGTGTGTGTGTAATAAAGTAAAAGTAAGAGAGTTGACACGAGGGGTTATATACTGGTTCGAAATTAACCAATCCTATTGTCAAGTCTTGTACAGTGTATATACAGATTTCCTTTTAAATGCCTATTTTAATCAGGTAGCAAGCAAACAGAATACAACCTTAATTTCAAGGCAACAAGATACACACTCCTAACTTTTTGAGCTTGGGGTAGACTCCCTTGACTTAACTGAGCAACAAGTTCACCCACTTGATTTAAATGGGCAATATATACACCCAATTATTTTGAATGGGCAAAAAGCACACCCACACAAATAGTTGTTGAAAGTTGTTGATTCCAAATACAAATAGTTGTACTTTAGATACAGAGTATCCTATAGCCCTTTTATAGCACTTTGATCTTTGAACTAATAAGAGAATGCTATCAAATCAATGAGTAGATTGTAGAGAATGAATGTAGCAAAGTAGAGACCAAATTTTGAATGAATTTGGTGAGTATAAAGAGTGGATTTTGTGAAATATATTATGAGAATTTGGAGTAAGAAGATTGTAGATAAAGTTGTTATTAAAATTCGTTTTCCAATCCTCCTTATATAGTGTTTGAAGGGACATGTTTATTCGTGAAGAGATGTAGTCAAAAATCACACTATTCAAAATTCAAAAGGCGCATCTTCAATGGTACATATGTCGACATACATAGGTAGGGTATGTTAACATATCCTTGTTTACTTTAAAAACAATTACACATTTAAAGTTTTTATAACATTATAATATTTTGTTAAATCATTTAAACATAGTTTTCAAATACTTTAATACACAAAACTCTTATAAAATATTTGTAGAAATATATTTTGAAAATAAAATAAATATTTTGATAGGAGTGTATTCAAAAATTAGAAAGTAGTTGTTCAAGGATTTCAACAAATTAATCTAATGTCTGTTAACTATAAACTATAGTCTTGAACTCTTCATGTTTTTGTCTTTAACGTAAGCCTTCAATTATCTTTATCATCTTTGAAATTTGATACCTAATCCTTTTACTGTTTACTCTTTAGATTATCTTGTGCTTGTATAAACTTGTGTAATATCCTATAAAATATTCTATAAATCTAGGGAAAACATTAATACCTATATTTATATGGTTGTTGTCTTTGAAATCAACATTTGTGGTATTGAAAATATTAATATTATACTTCGATCATAGTATATTGTGTGTGTATATATATCAAAATTTATATATAAAAAATCTATTAAATAAATTTATTAATATATATATCATGAAACTAATAATTATTTAAAATTCAAATTTTAAATTAAAATGTTTTAATGTTGATTTTACTTTTTACTTTTTTTTTTTAAAATGGCCGAAAGTAGAGATATTCACGTATAATTTTTTTATTGAAACATACATACATAGGTAGATTTGACAGCAAGCAAATATATAAATTCATGATATAATTATAATCTACACAAATACAATGGAATAAATAAATATATAAATGAATAGATATAAATTAGATGTTACCAAAACTATGGCTTTTATGTAACAACTCGAATGTTGAATCCAAAAAGCTTCTTGAATCAGATTCAATCTCTTCAGAAAGCTACTAACCGAAGAGATCAACAGATCATGAATTTGATATAATTTTATTTGATTATAGATTTGAAATGAAGAGGGGTAGAGGAAAACTATTTTTGGCTAAAATTTGGGAAGATGGAGGCTATATAGTAATCCTTAATGTGAGGGAGGTGTTGAGCTTATATAGGAAAAGAAATGGAGAGAGAAGAGGAGAACTGTATCTCACTTTTTCAACTTCTATTTAAACTAATTCAAACTCATATTTTCAAACAAAATATCACACCCCTTCCCCTCCTATCAAGGACGACCAAAGAAGTAGGCTAATGGGACTATGTACATTTCCAAATCTCACAAGTATTTGCATATTTTTAAATCTAATTTAAATATACATCAATATCGTACATCTATAAGTACATATATAACTTTTATATAATCACTATATTAATTAATTATTCAAACAAATCTAATCAATCTTACAATTAATATTTCATAATTATTAATTAATATAATTAATTTTTAGTACATATAATTTAATTTTATCAGGCTTTATTCAGAGTATTCAACATTGCGGTTTTGCGACATACAGATGTAAAGTCAATTAGCGATTAATATTGAGCAATTTGAATGAAAATGTTCGTACCTCATCTTGGCTAGTGGTTTCATAGCTTGGTCGAATTTATCGTTTATAAAATTTTGACTAAATCTAATTTTAATGTTTCAAGCGATCACCGATGATGATGATTATTTACAGCAATGCTCTTTATCAAAACTATACCATATTAGGACTTATGGAATTTGGTATTGTAACATTCCTAAAAATTTACCAAGTTAATTTGGCAATTAAATTAATTTTTGAAGATAAATTGCTAATTTATTTATGAATTAATTAGATAATTTGTAGAATAAATAAAATTTTTACATTATAAAGTAGAATTGGTTTAATTTTAGGGATAAGTATTTTATGAACAAATACTGAATTTAAAAATAAGATGTATTAAAAAAAGTAGAATTTAAAAGCTTTAAAAAGTTAATGGTAGATTGTTTTCTAAAATATTAAATATATTTGGGAAATGTATTAACTTTCAAAGAATTAATGTACTAATTTTCAAAATATTATTTTTAATTTAAATTTTCTTATATAAATAAAAGTGATTAATTGTTAATATGTAACCAAATTTTTTTAAAATCATTCTTTTCTTTTTAAAAGGTGTACAAAAATAAATGATAAAAAATGCACGAATGAAAGATGTATAAAATATATGTATATAAATATGTGAGCTAAATTAAAGATTTAAACAAATTTATAAAAATAATTTAAACTAAGGAGTTAAATATGATTTGTATATATACATTAAACATTAAAAATAGGATTCATAAATCAATAAAAAAAAAGATTCGTACAATGACCTGAACTTAAAATTTAAAACAAGAATGAATGTAAGACAATTACCTTTTAAAATTTAATGAATGCATTGTAAGTAAAATTGAAATAATAAATAAATTTATAAAAGTTTTATAAATTAAGAAATGTACATGCGTATGATTTATTTGTTGAGTATACAAGTTATGATAATCCATTTCTCTTTAAAAAGTAGTAAAAGTAAAATAAATATAAATGTATGTAAATAATTTGTAAATAAATTAATAAAAAGGGTTAAAACATAAAGTATGTTTTCATAAATTAAAATAAAGTAAGAATTAAAAACAAAGTTGCAAATAAATTTTAAACAAGGGTTTAAGACAAGGTTTTGAAACTAATTTAAACTAAGGGGTTTCAACATAAAAATACAAGTTTGGACAAATGTTAAACATGCAATAAGGAAGTAGACAAGTGGCAGTCAGTTTTCATTTTCAAAAAATTTCCCAATTCTAAGAAAAACTGTTCAATTATTTTCAGTGCAAAACATTTCAAACCCTTCACCTCCCAAATTCCTTCATGTCTAAAACCAGGCTACCCATTTCATACCACTTTCCTCTAACTCTTCTCATCTTCGTTCAAAAAGAAATCTCGAATAAAAACCAAAGCCAGTAAAAAAGAAAACTGAAAAACAAATCTGGAAAGAAATCAAAACCAGGAAGAGAATGCAACTCAGATTCAAAGGAAATTCAAGTAAACAAAACAAAGTCTTTACAAGTTCAACTTGGAAATCAAGCTTGAAGTTTGAATCAGTAGGATAGTTCAAACAAATGGATTCAGCAATTCAAAGCAAACAATCAACCTGAAACAATCTGCAGAATTGAGCAAACTCACAAGTAAAAAAAGAATTAAATTTAAATTTTGAAGCAATTAAGACATAATTAACTCTAGTATTCTTGACCTGAGGGAAATATGATCAAAAACAAAGATAAAAAGGGCAGAGTAGTTGAAAAGAATTGCTTGTTCCAGATTCACAAACAAAACAATTTCCAGGAAATATCTCTGTTCCTCCCCAATCCATGTGAGAAAAACCCTTGATCTTGTTTTTTTCTCTGATGTGTGGTTAATATATGAATCTGTTATTGAAATTTTGCTTGGTTGTTAAACTTATCTGTATACTTATATGCATATGTATGATTGTGGGGTGCATGTCCGGTTCCCGACATACATTCTATTTCAAACACTTACAGTGTTTAAATTCCGGTAAAAATTCGAATTCTTCTGCTCCAAATCATGTTAGAGTTTAGGATCTGAAGAAAACATATGCATTCAATCAAGAACCAATTTCTAAAAATTATCTTTGAGATAAATTTAACATAGTTTAACCTAGAAAAGAATTACAGTGAAATTCAAATTATATCAAAAATCTCGACTTGAAAAATTCATGATTTCAAGTATATAAATTGGTTTGTTATCAAAATCTATGAATTTTAAAATTAAAATCATGATTTTTAAGCTCGAATTTCAAGCGCAATTGCATGATGAACGGAAAAGGTATTTCGGTCAATTTCCGGTGAACCACGTCGAACTGGGCGATGAGATTTAAGGTGAAGGAAGCTGAAACGAGAGGGATCATGGGAAAAACGTAAGAGAATTTTTTTATTCGGTATGGTTGCGGTTATCAACTGATTTAAAGTTTAAGCGCTATATTGGTTCGATCATAATCACGAGTCAAATGCGTCGCCAATGGAGGTTTTGGGAAATCGCGATGGGGGGAGGTGGATCGTCGAAGTGTGGCGAAGCTTCGACCAGGCTTGCGTCGATTCTGGGGTCGTGGTTGGCGAATACGAGTGGTTTACAAGTGATGGGCTTTGTTACAGTGTGAGTCGAAGTGCTAAATTTCGAGCGACGGTGAAATTAGTGGACCTGGGTGGTCAAAAGGATGGGACAGGTCATAGATGACCTGAGTGCGACAACGGCGATGGTCCGAGGAGCGGCAAGCATTTGTACACGTGCACGTGGGGGAGGTGCGTTTCCGTTGTGTTCGAAAATTGGGGAAGACGAAGTTTGTTCGGGGACGAACTCGAAGCGTTTCACGTAATAACTCGAAGCAGAGGGTAGTGAAGGGGGGACTCGAAGTAGAGCTCGAGTAAAATAAAGAATGCCTCGAGTAGAACAAGGGAATTGCTGGGTAGAACGGTTTTCGGGTTATCTGTTGTAATACCAAACAACTTTGAACTTTAAAGAAAAAAATTCAAGTTTTTCAAAAATAAATTTTTGTTTAAAATCAATTTCCTGTTAGATTAGAAATTATCTAAGTTTTAAAAACTTGTTAAGAAGGTTTAAATTAAATTGTTTTAATTAACTAAGTTTTGAAATGATTAAAGGTATACATAAACTTTTATTTTGAAAGTTTGACTCAATAATATTAAGGATATGTTAAAGAATGTTGTAACGATTAATTAATTTTTAAAAGTTTAAGTTAAATTTACTTGTTAAATGAAATTAGTTACTTAAATTTAATGAATTAATAAAAGTGATTAAGATAAATTAAATAATTCATTTAAGTTTGATTAATCAAGAAATAATTAAAGGATAACTAATCGATTAATTAAATCAAGGTAATTAATTACTTAATCAAAAGTAATTAAGTAATGATTTAAGTCAAGCAATCAAGTGATGATGATTAATTGTTGATTAAGAACAATCATTTATTAATGAAGAATAATTAATTAAAATGAGGATCAATTATAGGGTTAAATAATTAATAAAATCTATTAAGGATTAATGAAGCAGTTAATTAGAGATAATTAATTAAAAGATAATTAAATAATTTTAGGTTAATTATTTAATATAAAGAGTTAATTATCAATGATTAAAGATTGATTAATTTGTTAACCAAATTTGATTTAAACTAATTAATAATGGATTTATTAATTAAGGTTGATTAAATAGTTAAAGAATTAATTAATTGATTGATTGAGGTTAATTAATAAATAATTAAAGGATAATTAATTAACATAAACTGTAACTAATTAATGTGAATCAACCAAAATTAATGATTAATCTGGTTCTAATTAATCAAACGAACAATTAACCTTATTATGGATGATTGTCTTCTATTGAATGTTGTGAATTGTTTTGTCATCTCTGCAATGTGATGCTTTATGATTTGAATTGTTTTAATTCAAGCTGTGATGAATGTAGTTTATTTATTTATAATGCTTCATATTTTCTATCTGTGATCCTATGCATATAGATAAGCGTTATATGATATACCGCTTATCGATATTGATACGATTGAATCTGTGATGATTGATATTGTTGCACCATTGTGTAAAACCCCTGGACCACACTTATACACACACTGATATGGATTGCACGTGGAAATGGGTTAAGTCACAGATTTTGAAATAGTTTTAAAGATTGAATTTTTGAATCAAAAAAATAGTTTTGTTAATTAGATTTGAAAACTTTTGAAAATGAGTTTCAAAAAAAAGAAATTTTGAATAACTTAATAAAGTTTTGAAATTTTAATAATTTGATTTAAATTTGAATTCAATATTTGAAATTGAATTCTATGATTTGGAAATTATGGGTTAAAAAGATTAAACAATTTATAAAGGTGTTATATGAGTTTTCAATCATTTTAAATTTTTTGTTTTGGGGATTTAAATTTAAACCCAAGTTTTTGCTTAAATGGCTTTAACTTATGTAAATGTAATTAGTTTTTCCCAAACGAAAATTATTTGTTTCAAATAATAATAGCTTCCATAAAAAGAAAGGATTTCCAAATTTGTATCGAAAGATTTCAAGTTTGAAATGAAATTGTAAATAGTTGGAAAGAACTACGAATTAACCTCTGTGAAAGATTATTGAACCTTGATTTTTAGAAATCTAAGAGGATTTGAAATGGTATATCTTTCATATACAAGATTTGGATTGAAATGGTTTGAAAGTTATGAATTTAATCTTTAAGTTAAAGATTGGGTAAGTCAATCCAATTTGAAATGAAGTGAAATTGTTTTGAAAAGCCGTGGATGAACCTTTGTGGAAAATTGATAAACCTTGTGAAATAAATCTTTTCGTTTAAAAGATTTAAAATGTAATTTGTTTAAACGATTTGAAGACCGATGGTAAAGACCGGTTATTTTCGAGAACGAAAGGATAACCCGTCGATTGTCTCTGCACTGCGTCGCACCGGTATAGAGATTTCCTAAGTGATGGGGTCCGATCTAGATTGTGAATACCTGGATTTACAAGGGCTTCTTTGGAAGTTCCTTCGTTTCTGTTCGAACCCGGAACAGACTTGCATGGTTGTGTGTCTGACACTACACTTTGAGATATAAAGCCTATTTCTTTCAAATACATATCTGTTGGTGGCGGAGAATTTATTCTCTTAGCTTAACATCCTTCTCTGAGACGTACGAGCTTAGAGGTTATGTAGTTGAAGCTTATCAACAATAGACTCCCAATTTGGTAGTGTGGCATGCTAAGTGCTGCTGTATGTTGATGATCATTTGTTGATCATTTGTGATCAAAGCATGGCTTTATGAAAAAGCGTAGCTTTTTGTACGAGACTTCATTGAGCCTCACAACCCGGTAATGGTCGAAACAGGAAAGATGTAGCAAGGTTTCAGGGGTAGGTCCCCTAGGGTATGGCCTTTCCTTCGGGAAAAGAGTAGTATCATGGTATAGAGCCCCGATTCTTACTCATGTGGACACTGTAGTATATTTATTACTATGTGATGTTGTTGGAGGGCCCTCGAATAAAGGTCCCAAAGGACCAGGGGTGGCATATCTTCGGTTTTATTCCTAGGCAGGGAGAAAGCCGGCCTTGTGTTGGCAGAGAGCCGGGTAGGTTCTCAAGACGTCCCGCCAGAGGCATTCCCATGTGGCAATAGGAAGTTCCTTAGCCTGACCATTTGTTGGAAATCCATTCATCCAATACGCGCCTTATACAATTTTAGTTGTATTACCTGCCATCTACTTACGGTGGTCCCCACTGTTTGGATGGTAGCTATAGTAGGCATAGTTGGGAATGTCTATGCTGGCTAGGATTAATATTAAACTTTCGAAATGTTTTCCACTGTGCACTAATAATAATATCAAAATGCTTTCGCGTATCAAGCATTTTTGACTATCATAAGGAGAAATCTCATCCAATTCTGCGTTTGCATGGTGTGTGTGGCAGAAGGCCTTATGGTAGTTTCATTTTCCAAAAAGCATTGCGGATTTGAACTTTAAAAGCTTTTGTTGTTTGTTTTTAAAGATAAAACTGTTTTCATTTTCTCACACCAGTCCCACGACTGACCTGGAGTTTATTGTTCCTTCCTAAACTCTAGGTGCCCACTATTTTCCACACGGACAGTCTAGAGTTGGGTTTTCCAAATAATCTATAGTAGGAATTAATTCGTTAGCCTTCGAAGCTCTTTGGATTTATGGGTCGCATTTGCTACACTTCAGCATCGATGCCTGCACTTGCTTATCTATGTGCAACTTGATGAGGGTTCGAGCTTGCTTTGGATTGAAGACGGAGTTTTTGGAGTTTGGCATTGAAGACATTATCTTTCCGCTGCTATTTCTTGTATCTCTTATAGTGTTGATATCTATTGTACCATTCTATTGTATTCTGTTGTATCAGATATTGTATCTGTTGGATATTAATGTTGTATATCAAATGTATTATTTCATTTCTACCGCTGTGTTGTACTTATTGTGTTATAAGCTCTGGCGAAACAGGTTCAATGTTTGGATCCACGGCATTTGAATACGAGTGTCATATTCGGTGCCGATTTTCGAAGGTCGAGTCAGGATCGTTACAGTGGTATCAGAGCTGAAGGTTAAAACTTTAGCTCAGGAGTATAACTCATTAAGTAACTCATTAGAGATAGGGTGAATCATATCCTAGAATGAGTAATCCCTAAGATATTCGTCTGAATGCCTTAGTAAATTCTCTTACTATTCACTGATAGTAAGTATGAGTGCGAGAAGAGAACGAGATAGGGGACAGGGAAATACCATTAAATGGTCAATGCCCTGCAACAACGGAAATAACTTTCTTTATCAATCTCCTTTGATTCGATTCCAATTTCTTTGATTGCTTCATGGCAGCTCGAAGAAGAAGCTTCGATGTGGTGGTGGCCCTACGAATCGTCTAGATACGTCTCTATTTTGTATTCTCTTCGTTAAATTTCTATCATCTTTTCGTTTTCAGCCTTAGCAAAAATTTAAAATTTAAACTGAAATAAATTGGTTAACTAAAATATAAAGTTAAATAAATTGTATCGATAAAACAATTTCGATTAAACCAAAATTTGAAAATTCTATTGTAATTTCTTGTGTATATCAAAGTCCGTAGCGGGACAAGTTATATATATTTTGGGGTGTTCCGACTTAAGTTTGGAATCCATATCTGATGTTGGAGAGTGTGGAAGATTAAATCCATTTATCTATCGTTTGGGTCTCGATATATTCTACGAGTGGTTAGTTATTCCTTCAAACTAACCAGTGCCCTAGCATATTTCGTAGATCTGGTGACCCGAGTATCTTGTATTGTACTAAATGAATTTGTTCTCATATCTATTAGTGATATTCGGATTTGGTAAGCCAAATACAGAATAGATGATTGGCCTGATTTGCGAGTCGATTCTCTATCTTTGTGTATCTATCCATTCTTTGTTGTCTCCCTGGTAAATTTCGGGGGTGAAATTTTTCAACGGGGGAATCTGTAACATTCCTGAAAATTTACCAAGTTAATGTGGCAATTGAATTAATTTTTGAACATAAATTGCTAATTTATTTATTAATGAATTAGATAATTTCTAGAATAAATAAAAATTTTAGATTATAAAGTAGAATTGGTTTAAAATTTAGGGATAAGTACTTTATAAACAAAACTGAATTTACAAATAAGATGTATTAAAAAAAGAAGAATTTAAAAGCTTTAAAAAGTTAATGGTAGTTTGATTTCTACAATATTAAATATATTTGGGAAATGTATTAACTTTCAAAGAATCGATGTACTAATTTTCAAAATATTATTTTTAAGTTAAATTTTCTTATATAAATAAAAGTGATTAATTGTTAATATGTAACCAAAATTTGTTAAAATCATTCTTTTCTTTTTAAAAGTTGTACAAAAATAAATGACAAAAAATGCATGAATGAAAGATCTATAAAATATACGTATATAAATATGTGAGCTAAATTAAAGATTTAAAAATAATTTATAAAAATAATTTAAACTAAGGAGTTAAATATGATTTTTGTGTGTATATATATATATATATATTAAACATTAAAAATAGGATTCATAAATCAATAAAAAAAATAAGATTTGTACAATGACTTGAATTTAAAATTTAAAACAAGAACGAATGTAAGACATTTACCATTTGACATTTAATGAATTTATTGTAAGTAAAATTGATTTAATAAATAAATTTATAAAAGTTTTATAAACTATGAAATGCACATGTGTATGATTTATTTGTTGAGTGTACAAGTTATCATAATCCATTTCTATTTAAAAAGTTGTAAAAGTAAAATAAATATAAATGTATGTAAATAATTTGTAAATAAATTAATAAAAATGATTAAAACACAAAGTATGTTTTCAAAAATTAAAATAAGGTAAGAATTAAAAACAAAGATGCAAATAAATTTTAGACAAGGGTTTAAAACAACGTTTTCAAACTAATTTAAATTAAAGGGTTTCAACATAAAAATATAAGTTTGGACAAATTTTAAACATGCAATAAGGAAGTAGAAAAGTGGCACGCTGTTTTCATTTTCAAAAAATTTCCCAAATCTGAGAAAAACTGTTCAATTATTTCCAGTCCCAAACATTTCAAACCCTTTACCTCCAAAATTCCTTCATGTCTAAAACCAGGCTACCCATTTCAAACCTCTTTCCTCTAACTCTTCTCATCTTCATTCAAAAAGAAATCTCGAATAAAAACCAAAGCTAGTAAAAAAGAAAATTAAAAAACAAATCTGGAAAGAAATCAAAACCAGGAAGAGAATGCAACTCAGATTCAAAGGAAATTCAAGTAAACAAAACAAAGTCTTTACAAGTTCAACTTGGAAATCAAGCTTGAAGTTTGAATCAGTAGGATAGTTCAAACATATGGATTCAACAATTTAAAGCAAACAATCAACCTGAAACAATCTGCAGAACAACTCAGGTAAAAAATTGAGCAAACTCACAAGTAAAAAAAGAATTAAATTTAAATTTTGAAGCAATTAAGACATAATTCACCCTAGTATTCTTGACCTGAGGGAAATATGATCCAAAACAAAGATAAATAGGGCAGAGCAGTTGAAACGAATTGCTTGTTCCAGATTCCCAAACAAAACAATTTCCATGAAAATATCTCTGTTCTTCCCCAATCCAGGTGAGCAAAACCCTTAATCCTGTTTTTTCTCTGATGTGTGGTTAATATCTGAATCTGTTATTCAAATGTTGCTTGGTTGTTAAACTTATCCGTACACTTATATGCATATGCACGATTGTGGGGGTGCATGTCTAGTTCCAGATATACATTCTGTTTCAAACACTAGCAAGGTTTAAATTCCTGTAAAAATTTGAATTCTTCTGCTCCAAATCATGTTAGAGTTTAGGATCTGAATAAAACATGTGCATTCAATCAAGAACCAATTTCTAAAAATTATCTTTGAGATAAATTTAACATAGTTTAACCTCGAAAAGAATTACAGTGAAATTCAAACTATATCAAAAATCTCGACTTGAAAAATTCGAGATTTCAAGTATATAAATTGGTCTGTTATCAAAATCGAAAAATTTAAAATTAAAATCATGATTTTTAAGCTCGAATTTCAAACGAAATTGTAAGATGAACAGAAAAGGTATTTCGGTCAATTTCCGATGAACCACGTCGAACTGGGCGATGAGATTTAGGGTGAAGGAAGCTGACACGTGAGGGATCATGGAACAATGCAAGAGAATTTTTTTATTCGGTATGGTTGGGGTCATGAACTGATTTAGGGTTTAAGTGCTACATTGGGTCGACGAAAATCGCGAGTCAAATGCATCGCCAATGGAGGTTTTTGGGAAATCGCGATGGGGGGAGGTGGATCATCGAAGTGTGGCGAAGCTTCGGCCAGGCTCGCGTCAGTTCTGGGGTCGTGGTTGGCTAATACGAGTGGTTTATAGGTGATGGGCTTTGTTACAGTGTGAGTCGAAGTGCTAAATTTCGAGCGACGGTGAAATTAGTGGACCTGGGTGGTCAGAAGGATGGGATAGGTCATCGATGACCTGAGTGCGACAACGGCGATGGTCGGAGGAGCGGCAAGCATTTGGACACGTGCACGTGGGGGAGGTGCGTTTCCGTTGTGTTCGAAAATTGGGGAAGACGAAGTTTGTTCGGGGACGAACTCGAAGCGTTTCACGTAATAACTCGAAGCAGAGGGTAGCGAAGGGGGAACTCGAAGTAGAGCTCGAGTAAAATAAAGAATGGCTCGAGGAGAACAGGGGAATTGCTGGATAGAATGAGTTTTGGGTTATCTGTTGTAATACCAAACAGCTTTGAACTTTAAAGAAAAAAAATCAAGTTTTTTAAAAATAAATTTTTGTTTAAAATCAATTTCCTATTAGATTAGAAGTTATCTAAGTTTTAAAAACTTGTTAAGAAGGTTTAAATTAAATTGTTTTAATTAACTAAGTTTTAAAATGATTAAAGATATACATAAACTTTTATTTTGAAAGTTTAACTCAATAATATTAAGGATTTGTTGAAGAATGTTGTAATGATTAATTTACTTTTAAAAGTTTAAGTTAAATTTATTTGTTAAACGAAATTAAGTACTTAAAGTTAATGAATTAATAAAAGTGATTAAGATAAATTAAATAATAGATTTAAGTTTGATTAATCAAGAAATAATTAAAAGATAACTAATCAGTTAAGATTAATTAAATCAAGGTAATTAATTACTTAATCAAAAGTAATTAACTAATGATTTAAGTTAAGTAATCAAGTGATGAAGATTAATTGTTGATTAAGAATAATCATTTACTAATTAAGATTAATTAATTAAAATGAGGATCAATTATAGGGTTAATTAATTAATAAAATCTATTAAGGATTAATGAAGCAATTAATTAAATATAATTAATTAAAAGTTAATTAAATAATTTTAGGTTAATTATTTAAAATAAAGAGTTAATTATATAATGATTAAAGATCGATTAATTTGTTAATCAAATTTTATTTAAACTAATTTATAAATGATTTATTAATTAAGGTTGATTAATTAATAGTTCAAGAATTAATTAATTAATTAATTGAGGTTAATTAATAAATAATTAAAGGATAATTAATTAACATAGTGTAACGACCCGTAAATTTTCGATAATTAAAATAGCTAATTTAAAAGATATTGTGATTTAATGTTAGAAAAATTTTTGTAATTCGTTTGGAATAATAATAACTGGAATGAATTGCAACAATAATTATCCAAGTAATGAAAAATAAAAGTTACTTAGTGAATGCCTTTGCAATCAAAGGTTGAATAGGATAATAAATGTTGAATTCAATGGGTATAATAGAGTAATTGATTGATAAGAAAAATCTATTTAAAATCAAATATTGAATATTGAACAGGTAAACTGTTTAAATTAAATATTTAAAACTTATTGAATAATTGAATAACTGTAAAATGAAAATAGTGTTCTAAATTGTGAATTGGTTTTAAAAGTTGAATCTTATAAGTTCAATTTCAATATTTCAAAAGATAATGAATTATTGGATAATCGAAATTGTTTAAGTTAAATATTTGGAAATTATTGATTAATTTAATAATGGGAATTGAATAACTGTATAATGGAAATAGTTGTTCTATAATTTTAATTCGTTTCAAAAGTTAAATTTTTAAGTTCATTTTGAATATTTCAAAAGATGGTGATTTAAGAATAATCAAATTTGTTAAATTTAATATTACAAATGTTTGAATAATTAAATTCCGAATTTGATATGATTAATTTGATATTGAAATTTAATATATTAAAATAGAGTGAATAATTGAAATTTGATTTAATATGATTCAAATTGGTTTCCAAAGTGAATGTAAGTTATATCGGGATTATAATGGAGTTAATAAGATTTTAAAATTGGAATTTATTGGATAATTGAATAACGGGTTTAATATGATTAAAAATGATTTGTAAAATTTTATTTTATCATATTGGAGTTATAGTGATGTTATAGAACTTTTAAAACTGAATTTAAAATTTATTTGTGAAAATTGAATATTTTAATATTTAATTATCGACTGAAAAATAGCCAATTTTTGAATAGTCTCAGAATTGGACGAAACTAATTCCATTAGTTCCGTAATAATTTGTTATTATCGGATTTCAATTTTCTTAGAAATCGGGGTTTTCGTTTGACCGTGGCAGCTCGAAACGCATCGAAATTGTATTAATATTAATTTGACGAGTTAAAATACTCATTTTTCAAACAGTCTCGGATCTTGACGAAACCAGTTTCATCGGATCCGTAATTTGATATTATTGTAAAATTTCAAATTTCGTGTCAATCGGATTTACCGTTTGTCCAGGGCGAGCCAAAACGCATAGAAATTCGTTTAATCGGTTTAATTTAAATTTGATCGTTTATTTCCGTAACTTACACATAAGACCGAATTAGCTCCCGAAACACGTTCCATTGTGTTCGAAACGCGGGGTAAACCTTAGAAACGCTAACCGGCACGCTTCGTTTGGAGTTCGGAAATTCCGGGATGAATAGTGTACATCGATTTTTCTATAAAAGCCCTTAACAATTCATTTTTGCAAAAGAAAAACAATCTAGGGTTTCAAAAACCTTCAGCCGCCGCTTCATATATTAATGGCCGAAAATTTCTACCTTTCTTCCATTAATCTCTCTCAATCCATGCAATATTTCACGAAGCTTTCAACTACAAAGTTATAGGGTTCATCGAGTACTTCGATTCTATAAGGTGATGATCGGAATTGGAGCATCGAGGAGGTCGCTAGGAGGGGCCGACGGCCTGCAGGTCGCACACGCATTTCTAGGCCATAGTGGGGCCAAGCTTGGTGCTCTTCTGGCCGAGCGTGGCTCTCGTGTGGGCGCACGTGATGGGGGTCTCCGATCAACTTATCGATGCTTGTGGTGGTCGCAAGATTCAACCGTAATTTCGAGCTATGGGTTTCATGTATACGGCTATTTCCTGTAGAGGGAACGTGAGAGAGGAGAAGAGGATGGTCGGCCAGGATTTGCAGGGGCTTGGATCAAGGGCTGAGATCAGTTAGGTTTAAAAATATAAAATTATGTTATAAATTTGTACATTAAAAATTTGTGTAAACTTATAAATGTCATAACTTGTCCGTACGAGGTCGGAATTCGACGAAACATTTTGCGTTGGAACCGTATTGACGAATACTACGCTATGGAATTGGAATGGAATCATTTGGAGCTAGAGAAAATTTTGGGTAAAATTAAACGCTCGTTTAATTTTATTTGAAATAAAACGCTGGAACTACATTGAAATCAAGGTGAGTGTTTTAAACGCTCACAACGTACTAAATATCTTTATGCTAGTTAAATTTGACATTATGAAGTGTTATGATTTTATTTGTCGTTGGTTGATAAAATTTAATTGTCATATAGATCGTCATTTGAATTTACCGTTGAAATTTAAATTGACAGTTAAAATTGAAATTAAAATTGAATTACGATTAAATTACCTGACATTGATAACTATGTAACTGCCATGAATTGTATTGTCTATTGGACGATGTATTTTGATGGATGTTATTGGTTGATATTTAAATGTTTGGATGTTTATTTTCTTATCTATACTGTTATGCATACATATGACACTGTGATTGATTTAAGTAATATATACTCATCCTTGACATTTAATTTAAATAAATAATTACTTGACCATAGGTTAGAAAATTATATACGGACACCGAATTGGCTAAATTAATATTTTTTAAAATCGTCGATTTGAAATTTATTTAAATGTTTTGATTTAAAAGTTATAAATAGAAATCAATTTATAGAAATCGAATTTATCGAAAAATTGAGTTTGGAATGTTGAAATAGATTTTGGTTAAAAAAAATTGTTAAATGATTTAAGTTGAGACTTTGAAATTTAAAATTGGGTTATGATTGAATTTCGAAAATTTATTCATTTTAAAAGATTGAACCTTAATTCGAGCTTTGAATATTACTAAGTAAAAGCGATATAAAATGATATTTGAAATTAAGCTTGAAATTGAATCATATTTGTAAGTGGGATTTAAATTTGAATATTGAAGGAAAATTTTGTTAAGTGTTAAAAATTGATATTTTGAAAAATCAAGCTAAAAATCGATATACATTGGAATTGAATAAGTTGAAGGTGAATGTAAAAATGAATAAATTTGAAGTCAAAGTTGACATTGGTTTGAATTGAAATCGAAATTGAATCAGTAAATTGGAAATTGAAGTTTATTTGAATTGGGAAGTTATAATTGAAATGGATTGGTTTTGAAGCTGTTTTAATTTGTTTTCCAAATTACTCTGTTATATAAACCAATTTGAATACTTAAACTATTTTAATCTATTTTTAATCTACTTAACCCAATTTAAATTATTTTAAACTAATTTATCTATTTTAAATCCATTTCAAAGATTTTAAGTATTTTTAACTATTTTAATTATTTAAACTACTTTTAAACTACTTAAAACTATTTTCTAAAAATTTCAAGCTGGTTAATAAGGTGAAATGTTTATGTTTAAATCTTGAATTTAAATACGAATTGGGTTAAATGAAGTTGCAACCTAAATTGAAACTCGGAATGATATTGAAATCGAAATGAGATATTGAGACGAAAAATGATTTTTGAAAAGGAACCTTATATTTTGAATGGCTATGTCGATATTTGAAATGGATTTGATTTTGAAGCGAATGTGATATTTTGATATCAATTATGAATCGATTTGAAATGTAAAAGAGGCAACGGTGTAATAATACGTAGTTATTAAAGAGACCGGGATCGGATATGGACATACTCTCTGTCGATACCGAAAACCGCTTTAATAACTATTTTACGCGGAGTGTTGACCCAGAATGAAGTGGACGGTTTGGTGAACACGTTGACTGAAGAAAGAGAACGATTATTGGATGACCCCTGACATGACTAAAACAAGAGCCGCGCCGGGCCATTGAGGTTCGCCACCTCTAGCGGACACACTTCTTCATACCATATCTATTACATTTGTGATGCGATACGGGTGCACCCCTTGATTTGGGAGTGTTGTTTCGCGGTGTTGGGGTAGCTGCTGGCTATACTCAACATCAGTCCGGATCATGCAACTACTAGTATCCTAGTTGGTATCGCCTCATGTACCTTGTCACACTGATTATCTTATTCGCGACTACTACGTTTTGTTTTGTGTTATACCTATGGGGTACCCTCTGATAACCACCAGTTTACGGTGGGGCTTACGGTGCTGTATAGACTATGGCATTATAAAAATGTGTTAAGGGGGATTATGGTAACGCCTTAACGCTATTTTGGTACTTTATATTACTGATGGGCATTATCTACATAGCGTATTGTACTACATAGTATTTAGTTTAACGGATCCTTAAGAGATGGAAAATCCCGTAACATCTCTTAAGTTATTGCACGCACGTTGACACTGGATATGAGATGTCAAACCCCGTAAACATCTCTGACGCCGTTACACTCATATTTATTTACGATTGATTTAACTCTCATAAGGATATTTAGTCCTGACTCGAATGGTTTGTCTTTTCGTTACGCTCGGGTCAGACCTGAGTTTTTTCAGCTTATTGAAGATCTATTCTGGAGGATGAAGACGAAGATTTGGTATACAATTACTATTATTACCCTTGTATCATGTTGTCTGCTGCATTTTTTTTAAATTGTTCTGTTGTATATGTATAACTCTGATAAATGTTGTGTAAATAATTGTCTAAGTATAGTAAACAGCTTCATGAACTGTTTATTTGACCATTATATTTTATCGTTCCGCTGCGAGATTCTGTGTTGTTTCTTTTCCTTTATTTCTCTTTCTTTTCTTTTCTTATTTACCCCAATAACTATCTGCCCTTTTGAATGGTTAGGAATCGACATGTGTATTTGATCGTCGGTTTAAACTGTCCAAAAAGGCGGGTCGTTACACATAAACTGTAATTAATTAATGTGAATCAACTAGAATTAGTGATTAATCTGGTTTTAATTAATCAAATGATCAATTAACCTTATTATAGATGATTGTCTTCTATTGAATGCTGTGAATTGTTTTGTCATCTCTGCTGTGTGATGCTTTGTGATTTGAATTGTTTTAATTCAAGCTGTGATGAATGTAATTTATTTGTTTATAATGCATTTATATTTTCTATCTATGATCCTATGCATATAGATAAGCGTTATAGGATATACCGCTTATCGATATTGATACGATTGAATCTGTGATGATTGATATCGTTGCACCATTGTGTAAAACCCCTGGACCACACTTATAAACACACAAATATGGATTGCACGTCGAAATGGGTTAAGTCACGGATTTTGAAATAGTTTTAAAGATTGAATTTTTGAATCAAAAAATAGTATTGGAATTAGAATTGAATTTTTTTGAAAATGAGTTTCAAAAAAATATATTTTGAATAACTTAATAAAGTTTTGAAATTTAAATAATTTGATTTAAATTTGAAATTGAATTCTATGATTTGGAAATTATGGGTTAAAAAGATTAAACAAGTTATAAAGGTCTTATATGTGCTTTTAATCATTTAAATTTTTTTGTTTTGGGGATTTAAATTTAAACCCAAGTTTTTACTTAAATGGCTTTAACTTATGTAAATGTAATTAGTTTTTCCCAAACGAAAACTATTTGTTCTAATAATAATAGCTTCCATAAAAAGAAAGGATTTCCAAATTTGTATCGAAAGATTTCAAGTTTGAAATGAAATTGTAAATAGTTGGAAAGAACTACGAATTAACCTTTGTGAAAGATTATTGAACCTTGTTTTTTTGAAATCTAAGAGGATTTGAAATGGTATATCTTTCATATATAAGATTTGGATTGAAATGGTTTGAAAGTTATGCATTTAATCTTTAAGTTAAAGATTGGGTAAGTTATTCCAATTTGAAATGAAGTGAAATTGTTTTGAAAAGCCATGGATGAACCTTTGTGGAAAATTTGTAAACCCTGTGAAATAAATTTTTCGTTTAAAAGATTTAAAATGGTAATTTGTTTAAATCATTTGAAAGGAAAATTTGGGGTTTTAAGTTGTGACTTAACTGAAATCCCATATCCATAAGTTTTTCTTATATTGCGCTTATTATTCGGTTTAGCCGGGAGAGGACCTTGTGTCATATAACCCATTCTGAATAATGATACGTCGTTATGGATAGCATTTGAAGGCCGGTGGTGAAGACCGAGCATTTTCAAGAACGAAAGGATAACCCGTCGATTGTCTCTGCATGAGTCGCACCGGTATAGAGATTTCCTAAGTGATGGGAAGTCCGATCGGGATTGTGAATACCCGGATTTACAAGGGCTTCTTCGGAAGTTCCTTCGGTTTTGTTCGAACCCGGAACAGACTTGTATGATCGTGTGTTTGACACTACACTTTGAGATATAAAGCCGATTTCTTTCAAACATATATCTGTTGGTGACGGTGAATTTATTCTCTTAGCTTAACACTCTTCTCTGAGACGTACGAGCTCAGAGGTTATGTAGTTGAAGGTTATCAGCGATATACTCCCAATTTGGTAGTGTGGCATGCTAAGTGCTGCTGTATGTTGATGATCATTTGTTGATCGTTTGTGATCAAAGCCTGGCTTTATGATAAAGCATGGCTTTGTGGACGAGACCTCATCGAGCCTTACAACCCGATAATGGTCGAAACAGGAAAGATGCGACAAGGTTTTAGGGGTAGCTCCCCTAGGGTATGACCATTCCTTCTGGAAAAGGGTAGTACCATGGTATGGATCCTAGATACTTACTCATGTAGACACTGTAGTATATTTATTACTGTGTGATGTTGTTGGAGGGCCCTCGGATAAAGGTCCCAAAGGACCAGGGGCGGCATATCTTAAGTTTTTTTCCCCAGGCAAGGAGGAAGCCTGCCTTGTGTTAGGAGAGAGCCGGGTAGGTTCTCGGGGCGTCCCACCAGAGGCGTTCCTGCATGGCAATAGGAAGTTCCTTAGCCTGACCTTTGTTGGAATCCATTCATCCAATACGCGCCTTGCACGGTTTTAGTTGTATTACCTGCCATCTACTTATGGTGGCGCACCACTGTTTGGATAGTAGCTATAGTAGGCATAGTTCGGAATGCTTATGCTGGCTAGGATTAATATTATACTTTCGAAATGTTTTCCATTATGCACTAATAATAATATCAAAATGGTTTCACGTATCAAGCATTTTTAACTATCGTAAGGAGAAATCTCCCACAATTCTGCGTTTACATGGTGTGTGTGGTGGAAGGCCTTATGGTAGTTTCATTTTCCAAAAAGCATTGAGGATTTGAACTTTAAAAGCTTTTATTGTTTTTTTCAAGATAAAACTATTTTCGTTTGCTCACACCCGTCCGACGACTGACCTAGAGTTTATTGTTCCTTCATAACTCTGGGTGCCCACTATTTTCCACACGGACAGTCTAGAGTTGGGTTTTCCAGATAATCTATAGTAGGAATTGATTCGTTAGCCTTCGAAGCTCTTTGGATTTGTGGGTCGCATTTGCTACACTTCAGCATCGACGACTGCACTTGCTTATCTATGTGCAACTTGATGAGGGCTCGAGCTTTCTTTGGATTGAAGACGGAGTTTTTGGAGTTTGGCATTGAAGACATTATCTTTCCGCTGCTATTTCTTGTATCTCTGATAGTGTTGATATCTATTGTACCATTCTATTGCATTCTGCTGTATCATATATTGTATCTTTTTTATATTAATGTTGTATATCAAATGTATTATTTCATTTCTGCCACTGTGTTGTACTTATTGTGTTATAAGCTCCGGCGAACCAGATTCGACGTTTGGATCTGCGACATTTGAATACGAGTGTCGTATTCGGTGTCGATTTTCGAAGGTCGAGTTAGGATCGTTACAAGTATGGTCAAAATTCTAATATCTTCCACATTTAACTTGTAGAATCTAGTCACAAAGTCCTTGTTCAATAATCATAATTATTATTAACCAAACCGCGTTCGCCAGAGACTTCGACTTTGAGTTGATTATGGTTGACTGTGATACTAACCCTATATGACTGTGAGGAAAATTCTATATTGAGTAGTGTTTCACCTCCAATGCTTCAACTCAGACCAAACTATAGTCGTGATGGATGCTGCACCATGATTTAATTATAATCAAAGTTGAGTATCCATATCGAAGTCCAATAGTATTCTCAAGTAAAGAGAACTATGTAATATTGTAACTACAAATTCAAAATATATTTAATTGGAAAAAAATTAATTATAATTAAAATATATGCAATCATTATTACTTTGTAAATATATATGCATATTTATAATTTTAAATATGATTTATGAATAACAAAAGGTATATAGAAAAGGTGATTGTGTTTGTTGCATTGTAAAACCATCACCTATAAACATACACATTAACCATGTACAATATTTACTTATTGCATATGCACTGTACACATAAATAATTTAGATCAAATAAAACTCCTTATTAAACAAACTAGAATATCTAAATAAAATAAGATTTGATCTAGAATAATTTTAGATTCGATCGAAAATCTATTACACTTCACAGGCCCAACAAAGATCTATGTACGGTATTTGAAATTAACTCATTCAACATGTTGCAACCTGACCCGGTTCTTTTGAGTATATGTGACCATTGACGGGTTCAATTACACTAAAGTTAATGAATGCCGCTTTGATCCTTTTCCATCATAGTTAATGGATGTGATTTTTTCAAAAATATCTTGTGTTATTAATAGAAAAGTATTACGGAACTCAAAAGTACACAGATTTATAAGGTTACATATGTGACTCTAGGGGAGATTATTCGAAAATTCAACATTGAAGGCTGCACATGTAAATATGAAATATGTTTTTCTATTAGTAACAAGCCTTGCAAAAGTGATAAAATAAAGAAATATAACATCTAAGGAATAAATATGTCACTTTCATTGAAAGAATAGGCAGAGATCGAAGTTATATTCAATTGTTGATGGGCCAAATTGAAAATATCACATTGCTATATATATGAGGTTATGGTTTTTATACTACACAAGTTCTGTTTTTTCTTTTAACCCTCTTCTAAAGAGAAATATAGATGTACACTGATGATAATTTAGAATATCGGATCCATCGGCTTTCTTTCATATGCATCTTTGTCCATCGGTTAATTCATGAAATCGAATATGATGTTTGAAATTACTTATTTTAATTTTTTTATCATTAAAATCAATATGACTCGTTTCTTTCACAATCAGACAAACCAACTGAACAGTTTTCATCAAGCAATAGAACACTTATACAATTGTTTACCAAGTAAAGATTTGACACTTAACCTTCAATAGCTAATTTTTTCAAATAATCATAATATTACCATTCTTGATTGATTCTAAATATGTAAGAAATCACTCGGCAAATCATAGAAGTTTGATGTTGTGCCTATGTAGTTACTGCCCAGCTATAACCCTGTTATATCTCATAGCGGATTTCTACTACTATGATTTTTCCATATAGCCCTAAATATTGTCTTTCCACATTAAGCCCCGCTATTCACGCTATATCCCATTATCCCCGCTATATTCCGCCATTTGTATTATATCTTCTTTAAAAGAAATGAATTGATAAATAACATTTATACATTATAAAAATTATGAAATTAATTTATTCAATTGAATTTTTAATATATTTTTAGAAATGAAAATACTCTAATATTCTACTAAATTCAATTATGTTATATAACGGTTTTACATTTATTTACAGTATATTCGCACATGTTTTTATTTAAAATTATTTATATATTAATTATTACTCAATTGAATGTTAATTCTTCATTTAATTACCATTTACATATTTTTTAAACATTATATACTATTTTATTGTTATTTTAGAGTCATCCAATATATCCCGCTATATCCTTAGTGTATCCCTGCTATGACTTTTACACCTCTGCCGCATTGAATCTTCCGAGCGCTTTAACTGCACAGCTTTATGTTTACGAGCATTTTATCCATAGGGTAATGTTCTGTTCATTTGAGAAGTTATAGAGTTTATGCTTCCAAAAAATCAACATACATAGCAGAATGTTATAACCAAATATTCCACGGTCTTTGAACGGACTTAAATGAGCCAATTGGATGAAGAAACGATAAAGAGATGACTCAAGGACTTTGGAAACATTATTAAAAAGCCAAGAAAAAGGAAATACCAAAAATTGGGTGAAAAAAGTTGACTTGAGTATTTCAACTCGATGCTTTAGTTCGGAACCGAGTTGTACCTGAGTTGAGCCTAGGAAAAATGAAGGAATACTTAAGTTGAGAAATAACAAGGCAAGACAATATGACTTGGAGTTAGGCCCAAGTCAAACCCGAGTCGGACTCGAATCAGACTTGGGTTAGACCTGAATCAATTCAGTACCGAGTTGTAAGTCACAACTCAATACCGAGTTGTGATTTTTCTTGGTCCGACATGTGGAAATCTTAGGTATGATTCGAAGCACTTCAACCTTTATACGACTCCAAGTAAGGAACCGAAGCAAACACACAAACCACTTGGCTCGAACACCAAGTCAGGTCGACACAGACCAAATGCTCATAATTTTCACTGACGTGACTTACTCTAACAATATTAGAACTACCGAGTAGAATTCTTCTAGGTGGGGTCCATTTTAGAGCTTTGGTAGGTAAAGGCTTGCAGAAACACATAGGAACTCATGCTGAGAAGAAGCAAAATGAACTCGGTACCGGCCACTTTATTGCCTATACTGGCTTGCATTTTTGCCTCAAAACACATACAGGGCAACATATTCTTCATGCTATGTTTGTAGATCTTGGTTATTAAGGTGAATTTTGGCCCTATTAAGAGATTGTAGCAGGGATTTGCCTATAAATAGCAACCTAACTTCAACTAGAAAAGGTTTTTTTTTCTTTTAGATTTTGGAAGGGGTATACTTAGATCTAAGTGCTATCTTCTTCTTCTTTAACTCTATATATTCCATTGTAAATTCGAGATCCACTAGATTGTGGTCGGATCTAATTGAACTCATTATAATCTAGATTGATAACAGTATAATAAAGATTAAAGTGGTCGTAGGGTGGAATATTCATCGAACCACTATAAGAAGTGTTGTCATTTCTTTTTTTCTTCTTGTTTGATTTGGATTTATCTACTTTGAGGTGTTGTGCCACTTTTTGGCATAAGTGGATATGTGGTTCGTCTAGCAACAAGGAACATCTAAAGTGCCCATTTTTGTTATAAGATTTTTTCTTTATATTGCTTTCAAAATACATTGTAGTCAAAAATTGTCTTTCGTAATAGGATTTGGTAGTGAAGTTAGTTGGAACACAATTATAAAAGAAGGAACTTGGTTCTACAATATAAATTTTATCATAATGAAAAAATTGAATCCTTACATGAAAATGAATAGAGACTTGCTCACTAGTATGCTTGTGTGGATTCGACTACCAGGTCTATGTTTTCGGTTGCGGGGATCTCGTTCGACTGGGGCACTGGTTAGTTCGCTAAGAATTCCTGTGAAATTAGATAAAACAACATTAAACAAAACAAGTATTTCATTTGCATAGGTATTAGACGTTATTAAAGCGAAGTCTAGATTCCTAGTTAAAAAGAGGGAATATGGAAAGATGGAGAATGTTTTTACAAGAAGTTATTTTTGAAAATCCAACTGCCAGATGTAACAATTTTTTATGTTCTGAACATATTCATAATCGATGCCCGATGAGTAAAGCATGGATTGCTAAACAGGCTAGATGATTAGAACAAGGAACATGAAGAAGTAGGAGTAACGACCTACAAATTTGCCACTACAAAATATTAAAGTAATTGAAAATAAAGTTTTAATAAGATGAATTGGGCATCGTGTTTATAACCGTTGTGAAGGCCTATCCTAGATGATTAGTTTGATATATAATTTTGATATATTTGGAGTTATGATTTGCAAAATAGAGAGGTTATAGTGTTTAAATAGCGTACGGATAAACAACCCATAGCCCACCCTAATAACTATATAAACATGGCTACCGAGCCCTAGCCGTCACCTCTATCTTCATTTGTCAGTTTAATTCCTGAAATCCTCCAATCACTTGTTAATGGTAAATGATTATCTCTAAACCAAATTTGATTTAAAATTCAAAATGTCTACTACCCATTGAATAATATATCATTATGAAGCTCTCAATGAGAGGAATCAAAGGCAAGTGTCTGTTTATTGCAAAAATTCTCAAGTTGATCAAAATTGGCAGTCAATGCTGCCAACGAAACCCTACATGTGCAAATTCGGGGGTTTGGATTTGACGACCAATTGATGCGATTAAACTTGAAGATTTGTTGTGCTCGATTAGGAAAACTCAAATTCAGTTCCCATTGTGAGAACAAAGCAATGGTGTAACCTAAATTTGACTTCGAAGTTGATGGTGACCGAAACTTTGACCAGCGATAGGCTACAATTGGAACATTTAGGTGAGCCGACGTCCCATTGGGTGGAAGAGGCCGATAGCTCTCGGATGCAAGTAGTTGTCGGCAAATGGAGCTACCGTGTAGTAGAATATAATGGCAAAAATTGACGCAGGCAGAGTTGACTTGGCTTAGAACATATATGGGGAAGCAATTTTGCAGAAATCCCCCTGTATTCTTATTAATTACACATTAGACCTTGAAAACTTCCAACCTTCATAACTTTTGCATATGAACTCTGATTTATGCATGGTTTCTTCAGTTTGACATGTGGTAAAATTTTGGACATTTTGGCATTATTTTTATTAAGTTTGGATACAGTTGGAAAAAGTCCATCGGTATGTTTTGTTTAATTTAATTAGCTAAAATATAATCACAAAATATATTCATTAATGGAAAATTTTAATTATTTGTATGCATTGTGATACATTTGTAATTGTTTGATATTATGGCTATTTTGTATATGTTTTGTCTTAATTAGGTAGTTCACCATTGATTGTAGCATTTATGGGGTATTTAATTAATATTAATTATTTATTTGAACTGAAAAATGATTAATTGAAATTAGGCGTGTAAAATTGTATAATAACGGGAGAATTAGATAAATAAATTAGAGGAGAATTAGATAAATAGATAATAAACATGACTATTTATAGTTTGTGTGAAATGTTTGTAATTAATAGTATTTGAATGAAATAGAACAAAATTAATGGGTTTTATTTAACAAGGTTATTATTAATGGATTTCTAGGGAAATTCAAAAATAATAATGGAAAATATATTTTTAAACTAATATTTGGAAGTTTTTTATTATTATTTAATATTAAATGATATTTTATAAATAGTAATATAGTTTTGGTGAAAACTACTGTTTTAGGATAAAATACGATATTTGGAGTGATCTTAGTAATAAGATTACAATAAAATATTTTTAAGCATATTATTAATTTAGGAGTATTATTATAGTTTTTAAGGTAAACAAAAGTTTCTTTTATAATAAACAATAACAAAATGATACTATATTTAAGAGAAAATAATAATCGCAAATATGATTTCTTGAGTGAATGTAATATGTGATTAGTGATTGATTTTATCACATAAGTTATTTTATGACGACGATATCATATACGGATGTGTGTGCTATATGTTGCCTCTATTACTACGTGTGTATAGTTAACTATGGTTTTAAGTGTTACTAATGTAGTGGTTTAGTACACTTTTGTTTGTTGTATACTTACATATATGGTGTATACTAATGGTCGATAAATTGGTATATTTGAGTATATATATGTTGTAATTGGCTCGTTTGATGTTTGGGTTGGCATTGTGTGTTGTCAAATGATTATAATATTTAATGGCTAGGTGTGCCATTATTGTTGTTACCTCATATTTATGATGATTGATTAGAATGGTTTAGTAGGAGTAGTGTTTCCTGCTTACATTGATTGTGTGGATTGCGGTAGTTGTATTAGTTTCTTTGGTTACAGTGATTGCATTGGTTGCATGGATGTTATGGTTATTATGTACTTATGACTACTTAGATGCAGGAAAACAATAGGAAATAAAACTACATGGGCTTGATCCCTCAAATGGAGTATGTAGGCAGTCTTTTCCTATGCAATAGCCATTAGACCATTTAGACTGAGCTGGGGTGTATATGGTTACGCATAGTCCAAACATAGTTGAAATATTTTCCTTTTTATCTCATACACCTGTACTATTATGAAGTTGTAGGTAAGAATAGAAGAGGGAATAGAAAGAGGACGCAGGATATGCCAAGGGTAGCTGAATGGTATATTCTTACTATCGTCTTATTTATTAATGAAATAGTGAAATCGATGTATTGAGATGTAATTTATTATGATGATGTTGTAAGATAATTGTATTAAAACAATGCATATTTAAATTAATGTTTGATTCCGCAATGATGTTTTCTATTTTTTCTAAAACTTCGAAATTCTAAATTGTAAAACAAATGATCAGCTATTTTTAATAATGGAAATTAGTTGCAGTGTATTGTGTAGCATTTGTAATTGATTTTTGACATTAAAAATAGTGTAATATTACTATATGTATTAAAGAAGGGGAGGTGAAGGTGATAGAGTAAGGGGTATGCACTAGTGGTAATTGTGTAATTTGGTACATATATCTAACTAGGTAACCAATCTTGTTCATAATAAAGGTATTTGATTTCTAATATATAATCTTTTTTATAGTAATATAATTAATCAAGTAATTAATTTATAGTATATTAATTAGAAAATATTTAAATAATATTCTATGTGACAATTGATAGTGATAATTAAGTAATCCCTGGTTAAGATATTTCAAGAAATGATATCGATACATCCGTTGAGTCTAGAGGAAATGATAACATATTAGTTTATTGAGCAGTCTATAGGAGTGTGTATCAAGTTTGGAGTAATACTAAGTTATAGTGTAGCAACCATTGCCTAGAAGCAAGGATCCGTGGCATCATTCAATTTATCCAAAGATATGACAGAGTTGAGGCTATTCAAGCAGCTACGGATATATTTGAAGATTGGTTACAAGAAGAGTCATTACATGGATTTTTGAGTAGGCAATTTTTGGACTGCGCTGCCAAGTTTAAGGGGTGTATTTTGACTGGGCCATGTATCTTACATATTTTGATATAAATATATATTACAATTTTCGTTGTGATATCGATACATTTGTCCTATT
This sequence comes from Allium cepa, assembly GCA_030765085.1. NCBI lineage: Eukaryota > Viridiplantae > Streptophyta > Magnoliopsida > Asparagales > Amaryllidaceae > Allium > Allium cepa. The sequence goes on from CM060939.1 coordinate 541,549,495, forward strand.
TACGTATATGTGTTCTCGTTATGTCAGTTATTCAATTATAGAATTGGGTTTATTGCCTTGTATCGAGACAAGATACATATTATTTAAGATATATTCGGGTATTGATATGTATCCTAGTTGACTGAAAGTAGTGCTTACGAGAGTTCGCACCTTTTGTGCCCTTTGATCTGAGATATTTGACGTTAGACTCCCTTTGATAATTTGGTCAATAGAACCAAGGTGTCACACATATATATGTTGAACTTACACATTATATACGTATGAATATGTAATAATATACACATTAATTACAATAATTATTAATTCACTAAAATAATTTAATCGATTAAATTAGAATATTAAATAAATTAGATTTTATTTAACCAATCTAGATAGTATCTAGTTCATCCCTTTAGATTTCATAGGCCTAAGAGATACGAAAATTGGAGATTTATTGACATCTACCCTATTTATCCAGTGCAACCTAACCCAGTTTAATCAAAGTTATTGGAGCCTAATGGCCAATGCAATCTGCATTAGCGATATTAAGCATAACTTATTAAAATCAACCCATTTAGTAGGGTGTCTCGAAAGGTAGTGTCTAAGATTATGATTGGTTAATCAAGTACTCTGCTTTATCTGGCTATTAGTCTGACCTGAATGGATGAGGTGAGCCCAAAGATTATATTCAATATAAAGGTCTAAATTGATTTTAGGCCTTGGGCTACTTTCCAAACAAATTGAAAATTTAAATAATATTTAAAATTTAATGTTAAGTTTAAAATATAAAAATATAAATGTCATAAATTTTAATTTGGAATTTAATATTAATTAATAAGAATAATTAATTAACTAATCAATATTTAATTAATTAAATTAAACATATGTAACGATATATGTTCATTTATCTTAAATTGTGAAAGGTGGATAACAATAATAAATTTTCAAAATTAATTATATTTTAGTTAAAATTATTTTAATTAAAATATTTAAATGATAATCAATAAATAATATACATGTATAATGATATATGTATATATATATACTATAATTGATACAGTTAACATTTCACTTTAAAATGTTTAAATGAATAAAATTAAATAAATTAAAGTACTAATAAAATAAATAATTAGATTAACTGTAATGATTTAATTTATTAAATTAAATTAAATAAGATTTAATTAAAAAAAGTGGAATTATAAGAAACCAAATTTAGATCTAAGGAGTAAAGACATATGCATATACCATGATTTCATATGTGTCTCACACTTGAATCATGAAAATATTTCATAACAATTTTTTTCATAATTTGATATCACTCAATTAAATATATTAAAGATTATGAATCTTTAATATAAATGTTTTCCTTTATCATTTATGTATTAATATATTACTTGCCTACTCTTTAGTTATTGAGCTTTCCTCAAGCTAAAGATGTTGTGTGAGTACTATTAATATATCGACTAGACGAGGTAAGATATATGCATGTATTCGTTGAGCTTTCCTTAAGATACGTGCATTGTACTTAGGTCATCGTGAAATGTTAGGTACGAATAAATACTCTCTCTTGATTTGTTAAGCTTTCCTTAAAGTTAAGGTGAGATTAGGACAAAGTCCATAGGTTAGGAGTTGTATATGATGTAACCGATATTGTGTTATCCATTGCATGCAGGCCTATGATTTGTTGAGCTTTACTCAAGGTTACGATCCCAAGTCGTGCATATCCAAACACCTATTAGATAAATTGAAAGATTTCTATGTTTCATTTTAGGGTTTCGAAAATATAAAAGTCTAATGGGAACCTTATTAGAAAAATGAAACGAATACATTTAATAATTCTAATATTGTAAGGATATATACAATAAAATTTGAAATAATACCTCAATAAATTTGTGCAACTAAGATAATTGATAAAAAGTTTTATCATTTATCATTTAAATATATAAATCAACTGAATTCAAAATTGACAGAATAAACACTTACCAATAACTTCTTGGGCATGTTGTCACTTTAAGGCCCATCCAAGCGCCTAGTTATACAAATACTAATACGTTCGTCATTTAAGTGCAAACTTGCTTGAGATTGTATGTTTGCTTCTATGAGTTTCAAACTCCAAAACAATTTAAAAATATGGATATTTGGTCCATATTGGATTAAATATAAATGTTATATGGTGAGCAGTCGCAATTTTACAAAACATAGATGAAATTATTTCATTCGAAATGCGCAAGTAAACCGTAATAAGAGATCGGGTATTCAATTTATTTGATTACAATGAGGATTTTGTTGTGTTAGTAAAGCATTAGAGCAAGAGCTATAATATGTACCTGGAAACTCGATCGTTGAAATGTCATTTTGATCAGTTTACGTAATACTTCAACTTATCTGATATCCTTAAAAGTTAAGGGTGACGAAATACACTTTTGTAAAGAGTTCATTCGACTATTTAGAAGGGAAAGCAAATGTATGATAGTGTTTATAACTTAAGGTGCAGTTGAGATGAAAAGAGTGAATGGCCACTTCTGGTTCATAAAGAAACTTTGGAAATGAGAATATTATAAAATAATAATATCTACTTAATTTGGAATGAGAAATGTGATTTCTATTTCAAATGTATTTTAAATTACAATTCTATGGAAGTTATTTCTATGAGTTCAAGATATTTGATTTGAAACTCTTGACTATAAACTAATAACAATATATGAAACAAAATTCTGTTTTAAGTGATGAAATGAGTTTCATATTTTGTATGTTATAATATTATTGGTAAAAATAGTGGAAGCATGCCATATAACACTTCTTAATGGATGCATCAAGTCACTGAATTGTTTTCGTAAATATACCAAATATATTTATGAATAAGAATTTTTTTCTGTATTGCCTAAAAATAAATATAATTTTATTTCAAAATGAATATTATGAACATTGGTTGAAGGATAAAATGTAGTAGTGGTAATTGTTTTTCTAAGAAAAATGATGCATTAGAGAATATAAAAGTGTTTAAAATATTTACTACTATTTTCCAATTATATACTAAGCGACATTTTGAGAAGTAATTCTTCGATCATATAATTATGAATCATATGTTGTGATGAGTTGTATCTTAAATGATTAAGAGCAGAGCACTCATTCAGTGGTAGCGACATAAGAGTTGGTGAGCTCTTTGAATTAATACATATGAATGCATTCAATCATAATTTTAATGATACCAAAGCGGTTTAGTTTACTTTGTTAAATTTACCGATGAATTATCACAAATATAAACACATGTATTTGATTCACATATAGTATGTCTATGACAAATTCATAGAATATAAATTGGAAGTATATAACATGGCATGCAAAAAAAATATTCGATTTGATCAAATAGGTAAGTGTATTGGAAAGGGTTCCATAACCATAAAAGACATTCCTTCCTATGACACATAATGATGTATCTGTTGAGTCAAGATTTTTATAGAGTTTTGATTTCTGACAAAGGGATAAGCCGTGATCGACAAAAAGAAGTTATTCATTAAAGAGACACAAAGAGCTCCATATGTTAGAGGTTGATTATTTGGTATGTTAGTAATGTTATTTATGTTAAAATCTATCCTCAAATAATCTTATACCTTCAATCTTTGAATATATATATATATATATATATATATATATATATATGTATGTATGTAGGTATGTTTTTATATGAATGAGTGCACATTAACTGTGCAATCTGGGCTAAACCGGTCGACCGGTTAAAACAAGGCAGTCGACCGTTTCTGCCCAGAATGCTCAGTTAACGTGCACAAGTGTACATAACGTATATATATTCAAATTCCTTTCTACTGGTCCTTTTTGACCTGTCGACCGTTTTCAAACAGAAAGCAACCTTTCGTATAGACACTTCCTTTTCTTCAACGGTTGCTTCTCTTTCTCTTCACCAATGATCATGACCTTTGTTTGTACCTTTTCACAAAGGGTTACAACTGTTTACTTCTTATATAAACATCATGAAATTATTATTCCAATTAACTAATTTCTATTATTCTAATCTCTATTCTATTGATCTCAATCTTATACTTTCAAGCGCTCAAATTGCTCATATTCTAACATATATCGTTTTTGAATCCTGAAATTTGTTTAACATTCTTTTGATTCAATACGATATCCACTTCCAAATCTTCATATATACAAATATTCTATTTGAGGATAAGATTATAGGAAGTTTGTACTACAAGTGACAAAATAGTGTTAGCAAGAACACATAACGTCAACAAACAATTATTTTCATCTTTGTTGAAGTCCTCGTTGTTGTAAGAGGCAAGTGTTGAAGTCCTCAGTGTATTAGAGGCGTGAAATCCCGTTCGTCTGCTCGGGTGTCGTAAACCTGTTCCTCCGGGTGAAGCGAGGTAGTTGGCAGTGAAAATCCAGATAGAAGTCTGGGACTGGACGTAGGACGGTGATCCGAACCAGTATAAAAATCTCTGGTGTGCTTTTTTCTATTTTACTGAATTTTCTATTATTTGTGATTAGTCATATTTTTGTGTGTTATACATCATATTACACGATCCGTGTGTACTATATTAGCACGTACACATTTTCATTTGGTATCAAAGCACGGTTATCATATAACCGTAACACAGTTATTTGGTATATTCTTGTAATATGACAAATAACGCAAGTACTAGCACTCAAAACACCACTTACACGGAAGGTCAATCGACACAAAGACCTCCATTTTTCATTGATCTTAACTATAGCTATTGGGCAACACGTATGTCATTCTTTATGCAATCTAACAGTTATGATGCCTAGAATGCTACTCAAAAAGAAATAGTGAATCCAACAACTGATTATTCAGAATGGACAGCGGCTGAGAAAACGGCAGCAGCGTAAATGCAAAAGCAATAAATATGTTGTTTTGTGCATTAGACTAAAATGAATATAACCGTGTTAGTATCTGCACTACATCATATCAAATTTGGCAAACGCTGAAAACCACTCATGAAGGTACTAACAAGGTTAAACAAGCCAAAATAGCAATGCTGAAAAGTCAATTACAAAATTTCAAAATAAAACCAAATGAGACAATCAATGATACGTATTCACGTTTTCAAACTATCCACCATGCACTTATTGGCTTAGGACAAAAGTATTCTGATTTTGATGTTGTTTCAACAGTCCTACATTATCTGACTAGTGAATGGGAAGGAAAAGTATTAGCAATTGAAGAAGCTAATGACCTTTCCGTCATGAAGCCAGATGAATTGATAGGAAATCTAATGTCCTATGAAGCTTACTTGCAGACTAGAAAGGAACAAAAAGAAGAAAAGAAGAATGTGGCATTCCATGCTGAAAAAGACGAAAGTGAATCAGAGTCTGAAGATGAAGATCTTGCATTCATAGCAAAAGGTTTCAAAAAATTCCTAAAACAGCGAAAAGCCAGTCGTTATAACAGAAAGAAATCTGGTTCAAATAAACCCACATCATCCGCTATAGAATGCTTCAACTGTCACAAAAAGGGGCACATGCACAAGGATTGTCCGGAGCAAAAGAAGAAGTCAGAAAATGAAAAATTAAAATATAAGAAGGACAAATCAAAGAAACGAGCATTCTCGGTAACGTGGGATGATACAGACTCATCAGAAAATGATAATGATACGGAAGATGAACAAGCAAATGTCTGTTTCATGGCAACGGAAGATGAGGTACAAATTCCTACATTTGATGAAGTACTTGATATTAATGCTGAATTGATAGTCAAATATAAAGACATAAAACGATAGCTAAAAGAAGCCAAAGCAGATTTGAGTAGAGCAGAATTTGAACGAGATATGTTAAAAGACGAGAAGAAAATATTAGAAGAAGAACTTGAAAAAATTAAAGAATCATCATCTAATGTTGACTCTCAATTATCTCTTTTGAGTCAAGAAATTGAAACTCAAAAAGAGAAAAATGATGCTCTCACTATTAAAAATCATGAGCTTAAGGCAAAAGTCAAAATTCTGGACCTAGAAAAGGCTAGTTTACAAACTAAGTTAGATAACATTACTCAAAATGTTTCTAACTTTAACAAAGGACGAGAAAATTTGACAAAAATCATTGAAAGTTCACAATCTGTTTCAAATAAACAAGGTTTGGGATATAAGAAACAAGAAACCAAGAAACATCTTGGTAATGAATGGAAGAAGAAAGTACTAAAGATTGAAGCTAAGAAAAATCTTAGTTTATTATATTCCAAACCAAAACCAGTTGTGAAATTTCAGAAGAAAAATGTCAAGACTATCAAAATATGGGTTCCTAAAACAAATAACAATTTGATTAGGAACAAATATATTCAGAATTTCATGAATACTGTGCATCTTAATATAAATTATATATATAAAGGGGATACCGGACCCGTATGGGTTTGGACTCCTAAGACCTAACTCTTAGGACCCCATAAAAAGTGGGTACCATGGACCTAATTTTATTTTTTGCAGGTCCCACTTAAGAAAAGAGGAAAGTGGATATTGGACAGTGGTTGCTCGAAGCACATGACTGGAGACAAGAGCTTATTGACAAATATTACATACTTAGATGGTGGCTCCGTCACTTTTGGAGATAATTCAAAAGGCTATATCATCGGCAAAGGCGATGTGAGCAATTGCGGTACATCTAACTTAACTCTCATTACTAATGTCTTGCTAGTTAGAAATTTGAAACACAATTTACTTAGTATTAGTCAGTTATGTGACAAGGGTTTTACAATTTCCTTTTCGGATAATAAGTGTAGTATTTTAGATAAAGACCATAATTTAGCTTTCGAAGGTTATAGAGACAGAAATATATATATTCTGAATATGAATATTAATCATAATTCAGATATGTGTCTTGTGGCTAATGATAATGATCCATGGTTATGGCACAAATGCTTCTGTCATATAAACTTCAGACTATTGATAAGCTAGCCAAAAACGATCTAGTTAGAGGACTACCCAAAATAAGTTTTAAGGTTAACAACATCTGTGACGCATGTCAATTAGGAAAATTGACCAAATCATCTTTTAAATCCAAGAAAGTCATATCAACATTACAACCACTTGAGTTACTACATATGGATTTATTTGGACCTACTAGGGTTAAGTCAATAAATCACAGTCGATATGTGCTTATAATTGTTGATGATTTCTCCCGTTACACATGGACAATTTTCTTAAAAAACAAAAGTGACACTTTCGATCATTTCAAATCTTTCATCAAAAGAATTCAAAAATCAAAAGGGTTTAAAGTTAAAAATATAAGAAGTGATCATGGCGGAGAGTTTGAAAATAATGAATTTGAACATTTTTGTACAAAGAAAGGTATATATCATAATTTTTGTTTCCCAGAACTCCACAACAAAACGAAGTTGTAGAACGGAAGAACCGAACTTTACAAGAATGTGCAAGAACATTATTGAATGGAACCACCATACCAAAACATTTCTGGGCAGAAGCCGTCGCAACTGCCTGTTATGTTTTAAATCGTGTGTCCATACGACCTCTTACCAAGAATACTCCTTATGAATTATTTAACAAAAGAAAGCCTAAAATCTCATACTTCAAAGTTTTTGGTTCCAAGTGCTTTATTTTAAATACGAAAGACCAGCTTGGCAAATTCGATTCAAAAGCCGATGAAGGAATATTTGTCGGTTATTCGAAACGAAGCAAGGCCTATCGTATATTTAATAAACAAACCAAAACTATTGAAGAACCACTTGATGTCTCTTTCGATGAATTCTATCAGCATCCTCAAAATATATCAGATGATGACGAAACAATAGTCACTGATAATCCAATCATCACAAATTTTGATTCTGACTCGGAAATAATTATTGAGAATATTCCTCAAATATGTGAGTTACAATCACCACCAAGAATATTAAGAGACCATCTGGCCCAAAATATAATTGGTGAAGTAACATCACATGTCAGAACAAGGAGTCAACTCAACCAAATGGGTCATGTCGCTTTTCTCTCAAATATCGAAACTAAGAATCCAAAAGAAGTTGCTGCAGACGATTACTGAATCATTGCCACGCAGGAAGAACTAAATCAGTTCGAGCGCAATGACGTTTGGGAACTTGTTCCAAGACCAACTGATCAGTCAGTTATTGGTACTAAATGGGTCTATAAAAATAAGGCTGACGAACAAGGAAATATCACCAGAAATAAAGCATGATTAGTAGCACAAGGGTATAATCAGAAAGAAGGTATCGATTATGAAGAAACTTTTGCACCAGTTGCTCGATTAGAAGCTATTAGAATCCTATTATCTTTTGCTTGTCACCATAATTTCAAACTTTATCAGATGGATGTCAAAAGTGCATTTCTCAATGGATTTATCAAAGAGAATGTATATGTCGAACAACCTCCTTTGTTCGTACATGAAAAATATCCTGACCATGTGTTCAAACTTAAGAAAGCTCTGTATGGTTTAAAACAAGCACCTCGTGCTTAGCATGAACGACTACGTAGCTATCTTATTAACTCAGGATTTCAAATAGGCAAAGTCGATCAAACTTTGTTTATCAAACATTCTCAAAAGGATATTCTAGTTATTCAGATATATGTAGACGATATCATCTTTGGTTCAACAAACGATAAACTCTGCAAGGAATTTGCAAATATTATGACCAAGAATTCGAAATGTCTCATATGGGAGAACTGTCATATTTTCTTGGACTTCAAATCAAACAACTGCCGAATGGTATCTTTATTAATCAAGAAAAATACTGCGGAAATCTTATCAAACGCTTCGGGTTAAATAACACATCTGGTAAACCTACTCCTATGAGTACAACTACACATCTTGAAAAAGATAAAAATGGTAAGATTGTTGATCAGAAACTATATCGAAGCATGATTAGTTCTCTTCTTTATCTTACAGCAAGTCGTCCAGATATAATGATGAGTGTTTGTCTATGTGCACGCTTTCAAGCAGATCAAAAGGAATCACATCTACGAGCAGTGAAACGTATAATTCGTTATCTTAATAACACCAAAGATTTCGGTCTTTTTTATCCAAAAGAATGTCCATTTGAATTAGTATCATATAGTGATGCTGATTTTGGAGGCTCTCGAACGGATAGAAAGAGTACAAGTGGTACGTGCCATTTTATTGGAAAATCACTTGTCTCTTGGTTTAGTAAGAAACAAAATTGTGTTTCACTATCAACATGTGAAGCTGAATATATATATTAGCGGCTCTCGCTTGTACTCAAGTAATATACATGCAACAAACACTTCAAGATTTTGATTTTCATTTATCAAATTCTACTATATACTATGATAACACAAGTGCTATAAATCTTTTTAAGAATCCAGTGAATCACTCTAGAACCAAACACATTGATATCCGTCATCATTTCCTTAGAGACAATATTGAAAAAGGAAATATATGTCTCGAATATGTCCAAACTGATAGTCAACTAGCGGACATTTTTACTAAGCCTCTACTTGAGTCTAGTTTCATTAAATTTCGTAGAGAACTTGGTTTAATTTCTAGAAAAGAACTTGATAGGTAATCACTAATGTTATATTCCTAAGATCTTTTCGGATTATTTTTGTTATTGCTATTTAGGAAATTGAATATGAGCTTTTAATTTTTTTCTACGTCCAAGTTTGCATGACAATTCTCATCCACAAGCTTATATATAAGAATTTTTTTATATAAACTTGACAAAAAATATTGTTTTTATCACTTCCTATCTAAGCCTAAAAGTTTATACATATAGTTCATTATGGGACATATTTGTGATGAGTGTGCTCAAAAGTCCCATATTTCGGTCACAAGTTCTGAGCCAGAAGAATATTACTCTCCTGAAACTCCAAAACACAAATCAAAGTGTCATCACTAATGCATTCATACTCCTGGCAGTACACCAACTTCGAAACGAGCAAAGAAGGTGTCGTTTTGGTCACCCCGTACCAAAGAGAAGATCAATGAGATTCATCATTATCAAAAACATCAAATCGATCTTCAAAGACGGCTGCATTATGAGCAACAACTGACTTCGGAACGACTATCTCTTTTAGAAAGAATGGCATCATTCTTTTGTGGTTCAAACAAACATGGCGTATATGAGCCAATGCCTTATGCACCTTCATCCTCTAGAAGCCCAAATTCATGGGATAAAAACTGTGTCCTAAAAGCAGTCTTCGGCACACTATCCTTTGCCACTCTCAACTGGTGAAATCCCATTGCCAAATCCATCTGAGAAAACACCTTAGCATCGTGAAGCTGATCAAAAAAGTCATCTATTCTCGGCAATGGATACTTGTTCTTCTTAGTCACTTTATTCAGCTCACGATAATCCACACACAACCTCAACGATCCATCCGCTTTGGTTGCGAACACAACGGGTGCACCCCATTCGGACACACTACGCCGAATGATTCTTTTCTGCAAAAGGTCATCAACTTGCACCTTCAACTCTTGTTGCTCCCTAGGCGCCATCCGCCTAAGAGGCATCACAACAGGTCTGGCTCCCTCAACTAGATCGATACGAAACTCAATCTCCCTATGCGGCGGTAATCCTTTGACTTCGTCAAAGACATCCTCAAATCCATTCACAATAGGCACCGATGACAGTCCATCCCGTGGAACAACCAGCGAATACATGAAGCTCATGAAGACGCCTTCCTCATGCTTACATCGTATCACAACCTTTCGCCCTTCCACATTCCCGACTGTCACCTCCAGCCTCTCACAATCAATCCTTGCCGCATACTTCCTAAGCCAGTCCATACCCAAAATAATTCCGAACCCCGCAAAGTTCAGAACAAAACAATCACAAACAAAAGAGCAATCATGACTCGACACAACTAGACCACGGCATATCATACACAAACATGATGAACCCCCAACTGGATTAGTCACAACCAATGGCCTATCAACAATATCCGGTTCCAAACCTAACCGGCCTACAAGATCATCACAAACAAAAGAATGCGACGCTCCAGTATCAAACAACACTCTAAATGGAACACCACAAATGGAAAGAGTACCTTGAACCACCACACTCTTCCCTTTCTCTTCAGCAGTAAGAGCTTTTGAAAACGACGGCATAGCTCCCAAAGCATAAGCTTGCACAATCTGCCTGTCCTTCCTCGGTTCTGGACAATCTTTCCTGAAATGCCCTGGCTTGTCACAGCTGTGGCATTTCGCCGGTGCCTTTGGATTCCTACAATCCTTGGAGAGATGGCCTTTCTGCTGGCAATTATAGCAAGTCATTTCGCCCCTCGGCTTCTTTTGGCCATCCTTACCCTTCTGTTGCTGTTGCTTCCTCTTCTTGTTTCCACCCTTCTGTGGCTTAAACCCTTCCTTGGTTACAGCAACAACAGAACTCTCCCTAGGAAACAAACTCTCATGCCTAAGAGCTTTCTCCACAAGCTTCTCAAACGGATCGTCCAGATGATCCACCAACTGTCTTCCAAGATAAGCATCCAAACCGGTCACAAACTTCTCATTCTTCTGATAGGGAGAATCAATATACGATCTGGCATACTTGGACAAAGCTTCAAACTCAGAAACATACTCAAGAACGGGTCTTCCACCTTGCTTGAGCTCCACAAACTTCTTAAACAAGACAGATTTCTGAGCCGTAGAAATGAACTTAGCTTCAAATCTAACTTGGAATTGCTCCCAAGTAATCTCTTCCTCTGGAGTATCAATGGTGATAGAATTCCACCAATCCGAAGCTCTCCCTTGAAGCTGTCTTGATGCAAGCTTCCTCTTAGTTGCATCCTCGATTCCTAAATCACCAAAGATCCTTCTACAAGCGTCAATCCATCTCTGAACTCCTATGGTTGATTCAGTCCCCAAGAAAACTTTTCCTCCAAGAGAAGTATAGTCTTTACACAACTTAGCAAAATCCACTGGTCTTGGAGCTTGAACTTGAACTCCAAAATCTACTGACTGTCCTGAAGTTGGTATCCTTCTCATGATCGAAGTCATCATAGCTTCAAACATTGCACCATAGTCAGTAGCTCCCCCAACAACACGGCTTTCCCTAGCAGCTTGTCTCTCACTTCGACTCATCCTTAATATCTACAAAAAGGAATGATTTAGAACACCTTGAAAAACAACTGCATAAGGAGTTCAAATCCATCTAAACTACTATATATTATATATAGTAATCATCCATAACAATACAATTACGTCTCTCTTACGTAGTTACATCAGCGAGCGTTGGCTATAATCGATTAACCAAAGCTCTGATACCAAATGTGACGACCACCCATGACTCTCGCACCAAAACAAGAAAATAATGCACTGAAAGGCGTGCCAGGCAGCCATGGGTGACCGTCAAGGGTAGAATAAACATCGCAGAATCTATCGCATAACTCACAGCGCATGGATAAAATACAATAGAGAAATATATGTATAGTGAAGCTTCATAACAGAATATCATCAAATAAGCATCTTAGAAGTTTGATACAATCATCAGAACAGTCAATACATCAAAACCTCACTACAAAGCACTCACAGTGGAACACCCAGTACATAATATGAAATAGTATGCAAAAGCCTCCTTCTCGTCTTCGTCATCATCAGCGTAGATCTCCAAGAACAGCACCTGTCACCTGCTACCTAGTCTGCCCATCCCAACATGGATGAACAGCCCAAGGTAATAAGAGGAGACATAAAACCTTGAGTCAGACAAAGTCTTAGTGAGCAGTAAATCAACTATCAAACATACCAAAAGAGCATAAGGGATAAAAGGAATAGGAACCAAAGCATCCCACTCCGCCTCTTTCTACAGTGATAAGCCCCAGACACACACTAAGGAGAAGCAAGCATAACATGGCAGACAATTAAAGTAAAGCAATAATCATTCGAGTCAAGGTCGATGTTTTCCAAATACAAACCCCCAAGGCCTAAACCAAGATCAGATAAGCACCCGGAAAACACCGCTCTTGAGACCGAATGATGATACAACCAAACGTCCAAACATTCATGACTCTGGCTATCACTGTTATCATTGCCTTGATTTCACCGTTAGTTGATTGACCACCAGTCAAGGGCTAATGGTAACCCCGGTTCTAGACATAACTCCGCACGTCGTCGCAGCCCGTGCCTAGGAATTTTCGCAACTACCCAGATTACTAGCACGTCGTCGCAGCCCGTGCTTGGAACGTCGTCACAGCCCGTTCCAACGTACTCTTGCTTTGAGCATGCTAGAACCTTTAACAATGATGAGATCTCAGCCTCCTAGTCATCCTCCTCGACGACTATTTCCATACTAGCTCAAGCGCCTCTCAAGCTAACCATTATCAACCAACTCGCATCGCATCATCGAGTTAACAACATGCTTGGGATGATCCCGTCTGGATTAAACCAAGGCTATCTCACATCATGCTTTGCTTTATCGCATCATAGCAAAGTCTCATCTCAACATCATGGCTTGCCTCATCGCATCATGGCAAAGTCCCATCTCAACATCATCTAATTCATACATATGAGCTTCAACATCCGCTTCATATGCCACAAGCAGCTTTCCTTATTCAAGAGCCTTTCCACTTAGCTTTTGAATCACCATCGACCAACTTGTCCCAAATCAACTACTAGCTAATTTGAAACAATCAAATCAAACATTAATCCAAGCAATCAATCATTCAAACAAGATCTAAATAAACAATTACAATGATAATGGCAATTTCGTAAATAAATGAGCATAGATCTAACATACATGAATCATGGATTTTTAGCATAGATCTAACAAATATAAATCATGAGTTTTGTCTCTTCAACTTGATAAATGAACTTGTATAAGTAAACATCTTCATGAGTAGTGGATCTACACTTGGATCTAAGGAAAAAATGCATAAAATCACTATCTACAACACTCCAACAAACCACCAAACCAATATACTCCTGTGGGTCTGCGTGAGAGATAACCACCACTCACCGAATCATCCAAACACTTCAAAAACTAATCACTTCAAATCTGGACAGCAAGGATTCAAGCTTGATTCGTCGAAATCTCGCTTGAAACGATGGAATCTAGCTTCGTTGGATGAAGATCTTCAACTTTGGCTCTTGGATCTTCGATCTTGATCTTCGATCTTGGATGGATGTTAGAACTAGATTAGAGTGGAGAAAAGAAGATGAAGAAATGTTGTAGTCGAGCTCTCAAAATGGCAGCACTTCGTCGCTTCAAAAACCGGTGCCAAAAAGTGAGCCAAACCCCTCTATTTATAGGCTGAATTCCCCCCCTGAGTCGTCCATCCATAAGTCGTCGCCGACCCATCCTTGAGTCGCCCCCGACCTAAGACCCACGACCTAAAACTCCAACGACCTAACACGCACACGGCCTAACGACTCAACAACCCCTACAACTCATCACCTAGCCGACCCAACAACTTAACTCGTGTACGACTCATAGCATACACGTCCTAAAACACAGGCCGACCTAACGACTCATCGACTCAACAACACTATACGACTCAACGACCTAACTTATTTTCCTTAAGTCGGTCCAATACATGAGTCGGTCACCTCTATGAGTCGGTTATCCTATGAGTCGGTTATCCTATGAGTCGCTCACTACCTTGACTCGGTCCAAACCTTAAGCCGCTGCCTCTCTTAACTCGCTAACAACTATAAGTCGGAAACTACCACTCACTCCTATAAGTCGGCCAACCTATAAACCGTTGACCCCATGAGTCGGCCACCTACCCTAAGTCGCTCCATCCTCTAAGTCGGTCACGACTTAAGTTCCATACGACTTAACTTTAACACGACTTATCTCTAGAACGACTCAAGCTCCAAACGACTTAATGCAACTATTATACTATTTATCGACACGTAAAAATACGGGTCGTTACATTCTCTCTCCCTTAGGAATTTCGCCCCCGAAATTCCAAATAAACAAGAGCAATCAAAACTATTCTGCTTGCCTACCATCCATAGCAATCAACAAACCATGCAACCAATTACTAGCCTAGCATGCAGAATTCTAAGATTAGAACAAGTTACAAATTCATGAGATGTCACGACACCTTAGGGCCATACCTCGAAGAGTTCAGGATGAGCTGCCTTCATCCTCTCTTCCTCCTCCCACGTACAGTCGTTAACATCATCACTCCATTGTATCTTGAGCAACGTAATCGTCTTCCTCCTAAGCTGTTTCGTGTCGGTTTCAACAACACGAAGCGGCTTACGAGGTCTCGTAACCACTGGATCAACCTCCAAGTCTTCACAGCTATCAGCGGAAACCACCGTATTCGATTCATGCACATACTTCCGTAGATAAGATACATGAAAGACATTGTGTACACCCGCCATCTTCTCTGGTAACTCCAATCTATAAGCGAGCTTTCCAATTCGCTCGATAATCGGGAATGGTCCAACAAATCTCGGAGTTAACTTTCCTTTCTTCCCGAATCTAATAACATTCTTCAGTGGAGAAATCTTCACAAAAACCATATCACCCACGTCGAATTCCAAATCCTTACGACGCTTATCGGCATAACTTTTCTGACGATCTTGGGCTGCCTTCATTCGTCGCCGAATGATCTCTATACAATCCGTAGTCTGTCGAATCATCTCTGGCCCAAGTATCAGCTTTTCTCCAGTTTCCAACCAACATGTCGGAGAGTTACACGGTCTTCCATACAATGCCTCATATGGTGCCATACCAATACTCGACTGATAACTGTTATTGTATGCAAATTCCACCAAATGAAGATGATCTTCCCATGATCCTCCGAAGTCCAAAACACAAGCTCTGAGAAGATCTTCCAAAACTCGGTTGACTCTCTCAGTCTGACCATCTGTTTGGGGATGATAAGCTGTACTCAAACACAACTCGGTTCCCAAAACTTCCTGGAAGCTCTTCCAAAATCCACTAGTGAACAATGGGTCTCAATCGCTCACTATACTCTTCGGAATACCATGGAATCGAACTATCCACTTAACATACAACTCAGCCAACTTCGATGCAGTCCTAGTCGATCGAACAGGAATGAATCTTGCACTCTTGGTCAACCGATCTACTATGACCCAAATCCCTTCATTTCCTGCTCTTGTTCTAGGTAGACCATCGATAAAATCCATCGATATCTGTTCCCACTTCCACATAGGAACTTCTAATGGACGAAGCAATCCACTTGGCTTCTTCTGCTCTGCCTTAACCAACTGGCAATTCATACACTTGGAAATAAAATTTCCAACATCCTTCTTCATACCTTCCCAGTAATAAGTTCTCTTCATATCCCGATACATCTTATTTCCACCTGGATGAATTGTCAACTTCGAGTGATGACTTTCCTTCAGAACTTCATCTCTCAATTCATCTATGTCGGGAACAACCAATCGTCCTTGATTCCGAAGCCAACCCTCTCGATCGACTTCGAATCCCTTATCCTTCTCTGGGTCCAATCTAGATTCCAAATCACGGATAATCTTGACAAGCTTATCGTCTCGCTTTTGACTCTCGCCAATCCTTTCCACAAGAGTAGGTCTTATCGATAAGTTTGCCAACATCTCAGGTTCCAATTCACATCTAGGCCTGAAGTCAAACTCAGCCAAATACTCGAGACTCTTCCATTCCGAAAACATGGCTCCCAATCCTGCATGTCTTCGACTCAACGCATTTGCCACTACGTTACCTTTTCCCGGAGTATAGGCTATACCAAAGTCATATGACGCTAAAAACTCTAGCCACCGTTGCTGTCGAAGATTCAAATCCTTTTGAGAGAACAGATACTTCAACGACTTATGATCTGTAAACAACTCGAATCTAACTCCCAATAGATAATGTCTCCACATCTTCAAAGCAAATACAATCGCCGCTAACTCCAAATCATGTGTCGGATAATTCCTTTCATGCGGCTTCAGTTGTCGACTAGCATACGCAACAACTTTATCTTTCTGCATTAGCACTGCTCCAAGTCCAGTACCACATGCATCGGTGTAAACCACCATCTCATCATTCCCACTAGGAATAGTCAAAACAGGAGTACTTGTCAGTTGCTCTTTCAGGATTACGAAAGCTTGCTCACACTTATCATCCCATCTAAATATTTGATTCTTTTTCGTCAATCCTGTCAATGGTGCAGCTATCTTGGAAAAGTCTTTGATAAACCGACGATAATACCCTGCTAATCCAAGAAAACTTCTCACATCGGATGGTCTAACCCAATCCTGGATCGCTGCCACCTTAGCGGGATCAACCGCTATCCCATTTCCAGAAATAACATGGCCTAAGAATCTCACTTTACTCCTCCAGAAGTGACATTTCGAAAACTTAGCCTTCAGCTGATGTTTCCGCAAGATTTCCAAAACAATCCTCAAGTGTGTCTTGTGTTCCTCCTCAGTTCTGGAATAAATCAGAATATCATCCACGAACACAAGCACGAACTTATTCAACTGATCTCTGAACACTCTATTCATAAGATCCACAAAATATGCTGGTGCGTTAGTCAACCCAAACGGCATTACCAGCCACTCATAAAAACCGGATGGTGTCCTAAAAGCAGTCTTCGGCACACTATCCTTTGCCACTCTCAACTGGTGAAATCCCGTTGCCAAATCCATCTGAGAAAACACCTTAGCATCGTGAAGCTGATCAAACAAGTCATCTATTCTCGGCAATGGATACTTGTTCTTCTTAGTCACTTTATTCAGCTCACGATAATCCACACACAACCTCAATGATCCATCCGCTTTGGTTGCGAACACAACTAGTGCAACCCATTCGGACACACTACGCCGAATGAATCCTTTCTGCAAAAGGTCATCAACTTGCACCTTCAACTCTTGTTGCTCCCTAGGCACCATCCGCCTAAGAGGCATCACAACAGGTCTGGCTCCCTCAACTAGATCGATACGAAACTCGATCTCCCTATGCGGCGGTAATCTTTTGACTTCGTCAAAGACATACTCAAATCCATTCACAATAGGCACCGATGACAGTCCATCCCATGGAACAACAAGCGAATACATGAAGCTCATGAAGACGCCTTCCTCATGCTTACATCGTATCACAACCTTTCGCCCTTCCACATTCCCGACTGTCACCTCCAGCCTCTCACAATCAATCCTTGCCGCATACTTCCTAAGCCAGTCCATACCCAAAATAATTCCGAACCCCGCAAAGTTCAGAACAAAACAATCACAAACAAAAGAGCAATCATGACTCGACACAACTAGACCACGGCATATCATACACAAACATGACGGACCCCCAACTGGATTAGTCACAACCAATGGCCTATCAACAATATCCGGTTCCAAACCTAACCGGCCTACAAGATCATCACAAACAAAAGAATGCGACGCTCCAGTATCAAACAACACTCTAACTGGAACACCACAAATGGAAAGAGTACCTTGAACCACCACACTCTTCCCTTTCTCTTCAGCATAAGAGCTTTTGAAAACGACGGCATAGCTCGCAAAGCATAAGCTTGCACAATCTGCCTGTCCTTCCTCGGTTCTGGACAATCTTTCCTGAAATGCCCTGGCTTGTCATAGTTGTGGCATTTCGCCGGTGCCTTTGGATTCCTACAATCCTTGGAGAGATGGCCTTTCTGCTGGCAATTATAGCAAGTCATTTCGCCCCTCGGCTTCTTCTGGCCATCCTTACCCTTCTGTTGCTGTTGCTTCCTCTTCTTGTTTCCACCCTTCTGTGGCTTAAACCCTTCCTTGGTTACAGCAACAACAGAACCCTCCCTAGGAAACAAACTCTCATGCCTGAGAGCTTTCTCCACAAGCTTCTCAAACGAATCGTCCAGATGATCCACCAACTGTCTTCCAAGATAAGCATCCAAACCGGTCACAAACTTCTCATTCTTCTGATAGGGAGAATCAATATAAGATCTGGCATACTTGGACAAAGTTTCAAACTCAGAAACATACTCAAGAACGGGTCTTCCACCTTGCTTGAGCTCCACAAACTTCTTAAACAAGACAGATTTCTGAGCCGTAGAAATGAACTTAGCTTCAAATCTAACTTGGAATTGCTCCCAAGTAATCTCCTCCTCTGGAGTATCAATGGTGATAGAATTCCACCAATCCGAAGCTCTCCCTTGAAGCTGTCTTGATGCAAGCTTCCTCTTAGTTGCATCCTTGATTCCTAAATCACCAAAGATCCTTCTACAAGCGTCAATCCATCTCTGAACTTCTATGGTTGATTCAGTCCCCAAGAAAACTTTTCCTCCAAGAGAAGTATAGTCTTTACACAACTTAGCAAAATCCACTGGTCTTGGAGCTTGAACTTGAACTCCAAAATCTACCGACTGTCCTGAAGTTGGTATCCTTCTCATGATCGAAGTCATCATAGCTTCGAACATTGCACCATAGTCAGTAGCTCCCCCAACAGCACGACTTTCCCTAGCAGCTTGTCATTACTTCGACTCATCCTTAATATCTACAAAAAGGAATGATTTAGAACACCTTGAAAAACAACTGCATAAGGAGTTCAAATCCATCTAAACTACTATATATTATATATAGTAATCATCCATCACAATACAATTACGTCTCTCTTACGTAGTTACGTCAGCGAGCGTTGGCTAAAATCGATTAACCAAAGCTCTGATACCAAATGTGACGACCGCCCATGACTCCCGCACAAAAACAAGGAAATAATGCGCTGAAAGGCGTGCCAGGCAGCCATGGGTGACCGTCAAGGGTAGAATAAACATCGCAGAATCTATCGCATAACTCACAGCGCATGGATAAAATACAATAGAGAAATATATGTATAGTGAAGCTTCATAACAGAATATCATCAAATAAGCATCTTAGAAGTTTGATACAATCATCAGAACAGTCAATACATCAAAACCTCACTACAAAGCACTCAAAGTATATACCGCGGAACACCCAGTACATAATATGAAATAGTATGCAAAAGCCTCCTGCTCGTCTTCGTCATCATCAGCGTAGATCTCCAAGAACAGCACCTGTCACCTGCTACCTAGTCTGCCCATCCCAACATGGATGAACAGCCCAAGGTAATAAGAGGAGACATAAAACCTTGAGTCAGACAAAGTCTTAGTGAGCAGTAAATCAACTATCAAACATACCAAAAGAGCATAAGGGATAAAAGGAATAGGAACCAAAGCATCCCACTCCGCCTCTTTCTGCAGTGATAACCCCCAGACACACACTAAGGAGAAGCAAGCATAACATGGCAGACAATTAAAGTAAAGCAATAATCATTCGAGTCAAGGTCGATGTTTTCCAAATACAAACCCCCAAGGCCTAAACCAAGATCAGATAAGCACCCGGAAAACACCACTCTTGAGACCGAATGATGATACAACCAAACGTCCAAACATCCATGACTCTGGCTATCACTGTTATCATTGCCTTGATTTCACCGTTAGTTGAATGACCACCTGTCAAGGGCTAATGGTAACCCCGGTTCTAGACATAACTCCGCACGTCGTCGCAGCCCGTGCCTAGGAATTTTCGCCACTACCCAGAGTACTAGCACGTCGTCGCAGCCCGTGCTTGGAACGTCGTCGCAGCCCGTTCCAACGTACTTTTGCTTTGAGCATGCTAGAACCTTTAACAAGGATGAGATCTCAGCCTTCAAGTCATCCTCCTCGACGACTATTTCCATACTAGCTCAAGCGCCTCTCAAGCTAACCATTATCAACCAACTCGCATCGCATCATCGAGTTAATAACATGCTTGGGATTATCCCGTCTGGATTAAACCAAGGCTATCTCACATCATGCTTCGCTTTATCGCATCATAGCAAAGTCTCATCTCAACATCATGGCTTGCCTCATCGCATCATGGCAAAGTCCCATCTCAACATCATCTAATTCATACATATGAGCTTCAACATCCGCTTCATATGCCGCAAACAGCTTTCCTTATTCAAGAGTCTTTCCACTTAGCTTTTGAATCACCATCGACCAACTTGTCCCAAATCAACTACTAGCTAATTTGAAACGATCAAATCAAACATTAATCCAAGCAATCAATCATTCAAACAAGATCTAAATAAACAATTACAATGATAATGGCAATTTCGTAAATAAATGAGCATAGATCTAACATACATGAATCATGGATTTTTAGCATAGATCTAACAAATATAAATCATGGGTTTTGTCTCTTCAACTTGATAAATGAACTTGTATAAGTAAACATCTTCATGAGTAGTGGATCTACACTTGGATCTAAGGAAAAAATGCATAAAATCACTATCTACAACACTCCACCAAACCACCAAACCAATATACTCCTTTGGGTCCGCGTGAGAGATAACCACCACTCACCGAATCACCCAAACACTTCAAAAACTAATCACTTCAAATCTGGACAGCAAGGATTCAAGCTTGATTCGTCGAAATCTCGCTTGAAACGATGGAATCTAGCTTCGTTGGATGAAGATCTTCAACTTTGGCTCTTGGATCTTCGATCTTGGATGGATGTTAGAACTAGATTAGAGTGGAGAAAATAAGATGAAGAAATGTTGTAGTCGAGCTCTCAAAATGGCAGCACTTCGTCGCTTCAAAAACCGGTGCCAAAAAGTGAGCCAAACCCCTCTATTTATAGGCTGAATTCCCCCCCTGAGTCGTCCATCCATAAGTCGTCGCCGACCCATCGTTGAGTCGCCCCCGACCTAAGACCCACGACCCAAAACTCCAACGACCTAACACGCACGCGACCTAACGACTCAACAACCCCTACAACTCATCACCTAGCCGACCCAACAACTTAACTCGTGTACGACTCATAGCATACACGTCCTAAAACACAGGCCGACCTAACGACTCATCGACTCAACAACACTATACGACTCAACGACCTAACTTATTTTCCTTAAGTCGGTCCAATACATGAGTCGGTCACCTCTATGAGTCGGTTATCCTATGAGTCGGTTATCCTATGAGTCGCTCACTACCTTGACTCGGTCCAAACCTTAAGTCGCTGCCTCTCTTAACTCGCTAACAACTATAAGTCGGCAACTACCACTCACTCCTATAAGTCGGCCAACCTATAAACCGTTGACCCCATGAGTCGGCCACCTACCCTAAGTTGCTCCATCCTCTAAGTCGGTCACGACTTAAGTTCCACACGACTTAACTTTAACACGACTTATCTCTAGAACGACTCAAGCTCCAAACGACTTAATGCAACTATTATACTATTTATCGACACGTAAAAATACGGGTCGTTACATTCTTTGATGAGATCTTGAAAGTAAATGATTACTCTAGGCCACACTTGTTCTATAACGAGTATATTATGCCATCTCTTGCTTGATTGTGGCATTGAACCTCCCAAGTCTTCAATTTCCAAACCAAAAGTCATCAACAATGCATCGATTAAAAGAATGAAGCTTCCCGCTCCATACTTTAATATTATGCCTTTTGAACAATGGAAAGAACAAGGACATAAAGAAACTTCATCACGATCATCCCGCCCTAAACCTGAGGAAGTTAAACTTTTACGACCATCTTCCTCAACCAAAGAATCACTTGACACTATTGCTCGAAATCTATTCCTTCTCGAAGCACGACTTAAGCATATGAATACAAAAATGGATAAACGCTTTAACAAACTTAAGTCTTTCTTCGTTTCTATATGGGAAGCAATATCATGTGGTGCATCATCTTTATCAATGCAAGCTCCAGACCGTGGCAAGCGCCCAGCTCCTCCTACTTTTGCTTGGACCTCTTCGGAGGAGGGTACAAGCTCGGGAACTAGTCATGAACGTGGACACGGAAAATCTCAGCTTGTTGAAGAAGAAGGAGAAGAAGAAGAGGGTGAGACGGAGTCAGATTAAGTCTCTTTTAGTTTATTTTTTTGCGTTCTTATGACTTTAGTTTTTGCTTTAAAGACATTATCTGGCACTTGTACTAAATAGTGTCGTGTTTTAATTCGTACTAGACTTGTGTGTAGTATCATCTTGTGTGAATGTTACTTTTGATCTATGGTAGTAGTTTTATGTTGCTTATAATCTCATTTACATCCTCCATTTAACAACTCCTTTTCGTCGATGACAAAGGGGGAGAAAATTGTGCTAACAGTATATACGCATGACACAATCTCAGGGGGATATCATATACAGAAGGAGATTCATAACTATGTTGTCATCAATCAAAAAGGGGGAGAATGTTGAGTCAAGATTTTTATAGAGTTTTGATTTCTGACAAAGGGATAAGCCGTGATCGACAAAAAGATGTTATTCATTAAAGAGACACAAAGAGCTCCATATATTAGAGGTTTATTATTTGGTATGTTAGTAATGTTATTTATGTTAAAATCTATCTTCAAATAATCTTATACCTTCAATCTATGAATATATATATATATATATATATATATATATATATATATATATATATATGAATGAGTGCACATTAACTGTGCAATCTAGGCTAAACCGGTCGACCGGTTAAAACAAGGCAGTCGACCGTTTCTGCCCAGAATTCTCAGTTAACGTGCACAAGTGTACATAACGTATATATTCAAATTCCTTTCTACTGGTCCTTTTTGACCTGTCGACCGTTTTCAAACAGAAAGCAACCTTTCGTATAGATACTTCCTTTTCTTCAACGGTTGCTTCTCTTTCTCTTCACCAATGATCATGACCTTTGTTTGTACCTTTTCACAAAGGGTTACAACTGTTTATTTCTTATATAAACATCATGAAATCATTATTCCAATTAACTAATTTCTATTATTCCAATCTCTATTCTATTGATCTCAATCTTATACTTTCAAGCGCTCAAATTGCTCATATTCTAACATATATCGTTTTTGAATCCTGAAATTTGTTTAACATTCTTTTGATTCAATACGATATCCACTTCCAAATCTTCATATATACAAATATTCTATTTGAGGATAAGATTATAGGAAGTTTGTACTACAAGTGACAAAATAGTGTTAGCAAGAACACATACCGTCAACAAACTATTATTTTCATCTTTGTTGAAGTCCTCGGTGTTGTAAGAGGCAAGTGTTGAAGTCCTCAGTGTATTAGAGGCGTGAAATCCCGTTCGTCTGCTCGGGTGTCATAAACCTGTTCCTCCGGGTGAAGCGAGGTAGTTGGTAGTGAAAATCCAGATAGAAGTCTGGGACTGGTCGTAGGACGGTGCTCCGAACCAGTATAAAAATCTCTGGTATGCTTTTTTCTATTTTACTGAATTTTCTATTATCTGTGATTAGTCGTATTTCTGTATGTTATACATCATATTACATGATCCGTGTGTACTATATTAGCACGTACACATTTTCTGTATCGATAAGGAGTAATCGAAATTTGTTGGAAATAGTATAATTAAAAATGAATGAAGTTGAGTTAACTTCTTTATGAAAGGTCATGTACTTAAGAGTAAGTACGCGAGTTTAAACTTAATTCATCTTAAGCATAGTATACGTGACCATATAAGTTAAGAGTTTACAAGAAACTCCTATAGATTAAGGGTCAAGGAGTTAACAGTTATGCAAGTCAAAAGACTGCATGTATTAGTTATTCACGAGGGATCTTGTGTATGTGCGTCACGGTGTAGTGGATCTTAAGGCCAAGTTAACACTAGAAGGGGTGAATAATGTTCTATAACTTTTATGATTGTTTTTCACTTTGTTTCTAGATTTAAATCGAATCATAGATTATTAACATAGATTTGTACTAATCAAGAGGTCATAAATATAATCACAGATAAATATAAAAACAACAACAAAAATAAAGTAAGAGAATTGAAACAAGGAATTTTATACTAGTTTGGAATAACCAATCCTACATCTAGTCTTATAAAATATTGTACAGCTTTCTTTTAAATTGCCTACTTTAACCAAGTAGCAAGCAAACCAGAATACAGTCTTGACTTCAAGGCTATGAGATACACCCTCTTATCTCATGAGTTTGGGGAAAACTCCCTTGATTTACCAGATAACAAGATCACTTGATAGATTTAGATGGGATACTAAGCACACCCTCTTAATTTGGATGGGCAACAAGCACAACCAAACAAATAGGAGTAGAATTGTTGATTTCCAAATACAAATGGTTGTACTTAGGATATAAGATATCTTATAGCCTTTCTAGTTGTGGTTTGATCTTTGAGTTTGTAGAGAGAATGATTTCAAAACAGTTGATAATTTGTAGAGAATCAATCTAATAGAGTATGAATTGATTCTATGTAGTTTTGATGAATGTAGTGAGTGTTCTATTTCAACAAAGTAAGGAGTAAGAAGAAAGTAAGAAAATCAATTATAAAATTCATTACACTCCATTTTACACAGTGGATGAACAGATGTATCCATTCATAAGGAGGTGCAACAAAAAGTTACTTTTTTCAAATTTTAAAACACAAACAAACGGTCATTATGTCGAAATATCGAGGAGGGGTATGTCGATATACCCATGTAAATTTTGAAAAAAATGACTTCTTCTTAAAACTTCTCCATTTTTGTAAAATAATTTAAACATAGGTTTTAAATAGTTTGAATATATAAAGTCTTTTGTAAAATATTTACAAAAACATATTCTGAATTTTAAATAATTTATTTGATAAAATATCAAAGACCCAAAATTTGTTATAAAGATCGGAATCTACTATCATGGACTTTAACAATTTATTCTAATGACTCACACTAACGTCTTGAGCTCTTCAAATCTATGTCTTTAAACTCATGGGTCTTGATTATATCTATATCTTGAACTTTAGTCTTTATATCCTCTTCAAGTTTAATCATTCTGTATATATATGTAATATGGTACAATATATACTATACAACTTGGCAAAACATTAGTACCTATATATATGGTCATCATCAAAATCAATATTCGGGGTATTAACAATCTCCCCCTTTTTGATGATGAGAACCATGTAAATATTTCTATATATATAAAATATAATTTAACTCCCCTTTGAGGAAATGCATGTATTTATGATTTATATTTTTCTCCCTATTTGCCAACAACAAAAATGGATGAAAAACAAACTACCCTTAATGTGATATACTAATAAATAGCGGAGTTAGAATCAATATTTCAATTCTAGGAAATTTTTAGAGATCTAAACTATAATCATAATTGTGATTAAATTATATATGAGACATATATTTTGGGATATACTAGTTATTTCAAATGTGATATAGGACATATATTCAAGACATATATTGACTAATATATACTAAATATTGAAGGCATTGAATAAATTAATAAGACAAGCCAAAATATATTAATTATTCCAAGATATAAATCAAACATTTATACAATCCAAACATATAAGCACACAATCTTAATCAAACCAAGTCAAACATTATATGCAAGCAATACAAACTTAACTATATTAAGTATTTACAAGTCAATTAAATTCAAATATATAAGTTTTAAAGTATGTAATTATGAATTTTAAACAAATTGGAATACTAGATTTTTCTTGGAACTTCAACCCATCCTTTAGATCCAGAGAATGGATTTTTTTGGGAACATCCCAATCTTAATATTCTGTGTTTACTTTTAAGTTTAAGCATTCCGGCTTGTTGTTGTGATCATCTATGATAAGGAAGGAAATTAACCATCAAAGATCATCAAGGTGTTTCTCTTATTCCTTTATCATTTGCATCTGACTTAATTCCAAATGCCATTGATTTCGAAGAATGAAACCGAGAGCTTTTTTAAAGGGTTAAATTGTTTCTTCTAAGTTTTCACAAAGTTTTTGATATGGAGAATTCATTTTTATGAAAGGAAATGTTTAGAATGAAAAGAGACGAAATCATGAATCGATGGCAGTTTTTCTTTCTGGAAGAAATGGATTAAATAGAAATGAAAAGATAGATTAAATAACTTATTTAAAGTTAGTTACCAATTTTTTAAATTTAATTTTTTTTAGAAACGGCCAGTACGTCAACATATTTTATATAGGGTATGTTGACGTATATGCTTTAATTTGCACAACTTATGTTTTTGTTCTAACTTTTGTTTATGCTTAATACTATTCTATTTTAATGATTTGGAGAGACTAAGATAACATTATTGAATAGAAAGATGTAAATTTCATTAATTCAAATCGAAGTACATGGGCATAATAGGAAAATTCATGAAAATTCATGGAATAAAACTAAAAAAACATGCTACTTAGAGATACGAAGGTAGATAAAAGATCTAAAAAGATGATGATGAAAAAGAGTTTCCTCGAAGCTTACTAATGATCTTTCCAAAGTATTTTTTCACTTTGTTCGAGAAAGAAGTGAACTTTTTACAAAAGGAACGATTAAGCTTCTTTTGATTGGTGAGAAGCTTTTCTTGATTTTTGAGAATCTCTTTATTGGAATAGCGAGATGGTTTGTCAACGCTTTCTAGAGAAGTGTCCATTTCCTCCTCTTCTACTTCTTCTTCTTTCCCCTCTTCCATATTCATACCATCGCTTTCTTCTTTTTCGTAAAGATTCTTTTGCACTTCTTCTCTTGCCAATCTCTCATACTTTTTGGGAAGAAAATCATAGGGTTCAATTCAAGAGTAATGTACACAAAAGAGAGGTTGGTTTTGTCGAAAACTTTGGGAGGCAAAAAATTTCACGTCATAGATCGATACCAAAACAATTGAAATTTCTAGTAATATTGTAACGACCCGCTAATTTATCAGTTTGATAAATTTTACTTATTTTTTAACTATTCCAATATAAGGTTTAATAACACAAGTTATGATGTGTTGAACAATAAATAATAATGGTAACAAATATTTACAAAAATATTTCCTTTGGAAATATATCGATAAATGACCGAAATCTGTTTTATCTATAAAGAGCTTTATAATTGTAAATCGTCGCACACAGAGCTGGACACATACACTTATTTTTATAATTGAACAAGAATATGAAATAAAATTTATTTATTTATTTTTGGCAATTTAAAAGTATGTATGACATCCTCAATGATGTCCTTATATATTAGTATTGATTTATGATTTTAAATTAAGATTTAACGATTTCATAATTAATATAGTTATCCAAATAATTGTTTTTAAATGATAATAATTCATTTAAATAGTTATAAAGAGATAATTAATCATTTATAATAGTTTTATAAATATATATATTTGATTTGAAAATATGAGGAAAAATCCATATCACTTTATCGGTATAATAACTATTTTTGTAAATAATTGTTAATACGAATTTATATGTTTTTATAATTCAAGTATGATCGTTTTAATTCATCTAAAATGGGAAGAAAATGTTTTTCAAATGTGTTTACAAACATATGCGTGTTAAAGTATAAGTGAAAATGTGACCAGGAATCGGTTCTCCGATTGGCAACAGTTTATCGAACGAAAGTTGTTCGGAATCAATGCAACATTGTTATGTGTCGTGTACACATATATAACATACAAATGCATCCACTAACGTGAACATAAACATATGTATGCATACATATATGCTTATACACTTAAAAATATATACATAACATAAAATGTATAAGATATTTTAAGCAAGCTTCCTCCTTATGCTTTTATAAGTCAACTTATGCACACATGAAAATATGGAAGTGAGTGCACATGGGGGAGGGGGCTCTAGCCGTGATTTGGAGGAAGGGAAGTGTGTAGGAGAAACCTTGAAAAGTGATGCAAAAGATGATTTGTACATGTCTTTCTTTATACTCTTCTTGTTCCTGTAAATACCCAACCCTCTTCTCTTCATTTTCATTCACCTTCTCCTTCATTTTTCCTAAGCTCATTCTCTCCATTTTAATGGCTTCTTCCTTAAAGAATTCTTGAAGAAATATTAGAAGTAAAGAAAATAAAAATATTTATACATAAATATGTTAGCATTCGACCTTTAAACCAAGTGCAAATACCTCCCTATCTCCTCTACAACGCACGCCACCACCTACTCCTCCTTTGGTCAAGCACATCAACATCCAAGAAGCAAGGCTGCAACACCCTGCATTTTTAGATAAATAAATAACCAAAATAATTATAAACTATGAAAATGAGAGTTTTTGTAGTTGTCAGAATATGGCCACCATTGTGTTTGTGGTGATTTTCTGATTAATTTACATATATGATATGCCTCGAACGGACTTCTTATGAAAAAGTTATTGACGTTCGAAGTTCCGTATCAAAAAATATTTATATGTGTCAATGTGCACGAATATATTTTTTATAAATACATGCACGTATAAATTCCAGAAATAACACACGTTTGAATTTCAAATTAGATACGCATCATAAAGAAAATTAATTGACATCAGCAATTAGAGGTAATTAATTAACATTAGTAGGCAACATTAATCAAATCCACAAACAAGGGAAATTAATTTACATTAATCAGCAACGTTTGAATTTCGAAATAAACATGTGTTATAAAAGGAATTAAATTTGCAATTAATGGAAATTATTTAGAATGAATAGGCAATGGTTAAAAGGTAACGTTTAAAAATAGAGGAAATAAATTAATATGTATAAAAAAAGGCTAGACACCTCAAAACTGACGCGTTTTGCTTGTTTTTAATGGCTAGATTTTAATCGCTTTAAAAGAACGGACGACGTTGCTTTGGCTCTCTATAAATGAACATGCAGGGCTAGCCTTCAAACCCATATTTTTTTGAATGGGGACGGAAGTCCTGTCACATTTCTTTCTCCTCCAATTCTTCAGAAATCAAATATATTAGATTTAGGTTTTCTGATTTGCAATTTGTAGGTAGAAACTGTAGTTCTAGAAAAGATATGTCCAAATTAAGTCGTCCGCATGAGGTGAGCTTTCGATCTGGTTTTCTATTTTATCTGTTTATTTTTCTTCAATTAGATCCAGTTTTATGTCTATTCAAATTGCTGTTTGTGGATCCAAATAAGGTTGCAAAGGGGAAGACTATGGATAATAGAACTGGACTAAAAATTAAATATGGAATTTGGAGTGTTTTCTATTCAGGTGAGTGGATTTAAATTATGTATCTCTTATGTTGATGATATATATTATCGTTAGATTCCTATTAAATATTTTAATTTAGCATTTGAACTAATTTCAGTAATTACTTCTACTAGTTAGTTATGTTGAAACTATAAATTTTATAAGAGAAGTGTACTTATATTTAAATGTTGTTTATATGGAAAAAGAATGGAATCCAATTAAACTAAGTAATATTAGACTTAAAAATTATAGAGAAATGCATAAGCCTAAAAGTGAGAAATTTACAGTAAATTGTGTTAAAACTTGGGGGATGAAATAAAAAGGAAAATCTAATTACTTGATTTGGAAGTTAGTGATAGATTAGTTGGCTGGTTTAGAAAAGGGAATACATTTCATAGTTTGATATTGTAAGAAAAACAGTAAACGTAATTGGAAGAATAAAAGCAAGAAAAATGGAATTAGTGCAAAATAGAGACATTACTCTATTTTGCATTATCCAACGATTAAAGGAACCATAAAAGAAATATCTTGCAGTTACAAGTTATTTTTTATGGCATTATTTAGTATTAAAATATGGAAATGGATTTTAGTACAGTTTTGGTAACCAACCAAATAGAATAGAACTACTTGCTGTGACGACCTGCCTATCTATCCACAGAAAGATGTATCATCAAAAAGAAAAGAAAGAGATAGAAATAGAAAAGAAAGATAGAAAGAATAACAACATCAGAATCTCACAGCGGAAACGGAACAAAATATAATACATCACACAACTGTTACATAGTTTTACATATATCAGAGTTACACAACATCATACACAAGACAGTCATATATATCCGCCATTACATACATTCCCAAAATACAACATACAATAACTAACACAGCGGAACTAGATAGATAGATAGGTCTGGACTCCTGCTCCAAGCTCCTCCAGAACTCAACAATCCAAAACCTATCACTTGGCTACTCATAAAAATTTAAGTACCCAAGAGTTTATGAAAAATAGAAATAAACTACAGGTCAGACATGGGTCTAATGTGAGTAAACGGGTTAAAGTTGTTTAACTTTGAAAATCTTTAGAAAACAAAGGTATCACTTAATACTTCCCATATAAACACGGGTAAGTTTTTACCTTACGCTAACCAAAACGTTTTATACGAAATCCAGCGATATTATAATAGTGTTTAGGGTTTTCAAGTAAAATACAGAAATAGCTGAAATGCTTACATCTCACATTCCAACATAGTTGGGCGCAATCAAAACGTACGGCGCTTATTGGAGATTAGATTCCATACAATGGCAGGGCTACTGGGGTACCGCCCGTCACAGTACGGGGCCTAGATCACCGTACCGAGGATCACTCCCGATCCCCTACAACACAAGACCGGAGCCATTCCTTACTGAACAGTTCTGAACAACATAACCCTGCGGTTGTAGCTAGCAACCGCCTACACAGCCGAAATAAAAAAGGATATCTAGAGAGGGATATATCTCGCCCTGCTTAGGTGCTACCCACCTAATCTTGCTGCACCTCCCCTGTTTTAGCCATTCTCGGTTGATGAGGCTTGAAGCTGCAATTACCTTTATAGAACATATCTCATAGAATGCTCATCATCCACCTGACGATGTTCTGAAAGCATTCAATCCATACAAGTTCGTTCCGGGTTCGAACGAAACCGAAGGCATTATCTCGTTACACTCTTTTTGGAATCACCCTCAGAGTTAACGATAATAACCCTTGCACTTTGAAACACCAGCTCGATCTTCACTTGGAGACTTACGACCTAACGTTTAATTTGGATCGATGTGGTTTTCGGATAGTCATAACAGACACCCGTTTCCAGCCTCATCGAAATCCAAATGCCATTTTAAAGGTCAAGGCGTTTGATAGTTTAAAAAATTTAATTCAACATTTCGAATTCACATAGCATTTATCATAGATAAATCATACACAATCATCGTAGATATATCAAGGCATATGGCAGAGTATCATAGAATATCACCCAATAAATATCACAAATCCAGATATTCTACTTATACAATCGTCCATAAGCATGCATCTTTAATCCTTGTTGTAATTAATTCAATTTAAATTAATTACTTGAGAATTAATCACTTAATCCTGTTTAATTAATCATCAATTAATTAACTATTCCATTTCATATCATTTAATTAATTAATCACTTCTTAATCAATTTATTAAATCTTAATTACTTAATTAATTACTCCTTAATTATTGGTTATTATTAATTAATAACCTTAATTATTAATAAATAAAACTTAATTCCAAATTATTTGTCCTTAACTATTTATTTAATTAACTACTAATTATAAATTAATTAACTCTAATTATCTAATTAACAATTCTTAATTACAAATTAATTAGACACTTAATTATTAATTAACAAATCTTTAATTACAATTATAAATTAATCATTCTTAATTACCTTCCAAAACAATTAATTAAATAATCATTCATCTCAATTAACATTTTTAAAATCTTCCCTAAACTTTGAAATCAATTTATTACTAACTTAGAAAACTTTAAATGTTAATTAAATTTAAAACTTATCTTATATTAACTACTTAGTTGAAGTATTAATTGGATTTTAAAAACATTCTAACGTATTAACTTAAATAATTAAACTTATAATAAATTCTTAACTTAAATTTGTCAAACACTAACTAAATCATCAACACTTAAAATTTGATTAGGACAATATGACTTAAATTTCATTATGCTAAGCACTTGTAAACCCGACCCGAGAATATCCCCAGTTTACTCGAGTAAACATTCCAGTTTCTCCCACCATTTCCCTGAGTCCATCTTCCTTCCTCACATACGTTTCTTCTTCTTCTAATTTTTTTTTCCAGTTAAGTTGGAGTTTAAGTTTAAGTTTACACTACGAGATCAAGTAAACGCGCTCATGCACTCGGGTTCCAACCCAAAGCAATCCACCACTTTCTCGAGTATCAACTCGAGTCACTCACCACCCAACGAACTCTGACACCATATCGATGTTGTACACGTGCACAGCGTCTCACCGTCGCTCCTGCGAACCTCACTTCCTCCAAGTCACGAATCACCCCTATATTCGATTACCACAATCAACTCGATGCCAAAATTACCAGATCAATTTTAAGTATACCATTCGAAACCTGTTCTTCGAACTCACCCTATAAAAAAAACACTTCGCCTCACTCGCACTGACCACCGTAGGTGATACAACTCTGGCCTCACCACATCAATCCCCTATACTACCATCCCTTTGAGTTTTGAGAAGCTCGATCAAACAGAGGAGACGAACTCATCTCGTTTCCTAACCACAACAAACTCGAGCCTTAAACCCTAATCTAGCCTCATCCCATCAATTCTTGCAATAGAAAAATTATCTAACAATTTTCCTAACTTCAACAATGGTCAAGCAAGCTTCAAGAAAATTTCAACATCCAATATTGGTTCGATCATCAAAAAATGGTTAAAAAGCATATTCTATTCAACTATGAACTGCTCCTAGCATAAGCAACTAAAAATCACCATATTAGTTTTAAAAATCCTATCTTTGAATGTTGCTTCAAGTTATATAATCAAATTAATATTTTAAACTATTCGAATTTATCATATGATTTGTCTTTTTACTGTAAAACTGAATTTACAGAGTCCATTCTTCATTATCAAGCTTAAAACAAAATTTAGCTCATAAATTATGTTTAAACTAACTTAATCATTTGAAGATTAAGGCCTATCAAAGATTAGGGAAGTGAAGTTTAAATTTTTAACTTGATTGAACTCTGTACTTTTTTTAAACAAAAAGACAAAGATGACAAACATTTATGCACAGAACAAATATAAATAACATACATAGAAATACTCATTTGTATATAATCGTATAGCATTACATTTGCTATAAATCACCTGCATAGTTTTAATTATACTTAAATCTTTTCAAAAAAATGTGTTTACTCACCTGAAAACAAGTTTGAACAAAGAGCCAATATCTGTTATGAAAACTGCAGTTTGATCTGCCTTTAAAACTTCTTGCTTTGTTGTTGAATTGAATTTGAGTTTGTAGAAATGGTGATGTTTAATTTTTTTTCTTCTGGCTTGCTAAGTTTTCATTGAACGAATAGGAACAAGTTGCATTGTATATATACAAAACAGTTTTGCAGGGGAGGCTTGTTGTACAAGATTATTTTCATTTCTTTGACCAAGCAGATTTTTATAAAAACTAAAATGATTTTTTTGGAAAATGAAATGACTTGTTTTGTGCTTGAATTGATAGCATTAAATGTAATTGTCATGCTTCACGTTACATACTTATCCCCTTTAATTTTGTATGTACATATATATATATATATATATATATATATATATATTTGTCTCATTTCCTTGCATATCTACATGTATTTCAAAAGATTATATATTTCTAGAATTATCTGATATGTTTTACTTTATGTTTTCATGTAACCATATAATTTAACCTATATATTAGTTTCTATTCCTAACATAAACGCTTATTTTTTTGTTTCTATTTAAGTTCAATTATCAAATACTTAATTCATATTCATATACTATTTTGTACCTATATTTAGTATTGATAAGGTTTGATTTTATTTTAAACATTATCATCTATATTACATTCATATGCATATATCTAGATTAAATGTTAATGAAGTAGAGCATTTTAATTTAATTAAATAAGATAGATTTTATTTTAAATATTTTCAAACCATAGTTTCTACACAAATACCCATATAAATATAAATAAATGGCAAATGTCCTAACATTTTATTTATTTTTTAAATGATAGGCTTGTATTTTATTTAAATTAGATTAAATACCTATTAAAATAATATTGCCAAAATCTCGGACCGTCACACTTGCTAGAATAAAAGAGAATAACGTAAAGCGTTAAAGAAATTAAAGAAGAAGAATAATCAAGTTAAATATTTGATAAGACTAGAAATAATAAATAGAAAATGTGACCAGATCTGCATTTACTACACAGATAGTGGAATAAAAAGTAAAGCAGTTGTTATGATATGTAAATTGTGACAGTTGGATGTGGTCCCAAGCTAAGACTGTCATATAGAATAAGAGAACTAAAGAGAATTTAGTATCATAATAAAAAAGACACACTAAAATAGAAAAGAAACACTTGCAATTATATATATTTATAACATGTAGGTTATAAAAGAAAGAAAAGAATATAAAAGCGACAATTACAAGTATAATTGTAACAGTAGGTTATAATTAAAAAGAAAGAAATAAAAGTGGCTTATTTTATCAAATTCGGATTTTGGATTGAGTTAATTGTAACAGCCCGAATTCCAACGTCCGGATTTTTCGCAAAAATGCTAAAATCCAAGCCCACTGAAGCCCGAGTTGGGAATCCGGTATCCTGCAAGTAGGAAAAAACAAATATCTTAGAGCTCAATTAAATATCTCGCAGCGGAATTGACTAAAATATAATAGTAAGTAAATAATCACCAATATAATAACACTTTCTATACAAGTGTCTTAACGCTGAGAAGTCTCTACCATCTATCTAACCTATAGGATGTTATGAGGAGGGGGTCAGAACAAATGTTCGGGTGAATGAAAAAATTATATGCTTCTAGGATTAATTCTACATGTATCATTTTATTTCCATTTACTCTTATATTAGGCTCATATGGTTGCAATTCTCCCGCCTCTGTTTGTGAATCGTGTCACCTACTCCATAGTAGATTAAAACCTAATAACTAATATAGGCAGATATATAGCTATATACCCAATGACCATATTGGTCCTAGGTACCACTCATGATACCTTCTATATCCTCCTCGAAAAGAGCTCCATCGTCTTGCTTCGAGAGCATTCCGTAACTGCATCTGTAAAGGACTGCTTCGTAAGGTCTACAATACAGATGCTCCATCATCTTGCTCTGTAGCTATATATTTAAAGGACTTCTATGTAAGGCCTACAATACAGGTACTCCACTACTTACTATGAAAACAAAAATCGCTTCCGCACTAGTCGTTAGGCCTACAATATAGATATTCTAGTTGGTCTGTCTCTATTCTCGCCTTGGCAATGGCCTCACGCAGCCACCACTTAATAGAAAGACCTCTAAAGAGTTAAGTGGTCGTGCCCTGCTACAATCAATCTAACATCCAATTGGCGGTGCCTCCCCATCCATTATTTCAATAGTGAAAGAATCATTGACATGTTGGTTTAACTCCAGTCTTTCTCAAAATCGCTCTTGGCCTTGATGTTGGCCGATATCCGCATGCGACTATCCTTAAACTCACTTGCAAATACTGGACATACAAATATGCTACTCTGAACACCAAGCCTTTCTGACTTCCTATAAAGGTCTAGTTCGTTAGGCCTACAATGCAAATGCAGTCAAGGCATACTCTCCTGATGGAACACCTACAGACCTGCATCCTGGGATGCAACTTCATTAGGCCTTCCCACAGGGCCATCCTAGAGTATCCTCACGTCCCATTGAAGTCTCATACTTCCTTCTAGCCCAAAATAACTAAATGAATGTGCTTTTCCTTTGTTGAAATCTGTGATGAACTACTTCGTTAGGCTCTTCATCCTTTGGGCTACTCGAGACGCATATCACTCTTTTATTAGACCCTCAGTCTAATCTTTTAATTTGCGTTTTAATTTACTTTCTTATTCTGTTGGCTACTTATTTACCCTAATGAGCATATTCTTGCCCTTATAGGGAATGCTGTTGTGAGATTTCCACTTATTTAATAGGGAATGTTGTTGGTATGAGCCACATTCATTTTCTTGCTTATTTAACTTAATACAAATCTTAAGTTCATTAAAATAGGCCTCTTTTATATTTCCTGCTTTGTTTGCTTCTTGACTTAATATAAATTATTTAAATAAGCTTTTACCATTATTACTGCACATTAATTTATTCAAAGTCTCAAAATAAGCTTTTTCGTTCTTATTACTTAATTATAACCTATGTTATAATTCTACTTGTAATTGTCATTTTCACTTCTTTTATATTCCGTTCATAATTCCAGCATTTCTTTTCTATTCTAATCTGCCTTCTTTTATTATGAGATAGAATATTCTTTTATTCTCTTATATTATTATTTTACTTATCCTAATAACTATCTTCTTAAATAGTCTGCGCAGTGAATGCATACCTAGGTTCTTAATCGTTTACATCTTCAAGTTCTTATCTAATAATTTACTTGATTCATGTCATACTTTTCTTTATTATCTTTTATTCTAGGAAGTAATTCTTTTTTATTTGGTTAGTTATGAAAAATATATTTAAAAATCCATTTCCATATTTTAATGATAAATAATACTATAAACAATAATCCGTAACTGCTAGATATTTCTTTTACTATTTTGCAATTGTGTAAAAAACAGTTGTTTCTCTATTTTACACTAATTCTCTTTTTCTTTCTTTTATTCTAGCAGTTACATTCATTGTTGTCTTTTAAATATTAAATTATAGCAATGTATCCTATTTCCTAAACCAACCAATTAACCTTTTTGTTACTCCCAAATCTAGTTATTAGATTATTTAACTTTTCTCATTTTAACGTAATTTATTATAGTAATTCCATTCCTCGTACTTTTATTAGTTTACTCTTATTTCCTTCATTTCAGTATTGTTAATTATTTAATCCATATTCACGTTTAATCTATTCCAGTCCATGCGGAAAGATAGAGGAGAAAATAGAAAAAGAATGACGCTTGCATAGAAATCCAAAACGTAGAAATAGATGTAAATAAATACTAATACTGTAAATTCCTTATAGTTCAGCAAAACTTAATTAATAGGATTAATTATTGAATAAATTTATCGAAACAGGAATTTAGCAATAATATATCTTAAACTTAAAAGATATATAAATAAATCCACTCACATTGCTAGCTTTCCCCTGTTTTTATTTCAGATCTGTCCCTAACATCTATATTCACCTCTTTTGTAATCCCTATTTGGAATTAAAAACGATATATTTATAGATCTATAATAGTTGGAAGAGAAAAGGAGGAGAATTGGATTAGAAATAGCAAATAAAACTCAGATCTAGGGTTTTACCTTTGACATAGCCTTCTGATCTGAACCAATCCTAATTCCCTAATTAATTCTATTTTCTTTCTATATAGATCTAAATTCTTGTGAATTAGTTCTAAAAGTTTGTTATTAAGAAAATGTAGAAGAGATAGAAAAATGGCAATGATTCTATAGGAAAGAGAAAAGAATGAGAATAAAAATAAGGCTCTGTACCTTATAGTGGTTCAAATTAGTGCTAACAATTAAATATATGTTACCCGGCTACTTGGCCCGGCTACAAAGGGATAGTTGCAGAAGCTATGGTTGAGCCTAGATGGGGTTCGAACCAAAAGAGATATGGAGGTATAATGGTTCGGTGTAACTAGATTAATTTGGTATGCGAGTGGTTGGGCTTACATGTACGGTTTGACATGCTTGAGTGGCTCAGTATATTTATGTAGATCGGCCTTTAAACGTGGTTCGACACATGTGGGTCGGCCCTAGGAGGATTGGCGTATATGGTTTGGCACATACGAGTTGGCATGGGTGGCTCGGTCAAGGAAGGAAGATCGTGCGTGGTTCAGCATAGATGGGTCAGCATATATCATTCGGTCAAGGAAGATAAGTCAAAGTAGGTATCAAGTATCATTCGGTTATGGTAAGAAGGCTAAGGTGAGCCGGTCGGATGTGGTTCGACACCTGTGGGTCCGCCTTAATGGTTTGGCATGTGTGGATCGACATACCTGGGTCGGTGCACCTTAAGGAGGTTAACAAGTTATTTGGTCTACAACAAAGTGATGCGACCAGCATTTCTTTTCTTCGAGCCACCCCACCGCTTGCTCCGAGTTCCTTGAGGGCCTACTTCGAGTCAGCCACGGGACAACCCTTGGATTGGCATAGGTGGGTCAGTGGTAGTGGATCGGCATGACTGGTTCAGCCTACCTAACCTACAACAATGGACCGAGTTACCTTGGTCATGGGCTTGCATAGGAGGTCCAGCCTATCTTCGTCTATAAATAGAGGGACAGCGGTACAGTTGAAGGGACCTTTTTCGAGAACTCCAAGGATACTATGTCATTTTCAGTACCCGCTTCTTTTTTTTCAAACCTATATTCAAGTTGTTTGTTTACGGATTGTATATGTACTCAAGTGATTGGAAAAGCAATAAAGATTATATTCAAAGTGGACGTAAGAAATTACGCCGAACCACTATAAATCTGGTAGTAGACGTAGGCAATAGGACCAAATTTTGTGCTAACATTTTGGTGCTTTCACTGAGAAATGTACATTCTCAGGTTGTTAGGATCTGCTTTGTTGCTATTGGATTGAGGAAATCCCCCAAAGGAGATCCGATTCTATTCACGAGAGTTCGTAGATTCTACTTAGAGTTCCTACGAATAACTCTAAGATGGCAAGACCACATCTAGATCCGCCTCCCACAATGCAGATGCTAATACGACCACCAACATACAGCAAGTAGAACTCAACAATAAGCAAGCTAATGCAGGCACAAAGCCCGCGACCATCCCAAACCAACCAGAAGCTGTCACCAAGGCAGAGTTCAATGAGCTGGTGAGAGAGCTCGTGGAAAGTAGGAGTCAGCTTAACAAGCAGATTCAAATGAACGCCAACCTGACGACCCAGATCACTCAGCAGCAGCGTCAGAACGCTGGAGGAAACCCTGCTTCCTACTCATCATCCAACAGCTCTGTTTCGTCAGATGAACACCACAGGCGTAGATGCCGTAGGATCGAAACGGCATAAACTGGTGCAACAGAGCAATTGGTGGCGACTTGTCGAGAACAAATTAACAGAATGGTCTAGATTCCCTACTTGGAACTGTGGCCCCTCTTCTGCAGTTGGGGAGACGCCCTCGACCTGGCGTAGGAAACGTAGGATCTGAAGCACGTTTTGGGAGTTGGTCCACCACCTCGCCAGGGTCGTGATGAAGCGGGTCCTTGAATTGCGCACTTAGATGATCGCTTACCGAGGAGGCACCAGCTGGAACGATCGCGCAGGACAGATACCGAATTACCACCTCCCATCCAAACCTCGGTTTTATCAGCTATGGTCAAGCAACGGATGAGGGAGAATCAAGGCTTAACTAACGATGGCTGGGGAATATCTAGGAGTCATACTCAATTTAAAAATACCATCCCACAAGCTGAGTATCCGTGGAAGTTCAGCATGCCTACTATTCCAGCTTATGAAGCGAAGACCAATCCCCGATAGAACATAATGTGATATGAGTGGATAATGGACTTGGCTGGGTAAAATGATGCGATCAAATGCAGATGCTTTCCAATAATCCTATCCGAATTCGCTACCATGTGGTTCATCAGTCTTCCCCCACGATCGGCCTCCAGGTGAGTTAGCGGCAAAATTTGTGAAGCACCATGCACTCGCCCAAAGGATGTGATGTCTTTATCCAGTGTGATCTAGGCTGCGGGGGAGTCGTTAAAGGATTATTTGCAAAGATTTCACGTTGCTGCTACCGAAGTTAGCAATCCGAACGACCATGCTATCCTTATTGCCATGATGCGAGGAGTAGATAAACATTAAGAATTTGGTGATTGGCTAGCAGCTAACTACCAACTACCTTGTAAAGATTTTATTCAAAGGCGAACCAAATCATGAGAAAGGAGGAGGCCAGGTGGTCAAGACGAAGCAACGCGCCAGGGTTCAGTAAGGAAGCGATGCAAAACAACATTGTGGTAAAGCAATATGGCGAAAATTCTGGCAAGGACCAAGTCAATGTTCAAAATAAGCCGGAGCAGTCTAAAGGATCCGGAGGAAGAAATTTTGGACGAAAGAGGAAAGCAAGAAAATGGAAACCAAGAATCCCAAACTATAAAGAATATACTCCCCTGAATACGTCTTTGGAGAATATTTTTATATCAACTTGTAATACATTCCAATACTGAAATCTGCGCCTAAAGGAATCCACTGAGGAACAAAAGCAGACTGGAAAGTACTATTGGTTCCATGAGACCTATGGGCACAATACTAAAGAGTGTAGACACCTCAATGATGTTATAGGAAAGCTGATTTGTCATAAGAAGTTACAGCAGTTTTTTAAGAATTCATAGGAAGGCGGACAGGGGACATCCGACCCCAAGCTTTACATCGACCTGAGGAGCCCGCTCGGATCGGATGAAGCCTGGTCATAAACAAATTAATTGGCGGACCTCATCCGGCAGACAAGAGTTAGCAAGAAATGGAGCGCTATGCTAGTTCCTTGAAGCACGTGGATTTCGAATGTTGCTCGAATACAGAAGACAAGACTCCAACGAAACAGTAATGAATGACGACAGATGATATAATATTCAGGAGCAAGGATGTCGATCAGGTGGAGGCACCTACCATTGACCCGATGGTTATCTCAGTTACGATTGGACTGGCACTTGTGAGAAGGATGCTGACTGATTGTGGGAGTTCTGTTAATATTATCTTCAAAAAGGTATATGATCAAATGAAGATGGAGACGAAAGACATAAAACCATCTAAAGCCTACATTCATGGCTTAGTGGCGTAGCTTCTGATGTAGTAGTTTTGTTAGTTGAATTAGGAGAAGGTGAACGTAGGAGGGTACGGATCCTACCGTTCATTTTTATGGATGTTGATTCCCATATAATGTTTTTATGGACCAACCGGCCTTGGCGGAGTTCAGGGCAGCTTTGGCCCCATGGTGTTTTACTTTGAAGTTTCCAATGGATAAAGGATTTAATGTAGTGTATGGCGATCAAGCAACTGGTCATGCTTGTTATGTGGCTGACTGAGAGAGGCCCAGCGAAGAGAGAAGGGAAAGGGTTTGGACAACACTGTCCACATCCATGTTGCTGAAATTGACAAGTAATGCCCAAGCCTTGGTTTGGGCAACACATTCTATAGCGATATAAATAAGAGAGATGACAATGGTGAACCCCAAGAGGCCAAGGCGGCACTGGTTGAACTGATGATTGACATTCCAGCCGGCCATGATGACCCATCACTGGTGCTTAAGATTGGATCACAACTCAACCCCTCGATGATTGAGGATCTTACTGATTTCCGCCGAGCGAATTTGGATATCTTCGCTTGGACCCACTCTAATATGTGTGGGATTTCTCCCGCCATCACAAGTCGTATATGGAACGTTGATCCGAAGTATGTGCCAGTGAAGCAAAAGAGGAGAGGCATGGACCTGAAGAGGTCTGCTGCTCTCAAAGATGAGGTAGATAAACTCAAAGCCAATGGGTTTGTCCGTGATGCCCTCTATCCCAAATGGGTATTTAATCTCATACTGGTGAGGAGGGAAAACGAGAAGTGGAGGACCTATGTTGATTACTCAGACCTGAACATGGCGTGCCCTAAGCATAGTTTTCCTTTGCCCAGAATTGATTGGATGGTCGACTCGACAACAGGATGCGGATTACTATCATTTATGGATGCATATTTGGGATACAATCCAATCCCAATGCACATTCTGGATCAGGAGCATACCAGTTTCGTCACGGACGTTGGACCGTACTATTATGTAGTGATGCCTTTCGGGTTAAAGAACGCAGGGGCAACTTATCAGCAATTGGTGAATCGGATGTTTAAACACCAGATTGGCAGAACGATGGAAGTCTATGTGGATGATATGCTCGTGAAGTCAGGACAATCAAACGACCGCATTCGAGACTTGGCAGAAATTTTTGATATAGTCAGATTTTATGGAATGAAAATCAATCCATTGAAATGTTCCTTTGTGTTGCGTTAAGGAAGTTTTTGGGTTTCAATGTCAATGCATGAGGAATCAAAGCCAACCTAGAAAACATTCAGGCTATTCGAGATATACAAGCACCCAGAACTATAAAGCAAGTATAAAGCCTAAATGGAAAGGTTGTTGCGTTGAGCCGATTTATATCCAGGGCGATCGAAAAGTATATTTCTTTCTTTGATGTGATAAGGAAAGGGAAGGGAAATTTTGAATGGACGTCGAACTATGAGGACGCGTTCCGAGCTCTGGTGAGACACTTGGAGAGGCCCATATTCTATCAAAGCCCATAGAACATGAGGACTTATATGTTTACTTGGCCGTATCTCAGCATGCCATCAGTGCAGCTTTGATTCGTGAAGAGGACCGAATCCAAAAGCCAGTGTACTATGCTAGCCAGCGTTTAACAAGGGCAGGGAAATTATCCTAAGATCGAAAAGCTAGCCTACTGCTTAGTGATCGCATCACGCAAGCTCGATTCATATTTTCAGGCACATCCGGTCAGTGTTTATACCGATTAACCTCTCCGACAGGTGCTTCAACAACCAGAGACTTCCGAAAGGTCACTTAAATGGAACATTGAGCCGATTCAGTTCGATATCTCTTACATGCCATGGAGGGCTATCCAAGGGCAAGTGCTAGTATATTTCATTGCAGAGTTTACCATATCAGACGGGCCAAGTGGTAGCGATGTAGTACCCGCTGTTCGATGGAAGCTATATACCGATGGAGCATCCAACGACCGTTGTTTTAGGGCTGGTGTCATTCTTGTAACTCCTAAGAATCGATCGATTTGTTATAATTTGAAACTAGATTTCTCCGCTACCAACAACGAAGCTGAGTATGAAGCATTGATCGCTGGACTGAAGCTAACCAAAGAACTTTGAGTGAAATCGATTGAAATCCTTTGTGACTCACAATTGGTGATGCACCAAGTACGGAGGGACTATCAGGAAAGGGGGTAAAGGCTTGCCCCATATCTTGCTCAGGTTCAAGAATTGTTGGCGGACCTCAAATACTATGATATTTCGCACATTCCGCCTGAACAAAATGGGAAAGCCGACACCTTGGCAAAATTTGCAAGTACCTGTGAGGCACAACAGATGGGCTTGGTTCTCGTTGAAACTTTACACATCCCGAATACAAATGAGATGAGGTAGATCTTGTGTCAGGGATGGAAACCGAAAAGGAGTCGTGGATGACCTCGTTCAAAGAATACTTGCTACATGGAACCTTGCTCAAGAGAAAAAGCGAGAGACGACAAGTCGTTCGCAAGGCCTCAATGTATATAATGCAGGATGAAGTAATGTATCAGAAGGGATTCTTCATTCCCTTACTTAGGTGCATCGCCCATGATGAGATAAAGTTGGTCTTAAGAGAAGTCCATGAAGGAGAGTGTAGCGACCATACTAGGGGGCATACACTAGCCAAAAAGATCCTCCGATATGGATACTATTGGTTGTGCGTGAATCGGGACATCGCGGACTATGTAAGGAGATGCGACAAATGTGAAAAGTATACAAAGATCCAAAAAGCACTGCCGACAGAACTCATGCAAATGGTTAGTCCATGGTCG
Source organism: Allium cepa (assembly GCA_030765085.1). Taxonomy (NCBI): domain Eukaryota; kingdom Viridiplantae; phylum Streptophyta; class Magnoliopsida; order Asparagales; family Amaryllidaceae; genus Allium; species Allium cepa. The sequence continues at coordinate 541,593,655 of CM060939.1, forward strand.
TTTGCAATATGGGGGATCTATATAATTGGATCCTCGCCAATCTCCAAAGGTGGTGCGAAATACGCAATCGTCGCGGTCGATTACTTCACCAAGTGGGCAGAAGCAGAGCCATTATCTACGATCACCACCAAAAAGGTTGTTAATTTTGTTATGTGAAACATTATATGCCGCTTTGGCCTCCCATGAAATATCATTATTGACAACGGAAATCAATTTGGGAGTAGAGAATTCAAAGATTCTACCAAAAATATCATATTGAGAAAAGGTTTGCATCAGTCGCTCACCCTAAAGTGAATGGACAAGTTAAAGCCTTAAATAAGATAATCAAGTCCATATTGAAAAAATGTTTGGAGAAGGATAGAGGCGAGTATGTGGATGAGCTTCCAATAGCACTCTGGGCCTACAGAACCACCTCTAAGTCCACGACTGGCCACACTCTATTCGCCTTGGCATACGGCACGGAAGCAGTTATACCCATGGAACTTGAAGTTCCCTTTCACTGGGTAACTCATTATGATCCCAGGATGAATCGTGATCTTTTATTGGAATCCTTGGACTTTATCGATGAGAAACTTGAAGGATCCGATTTAAGGGCAGTTGCATATCGGCACCTAGTGGCCCGATATTATAATGAAAAAGTTCGACCGAGAACCTTCAATGTCGTCGACCAAGTTTCGTAGCGAGTTTTTTCGGTGTCGTCACATATGAATCCCACATGGGAAGGTCCTTACGTCATTGACTAGAAGCTTGGAGAAGGAATTTTCAAGCTAGCGACTGTTGATGGCATGACACTATCCCAATCATGGAATAGCGAGCATTTGCCTCGTTATTATACTTAGTCCATTTCTTTTGCATTCTAGTAGTGATTGTTTCCAGTATATTTTTCTTTCGTTGTTCTCTATTTCCGACATGTAATAAGACAATTAAAATTTTTCCTAATCTTTTACAAGCAATAAAGGCTTGAAGCTATTTTTGTGAACTATTGATGTTCCATGTGTTATAATTCCCTGGCAAAGTTAAATTGCATTAATATGTCTGGCGTGTGAACGTACACACAAAATTAGAAGTCGATTAATAGACAATTCAATCGTTTCTAAGTCCCTAGAGCGTGGACTAGAAATCTCTAAGTGCCACCGCATAGACTAGAGTACTCTAAGCCCCCGCAGTGTGAACTAGAGTGTAAACGATTCAAAGAATCTCTAAGTCCCCGGAGCATGGACTAGAGTACTCTGAGTCCCAGGAGTGCGGAATAGAGTATAAACGATTCAAAGAATCTCAAATTCCCCGGAGTGTGGACTAGAGTACTCTGAGTCCCCGGAGTGCGGACTAGAGTTTATAGGATTAAAAAAATCTCTATGTTCCCGAGCGTGGACTAGAGTACTCTGAGTCCCCGGAGCGAGGACTAGAGTATAAACGATTCAAAAAAAATCTCTAAGTCCCCATAGCGCAGGCTAGAGTACTCTCACTCCCCAAAGTGCGGACTCGAGTATAAACGATTCAAAAAATCTCTAAGTCCCCGGAGCACGGACTAGAGTACTTTTAGTCCCTAGAATGCAGACTAGAGTATAAACGATTCAAAATAAAAGTCCCCAGAGTGTGGACTAGAGTACTTCGAGACCCCAAAGTGCGGACTGGAGTATAAATGATTCAAAAAAACCTCTAAGTCCCTGGAGTGCAGACTAGAGTACTTTAGATCCCTGGAGTGCAGACTAGAGTATAAACAATTCAAAAAATCTCTAAGTCCACAAAGCGCGGACTAGAGTACTCCAAGTCCCCAAAGTGCGGACAGGGTATAAACGATTCAAAAAAACTTCTAAGTCGCCGAAGCTGGACTAGAGTACTCTGAGTCTTTGGAGGGCGGACTGTAATATAAACGATTCATAAAATCTCTAAGTTCTTGGAGTGTGGACTAGAGTATTCTTAGTCTCGGATTGTGAATTAGAGTATAAATGGTTCAAAAATATCCAAGTCCTCCGAAAGCGGACATGAGTTTATGTAACCTACAAGGCTTCGAATTTCAATTACAAGTTAGATGATAAACTAAGCGATGAGAGTCTGGGACAAAGAAATAAAATTTTATTTACTAATCAAAAAATAAGTTCCATTACAACACCGCCGAAGCCAAAGCCTATCCACGATGAATACAAAAAAGAAGGGAAATAACTATATGATTTTGACTTATTTAAGCTGAGCGAAGCATGACCAGATGACAGCTACTTCTTCGACTTTTTTCCTTCTTTAACTTCTCCAAAGTCTTCTCAGCTGAACGTTTTCTCCTAGACCCCTTGCTTCCAAGCGATGTGGTACTCGAGGAAGGAATGGGAACCTCCAAAGGTGGGTCCTACCAAGGAGAATGACATTCAGGGGCCTATTATAGGGGGTCATCGAGTTCCACCACCTGAGGTTCTATCTTAACTTGGGTTTTCTTTTCTCCTCCTCGATTTGCTCCTTCATGTTGAGCTTGGAAGTATGCTCGAAAGCTCCTATGATTTAGACCTGGTCGTGTTCATCTACAGGCGAGAAATTCTCAAGTTTATCCTCATCTAGCGCCCTGATCTCTTGAGGATCGGGACCAAGGGTATCTCTGGTGTGAAGTGCCTCGGCCACTTTCTCTTCCCGCCCTGGGGCGACATTGCTCCAGGGTATCAGTTCATGACCAGAATGACCTATATGAATTCATAAAAAGAAAATGTCAGAATACATTTGTTATTTGCCAAAAGAAATGATTTCCTAAACTATAGAAGGTGAAGATACGTACCAGCTTCCAACTGACTTTAAATGGTCCTCGTGGTATCACCCTCAGGGATTGGAGATAAAATGTGAACGCCAAGCCCGGGCTTCTCCCGGTAATAACCAACGTGCCGCTCAGGAGGCATAAGTGATGAACTATCGGCCGCTTGAACGGGAGGAGGAATTGGAGACTCGATGCCGGATGGCCCAATGATGTCGCCTTTACCCTTTGATGACGGGGAGTCTTTTCCAAAGAGGGATTTTGCCACGGATAAGTCTGAATGCTCGTTTCCTCAAAGCACTTTCCTCCTGAGAGCCTCCTCATCATCCTCTTTGTTGCCTAGCTCCAATCTTTTAATTTTTACTAAAATATTCCATGCTTCGGCCAGTGATTCGAGATAACCATCGCCTAAGAAAGATAGGTCACAATGCATGAGGACTCGTGCATTGTACTCAGCGATGTGCGGGTCAAATAAACACTTGATTTCTTCCCTACCGGCTTCGATGGCTGCCTCAAGAAGAGAGTCGGCTTCTATGAGCGCCATGTTATTAACTTCCTTGCAAGCTTCTTCTTTTAGCGCTCCAACAATAGAAAGTTCCTCATTGAGTTTTTCCTTTAGAAGTCGTGTCTCGACGATCTCATCGCAGTAATTTTGTGACTCTTCTTGCGCTATATTCTTCTCTTCTCTCTCTTTAAAGAGCGACTCCTCCAGCTCTTTAACCCATCGAGTGAGAACATCTTTATCTTTTTGGATAGAGTATTGCTCCAAAGCTAGAGCGCCGCTGCGTTGGGTTGCCTCGTCGATTTCTTTCTTATATGTGGCCTCCAAGCGACTAACTTCCTTGACAATCTCCTGGGCATTCTTCTGGGCAGTCTCGATCTGAGATTTGTATGAGGATAGCTATTCATCCTGACCCTTAATGATGTCTTTGTCATGGATAGCTTTGAGTTTGAGGTGATCAATCTCGTGTTGGAGTTCGATGGAAACCTCTGAAACTTTCTTTACTAAATGTCAGATCGTGCTGAAAATAAACATCGTTGTTGCAAGCAATGGCGCTCTGTTTGACATGTCCGGGGATAGGATGAAACGTGGGAAGAAATTTCAATCCATCGAAACAAATCTTTGGGATGGTATCTTTGAGATCGGCTAATTTTTATGCTATCGATGGATCGTGTGCGTAGGCTGGAGGGGTCTACCTAATCGGAGTCACGGATTTCTTATGAGGTTCATGGGGTTTCTTAGTACTTGACAAGCCAAAATGTTGGTCGCGAGGAACTTCGGACTGGGATCCCTTCTGAGTAGGATTTTCCCTACTATTCTCCGAGTGAGGGAGAGGATCGTGTGGATATGAATAATGGTTGTAAGTACTCCTTCTAGAAGACAAAGACTCTCTAGGACGTTAGTCTCTATCACCGCTGCTGTCCCTGTCTCGTCGTTTACTAATCTTAAATCTCGACTAGAATGGTAGAAGATGGAGGATTTGCGAAGGCGGTCATGTCGTGTGTACACCCCATATCACCTACACATAAAACCAAATGAGGATGAGTTAGTAGGAATTGCACGATGAGTGGAATTCAATTGCATGGTGGAGTGTGAGTGTTTGGGTGTGTCCTAGTGCTTCTCCCCAACAGACCAGTGTTTTTCACTTTACTTATTGGAGTTTTTCTCCTTGATGATGAACCTGAATGCCTTCATTACTTCTCGTGGGCGATTTAAATCCCATAGCCTCGAGGTTATTTAAACAGTAATTCAGTTGATCGTTAGGGATGGTCAGGTCAGATAGGCCCTTTAACGAGCCCTTTAGGTTTTGGGAAGACGAGTTCTTCTCAATTGGAGTTATCATAACTTTTAAAGTTCGGCCAACTTTCTTCTTTTTCAGCTTGAAATCTAGACTCCTTTTCTTCTTCGAAGGAGGCAGTGGATCGTCGGCACCGAGTGCATCCACTATTGGCACTTGGCCGAAACTTACACTCTTGTCAGTTGTCACTAGCACTTCGGTTTCTTTAATCTCACCTTCCTCAGATGTATCGTGGGCCCCTTCGGCAGGTGGCACCGAAGGTCCATCTTGTTCTTTGCCAGTTCCCGTAGCCGTCCCTGGTATAGTTGCACCACTTGGAAAGCTTGTTTAGCGCCCCTCTTCCATTAATCCAAACTTCGAGAGCATTTTGTAGGTAATTACAGATTTAGTGTCCCGGTCTCCCATGGGAAAAGCTCGAATGGCCTCGATGGCCTCAGAGTACTCGCGCCTTCGGGTCGTGGTCAAATACCTATAAGAGTTAAAAGAAGTTCAAAAAAGGATGCACTTCATGCTTTAGGATAAGGACTTGGATAAAAATGTGACTAAATCCCTTATAGCCATATTCTCATGAAACCCGGGGGATAGCGTACGTAAACCACTCTTGTTTATACTGAGAATATTTGCACCACGCACCCATCAAGATTTGGCATTTGGGGTGTGGCTCAAGGAATATGTAAGATGGACTGTCAGTCGCCTTTTGAAGCGGTAAATATAACGGATATCCTCGGGAGTTGGAAGTCTGAATAAGATGCTCATGAAGAGAACACATGTACCATGAATGAATGCATGGCTATTAGGGTATAGTTGTGCTAGAACAATCCCAATATATTGCAATGCTTTATGGATGAATGAATTGAAAGACGGCACAATTCCAACCCAGCATAAAAAAAATTTTGCACGCAATATACTCGGCTGGGGACAGGTGAGGCAGATCTTGTGCTGATGGAACTAGGATGTCTTCGAAGGAGATTCCATGGATAGAACATAATCGACGAAGAGAAGATTCACCAATTTTCGAGGCTATAGAGTCGATGGGGTCAACCAGAACAATGACCCTGTCTACAGCATCAGAAGTCGGGCCTATAACCACGACAGGTGGATTCGGGAAGCCAGGTATGGAGGTTGACGATGGGTCCAGAGTCCCCATTGCCTCCTGCCGAGAACATGGCTCAGGCATCTCAGAAATAGTTGCGGAACATGATTTTTTGGACATCTCCAAAGGGATATTAGTGTTAATATGTACCTGTTTGAACTATACTCAAATAATATAGATATCAGATACAACAACAAGGTATTCCCCCCATGTGGTGCGTGGACTAGTGCAACCATTCAAGCATGAGTGTAAAAGAATTAAAGAACTAGAGGTCGGTGAAGCATGATTGAGATTTAAACTATCATCTTCAAAGACTGTCATTGTTGACCGTCTCTGACATCTTGTCCTATGTTCGGTAGTAGTGGTCTCGGAATGAGACATTGGCATCATATACTGTGAAGGCTTTCAATCATTTTTTCTAGTTGGAGTCATGTTTAGAATTACTTGAATTATAGAATTGCCAGTATTGGTTAAGTCTACGGGTTCATATGATTTGGTTCTGGTCGTCGTACGATGCATTATGCTTAGGCTTGCAAGGTATGGTCCTAGTATACGTTGTGGTCAAGTGAAGGTGGTCAAGAAAGCCAATGCCACTCCCAATGCCTGTTACCGACACTAACACTCGATACCGAACCACTCCCTCATTACCGACCTACAAACCTCAATAAAGTACACCGAACACTCCTCTATACTAAAGTGTATCGACCCACTTTCTCTCAGAACATCAACTCGACTTCAACACAGCCTATACCGAACACTCAACTTTTCATGATGAATCGACCCGACCTCTTGAAAAGTTTTACCGACCACTCACTCTCCTACTGACTACCGATCGCCTCTCTAGGCCAGAATAACCGATCCACTCACTCTCTATCCCTCTCACATTAATGACCTACCAAGCCTCACTAAACCTATATCGATCCACTCTTCTGGTTTCTGCATCACTCTCCTAACCGAAAGCCTACCGACTCTACTTCCTTACTCTCCACTTCGCCGACCTCAAAGTTAAGGCTACACTGCTTCCTCTAATAATCCCAAAACGAGCTCCAATGCTAAAGCACGCTCCTATATCCACTTCGACTCACTACTCTCTACCATCCCTACCGAACCCTTGTACTCAGACTTCGAACAAGACTCCGAACTAAGGGGGATGGGTTGAATGAAAAATCCATTCCCATAAGGGAAACTAGAAGCCTGTGAAATTTATGGGAATCGAGCTGAGGACTGTATAGATTTGATGGCGTCTGGAGTTCCAAGGTAGGAGGTCTAGGTTTAAAAGGAGGAAGGATGAGTATGATGGTAAACAAGGATTGAAGGGAAATAGGTTAGTCGGCTTGTGAGAGTGGAGAAAACGTAAGAAGAAGAAAAATGAACGATAGCCAAGGTTTATATATGATGAAGAGGATGCGAACAGGCATTCTCCTATGGACCTGGTCACCTTGCATTACTGGATTGGCAAGTAGGTACATCAACCGTTGCCAAGTTAAACCGACTTTGTGGATCGGTCTTTTTATGACAATCCACCCTTTGTTTTAAAAAAATATAAACAAAATAATAAAAGATATGAATAAAGCATGTTTATGTAATAATAATAGATAGAAAGTAAATACGATTATAATGAGTAAAATGTGTATACGTGAATGTGTACATATATGAGGGTAATGGAGGGAGGTGATGTGATAAAGAGATGGATATTATTAGATGAATGTGAAAGCCTGAGTTTAAGAAACCTACGGTAGTTCGGCCTTCCAGAGGCTGAATACATTTATCTTTTGAAAAGCAAAGACAGGAATTCGAGAGCCTCTTCGAGACTAAGCTAATACGTTTAAAGAACACGAAGCTTCGTCAAATATCAATGAAAAGCGATAGTTAGTTACCATTCGGGATGGCCTAGCCTCTGAAAGTAGGAATTATTCGCTGAATCAAAACGTGTCATGTTGATTCACACGACGCACTTTGAGGGGCAAGTATTACCCGTCTACTTGGCCCAGCTACAAAGCGATAGTTGCAAAGGCTACGGTTTAGCCTAGATGGGATTCGAACCAAAAGAGATATGGGGGTATAAAGGTTCGGTGTAACTAGGTTAGTTTGGTATGTGAGTGGTTGGGCCTACATGTACGGTTCAACATGTTTGAGTGGCTCGGTGTATTTAAGTGGATCGACCTTTAAACGTGGTTTGGCATATGTGGGTCGGCCTTAGGAGGATTGACATGTATGGTTTAGCATGTATGGGTCGGCATGGGTGGCTCAGTCAAGGAAGGAAGATCATGTGTGAGTCGGCATAGATGGGTCGGCATAGATGGTTCAGCATGTATCGTTCGGTCAGGGAAGATAATTCAAAGTAGGTCAGCAAGCATCGTTCAGTAATGGTAGGAAGGCTAAGGTGGGTCGGTCGGATGTGGTTCGGCACCTGTGGGCCGGCCTTAATGGTTTGGCATGTGTGGATGGGCATACCTGGGTTGGTGCACCTTAAAGAGGTTAACAAGTTATTTGGTCTACAACAGAGTGATGCGACCACCATTTCTTTGCTTCGAGTCACATCACTGCTTGCTCTGAGTTCCTTGAGGGCCTGCTTCGAGTCAGTGACGAGGCAACCCTTGGATCGACGTAGGTGGGTCGGTGGTAGTGGATCAGCATGACTGGATCGGTCTACCTAATCTACAACTATGCACCGAGCTACCTTGGTCATGGGATTGCACAGGGTGTCATGCCTATCTTCGTCTATAAATAAAGGGACAAGGGTATAGTTGAAGGGACCTTTTTTCGAAAACTCCAGGGATACTCTGCCATTTTGAATACTCACTTCTTTTGTCTTCAAACCTGTATTCAAATTATTTATTTGCGGATTGTACATGTACCCAAGTGATTTGAAAAGCAATAAGGAATATATTCAAAGTGGACTTAAGCAATTACACTGAACCACTATAAATCTGGTGTTCTCATTTTTTGTTGTCCTATTTGCATTCGACTGTGTCATTCCTCTAATTTAATTTACTTTCTACATTGATCCCTCTACATAATTCTCTTCAAGGGTGTTAGTGACCAATTTTGGTGCTAACAATATAAAACCCTAAAATCTAAAGCATACACTCAGTCTATGGACATTAAATTAATATGTTTTCTTCTGTGTTTGTTTTTATTTCGAATTGATTTGCCAACAATCTTTTCAATAATCACTATCCCCTTATCTTTCGTAATCTATGGAAACGTATATTTTTAAACGTGACGTTTCTTTTAAATAAGATTCTTATATTCATTACCCAATTAATAGATTTTATGTATACCTAGAACTAATTTACTATCCAATTAATCCTTGCCTGCACTGTGATTTCTTACCAAATTAATATGACAATCAACACTATATTAATTCGTCACATATATGCATATTAATTTGTTTTATTCCCATATTTATTGCATGCATATATTCTATAATTGAATTTTGAATCACAATCTTAATTAAATATGTTATCATATGTCTCCATGGTTGTTAAGTGACAATTGATTACTTGCATAAATTACTCTTTCTCTGTTTTATTCTCTAGCATTAACATATATGTTTCTAATCATATCAATTAACTGCTACAATATATCTTCCCTTTCTTGCCCGTACCTATCAATTAATCAATTCTACTAATTAACTAAATATTAATTTACCTTTTAAAAAAACATCGTCGATTAATCTTCCCTATCAATTGATTGTATACAATTTCTCTCTAATTTATTTGTTACACAAATATATATATGTATTCCAATAATATTAAATAGTTGCCCCATTTACAAACATTTCTTTATTTTAAAATTTCAAACGTATATAACTTAATTAAATTATTTGCCTATATAATTGTAATTTAACGCGGAGTGTTACATTCTCCTCTCCCTTAAGAAATTTCATCCCCGAAATTAAATAAGGGTTCAATTATGTAATTTCTCATATTAATCACGTCCATTTTTGTACATCCAATTTTGGAACAATCCATGCATCGTACGATACATCATAAAATATATGCATGTACAAAATTTCTATGTGGTACTTCCTATATGAATGCGATTTCGTTTAGAAATTCCTTTTAAAACATGATGCACACATCCTTAATATACTTGCAATTTCTATATGAATACAATCTTTTGAAAACTCAAAATGTTTTTCATTCAATTTATCCCACACTCCTACTGAAAAGGAGCATAGTTCAACAAAATTTTACGTCCAAACCTACCACACAACTTTTAATATTCAAATTTCAAAAAAATCTAGTTTTCCGAACACGATTTCTTATATCAGAAAGAAGGTAGAAAATGGAAAAACTTCGCATTTCTCCATTTTACTTTTGCATGCCTCTCCCACCGTACTTGGAACTTATGCCGCTATCGTATAAAATCTCTATTTTATTTCTCAAGCATGGTTTACATAAGAATTTTTTTTCTTTTAAACTTTTTTCCCAAGCTTAATGTATGGGAAAGATGTACTGTTCTTTTGCAATTCTCATTTATTTCTATTGACGTTTCTGTTGCTTTCTTTATGTCTTACTGTTTTTCTTTTAGTTGCCTTTTATTTGCTTTTACTCTTCTTTTAATATAGTAACTAAATACAACTATCATCTAGGGCTAGGAGGTCTAGGACCATGTCCACTTTGATAAAGAAAGGCCCTACTCTAGGAATCCAAGTAACTCATATGCTCCTTCTGTCGTCTATTACTTATTACCAACTTTCTCTGTATTACTCATGACGAATAAGATTTATTCACCTCTTCCATTCCATGCTCAAAAAGGAATAACTAAGTCTCATTAACTACAATGGATCAAGATTTCAACCTATGCAGTCTCTATCTAAAATGGCAACTAAGATTGGGGAAATTTTCTCTTTACTTTTCATTTTCCCCTCAACTAAGGACTATTTTTCCCAACCACGTGTGTCTTACTATCTTACTAATATCACTTCGCTATTCTTCTAATTTTACATATATGAAGCAACATTTCTAGGTCTTCACTAGTGTCATATGCACCTTACGGGAACTTTTATTATTACTATTAGGAGTATTTACTACTATAGCCTTACACTTTACCCGTTACACCTAGGAATTGATTTCTGTTTACTCCATATTCAAAAGTCAGATTTGGTTTGGTATTTATCATTTTTCTTCAAAAATCAAAACTCCTAAATTTTCGAAACATCAATTCTTGCCTTTGAAAGTGTTATTTTGAAGTACTCTGTTAAATTCAAAGGTACTCGATTAGTTAAAGTTTAATCTTTTCAGAAACATATTTACTTCTACACCAAACCATCTTTCTCTTTTTTTCTTGACTTAAAAAAATGTCCTCATGTGTTTTCAAAATATCCTATTTTTTCCATAGATTTTCAAATTTACTAAAACTGGAGAAGATAAAAACAATTATTTTATCAAAAATCTCTTATCTTTCCTACTTTTCCAATTACTTAACCTTAAAGGAGTTTCTAACTTACTACACCTAATGATTTTATAACTTAATTTATTGTAATTAATTTCTCTTATGAGAAACCATTAACATTAAAACCTTCTATGAATCCTTTAGAGGAGAATTTCATGTTTTTATGAAATTATAAGGAATTTATTTTATATTTTATCGAAATAGGCTATACAAAATATGATGCATTCCATACCTTGTACATCTCTTCCACGTATACCTTATTGCTTGCACAAAACATTCTTTATTTGTGATTCAAAGAAAATTATATCATTATTCATTTCATCCCAACAAATTAAGGTATGTTTAATCTATATTTACTTACATAAGATATTTCCTACTAAATTCACTAATTTATCGTACATTATTTTTCGAAAGAACTCATTTTTAAAATTTGTTTATAACTAGAAAATATTTTCATGTGCTTATTTATATAATAAGTGTACATACAAATCACTTTTTATCTCCAAAACTCATTTGAGTCAAAACAGATGTTTCGTAAAACATCATTACTATAACTCAAAAATACTAACATATAGATCCAATTAAAATAAATATTAATAAATCCTGCATGCCATGTAAAAACATTGACTTTGGGAGTCGCCTATTATGATAATGGTGTCATATCTATGCTTCCTTTACTTTTACTGAAAACATTTATTATAATAATAAATGTTGTAACCTACATTTTCGATACTTAACACATTCTAGGTTTTTACATTTAAAATCATTGTTTACCTAAAAAGAAACTAGCGAGCTATACATGCTCTATAATTCTTCAAAAAGAATTTCACTTTTAACAAAATTTACATCGTATAAAAACTAATTTAAATTTCATACCACTTATTTTTTTTCAAAAACCCAATATTTACTTCCTTAAATATATTAACAGTTATATTTTTCAACCTTTTTAATTCAAAAGTTTCATTTTTATTAGGTTCGACATAAAGTGAATTACTTCATACTAAAACCTCTTATTCTTCCCACAATAAATACTCTCTCCCTACTATTCCTAAGGAACTTTCCTACTTCCTAAAACATATGGATACAAATTTTCTCTCAAAACAAAGCTTATTTATATGCTATAAATCGGTAATAATATAGGGCTCTACATACTTGGGTCATCCCAAACCCAATTAGCAAACTATGCATAATTATACTTCTAAAAACTTTCCATATGTTAAAATCTATGGTTGGGGACTATTTGAATTTAGTTACATAATATATTTATATTTTGTAACGTACGCGGATTTTCGTTGCCGAAAAACCGAATAGTTATGGGTTTTAAAAAGAAGAAAGAAAGAAAAGAAAAAGAAAGAAGAGAGAAGAGATAGGAAATAGAGAGGAAAGAAGATAGACAATTTTTAGAAAACAGAGAAAGAAAACAGAGAATTTGAAAAATAGAAGATAGAAGAATTTTGAAAGTAGAACGGGACAGAAGAAATAACAGAACAACAACAGAATCTCACAATTCGCAGCGGAACAACATATAATAATGAATGAAAAATCTTTAAACAAAGAACTACAGTTATTACATTTCATCATATTTCATTACATCATATCATCAGAGTGTACAACAACATACAACATCAAACAGTGCAGCGGAAAAAGAAATACTATATAAATAATACGCCATGCCATCCAGCTTGCCTCCAGCAACTCCAGAATATCCAGAATATCCTGATAAACCTAACTCTTAACTGCCCGTGTGGAAATTGGTGGGCACCCAGAGTTTAGGAAGGAAAACAATAAACTCCGAGTCAGTCATGTGACTGGTGTGAGAACTCAAAACAGTTTATTTATCTTTGAAAACAAAATAGAGGAATATTTTTTTTTCAATTCGCAATGCTTTTAAAAATGAGACTATCATAAGACCTCCTGCCACACACACAATGCAAACGCAGACTTGGAGAAGATTTCTCCTTATGATAGTCAAAGATGCTTGATACGCATTAAAATCAAATCAATTTTGATATTATTATTAGTGCATAGTGTAGAAGAAATTCATTTCGAAAGTAGAATATAAATCTTAGCCAGCATAGGTACCATTATATTATGCCTACTATAGCTACCTCCTGAGGAAGTAGGTTCTACAACTAAAACCGTACAAGTCACGTATTGTTTCTTTGGATTTCCAACGAATGATCAGGCCAAGGAACTTCCCATTGCCACATGAGAATGCCTCTGGATGGACATCCCCGAGAACCAAACCGGATCTCTACCAACACAAGGCCGGGTTACTCCTAACTGAGTAACAACTGACCGAATATGCCATCCCCCGGTCCTTTGGGACCTTTTCACCGAGCGCTCGTAATCAATTCACACAATCATAAAGTGTTTTCAACATGAGTAAGTATCTGGGCTCCATACCATGATACCACCCTTTTCCAGAAGGAAATGGACACATCCTAAAGGGTGCTACCCCTCATAACCTTGCTGCTTCTTTCCTGTTTTGACCATTCACGGTGTGTGAGGCTCGACGAATTCACGTCCACAAAAACATACTTTATACAAAAGCCATGCTTTGGGTCAACAAATGATCAACACAATGATCACAAGGATAGACGATCAAACAAATGATCCTATCACAAATAATCAACACAATGATCATTTCAGCATCACTCAGCATGTCACATTACCAAACTGGGAATATATCGCTGATAACTTCAACTATATAACCTTTGAGCACATACGTCTCAAAGAAGGGTGTTAAGCAAAGAATAAATTCTCCTCCACCAACAGAAATATATTTGAAAGAAATCGGCTTTATATCTCAAATTGTAATGTCAGACATACAATCCATACAAGTCTGTTCCGGGCTCGAACAGAACCGAAGGCACTTACAAAGAAGTCCTTGCAATCCGGATATTCACAATCCTGATCGGATTCACCATCACATATGGAGAACTCAATACCGTAGCTACTCGGTGCAGAGTCAATCGATAGTTCATCCTATCACTCTCGCAAATACCGGTCTTCAACACCGATCTTCAAATGCGATTCACAACGACGTATCACATATTCGGAGTGGGTTATACGACCCCATGGTCCTTTCCCGGTTAACCCGAATAGTGAGCGCTTATTCAAAAATAAGTGTGCATTCAATTTCAAACAATTCACATCAAATACCCATTCAAAGGGAAATATTGATAGTCGGTTATTGAACTATAAATTGGATATGCATACATCATCCAGATTCCAAATAATTTTCCAAATTATTTATTTTCCAAAATATCTTTATAAGATATATAATTTCAACACCTCAAAAATAAATCAATATTTATTTTCAGACAAATTCCACTTTTCACATATAAGTTCCATAATGAATTTATATTTCAAAATATCCATGCATATTCGATTTCAATAATTCATTTCAATTTATCTTCAAAAAGATAAATTCTAATTATTCACTTCATATTGGAAAACATTTCCATACTTATCAAAAATAAGTAATCGACAAATCTTTTTATTTTCAACCTTTGAAAATATTCAATATACTTAAATCGAATTAAGTATATTATTCATTCTTTAAGGGAAATCATTCTCTTAAACATTTTTATTTAGGCCAAAACGAATGTTGCGTAAAACATCGTTACAACGTCCCAAAATCACTAGTATAGGGATTCGAAATTAAAATAGATATATAAATCCCAATACTATACAAAACATTTCCTTTCGGAAATCATTTACTATAACAACAGTGTTATAGTACACCATTTCCTTTTATTTCTCGAAACATCTATTTCAACAATAAATGTTGAAATCTATGGTTTCGAATCTTAACACATTTTAAAACATCGTTAGATCGTTTTAATTCAATTTAAACATCCCATTCAAAACAATTTCTTTAACATATTATTCACTATTCAAAAACGTGAATATACTTCTTTAACAAATTCCATCCTTTTATTCATTTTAATTCAAAGGATTATTCACTATTCAAAATGTGAATATAACTCCATTAATAGGTTTCAACAATTTTCTTATCAAAATAAGTCGTTTGTGAATTTATAAAACAACGTTTATAAATTCCATTTTATTTATTTTATAACAACTTCCTTTTATAAATTCCTTTATTAACCTATTCCAGTTTATAACTTAATCATAAACTAAAAGTTCATATTATAAGTTAAATCCTTATAAAACGATTATTTTACAAAATTGTTCCTTTAAAAGCTTTCCAAACCATAAATCTTATAACTTATAAGATTCCTATTTAACCAATCTATTCTTCAAATAATTTCACCAAATTTATAAATCTTACTATTTATAAATTTCTTTTATAACTTCACAGTTTATAATTCCATAAATTTCATTTATTTATGAAATTCATTTTCACTTCATTCAAACACTTATAAAAACTCGTTTTATAATGTCTATATTTAAATTTATAAATATCCATTTATAAATCTCTTAATATAAATCAGTTTATATTATTATTCTAAAACGTCTTTAAATTCCTTTATAATTTCATCATTTCGATTTATAAAATAATCAAATTTTATAAATCCTATATTTAAACTCTTATCATATATTCAAAAATCCAATCTAAATTATTTTATAAAATCATTAGTTCATATTTCTCAAAAATCGACTTTTAATCGTATTTCTAAAAATCAGCTTTTTAACTATATTTCACAAAAACCATAATTTTTATAACTTTAAAAATTATAACGTTTATTTATTTAAAATGGATCAATTCCAAAAATATAGTATATTTTCAAAAATCACTTTAAAACCATTTTAAAATCCCAAAATCTGGGTCCAATGATGCTACACACCAAATAGTCAATCACGACTACAACGATATCATATATCGATATGATAATCCATCAAATATCAAAATATCTGAAATCAAATAAAAACTGTTGAGGAATCCAGTTGGATCCCTCCAACCTGTTTCCTGCATCCAAAAACATTAGCACAATACCAATTTCGCTCCAGTACGAAATTATCGCGGTACATGTTCTTATTAAATATTATCCGCTTAATAACGGCGTAATAGGGTCTCATCCGCTAAACAAAAAATGCGGGAAATCAACAACTGCAATATATACATATGCCAATATATATATATTGATATTATATATAATACCAATTTCACTGTTTATGAAATATTCGCGGTATATGTTTTTAATAAATAACATCCGCTTACTAACGGCGTATAATGTCTATTTTAACAATCAATAATTTACAGTCATCATTCAAACATGCATTCAAATATTTTAAATCTAACTATTTAAAATAAAATCGAAATCTATTCGATTGAGTGAGAAGTTCTCACCTTGGTTTTAAATTCCGTTTTAGCTTTTATTTCGAATAAAATTAAACGCGCGTTTAATTTTACCCGAAATTCTCACTAACTCCAAACGACTCCAAACCAACTCCATCGCGTAGTGCTCGTCCATACGATTCCAACGCAACTGGGTTTGCATTTTTTCGACCTCGTATGAAAAAGATATTGATTTTACAAGTTTGTACACGATTTTATAAACTAATTTCAACATAATCTTTTTATATTTAAACCTACAGCAATCTACAGCCATCAGATCCCACTCCCACACATCTGGACCGTCCCCCTTCATCTTCCCATTTGCGTTCCATCTTCAGGAACAAGGCCGACATCACAACCCATTACAAGAAAACTAGGGTTCCATCTTGCACTTTCATCGCTCAACTATACTTCGATCAGGATACACCAACGGAAAGCTCGTAGCAAGAGCTTCACTCGCCCCCCTCCATGCCAATCTCGGTCTGCACTCTAGCCTTGGAAGTCGTGCGCAAGTCCCCCCCTGTCGGCCCCCCTATCTCCCACTACAATGCTCCATTTTAGATCATAGCCGTATAGAATCGTAGAGCTCTCCTCCCTCCTCCATTCTCTAGTTGAAACCTAAGGCTAAATCTTCACGGATTGAGAGTGATTAAGAGATGAAAGAGGAGAATTTCTGGCCCTTGAAAAAGAATGTGGCGGCTGGCATATAGAATTAGGGTTTGTATATTTTTTTTTATTTTCTTGAGTTATGGGGGTATTTATAAGGAACGAGCGACACTATTCATCCCGGAAATTCCGAACTCCGATTTAGGCGCCGTAACCAGCGTACCTAGGGTTTATCCCGCGTTCCGGACACAATGGAACAGGTTTCGGAAGCTAATTCGGAAGTATGTACGAGTTATGGCTGCAAACGCTCAATTTAAATTAAACCGATTTAAACCGATTTCTAGGCGTTTTAATTTGTACCGGACAAATGGTAAATCCAAATGACTTGAAATTTGAAACCTTACAATAATATCACATTACGGATCCGATGAAAATGGTTTCGTCGAATTCTGAGACTGTTTGAAAAATGGCTATTTTGACTCGCCAAATTTAAATTAAAAATAAATCGATGCGTTTCGAGCTGCCACGATCAAACGATAACTCCGATTGACACGAAAATTGAAATCCGGTAATAACTAACTATTACGGATCCAATGAAACTGGTTTCGTTCAATTCTGAGACTGTTCAAAAATTGGTTATTTTACAGTCGATTATTAAATATTAAAATATTCAATTTTCACAGATTAACTTTTAATTCGATTTTAAAAGTTCTAAAATATCTCTATAACTCCAGTATGATTAAATAAAATTTTACAAATCATTTTCAATCATATTTAACTCAATTTTCAATTATTTCCATAATTTAACATATTAAATTATTGATTTAATTATTCAATTAAATCCAATAATTCAAAATAAAATTTATTTGACTTATAAATTCACTTATTAATATCTAAAATTAATTAAATATTCAAATTTAAATTATTAAAAATTCTGGGTCGTTACAATCTTTCCCCCTTAAAAGAATTTCGTCCTCGAAATTATAAGTAAGAAAAGTTACAGAATCTATTAATTTTCCAAAATTCATAATTAAACTTCTTACAATCTTTACTAAGTTTTCAAATCATACTTAGTTATCTTTTCAAAAACAACTATTATTGTTTAACTTTCAATTCCAAAATAAAGTTTAAAGTTTTTTTAAAATTTTCCCAATTTTCTCAAATTTTTCTAACGCCTTAAATTTCCGGAAAAATTCGCCATAGTCTCCTTTGCGCGGCTCGATCCGAAAAAAAAATGACAGTATATATATATCACAAATATACATCTCATCAAGTAATGAGGCATCCCGCAGGGAAAAAAGTGTAAAAGTACGATATTTAATCCGAGATATGTACCTTATATTTTATTAGCAAGCATATACGGCTAATATAGCGCAAAAGCGAACTCCAAATGCGAAGCAAACGCGATCCGCACCTACTAAACTCAACAAACAACATGAGAATCATGCATATATGCAAATAATTTCAATATACAACATATAGCAACATAACAATATATGTCACATAGCAAATGCAACTAAACAACAAATGCAAACATCAACCAACTATAATCTATATCCAATAAACATTCATTCATATTCTCATTATATTCAATGAATTGGTTTTCAATATCAAATCACATTTGATTTATTTACATTGGATTTACTAACATTCATTCTCAATTCAATTAGTTTACATTCACTAATTAAATCCAATTCACATTCAATTCTATTCAAATTTATTTACTTTCAATTTGAATTCAATTTCATAGCTTTAAATTTCACTAATTCACTTTCATTAATACTTAATGAATTATATACAATCAATCAACAATCATATAACAACCAAAGTATATTAATTATAACCAAATTCCTTTGCTTATATTCATACATTCAATTCGGTTTAAATTTTAATTGATTTTCATTCAATTTTTTATTCAACTTCTAATAACATTTGAATTTTAATGAATTAACACTTATGTTCATTATTTTATATCAACTTAAATTTACATTTAATTGATTAACATTCAATCCATTCATTCAATTCAATTACAAAGTTGAATTTCATTCATATACTCAAGTTCACATTCATTTAATCCACTTGATTATTTACAACTCATATTCATATAATTTCACTTCTTATATATATAAGTTTATTTCACAATTGTAATTCACATTAATTATAATTCTATTCTTATAATTCATTTGCTTATGCAATTACTCTTTAATTAGATTATTCAAACAACCTAACAATCAACTTACATACACTTTAATAATTCTGAAAAATTATTTCTTTATATATAAAATATAATCAAGGTAAAATTATTTCATTTACCCAATTAAAACAATACTGTGCCGAATTGTTCTATTCAAGTGTTTAGAAACCCCTTCGGCATAGTTTGACTGACCGTGCTGACGAAGGTTCATATGCCACTCAATAAACCAATCATCACAATATAAAACAATTTTATATTTACTAACAAATACGCTCTCATAGCTATTATTACACTCAAACTCAATCTAGAGTACTGCTGACTCTATCTCTAATGAGTAATACCCTACAGAACCATGGTTGTCGCTTAACCATCAGCTCTGATACCAAATGTAACGTACGCGGATTTTCGTTGCCGAAAAACCGAATAGTTATGGGTTTTAAAAAGAAGAAAGAAAGAAAAGAAAAAGAAAGAAGAGAGAAGAGATAGGAAATAGAGAGGAAAGAAGATAGACAATTTTTAGAAAACAGAGAAAGAAAACAGAGAATTTGAAAAATAGAAGATAGAAGAATTTTAAAAGTAGAACGGGACAGAAGAAACAACAGAACAACAACAGAATCTCACAATTCGCAGCGGAACAACATATAATAATGAATGAAAAATCTTTAAACAAAGAACTACAGTTATTACATTTCATCATATTTCATTACATCATATCATCAGAGTGTACAACAACATACAACATCAAACAGTGCAGCGGAAAAAGAAATACTATATAAATAATACGCCATGCCATCCAGCTTGCCTCCAGCAACTCCAGAATATCCAGAATATCCTGATAAACCTAACTCTTAACTGCCCGTGTGGAAATTGGTGGGCACCCAGAGTTTAGGAAGGAAAACAATAAACTCCGAGTCAGTCATGTGACTGGTGTGAGAACTCAAAACAGTTTATTTATCTTTGAAAACAAAATAGAGGAATATTTTTTTTTCAATTCGCAATGCTTTTAAAAATGAGACTATCATAAGACCTCCTGCCACACACACAATGCAAACGCAGACTTGGAGAAGATTTCTCCTTATGATAGTCAAAGATGCTTGATACGCATTAAAATCAAATCAATTTTGATATTATTATTAGTGCATAGTGTAGAAGAAATTCATTTCGAAAGTAGAATATAAATCTTAGCCAGCATAGGTACCATTATATTATGCCTACTATAGCTACCTCCTGAGGAAGCAGGTTCTACAACTAAAACCGTACAAGTCACGTATTGTTTCTTTGGATTTCCAACGAATGATCAGGCCAAGGAACTTCCCATTGCCACATGAGAATGCCTCTGGATGGACATCCCCGAGAACCAAACCGGATCTCTACCAACACAAGGCCGGGTTACTCCTAACTGAGTAACAACTGACCGAATATGCCATCCCCCGGTCCTTTGGGACCTTTTCACCGAGCGCTCGTAATCAATTCACACAATCATAAAGTGTTTTCAACATGAGTAAGTATCTGGGCTCCATACCATGATACCACCCTTTTCCAGAAGGAAATGGACACATCCTAAAGGGTGCTACCCCTCATAACCTTGCTGCTTCTTTCCTGTTTTGACCATTCACGGTGTGTGAGGCTCGACGAATTCACGTCCACAAAAACATACTTTATACAAAAGCCATGCTTTGGGTCAACAAATGATCAACACAATGATCACAAGGATAGACGATCAAACAAATGATCCTATCACAAATAATCAACACAATGATCATTTCAGCATCACTCAGCATGTCACATTACCAAACTGGGAATATATCGCTGATAACTTCAACTATATAACCTTTGAGCACATACGTCTCAAAGAAGGGTGTTAAGCAAAGAATAA
Source organism: Allium cepa (assembly GCA_030765085.1). NCBI lineage: Eukaryota > Viridiplantae > Streptophyta > Magnoliopsida > Asparagales > Amaryllidaceae > Allium > Allium cepa. The sequence continues at coordinate 541,614,665 of CM060939.1, forward strand.
ATTCTCCGCCACCAACAGAAATATATTTGAAAGAAATCGGCTTTATATCTCAAATTGTAATGTCAGACATACAATCCATACAAGTCTGTTCCGGGCTCGAACAGAACTGAAGGCACTTACAAAGAAGTCCTTGCAATCCGGATATTCACAATCCTGATCGGATTCACCATCACATATGGAGAACTCAATACCGTAGCTACTCGGTGCAGAGTCAATCGATAGTTCATCCTATCACTCTCGCAAATACCGGTCTTCAACACCGATCTTCAAATGCGATTCACAACGACGTATCACATATTCGGAGTTGGTTATACGACCCCATGGTCCTTTCCCGGTTAACCCGAATAGTGAGCGCTTATTCAAAAATAAGTGTGCATTCAATTTCAAACAATTCACATCAAATACCCATTCAAAGGGAAATATTGATAGTCGGTTATTGAACTATAAATTGGATATGCATACATCATCCAGATTCCAAATAATTTTCCAAATTATTTATTTTCCAAAATATCTTTATAAGATATATAATTTCAACACCTCAAAAATAAATCAATATTTATTTTCAGACAAATTCCACTTTTCACATATAAGTTCCATAATGAATTTATATTTCAAAATATCCATGCATATTCGATTTCAATAATTCATTTCAATTTATCTTCAAAAAGATAAATTCTAATTATTCACTTCATATTGGAAAACATTTCCATACTTATCAAAAATAAGTAATCGACAAATCTTTTTATTTTCAACCTTTGAAAATATTCAATATACTTAAATCGAATTAAGTATATTATTCATTCTTTAAGGGAAATCATTCTCTTAAACATTTTTATTTGGGCCAAAACGAATGTTGCGTAAAACATCGTTACAACGTCCCAAAATCACTAGTATAGGGATTCGAAATTAAAATAGATATATAAATCCCAATACTATACAAAACATTTCCTTTCGGAAATCATTTACTATAACAACAGTGTTATAGTCCACCATTTCCTTTTATTTCTCGAAACATCTATTTCAACAATAAATGTTGAAATCTATGGTTTCGAATCTTAACACATTTTAAAACATCGTTAGATCGTTTTAATTCAATTTAAACATCCCATTCAAAACAATTTCTTTAACATATTATTCACTATTCAAAAACGTGAATATACTTCTTTAACAAATTCCATCCTTTTATTCATTTTAATTCAAAGGATTATTCACTATTCAAAATGTGAATATAACTCCATTAATAGGTTTCAACAATTTTCTTATCAAAATAAGTCGTTTGTGAATTTATAAAACAACGTTTATAAATTCCATTTTATTTATTTTATAACAACTTCCTTTTATAAATTCCTTTATTAACCTATTCCAGTTTATAACTTAATCATAAACTAAAAGTTCATATTATAAGTTAAATCCTTATAAAACGATTATTTTACAAAATTGTTCCTTTAAAAGCTTTCCAAACCATAAATCTTATAACTTATAAGATTCCTATTTAACCAATCTATTCTTCAAATAATTTCACCAAATTTATAAATCTTACTATTTATAAATTTCTTTTATAACTTCACAGTTTATAATTCCATAAATTTCATTTATTTATGAAATTCATTTTCACTTCATTCAAACACTTATAAAAACTCGTTTTATAATGTCTATATTTAAATTTATAAATATCCATTTATAAATCTCTTAATATAAATCAGTTTATATTATTATTCTAAAACGTCTTTAAATTCCTTTATAATTTCATCATTTCGATTTATAAAATAATCAAATTTTATAAATCCTATATTTAAACTCTTATCATATATTCAAAAATCCAATCTAAATTATTTTATAAAATCATTAGTTCATATTTCTCAAAAATCGACTTTTAATCGTATTTCTAAAAATCAGCTTTTTAACTATATTTCACAAAAACCATAATTTTTATAACTTTAAAAATTATAACGTTTATTTATTTAAAATGGATCAATTCCAAAAATATAGTATATTTTCAAAAATCACTTTAAAACCATTTTAAAATCCCAAAATCTGGGTCCAATGATGCTACACACCAAATAGTCAATCACGACTACAACGATATCATATATCGATATGATAATCCATCAAATATCAAAATATCTGAAATCAAATAAAAACTGTTGAGGAATCCAGTTGGATCCCTCCAACCTGTTTCCTGCATCCAAAAACATTAGCACAATACCAATTTCGCTCCAGTACGAAATTATCGCGGTACATGTTCTTATTAAATATTATCCGCTTAATAACGGCGTAATAGGGTCTCATCCGCTAAACAAAAAATGCGGGAAATCAACAACTGCAATATATACATATGCCAATATATATATATTGATATTATATATAATACCAATTTCACTGTTTATGAAATATTCGCGGTATATGTTTTTAATAAATAACATCCGCTTACTAACGGCGTATAATGTCTATTTTAACAATCAATAATTTACAGTCATCATTCAAACATGCATTCAAATATTTTAAATCTAACTATTTAAAATAAAATCGAAATCTATTCGATTGAGTGAGAAGTTCTCACCTTGGTTTTAAATTCCGTTTTAGCTTTTATTTCGAATAAAATTAAACGCGCGTTTAATTTTACCCGAAATTCTCACTAACTCCAAACGACTCCAAACCAACTCCATCGCGTAGTGCTCGTCCATACGATTCCAACGCAACTGGGTTTGCATTTTTTCGACCTCGTATGAAAAAGATATTGATTTTACAAGTTTGTACACGATTTTATAAACTAATTTCAACATAATCTTTTTATATTTAAACCTACAGCAATCTACAGCCATCAGATCCCACTCCCACACATCTGGACCGTCCCCCTTCATCTTCCCATTTGCGTTCCATCTTCAGGAACAAGGCCGACATCACAACCCATTACAAGAAAACTAGGGTTCCATCTTGCACTTTCATCGCTCAACTATACTTCGATCAGGATACACCAACGGAAAGCTCGTAGCAAGAGCTTCACTCGCCCCCCTCCATGCCAAGCTCGGCCTGCACTCTAGCCTTGGAAGTCGTGCGCAAGTCCCCCCCTGTCGGCCCCCCTATCTCCCACTACAATGCTCCATTTTAGATCATAGCCGTATAGAATCGTAGAGCTCTCCTCCCTCCTCCATTCTCTAGTTGAAACCTAAGGCTAAATCTTCACGGATTGAGAGTGATTAAGAGATGAAAGAGGATAATTTCTGGCCCTTGAAAAAGAATGTGGCGGCTGGCATATAGAATTAGGGTTTGTATATTTTTTTTTATTTTCTTGAGTTATGGGGGTATTTATAAGGAACGAGCGACACTATTCATCCCGGAAATTCCGAACTCCGATTTAGGCGCCGTAACCAGCGTACCTAGGGTTTATCCCGCGTTCCGGACACAATGGAACAGGTTTCGGAAGCTAATTCGGAAGTATGTGCGAGTTATGGCTGCAAACGCTCAATTTAAATTAAACCGATTTAAACCGATTTCTAGGCGTTTTAATTTGTACCGGACAAACGGTAAATCCAAATGACTTGAAATTTGAAACCTTACAATAATATCACATTACGGATCCGATGAAACTGGTTTTGTCGAATTCCGAGACTGTTTGAAAAATGGCTATTTTGACTCGCCAAATTTAAATTAAAAATAAATCGATGCGTTTCGAGCTGCCACGATCAAACGATAACTCCGATTGACACGAAAATTGAAATCCGGTAATAACTAACTATTACGGATCCAATGAAACTGGTTTCGTTCAATTCTGAGACTGTTCAAAAATTGGTTATTTTACAGTCGATTATTAAATATTAAAATATTCAATTTTCACAGATTAACTTTTAATTCGATTTTAAAAGTTCTAAAATATCTCTATAACTCCACAATGATTAAATAAAATTTTACAAATCATTTTCAATCATATTTAACTCAATTTTCAATTATTTCCATAATTTAACATATTAAATTATTGATTTAATTATTCAATTAAATCCAATAATTCAAAATAAAATTTATTTGACTTATAAATTCACTTATTAATATCTAAAATTAATTAAATATTCAAATTTAAATTATTAAAAATTCTGGGTCGTTACATATTTTCTTCAAAAATGCAAATACATTCACTCATTATCTACCTAGAAATCCTAAACTTAGGCTCTGATATGAAATATAACAACTCGAATTCCAATGGGTCCGGATTTTTCACAAAAATGCTAAAACCCAAGCTCGTAGAAACCCGAGTTAGGAATCTGGTATCTTGAAAATAGGCAAAGACAAATATATCAGAGCTCGGTTAAATACCTCATAGCGGAATTGAATAAAATATAATTGTAAGTAAATACTCACCAATATAATAACACTTTCTAAAAAAGTGTCTTAACGCTGGAAAGTCTCCGCCATCTTCCTATCCTGTAGGATGTTATGAGGAGAGGGTCAGAATAAAAGTTCCGGTGAATAAATAAATTGTATACTTACGTGCTTAATTCTACATATGTCGTTTTATTTCCATTTACTCTTATATTAGGTTCATTAGTTTACAATACTCTCGCCTCTGTTCATGAACCGTGCCCACCTACTCCATAGCAGATTAAAACCTAATAACTAATACATACATATATGTAGCTATATGCCCAATGACCATATTGGTCCTAGATATCACCCATGGTACCTTCCGTATCCTCCTCAAAAAGGGCTCCATCGTCTTGCTTCGAGAGCATTCCGTAACTACATCTGTAAAGGACTGCTTCGTAAGGCCTACAATAAGATGCTCCATCGTTTTGCTCCATAGCTATATCTGTAAAGGACTGCTTTGTAAGGCTTACAATATAGATACTCCACTACTTATTATGAAAATGTATATTGCATCTGCGTTAGACTATTCCAATGCTCGGACATCCATAATGTACCACCCAGTGCGTACATTGAGGACTACGTAATCCTTCTGTCTACTATCTGAATCCCATCAAGAAGGTCAGCCTTGTATGGAATATAGTCGAAGATTTTTTTATATCTGTAAAGGACTGCTTCGTTAGGCCTACAATATAGATATTGTGGTTGGTCTGTCTCTTTTCTCGTCATGGCTATGGCCCCACGCATCCACCCATCAACTAAGTCTAAAGACCTCTAAAGAGTTAGGTGGTCATGCCCTACTGCGAACAATCTAACATCAATTTGGCGGTGCCCCTATCCAATGTCTCGATATTGAAAGAATCATTGGCATGTTGGTTTAACTCTAGTCTTTCTCGAAATCACTCTTGGTCATGATGCTGGCCGATATTCGCCTGCGACTATCCTTAAACTTACGTGCAAGTACTGGACATACGAATACTCTACTCCGAACACTAAGCCCTTCCGACTGCCTATAAAGGTCTACTTCGTTAGGCCTGCAATGCGGAATGTAGTTAAGGCATATTCTCTTGATGGAACACTTACAGAGCTGCCTCTGAGGATGCAGCTTCGTTAGGCCTACCCAGAGGGCCATCATAGAGTATGTCACGTCCCGTTGAAGTCTCTATTTCCATTTAGCCCAAAATAAATAAGTTGGAGTTGCTTCTCCTTTGCTGAAATCTATGATGAACTGCTTCATTAGCCGCTTCATCCTTTGGGCTACTCCAAACGCATCTCACTCTTTTATAGACCCTAAGTCTAATCTTTAAATTTGTGTTTTAGTTTCTTTCTTATTCTATTGGCTACTTATTTACCCTGATTAGCATATTCTTACCCTCGCCTCACCTCTATCTATTGTGAGATTTCCATTTATTTAATAAGGAATGTTATTGGTATCAGCCATATTCATTATCTTACTTATTTAACTTAATATAAATTTGAAGTTCATTAAAATAAGCCTCTTCTATCATTCCTACTTTACTTTATTATTGAATTAATATATATTATTTAAATAATCTTCTACCATTATTACTGCTCATTTATTTATTCAAAGTCTCAAAATAAGCTTTTTCGTTCTTGTTACTTAATTATGACCTATGTCATAATTCTACTTGTAATTGTCATTTTCTCTTCTTTTATAGTCCATACATAATTCCAGCATTTCTTTTCTGTTCTAATCTGCCTTCTTTTATTATGATATAGAATATTCTTTTATTCTCTTATATTATATAGTTTGCCTATCATAATAACTATCTTCTTAAATAGTCTGCGTAGTGAATGCAGACCTAGGTTCATTATCATTTACAACTTCAAGTTCTTATCTAATAATTTACTTGATTCATGGCATACTTTGCTTTATTATCTTTTATTCTAGGAAGTAATTCTATTTTATTTGGTTGCTTATGAAAACTATGTTTAAAATCCATCTCTATATTTTAATATTAAATAATATATAAACAATAATCCATAACTACTAGATATTTCTTTTACTATTTTGGAATAGTGTAAAATACAGTGGTTTCTCTATTTTACACTAATTTTCTTTTTCTTTCTTTATTCTAGCAATAACGTTCATTGTTGTCTTTTAAATATTAAATTATAGAAATATATCCTATTTTCTAAACCAACCAGTTAACCTTTTAGTTACTCCCAAATCAAGTTATTAGATTCATTAACTTTATCCATTTTAACGTAATTTAATATAGTAATTCCAATCCTCATACTTTATTAGTTTACATCTTATTTCCTTAATTTTAGTATTCTTAATTATTTATTCCATATTCACATCTAATCTATTCTAATCCATATGCGAAGAAAGAGGAGAAAATAGAAGAAGAATGATGCTTGCATAGGAATCCAAAACGTAGAAACAGATGTAAATAAATACTAATACTGTAAATAAACCGTAAATTCCTTATATTTCAGCATAACTTAATGAATAGTATTAATTATTGAATAAAATTATCTAAACGAGAATTTAGTGATAATATAACTTGAACTTAAAAGATATATAAATAAATCCACTCACATTGCTTGCTTTCTAAATTTCCCTGATTTTATTTCAGATCTGTTCCTAACATCTATTTCACCTCCCTAGTAATCTTAAATTGGAAATACAAACAATATATTTACCGATCTATAATATTTGGAAGACAAAAGGAAGAGATTTAGATTAGAAATAGAAGATAAACTCAGATCTAGGGATTTACCTTTGACATAGCTTTCTGATTTGAACCAATTTCAAATTCCCTAATTATTTCTATTCACTTTCTATTTTAAAATAAGTACATGCGAATTAGATCTAAAATTTTGTTATTAAGAAAATGTAGAAGAGACAGAAAAATGGTAGACCTTCTATAATCAAGAGAAAAATAATGAGAATAAAAATGAGGCTCTGCACCTATATTTATAGTGGTTCAAATCAATGCCAAGCATTAGATATAAAACCTTAAAATCTAAAGTGTACACTCAGTCTATGGACATTAAATTAATATGTTTTCTTTTTCATTTTTTATTTCACATTGATTCTCCAATAATCTTTTCACTAATCATTTCCCCTTCTCTTTCGTAATCTATGGAAACATATATTTTTAAATGTGACGTTTCTTTTAAATAAGATTCCTCGATTAATCACCCAATTAATTGATTTCATATATACCTAGGATTAATTTACTATCCAATTAATCCCTACTTGCACTGTGATTTCTTACCAAATTAATATGCCAATCAACACCATATTAATTCATCACATGTATGCATATTAATTTATTTTATTTCCATACTTATTGCATGCATACATTCTACAATTGAATTTTGAATCACAATCTTAATTATATATGTTATCATAATCTTCATGTTTATTAATTGACAATTGCTTACTTGCATAAGTTACTCTTCCTCCATTTTATTCTGTTTCACTAACATATATGTTTCTAATCATATCAATTAGTTGCTACAATATATGTTCCCTTTCTTGTCAGTCACCTCTACTAATTAATTGAATATTAATTTCCCTTTTAAGCAAACACCGTCAATTAATCTTTCCTATTAATTGATTTTATATAATTTCTCTCTCTAATTTATTTGTTACACAAGTATATATGTATTCTAAATAATATTAATTAGATGCCCCATTTGCAAACATTTCTTTGTTTTAAAATTTCAAATGTGTATATCTTAACTAAATTATTCGCATATATAGTTTCTATTTAACGTGGGGTGTTACATCAATAAGGAAGAATAATAGAAGTGGCCCGTACCGACAGCATTCCCTTTCTAGTCTATTACTGATGGTCTCACACGTGGGTAGGGTTGGGAATGCTGATTAGGGTAAATAAATAGCCAATAAAATAAGAAAATTAAACTAAACGCATAATAAAAGATTAGACGTAGGATCTTATAAAATGGTAAGGTGTGTTTGGAGCAACCCAAAGAGAATCTAGATAAAGAGCCAAATGAAGCAGTTCATCGCAAATTTTTGGTACAGAAAGTGCGCGTCCAACGTAGTTATTTTGGGCTAGAAGGAAGTACGAGACTTCAACGGGAAATGAGGATACTCTATGATGGCCCTCTGGGGTAGGCCTTACGAAGCTTCACCACCAGAGGCAGGTCTATAGGTGTTTCATCAAGAGAATATGCCTTGACTGCTTTTGCATTGCAGGCCTAACAAAGTAGACTTGTGTAGGAAGTCAAAAGGTTGATGATGAAGTATGATATTCGTATGACACCATACTCTAGTTTACGAGTAGGCTATAGTGGGCAGGACTCATAGGGATAGTCGCATGCGAATATCTACCATCATCAATCAGAGCAAGTTTGGGAAAGACTAGGGTTAAACTAACAGGCCAATGACTCTTTCCCTATCGAGACATTGGACGAGGGGCACAACCAATTGGATGTTTAGATAGTTTGGAGTAGGGAACATCCACTTAGCTCTTGAAAGGTATTTAAATTAGTTGAGAGGGAGCTGCGTAGGGCCATAACCATGATGAGAAAAGGGATAGACCAAGTAGAATATCTATACTGTAGGCATAACAAAGCAGACATTTACAGGTATAGAAAATTCCCGACAGAGTTCCGTACAAGGTAGACCTTGTTGGCGGAATTCAGGGAGTAGAGAGAATGATTTCGTGTAGTCCTCAAGGTATGCACTAGATGGTACATATTGGATGTCCGAGCACTTGTAAAGCTAGTTTGGATGTAGTTTCACGTTTTCATAGTAGACGACAGAACATATATATTTATGCATCATGAAGCTATCCTTTACAGATGTAGTTACAGTACGCTCTAGTAGCGAGATGATGGAGCCCTTTTCGAGGAGGATACGGAAGGTACTATGGGTAGTACCTAGGATCGATGTAGTCTTTGGGCATGTAGCTACACATACATACATACATACATACATATATATATATATATATATATTGGTTATTAGGTCTTATTCTACTAGGGAGTATATAGGTACGATTCATGCATAGAGGCGTATTATAAAACCAATAAACCTTGTTTAACAGAAAATGGAAATAGAACGGTAAATGTAGAAATATGCTTAGTAGTGTATAATTTGTCAATTCACCAGAGTTTTAGTTCTGACCCTTCCTCATATCATTCCATACGTTAGATAGATAGAGATTTTCTAGCTTTGGGACACTTGTTTAGAAAGTGTTATTACCTTGGGGAGCATTTACTTCCTATTATATTTTAGTCAGTTCCACCGTGAGATATTTATTTGAGCTCTGATATATTTATCTTCGCCAATTTACAGGATACCAGATACCCAACTCGGGATTCAGTGGGCTTGGATTTTAGCATTTTTGCGAAAAATCCGGACCCACTGCAATTCGGGTTGTTACATTAGTATCAGAGCTTAAGTTAATAGATCCTAAGTAAATTAGAAAATACAAGTGAAAGTATTTGTATTTTTGAACAAAAAATATAAATGTATAATGTACTAAAATTCAAATAGTCCCCAATTAGAGATTTTAACATATGGAAAGTTTTTAGAAGTATATTTGTGTATAGTTTGCTAGTTGGGTTTGGGATGACCCAGGGATGTCGAGCCCTATGTTATAGCTGATTTATAGTGTACAGTAAGATATGTTTTTAGAGAAGATTGGTATCCATATGTTATAGGAAGTGGGAAAGTTCCCTAGGGATAGTGGGGAGAGTATTTTTGTTTTGGAAGGAATTAGAATTTTAGTAAGGAAATGAGATTTCCAAGGTTTATGAAGGGTATTCCTAAGATAGTGAGACGAAAATCCATTTTATGTCTAGCCTAATAAAATGAAACTTTCGAAGTTGAAAAGTTAAAAAATATAATTGTTAACATGTTTGAGGAAGTAAATACTAGGTTTTTTCAAAAGTAGTATGAAATTTAAATTGTTGTTTACATGATGTAAATTTTGTTAAATGTGAAATTCTTTTTGATGAATTATGCAGCATGTATAGATCGCTAGTTTCTTTGGAGGTAAACAAGATTTTAGACACAAAAATCTAGAGTGTATTAAGTATCGAAAACATAGGTTACAACATTTACTATTGTAATAAATGTTTTCGTGGGAAATAAAGGAAGCATATTATAGCCCTAGACGATGGTTGTGTTTAGCTGCTATATTTATTTATCTAGTATAGCTTTGTAGTAGGACTTGTTTTCTCTTTTAGTTATGAGATTGTACTCCTATGTAAGCATTTTGTCATTATTATTGCAAGTCGGTACTGATTAGTATGATGCTCTTTTTCTATGATGCTCGTAAGAAGAGAATAAAAACATAGGATGTATGTAATAAAAGAAAAGTAAAAGCCAAAAAGAGTAGCTAAAAGGAAAACAACAAATTTAAAGAAAGCAACAGAAACGTCAACAGGAAAATTTGAAAAGAAAATTTTCTTATGTGAACTGTGCTTGGGAAAGCAAATAGAGATTTTTATAGAATAGTGGCATAAGTTCCAAGTACGGGGAAAGGGGCACGCAAAAGTAAAATGGTAAATGTGAGGTTTTTCATTTCCTACCTTCTTTCAGACATAAGAAATCGAGTTTGAAAAAAGTTAGAATTTTGTAAAATTCGAATATTAAAAGTTGTGTGGTAGGATTTGGATGTAAAAAATTGTTGAACTACGCCCCAATTCCGTAGGAGTATGGGAAAAATTGGATGAAAAATATTTTGAGTTTTCAAAAGATTGCATTCGTATAAAAATTGCAAATATATTTAGGATGTGTGCATCATATTTCAAAAATGAGTTTTTAAAGAACAAAAGCATTCGTAAAGGAGGTACCGCTTAGAAATTCATGTACATACAATGTAACTACCCGGTATTTTCAACCATTCGCATCCGCACATGTCAGACTTGAATTGCTCAAAAACCGAATTATAGAAATAAGTTTGGCAAAACTCAAAACATTCAGTAAATAAATAAATCACATATCACAGACACAGAGTAATAAAATGCAACGAAAAAAAGAGATAGTAGTTCATGAAGCTACTATATAAATACATCAGAGTTAAACAAGATGCAATAGGAGTAACAAGATGATAATCAAGTAAAATCAGAATACATTACTGGAATCAACGGGATAACTGGAATCAACTGAATACTAAAATTGAAATAGATAGTTGGATCTTCAAGCAAAGCTCCAACTTCGAAGGTGAGTCTCAAATGCTGTATCACTCAGTCTGACCCAAGCATAAAGCAAAAGACAAAACACTCGAGTCAGGACATACATACTTATACAATGTAAACCAACTCAAGTGAACTGTAATATAGGTATAAGTAACTTAAACGATGCTTGGTACCGCCCATCCTTTAAGGATCCGTTAGACTATTTACTATGTAGTAGTATTTCGCTATTATAATAATGTCTATAGTAAAATAAACTTACTTTAAAATAGCGTTAAGGCTTTACATTTTCCACCTTAACACATATATTGTGCCAGTAGTCTATGCAGTACCGTAATACCTCCTGATCGGAAGGCTACCAGAGGATACTCCACGGGTAGGACACAAATCAAAATCATACAAGGCGCGCTAGGGTAGGTGACACGGCACAACTAGGCAATGCCAGGGTAGATATACCAATTATGCTTCCGGGCTGGTGGAAACGCATAGCGCACAGCTACCGCCCACCTCGAGCCACACTCCCAAGAATCAAAGGTGCGCACCAATCAATCATAAAGTAATAAAATGGCATACGAAGAAGTGTGTCTGATCAAAGGTGCTACCTCATTAGCCCATCAACCGCTCCTGGTTCAGTCACTTTATGCCAACTCACGAGAGTCGGATCCATGTATATACCTCAATAGAATGTCTCCACCATCCTACATCATTCTGGAATCTCCACCGCGTACGTAGTTGTCAAAGTGGTTTTGGGTATCGATAGAGAGTGTGCCCATATCCGATCCTGGTCTCTTTGCCAACCAATCGTTATTATAACCCAAGGATATTTATTTCAAAGCAGTATATACTTCCAAAACCTGAATATCATATCTCTTTCAAACCATATCATTTATTTTAAAATAGTATATACTTTCAAAACCAAATTATCATATCCACTTTAAAACCATATCATCTATTTCAAAATAGATTATACTTTGCACTTTACCATTTTATATAATCAAAACCTTTATATACTTACAATTCTTGCCATAGTTATTTTACCATTTCTATTTTATTACACTAATTAATTCATTTGGATATTAAATAAACCATGCTTTTAAGTTAAATAAACTCAATTACTGTAATTTTCTATTTAAAGTTGAAATTCTTTATGTTAAGTTAAAAATATATTATTAGCTTGCATTTCATTATTACAGTAAAGAACATGTATTGGTCTAATCAATATTGCATTAACTAAATTACATATCAAATGTTCATTTTTAACTTACGTTTTATTTTCACAATAAAGAGCATTTATTGTTTTAATCAATATTACATTAACTAAAATTACATGTCAAATGTACATTTTTAACTTACATTTTATTATCACAATAAAGAGCATTTATTGTCTTAATCAATATCACATTAATTACAATTACATGTCAAATGTATATTTTTAACTTACGTTTTATTTTCACAATAAAGAGCATTTATTGTCTTAATCAATATCACATTAACTAAAATTACATGTCAAATGTACATTTTTAACTTACATATTATTATCATAATAAAGAGCATTTATTGTCTTAATCAATATCATATTAATTACAATTGTCAAATGTACATTTTTAACTTACATTTTATTATCATAATAAAGAGCATTTGTTGTCTTTATCAATATCACAATAATTACAATTTCATGTCAAATGTACATTCTTAACTTACATTTTATTATCACAATAAAGAGCATTTATTGTCTTGAACAATATCACATTAATTACAATTACATGTCAAATGTAAATTTTAACTTACATTTTATGATCACAATAAAGAGCATTTGTTGTCTTTATCAAAATCACATTAATTACAATTTCATGTCAAATGTACATTTTTAACTTACATTTTATTATCACAATAAATAGCATTTATCGTCTTAATCAATAGCACATTAATTATAATTACATGTCAAATATGCATTTTTAACTTACATTTTATTATCGCAATAAAGAGCATTTATTGTCATAATCAATTTCACATTAATTAAAGTTACATGTTTACCATATAAATCATAAGTATTCATTTTCCAAAACATAACCATTTCATAAATAAAATATTTTATCATAGTCAATATAATAATCAATTTTCTTTACAAATTTATTCATTTATACTTCAAATAACTATGATTCCAAGTTAAATATTTATTACAAAAGTCCAATTAACTATATTTCATTGTATCCAAAATACATCATTTATTATGCAAATCATATCCATTTCATGAAATGACCTTTATTAAAGTTACTAGATTAAATTTAAGATTCTATATTAAATCAAATTTAATTATTAAGATATTTATCGTAAATAAAATCTTTGAATTTCTTAAACCAATAATAGACTTATAAAATTTTAACTTCTAGGAAAACCAAATGCACCTTTACCATTTAAAGCATTAAATCAAATTAAGCTAAAATTTCATATATTCATAATTTCAAAATACTTAAAAAAATTCAGAAAATATTCAAAACACTTAATGAATCTTTAGGAAAATATTATTTAAAAATATAACCATGGGCCTGTATAATATTTTCTAACCTGGGTCAAGTGATACAGATGTGTATCATTTCAATCTGTAATTTAAAAGAAAAATTCGGGTTTAAACGCAATAGAAATCACAATAAAAATTGCTTTAACCTATCATTCCAGCTCATAATGATTTTTTCTTATTCTAAAGTCCATTCGGGTATGTATCATTTCAACCCATAGTGATAGGGAACTTGCTATAATGATGCAGTAAATAAAATGAACAGTAGGTCATATAATAACATATTGATGATGTAATAAATATATAAACAGCATTTAACATCATAAAACATATCACAGGCATGTATGTAAAACATATCAATTTATGCAGATTCACTTGTCATCATTTCACAATAATATAGCATGTAATGTCTAGGGTGAATACTCACCTTTTTAAAGCTGAAGGAAACAATTCAAACACAAAGATCAAACTTCAGAGAGCACAAAAGGCATGACAAAGCACGTTTCAACTTGAGTGATAGGATAGCCAAGATTTCAAATTATGTACACAAATAAATACAACATACATAAGTATATTTAATACATAAGATTAGATGAATTGAACAACGAAAATAATTGAGATAAGATGAGATGAGATGACATAATCTTGCTCTACCCTATGTAAGTGGTGATGGGGTTAGGAAGGAGGTAGAGGTCGAGCCTATTTATGAAGGAAACAAAGAAAGAAAAAGAAAAAAAGATAAAAAGAGAAAAAAGAGGAAGAAGAAGCCATGGATATTTAGATATATTTTTTTTCTCTTAGGAAATAAAATGAGATGTGGGAATAATGTTTTGTATGTGAATTTGTAATAGAGGAGGTGGCAAAGGTTTGAGGTATCAACGGCCAAAAGAGTAAATGGTAAGAAAATAATAAAGGGGATTTACTTCCTATTTAATAAAGAAACGTATGCAAAGATCTTTCAATCAGAGGAAGAGATATATTGAGAAGATTTTTAAGCGTAACTAGGAGAAGTAATACACGGCTATAGCATGTGAGGAACGGCTAAAATAGCAAATAAATAGGCTTAAGCAAATAAAGGCAAGAAGTAAAGCCAAAGAAACTTAAACCAAAATAAAACAACGTAACGTACAACTAATTGATTCATTTTCCAACTATTAAATGCAAAATGTACAAATGAACATCCAAATAAATAAATAAAAGTGTATACACACAAATAGAAAATAACATAAGATATGAACAACTATGGCAGGAAATAAACAGATAGGCAAATAAAGAGTTAAGAAATAAATCAAATGTGACGTATGCCAAATTAAAGCAAGGTAATATACGTAAATTTGATTTATTTCCTTGCCATTAATTAAAAGGTATATACAAAGAAAATAAATTTTTAAAAAGATAAGCCTTTAAGACAATATAACGTATATCCATTGAAATTTTTTTCCCAATCAATAAATAAGGGATATAAACACATAACAATTCAAATAATAAAATGAATGTCAAAAAAGGAAAATATAGAAAGATAAATAGAGATGAATATATACGAAAAATACAAATATATATATATATATAGAAATTATTTATCTTATTATATTTGGAAAGGAAATTACAAACAAAAATCCAAACTTTATTGGAAAATTTTCAAAATTCAAATTTTGGATAATTAAACACCAAAGTATTATATAAAATGAATTAAAATATTTAGTAAAATATTGGATTGTTACGTGCATATATTTTATGTTGGATGACACTTCGCACAAAGACACAGATGATTGCAAAAATTGAATGTACACAACATGGACGTGATTGATGCGGAGAATTACATAGTTTTACCCTTGTCGAATTTCAGGGATGAAATTTCCTAAAGGGTGGTTGAATTTAACACCCCGCATTTTTAGATAATTAAATAACTAAAATAATTATAAACAGTGAAAATGAGAAATTTTGGAATTTTCAAAATATGGGCTCAATACTTATACCATTATGTTTGTGGCGATTTTCTGATTAATTTACATATATAATATGCCTCGAACGGACTTCGTATGCAAAATTTATTGACGTTCGAAACTCCATATCGAAAAATAATTATATGTATAAATGTGCGTGAATATATTTGTTTATAAAAGATATGCGTATAAATTTCAAAAATAACGCATGTTTGAATTTCAAAATAGACGTGCGTCATAAAGAAAATTAAACGACATCAGCAATTAAAGGTAATTAATTAACATTAATAGACAATGTTACTTAAATCAGCAATCAAGGGAAATTAATTTACGTTAATTAGCAATGTTTGAATTTGAAAATAAACATGTGTTACAAAGGGAATTAAATTTACAATTGATGAAAATTAAGTAAAATGAATAACGGCTAAAAGTTAACATTTAAAAATAGAGGAAAAAAATTAATACGTAAAACAAAAAGACTAGACGTATCAAAATTGATGCGTTTTGCTTGTTTTTAATGGCTAGATTTCAATCGCTTTAAACGAACGGACGACGTTGCTTTGGCTCTCTATAAATAAACGTGCAGGGACTGCCTTCGAACCCATATTTTTTGAATGGGCATGGAAGCCCTGTCACTTTTTTCTCCTCCAATTCTTCAAAAATAAAATATATTAGATTTAGGATTTCTGATTTACAATTTGGTGGTGGAAATTGTAGTTCTAGAGAAGAGATGTCCAAATTAAGCCGTCCGTCTGGGGTGAGTTTTCAGATTTGGTTTTCTAGCTTATCTGTTTATTTTTCTTCAGTTAGATCCAGATTTATAAATCCATATAAATTCCGGTTTGTGAATTCAAATAGGGTTGTAAAAGGGATGGCTATGGATAATATAACTGGACTAAAAATCGAATCTAGAATTTGGAGTGTTTTCTTTTCAGGTGAGTGGATTTAAATTATACATCTTTTATGTTGATGATATATATTATTGTTATATTCCCGTTAAATATTTTAATTCAACATTTGAACTAATTTTAATAATTACTTCTGCTAGTTAGTTATGCCGAAATTGTAAATTTTATAAGAGAAGTGTACTTATATTTAAATGTTATTTATACGGGAAAAGAAAGGAATCCAATTAAATATAAGTAATAGTTGGCTTAAAAATTATAGAGAAAGGCATAAGCCTAAAAGTGAGAAATTTACAGTAAATTATGTTAAAACTCGAGAAATGAAATAAAAAGGGGAAATCTTATAACTTGATTTGGAAGTTAGAGATAGATTAGTTGGCTTGTTTAGAAAAGGGAATACATTTACATAGTTTAATATTGTACGAAAAACAGTAAACGTAATTGCAAGAAAAATGGAATTAGCGCAAAATGGAGACGTTGTTGTATTTTGATTATACAACAATTAAAGGAACAAAAAAAGAAATATCTTGCACTGACGAGTTGGAACAAAAAAAGAAATATCTTGCACTTACGAGTTATTGTTTAAGGCACTATTTAGTATTAAAATATGGAAATGGATTTTAGTACAGTTTTTGTAACCAACCAACTAGAATAAAACTACTTCGTAGAATAAAAGAGAATAACATGAAGCGTTAAAGAAATTAAAGAAGAGGAAGTAATCTAGTTAAATATTTGACAGGACTAGAAATAATAGAAAGAAAATGTGACTAGATCTACATTTACTACGTAAATAGTAGAGTAAAAAGTAAAGCAGTTATTTATGATAAGTAATATATGATAGTTGGACATAGTCCCAAGCTAAGACAGTCATATAATATAAGAGAACTAAAGAGAATTTAGTATCATAATAAAAGAAGACAAACTAGAACAGAAAAGTGACACTAGAAATTACATTTACAACATGTAGGTTATAACAGAAAAAAAAAGAATATAAAAGTGACAATTGCAAGTATAATGGTAACACATAGGTTATAATAAAAAAAAGAAATAGAAGAGGCTTATTTTATCAAACTTAGATTTTGGATTAAGTTAATAACAAAAAAATAATAGAAGTGGCCCGTACCGGCAGCATTCCCTTTCAGATCTAAGACTGATGCTCTCACATATGGCTGGGGCTGGGCATGCTGATTAGGGTAAATATGTGGCCAACAGAAAAGAAAATTAAACTAAACGCATAAAAAAATTAGATGATGGGTATAATAAAATGGTAAGGTGCGTTTGGAGCGGCCCAAAGAGAGTCTGGATAAAGAGCCCAGCGAAGCAGTTCATCGTAAATTTTTACTATAGAAAGAGCGCGTCCAACTTAGTGATTTTGGGCTAGAAGGAAGTATGAGACTTCAATGGGACGTGAGAATACTCTAGGATTGCATTCTAGGGTAGGCCTAACGAAGCTGCACATTGGAAGGCAGGTCTGTAGTCTTCCATCAAGAGATTATGCCTTCATTGCTTTTGCATTGCAGGCCTAACGAAGCGGACCTTTGTAGGCAGTCAAAAGGTTGATGATGGAGTAGAATATTCATATGACACCATACTCTAGTTTGTGATTAGAATATAGCGGATAGGACCCATACAGACAGTCGCATGTGGATATCAGCCGTCATCGGTCAGAGTAAGTTCGGGAAAGACTAGAGTTAAACCAACAAGCCAATGGTTCTTTCACAATCAAGACATTGGATAAGGGGCACAGTCAACTGGATGTTTAGATTGTTTGCGGTAGGGCATAACCACTTAGCTCTTGAAAGGTCTTTTGATTAGTTGAGGGGGGCAGTGTGGTGCCACAGCCACGATGAGAAAAGAAACAGACCAAGTAGAATATCAGTATAGTAGGCCTAATGAAGCAGACCTTTACAGATATAGAAAATCTCCAGCTGAGTTCTGTACAACGTAAACCATGTTGGCAGCATTCAAGGAGTAGACAGAATGATTATGCGTAGTCCTGAAGGTACGCACTAAGTGGTACAATGTGGATGTCTGAGCACTAGTATAAGCTAGTTTCATGTTTTCATAGTATGCGACGAAACATCGGTAGTGTAGGCCTCACGAAGCTGTCCTTTACAGATGTAGTTACAGTACACTCTAGTAGCAAGATGATGGAGCCTTTTTCGAGGAGATACGAAAGGCACTATGGGTAGTACCTAGGACTGATGTGGTCATTGGGCATGTAGCTATGTATATATATATATATATATATATTGGTTATTAGGTCTTAATCTAAAGGGAGTATATGGGTTCGATTCACGTACAGAGGCAAGAGTATTATAAACCCAATAAATCTAGTATAATAGAAGATGGAAATAAAATGGTATATGTGGAATTATGCTTAGAAGTGCATGATTTGTCCGTTCACCAGAACTTTAGTTTTGACCCCCTCCTCATATCATCCCATAGATTAGATAGATGGCAGAGATTTTCTAGCTTCATGACACCTGTTTAGAAAGTTTTATTACCTTGGTGAGTATTTACTTTCCATTATATTTTAGTTTGTTCCGCTATGAGATATTTACTTGAGCTCTGATATATTTGTCTTTGCCTATTCGCAGGATACCGAATACCCAACTTGGGCTTCTGTGGGCATGGATTTTAGCATTTTTGCATAAAATCCAGACCCACTAGAATTTGGGTTGTTACAAGCCAAGCCCATTGACGAAAAAAGTAAGAGTTTGGAAAGCTTTGGAGCAAGAAAAGGAGGATGAAGTGCTACCGGAGTGCTTCCAGAATCGATTCAGGAAGCTACGAAAAAGACTGGTGGAGTGGAGCCATAAGTGAGTGCTCAATGTTTATTAGATAATAAATTATCTATATACTTATTTTTAAGTATGATAATATAACATTCCCTATCTACAGGCCCAACGCTAAGCGCTACGAATGCTGAAGTAATCTATAGTATTAACTTCAGACGACTAAATATAGCTATGTTAATGGTATCTATAATATCAGAAGCACTCGAATATGAAACAAAGCACATATTTCAAAACAACATTTTTCCATTATATTTCAGAACAGATGTTCTGTATTCAAATTACATAATCCCAAACGCTTCCCAAGTAATGATAAAATATACTTATTACAAAATAGGCTAAGAGCGACATATGAAGATGCCACCTTGGATGATTAGAGTCATATAATCATAATTGACCAAATACATACACAACGGAAATGAACAACAAAACAAAGAACTGCAATTCCTAAATAGCTGTCCGTTAGCCTCCTACATGCCTCCCGTAGCCTTATTCGTCATCCTACCAAAACCTGAAAAACCATAATCCCTCATCCTACTCAAATCAATTTTGAGCACCTGAGAGTTTATGGGGAAAACATAATCTTTGAGTTAGAAACAAAGCCTGGTGTGAATAATACTATACATCCCGGCTATGAATGTTAAGTGAGACCACGTCGCTTAGTGGAATGGGTTTCCCCTCACTAACATCCTTTTAAAACACATCTTTTGCAAACTTTATCCTGCAACCAAAACTGGTTAAAACTGTAAAGCATCATAATGTTATGTAAAAATACATATTAGGTAACAAATGAACTATCTGTCTGATTGCTATAGTTTTGTTTGTCTTACTATTAGCCTTTGGCTGACTCGGGCCTGCCGACAAAATAACATAGTTAATCTAACATCTGTTAGACACCTCTTTTGGACGGTCAGTCCTTAACTATTTGTTAAATACTTCTCTTCTGGATGGTCTGTCCATAACTTTACATCTTTCAGGGTCACCTGATCCTAATAGTTTTGCGGTCTCACCAATAACCTATCTATATACAAATATATATTCAATTTAGTGTGTAATCAAAATTTTAGTCTTTCCTGTATCAAACCCTACACACTGGAATTTTGGACTAAATTAGATAGGGCGAATAGCTAATGTATAGGGAGCGACCCTATACCATTCTCATCCGGCATTCTAATATCTGATTCATTTTCTCTTAGGGGTAACTTCCATAAATTTTTCCTTAAAAACATTTTCAAATTTGATTTAAATCTTTAAATCAGATGTATACAAGGAAAATATATATCCTCCATGCTTTACTCAAAATCGTCTTGTCATGTTATATATATATATATATATATATATATATATATATATATATTACTCAACCTCTTGTTGATGAAAACATTTACCCCCTTCGAAACCATTAGAAAATCCATTCCATTCTTTTCATTGAAAGCTTTGAAATAATAGAAATCCCACTTTAAACCTTTAAACATTGCCTTTCGAAAACATTGGAATAACCCTTCCTTTCTTTTCACTGAAACCTTCCAAAATAAAGGAAAACCTTCCCTTTCGACCTCTTCGGACACTGGGGAAGCACCCGTCGAAACCATTCATTAACACTCTTTCGAAAATATTGAAATACTAGACCTTTTGAAAGACTTTGGGTTCAATTTAAAACATGTGGAAACCTTTCAAAACAATTCAAAGTTTACTGCTTCGAAACCTTTAAAAATCATCTCAGTTGAAACCTTTTGAATTATGCCTTCAAGTAAAGCAAAAGGGTAAGAAGCCCATTGAATTTGAAAGCACTTCTTTTGAAACCATTAAAACCATCTCTTTCGAAGCCATTTGGGTTATACTTCCATTTTTAGAAAAAGAGTCTTTAAAACATTTAAGTCCAAAGTATCTGTTTAAAACAATTTCCTAAGCAAAGAAGTGATGGTGTTGAAACCATCTTTTTGAAAGCATTGAAGAAGTGGCCCAGTTTTAAAAGCAAAGCATTCCCTTCAAAAGCACTATAGTCGAAAGGCAGAAAGCAGCAGCTAAAAAGTTTCAATTTTGTCGAAAGTAAATATTTAAAGCTAAAGTTCAACCCATTTGAAACCATCTCTTTTAAACTCATCGACCCAGTCAAAAGCCAACTGAGTCGAAAGCTATTTAGTCGAAAGAAAGCAAGTGCATTTTAATTTAAAAACAAAGTGACGTCTCGACCCCTTCAACACCTATGATTTCAACCCCTTACCTTTCGCCTTCTACCCAATTCGCTACGTACCAATTTCTTGATACTAGGCGCATTGGTTTGGATGTAGATAGAGGTGGAGGGACTTGGTCGAAAACCAACTGAGTCGAAAGCAGGTGCCAAAAGCAATGAAATAGTTTTAAAGCCTAAAATAAATAGTTCTTTTAACCTAACCAGTGTTACGTGTAAAATTTTGTTTCGTTGCCATTTTTTTACCATTAAAATGTGCTGCACATTTCAGTGCTAATTATGTAATTTAAATTATTTGCAAAATACCCCTTCTTCTTAATTAAAATATAAAACATTTAGGTCTCATACCTTAACACTACAACAAAAATACCCTATTATAACTCCCTTTTTACAACGGGCATTGGTTGCCCGTTGTAATAGAAGGCTATTGCAACGGTCCATTCAGGCCCGTTGTAAAAGATGTCATATACAACGCCCTTTTTACAACGGGCATTGGTTGCCCGTTGTAATAGAAGGTTATTACAACGGTCCATTCAGGCCCGTTGTATTAGATTCCAACTTTACAACGTTCAGAAATTGCCCATTGTAAAAATTAAGCCGAAATAAAATTATAAACTAATACAATGGCCGGCCCCCTTTTATACCTTCGGCCCATTTCTCTTTTGTTTTCTCCGTTCCTTTTTTTGTGAAAATGGCGGTTGTTCCTCGTTCGATCGTTCCTCAATCCAGATTTAGGGTTTTTCTAAATTGAAGCGCCGCTTGATCCGTCCAACATTGTAGTAACGAAGTTGAAGTTGGATAAGGATAGGAAGGCCCTGCTTTTTCATCAAGGAGTTCTCGCAAGCCCCTTTGGTTGGAGAACTTTGCTTGACCTGATCATTGTGCGGCTGGTGGTGCGTTGAGCAGCTCTGAGTTCCATTTGCCCAGCCCCTGACGTTAGGCTATACAGCAGAGACTTATGTTGTGCGCTGCCAACAACTGCGATTCATTCTTAGCTCCCGCTAGTAGGGCTAAACAACTGGACCATTGAGTAACTGTTCTCAAAGACTACTGAACGACTAGCCAATTCATATACTGGGGAGCTAGACCATTGTTCGATGGGGATTCTTACTCCACTGCAGATACTGGCCTTCTTTCTTTGAGGAGCACAATCAACAGCACTTCGAACGCCTTCATCGGAGCAAAAGCGGGCAAGGGAAGTCGCCTTTGAAATTGTTGTAGGATCCGCCTGGTTCTTGGACGTATGTCATAGAATCTACATCCCCTTCCCTCGTTCCTCGGTTTATTGGAGGGACAGCTGAGACTGATAGGGCTAGTATAAACATTGGCGCCTGGTATACCAAATTCAGTATAAACATTGCGGGCGGGCGTGTTCTACTCCTGATTATTAGGATAGGTATGATATCCACCTGGTTTCTACCTTCTGGCAATGCCAGTTGTTTGATAGTTGTTCAAACATTACAGAACTTCTTTTCATTATTGCCAACTATGGTTGACAAGGCCAAGTATATTAATCCGGGCATCTTTCAGGCTGCTAACGTGACTAATGGATTAAGGATGACAAGACCCTTATTCAACGCCCCTGTATTTCCGTAACGGATGTCTCTACATGAACTAACTCTAAAGTGGTTTGTAGCTCTAGTGAGGTATAATACTTAGACGGAAGGCGAGCTCTTACAGATGGAGCTCCGGTACAACTAAACCAACGGGAGGACAAGGCGCCTATGAGGTCCAATGAGAAGACCTATTATGATGAATTGACAGAACATTAAAGCCATTGATGCTGAAGTAGATGAGATAAACATCAAATACAAAGAAAATGACTTATTTTCAGATCTATTGATACCAGGTTCTCCACAACCATTCGATGTATTTAGGCTGAAAGAAACATAAGAATCCCGACATAAAGGTTTTTGCCTGTTGCGACTTTTCTATTGATTAGAAAAGCACAAATTTTAATAAATTCTGCAAGCGCACAGGCGTGTAGTATGCAGGTCGAACACAGAGAATTGTATTTTAAAACAATTAAAATCCATAGTTAAATCTTAGGCGTGTTAAACGAATTCGACGGTGAATTTTGAACAGAAAATAAAAACAATAATATACTCCGAATCGATTTCGAAACTAATCGAAATTGCAACCAAAATATAGAATTGTAAAAAAAAATCAGAATAGAAATTGAAATTGCGGAAAAGAAGATAACGGAGCAAACAACTGAAATAATTATTAACTAACTGAAAAGAGTGCAGAAAATAACTAAGAACAAGAATAAATAAATTGCTAAATCTAATCAACAATCCAACGTATTCTGTTCGAAAATAAAAACAGTGCTGAATTTAAATCTAAACTTGAAGAAAAGTGATGAGGTAAGAGATGATTTCAAGGTGTTGTATAATGCTGTATATATAGGCTTTCAACCCCTAAAATCAGTCCATAATTTTAGCAATAGAACTGGTCCTCTTCATAGTAGCTGACCAGATATATGTATTGACTGGGTCCATTTGTTGAATTAGTGAAGAGTCAGTTGCTATATCAATGCTTGAAACATATATGCTGAGTGTTTGGCATCCCTGTTAGCTGCTCCTTTGACCAAGTCCTTTGTTGCTTAAAAAGGTGATCATGATTTTATATGTGAATTGGTCCAAATTCCCACATGAGCTACTTTTGAATGTGTCCTATTTTGTTTGATTTATTTCAATGCTCAAAATGTTGCACTCTTTGCTGCGTGATTTTTGAACCAATGGACGGCATAACCGATTAATTTCAACGTTGCACTTTGGAATCAATAATCTGCAAAACCACAACAAAATACCCGTATAATACCGCTTTATTAAAATAAAAATATATGAAATAAACGGTTTAAATTGCAGAGAAATACGTTCATCAAATACCCCCACACTAGAACTTTATTCATCCTCGAATAAGCAAGAAAATAAAACTAACTAAATCCTTTTTCGTAGGAAACACGATTGCATTGAGCGTATGCAACAAGCCGTTAAACCTCTAGGTGTCCCTAGTAGGACGAGTGGTGTCTCGTGAGGGTTTTCAGCGGATACTACCCACAAAAACCAAATGCAGTATGTGATGATTCTAATGTACTACATGAATGCAAAATTTTAAACAAACGGAGACTGGATTTACTTTAGAATAATTGCAACAAAATAATGTATATCAGTTTTAGTCAACTTCTAGAAATTTTTCGTTCCTCACTAAACACAAATTTCAATATAACTCAAGTTTTCATACATTAGATTCTAGTTTGGCCAGTTGTTTCAGTTGATAACATAGTGCAGCCATGAAATAAATTCTTCACTGTTAATCACAGTTTTTTTTTCAAAATGGCATTTTCCATTTCCATTTATATGACAAGCCAAATCAAAAAAATCAAGAAGTGTTTCGGTTTCAAAGCTTAGTCTTTTTTTTTTACACCTAACTTTTGGACCAAGGTATACCACCCATGCACTACCTCGCGGGCTTACGTGAGAGTTGGGACAGAGCTTGGCGGATTGTGCAAACCGACACTGACTATGTCAGAAAAGGTCGGTAATCCTTAGGTGATTATTTATTTAATTATTTATACACCTAACTCAGAATGCTGAGGCCAGATATACCATCCATGCACTGCCTTTCGGGCTTACGTGAGAAGAGTACAGAGCGTGGCGAGTGCACACACTTTCACAAGTGTGCACACCTATCGACTCTAGGTGTATCTTATTATTATTCTTATTTTTTTTTGAAATTAACTAAAGAGAGTTATGCAAATCAACTTAGCACCACTTAACTTCAATGATTTGAAATGTCAACGCATGTACTTTAAATCTGCCATTTTTAAAAAAAAACAAAGACTACAGTTTAGAAAGGATTTCATAACCATCACCTACGAATTCCCCTATATACTAACCTCACTATTATCGCTTGTAATTCAACTTTTCATTATATTTTACATTTGAAATTAGTGATTCACAAAAAATTTCATCAATTGACTACAACTGCTTACCTTTGTCTTGACTAATTAAAAATAAATCGAAGTCCTAAAAATATTGGGAAATGAAAAAAAAAATTGAAAGGAAATTTGAAAACAAATAATGAGATGATTTTTTTTTTTTAAAAATGATTCTATACTATGAAATATGAACAAACATAATGAGATATGCATCTCCCCCACACTGGAATGAGACAGTGTCCCAACTGTCAAATAGAATGCAAATGCAAAATAAAAAAAACTAAAAAATACAACCTGATATGTGCAAGATGTGAGCGGCTCATGCCGAATAGCTAGGTTCGTGAAGATCCACGAACTCATCGTCCTCGTGCTGTTCAAACTCTAGAAATGGCTTCAAGGGTTGTCCATTGACCTTTGAAATGGAACTGTCCCTAGGATTTTCAATTTCAACTGCACCATAAGGGTATACTGTTTTCACAATATATGGACCTGTCCATCGAGATCTCAATTTGCCCGGAAATAAATGAAGTCTGGAATTATATAAGAGAACTTTCTGACCTACTTCGAATGTCTTACGAAGTATGGATTTATCATGATAGATTTCAGTTTTCTCTTTATAAATCTTTGCATTTTCATACGCTTCATTTCTTAGTTCTTCTAATTCTGACAATTGTAATTTACGATGCGATCCGGCTTTTCCTATGTCAAAATTAAGGTATTTGATTGCCCAAAGTGTGCGGTGCTCGAGCTCAACAGGTAAATGGTATGCTTTTCCAAAGACCAATCGGTATGGTGACATTCCTAGATTGGTTTTATAAGCTGTGCGAAATGCCCAAAGGGCGTCTATCAATTTAGATGACCAATCTTTTCTGTTGGAGTTAACCGTCTTTTCAAGAATTTGTTTAATTTGTCTATTGGAAATCTCGACTTGACCGTTGGTCTGTGGATGATATGGAGTAGATAGTTTATGAGTGATAGAATATTTCTTAAGAAGAGATTCAAAAGCACGATTACAAAAATGAGAACCGTTATCACTTATAATGGCTCGAGGTGTCCCAAAACGGGAAAATATGTTTTCTTTCAAAAATTTGACAACAACTTTATTGTCATTCGTTCTGGTGGGAATGGCCTCAACCCATTTAGACATGTAGTCTACTGCGAGTAAAATGTAGAGATTTCCAAAAGAATTAGGAAAAGCACCCATGAAATCGATGCCCCGAACATCAAAAATTTCGATGACAAGGATCAGATTTAGGGGCATCATGTCACGTTTGGAAATACGACCTGTTTGTTGACATCTAGCGCATTTGGAGCAAAATTCGTGGGCATCACGAAAAAGAGAAGGCCAGTAAAAACCGCACTGTAACACCTTGGCAGCAGTTTTCTTTGCTCTAAAATGTCCTCCACATGCTTGATTATGTGTAAAAGAGACGATGCTATGGAATTCATGTTCTGGGACACATCTGCGAATAATTTGATCGGTGCAATATTTGAAAAGATAAGGATCATCCCAGTAAAAGTTTCGAACGTTGGAGAGAAATTTTTGTTTATCTTGTTTTGACCAATGGGAAGGTGTTTCATTTGTGACAAGATAATTTACGACGTCCGCGTACCATGGTGCACTAGAGAGTGAAAGAATTTGTTCATCGGGAAAATGATCGTTGATTTGAGAGTTATCATAGTTTTCATGCACTATACGAGAAAGATGGTCAGCTATGACATTTTCAGAACCCTTTTTATCTCGTATTTCTAGGTCAAACTCTTGAAGAAGGAGAATCCAACGGATTAAGCGGGGTTTGGTATCCTTTTTCGTGAGTAAATACCGCAAGGCGGCATGATCGGTGTAAACTATGGCCTTAGAACCTACGAGATATGATCTAAACTTATCGAGGGCAAAGATAACTGCTAAAAACTCTTTTTCTGTGGTTGAGTAATTCAATTGAGCTTCATTAAGAGTTTTTCTAGCATAATAGATGACTCGAGGAAGTTTATCGATTCGTTGACTTAAGATGGCTCCGATGGCATAATCAGAAGCGTCACACATTAGTTCGAAAGGTAAGGTCCAATTTGGAGGTTGGATGATAGGTGCAGTGGTCAAGATCGATTTGAGGGTTTCAAAAGACGTTTTATATTCATTGGAAAATTCAAATTTGACGTCTTTAGCCAGAAGATTTGAAAGAGGTTTTGAAATTTCTGAAAAATCTTTAATGAACCTCCTATAAAATCCTGCGTGGCCGAGAAACGAGCGAATGTCCTTTACGGACCTTGGAGGAGGAAGGTCAACAATAAGATCAACTTTAAATTTGTCAACTTCTAGGCCATTATTAGAGACAACATGACCTAAGACTATTCCTCGCTTAACCATAAAATGACATTTTTCCCAATTAAGAACTAGAGATTTCTCCTTACATCGCTTTATGACACGTTCTAAACGAAGGAGGCATTGATCAAAAGATGACCCATAGATTGAAAAATCGTCCATGAATATTTCTAAGAAATCCTCCACCATATCAGAAAATATACTCATCATACATCTTTGAAAGGTAGCAGGAGCATTACAAAGACCGAAGGGCATGCGACGATAAGCGAAAGTTCCGAAGGGACATGTGAACGTTGTTTTATGTTGGTCCTATAACGCAATGGGAATTTGATTATAGCCAGAGTAACCATCAAGGAAACAATAATATTCATGACCGGCTAAGCGTTCGAGCATTTGATCAATGAAAGGAAGGGGAAAATGATCTTTTCTTGTTGCTGCATTGAGTTTTTGATAGTCGATGCAAACGCGCCATTTTGTTTTGACCTTTGTTGGAACAAGTTCGTTATTCTCATTTGTTGTCATAGTGATTCCAGACTTCTTTGGTACAACTTGTACCGGACTTACCCAAGTACTGTCTGAGATAGGGTAGATTATGTTATTGTCTAAACATTTGATAATTTCTTCCTTTACCACTTCTCTCATAATAGGGTTTAATCGCCTTTGAGCTTCGTGAGTGGGTTTAGCCACGTCGACTAAATGTATTCGATGTTCAATAATTGATGGACTAATTCCCTTAATGTCAACGATTACCCATCCTATTGCCTCTTTATTTTCCCTTAAAATTTTCAAAAGTTGTTCTTCTTGGTCCTTAATGAGATCGGATGCCAAGATTACAGGGAAATTTTCCGAAGAATCTAAGTATGCGTACTTAAGATCATTTGGAAGAGGTTTGAGGTCTAATTTAGGGCGTACTTCTTTTGAGGCTTCAGTAGACATCAACTGATTGAATTGTAGTGAATTATGAAAAGAGCATAGCATATCATTTAATTCATAAATGTATTCATCTTCGTGGAAGTTGGAATTAAAATGATCTAGACACATGCTAAGAGACTCCGTAGTATCATTAAAATCATTTTCAACAATTGTTTGGATCATGTCAACTTCTTCTGTTTCAAAATCCCTTTGTTGTCTGTTAAGATTGAAGATATTTATTTCAATGGTTAGGTGCCCAAAGGAAAGTCGGAGTTGACCATTCCTACAATTTATGATAGCATTTGATGTTGCTAAAAATGGACGACCTAATATCAAAGGAATCTGACTATTGGGATTTGAGACAGGTGCAGTCTCTAGGACTATGAAATCGACTGGGAAATAGAATTGCTCGATTTGTATCAAAACATCTTCAACTGTGCCTAATGGTTTTTTGACAGATCGATCGGCTAGTTGAATTGTGATGTTTGTAGGTTTTAATTCCCCTAGTCCAAGTTGACAGTACACAGTATAAGGCAAAAGATTCACACTCGCTCCAAGATCGAGTAAGGCATGACTAATGTGAGTTTTACCGATTTTACAACCGATCGTAGGACAACCGGGGTCCTTATACTTGATTGGGGAGGGATTTGAAAGAACAGAGCTAGTGTTTGCAGTTAGAAATGCAGTCTTAGGAACGTTAGTGGCACGTTTTTGAGTACATAGCTCTTTCAGACATTTGGCATATTGAGGAATTTGCTCGATGGTAATAAGAAGTGGAATATTGACCCGAACTTGTTTGAAGATTTCAAGAATTTGGTCAAAATTAGCGGGCTTCTTCTTTTTGTTGAGTCTATGAGGAAATGGAGCTATGGTTTATAGACTCGTTCGGAAGTTTTTTCATTCGAAGAAGAAGATGTTATATTAGAGGGTGAAGATAAGGGAGCTGGAATGTTGGGGTTGCCAACATCAGAAGGCGAAGAGTGGTCGGGATTGCCAACCTTAGATGAAGAATTAAAATCGTTTTGATTGACAACCGTGGTTGTCGACTGAGTTTCAGAATTTGGAACATTGGAAGATTTAAGAAGGATGTCGGGGTTGCCGACATGGTTGTCCACCTTCTTTCCAGACCTTAATGGGGTGACAGCATTAACCAGATTTACATCTTCGTTCTCACAAAGATTTACTCCTCGAGAGTTATACTTTGGATTGACTTCGGTTTGACTAGGCAATTTACCTTTCTCATTGATTTTCATGAGATCCTTCATCATTATCAACATTTGTTCCTTTTGTTTGGTGATTTGCTCAATTCTTGCATCTTGGGTAGTGATTTGTTCATTTTGTTTAGAGAGTTGTTTTTCCAGTCAAGCAATTTCTTGTGAAGGCTGAGAAGGTTGGGTTGATGGATTGAAATTAGGATGCCTGTATGGTTGATTCGAAGGTTTTGTTTGAGGAGCGGGTTGAGAATTTTGAGAATTAGAGGTTGGGGCTCGATAATTCGGATTTGGTATCATTGGATACATATGTGATGGATTAGCCACATTGTTAGGATTTGACCATGAAAAATTGGGGTGGTGCTTCCAGTTAGGATTGTATGTGGATGAATAAGGACTATTTTGAGCTATAGCATTGATTTGGTCTTGTGTGTAGTAATGGGGTAGTCCTTCTCCTTCTTGAGGAGTTTGGGTATCTATAGGAAGATGTGATGGGTCAATGGCATGTACTCCTCTATTTGGAGCATGAATTGGAATACGAATTGTTTCCCATTGCATATCCTTTTCCGAATACTCTTCTAAAAATTCCCAAGCTTCCTCGCCTTTTTTTGCCATGAATTCTCCTCCGCACATTGATTCGAGTTGGGATCTGGTTTGATAGTTAAGCCCTTCGTAAACGATTTGGCACAAAACGTGTTTAGGGATTGCATGATGTGGGCAACTATATAACAATTGATTGAACCTTTCAAAATATTTTGAAAAAGTTTCTCCTTCATTCTGGGAGAATTGGTTGATTTCAGTTCGAATTTTAAGAGTTTTGTGGAAAGGAAAAAACCTTTTCAAAAATATAGTAACGAAATTGTCCCAACTCTTAATTGAATTTTTAGGAAGAGAATTAAGCCATCTTTTCGCACTTTCTAGAAGTGCGAATGGAATAAGTCTTAGCTTGATGGATTCATTAGAAAGTTGTTGCATTTTAGTTGTAGAAGCATATAACTCAAATTCACTAAGAAATTCATATGCATTTTCAGACCCAGTGAATTTTGGTACCCCTTGGATAAAAGAATGTTTTAGCTCAAAATTATTTCCTTCGGCAGGTGGAAATGAAATAACCGAAGGTTGAACAGTCCGTGTTGGATAGCATCGGTCTCTAAGGGATAATGGTCGGTTCTCATGAAATTCATTATTTCCAACATGTGATTTAGGTGATAATTTCGGTGAACTGTGTTGTGAACCATGTTGTGAACCGTGATTGCTCATATTTGTTTGATTTGAAATTTCCGTTGATTTGTTTAATGAAATATTTTGGCTTTCTAAACGGTTAAAATTATTTCTTGCCCAAACGCGCATAAACAAATCAAGGTGTAACAGGCAAAAGTAAATTAAATCAGTTTTCAGTTGGGCACCTGTAGAGTTGAAAATTACCTACAGAGGTGTATGATAGCCCGTCCAATGCAGCTGAGTAGCGCTAGCGGATCAAACTCCAAAGTTTGCGGTTGCTATGCTGTTGCTACCTGTCAGATATCTAAGAGATGATAAGCTTAGAAAAAATTAAACTGCAACTGTGTATATATAAATGAAACGTGACTGAAATAAGCAAAATGGAATGTAACTTGATGAAATAATGCAATGAAGTATGCTTTGATTACCTTGGTTATGTGAAAACAATGGTTACGTAAAAACTGGCTACTGCATGCAAACTAACAGGAAAATGCGTAAGTAAAATGCGACGAATGCAACATGATGAAAAATGCAAGCAATGTGTAAGTTTGAAAATGAAGCAATGTGACTCACAAACCAAAGCAACGCGAAAAATGCAGCAGTGGGAGAATTTGAATGATTAGAAACCGAAAGTGTGGCTATGTGAAACGTGATTTTTGAAAAACGAGAAAAAAAAAGTAATTTTTTTTTGTTACGTGGAAACCAAAATAGACCAAAATAGCAATGCAACTAAATAACGTGTAGCAGCAGTAAGTTGACACACAAAAATGAAAGGAGAAGTTCACGTATATGTGACAGCTAGTATGCTTAAAATGAGATTATATGTGATAGCATACACATGAACGTGAGAAACACAATTTAAACTAACGTAAGCAGGGTATGTGAACAGAAACCAACTAAATGAGATGCAACTTACATGCAAAATGTAACGGAAAAAGCAAATGCAGCGAACGAACAAAATGCGATTTTTTTTTTTCAAGTAAAACGCTACTTTGGTGAAAGGAACTGAAAAACGAAAAAAAAAACGATTTTTTTCTTTCGAAAACTAATACAAAAACAAATAAATTAACACGAGTAGACTTAAAAACAAAAAATCAAAAATTTCAAAATAGCAACTCCCCGGCAACGGCGCCAAAAACTTGTTGCGACTTTTCTATTGATTAGAAAAGCACAAATTTTAATAAATTCAGCAAGCGCACAGGCATGTAGTATGCAGGTCGAACACAGGGAATTGTATTTTAAAACAATTAAAATCCATAGTTAAATCTTAGGCGTGTTAAACGAATTCGACGATGAATTTTGAACAGAAGATAAAAACAATAATATACTCCAAATCGATTTCGAAACTAATCGAAATTGCAACCAAAATATAAAATTATAAACAAAAATCAGAATAGAAATTGAAATTGCGGAAAAGAAGATAACGGAGCAAACAACTGAAATAATTATTAACTAACTAAAAAGAGTGCAGAAAATAACTAAGAACAAGAATAAATAAATTGCTAAATCTAATCAACAATCCTACGTATTCTGTTCGAAAATAAAAACAGTGCTGAATTTAAATCTAAACTTGAAGAAAAGTGATGAGGTAAGAGATGATTTCAAGGTGTTGTATAATGCTGTATATATAGGCTTTCAACCCCTAAAATCAGTCCATAATTTTAGCAATAGAACTGGTCCTCTTCATAGTAGCTGACCAGATATATGTATTGACTGGGTCCATTTGTTGAATTAGTGAAGAGTCAGTTGCTATATCAATGCTTGAAACATATATGCTGAGTGTTTGGCATCCCTGTTAGCTGCTCCTTTGACCAAGTCCTCTGTTGCTTAAAAAGGTGATCATGCTTTTATATGTGAATTGGTCCAAATTCCCACATGAGCTACTTTTGAATGTGTCCTATTTTGTTTGATTTATTTCAATGCTCAAAATGTTGCACTCTTTGCTGCGTGATTTTTGAACCAATGGACGGCATAACCGATTAATTTCAACGTTGCACTTTGGAATCAATAATCTGCAAAACCACAACAAAATACCCGTATAATACCGCTTTATTAAAATAAAAATATATGAAATAAACGGTTTAAATTGCAGAGAAATACGTTCATCACTGCCCAAAGATACAAAATTGTTGATTAATAAAAATGATTGTAGACAGGTAATTCTTAAATCTATTTGTTTAGTTGACAGTTATATTAAAAGAGGGATCATCTTTAGAAATTTAAAACTTATCCGATTTTTCCTTCTAGCTTCTGATTTATGGCATGCAAGACATTTTTTTCCTGATATGTTGAATCCGTTGGAGTTTTCTGGAATTGTCATGGCTTAAGTTCTAGTTGCATTATTCTCTCCACTCGCTCTTCTGTTGCTCCAGATTTCCAGAGTTTACTTCAATCATCATTTGTAATATGTATCTTGCTTAACTTCATCTTGGTTGACTATAGAACAGATTCATTATCTCTACCTACTAAAAGCCCAGATCTCTTCTTATACTCTGTAACTATTTGTGATATCCAAACATATTATAGTGCGCAACAATTTTCGATGCATAATTAAATACATTTTTTGCATCTAGATGGCAAAACCTTCAAGAAGCCATGATGGCCATATGAAAAAGAATGTTTAGATTCTGAGCTTAAATTAGTTGGAGAATACGGGCTCTGATGTAAGCGTGAGCTGTGGAGGGTCCAATACGCTTTGAGCAGCATCCGCAATGCTGCTAGAGGGCTTTTGACATTTATAATTTTGTGGTATAGTATGATTGTACTTAGAAGATGATACTTGTAGCGGACTGTTATGTGTTAATGCTTTATGTATTTGGCATGTAAACTTTTCTAACCTTTTGGAGTGTTAGAATTTTACGACTCTAGCTTTTAGTCTTTTCATATGTGATTTTGATTATTTTACGATAATATTTAGTATTAGTATGGATGTATTGCATGGATGCTGCTGCAATTTTTTTTTAAATTTGCATTTATTTTGCAACCGACAATGTGCGTTGTTATATGAGCTTTTTACAACAGGTTATGGCCGTTGTAAAAAGGCGTACTGCAACGGTTTTTACAATGTGCTTTACCCGTTGTAAAATGTAGTGAATCTATTACAATGAGGCCTATTACAACGGGCACATGCCCGTTGCGAAAACCATATTACTATGCGCGTTGCCCGTTGTAAAAAAACTGTTTTTTTTGTAGTGTAAATAATTTTATATGTTCATCAAAACACTTAGGAAAATTCTATAAAAATTCCAAAAAATCCTTTTTATTACGTTTTCTAACATATATAAATTTCGAACCCAAATAATTATTTATCTTTCTATAAATAATCTATAACCCAATAAATTATTTTCTTCATTAGAAAAATAATATAAAATCCACCATAATTCAGAAAATTATAAAAATTTGAAACCCATATCCAAAATGTTATTTTCATCTACATTAA
This sequence comes from Allium cepa, assembly GCA_030765085.1. NCBI lineage: Eukaryota > Viridiplantae > Streptophyta > Magnoliopsida > Asparagales > Amaryllidaceae > Allium > Allium cepa. Next base: position 541,649,568 of record CM060939.1, read on the forward strand.
AATTTTCAAGGCATTTGGATGTCATTTCATAGAGTTTTCATGTCAAACATATCATAAAAACTTATATTAATATGCATAAAACATCAACAAGTACATATATAAACTTTCTATTAACCATAAAATATGAATGAAGATAAAGAAGACCTTCCAGAAACCTTCCGCATAGTTAAAGAACATCAGGAGAAGTCCCTTATGGCAGTGTCGAAAGGATTGTGCAACACTAACAATGAAAAGCACATGGGAACTTAAGAATGAAGCTTTGCAAGCATGGAGGAAAGAACTACTAAAGCACAACGAAGCAGCTAAATACAAAACCGCTAAGCACCACCCGAATGAAAAGGGAAAATGACTATGTAACCATTTGCCATAAAACAAAGATAAAGAAAATAATTTCATGCTAAACTCTTCGAAGGAGTCGAAAGAATGAGGTTAAAAATTTATAGTAGTTCCATACCTTTTGAAGGGGATGGAGGGTTTCGTCTCTTGACACTCAAAGAGTTATTATCTTCCGAAAAGGATGGAGACATCAAGGCAAGGGCATGCGACTCTATAACGACCTTTTTGAAAGCATAATAAGCCTTTCGGACCGGTTGGAACACATACTTAGTACCTTTCGAAAGCGTCGAAAAGTTTATGATAAAGGTAGCACACATAGGTCAACGAAGAATGAAATACAAACTTCCGACAGCCTTCAAGAAAAGCACAACTCTCGGCAGAAATCAAGTAGCGGAGGAACCTTCCGACTAGGTTGAAGGGTTCATAGTACCATATAAAAGATAGACCCTTCGGAAAAGATGAAAGTTTCATGATTAGGAGATGCAGATCCTTCGATGACATTCAAAGGTCCATCATGATGTATAATGGACAAACCTTTCGACATGGTCCAAAGGTTTACAACTGCAAATAAGAGGCCACCTTTCATCCCAGTCGAAGGCATGGAGCCGAAGGGAGGGCCGCCTGCATCTATAAATATGACCTAAGGGGTCCAATTTCGGGATCTAATTTTTTCCATCTCATTCTGCCATAATTCAACTATTCTTTCTTTCGCTCACTACTTTGTAACACTAATTTAGAAACTAAATTGGGGATTCGTTTCTTAAATTAAGTATCAAACTTCATTATGAGGAAATAAATAGATTTGTGGCTTGCGATTGACTCTGAATTTGGGGATGATCATGATCAGGCGTTAATTCAACATTAACGGCTGGTCATATATTATTTATTTCTTAGCTTCTTTTCTGTATATGCCATGGGATTGTCATTAGACATTTCCCAAGTCTTGATCCCTTTTCTTGGCTTCGGTCACAAAAGGGGAAATATAACTTGTAGACCAGTCCTTAATATGGTTCCATGGCATATAAAATCAGCTCTTATTTTTGTCTGAGCATATTAGGATGATGCATTATTTTCGAAGGGTTTTCGTGAAAAGATTATCAACCAAAGAGGCCGAAAGCATTAGGAAAATGCAAAGCAGAGTAACATCTCCTTTCGACCACATCTAAAGGTTTGAAACCTTCTGACATGTTAAAAGAAGATGCAAATCATTGATTGATTCCTCTCGATCTCTAAGGGGGATGGAATTCGAATGAATTAATGTCGAATAACTAGCTCCTGAAAAGGTGAAGTTATAATAGTAGCAACCTAATCGAAAGGTTTAAATGACTCCTTAAAGCCTCCGACCATGACGAAAGATTTGGTAATTCTATTATTTCAACCAAGCCAAAATGTTTGAATGGAATCTCAACCTTATGAAATGATTATAGAGATAGTTGATCTTCTGCTCAATTTCATAGAAGAGGGTAAACAATTTCTCAAAACCTTTCGATATTGACCACCTTTGGCCAAGGTCTTTAACCCTTCCGACCTAATCATTTTATTCAAAATATGTGAATCTACCCAACTACAAAGTTGAGCTCATCTGAAACAATCTTACATGAAGCATCGGGGGTGTTAACAAGAAATCTTGTTTACATTTTTGGTGCTAGAAGGAGGGCTCGAACCCCGACCTTGCCATATTAGTACAACTAATTATGGAAATTTGGTTTGTTGTAGGAAAATGAAATCAAAAAGGATTCCTACCGTCAGCAAAAGGGACGAACTATAACTTCATTGGAGGAACATGTCTCGCCATCTTTTAACCTTGGGAATAGGGAACAAGGGTAGTCTTCCAGCCTAGTTCAACCAACTCCACAACCAGTTCAAATTCGACTGTCTCCAAAACTGGCTCCAACTAAAAATCATCAGCCAGACGACCACATTGCTAAAATCACATATTTAGAAAAACAAATGGCAGAGATGAAGAATCTCTTAAATGAAGTAGTATCTCATCGGTTATCCATGAAAGCTGCGATGGGTGGACAGGAAGTTGTCTCTCCTAGAAGAATTTTGAAAATCAACACGGATGCCGCTAAGAGTTAAGCTAATATTTGCTTGTCTAAAAAGAAGGATTGCCTTCCACTAAAGGCAAACTGTCAAGGAAGGGTCCAAGAGGAAGATAAGGATTGTTCCACCAGTTCTACGACAGATGGCTACAAACCAGATAAAAGGAATTACTTGAACAGTGAGGCTTACCTCAAAGACGTAGCAGAGAAGGCTGTGAAAGATCTAATGAATGTCAAGTGTAAGAGAATAGAGGATGAGAGATTAAATGACAATGAGAGGGTTGCCCCTTTCGTTGATGAAATAATGTCAGTGCCCGTCCCACCTTACGTAAAGTTCCCTACAATGAAATATCATGGAACATCTGATCCAGACAACCAGTTGATGGCATTCGATAGTTGGATTTGTACTATACCTTTAGCGCCACTAGATGCCGGCCTTTTCCTGTCATACTATAAGAAGCTGCTGCCAAATGGTACCGCCAGTATCATGAAAACACGATTTATTCTTGGAAGCAATTCTGCTATGAATTCTCTGCTATATTTTGCATATACAAGGACCCCTCTATCGAATATACAGTACTCGTTAGTATCAGGCATAACCGTGGCGAGTCATTAGGAGATTACTTGAAGAGGTTCAACACTGAAGCTTTGAAAGCCAAAGGAATGAATGATAAAGACAAGCTTATTACTGTTCACTCAGGTCTCATGGTCAATTTTCCTTTCTAGAAGGAGTAGTTTATCCATGGATGCCGAGATTTACAAGAATTCCATCTTCAAGCTGACAAATCATTTGGATGGATGAATTGTACTATTCAAAGAAAAAAATTTAATCAAAAGAAGGACAGTGGCAAATTTGACCTAGAAAGGATTCCTTAAAGTACTAGATGGGAGGATGCTAATACTAACGCGATGGCATTAAACCAAAAAATATCTTACATCTATGCAATGACTCAAGACAAGGTCAATTTCCCGACCTCGTTCAAAGCCCGAAACGACCCAAAATAGAAGAAAGGAGATAAATATTGTGCTTACCACAAGATGAATGGTCACGGAACCAACAAGTGTAAGGTATTGGCTAAAATAATTCAAAAATTAATTCAAGAAGGATAGTTGAAGGAGTTTATGAAGAATCCACAACTAACTTTCCAGCCAGAGGCTGAGGCAAGAAAACCTGTTGGTCATGCTGTAAATATGATCAAAGACGAAGACCTACTAAGCCTGAGTCTACCCCAAAATAGAATTTATGTCATATACGGTGGACCACATCTCGCTGGCAGAAGACAAAATTATCGGAATAAATATATTCATGAAGCCGGGAAGGGAGTATTTTCTATGCAAGAAGAACCACCACTCAAGAACCCAAAATACAACATCAACATGCATACTTTGGTGATTAGTCCCCAAGAATTGAGAAGAGGAATTCATCATCCCACGAAGATCCATCACAGATCAGATAGGATCCTCAGTGGTCACAAAAATCTTGGCTGATACTGGAAGTGCAGTAAATGTGATATTTCGACATGCATTTGATCAGATGGGAATCTCCAAGGACAAACTTGGACCCAGCCCCGAACCTATCTTCGGGTTCAACAATAATGGAACAACTCCACTTGGGCAAGGGAAGCTTTTGGTTCAGTTGGGACTTCCTCCATTCTCCTGTTTTTTTGAAACAACCTTTGTGATCATAGATCAGCCATCATTCTACAACACTTTCCTTGGACGTCCAGCATTAGATGAAGTGGACACGTTTGTCTCTCCAAAATATATGATGCTCAAGTTCCTTACTAAGAGTGGCTGGGGAACTATCCAAGGCGAGCAATTTGCATCAAGAGAAATGTATTTTGCAACTTTGGAGCAATATAACAGGGAATTCACTTGTTACTTTGACTCTTCCATTACTTTACAGCCTTCTGACGGTGGATTTCTACATCCATCATTCGAAGCAAAGAAAAAATATGATAAAACTAACAAACGTATAGTCGCAAGATGTTTTGCAGTTTATGGGAAGAGGAAGAGAACGGATTCTAACTCGATAGAGGAAAGTGAAACTGTTACAGAGCTAGATTGTTGGGGAGAGGTTGGGAGAGCTAAGCCGGTTGAAGAAACCAAAGAAATTCCAATAGATTCTGTCGATTCTACCGAAATAATCAAAGTAGGAAAGGATATTGAGGAGCACTTAAAGTCAGGATTGACAGAATTCTTAAAGGCCAATAAAGACGTTTTTTCTTGGGCCTACTTTGACATAATTGGAATTAACCCTACGGTCATAAGTCATGCCCTGAATATCAATCCAAACATCCATTCGGTCAAGCAAAAGAAAAGACAATTCGATAAGATGAGGATCGACACCTTAAAGGAAGAAGTCAAGAAATCACAGCACAATGGTTTTATCTGAGAAGTCTTTTACCCCAAATGGTTGGCGAATGCAGTTCTAGCAAAAAATCTAACGGGAAGTGGTGGACTTGCGTGGATTGTATAGATTTAAACAAAGCCTGCCCAAAGGGTTGTTGCCTGGTCGACTCCACTGGTGAGCATAAGCTGCTCTCCCTTATGGATGCATATTCCAGATATAATCAAATCCCTATGTTTAAACCCGATGATGAACATACCAGCTTCATTTCATATGAGGAGACCTACTGTTATAATGTAATGTCGTTTGGATAGAAAAATGCTAGGGCAACTTAACAAAGGTTGATTAACCGAATGTTCAAAGAACAAATCGGAAGAAATATGGAAGTTTATGTAGATAACATGTTGGTAAAATCCCAAGAGGCGAAGAGTCATCTTAAAGATTAGATGAAATGTTCAAAGTGCTCTGTAAGTATCAAATGAAACTCAATCCCCAAAATGCAACTTCGGAGTCCACTCTGGAAAATTTCTAGGCTATATTGTAAGTGCCCAAGGGATTGAGGCTAGCGTGGAGCAGATCGAGGCCATTAAGGATATGGAAAAGCCAAAGATGAGTAAGATGTCATGAGTTCGAATGGGAAAGTAGCGGCGCTAAGCAGGTTTATATCAAAGGCCACCGATAAGTGCATACCATTCTTTGAGGTAATGAAGAAAAAGAGAATTTTGGATGGAATGAAGATTGCAAAAAAGCATTTCAAGAGTTGAAGTTACATTTGGAAAAACCTCCAATCTTATCTAGCTCGATAATGGAGATCTATTCTTATATACGGCAATTTCAGAACACACAGTAAGCTCAGTATTGGTCAAAAATGACAAGGGATTGCAACTACTAGTTTATTATGTGAGTAGAAGGCTAAATGATGCCGAAATCTGATACCCCGTTGTTCAGAAACTGGCATACTATTTGATTTTAACAGCTCAAAAGTTAAGACATTACTTCCAGGCGCACCCGGTGAAGGTGTTGACCAACTTTCCATTGAAACAAGTCTTTAGTAAACCCGAAACTTCTAGAAGATTGATTAAGTGGGGGCATTGAGCTAAGTCAATATGATATAGTATATCAACCCAGAGTGGTCACAAAAGGACAAGTGTTAGCTGATTTCATTAACGGATGTACGGGATTCATTTCAGAACAATCCGAAAAGGAAAAGGATGTAAAACCCAAGTGGCAATTATTTGTGGATGGCACCTCAAACGAATAAGGGACCGGAGTAGGATATGTGATAATTACCCCATACGGACACAAACTTCATTATGCTATGAAATTGGGGTTCTCGGCAACTAAAAATGTAGATGATTATGAATCAATGGTTTTAGGATTAACCCTCGCTCTACATCTCCAAATCCCAAGAATTAAAGTATTTAGTGATTCTCGAGTAATGGTTGCCTAAATCAAACAAGTATACCAAACCAAAGATCCCAAACTTAGTCAGTATGTGAAGGAAGTTTTAAAAATTCTCACACTTTTTGAAGATTTCTCTGTACACCAAATACCTAAAGGAGACAATTCTCAAGCAGATTCACGGGCGAAGTTGCCATGTTCAAGAGGAGCCCCTAAGATTTAAATTGTGCCTATGGGATTTCAGGCCAATCCTAGCATTGAGGAAAACAAACAAGAGAAAACCAAGGAGCTATTAATATTAACCCGATCACAAGCCTAAGCATAATAATTGGAAGAAATAGATAAAGAAATACTGAATGAAGAACCTATAGCCCCAGTAGCGGAAGAATATTACGAAAACACTTGGATGGCTCTGATTATGAGTTATATTGTCAATGGCACATTACTTGCAGATAAAATAGAAACACAAAAGCTAAAAAGACAGGCCCAAAACTTTACCATTATGGATGGGATTCTATACAAGAAAAGATATGCTCTTCCCTATTTGCTCTATATAAAACCCGAGAATGGATTTGTAACGTTTCGATTTTTCGACGCTCGAAAACCGACTTTAATACGTCCACTGTATCAACTGTCGAACAATCGAAGGTCGGAAAACCGTACCGTTAGGGTTAAAGAAGAAAAAAAGAGGTAGAAGAAGAGAGAAAAAGATAGAACAGAACAGAAACAACAGAACAATATCAGAATCTCACAATCGCAGCGGAACAACATATAATAGATAAATGAATAATCTTTAAACAAAAGAACTATATCAGTTATTACATTACATCAAATTACATTACATTTCATCATCAGAGTGTACAACAACAAACAACATGCAGCGGAAAGGAAATACTATATACTACTAATACGCCATGCCATCCAGCTTGCCTTCAGCAACTCCTGAATTCCAGAATATCCTGATAACCCTTACTCTTGACTGCCCGTGTGGAAATTGGTGGGAACCCAGAGTTTAGGAAGGAAAAACAATAAACTCCGAGTCAGTCATGTGACTGGTGTGAGAACTAAAACAGTTTTTTTAAAAGAAAGTAGAGGATAATTTTAAAATAGATCCGCAATGCTTTTAAAAATGAGACTACCATAAGGTCTCCCGCACACACACAATGCAAACGCAGAATCGGGGGAGATTTCTCCTTATGATAGTCAAAGATGCTTGATACGCATTAAAAAGAAACATTTGATATTATCACTAGTGCATATGTATAAAACATTTTGAAAGTAAAGATATAAATCTTAGCCAGCATAGGCATTCCGTACTTATGCCTACTATAGCTACCATGTTCAAAAGCAGGTTACCGCCACATTCCATGGCAGGTTATACAATTAAAACCGTACAAGATCGTATTGTTTCTTTGGATTTCCAACAAATGGTCAGGCCAAGAAAATTCCCATTGCCACATGGGTATGCCTCTGGAAAGACGACCCGAGAACCAAACCGGATCTCTGCCAACACAAGGCCGGGTTACCCCTAAATGGGTAACTACTGACAGGAATATGTCATCCCCCGATCGTAACCGATCTATCCGAGGATCCTCGATTTCCAACAACCACAAAGCAATAAATTTGCTGCAACAACATAGGTTAAGTATCTGGGCTCCATACCATGATACCACCTCTATCCAGAAGGAATAACATACACTAAAGGGCGCTACCCCTAATAACCTTGCTGCATCCTTCCTGTTTTGTCCATTTTCGGGGTGTGAGGTCCGAACGAAGTCTCGTCCACAAAGCCACGCTTTATACAAAAGCTGTGCTTTGGGTCAACAAATGATCAAAGTAATGATCACCAAGATAAATGATCAAACAAATGATCATATCACAAATGATCAAACAATGATCTTCCCACCTCAACACTCAGCATGCCACACTACCAAATTGGGAGTATATCACTAATAACCTTCAACTACATAACCTCTGAGCTCGTACGTCTCAGAGAAGGGTGTTTAGCTAAGAGAATAAATTCTCCGCCACCAACAGAAATATATTTGAAAGAAATCAGCTTTATATCTCAATTTGTAATGTCATACATACAATCCATACAAGTCTGTTACGGGCTCGAACAGAACCGAAGGCACTTACAAAGAAGTCCTTGCATTTCGGATAATTTCTAATCACGTCCGGACTTCCCGTTACTTAGGGTGATAAAACCTCTATATCGGAGATCAGCCGACGCAGAGTAACTCAACGGTAATTCTTCCGTTTTAAAAAATATCTGGTCTTCAATACCGGTCATCAAATGTTAAACATTACGACGTATCACATATTCAGAATGGGTTATACGACCCCAATGTCCTTTTCCGGCTAACCCGAATAGTGAGTGCTTATTAAAAAATAAGTGTGGCATTCAAATTCAAGCAATCACAACAAACACCTATTTAAAGGTAAATATTGATAGTCAGATTATTTAACTATCAATAGGCGTGTTCAACATCACCAAATCTAAATAATTTCCCAAATTATTTACTTTCCAAAATATCTTTACCAGATATATAATTTCCACACTTCAAAAATAAATCAACGTTTATTTTTTAACAAATTCCCCTTTTCATTTATAAATTCCATAGTGAATTTACAATTCCAAAATATCTATGAATATACAATTTCCAAATTGATTTCTAATATTCATTTTTCGTTATCTTTAAAAGATAAAATCTCAAAATATTCACTTCATATTGGAAAACACTTCCATACGTATTTAATAATAAGTAATTCACAAATCCATTTATTTTCAACACTTGGAAAACATTCAATATACTTAAATCGAAATTAAGTATATATTTCATTCTTTAAGGAAAACATTCACTTCAACACATTTTTTTGGGCCAAAACGAATGTTGCGTAAAACATCATTACGACAACCCAAAATCACTAGTATAGGGATTCGAAATTTAGATAGATATATAAATCCCAATACTGTATAAAACCTTTCCTTTCGGAAACCATTTACTATAACAACAGTGTTATAGTCCACCATTTCCTTATTCCTCGAAAACGTCTATTTCAACAATAAATGTTGAAATCTATGGTTTCGATAGTTAATCCATTTTAAAACATCTTTAAAACAATTAACTTCATTTGATAATATTCATTTTCCCAAAACATATCCATTTTGTTTAATAATATATTCACTGTCCAAAATCGTGAATATACTTTCTTTAATAAGCTATAATAATTAACTTATCAAAATAAGTCGTTTTCGGATTTATAAACAATGTCTATAAATTCCATTTCTATATTTTATAACAACTTCGTTTTATAAATCTCCTTTATTAACCCATTCTATTTATATTCCATTTTCATGTCGAAATCCGGTTTATAAGTAAATTACTTATAATTCATTTATTCACATATCCGTTCTTTTATATCGACAATAATTTATAAATCAAAAATTCTTATTTACTTATGAATCTAGGTTCAAACTTTATTTTAACACTTATAAAAGCTCGTTTTATAATTTCTATATTTTAATTTATAAACATCAATTTTTATACAACTTTTATATAAATTGTTTATAATAATTCAAAAATCCCAATTTAACTATTTTATAATTTATCAACTACTTATTTCAAAAATCACATTTCAGTTATATTTTGCAAAAATCATAATTTTAAAATGTTAAAATTTTAACGTTTATTTTATTTAAGATGAATCAATTCAAAATTTGAATAAAACATATAATTTCAAAAATCACTTTAAAAATCCCTTTAAAATCAAAATCGTTATTTTTAAACTTTAAAAATGGATCCGATGATGCAACAGCACCAAATAGTCAATCACGACATCCAAATATCATATATCAATATGATAATCAACAAATATCACAATATCTGTTAATAAATCAATATAGTTGAGGAATCCAGTTGGATTCCTTCAACCTGTTTCCCTGCATCCACAGATGTTAACACAATACCAATTCCGTTCCAGTACGGAATTATCACGGTATATGGGATTTATAAAAATATTATCCGCTTAATAGACGACGCAATAGGGTCTCATCCGCTATATAATGCGGGAAAATCAATTCCAAGTACATATATAATACCAATTTCACTATACGGCGAAATATTCGCGGTATATGTTTTTAATAAATAAGCACCGCTTACTAACGGCGCATAATGTCTATTTCAATCATCAACAGATAATAATCAACATTCAAACATGCAATCAAGCAATTTTAAATCTAACTATTTAAAAATTTGAATCGAAACTGCTCGATTGAGTGAGAAGTTCTCACCTTGATTTTCCGATAGCAATTTGTAGCGTTTTATTTCGAATAGGACGTTTAATTTTACCCGAAATTTTCGCTAGCTCCAATCGACTCCAATCCAGTCCGATTGCGAAGAGCTCTTCGAAACGATTCCAACGCAAAAGGTTTCGTCAAATTCCGACCTCATATGAAAGCGTTATGGATTTTTAAACTTTGAACGAATTATAATATAATTTAATTTACAATTCTTTTTAAATTTATAACCTAAATCTATCACAGCCGCACGTTTCTCGCTTGATGAATCTGGCCTCATGCTTCCTTTTCCCAATATCGCGTTCCACTCCAGTAAATCGAACCCATAGAAGCCGGCCTAGGGCTCCAAACCGCACCACCTACACGCATCTTTAGGTCGATCAACAACCTTCGTTCAACTCGCCTACGCGTGCTCCACCACTGGCTACCACGGCACGAAGCTCGGCCACCTCCTCTCCTCGAGAATCGTGCTCGAACCACGCACGTACGCGGCTACCCAGCTCCTCCAAACGACAACGACGCACGCGATCAACCGTATGGATGCAAAGATCTTGCTCTGCTCTACAACTTTCGGGTTGAACACTCCTTGAAATAACGTGTGGATTTGAAGAAATTTGCGGAAAAAGATGGTGATTTCCTGGCCGTTCAAGATGAAGGTGGCGGCTAGGCTGTTGAGAATTAGGGTTTGGCAAATTGAAATGAATAGAGGCTCCTTTTATAGAAAATTCGCCGAACACTATTCATCCGGACTTTTTCGAACTCCGATTTACGCGCGGTGACCGGCGTTTCTAGGGTTTATCCCGCGTTCCGGACACAATGGAAAAGGTTTCGAAAGCTAATTCGATCAACTGTGCGAGTTATGGAAATAAACGTTTGATTTTAAATTAAATCGGTAAATCAAATTTCTAGGCATTTTAGCTTGCACCGTACAAACGATAAATCCGATTGACATGAAATTTGAAACCATACAATAATATCACCTTACTGATCCGATGAAACTAGTTTCGTCGAAATCCGAGACTGTTTGAAAAATGGCTAATTTCACTAGTCGATTAAATATTAAAATATTCAATTTTCACAAATTAACTTTTACTTCGATTTTAAAAGTTCTATAACATCATTCTAAATTCAATATGATTAAATAAAATTTTACAAATCAATTTCAATCATATTTAACCCGATTTTAAATTATTTCTGTAATTTCAACTATTTAATAATCGATTTAATTATCCACTTAAATCCAATTATTCGAAATAAAATTATCCGACTTATAAATTTCACTTATTAATATTTAAAATTAATTAAATATACGAATTTTAATTGACAAAAATTCTAGGTCATTACATACTTCCCCCCTTTAAAGAATTTCGTCCTCGAAATTACCAAGTAAGAAAAATTCACAGAATCCATTAACTTTCCCAAACAAACCGTTCAATTTAGATTTTCCAAATCTCTTAAGTGTTTAACTTTCCCAAAATTCATAGTTAAACTTCATACAAAATCTTTACTAAGTTTCCAAATCCAAACTTAGTTTTTTAAAATTTCCCAAAATTCCCAAAAATATTCTAACGCCTTAATTTTTGGAAAAATTCGCCAGAGTCTCCTTTGCGCGGCTCGATCCGAAAAAAAGCGACGGTATATATATCACAAATATACATCTCATCAATTGATGAGGCATCCCGCAGTGAAAAAAGTGTAAAAGTACGGTATGTAATCCGAGATATGTACCTTATTTATTATTAGCGAGCGTATACGGCTAATATAGCGTGAAAGCGAGCTCCTAATGCGAAGCAAACGCGATCCGCACCTACTAAACACTCAACAAGAACATGAGAACATGCATATATGAAAATAACATCAATATACAATATATATAGCAACATAACAACTACATAATATAACAAATGCAACTAAAGCAACAAATGCAACCATCAACCAACTCAATATTCATTCATATTCTCGTTAATATTTATGAATTGGTTTTCCAATTTAAATCACATTTGATTCATTAACATTGGAATTTTACTAACATTCATTCTCAATTCAATTAGATAACATTCACTAATTTATTCACCTTAATTCGCTTTCAATCAAAATCAAATTCAATTCTATTCAAGTTCATTTTCTTCCAAGTTGGATTCAATTACTTTAGCTTCTAATTTCGGTAATTCCATTTCATTAACACTTAATGAATTTATATACAATCAATTAACAATCAAATAACAACCAATCTTTATTTAACATAACCAAATTATTCAATTTACTTTGAACATTCAATTCGGTTCAACACTTTTTAATTTCAATTGGTTTAACATTTAATTGATTTTCATTCAATTATTCAACTTCTAATTACATTGGCTTTCAATGAATTAACACTTCATTATTCCATATCAATTTATTTGCATTCAATTGATTTACATTCAATTCATTAACTAATTCAATTGCTAATTCTTTTAACACTATAAAGTTGAATTTCATTCATATAACTCAAGTTCAAATTCTTAATGACTTCATTTCATTAATTCACTTATTAATTTTACTTTGATACCTAAATCAACTCTATTCAACTTCACTTAAGTTATATTCCATTTCAAACGTCTTATCTAATCCCAAATCAATTTATTTAACTTTCCTTTTGTTAAATTTCAAATCACATATCTTTGATGGCAACTCAAATTTATTTCTACTTGGATTTTATTGATTTACTTATGCTTTCCTTAATTTAACTCCATCCTTTAAGTTAAATTTATTCTATCAAAATTCAAATTGTATAAGTTATCAACTCATTTATCATTCTCATAAATATTTTAAATAAGGTTCCAGAGTCTTTTCAATCTTTCAAAACCATTTTTGAAACCAATTCAATTATCCTTTGAATTTCAAAAACCAAACCCAAATTTTTCCAAACAACATTTATTTAAAATAATCTGGCAGTAATTCCTCTTTGGGAAACCCAAAAAAAAAACACCGATGATGTTGCAATCATCATCGGAATTATTTTCCAGCGACCGAAAAGAGTTTAGAGCTTTAATTTCTCCAAAAAAAATTCTAAAATATCAAATCCTTTCAAAACACTTTTCTGGATTTTTATTTTCAGATTATAAATCACATTCATAAATCTTTTACTTATATAATTTCACTTATTATATATAAGATTATTCCACAAGTGTAAATCATTTTAATTATAACTCCATACTTATAATTTCAATTGCCTATACAACTTATTCTTTTACAGCTGTTGTTTTTATTCAACTTATTCAACAACCAAACAATCAATTATATACTTTAATAATTATGAAAAATTATTCCTTTATATATAAAATATAATTAAGGTAAAAAATTTTCATTTACCCAATTTAAAATGATATTATGTCGACTTGACTCGTTTAAGAGTTTAGAAACCCCTATCGATTACGGTTGTACACCCCGCACCGACCAGAATTCATAAACAGCTCAACGGATAAGCAAACACAATATAAAACAATTTATATTCACTAACAAATACGCGCTCATATTTATTATTACACTCAAACTCATTCTAGAGTACTACAGACTCTATCTCTAATGAGAAATACCCAACAGAGCCATGGTTGTCGCTTAACCATACGCTCTGATACCAAATGTAACAATCTAGGCTTTTCAACCGTCGACAGCGGTCACAACCGGTAGGCTTTTCAACCATCCCTGCCCCACCGTGGCTTACACTGATATCCCAAACTTGCTTTTCCGGCCAGCCTCTCCACTGTCTCAGCTTACGCCTAACCAACCCCGTAAAGAGGACGTGTAGGGGTAAGAGTCTCTCGTTCGCCACCTAACCGCGAAGCGAGAACCCCCCATCACGTTTTACCTAGATAAGCAAGACTGGTGTGAGAACTAAAACAGTTTATTTATTTTTTAAAACAAAGTAGAGGATAATTTTAAAATAGATTCGCAATGCTTTTAAAAATGAGACTACCATAAGGCCTCCAACACACACACAATGCAAATGCAGAATCGGAGGAGATTTCTCCTTATGATAGTCAAAGATGCTTGATACGCATTAAAAAGAAACATTTGATATTATTACTAGTGCATAGTGTATAAAAAATTTCGAAAGTAAAGATATAAATCTTAGCCAACATACGCATTCCGCACTTATGCCTACTATAGCTACCATGTTCAATAGCAAGTTACCACCACATTCCATGGCAGGTTATACAACTAAAACCGTACAAGATCCTATTGTTTCTTTGGATTTCCAACAAATGGTCGGACCAAGAAACTTCCCATTGCCACATGGGTATGCCTCTGGAAAGACGACCCGAGAACCAAACCGGTCTCTGCCAACACAAGGCCGGGTTACCCCTAACTGGGTAACTACTGACACGAATATGTCATCCCCCGATCGTAACCAATCTATCCGAGGATCCTCGATTTCCAACAACCACAAAGCAATAAATTTGCTGCAACAACATAGGTTAAGTATCTGGGCTCCATACCATGATACCACCTCTATCCAGAAGGAATGACATACAATAAAGGGCCCTACCCCTAATAACCTTGCTGCATCCTTCCTGTTTTGTCCATTTCCGGGGTGTGAGGTCCGAACGAAGTCTCGTCCACAAAGCCACGCTTTATACAAAAGATGTGCTTTGGGTCAACAAATGATCAAAGTAATGATCACCAAGATAAATGATCAAACAAATGATCATATCACAAATGATCAAACAATGATCATCCCACAGCAACACTCAGCATGCCACACTACCAAATTGGAAGTATATCACTAATAACCTTCAACTACATAACCTCTGAGCTCGTACGTCTCAGAGAAGGGTGTTTAGCTAAGAGAATAAATTCTCTGTCACCAATAAAAATATATTTGAAAGAAATCAGCTTTATATCTCAATTTGTAATGTCAGACATACAATCCATACAAGTCTGTTCCGGGCTCGAACAGAACCGAAGGCACTTACAAAGAAGTCCTTGCATTCCGGATAATTTCTAATCACGTCCGGACTTCCCGTCATTTAGGGTGATAAAACCTCTATATCGGAGATCAGCCGACGCAGAGTAACTCAACGGTAATCCTTCCGTTTTCAAAAATATCCGGTCTTCAACACCGGTCATCAAATGCAATCCATTACGACGTATCACATATTCAGAATGGGTTATACGACCCCAAGGTCCTTTCCCGGCTAACCCGAATAGTGAGCGCTTATTCAAAAATAAGTGTGGCATTCAAATTCAAGCAATCACAACAAACACCTATTTAAAGGTAAATATTGATAGTCAGATTATTTAACTATCAATAGGCGAGTTCAACATCACCAAATCTAAATAATTTACCAAATTATTTACTTTCCAAAATATCTTTACCAGATATATAATTTCCACACTTCAAAAATAAATCAACGTTTATTTTTTAACAAATTCCCCTTTTCATTTATAAATTCCATAGTGAATTTACAATTCCAAAATATCTATGAATATACAATTTCCAAATTGATTTCTAATATTCATTTTCCATTATCTTTAAAAGATAAAATCTCAAAATATTCACTTCATATTGGAAATCACTTCCATACTTATTTAATAATAAGTAATTCACAAATCCATTTATTTTCAACACTTGGGAAACATTCAATATACTTAAATCGAAATTAAGTATATATTTCATTCTTTAAGGAAAACATTCACTTAACCACATTTATTTGGGCCAAAACGAATGTTGCGCAAAACATCGTTACGACAACCCAAAATCACTAGTATAGGGATTCGAAATTTAGATAGATATATAAATCCCAATACTCTATAAAACCTTTCCTTTCGGAAACCATTTACTATAACAACAGTGTTATAGTCCACCATTTCCTTATTCCTAGAAAACATCTATTTCAACAATAAATGTTGAAATCTATGGTTTCGCTAGTTAATCCATTTTAAAACATCTTTAAAACAATCAACTTCATTCGATAATATTCATTTTCCCAAAACATATCCATTTTGTTTAATAATATATTCACTGTCCAAAATCGTGAATATACTTTCTTTAATAAGCTATAATAATTAACTTATCAAAATAAGTCGTTTTCAAATTTATAATCAATGTCTATAAATTCCATTTCTATATTTTACAACAACTTCGTTTTATAAATCTCCTTTATTAACCCATTCTATTTATATTCCATTTTCATGTCGAAATCCGGTTTATAAGTAAATTACTTATAATTCATTTATTCACATATCCGTTCTTTTATATCGACAATAATTTATAAATCAAAAATTCTTATTTACTTATGAATCTAGGTTCAAACTTTATTTTAACACTTATAAAAGCTCGTTTTATAATTTCTATATTTTAATTTATAAACATCAATTTTTATACAACTTTTATATAAATTGTTTATAATAATTCAAAAATCCCAATTTAAACTATTTTATAATTTATCAACTACTTATTTCAAAAATCACATTTCAGTTATATTTCGCAAAAATCATAATTTTAAAAAATTAAAATTTTAACGTTTATTTTATTTAAGATGGATCAGTTCAAAATTTGAATAAAACGTATAATTTCAAAAATCACTTTAAAAATCCCTTTAAAATCAAAATCGTTATTTTTAAACTTTAAAAATGGATCCAATGATGCAACAGCACCAAATAGTCAATCACGACATCCAAATATCATATATCAATATGATAATCAACAAATACACAATATCTGTAAATAAATCAATATAGTTGAGGAATCCAGTTGGATTCCTCCAACCTGTTTCCCTGCATCCACAGATGTTAGCACAATACCAATTCCGTTCCAGTACGGAATTATCGCGGTATATGGGATTTATAAAAATATTATCCGCTTAATAGACGGTGCAATAGGGTCTCATCCGCTATATAATGCGGGAAAATCAATTCCAAGTACATATATAATACCAATTTCACTATACGGTGAAATATTCGCGGTATATGTTTTTAATAAATAACCTCCGCTTACTAACGGCGCATAATGTCTATTTCAATCATCAACATATATTAATCAACATTCAAACATGCAATCAAGCAATTTTAAATCTAACTATTTAAAAATTTAAATCGAAACTGCTCGATTGAGTGAGAAGTTCTCACCTTGATTTTCCGATAGCAATTTGTAGCGTTTTATTTCGAATAGGACGTTTAATTTTACCCAAAATTTTCGCTAGCTCCAATCGACTCCAATCCAGTCCCATTACGAAGAGCTCGTCGAAACGATTCCAACCCAAAAAGGTTTCGTCAAATTCCGACCTCATATGAAAGAGTTATGGCTTTTTAAACTTTGAACGAATTATAATATAATTTAATTTACAATTCTTTTTAAATTTATAACCTAAATCTATCACAGCCGCACGTTTCTCGCTTGATGAATCTGGCCTCATGCTTCCTTTTCCCAATATCGCGTTCCACTCCAGTAAATCGAACCCATAGAAGCCGGCCTAGGGCTCCAAACTGCACCACCTACACGCATCTTTAGGTCGATCAACAACCTTCGTTCAACTCGCCTACGCGTGCTCCACCACTGGCTACCACGGCACAAAGCTCGGCCTCCCCCTCTCCTCGAGAATCGTGCTCGAACCACGCACGTACGCGGCCACCTAGCTCCTCCAAACGACAACGATGCACGCGATCAACCGTATGGATGCAAAGATCTTGCTCCGCTCTACAACTTTCGTGTTGAACACTCCTTGAAATAATGTGTGGATTTGAAGAAATTTGTGGAAAAAGATGGTGATTTCCTGGCCGTTTAGGCTGTTGAGAATTAGGGTTTGGCAAATTGAAATGAATAAAGGCTCCTTTTATAGAAAATTCGCCGAACACTGTTCATCCGGACTTTTTCGAACTCCGATTTACGCACGGTGACCGGCGTTTCTAGGGTTTATCACGCATTCCGGACACAATGGAACAGGTTTCGAAAGCTAATTCGATCATCTGTGCGAGTTATGGCAATAAACGTTCGATTTTAAATTAAATCGGTAAATCAAATTTCTAGGCGTTTTAGCTTGCACCGGACAAACGATAAATCCGATTGACATGAAATTTGAAACCATACAATAATATCACATTACTGATCCGATGAAACTAGTTTCGTCGAAATCCGAGACTGTTTGAAAAATGGCAAATTTCACTAGTCGATTAAATATTAAAATATTCAATTTTCACAAATTAACTTTTAATTCGATTTTAAAAGTTCTATAACATCATTATAACTTCAATATGATTAAATAAAATTTTACAAATCAATTTTAATCATATTTAAACCAATTTTCAATTATTTCTGTAATTTCAACTATTTAATAATCGATTTAATTATCCACTTAAATCCAATTATTCGCAATAAAATTATTCGACTTATAAATTTCACTTATTAATATTTAAAGTTAATTATATATACGAATTTTAATTGAAAAAAATTCTGGGTCGTTACATACTTCCCCCCTTAAAAGAATTTCGTCCTCGAAATTACCAAGTAAGAAAAATTTACATAATCCATTAACTTTCCCAAACAAACCGTTCAATTTAGATTTTCCAAATCTCTTAAGTGTTTAACTTTCCCAAAATTCATAGTTAAACTTCATACAAAATCTTTACTAAGTTTCCAAATCCAAACTTAGTTTTTTAAAATTTCCCAAAATTCCCAAAAATATTCTAACGCCTTAAATTTTCGGAAAAATTCGCCAGAGTCTTCTTTGCGCGGTTCGATGCGGAAAAAAATGACAGTATATATATCACAAATATACATCTCATCAAGTGATGAGGCATCCCGCAGGGAAAAAAGTGTAAAAGTACGGTATGTAATCCGAGATATGTACCTTATTTATTATTAGCGAGCGTATACGGCTAATATAGCGCGAAAGCGAGCTCCTAATGCGAAGCAAACGCGATCCGCACCTACTAAACACTCAACAAGAACATGAGAACATGCATATATGAAAATAACATCAATATACAATATATAGCAACATAACAACTACATAATATAGGAAATGCAACTAAAGCAACAAATGCAACCATCAACCAACTCAATATTCATTCATATTCTCATTAATATTTATGAATTGGTTTTCCAATTTAAATCACATTTGATTCATTAACATTGGAATTTTACTAACATTCATTCTCAATTCAATTAGATAACATTCACTAATTTATTCACCTTAATTCGCTTTCAATCCAAATCAAATTCAATTCTATTCAAGTTCATTTTCTTCCAAGTTGGATTCAATTACTTTAGCTTCTAATTTCGCTAATTCCATTTCATTAACACTTAATGAATTTATATACAATCAATTAACAATCAAATAACAACCAATCTTTATTTAACATAACCAAATTATTCAATTTACTTTCAACATTCAATTCGGTTCAACACTTTTTAATTTCAATTGGTTTAACATTTAATTGATTTTCATTCAATTATTCAACTTCTAATTACATTGGCTTTCAATGAATTAACACTTCATTATTCCATATCAATTTATTTGCATTCAATTGATTTACATTCAATTCATTAACTAATTCAATTGCTAATTCTTTTAACACTATAAAGTTGAATTTCATTCATATAACTCAAGTTCAAATTCTTAATGACTTCATCTCATTAATTCACTTTTTAATTATACTTTGATACCAAAATCAACTCTATTCAACTTCACTTAAGTTATATTCCATTTCAAACGTCTTATCTAATCCCAAATCAATTTATTTAACTTTCCTTTTGTTAAATTTCAAATCACATATCTTTGATGACAACTCAAATTTATTTCTACTTGGATTTTATTGATTTACTTATGCTTTCCTTAATTTAACTCCATCCTTTAAGTTAAATTTATTCTATCAAAATTCAAATTGTATAGGTTATCAACTCATTTATCATTCTCATAAATATTTTAAATAAGGTTCCAGAGTCTTTTCAATCTTTCAAAACCATTTTTGAAACCAATTCAATTATCCTTTGAATTTCAAAACCAAACCCAAATTTTTCCAAACAACATTTATTTAAAATAATCTGGCAGCAATTCCTCTTTTGGAAACCCGAAAATGAACACCGATGATGTTGCAATCATCATCGGAATTATTTTCCAGCGACCGAAAAGAGTTTAGAGCTTTAATTTATCCAAAAAAAATTCTAAAATATCAAATCCTTTCAAAACACTTCTCTGGAATTTTATTTTCGGATTATAAATCACATTTATAAATCTTTTACTTATATAATTTCACTTATTATATAGAAGATTATTCCACAAGTGTAAATCATTTTAATTATAACTCCATACTTATAAATTCAATTGCCTATACAACTTATTCTTTTACAGCTGTTGTTTTTATTCAACTTATTCAACAACCAAACAATCAATTATATACTTTAATAATTATGAAAAATTATTCCTTTGTATATAAAATATAATCAAGGTAAAATTATTTCATTTACCCAATTTAAAATGATATTATGTCGACTTGCCTCGTTTAAGAGTTTAGAAACCCCTATCGATTACGGTTGTACACCCCGCACCGACCAGAATTCATAAACAGCTCAACGGATAAGCAAACACAATATAATACAATTTATATTCACTAACAAATACACGCTCATATTTATTATTACACTCAAACTCATTCTAGAGTACTACTGACTCTATCTCTAATGAGAAATACCCAACATAGCCATGGTTGTCGCTTGACCATACGCTCTGATACCAAATGTAACGATCTAGGCTTTTCAACCGTCGACAGCAGTCACAACCGGCAGGCTTTTCAACCATCCCAGCCCCACCGTGGCTTACACTGATATCCCAAACTTGCTTTTATGGCCAGCCTCTCGACTGTCTCAGCTTACGCTTAACCAGCCCCGTAAAGAGGACGTGTAGGGGTAAGGTCTCCCGTTCGCCACCTAACCGCGAAGCGAGAACCCCCATCACGTTTCACCTAGATAAGAAAGACTGGTGTGAGAACTAAAACAGTTTATTTTTTTTAAAATAAAGTAGAGGATAATTTTAAAATAGATTCGCAATGCTTTTAAAAATGAGACTACCATAAGGCCTCCCGCACACACGCACACAATGCAAACACAGAATCGGAGGAGATTTCTCCTTATGATAGTCAAGGATGCTTGATACGCATTAAAAAGAAACATTTGATATTATTACTAGTGCATGGTGTATAAAAAATTTCGAAAGTAAAGATATAAATCTTAGCCAGCATAGGCATTCCGCACATATGCCTACTATAGCTACCATGTTCAATAGCAGGTTACCGCCACATTTCATGGCAGGTTATACAACTAAAACCGTACAAGATCGTATTGTTTCTTTGGATTTCCCACAAATGGTCAGGCCAAGAAACTTCCCACTGCCGCATGGGTACGCCTCTGGAAAGACGACTCGAGAACCAAACCGGTCTCTTCCAACACAAGGCCGGGTTACCCCTTACTGGGTAACTACTGACACGAATATGTCATCCCCCGATCGTAACCGATCTATCCGAGGATCCTCGATTTCCAACAACCACAAAGCAATAAATTTTCTGCAACAACATAGGTTAAGAATTTGGGTTCCATACCATGATACCACCTCTATCCAGAAGGAATGACATACACTAAAGGGCGCTACCCCTAATAACCTTGCTGCATCCTTCCTGTTTTATCCATTTCCGGGGTGTGAGGTCCGAACGAAGTCTCGTCCACAAAGCCACGCTTTATACAAAAGCTGTGCTTTGGGTCAACAAATGATCAAAGTAATGATCACCAAGATAAATGATCAAACAAATGATCATATCACAAATGATCAAACAATGATCATCCCACAGCAACATTCAGCATGCCACACTACCAAATTGGGAGTATATCACTAATAACCTTCAACTACATAACCTTTGAGCTCGTACGTCTCAGAGAAAGGTGTTTAGCTAAGAGAATAAATTCTCCGCCACCAACAGAAATATATTTGAAAGAAATCAGCTTTATATCTCAATTTGTAATGTCAGACATACAATCCATACAAGTCTGCTCCGAGCTCGAACAGAACCGAAGGCACTTACAAAGAAGTCCTTGCATTACGGATAATTTCTAATCACGTCCAGACTTCCCGTCACTTAGGGTGATAAAACCTATATATCGTAGATCAGACGACGCAGAGTAACTCAACGGTAATCCTTCCGTTTTCAAAAATATCCGGTCTTCAACACCGGTCATCAAATGCTATCCATTACGACGTATTACATATTCAGAATGGGTTATACGACCCCAAGGTCCTTTCCCGGCTAACCCGAATAGTGAGCGCTTATTCAAAAATAAGTGTGGCATTCAAATTCAAGCAATCACAACAAACACCTATTTAAAGGTAAATATTGATAGTCGGATTATTTAACTATCAATAGGCGTGTTCAACATCACCAAATCCAAATAATTTCCCAAATTATTTACTTTCCAAAATATCTTTACTAGATATATAATTTCCACACTTCAAAAATAAATCAACGTTTATTTTTAAACAAATTCCCCTTTTCATTTATAAATTCCATAGTGAATTTACAATTCCAAAATATCTATGAATATACAATTTCCAAATTGATTTCTAATATTCATTTTCCATTATCTTTAAAAGATAAAATCTCAAAATATTCACTTCATATTGGAAAACACTTCCATACTTATTTAATAATAAGTAATTCACAAATCCATTTATTTTCAACACTTGGAAAACATTCAATATACTTAAATCGAAATTAAGTATATATTTCATTCTTTAAGGAAAACATTCACTTAAACACATTTATTTGGGCCAAAACGAATGTTGCGTAAAACATCGTTACGACAACCCAAAATCACTAGTATAGGGATTCGAAATTTAGATAGATATATAAATCCCAATACTATATAAAACCTTTCCTTTCAGAAACCATTTACTATAACAACAGTGTTATAGTCCACCATTTCCTTATTCCTCGAAAACGTGTATTTCAACAATAAATGTTGAAATCTATGGTTTCGATAGTTAATCCATTTTAAAACATCTTTAAAACAATTAACTTCATTGGATAATATTCATTTTCCCAAAACATATCCATTTTGTTTAATAATATATTCACTGTCCAAAATCGTGAATATACTTCCTTTAATAAACTATAATAATTAACTTATCAAAATAAGTCGTTTTCGGATTTATAAACAATGTCTATAAGTTTCATTTCTATATTTTATAATAACTTCGTTTTATAAATCTCCTTTATTAACCCATTCTATTTATATTCCATTTTCATGTCGAAATCCGGTTTATAAGTAAATTACTTATAATTCATTTATTCACATATCCGTTCTTTTATATCGACAATAATTTATAAATCAAAAATTCTTATTTACTTATGAATCTAGGTTCAAACTTTATTTTAACACGTATAAAAGCTCGTTTTATAATTTCTATAATTTAATTTATAAACATCAATTTTTATACAACTTTTATATAAATTGTTTATAATAATTCAAAAATCCCAATTTAAACTATTTTATAATTTATCAACTACTTATTTCAAAAATCAAATTTCAGTTATATTTCGCAAAAATCATAATTTTAAAATATTAAAATTTTAACGTTTATTTTATTCAAGATGAATCAATTCAAAATTTGAATAAAACGTATAATTTCAAAAATCACTTTAAAAATCCCTTTAAAATCAAAATCGTTATTTTTAAACTTTAAAAATGGATCCGATGATGCAACAACACCAAATAGTCAATCACGACATCCAAATATCATATATCAATATGATAATCAACAAATATCACAATATCTGTAAATAAATCAATATAGTTGAGGAATCCAGTTGGATTCCTCCAACCTGTTTCCCTGCATCCACAGATGTTAGCACAATACCAATTCCGTTCCAGTACGGAAATATTGCGGTATATGGGGTTTATAAAAATATTATCCGCTTAATAGATGGCGCAATAGGGTCTCGTCCGCTATATAATGCGGGAAAATCAATTCCAAATACATATATAATACCAATTTCACTATACGGTGAAATATTCGCGGTATATGTTTTTAATAAATAACCTCCGCTTACTAACGGCGCATAATGTCTATTTCAATCATCAACAGATAATAATCAACATTCAAACATGCAATCAAGCAATTTTAAATCTAACTATTTAAAAATTTAAATCGAAACTGCTCGATTGAGTGAGAAGTTCTCACCTTGATTTTCCGATAGCAATTTGTAGCGTTTCATTTCGAATAGGACGTTTAATTTTACCCAAAATTTTCGCTAGCTCCAATCGACTCCAATCCAGTCCCATTACGAAGAGCTCGTCGAAACGATTCCAACCCAAAAAGGTTTCGTCAAATTCCGACCTCATATGAAAGAGTTATGGCTTTTTAAACTTTGAACGAATTATAATATAATTTAGTTTACAATTCTTTTTAAATTTATAACCTAAATCTATCACAACCGCACGTTTCTTACTTGATGAATCTGGCCTCATGCTTCCTCTTCCCAATTTCGCGTTCCACTCCAGTAAATCGAACCCATAGAAGCCGGCCTAGGGCTCCAAACCGCACCACCTACATGCATCTTTAGGTCGATCAACAACCTTCGTTCAACTCGCCTACGCGTGCTCCACCACTGGCTACCACGGCACGAAGCTCGGCCTCCTCCTCTCCTCGAGAATCGTGCTCGAACCATCCACGTATGCGGCCACCTAGCTCCTCCAAACGACAACGATGCACGCGATCAACCGTATGGATGCAAAGATCTTGCTCCGCTCTACAACTTTCGTGTTGAACACTCCTTGAAATAACATGTGGATTTGAAGAAATTTGTGGAAAAAGATGGTGATTTCCTGGCCGTTCAAGATGAAGGTGGCGGCTAGGCTGTCGAGAATGAGGGTTTGGCAAATTGAAATGAATAAAGGCTCCTTTTATAGAAAATTCGTCGAACACTATTCATCTGGACTTTTTCGAACTCCGATTTACGCGCGGTGACCGGCGTTTCTAGGGTTTATCCCGCGTTCCGGACACAATGCAACAGGTTACGAAAGCTAATTCGATCATCTGTGCGAGTTATGGAAATAAACGTTCGATTTTAAATTAAATCGTTAAATCAAATTTCTATGCGTTTTAGCTTGCACCGGACAAACGATAAATCCGATTGACATGAAATTTGAAACCATACAATAATATCACATTACTGATCCGATTAAACTAGTTTCGTCAAAATCCGAGACTGTTTGAAAAATGACAAATTTCACTAGTCAATTAAATATTAAAATATTCAATTTTCACAAATTAACTTTTAATTCGATTTTAAAAGTTCTATAACATCATTCTAACTTCAATATGATTAAATAAAATTTTACAAATCAATTTTAATCATATTTAACCCGATTTTCAATTATTTCTGTAAATTCAACTATTTAATAATCGATTTAATTATCCACTTAAATCCAATTATTCGAAATAAAATTATTCGACATATAAATTTCACTTATTAATATTTAAAATTAATTAAATATACGAATTTTAATTGACAAAAATTCTGGGTCGTTACATACTTCCCCCCTTAAAAGAATTTCGTCCTCGAAATTACCAAGTAAGAAAAATTTACAGAATCCATTAACTTTCCCAAACAAACCGTTCAATTTAGATTTTCCAAATCTCTTAAGTGTTTAACTTTCATACAAAATCTTTACTACGTTTCCAAATCCAAACTTAGTTTTTTAAAATTTCCCAAAATTCCCAAAAATGTTCTAACACCTTAAATTTTCGAAAAAAATCGCCAGAGTCTCCTTTGCGCGGCTCGGTCCGAAAAAAAATGACAGTATATATATCACAAATATACATCTCATCAAGTGATGAGGCATCCCGCAGGGAAAAAAGTGTAAAAGTATGGTATGTAATCCGAGATATGTACCTTATTTATTATTAGCGAGCGTATACGGCTAATATAGCGCGAAAGCGAGCTCCTAATGCGAAGCAAACGCGATCCGCACCTACTAAACACTCAACAAGAACATGAGAACATGAATATATGAAAATAACATCAATATACAATATATAGCAACATAACAACTACATAATATAGCAAATGCAACTAAAGCAATAAATGCAACCATCAACCAACTCAATATTCATTCATATTCTCATTAATATTTATGAATTGGTTTTCCAATTTAAATCACATTTGATTCATTAACATTGGAATTTTACTAACATTCATTCTCAATTCAATTAGATAACATTCACTAATTTATTCACCTTAATTCCCTTTCAATCCAAATCAAATTCAATTCTATTCAAGTTCATTTTCTTCCAAGTTGGATTCAATTACTTTAGCTTCTAATTTCTCTAATTCCATTTCATTAACACTTAATGAATTTATATACAATCAATTAACAATCAAATAACAACCAATCTTTATTTAACATAACCAAATTATTCAATTTACTTTCAACATTTAATTCGGTTCAACACTTTTTAATTTCAATTGGTTTAACATTTAATTGATTTTCATTCAATTATTCAACTTCTAATTACATTGGCTTTCAATGAATTAACACTTCATTATTCCATATCAATTTATTTGCATTCAATTGATTTACATTCAATTCATTAACTAATTCGATTGCTAATTCTTTTAACACTATAAAGTTGAATTTCATTCATATAACTCATGTTCAAATTCTTAATGACTTCATTTCATTAATTCACTTATTAATTTTACTTTGATACCAAAATCAACTCTATTCAACTTCACTTAAGTTATATTCCATTTCAAACGTCTTATCTAATCCCAAATCAATTTATTTAACTTTCCTTTTGTTAAATTTCAAATCACATATCTTTGATGACAACTCAAATTTATTTCTACTTGGATTTTATTGATTTACTTATGCTTTCCTTAATTTAACTCCATCCTTTAAGTTAAATTTATTCTATCAAAATTCAAATTGTATAAGTTATCAACTCGTTTATCATTCTCATAAATATTTTAAATAAGATTCCAGATTCTTTTCAATCTTTCAAAACCATTTTTGAAACCAATTCAATTATCCTTTGAATTTCAAAACCCAAACCCAAATTTTTCCAAACAACATTTATTTAAAATAATCTGGCAGCAATTCCTCTTTGGAAACCCGAAAATGAACACCGATGATGTTGCAATCATCATCGAAATTATTTTCCAGCGAACGAAAAGAGTTAGAGCTTTAATTTCTCCAAAAAAATTTCCAAAATATCAAATCCTTTCAAAACACTTCTCCGGAATTTTATTTTCAGATTATAAATCACATTTATAAATCTTTTACTTATATAATTTCACTTATTATATATAAGATTATTCCACAAGTGTAAATCATTTTAACTATAACTCCATGCTTATGATTTCAATTGCCTATACAACTTATTCTTTTACAGCTGTTGTTTTTATTCAACTTATTCAACAACCAAACAATCAATTATATACTTTAATAATTATGAAAAATTATTCCTTTGTATATAAAATATAATCAAGGTAAAATTATTTCATTTACCCAATTTAAAATGATATTATGTCGACTTGCCTCGTTTAAGAGTCTAGAAACCCCTATCGATTACGGTTGTACACCCCGCACCGACCAGAATTAATAAACAGCTCAACGGATAAGCAAACACAATATAAAACAATTTATATTCACTAACAAATACGCGCTCGTATTTATTATTACACTCAAACGCATTCTAGAGTACTACTGACTCTATCTCTAATGAGAAATACCCAATAGAGCCATGGTTGTCGCTTAACCATACGCTCTGATACCAAATGTAACGATCTAGGCTTTTCATTCGTTGACAGCGGTCACAACCGGTAGGCTTTTCAACCATCCCAGCCCCACCGTGGCTTACACTGATATCCCAAACTTGCTTTTACGGCCAGCCTCTCGACTGTCTCATCTTACGCCTAACCAACCCCGTAAAGAGGACGTGTAGGGGTAAGAGCCTCCCGTTCGCCACCTAACCGCGAAGCGAGAACCCCCCATCACGTTTCACCTAGATAAGCAAGACTGGTGTGAGAACTAAAACAGTTTATTTTTTTTATAAACAAAGTAGAGGATAATTTTAAAATAGATTCGCAATGCTTTTAAAAATGAGACTACCATAAGGCCTCCCGCACACACACACATGCAAACGCAGAATCGGAGGAGATTTCTCCTTATGATAGTCAAGGATTCTTGATACGCATTAAAAAGAAACATTTGATATTATTACTAGTGCATAGTGTATAAAAAATTTCGTAAGTAAAGATATAAATCTTAGCCAGCATAGGCATTCCGCACTTATGCCTACTATAACTACCATGTTCAATAGCAGGTTACCGCCACATTCCATGGCAGGTTATACAACTAAAACCGTACAAGATCGTATTGTTTCTTTGGATTTCCAACAAATGGTCAGACCAAGAAACTTCCCATTGCCACATGGGTACGCCTCTGGAAAGACGACCCGAGAACCAAACCGGTCTCTGCCAACACAAGGCCCGGTTACCCCTAACTGGGTAACTACTTACACGAATATGTCATCCCCCGATCGTAACCGATCTATTCGAGGATCCTCGATTTCCAACAACCACAAAGCAATAAATTTGCTGCAACAACATAGGTTAAGTATCTGGCTTCATACCATGATACCACTTCTATCCAGAAGGAATGACATACATTAAAGGGCGCTACCCCTAATAACCCTGCTGCATCCTTCCTGTTTTGTCCATTTCCGGGGTGTGAGGTCCGAACGAAGTCTCGTCCACAAAGCCACGCTTTATACAAAAGCTGTGCTTTGGGTCAACAAATGATCAAAGTAATGATCACCAAGATAAATGATCAAACAAATGATCATATCACAAATGATCAAACAATGATCATCCCACCTCAACACTCAGCATGCCACACTACCAAATTGGGAGTATATCACTAATAACCTTCAACTACATAACCTCTGAGCTCGTACGTCTCAGAGAAGGGTGTTTAGCTAAGAGAATAAATTCTCCGCCACCAATAGAAATATATTTGAAAGAAATCAGCTTTATATCTCAATTTGTAATGTCAGACATACAATCCATAGAAGTCTGTTCCGGACTCGAACAGAACCGAAGGCACTTACAAAGAAGTCCTTGCATTCCGGATAATTTCTAATCACGTCCGGACTTCCCGTCACTTAGGGTGATAAAAACTCTATATCGAAGATTAGCAGACGCAGAGTAACTCAACGGTAATCCTTCCGTTTTCAAAAATATCCGGTCTTCAACACCGGTCATCAAATGTAATCCATTACGACGTATCACATATTCAGAATGGGTTATACGACCCCAAGGTCCTTTCCTGGCTAACCCGAATAGTGAGCGCTTATTCAAAAATAAGTGTGGCATTCAAATTCAAGCAATCACAACAAACACCTATTTAAAGATAAATATTGATAGTCAGATTATTTAACTATCAATAGGCGTGTTCAACATCACCAAATCCAAATAATTTCCCAAATTATTTACTTTCCAAAATATCTTTACTAGATATATAATTTCCACACTTCAAAAATAAATAAACGTTTATTTTTTAACAAATTCCCCTTTTCATTTATAAATTCCATAGTGAATTTACAATTCCAAAATATCTATGAATATACAATTTCCAAATTGATTTCTAATATTCATTTTCCATTATCTTTAAAAGATAAAATCTCAAAATATTCACTTCATATTGGAAAACACTTCCATACTTATTTAATAATAAGTAATTCAAAAATCCATTTATTTTCAACACTTGGAAACATTCAATATACTTAAATCGAAATTAAGTATATATTTCATTCTTTAAGGAAAACATTCACTTAAACACATTTATTTGGGCCAAAACGAATGTTGCGTAAAACATCGTTACGACAACCCAAAATCACTATTATAGGGATTCGAAATTTAGATAGATATATAAATCCCAATACTGTATAAAACCTTTCCTTTCGGAAACCATTTACTATAACAACAGTGTTATAGTCCACCATTTCCTTATTCCTCGAAAACGTCTATTTCAACAATAAATGTTGAAATCTATGGTTTCGATAGTTAATCCATTTTAAAACATCTTTAAAACAATTAACTTCATTCGATAATATTCATTTTCCCAAAACATATCCATTTTGTTTAATAATATATTCACTGTCCAAAATCGTGAATATACTTCCTTTAATAAGCTATAATAATTAACTTATCAAAATAAGTCGTTTTCGGATTTATAAACAATGTCTATAAATTCCATTTCTATATTTTATAACAACTTCGTTTTATAAATCTCCTTTATTAACCCATTCTATTTATATTCCATTTTCATGTCGAAATCCGGTTTATAAGTAAATTACTTATAATTCATTTATTCACATATCCGTTCTTTTATATCGACAATAATTTATAAATCAAAAATTCTTATTTACTTATGAATCTAGGTTCAAACTTTATTTTAACACTTATAAAAGCTCGTTTTATAATTTCTATATTTTAATTTATAAACATCAATTTTTATACAACTTTTATATAAATTGTTTATAATAATTCAAAAATCCCAATTTAACTATTTTATAATTTATCAACTACTTATTTCAAAAATCACATTTCAGTTATATTTGGCAAAAATCATAATTTTAAAATATTAAAATTTTAACGTTTATTTTATTTAAGATGAATCAATTCAAAATTTGAATAAAACGTATAATTTCAAAAATCACTTTAAAAATCCCTTTAAAATCAAAATCATTATTTTTAAACTTTAAAAATGGATCCGATGATGCAATAGCATCAAATAGTCAATCACGACATCCAAATATCATATATCAATATGATAATCAACAAATATCACAATATCTGTAAATAAATCAATATGGTTGAGGAATCCAGTTGGATTCCTCCAACCTGTTTCCCTGCATCCACAGATGTTAGCACAATGCCAATTCCCTTCCAGTACGGAATTATCGCGGTATATGGGATTTATAAAAATATTATCCGCTTAATAGACGGCGCAATAGGGTCTCATCCGCTATATAATGCGGGAAAATCAATTCCAAGTACATATATAATACCAATTTCACTATACGGTGAAATATTCGCGGTATATGTTTTTAATAAATAACCTCCGCTTACTAACGGCGCATAATGTCTATTTCAATCATCAAAGATAATATTCAACATTCAAACATACAATCAAGCAATTTTAAGTCTAACTATTTAAAAATTTAAATCGCAACTGTTCGATTGAGTGAGAAGTTCTCACCTTGATTTTCCGATAGCAATTTGTAGCGTTTTATTTCGAATAAATTAAACAGACGTTTAATTTTATCCAAAATTTTCACTAGATCCAATCGACTCCAAACGACAACGATGCACGCGATCAACCGTATGGATGCAAAGATCTTGCTCCGCTCTACAACTTTCGTGTTGAACACTCCTTGAAATAACGTGTGGATTTGAAGAAATTTGTGGAAAAAGATGGTGATTTCCTGGCCGTTCAAGATGAAGGTGGCAGCTAGGCTGTTGAGAATTAGGGTTTGGCAAATTGAAATGAATAAAGACTCCTTTTATAGAAAATTCGCCGAACACTATTCATCCGGACTTTTTCGAACTCCGATTTACGCGCGGTGACCAGCGTTTCTAGGGTTTATCCCACGTTCCGGACACAATGGAATAGGTTTCGGAAGCTTATTCGATCATCTGTGCGAGTTATGGCAATAAACGTTCGATTTTAAATTAAATCGGTAAATCAAATTTCTAGCCGTTTTAGCTTGCACCGGACAAACGATAAATCCGATTGACATGAAATTTGAAACCATACAATAATATCACATTACGGATCCGATGAAACTGGTTTCGTCAAAATCCAAGACTGTTTGAAAAATGGCTAATTTCACTAGTCGATTAAATATTAAAATATTTAATTTTCACAAATTAACTTTTAATTCGATTTTAAAAGTTCTATAACATCATTCTAACTTCAATATGATTAAATAAAATTTTACAAATCAATTTTAATCATATTTAACCCGATTTTCAATTAGTTCTGTAATTTCAACTATTAAATAATCGATTTAATTATCCAATTAAATCCAATTATTCGAAATAAAATTACTCGACTTATAAATTTCACTTATTAATATTTAAAATTAATTAAATATATGAATCTTAATTGACAAAAATTCTGGGTCGTTACAGGATTAAAGATATTAAAGGAAGCACACAATGGACTTTGTGGAGATCGCTCCAACGGGATCAAACTGGCCAAAAAGATAATGAGCTAAGGGTTTTACTGGCCACATTTGACCAACCAAGCAATTGAGTGTGTTAAAAGGTGTGAAAAGTGTCAACGCTATTCAAAGATACCACGTCTTCCTCCAAGTCAACTAACCCCCATTACCAGTCCATGGCCATTTGATATTTGGGGAATTGATTTAATCGGACCGCTTCCAACCTCCAAAGGAGGAGCAAAATATGTTATAGTGGCTATTGATTACTTTATAAAATTGTCAAAGAAGAACCACTTCCAAAAATCACTGATGGGAAGGTGTTATGATTTGTCATTAAAAACATTGTCACAAGGTTTGGGATAGCTTACAACATAATATCCAACGATGGAACCCAATTTGAAAGTGAAGAATTTTAACCATTTTACAATAAGAATGGAATCATAAAAATCTTCTCTTCCATCGCTCACACAAAGGCCAATGGAGTTGTTGAAGCTGCTAATAAAACAATAAAGACAATCTTGAAAAATATACCGAATAAGGCGAAAGGGAATTGGATAGAGGAATTACCCCTAGTTTTGTGGGCTTATAGAACATCCACTAGAACTGCAATGGGTCATATCCCATTTTCACTAATATATGGATGTGAAGCAATGCTACCGTCTCATCGACGGATTGCCTATGCCTTTAATCCAAACCAAGAGTTGAGAAAGGAATCACTTGACTTGATTCATGAACTAAGAGATAAGGCACCCTTAAGAACGGTTGAATTCGAAAGGAGAATATCAAAGAACTACAACTCAAATGTAAAAAAAAAGATCATTCAGATAAGGAGATTTGGTACTTAGAAGAATAATGGAAATACGAGAAACCCCATCAGATGGGTCATTAGGACCAAATTGGGAAGGCCCACTAAATAATTTTCAAAGAAATCCCCTCAGGGGCCTATAAGCTATGCCATCCCGATGGTAATATGCTACCAAGAACACGGAACATTTGAAACCGTATTTTCCAAATCTGAATGATTTAAGGATTTTCAAGAATGTCTATACTATGACTTATTAAAAAAATTCTACATGGTCGGGAGTAAAGTTCTCCTTAAAATTGGATTACCTAAGATGGTAGGCTACCAATAATGGTCGAAAGCCCTTGGTCGTGCCAAGATGGCTAGGTCAAGGCACCTCCTAGAGGGAGGGCGTAATCCTTTATCCACATTAAAGTAAGAAATAGATAAGTTAAAGTAGCACTAGCCCTTATCTGCGTCACGCTATGATCACGATAATGCACCTCTTGGAAGGAGGATGGGTAATCCCTTGGTCCCTCCACACTATGGCCTGCCAACATACCAAACATGCCGTTAATCGCGTCGTTCTATGGCCAGGTTAAGGCGCCTCCTGGAGGGAGGTTGGGTAAGTCCTCGGGCCCTGCTTCAGTATAAGCTAGCTGAGCGCACCGAAAACCAGAATGAAATGTCCAATGAACTAATAAAAGTCCATGCCTGAAATGGACATCGCTAGAAATCGGCATCTCCTAAAATGGCAAATGCCAAAAGATTGGCAATGTTTTAAATGCGAACAGCGTGAAATGGGCTCTGCTTAAATAAGCACAAAATTGGACTAAAGATTCCCCACCTAAAATAGGCCAAAACATATAGACAAAGAAAACTCAGGCCCGAGAAAGAAAAAACATGCAAGACATCCTCAAAGCCTAAAGATGGCATATTTGACAAAAAGAATAAGGAAGAATTCTCCAACTTCTCTTAGTAAACATCTGCCAGCTTGGTATTCTGATCTTCTATTATTAATTACCAAAAATGGTATTTTGTTCTTCTATTATCAATTTCCAGAAATGGTATTCTGTTCTTCTATTATTAACATTCAAAAATGGTATCCTGGTCCTCTATTATTAATTACCAGAAATGGAATTCTTGTCTTCTATTATTAACTAACAAAAATGGTATTCTTAGATTTCTATTTTTAATTATTAAAAATGATACTCTAAAAAGGGCATCCTGGACTTCGATCATTAGTTGTCTAAAATGATGTTTTGAACTTCTACTATTAAATATCAGGAAGGGATATTCTAGTCATCTATTACTCATTACCAGAAACGGCTTTTTGGATTTCCAATATTGATGCCAAATTGGATTTTTGGTCTTCTATTACTCATTATCAGATGTCCATTTTTGTTCTTCTGCTGATTATCACTAGAAAAAGCCTTATGATCTTATATTATTGAATGATAAAACATGTCATCTGAACCTTTAACGCTTATGACCAAAAATAACCTCCTATACCTTTACATCAGAATGGATGATTGGATTGGTATTATGTCCCTCTCTCACTATTAACGGATTAATTTGTAACCTTCTATTATGATGACCAAGATTATTCCAGTCTCCCTATTATTGTTTGATATGGAATTTTCAGCCTTCATTATCGCAAGACACGAACTTCTAAACTATTTATTCATGGTCTTCTAACATTCTACTGCAAAGAAACTTCCATCATTCATGGCAAATGGGGAATAATTACTATTTGGTTCTGAATGTTCAAAGGATGGATCTCCCGCCAAAAAAAAATTAGAGTTAAAGGTCAACCAAACTGAAAAGATACTTGTAGAATGAACTAACCATGCGAATATTATTAAATATATTGCAGGAATGCAGGGACAATTTGGTAATCCTAGAACTTTTGTCCTCAAGAACAAAAGCCATCTGTATAGAAGGGGGGATAAACGTTAACCACAAAATATGAGTGAAGATAAAGAAGGCCTTCTGAAAACCTTCCACATAGATAAAGAACATTACGAGAAATCCCCTAATGACAATGTCGAAAGGATTTTACAATGCTAACAAAGAAGTGCACATGGGATCTTAAGAATGAAGCTTTCACAAGCATGAAGGAAAGAACTACTAAAGCACAACGAAGCACCTTGATACAAAACTGCTAAGCACCTCCCGAATGAAAAAGGAAAATGGCTCCGTAGACATTTACCATAAAACAAAGACTACGGAAAAGAAGTTCACCCTAAACCCTTCGAAGGAGTCGAAAGAATGCACTTAACAATTTGTAGCAGTCCCAAACCTTTTGAAGGAGATGGAGGGTTTTGTCTCTCGACATTCAAAGAGTTATTAACATCCGAAAATGATGATGAGGCCAAGGCAAGGGCATGCGAGTCTGTAACGACCTTTTTGAAAGCATAATAAGCTTTTCGAACAGGTTAGAACACATACTTAGTACCTTTCGACAGTGTCGAAAGGTTTATGATAAAGGAAGCATGCATAGGTCAACAAAGAATGAAAGGCAACCTTCTGACAGCATTCAAGAAAAGCACAGCTCTTAGCAACAGCCAAGTAGAGGGGGAACCTTCCGACAAGGTCGAAGGGTTAACAGTACCATATAAAAGACAGACCCTTCAGAAAAGACAAAAGGTTCATGAATACATTAGGAAATGCAGACCCTTCAACAACATTCAAAGATCCATGATGATGTAAAGTGGACAAACCTTTCGACAAGGTTGAAAGGTTTACAACGGCATATAGGAGGCGACCTTTCATCCCAATCGAAGTCATGGAGGCGAAGGGAGGGCTTCCTGCATCTATGAATAGGACCCTAGGGGTCTAGTTTCAGGATCCATTTTTTTCTTTCTCATTCTGCCATAGTTCAACTACTCTTGCTTCCGTTCATTGCTTTGTAACCCTAATTTAGAAATTAAATTGGGGATTGGTTTCTCAAATTTTGTATCAAACTTAATCATGAGGAAATAAAGAGAATTGTGGCTCGCAATCGACTTTGAATTTGGGATGGTCATGGTTAGGAGTTAATTTAATATTAACGGCTGATCATATAAGATTTATTTCTTGTCTTTTTTGTTTATTTCGAACATATTCCATGAGAAGATCATTAGACATTTCCACGGGTCTTGATCCCTTTCCTTGGCGCCGGTCACAAAAAAGGAAATACAACCTGTAGACTGGTCCTTAATATGGTTCCATGGCATATAAAATCAGCTCTTTATTTTGTCTAAGCATATTAGGATGATGCATTCTTTTCGAAGGGTTTTCATGAAAAGAATATCAACCAAAGAGGCCGAAAGCATATTGGGATGGTCACGCTTTCTTTCCGATAAGATTGAAAGGTGATGTGAATTATTGATTGATTACTCTCGATCTCGAAGGGGGATGGAAATCAATGAATTAACAAGGTCGAATAACTAGCTCCTAGAACGGGGAAGTTATAATAGTAGCAACCTGATCGAAGGTTTAAATGATTAAACCGTCAGGCCAGGGCGAAAGATTCAGTAATTCTACTATCTTAACCAAGCCAAAAGTTTTGAATGGAACCTCAACCTTTCGAAATGGTTATTGAGATAGTTGATCTTCTACTCAATTTCATAGAAGAGGTTAAAAAATATCTTAAAACCTTTCGATATTGACCATCTTAGGCTCAGGCCTTTAACTTTTCCGACCTAATCATTTTATTTGAAATATGTGAATCTACTCAACTACAAAGTTGAGCCCATCTGAAACAATCTTACACGAAGCATCGAGGGTGTTAACAACAAATCTTGTTAATGCTTTCAATCATTCAAAACATGGCATAATCATGCAAAATCATTTCGGTTTACCTTTAATCCGAAAAATATAAGAAAAATAGGATATAGTAATCATTCACCTTAGCATTGTGATTAAAGATACGAGATTTGATGTTGAACAAGTTGATTCATGATTTTTTCTTGCAATCCTAGTTTTTATCTTCTCTTGGGATTGAAAATAGTGGCCGACCTTAGAGTGTTTTTGCTTGAAAAAATGGAATGAACGTGTTTTTGTTTTCCTAAGGGATTAGGTTATAAGTTCATCCTATTTTCCATTTTGCCCTTACTTATTTCCTAACATATCTTATTCATATAATCTCATTTTGAATTATATATTACAAGACACAGCTACCCTTAATTTTAATCAAATCCAATCTAATAATCATCTTACATTATTTTATTTTATTTAGCTAATTAAATATTTTAAATAATGTTACCAAAAATATGAGGTGTTATAGATAATATGACGATTTAATCTCTTAATGATTTGTGTGAATGAATGATAACTTGAATGATTATAGCGTTAATTATATGTATGTTGATATGGTTCATAACTTGGTTGTGATAAATTATGAGATCATAATACAATGGTTAATTAATAGAAATGAATGCATATAATATGTGTATGGAGTTTATTTAGCCTCTTAACGGTTTTGAAAATATAAAAAGGTTGAAAATGAATATTATAATAATATAAAATTATGAAATGACTTAAAAGTGAAAAGGAGATTTAAATGGAAAATTTTGGTTTAAACGTTTGAAAATGATTTATAAATGTTTTATGAACATATGAAAGTGTTTCGGTAAAGTTCGAAAGAGAAATGAAAATTTAATAGGCGTGTCGCCCAACGGTAGTTCGCGATTTCGCGTCATAAAAGTCAAACGAGTGTAAAAGTTTAAATATAGCTCGGAAGTCTTCGGCATAAGAAATTTTCAAACTATTATGTCCATAGTTTTCAAAAAAATAAAGAAAATGGGGATTTCGATATGTAAATTTTGAAATATGAGTAAAACAAGTTTTTAAAAAAATCGCAGTTTTTCAATTCGAAATCCATAACAGGATGTCTTTGAAAATGATGTTTTAATATTATCTAAAAATCTTATAAATCTTTTAAAATGTTTTAAAAGTGATTTGAGTTGTAAAAATGAATTTTTAAATGATAAAAATTCGTTTTGATTAATATAGCTTAAGGCAATTTCCGCAGCACTTTTCCGTAACACTTTTCTACAACTTTTGAAATATAGTTTTAAACTCAACGGTTCTTTTTCGAATCTTTTATAAATGTTTCTAAATGATTGATAAAGTAATTTTAAGGTACTTTTTAGGATTTATGAAATGACTAAAGGTTTAATGATTTAGAGCCAATCAAATAACTTGACCGCCTTATGGGTGTCAAAGGATGATGTCTATGAGTTTGAGAAACCAGTTTACTACTCTCCCTGGCTATCCGGACGGGTCGAATGGATGGGTGGTAAATTTGGTTTACTTGGATCAAAATTTCCTGAAGTACAAAGATATAATTTTCCCAAATTTAAGTAACTTGGTTCGCATAGAATGATTTGAAAATGTTTTCCTAAATAAAAGATGGAAGGATTTGGAATTATTTCATGATTAAAAAAAGGTTTTATTAACCAAAAGATTTGATAAATAAGGCATAATGACTCCGTATACACTGAAAAAGTGAGAAATAATTTAATGAATAAATCTCTAAGAAATATCTATGAATGAATAAAAAGATGAATAAAATTAATTAATGATTGATAATCACATATGAACTTAGCATCTTTTCGTTGATTGGATTGGAGGAACCGGGGTCGGATTTGGGTAGCTCCTATTCGAAAACCATTCCAAACTAATGTATATGTTCGGAAGTGAAGACATGATATTTGTGATGATTTTGAAGACGAGGATCTTCATGATGAAGGGCGACTTTCCACTAGTCCCTCGAGGTGAAATTTACCATATCATATATTTGTGGCAGCAGGAAAATCTTCAATTGCAAGGACTAATCGCTACTAATCCTTGGGATAATTCTCGACAGGATATGGTAGGAGGAGTGCCTTCGATTTTGTTCAGTCCTAGAATGAACATGTGTGGACGATTGTTTGAAATTGCATTTCTGAGATCACAAATGTTGACTTTCACAAACGTACATCTGCTTGGTGGCGGAGAAGGCAACTTCTCTTAGATTAATACCCTTCTCTAAGACGTACGAACTCAGAGGTTGTATGTTCATGAAAGTCAATCGTGATTAAATAATGGCAATATGGCATTCAAAGTGGAAGCTATGATGATCAAAGCGTGGCTTTGTGAAAAGCGAAGTGCGGCTTTATGGAGTGTAGCCTCACGAGCCTCGCATCCCAAGAATGGTACGAGATACTATATGTCTAAAGGACATATTTCGGGCTATTATTGAGGGAAGTTCCTTATGGGCACTTGTTGCTTTATTGTATGGATGGAAAGGATTGAAGGTTAATGGAGGTCATGTAAAGCCATCGAGTAATACGTTGTTCCATAGTGGTAAGCAGTATAGTTCGGAGGCTAACAACGATCGTGTAAAGCCACTAGATTGAACTAGTACTATTATACGTGGATTTTTCAAGTCTGAATGGTCACTAGTTCCCTGTCATATTGGAAATCGAATTCTAATACGCTGCCTTTACGGTTTTGATTGTAGAACCTACTTCTAAAAAGTAGCTGGTAATCCGTCAAATTTAAACGATGTAACAATTTCGGCTAAGATTAATATGTTTACTTGCAACTGTTTTCAAAGGAATGTCATTAGAAATAATATCAAATTATTTTGGCATAAAGGTGATTTGGTTATTAAAAGATAAAAACCCGCCCGTATTTATGTGTGAGCATGGTCTTATTAGATACCCTTCTTTTCAAAGGATTTAAATTGGCATCTATTTATAAATCGAGTATCTCACGCTAGTTTATCAAGCCTGATCCAGATATTTTAAATATTCGGGTCA
The DNA here is from genome assembly GCA_030765085.1 of Allium cepa. NCBI lineage: Eukaryota > Viridiplantae > Streptophyta > Magnoliopsida > Asparagales > Amaryllidaceae > Allium > Allium cepa. Next base: position 541,689,834 of record CM060939.1, read on the forward strand.
GATTCGATTAGTTTTAGGTGTATTTGAAGTTGCTTGGAGTTTCCAAAGAAGAGCTGGAGATCTTCATCTATGTATGGACGTATTCTATTATCCACTGCATATATTACATTTTTTTGTTTGGCTGTTGCCATTTGTAAGGACATGGGTTTATAACTATCCAGGTTGAATTCAGGTTAGACTCAGATATTGTATTCAAAATTTTCCACTGTAAAGATTTTATATTGAAATAATATATGTGATTTCATTCGTGTGAGATTCTGTTCTACTTTATTTTCTTTTTCCCATAACAATAGGGCTTTCCAGCACTTGGATTTTTGGCACGCGAATACCGAGGATGTATTAATGTCGATTTTTGAGGGTAGAAAATCCCTGTCATTACAAAGATACACTCAGATTAAAGTGTGTTCTCATGCCTAGAAATTTTTATTCGAACAAAGTCATCCAAAATTGTTTGAGCCCAATTTATATCATATTTTCCAAAAATAGCAAAACGAGCTTTCAAAACTTTTTATATCGGTTATTGTAATTCTCCATCCTCGGTGTAATTCCTTGTTGTAAAATAAAACTCATAATCTTAGTTTAAACTAAGATTCTCGCCTTTAAAACCATTCTCTTCATCATTAGAAAATAAATTGTCCATAACTTCTTTATTACCATAATCAATTTTAAACGTGGAGAGATCATTTGCACTATTTTTACATCCAAAATTATACCAATAATTCAATTTAAAAAATATAGTAGTGTCATTTATACTACTTCAAATTTGACTAACTTCTCCTTGAAAAAATATAATGACCCATAATTTTTAGCATTTCGAATGGGAATATTAAATTTATTTAAATATTAAAATTTGATTCGACTATAATGAATAATAAGGAAATCAACTATTAATAAAACGACTTGATTTTTTTAATGACATATTTTTAAATGAATTTAAAGGATTTTTCCATAATTTTTAATTTGAAAAATATTTAAAAAAAAAATTGATGAATTTTTGCAGCAAACAATAATATTTTGAAACTACACACAGTAAGTTAACCTATATATTTTTGTGTTCTTTTATGGTCGTATCGCATTATTGTGTTCAATCTTATTTTTTCTATCATTCACGTTCCGTACATGATTGTGATACTGTGTAGCGGGGTACCCAGAACTAACTAAATTTTGATTTGATGGTTACTTTGCTAAGAAGCATTGTATTGCTTTATTTATACGCTATACCTCACTTCAACTCATTTCACCTCACTTCACTTCACCTCACTTCACTCCACGCATCTCTCCTCCTCCTCCTTCTTCTTCTATTTTTTAATATTTCCTTTAAAAAAACCATCCATCTCTCCACTACAAAAATCATTATCTTCAAATTTATTCACTTCAATCAAATCTCTCAATATGAAAATTGTAGAGTTAGGTCCCTAGTATTTTCTAAAAATAGTCGATCGTTGCTATATCAAGTGGGGTAATGGATATTGGCCGGTAGCAGTGGTTGTCAAATGATAGCGATATTTTGACAAACATGATATGGAAATCGAAGAGTTAGGTTGTGTTCATGGCCGTAAGATGATATTTTGGGTGCCGATCTCGAGATTTTTGGTGATCTGAATTGCCAGGGAAAGGCGGATGAATGATTTACATTCAACTCAGGTTTCATTGCAATGTAAGCGGCTAGGTCATCAATGATGGGCGCTGGAAGGAAGCTCGAGGCAAGGCGGAGGCATTGGGGGTGGTCGGCGGTGGTCCGTTGGTCGGAGGTGGTAGGTCGAGCTTGTTTTATGGTTTCGGTAGTCGTTTATTTTAGGTTTTGGTTTTTTGATTGCTTGTAGTAATCGAGGATATTGAGCTCGACCTGAAGGCGGTTGGAGGTGAGGCACCAATATGGCATTCTGATGATGGCGGCGACATAAGCCAAGTGCGGCCGAAGCAACGGTGGTCGTAGGTTGATCGAGGCATACAAGTGTTAATACAGATGCGATTTTTGAATTTAGAGGGAGAAGGTACTTAACATTCAGGTTGGATTGTAGAGTTGGGCTTTGGCCTATTTGGATGTTGGGTGAGTAACTGAGGATTTCATTTTATTTAAATTAATTAATATGCGTTTAATAATTAACTCTTATCTCACTCATATGAGGTCTAATCGAGATGTGGCTTTTTCCTTGCACTCGTAGGAGTGTTATTTACGCACTGGAGCCAACTTCATCGAGCTTGGAGTTTGGGGAATTCCAATCTAAAATCGAATGATATTTGATTTTAGACTCTTCCGCAATGCGTAAGTATTAGCTAGACTTTTTGTGAGTTAACTCACCTTTGACTGTATGCTATAAGTGTATGTGTGTGTGAGTTATAAATTTTCTATGTATGCTTAGATGTTTTACTGTTTGGTTTGGGTGAATTGCCACTTTTGAAAGCAAATAACATATGAAATGATTTGGAGGGAACTTATATGACATACAGAAGATTTTTGTTGAGAGACCCTAAGGGGTTTCTTACCACTTTTGATTTTGAATTCATTTATACACTTGTTGTATAAATTGTTGAAAGTCAAATCTTTGTAGCTTGGATATATTGTATGTAAACAATGATATATTTTAAAAGTTGAACTTTTTAGTAAAAAGGGTAGTTAGCAGTAGCATTTGTTAAGTGCTAATGTAGCTTCGCAGCCTATCTACATCTTTTTAAATGCTAGTCCGATTTATGGCTTTGAATTTTCCTTGAAATTCTTTTTCTTTCTACTTGGCTTTCCAAAAATGTTAAAATATGACATTGGATTTCTATAGCTCTCCTTTATGTGACTTTGTCGTTTTGGTTTTTCCAAATATTTTAATGGGTTTTACAACTTAAATTTGTTTTTAAACTTTTGTTGGGATTTCCGAATATAATAAAATGTTACAAGGACTTTGTAATTTAAATATATTTAAAAGATTTATTTTAGGATATTTTAATAAGTCGTTTATATAAAGGAAATCGCTTTAATTTCAAAGTCGAATTCTCTTTTAAAAGTTGATGACTTGAAGATATGATTTGAATGGAATTTATAAACTTTGTTTAAAGTGTTTTTAAAGGGTTTTACCTCTAGAATAAAGTAATCTTGCTTTAAAGAAGATAAAAATATTTAGGAATAAATATTTGTGAAATGCTTTGTTTAAAATATCGTATGGAAAGATAGATTTATAAATGGTGTCTTATAAAGAAAGAATATATTTATAAACGTTATTTTATAAAAAGTAAATGTTATCATTTTGATAAGTAGGAATAATAAATGACATTTGTGAATCTATAGTAACATATAGAATGATTGTTTTATGTAAATTATTTGGTTCTATCATGAAACCGAAGATTAGTAGTAAATATATGGGATTTAAGTTAATAGATTTATAAAAGGCATTTTTATAAATAAAAGAGATTTATAAAAAGGTGTTTCATAAAAGTATTTATTTCTTTTCGACACTTGGATGCTCAACAAACAAAAACTATGGATGTATTAATGTCAACTTCTGAGGATTGAAAAGGCAGGGCATTACATTTCGTATCAGAACTGAAGGTTAACCGAGAACCTTAGCTTTGGTGGTGTAAACCTATTAGAGATGGGGAAAGTGACACCCTAGAATGAGTTTGAGTGTATTATCTTAATTGATCTATTAAGCGGCTTATGAATTTTGGTCGATGCGTCTGACCAACATTATCGATTGGGGTCCCTAAACACTTGAACAAGACCAACCGACACCATATCGGTTTAAAATTGGTAAATAAAATAATTTAATATAGGAATATATTTTATTTATACAAAAATGGTTTTCAAAAATAGTATAATGTTTTTGAGATGCTTGTTGAATATGAATGATAATATTCTATTATTATCATTTTGGATTTGGTTTGGTCATGCTCATCCAGTTTGAGCATTGATTTTCATTGAATGTTATTGGTCCTTTTTTTTAAACGTGGCTTGGGTAAATAGAAAATCTAAAAACACTTTAAAGGGTTCGATGTTAATGTTGGGTTAAACTTGATTTAATAAAGGATGATTATTTAAAGGAAAATTTTAATATTAGAAACAATTTTACCAAAGAAATGATTTTATAAATGGATTTATAAGAACGGGTCTTTAGAATAAAAAGATTTAAGTAGGAAACTTAAGTACTTAAATCCCAGTGCTTTTGAAAAATGGTCTTCAAGGTTTTGAAAAGCATTAATAGTATCATTTGTAAGTATTTTTGTTAAGAAAAGAGAAATTTTTGGGTATGGAAATTTTGAGTAACAAGTATTTTCTTTGGGTTGGTTCGGGTAATGAGTTTCGATTTGTTTTGTGATGATTTTAATAATCTTCTTACGGTATATGTTTGCCTAGGCAAATGTTGTAGTGCACTTGGTAAATTATTCTTTTTACCATTGTATGATTGAAACGAGTTCAAATTCTATTGAATTCTAAGCAACTTGGTAATAAATATTTGTTCGAAATATGTAAAGTATTGTTTCAAAAAGGGAATTTTGGAATAAAAGAATTATATTTAAGTTCGAATGGCTCGAAAATAAATTTAAATGGGAAAGAGATGTTGTCTGATGATAAATACTTTTCTTGAGTATTACCCTTCTAGGTAAGGGAATGTATGATACTGTTTGGTAGTACCTAGTTTTTTAGTATCATTTTGGGGATACTCAAGCTATACATATTTTCTATGGATTAAATATATAGTATTATTTCGAAAATATTAGTATTATTTCAAAATATTTTTGAAATGAACCCGGTTATTTAGCTTCTAAGTTTTCAAGATGGAAAGGTATCTTGTATAAAATGGTTAATAAATGAAGTTTTAAAATTGAGTTGATTTAATAAGAAGGTTTAATAAAATTAGTTTTAGTAATTAGTGTCTTTTGGATTTTAACATTTAGGAGGTTAAATATTATTTAATGTTATTGGGTCAGCTAATAAATACCTTTGCCTTAGAGGTTACAAAGAAAAAGTAGACTCTAAGACAGAGTTTGGATACCAGCATCCCACTCTTCTTAGCTACTTACCAAACTGAATGGGCAAAGAGGTTGAATTATTTGACTCGGTTTTAAAGACCCAAAATTATTGTTGCATACATCTGAATAGTTGAAAGTAAATAAAATTAAAAATTAGATGTTTCATACATATACCCTTAGGATGTAGGAGGGTACTATCCAAGTTAATAATTTTTAGGATTTTATGAAAGATTTCATAAATAACTTGTATCATTTAAAAATGTCTAAACTAAAGTTGGAATTGTCATGAAATGATTTCATAAATTTTTGTGGAAGGGTAAGAAGGTAAATGGGTAAATAAGAACCATTAAATAAGTACATAGGTTGTACGTAGATCATTCCCCATCTCATATAGTTGTCGACCCAAGATTCGAGTACACGACTTGAAGTGTTTTACACCATTTTGGATAAGGGTTCATCACTCAATTTTGATGGCGAGCACTTGATATGGGTTCTTGATAGGAAACTAAAGTTTTCTATCATAATACATTGTTGTGTAAGGAGAACGGAGGTTTCTAGTTAAGAAGCCTGATCGGAATCTGCACTAATGAATCAGGTGAGCGGTATTAGCTTGGAAGTGAAGTTATATGATCGAGTGGAGATCAAATTAGATTTTGTATATGGATGATCTATGAACATCATGTAGACTTGTGAATAATTGGGTATTCGTACTGTGAAATTGCGGGGACGAAATTCTTTTTAAGGGGGGAAGAATGAAACGACCTGGGATTTTATCGTTTTGATTTGTGAATATTTAATTGATTTTAAATATTTAAATAATGGCTTTAATAATTAAAATAATCCGTTTTAATTTGTAAATAATAATTATGAACTTATTTTTAAGATATGTTTAAAAAATAAATAGTTAAGAGGAAATTAGAAAATGTGACCAGAAAGTTTTTTCCAATAATCCTAATATTTTATCATCAAAAAGTTGTTAAAAAGGTTGTAAAACACCTTAATATATTTAAACACGCACTAATGTAAATAATGATTACTAATTACATATATAAAAGTGTAAAGATATGTTTACTTATGATTAGAAATAGATATGACAATTTTTATAAGATTTAAGTATAAAAAATGTAAACTATGAATGTCACACATCATTTCACATCTTAGTACACTTAGCGGATTTGCATGGTGGGTAAAAGGATTTACCCATAGGTTGAATGCGTAAATGAGGAAGGATGAAGTGGAAGTGGTGATGTGTTCAAACTTTAATGGAGGGGTGCTTAAAGGAAATTTGGTAGTTTCCTTAACTAAATTTTATAAAAACTAATTCCTTTCCTCTCTCTCCTACTTTATTTCATTTTCTTTTTTTTCAAAACCTTCTTCTTCTTTTCTAAATTTTTCAAAAGCTTATTAATTGCTTTCATATTTTTAAAAGTTTTAAAACTTAACCCTTTTTCTCTTTAAAAGCTCTTAAACTTGTTTAAACACTTCTCTCTTCCTTCCTACACCCTTTCTTCTTCAAGTACAAGTCCAAAACCCCCTTCGAACTGACCATGTCCGAGCGAACCCACTCTAAGCTGAGCCCTTCTAGTCGTTAGTTCCTCAAAACTCAAGCCTTTCGCTAAGAGGTCGATTTAATTAAATTTTAGTGAGCAAAGCTCACATTTTTATCAAGTTTTTAACTTTATATTGTTACTAATTTAATGTTGAATCTTGGCTGGAAATACATGATGTTTTATGTATATATATGAGATTATGTATGTTGTTTGGTTGTGGGCTTGTAGGTGCAGTTTGGATGTGAATTTATATGTGCTTGTATGTAAATTTGCCTTAGACTTAAGTCTAAAATTATTAAGGGTGTAAAATTTTTGGATATTTATGTGTATTTTTGGTTTCTAATATGAATGGTATGCTATGCACAAGATTTTGTAAGAGGATGATAAGAAAAGTAGCGCCTTTATATGGTTTGGAGGCTTGGAATCCTTATGTAAATATTAAGTTATTTAGTTTAAAATCAAAATCATTTTCAAGTTCAAACTTTGTTTTAATATTACAAAATACTTACTTCATGGTTGTAAAAGTAAGTAAGATTTTCAAAGGGTAAGACTTCAAAAGAAACTTAGAAAGCAATTTTAAGTTATGGTATCTATAGCGATAGTCGCTATGGAAGCAGTTTTTCGAAAAAAGTTCAACTTCTTACAAACTTGAGTTATTATACAGAAGTAAACCTTAGAAATGTTTTTCTAAACTTAATCATGATGTTTAAGATAGTTAATTAAATATTCATTAATTAATTATTAATTTATTAAGTTGGGTAATTAATAATTAATTAAGTATTAAACAAGATTTATTAATCATAATTAAGTGAGGATTAATTACTAACTAATTATCTTTTAAAAGTGAGATTAATTTTAATTGATCTTTTATTAAGTAAGGCTAATTTTTAATTAATCATGAATTAAGTATATAATTTATTATTACTTAATTGTTAATTGAGTATAGGGTTAGTAATCGATTAATCATTAAGTGTTTAATTTTTCTAATTATAAATTAATTAAGGGTTTAACTTATAAACAGATTATTTATTAAAGGCTAATTATTTCTTGATTAATAATTAAGTTAAGTTAAGACTTAATTAAGATTTAATTATGTTTTAAAAAGGATTTAACTTGTAATTAATTATTTAAAAAGAGTTTTATGTTCTTAATTACTTTATTTTCCCAAGATCGATTTGTTTAAAGGCAACTTTGTTTTAAAAAGAATTGTTTTAAACACAAGGGATTCAATTATCGATACCATTGAGTGAACATACAAATGTGATTAGGTTATATTAAAATTGACATCTATTTAGCAGAATAAATCTCTTTTCTTATATAACTAAGTTGTTTAATTATGCTGACAACTTTTAGTAGAATAAATCCTCGTTCTGCTATATTAAACTCAATAAATTGTTTGAACATCAATTTAGCATGACAAATCACTATCCTGCTATTAGGTTATCTAGACATGTATCTGCCAGTTAGTTTGTACTGACATGTCGTTCCCTGATTAGTTTAGCATTTTACTTACATATATGTTGGCTTATGTAAATAACTGTTATTTGACTTGGAAGTCAAATTCAATTAAAATGGCAAGTTAGATTCGTTAACATTGTGGTCAATAAACGTCCTTTCAAATTTGAAAAATTATGGTTTTTAAATTGACTTTAATTCTACGTCAATTTGAGTATATTAAATGATTTTGTAAGTTGTCCAATTGTTTTGATAAAGGTGTTTACAAATGATATTTTGTAAATTATATTTTATAAAGGGTTTATTTAAGGGATATCTATGGATGATATTTGTAAATGATATTTTGTTTAAAAGGGAATTTATAAATGTAAATTTACAAAAAGATTTTATGGCTTTAGATATTTATAAAAAGGTTTTATAAATGATTTTTGGATAATTATAAAATAGTTTTATAAATGGATTTTAAATGGAAATGATTTATAAAATGATGTATTAAAGGAATTTATAAAAGAATTGGAGATGAGATTTCCCTTAACTAACCGTCTAAATTATGGCGGTATGGAAAATTGTCTCGTGCTTAACACACCGAAGGAATAGTGTTTGGGGTTATCCTTATTTCTAATTTAAATAACATTTGTTTGATCCTTTTAACATGATTTTGAAATGAGGCGTTTTTCAATGTTTCGTGAATATAATTGTTCCAATGTGATAAGTATATGAATATTTTAATACATATTCTGAAAAGAGTTTTAAATAAAATGAAATGTATTTTGAGGCTTAGTGGTTGCTATAGGATAATTAAATCTTTGGATTATTGTTTGATGTGTGTTTTCGATGGTTAAATAGCCGACTATCAAATCTTGACCTGTTTAACTCGGGAAGTATGTTATGAATATTCGAGTTCTCCAGTAATTACTCGAATACTTGTTGCATACTTCCAAAGAACCAGAATTAAGTTAACCGAAAATTATCGCCTAGTTGGCAGACACCGATTACGGATAAGTATGATTTATCTGAACCACTCCATACTAATAATGTTCATGATGGGTTGTTGTAAAGTATGCTATGGAGCTATACTATTCGTCCTAAGGGTTATTCCAAAATAGGAGATAGTAATTGTTGAATGTTTATTCGATACCGAAACAACTTGTATCGATGAATGCTGGCATTGCATTTCTGCCTGGAGGATAGTATTAGCATTCCAAGATGGTCTGCTATAAGAAAAAAAATCGCAGCCTCTCAACACCTCACACCCTGGGAATGGAAAAAACAGTGTGGGTCGCAAGGCTATGTGGGTCGCACCCATTCGGGTATGATCAGCCTAAGATCTAGTGTCGATATCTCTATATATGCTTTGGAGCCCATTTTTGGTTATTGATTACAGCCAAAGGGTGATCATATTTGGTAATATCCAGTAAAGGGTAGGCCGGTCTTGTCATGCCAAGGTGGAAAGGATTTCAATCTCACTGTACATTTTATCTCGAGGTGTACAAATTTTCAGAAGGTAGTCCCTTACCTTGCCATTTGTTGGAAATCCATTATCCAACAAGCGCCAATAGTTTTTGATTCTAAACCTTTTATTGATACCAAGTACACACATTATAGTTACTTGATATATTTACTTTAAACCCTTAGACATTATTATAATATCATGGGATTCTATAATAAAAATATTTTGGTTATCGCAAGGTAAAAACCTATACGTGTTTATGTGTGTTAACCCTATCTCGTTCACGAGTTAACAGGTCTATGAGTTAAGCAGCTCACGACTCAAAAGGCTTCACGACTTAAGGAAATGAATGGTCTACGGCTTAAAAGGATTGTGCGGCTTTGAACATGTTACGATTTAAAGAAACACACGACCTAAGGATTTGTACGACTTAAGGCCTCTACGGGATAGGAAGCCTTACGAGTTAAGCTTCCTACGACTCAAGGCATCTACGAGTTAAAGGATACACGAATTAGAAACCTCCTACGAGTTAAAGCCTCTACGAGTTAAGGAGTACCCGAGGTAGGCTGCTTACGAGATAAGCGGCTCACGAGTTAAGAAGAGATAACGACTTAAGGCCCTGATGACCTAAGGAGTCTATACGACTTAAGGGAGCTACGACATAACAGATTAAAGCTTGACCGAGTTAACAAGTGTTACGACTTAAAAAAGGTGTACGACCTAAAGACACTGTCTCTTAACTCGTCTACGAGTTAGGACTCGCCTTCACAAAGCCTGAACTCAGCTTTAAGCCGGAGGCAGCTGGTTAAGTCAACCACGACCTACGACTTATGATGAGTCGTATACGACATATACAAACAAGCCAGAAACTACAACCAGATAACTCGTAAACGACCTAGTACTTGAAGCGTGGGTTCGAAAAAGGCAGGAAGCTCTCTACAAACCAGAGACTCAGCTCAATGAGTCGGTCACGACTCATCCTAAGTCAGCAACGACTTACCTTAAGTCGGCCACGAGTTAGGACTTAGCACTTTTTCCGCCCAGAACTCTCTATAAATATGAAACCATCTCCAACATGCAAAGGACTTTTGGGGGGGCTCATTCTCTTCAAGCGCCATTACTCTGCCGAATTCCAGACGACTTCAAAGCCTTTTAGATCCAACAAACTTCTAAAGGAACTCCATGAAGGAATCATCCACATTCACCATGGATTTGAAGATGATTGTCAACATCAAAGCTTGAGCTACTTGTTTCACATATCCTATCACTTGAAGTGTGTTGTAATTGAAAGATCTTGTAAAGAATTGTAATCAAACTAGTGATAAAAAGATTAAAGTGGACGTAGGCTGGATTATAAGCCGAACCACTATAAATACTGTGTCTCTTACTGTTTTTCTACATACTTTCTGCTTATTTCTGTTTCCCGTACAAACGGGTGGTGCTTTCACAATCACATCTTATACACCAGGGTGTTAGCGTTTAAATTTTTTCGTTAACATTTTGGTGCTTTCACTGAGAATTGAACTCAGGACATCTATCATCATTGTTTCAGAAAGATTTGTAGATAGAGTTTCTTTAAGAACCAGAAGTCTATCCGAAATCATGGCTCCTGGAAGGAAAAGTAAATCTGTGAGATCTGCAAACATTCAAGAGGGAACCTCCACTTCCCCAACACCAAATCAAGCCACTCCAGCTGTTGGAGTTTCAAAAGCGGAATTGGACGCTGCTATCTTTGGGTTGAATCAGCAAATAAATGCCCAGAACGCGCAATTGGAAGCTCAGAATGCTCAGAATGCTCTGATTCTGAATAGGTTAAACGATCTGCTCGGGGCAAACCGTCAACCTGCGAATAATGAAAGGAACTTTGTCGGTAATGTCCATGATGCTGAAACTAGAAACATTCCCGAAAGGGCTGCTAGCCCCTTTGAACAGACATTGCCTGAGGCTGGAGGATCCAGAAATAGGAATGACGAAGAATATCTTTCTGGTATGGTTCGACAGATTATGAAAGAAAGTATGCAAAGGGTCGAAGATGAGAAAGAGTGGGGTTTCGCTCCGAGCAAGACTCCGTTTACTGAAAAGATCCTAAAAGCTGAATTCCCAAGGAAGTTCGTCCCTCCGACCATTCCAGCTTACAAAGGGACAAGTGATCCAAATGAGTTCCTGTACAAATATGATTGGCACATGACAGGTGCCAGAGCTTCTGACGAGATAAAATGCCGCTATTTTCCTGTGTATTTGGAAGGGGTAGCTCTGCTTTGGTTCACAAAACTACCTGTCCGGTCCATCGATCAGTTTTCAGACCTAACCAGGAAATTTAAAGAGCAATTTAGGCTATATGCTTCAAAGGCAAAAGACATCATGTCGTTATCCGGTTTGGAACAGAATCCGGGGGAAACTATCAAGTCTTTTTTAAATCGCTTTAATATAGCGTTAGCTGAGGTGGATAATGCAGAACCCCGCATGGTCTTGACCTATTTGATGAGAGCTATTGATAAGTCAAGTGAATTCGGAAAGTGGCTGAACATGAAGGAGCCAAATTCTCTGGAAAAGTTCTACAAAAAGGCGGATGAATTCATGCGTTTGGAAAGCCGTCCTGTCCCGGCAAAGGCAACAGTAGAGAAAGCTGAAGACAACACTGCTGCGCCACGTAAGAATGGATCTGTGGGACAGAAAAGAGAAAATAATGATGGAAGGAAACAACACAATTCGAAGAAGCCTCGATCCTTCAAGCCATCAGAATATACTCCTTTGTTAGAAACACCAGAGCGCATCTACCTAGCTACAAAAGATTCTTTTGAGTATCCCAAACCTCCTGTTCTCAGAACCGGAAGAAAAGCTGTGCAAAGTGGGAAGTTCTGTCGCTTCCATAATCAGCCTGGTCATGACACAGACGACTGCCGTCAATTGAAAAATATAATCGAAGAATTGCTAAGAGAAAATAAGCTGCAGCAATTTGTGAAGAAGAGTGGTAATGATCCTGCTTCGTCAAGTCAGGGGCAACAAGCTCTTGCTCATCAGCCCAGGACAAATGAGAAGGCCGCAGGACATGAATCTGGAAGGCCAGTTATTAATGTCATCACAGGAGGACCCCACCCAGCAGGCAGAAGCTGGGGTGAAATGGAGAGGTACACTCGAGCCCTGAAACATATGCCAACTGAAGAGAATGTCTTTGTTTTAGAGGACTCTACACCCCTGAAACAACAAAGGACTTTTAATGATGATATTGTGTTCAGGGCTAGAGATTCCACGGGCATTGAGGCCCCTACTTTGGACCCGTTAGTCATCTCGGCCGGTATTGGACCGGCTATTGTCAGAAGAGTTCTTATTGATTGCGGCGCATCTTGCAACATCCTCTTCAAGAAAACGTTTGACCAGATGAGAATCCCGATGGCGGATGTGCAAGCCTCATCTCAGAAGATTGTTGGCTTCACTGGGGAGCCAAAGCAACCAGTAGGAACCATTGACTTGCTTGTGGAACTCGGAGAAGGAGAAAGAAAAGTAGTTCGCAAGCAGACTTTTGTGATAGTAGATGAATTTTCTGCTTATAATGCTTTCTTTGGTCGACCTATTCTTGCTGCATTCAAAGCTGTCCTTGCCCCATGGTGTCTTACTATTAAATTCCCTACAGACAATGGGGTAGGGGTTATTAAAGGAGACCAGAACGCTGGGCGAGAATGTTATATGACAGAGCTGCGAGAAACAAGGAAGAGAGAAATGGGGAAAGATGCGGCAACCCCAATCCGCATCAAAACACCAACCCTATAGCAACTACAGGGCGGACCCTGCACTGGCGAGCATAGCGGGGCACGAAAAGTGATGGATCCTAGAAAGGCCAGTGCGGGGGAGAGTAGGGTGGTACCAGCAGAAACAACGATACCGGTGCCCGTTGATCTGAAGGACCCAAACAAGGTGCTGAATGTGGGTTCACAACTTAATGTGTCAGTTCAGAATGCCTTGATATCTTTTTTGAAAGCAAACCTGGATGTTTTTGCTTGGACCCATGCCGATATGTGCGGAATATCCCCAGAAGTTGCGGTACATGCTCTGAATATTGACCCAAAGTTCACGCCAGTAAAGCAGAAAAGAAGAATCCAAGGTCTAGAAAGGTCGACAGCATTGAAAGAGGAAGTTGACCGGCTCATGGAGAATAATTTCATCAGAGAATCTACCTATCCAAATTGGGTTTCAAATCCAGTGCTAGTTAAGAAAGCCAATGGTAAATGGAGAGTGTGCATCGACTTTTCAGATCTAAACAAGGCCTGTCCCAAAGACTGCTTCCCATTACCCAGGATCGATCAACTGGTAGATGGAACAGCGGGTCATGAATTGTTGTCTTTTATGGATGCCTACTCCGGATATAATCAGATCATGATGCATGAGCCAGATCAGGAGGACACAAGCTTTATCACCGATGTCGGTCTTTACTGTTACAGAGTTATGCCCTTTGGGTTGAAGAATGCGGGGGCAACATACCAAAGACTGGTTAATGCTATGTTCAAACCGCAGTTGGGAAAGACTATGGAAGTTTACGTTGATGACATGCTAGTAAAATCTAAGAAAGCAGTGGATCACATCGAACACTTAGCAGAAATGTTCGCAATTCTCCGAAGATACGGAATGAAGCTTAACCCTTTAAAATGTTCTTTCGGGGTAGAATCTGGGAAGTTCTTGGGTTTCATCGTGAGCGCTAGGGGCATTGAAGCTAGTCCAGCTCAAATCACTGCTCTAAAAGAAGTCAAAGCTCCTAAAACAAAGAGGGAATTGCAAAGTCTCAATGGAAAAATTGCCGCCTTAAGTCGGTTCATATCCAAAGCTACTGATAAATGCATTCCATTCTTCGACGCTCTAAAGAAAGGAAAGAAAAACTTTGACTGGGCTCCCGAATGCCAGAAAGCTTTTGAAGAATTGATTCAACATATGGAAACGCCTCCAATACTTTCCAGGCCCGGCGATGGCGAGGATCTTCTTATATACTTGGCAGTTTCATCTCATGCTTTAAGTGCAGCGCTGGTACGGGAAGACAAAAGGATTCAACATCCAGTTTACTATATCAGCAAAAGACTCACTGGGGCAGAAATGAATTACTCCAAGTTGGAAAAACTCGCCTATTGTCTATTGATTGCCTCAAGAAAGTTGAGGCAATATTTCCAGGCTCATCCTATCAAAGTCCTCACTGATCAACCTTTAAAGCAAGTCTTGTTTCGCCCTGAGACTTCGGGCCGCCTTTTAAAGTGGAATATTGAATTGAGCCAATATGACATCACTTATCATCCTAGAAAAGCGATCAACGGACAAGCTTTGGCAGATTTTATTGCAGAATTTACAGACAAGGGTAACAGCGAGGAAGAAACAATCGAGAACTCCCCAACCCAATGGAAGTTGTTTGTAGATGGCGCAAGAAATGATTACTGTTCAGGTGCTGGAATTGTTCTTGAAACTCCTGAAGGCCGGTCATTATGCTATGCGCTAAGATTAGAATTTCCTTCAACAAACAATGAAGCAGAATATGAAGCTCTGATCGCTGGTTTGAAAATTGCTAAAGAACTAAACATTCGAGCGTTACAGATCTTCAGTGATTCTCAGCTTATAGTATGCCAAGTCAAGAAGGAGTTTCAAACGAAAGGAGGAAATCTGCCCGCTTATGTGTCAAAGGCTTGGGAACTTTTATGTGAATTCGACCATTACACGATAAGTCATATTCCTCGAGAAGAAAACATGAAAGCAGATTCTCTCGCAAAATACTCAAGTTCTGGCGAAGCCCAATCCTTAGGGTTAGTTCCAGTGGAAGTTTTGTCAAATCCGAGCATTGATGAAATGGATATCGATTGGGTTATGAGTATGTCGCAAGAGCAAGAATCATGGATGACTCCAATAACAAAGTATCTACTCAATGGCTCTTTACCAGAAAACTCTAAAGAACGACAAAAGCTACTGAGAAAAGCTTCTCGATATATAATACAGGATGGTCAATTATACAGACGAGGATTCTCAATGCCATTGCTTCGATGTGTATCCCGGGAAGAGTCCAAAACAATCCTAACTGAAGTGCATGGAGGAGAATGCGGTGATCATTCAGGTGGTCAAACATTAGCAAAGAAAATTCTCCGATACGGATATTTTTGGCCAGAAATTAATCGGGATGCCGCAGATTACTCCCGAAAATGTGACAAGTGCCAAAGATATGCCAAAATTCCTAGAGCACCTTCTACCGAACTCACACAGATGATCAGTCCATGGCCATTTGCAATTTGGGGAATGGATCTCATTGGGCCGCTACCAACCGCTAAATCAGGGATTAAATATGCTATTGTTGCGGTTGATTATTTTACTAAGTGGGCTGAAGCTGAACCATTGGCTACTATCACTTCTAAGAAAGTGATAAGCTTTGTGACCAAGAATATCATTTGCAGATACGGTGTGCCTCAAAAAATAATCACAGACAATGGTACTCAGTTTGAAAGTGAGGAATTCCAGGATTTTTGCAAACGATTCAAAATCCAGAAAAGCTTTTCGGCAGTAGCTCATCCGCAGGCAAACGGGCAAGTGGAAGCAGTGAACAAGATCATCAAATCAACCATCAAAAAGCAACTCGAAAGAGCAAAAGGTGGTTGGGTCGATAAACTACCACTTGCACTATGGGCATACAGAACTACTCACAAAACTGCAACTGGGCATACTCCTTTTTCGTTAGCATACGGATCGGAAGCAATGATCCCGGTTGAAACAGAGGTCCCTTCACACAGAAGAATCCATTTCAATCAAGCAGAAAATGAAAAGCTGCAACTTGAAGCGCTGGATCTCCTTGATGAAAAAAGAGATGAAGCTAACCTCAGAGTTGCAGCTCATCAGCAAAGGATAGCCAGACATTTCAATTCCAAAGTTCGTCAACGCAGCTTTGAAATTGGAGATCTAGTCCTAAAAAGAATTATGACTGCGACAGGTGTGTTTGGGCCAAATTGGGAAGGACCGTATGTGATAGGTCAGAAACTTCTTGACGGCACATTCAAGCTCACCACAGTTGATGGAGATCAAATTCCAAGGGCATGGAACAGCAATCACTTGCGTCCATACTTTACTTGAAAATTTTGTTGAAACATTGTAAAAAGAATTATGAATGTATGATTCCTGTAATTGAAAGCAATTGTGAAACTGATGCAAGTAAATAATGAAAGAATATAAAGTGGATGTAGGCCCAATTTCATGGCCGAACCACTATAAATCTTGTGTTCCTTATTATCATTATATGTTTGCTTTGTTTTCGATATAAAAATACACAAAATGTATTGCTGAAATATCGATTTAAATTTTTGCAGACAGTGGAGATAAAACTTGCGCATAATAAGACCGAGCGATTCTCACCATCATTCAACAAACAAATTTCAAGTCACAAAGACCCCGAATTCAAATCCTAGATAGGAAATGCTTCAATTGAACGGCTAATGATTTCGATAGGAACGAGCCCTTGCTGATAAATTGAGATTGTTTAAACAAACAAACATCCAATTAGGAAGCTAGTGCCCGTTCTCACGAACTTGCCTGGCAATGAAGTACACTTCCTTGGATTAAACAAGCCACTTGTGAGAAAAAGGGGGATGAAAACTTGAAAAGAAAAAAAAAAAAAAAAAAAAAAAAAAAAAAAAGGATCGCTGAAAAGGCATAAGCAAGTGAACAGAGGAACAACCAAAGCTACCATCAGCGCCACAAGTCCTCTTCGGAGGCGCAACTCTTCGGATAATAAAAGACCTCTAATGGGTCATATGCCACAAAAAAGAAAGTTCTCTACTCAACAAAAAAGATTGGAGGAGTCATGACCCTCCAACCATGAGAGAGTAACTTCCAGGCGATGAAAACCCTCTCTGAGGCACATTTCACCAGGAGTTGAAGTGTTATAACCGCTCTTCGGGATTTCACTTCACCAGAGTTGAAATGTAAACAAAATAAAAGCCCTCTTCGGAGGCCCATTTCACCAGGAGTTGAAGTGTTATAACCGCTCTTCGGGATTTCACTTCACCAGAGTTGAAATGTAAACAAAATAAAAGCCCTCTTCGGAGGCCCATTTCACCAGGAGTTGAAGTGTTATAACCGCTCTTCGGGATTTCACTTCACCAGAGTTGAAATGTAAACAAAATAAAAGCCCTCTTCGGAGGCCCATTTCGCCAGGAGTTGAAGTGTAGCAGCCGCTCTTCGGAATTTCACTTCACCAAAGTTGAAATGTAAAAACAAAGACCTTCTTGAAAGCACACGTTTCACCGAGATTGAAATAAAACTTCCAAGTGTTGAAACGTGAAAAGGCTTTCTTCAAAGGCACAACTCTTTGGGGGTACACGTTTCACCAAGATTGAAATAAAACTTCCAAGTGTTGGAACGTGAGAAAATCCCTCCTCAGAGGTACAACCCCCTCCCGGGAACACAATTAAGAAAAAAGACCTCTTTGGAAACCCACGTTTCACCGAGATTGAAATAAAACTTCCAAGTGTTGAAACGTGAAAAGGATTTCTAAAGCATAACTCTTTGGAGGTACACGTTTCACCGAGATTGAAATAAAACTTCCAAGTGTTGAAACGTAAAAAAAAAAAAAAAAATCCCTCCTCAGAGGTACAACTTTCTATAAAAAAAAAAATCCTCATCAAAAGCGTACTTTAACTTTCAAAGGAAAAGTAATTTGCCTACTGTGGGAAATGATCGTAAAAAGAAAAGAAGTTAAAGTACCCTTCAGAGGTCCGCTTTACCACATAGAGGAATTCACTTGATGAGATATGCACATAAGCAAAAGGAAAAAGTGATTTCTTCGAACGACCAAGCGTAAAAACTTATACGAAGGGAGTTGTACTCTATAAAATTTTCTTTAAAGAATAAAATAATTATTCTTTAGCAAATAAGAGTGTAAGTCCCCTCGAGGTATAGAATATTGCAGCATACTTATGGAATGGGGGCAATATAGTATAATTACACACAATATGGTATAACTAAACCAGCAAAAGGTAACGCTCAAGTAACATACCATAAGCTCGCTGCAATATCAAATAAACTCATGCCAAAACGAATAACAAATGTATTCTTTAATTCAAACAAAAGTTTGTACAAACGAGGAATCATTTTATTCAATTACAACGCAGGTACAGGTTTCAAAATAAAGAAAAGCGGGGGCCGGTACCCGCACAATTCTCGGCCAGTACATGCAAAACACAAAAAACTAGAAACTGAAGATCTTCACTTCTTTTTGCTGCCTTTAGACCCTTTACCCGGCCGAATGATCAGCTTTTCAGGTCGGCCAGTGGGTATAAGGGAGGAAGGAGAGGTAGGCGCAGCTGGCCCAACCTCCGGCTCCTCTTCAGTGGCAATGATTATCTTCCCTCTCCTCCTTGATGCTCCTTGCTTCCTTCTCCTCTTTGAGGAAGACTCACTTCCTGGAGTGACAAGTTTAGATAAAGTTGTATCGTCAGAAGGAGTCCGCTCCGGAGATATGTCACCTCCCTCAAGTCCCTCATCTTTTTGCTCTTGCGAAGCAATGGGATCATCCAGGCCATGGAGAGCTTCTATTTGTTCTTCTTGTGACCCAGGTTGCGAGGCAGAAGGAGGCGCTACTTGAAGAGATGGAGGAAGGATCACCGGGGGAGAAGAAGCTTGAGTTTGACTCGGTGCTTTCTCTACAAAGGAGAAAAAACTTAAAATATCAGTATCTTTCGAAAAGAGAGGGGATGACGGCTCGTCAAAAGTCGGGAATTCATTAACATTTGAGGAATAATCAAAAGTCGGGAATTCATTGACATTTGAAAAATAATCAAGAAGATCGTCAAGTTCACAAGGAGCGAACGAGTAGTTCACCACTTGGGCTGGTCCGGTGTCAAGTTTACCTGGGGTAGTTGGATCTCTGAGGCTGATTTCATATCGCTGTGCTTCGTTGCTTTCACCACCTTCATCCCCGCCTTGTGCACTTGTAGTTTCAGTTACTGTCTTAGTTGCAGGCGGAGTAGAGGAGCTAGAACCCGTGATGTCAACCACAGGAGAAACTGGAGGTTGGACAGAGGAAGTAAGCGTTAATTCCTTTCCAGAACGTTCCTCTTCCGCCATTCCAGTTCTCATCCTGGCAAGTTGTTCTCGCCCCTTCGCAAGAGCAGCGCGAGCTCCCTCATCCAGGTAACGCGCCTCAAAATCTTCATCGCCATACCCGGCGTCTTTAAACATGTTAAGAGCAGCTTCCCACACCTCGGCCAGGGTGATTTCATACTTAGGACCAAGAAAAGAGAGGTTGCCGCGTCCCAAGACACAATGTAAATAAAAATCGAATAAAGTCGAATTGATATCGTTTTCCATGGTCTGAGCAGTTTCTTCGGCTGCAATTTTGCCAGCCATGGCCTCATCTCGATCTTTTTCGGTCTGAGCAAGTTGGGCTTTTAGCGCTTCAATCTCCATGTCCCGGGCGCTCAGTTTATTCTGCAGCTGGGTGACATCAGTGCGGTGGTTCTCTACAGCTTGTTCCAACCTCTCAGCTTTAGCTTCAGCGTCCCTCTGGCTGGCGTGCGCATCTCGCACTTGTTTTTGCAATACCTCTTCTCTTTGGGTGTAAGTATTAGTAGAAGAGGCAAGATCATCTTTGAGCTGCTTTACTTCAGCTTCGAGTTTTTCATTGTATTCGGCTATCTCCCTCATCTCAGCGTTGTGTTGATCAAGAATCTTCTGCCATTCTGATTTGTCATTTTCCATGGTCAGCATTGCTTCGATGTTAGCCCGATTAACTCTTTGAAGTTCATCAACCAGCTTTTGCCATCCAGACATTCTATCGATATCAAGCTTGACAGCATCGAGATTTCTGTACATAGCTTCTTTGTCGATGGGGACCAAATCAAGGTCGAAGCGTACCCCCCTCAAACACCAGTTCGGGAATCGGCTCTGCAAAGTCGGGGGCCCCCTTTCAACGTGATATGAAGGCCTGTTGAGAAGTGTTTGGATGGCACTTCCTTCAAGAGCAGGAGATTCGGAAGGGATGTCAATAGAAACTGAGGCACCAGGTCTCTCAGATGTCACGGGCACGTGCTCCTCGCCAAGTTTGGTCCGCTTTCTCGAATCCTCAATATGGCTCTTCCCCCTATCATCGTGCGTTTTACGTTTATGGGAGTCATCATCCCTTGGGAAGGATTCATGTCGCGTGCCCGCTCCCTCATGACGTTCTTCATACCTTCTCCTCTCTTCAGCTTTTCGCGCAGCTCTCTGCTCATTGGTTTCTCTGGGATCGGCATAGTATTGCTTGTAGTCATAGCTGCCACGCCCTCCATAGCGTCGAAAGTCCTTGTAATAAGAACCGCTGCCGCTGCGCCCCATAGAGAAATCTGAAAAGGCAAAAATAGCAAGTCTTAGAAACTCCCGAAGAAAAGAAGTTAAATATGAACAAATGCCGAAAATTCCTAAGTGTTGTGTGATGTGCAAGCTACGCGCATTAAGCTACAAACCACTCATTGGTGTAGGGGTGATGATAGCTTGGGTATGAGGAGTTGGTGTTTGTGTTGGTGTTAGTCGAAGAAGGGACGTCGCCTCAATCATAGGAGAGATAGTTTTAGACACGTCATCTCTAAAAAGCTCCTGTGAGGTCACTATTATGTCGCTCAACCCATCATAAACATCGTCACCATCATGCTCGGTGAGACTTGTTTTCTCAGTTCCTACATCAGCTAATCCCCCGAGAGGCTGTGAAGGTTCTTCTTCTTCCTCAATCGGGGCAAGTGCCGTCTTACTAGATGACCCCATAATGTCGGTAGGGGTGGAACATTTCACCAATGAAGCTTCGATGTTAGACTCTTTTGATGAAGATTGTTCGATAGTAACGGGGGCATCCGATGCTTCAGTCGGGGAATCGGGAACTTCAGTCGGGGCTTCATGAGGCTGAGTATAGCGAGAAGAGTGAAGAAGCCCGTATTGATGTAAAAAGTCATCTCTCAGCAAAAACTTTATATTCCTCTCTTCTACTGGCACAGCATTCAATCTTTCAAAAATTTGCTTATAGCCTGGGTCTCTAGAAGGAGGTGGAAGCGCTGAAAAGTAAAAAGGGAAATTAACATCTAACTACTCAGGCTATGAAAAGATTTTATAAGGAAAACATGTGTCAGGAATAAAGCTGAACGCCCTTACTTCCAACTCTCCACACACCATAAAACCCCGGAGGGCAACGAACATAGAAGAATTGGGTTAAAAACCCGTGAGCAGTATCAGGGAGGCCAACAATCAGTTTGCGGTTTCGGGCGCTCCTCACAACAGTAATGGAAGGATGATCCTTAGTCCGAGAAAAAGAGCATAGATAACAAACTTCACCAAAGCTTGGAAGTCGATCAAGTGTTCTCCTAAAAAGCACACACAACCCCATTAGAATGGCATAGCCATTGGGGTGTAGCTGGGATGGAGCAATGGACAGTTGACGGAGAAGTTGTTGGAAAAAGTCGTTGAAAGGAGGAATGCCTCCACTTAGGCACATTTGCCGGTTAATTGTCACAAAGCCAGAAGGAGCTATATCGGCAGTGTTATTTCTTTCGGGAAGAATGGCATCTGATTCAACGATACCAAACTGAGCACACAACTGGCGAAAAACTTTGTATGATAGTGAAGTAGGAGCTCTTTCGGGAGGATTAACCAGTGGAGCCGGAAGAACAGTTACCTCTCCAGTCCGAACTGTTGTATCACCTTCCTGAGAAGTCATTCTACACAAACAACTGGATGTTCAAATGCGAAGGTGCACGTTTCCTAAAAAGTGTGAAGTGTCGTGCAAAGCTAATAAAAAAATAATAATAATAACAAGTAAAGATAACTGGAATTAAACTGGTTGACGATTGATTGACTACGGTAATTTCGGAACTTGTTATTTAAAGCTCAAGCATAATACTAATGAGGGCTGGTCAGTTTCAATTGACTAATCCAGTGCTGCTTTAATATTCCACTTGAAATCGATAGCACTTCGTTCACACGATTTATTTAAGTTAATCATCTATCATTAACTAATCTGTCGTTCGATGTGGGCAATCAATGACAGTATATTCGTCCCAGTTTTCTGTGAATGTTATATTAACAGGTTATTAGCTTACAAGTTAAAGCAATCTGTAAAAGATTCAAGCAGCAGTTCAAGGTTCAAGTGGAGTTTAAAAAATACATGTGCTAAGTCGTAACCGACTCAAGAGTTAAGTCGTAACCGACTCAAGAGTTAAGTCGTTCCTGTCTTAAGTCGTCAACACATCAAGCTGATTATGCTCTAAATCCTAGGTCGTAACTCAAGGAACAGAAGAAAGGCTCTGATTCAAAGCAACTGGAAATCCCTTAAGTCTTAACTCGGCTACGGCTCATGAAAATTGCTAGGTCGCATGGAAAATCTCTGAGTTGTATATGGGACGATTCCTCACTCTATTCGAATCAAGTTTTTCAACCAACCTGCCTTCCCTTCTAACTTTCAACCTGTTCACCCACGGCCTCCTCAACAGCAATAGCCTTAACCTATCACACTACAAGTCGCCTCAAATCGCGAATCACCTTATGTCAAGCCAAACGAGTTTAAGTTCGTCAATGACCGATTTGATAAAGCTCGTAGGATTTGAAAGGACAAGCCAAAAACGAGGGACTGAACATGTAAGGTAACAATGGCTAACGGTCGAAGAAGGAACAAGATCACTTACGATTGTATGATGCTAGAAGGAATCGGACGAAGTTTGGATCGAAATTGCCTTGGAGAGCTCAGAGATGCGTTAATGGCAGAAAACAGTTTAAAAGTTAAGTGATGAGAAGAAGGAAAGAGGAAGGACGACTCAGGCTTTTATATCTGGAAATGTTGGAATTTGAATCGGCATGCCCGGGTTATGATAAGTCGAAGCACACGACTTACGACCTAAGCGTGTGCTTCGAGGGGCAAATGTTAACCCTATCTCGTTCACGAGTTAACAGGTCTATGAGTTAAGCAGCTCACGACTCAAAAGGCTTCACGACTTAAGGAAATGAATGGTCTACGGCTTAAAAGGATTGTGCGGCTTTGAACATGTTACGATTTAAAGAAACACACGACCTAAGGATTTGTACGACTTAAGGCCTCTACGGGATAGGAAGCCTTACGAGTTAAGCTTCCTACGACTCAAGGCATTTACGAGTTAAAGGATACACGAATTAGAAACCTCCTACGAGTTAAAGCCTCTACGAGTTAAGGAGTACCCGAGGTAGGCTGCTTACGAGATAAGCGGCTCACGAGTTAAGAAGAGATAACGACTTAAGGCCCTGATGACCTAAGGAGTCTATACGACTTAAGGGAGCTACGACATAACAGATTAAAGCTTGACCGAGTTAACAAGTGTTACGACTTAAAAAAGGTGTACGACCTAAAGACACTGTCTCTTAACTCGTCTACGAGTTAGGACTCGCCTTCACAAAGCCTGAACTCAGCTTTAAGCCGGAGGCAGCTGGTTAAGTCAACCACGACCTACGACTTATGATGAGTCGTATACGACATATACAAACAAGCCAGAAACTACAACCAGATAACTCGTAAACGACCTAGTACTTGAAGCGTGGGTTCGAAAAAGGCAGGAAGCTCTCTACAAACCAGAGACTCAGCTCAATGAGTCGGTCACGACTCATCCTAAGTCAGCAACGACTTACCTTAAGTCGGCCACGAGTTAGGACTTAGCACTTTTTCCGCCCAGAACTCTCTATAAATATGAAACCATCTCCAACATGCAAAGGACTTTTGGGGGGGCTCATTCTCTTCAAGCGCCATTACTCTGCCGAATTCCAGACGACTTCAAAGCCTTTTAGATCCAACAAACTTCTAAAGGAACTCCATGAAGGAATCATCCACATTCACCATGGATTTGAAGATGATTGTCAACATCAAAGCTTGAGCTACTTGTTTCACATATCCTATCACTTGAAGTGTGTTGTAATTGAAAGATCTTGTAAAGAATTGTAATCAAACTAGTGATAAAAAGATTAAAGTGGACGTAGGCTGGATTATAAGCCGAACCACTATAAATACTGTGTCTCTTACTGTTTTTCTACATACTTTCTGCTTATTTCTGTTTCCCGTACAAACGGGTGGTGCTTTCACAATCACATCTTATACACCAGGGTGTTAGCGTTTAAATTTTTTCGTTAACAATGTGCAGCAAAGTCTTACGAGATACCTTATATTTCAAAGGACTTTATAAGTTATAATAAAATTTCTTGTGATTTTAGTTTCTCACGTTTACAAGACTGACCCGGGCATTGTTTCTTATAATGCTCGGGTCGGACCAAGCATATTTTCTAGATGAGCTTTGGAAGCATTAGAGCTCTGGAGACGAGCTGGAGGCCAAGACGTACCAATGCACTTCTTGATGTTCCGCTGCATGGTTTGTTGTATTTATTAGGAATTGTAAGATCGGGTGTTATAACAATCCTGGTAGATGAAAGCTAGTACTTAGATGGATGTATGTATATAAAATTTTCTTTATAAAGATCATAGCGATAATATAGGTAATTTTTTGCGATGTGAGATTCTATGTTGTTTAGTTTCTTCTTGTCTTCTTTCTTCTTTCCCCTAACCATCTATCTTTCTGGCACATGGATGCTCGGTATAGGAATACCGTGAATGTACTAGTGCCGACTCCTAAGGATCGCAAGGGCGGGGTGTTACACTACAGCTATTCCTTAAAGGACATTAGAATACCAATTAACTCTTCAATTTTCAATATACTAATATCATTGGCTTCCTCTATTTCTATTGTCTTTTGATCCCATTATGAAGATAATGAATTAAGAATTTTTTTAACTTGATCTTCTTTAGAAATTTTTTACCTAATGATACTAATAAATAAACCATATCTTGAAATTTGGAATATATGTCAAAAATGGACTCGTTTGGTTTCGTTCTAAAAAGTCAAAACTAAGTTAGTTAGTATGGAAATCTCAGTATGTTTCACTTTACTAGAGCCCTCATGTGTAACTTGAAGTGTTCTCTTGATTTCATATGCTGACTTACAAGTAGAAACTCTATTAAATTCATTTTTACCAAATGCACGAAATAAAATATTCACAGCCTTAGAATTACTAAGTGCGTGTTTCTTTTGATCTGGTGTCTATGTTGGGTATTTTAGTTAGGGTTTGGTATACTCATTTTATGCATTATTCCAAATATCTAGACCATTAGACTAAATAAATCCTCATCCTACATGACCAGTAGGTGTAATTACTACCTATAAATAGTTGGAGTTTCATAGTTGATTGTCCTTCTACAAAAGTGTTAAAAAGTTAACTATCGGTTTTACTAGCCGTGCATACTTTAAAAAAAATCAAATCATGAAATTTTGAAAACATAATGCGTTGATACCAAATATGGGTTATGGTGTAATTGATCTTAAGTCCACTTTAACACTAAAGGGGGATGCATGATGTTTTATAACTTTTATGAATCTTTTTAACTTTGTTTCATGATTCAATCAAATCATAAATTATTAAAACGGATCTATACCGATCAAGCAATGATAGATAAAATTATAGATAAATATAAAAGCAATAACAGAATGAATAAAAAAGATAACACTAGGAATTTTATACTAGTTCAGATTAAAAAATCCTACATCCAATCCTATATAATACTATATAGCTTTCTTTTCAATTGCCAACTTTAACCAGGTAGCGAGCAAACTAGAGTACAGTCTTGATTTCAAGCCTATGAGATACACCTTCCTATCTTATTAGTTCGGGGTAAACTCTCTTGATTTACAAAGCAATAACATCGCTCACTAGATTTAGATGGGTTGCTAAGAACATCGACTTAATTTGAATGGGCAACAAGCACACCCAAACAAATAAGAGTAGAGTTGTTGATTTCAAAATACAAAAAATTGTACTTGGGATACAAGATATCCTATAGCCTTTCTGATAAAGGTTTGACCTTTGAGTTTGTAAAGAGAATGCATCCAAAATAGTAGATATTTGTAGAGAATCAATCTAGTATACTACGGATTGATTTCATGTGGTTTTAAAGAATGTAGTAAGTAGTTTTTCAAGAAATATTTCAAGAGAGTAAGAAGTAATAAGAAAGTAAGAAATTTAATTAGAAAATTCGTTTACACTCTCTTTTATATAGTGAACGAACGTACGCATCTATTCGTGAAGAGGAACGACCAAAAGATATTTCTTTTTAAAACTAAAAAACAAACCAACGACTACTATATTGATATATCTCGGAGGGGTATTCGACATACTCTTGAAAATTTTGAAAAAATGATTTTCCTTCTAAACTTTTATATTTTTGTAAAATGGTTTAAACATAGTTTTTTAATACTTTGAACGTATAAAAAAATTTATAAAATATTTGTAAAATTATATTTTGAATTTTAAATAATTTATTTTGATAAAATATCGAAGATCAAAACTTTGTGATAAAGATCAGAGTATGCTTCAGGGACTTTAACAATTTATTCTAATGACTCTTACCAAAGTCTTGAGCTCTACAAAGCTTCGTCTTTAAAATCATGAGTCTTGATCATCTCTAAATCATGAACTTTAGTATTTATACTAATCAATCTTCAAATTTAATCATTATGTACATGTGTAATGTTCTACAATATATACTACACAACTTGGCAAAACATTAGTATCTATATTTATATGGTTGTTGTTATCAATATCAATATCAATATCAATATCTGATGTATTAACAGTGTAGGCCATCCTAAGAGTTCGGGGTCAACCAATATGGATTGATTAAGATATGTTATGGTCTAAAGTTATGGAAACTAAAACAAAATTAGTTATATTAATATATTATGTAAACTCAGTTTTTAAATATTTATGAATGCCTATTTCGTTGCGTGGAGAAAAATTTGTTGATTCAAGAATTACCAAATTTGTAGTGAAAGAATTTCTTTTAGAAAATTTAAGAAGTAAAATGGATATGGATACAATCCAAAGATAAAACTGACCACGAAAGATGAAGTGAAATTGACAAAGCCAAAACAAATACAACCAATCAGAACATCTAAAAAAAACTCTCGCACACTAAAGAGAAATTGTGAATTTCTTATTAATGTCAAGAAAATATATTTTCCTTAGTTATCAGTGTGCCATTAAGAGTATTCACTTTGCAATATGGCATGATGTGTGTTATCCACATAATTTCCATAGGGAGTATGATGCCGAACTCAAAGACTTAAAGAGATGATATAGAACCACATTACAAGAAGGACCGTCGAAGCCTTTATAATGCAACCATTATAAAGCACATAAAGGTGGCATTAAGATAGAAAACATTATTGATCCTGAAGATATGCGACAGTCATGATATCATATCTGCAAGTAACATTAAAGGTATAAACCAACACCGATAGGATGAAGATGAGAAGTTACTACAACTATTATTCTCAAAGATATGTGATATACCTATGATACCATACCAATAATCAGTGTCAAACGAATGAAAGTGAACAAATACCAAAAGTATGAAGATGGATTTAATGTAGCAGGCATACGACGCCTCTTCCATTAATCAAGGGTTATATACAATGTCTCGTATCATTAATAAAGCCAAGGATACTAAAAGCTAACGATGTCGCATACCAACAACCAAGTTGGGTGATTAATGCCGAGTCTTTTATGTCATTAAGAAATGTCGTAATTCATCAAAGAAGCAATGACGACTAACATAATCAATACAGTGTT
The DNA here is from genome assembly GCA_030765085.1 of Allium cepa. Taxonomy (NCBI): domain Eukaryota; kingdom Viridiplantae; phylum Streptophyta; class Magnoliopsida; order Asparagales; family Amaryllidaceae; genus Allium; species Allium cepa. The sequence goes on from CM060939.1 coordinate 541,717,914, forward strand.
GTATCTATCAATATCTCCATTCACTTATAGAGATTTAATGGATGACATAGTTCAATGGTACCGCACTTTATCAATATTAATTATCATTGATGTCATCTGCTATCAAGGATGTTGTACACTATCGTCGTATGCCATTGCTACCGAATCCATCTTACTTCCAATACTATTCCACTAGTGCTGAAATAATGATGCTTATTATTGATACCACCGAAAACTAATGCCACATCTTGTTGATGGCGCATTTCATCAACCCTTAGAAGACACTGCACATATATACATGCAATATAGATGTCGAAAGTCATCAATATCCACAAAAGCTATCTGTGCCGCTCCTTGTCAATGCTGCTCCAAATTGAATTTGTTCCTTATTAATGCTGCTTTATGCTCACATCAATCCAAGTTGGTACCATCACCTACTAATAAAGGATGTTGATCATCATAAGTAGAGCCGTCAATGTTGAAAGTCGTTGACACCGCTTGCTTCCATTAATAGGGTAATGCCAAAGCTCTATTATGCGCCTAAGAATGCCAAAAGTCATCATCGGACAAGGATTAGGTCCATATGACATTGACGATGCTAAGAACCATAAATGCCAAAACCAAACTGTCGCGCCGCACTTCAACCCACATAAATGCGGACTTAGGGACTTGAAAGATAGGGTCGATCATTCTTTCCTCAAGTTTATACATTTTTCAACTTTGTAACCCTAAATTGATTCAGGGATTTAGCGTCAACTGTACTTTGTGCATATAGGACCTTGTACATTCAACATTTTCATGATATTCGAATAAAGACATCTTGAATTTTGATTTGCATTCGAATTCCAGAGCACTTGTGGTTTTTAAATCCTAGCTTGCTTTGAGCTCCAAAAGCACTCATAAACTTGATTAATCTATATAGATGGACTCCAAGATTACATGACCTTGACATGATCATATGTATAGTGTCATCATGGACTTGAACATACTAAGCCTGATATGCCAAGCCATTACTCAACCAAGTATCGCTTTTTCCAATACTCATTGAGGTTTAAAAGGGATATTCAACCTTTCCTTTAACCCAGTTTCCTTTCCCTACACCTTTTGGATGTTAACGAAGGAATTTGTTACCATTTTGGGGCGAGAAGGAGGGGTCGAACTTTCGATTCCTTATAATTCTCTCCATAAACTGATTGCATAAACTTCTACTGTTTCTAAAAAATAGTGAGAGCCAGGTAAAATAATAACATCCAAAATAAAGAGGTCACACAACAAACAAATTTGGAGGATAATATCATATCAGGTTTAATTTAAAGAATATGGAAGTTGGACAACTTTCAACTCTAACAAAGCTCATAAGCAATAGGGCCAAGGTTTAGGATCAATCATAATTGACTGTCATGCAAGAGCTTCTAGAGAAAGATTCATCTCAAAAATCCTCTAAAACAACAAAGCTTATGGAAGATGGGGATGAAGCGGAATCTTCGAGTAAATCCCAAGATGAGGGACCAAAAATATATTTTCCAAGATCGCAAACAAAAGAAAGCAATAAGGCAGGATAAATCAACAAAATGAAAATCAAGAAAGCCAAACAAAAAAGCCCCATAAATAATTGGATACCTCTATCTCACATAAAGAGTATAATACAAACTACTATAGTGATGAAACCTACAAAAGGGACATTCCCAACCAAATGACAAAAGATATGTTTAAGGAGAATGGTACCCTTGACCTAAGGAAAAATAATAGCTTCCAAAAAGCTCCTTTTACAGAAGAAATAATGGCTATTAGAGTTTCGCCCCACATCAAAATTACTTCACTAAAGTAAATTTGAACTACTGATATGAATGATCACCTCTTTGTAGGATCTAGATTAATCCTAGAGGGGGGTGAATAGGGTTATAGAAAATTTTCTCGAATTAAACACAAAAACAAACTACAGAAATAAATATGCTGAAAAGTAAATCACACACAAAATTTACCCAGCTTCGGCAACCCGTGCCTAATGCTGCATTCCCAGATTTCTATTAGAATTAAACAGTCTCCCGCTTACAAACACTCTAACAGACTCGCACACCCTGCTACCGCCTATAGAGTTTTGCAAACTCGCACACCCTGCTCACTGAACTAATTCTAACTAGACAATCTGACACAACCTAAAACCTAGGTGGTGATTTACCAAGATTTGAACTTAAAAGAGAATTTAAAACAAACTTAAAACAATTTTAAACTTAAAACCCTAATTGAAAGAATAAACTAAAAGCCTTTCAAAAACAACAAGGTCGGCCCAATTTTTGTTTCTCTAGCCCATTCTCTTTTCTCTGGCTTGAAAAAAAAACATGGCAGCTTTGATTCTTTGATAATTCCTCTTTGCGCTCTGAATTAGGGCTAGTGTTCTTCGATCCAAATTGGGCTTTTTGATGCACGCCTATATTGATCGACTCTCTGGTTTGAGTGTTGGCTTGCTCGCTACTTCTCTGATGATCGATTCTCTGGATGCTTTACTTGCGCTTGTTCGCAGCTGCTCCTCTATTGATCGAGTTTGATAGATTGTGGTATGTATTCTCTTCCCTTTCGTTGCTGGTTTAATGCTTGCTTTAACTCGATGTCGATGATGAATTTGGGGTTTGGTATTTATATGAATTCCGAGACACTTGAATTTGTTCGTATCAATTCGATACTTTCCTAATTCTTGCTTTCCTGATATTGTTATAACTTGATACACACAGTTTTGATTTTGAAGCGTTTGATTTTTACTTGAATGATACGGCAAAAACTTTCCTCTTTTGATTTTTGACTTTTTCAAAGATTGCATATACGCACTTGAATTTTTTTTTTTTTTGACTTGGTCATCTCTGCACTTTTAATCTTCTGTCATCTTCGACTTCACTGTGAATTACGACTTTGATTTTCTGGCCATCTTTGTTACATTGTTTCTCGGCATTGAATTTGTGATGTTTGACTACCACTAGCTCTGACTTGGTTACATTGCTATGTACTTGTCAGTCTTTTCTGGACATTTGCTGTAGTCTTCATTGTTGTGTCTGCATTGTCATGTTTGGTTGAAGTTCTGATCATTTGTATACATACATACATGAATGTATATATGTGTATGTCTGCACTCATATTGCCTCGAGCTTGTATTGTTTGGTTCATCTTCTCTGGTTGGTTTAACCTGTACTTGCTTCACTTGAACTTTTGTGTAGTTGGTATCTTTACTTGAATTTATCTCGGTGGTCATTACTTCACTCATGTTGGTATGGATATGCACTTTCTTGGGTTTCACTGAGCTTCAGCATTTTGTTGTTGCATTCATGTTGTTGTCTGGACATTTGCCTGAGTCTCTATTGCATGCAATGCTGCTGGGTTGCTTTCTTTGATGTTGTTTATGTCGGCATCTTGTGGTCGAGTCTGTATAAGAGAATTGACTCTTTGTTCAAAATTGCTGTGTCACTGCATACATGTGTACTTGCCTTGTTCATCCAATTCATTGAGATTTTAGCTTGCTGTACATATGAACTTGCATTGCTTCGAGTTGTATTTACACTACTTTCTGTTGCATTCATGTACACTGCATAGTGGTCTTGTTGCAGTTTGGTCTTGTCTCCATGTATTTGATGTTCCTTTGATTTAGTGAGGCTTGTATATGACTTGGTGCTACATTGATTTGTTTGTTGTGCGGTCTGATTCATCATGTATTGTTTCACTTTAACTTGTTGTTGCTAGTTTGCCTTGTATCACTGCAAAACTGCATGTTATATTCCTTGAATTAATCTGAACTTGGTTTTGCTTCATGGTCAGTGGTGCACTGTGCCTTGTACTTGTAGTCTTGGCTTTGGTTGTTGTGGTATTCATTTTGTTGTGCATTTGTAACACTTGAGACTGCTTCATGCTTCAGTTTTATTGTACCTTCTGTTGAACCCAGTTTTAAAAACTCGGGTTTGACCTTGTGCTCGTGTCGTGATTTCAAATATATTGCATGTGAGTTGAACCCGGCTTTTCATTTGGGTTTGACCTGTGCTCACTTGTCCCTGTAGCATTGTCATGTGTATATCGATGTGCACGGCCTTGTGGCATGTACAGTGACACTGTGCATGTCACATTGTTCGTGTATGATGAATTCAAATGTGAATGATGACGAACAACCTAAATAAATGAGGCAAACATATTTTCAAAAATCATATTTCATTTTTTATTGCAAAAATATTTCTTTTTCAATTTTACTGCGTTAGTGAATATTTTTGCAGATTTCTCAGATGCTAGATTACAACTGGAATGAAATTGAAGATAAACTACGAGTGTGAGTGATATGTAGTGAGGCATTTATGTAAACTGAATTGTGATGTAATTACAATCAAAATTGTATATGTATAGTGAGAGCTTGAATTTGTACTATTCAAAATTGTAATAAATATTTGTTTGAATAAAATTTCTGTTTGAATTCAAATTCTGTGTAACTTATTTTATTCAACAAATATTCATTTAATCTATGAAAAATAAAATAGTACATTAACAAATACATTTAAATGAATATATATATATATATATGTTTATTATCATCAAACAAAATTCATATAAGCGCATACTCAACAATCTCCCCCTTTTGATTATAACAAACATATATTTAAGATTTTTACCGTGTTAAATGTATTTGATCAATGATATACAGTTCTAGTTGCTCCCTCTATTTAAATGCTTCCTCTCTGCAGATGCTCCCCCTACATATATGCATACAAATAGAAATATACAAATGAGCCTAGATGCAAATGGAAAATTATTTGACCTTTGCTTGATTTCATTTGACAAAATCTTAACTTTTCTCTCCCCCTTTTGTTATCAGCAAAAGAATAATAGTGTTAGAGAAAATAGAGATAAAGTGATCAATATTAATCCAACATTAAAACTCAATTTTAATATAAATATTAAACTTCAATGAAAAAATCAAACAAAAATCATAACTACCCTTGTTAGGCGCATATTCCAGTTTTAGAATGAATGGAAATGATGTTCTAATAAAATCATACAGTTGTATCTACTTGTGGTACATTTATATCAGGAATTTGAATATCTACTAATCATGCATAACCGTTAGGACTTTTAAATGAGATTAGTAGTATTCCAATTTAATTTTTAAAAATGAATTCAAGCATCTTCTAACCACGCATGATCGTGAGGACTTTTAAATGGGATTAGAATCAACTTGTCTATTTAATCAATCAAATTTGATATGCCTTCCATACATGCATAACCGTGAGGACTTTTAAATGAGCATGGAAGCACATAATCAAAAATCCAAGTAATTCACTCATGCATAACCGTGAGGACTTCTAAATGAGAGTGAATACTTTGGTATTTATTTATTTTTACAAAAAATGTGAAATAAAAAACAAATGATCCCTGATTATAGTACCACATATCGAAAAACTATATTTAAGATTTGATAAACAATGGTCGATAGAAATATGATAGATATAGAAATGGTCATGGAATCTTTACCCAACAAAAAGTTTTATAACTCTTGTTTGAATTCCTAAAGAAATTTTCCAAATATACTGTCTTGAGTAATGTATGTTAAATATCAAGACTTATCACCTTTTCAATCACTATTTATCTTTTTGATAATTAGTAGGGAGTCGGATTAGTCAAAATTTGTCATTTAAAATCAAATAAAAATGACTAATCTGAAAATATGGTCAAAAAATGATTTTCTTGAAGGGGTCATATGAGAAAAAAAATCGGCTATTTGAAAATTATTTGTAATGAAAAATATGCAGATATTTTCTTTGAAAAACGATGCAGTTACTAAATGTCTCACCATAAATCACGTTCAACTAGTAAGTTTTCTGTCAACTAGATTACCAGTATGATCTGCACCTGAATTTCTCTTTCATTCCAAAATATCACTATTAAATTTGATAAACCAGACCATGAAGTGTGCATAAAAACTCAGACAGCATTTTAAATGGCACTCTCTTGAATTTGGATTGAAGCCATGTAAATAATCAGAAACCGTGAATATAGAGTTAGTCGTATTATAACCTAATGTATTATCATCCAACAAAACATTTTGTTTAATCCAAACGTATATGTATGAAGTAATTCAAAGAATAGTGTTTTTGGTATAAATATAATTGGCCAACTATGTTGAACAAGTCAGAATCAAAAAATCATCATCTCTTTATCATCACATTATTGGCTGATTTAATTCAGAATACGGTGCGGATTATCACATTTAATATATCGATCAAATAAATATACCTTCACCTGTTTTACCTTTACGATAATTTTTCGTGGTTGCCCATTGTGATTCTGTCACCTTTGTACTAGACTAAGGAACTTTGCTTTGTGGCCCGTTGTGTTTCTGGAACAGCCAAAATCCAGAGAGCACTGTTGTTGTTCCTTAGCCTACCACCATACCTACACGATGAAAGATTTTTGTGACCTATTTTATAGGTCCATGATTGTTAGTGGCTAAAGCTTTGTGAACAAACAATCCCTTTGGAATCCAAACTTGTTTAGTCCTTTCATTCTTGTTCCAATAGACATGAAATTTGTTTGTAGAATTCTTAGGAGCCCAAACTTGTATAAATTTTGTGTTCTTGTTCCTGTGACTACAATTTTCAACACAATGTCCAATTATTTCATATCTAGCAAAAACACTCTTACCTTTTGCATTATTATCGGCTTGTGTTTTCCCAACGCCTAGTCCTTTTCTGTTGTTAGCAAAAATTTGATTTCCCAATAACATGTTGAATGATTTTTCTCCTCTTGAAAAATTTTCAGAGATTTCTCAAGATTTTGGACTTTGATTTTGAGTTTTGTGTTTTCAGTTACAAGTGAGGTGCATCTATTTATTAAATCCTTTTTCCTAGTGTCAATGGTTTCCTTAAGACTCAAGTTTTCTTTTTCAAGATTCTCAAAGCTATTCTTAAGTCTTCATAATTTTGAATCTAAAATTTTACATTTTTTACATTCTAGGTTTTGAATATTTTCAAGTTCAGTTTCTAACCTAAAATTTTCACAAGCAAGTTCTCTCCTATCAGATTTCAGTTTTTCAGTTTTAGATTCAAGACTATCAACTACTTTAGTAAGGTCACAACATATAAAAACAAGTTCTTTATAAGAATAGTCACCTACCTCACTAGATTCCTCTGAGCTTGCTTCTGAATCTGATTTTTCCATAAGACACAAGTTAGCCTCCTCTGAGCTACTATTCGAAACTTCCTCTCCTTCTTCATCATCCCAAGTCGCTGCAAAGGCCTTCTTCTTCTTTTTCTTTCCTTTGTTGTTTTTGAGAAGTGGTCATTGTTGTTTGAAGTGGCCAGGCTTGTTTCAGTTAAAGCACGTCAATTCATTATCGGAATTGTCAGAATCTTTTGTCCTATTACCATTTGTTTTCTTCTTGCGTGGCTTGAATCTTGACCATTTTCTAAGATTATTGATAGCCATTGCAAGCTCTTCAATTGGATCTTCCTCTTCTTCATCGCCCTCTTCTTTGCTCTTTAAGGCAATCGTCTTCTTCTTTGATTCGGAGTTGTTGCGTTCCTCCTTTGCTTTTAGCTCAAGCTCATATGTCATCAAGTTGCCGATCAACTCCTCCATGCTTAGTTTACTCGGATCTTTCAATTCTTGTATTGCCATGACTTTTGCCTCAAAGCTCATCGGTAAGACTCATAGCACCTTCCTCACAAGCTCTACCTCAGTGAATACCTTCCCAAGTGCTCTAGCGTTGTACACCAAAGTTTAAAAGCATCCAAACATGTCCTTTATGCTCTCGCCTTTGTCCATCACAAAGTTCTCGTATTCATTGCTGAATAGGGCTAGACGAGACTCCTTGACTTGAGAAGTTACTTCATGTGTCACCTCCAAGGTGTGCCAAATTTCCTGTGCAATTTTACAATGAGAAGTTCTATTAAATTCAGTTTTATCAAGAGCACAGATTAAAGCATTCATGGCTTTAGCATTTATAGTTTTTAATCTCTTATCGTTAGCATCCCACCTATCCTTAGGTTTAGGAATCTCAGTATCACCAATAGTTATAGTGGTAGATTTATAGCCAGTTTCAATAATGTCCCAAATATCATAATCAACAGAACTAAGATAAATACCCATCCTAACTTTCCAATAAGCATAATCATTCCCATTGAACATGGGTGACCTAACAATAGATTGCCCCTCAGAAAAAGCATTGTTTGGTGAATTCATGACTGTAGAGTTAAAGAAAAAATACCTTGCTCTGATACCACTTGTAGGATCTAGATTAACCCTAGAGGGGGGGTGAATAGGGTTATAGCAAATTTTCTCGAATTAAACACAAAAACAAGCTGCAGAAACAAATATGCTGAAAAGTAAATCACACACAAAATTTACCCAGCTTCGGCAACCCCTGCCTACTGTTGCATTCCTAGATTTCTGTTAGAATTAAACAGTCTCCCGCTTACAAACACTCTAACAGGCTCGCACACCCTGCTACCGCCTATAGAGTTTTGCAAACTCGCACACCCTGCTCACTGAACTAATTCTAACTAGACAATCTGACACAATCTAAAACCTAGGTGGTGATTTACCAAGATTTGAACCTTAAAAGAGAATTTAAAACAAACTTAAAACAATTTTAAACTTAAAACCCTAATTGAAAGAATAAACTAAAAGCCTTTCAAAAACAACAAGGCCGGCCCAATTTTTATTTCTCTAGCCCGTTCTTTTTTCTCTGGCTTGAAAAAAAAAACATGGCGGTTTTGATTCTTTGATTATTCCTCTTTGCGCTCTGAAATTAGGGCTAGTGTTCTTCGATCCAAATTGGGCTTTTCGATGCACGCCTATATTGATAGACTCTCTGGTTTGAGTGTAGGCTTGCTCGCTACTTCTCTGATGATCGTTTCTCCGGATGCTTTACTTGCGCTCGTTCGCAGCTGCTCCTCTGTTGATCGAGTTCGATAGATTGTGGTATGTATTCTCTTCCCTTTCATTGTTGGTTTAATGCTTGCTTTAACTCGATGCCGATGATGAATTTGGGGTTTGGTATTTATATGAATTCCGAGACACTTGAATTTGTTCGTATCAATTCGATACTTTCCAAATTCTTGCTTTCCTGATATTGTTATAAATTGATACACACAGTTTTGATTTTGAAGCATTTGATTTTTACTTTAATGATACGGCAAAAACTTTCCTCTTTTGATTTTTGACTTTTTCAAAGATTGCATATACGCACTTGATTTTTTTTTGACTTGGTCATCTCTGCACTTTTAACCTTCTGTCATCTTCGACTTCACTGTGAATTACGACTTTGATTTTCTGGCCATCTTTGTTACATTGTTTCTCGGCATTAAATTTGTGATGTTTGACTACCACTGGCTCTGACTTGGTTACACTACTATGTACTTGTCAGTCTTTTCTGGACATTTGATGTAGTCTTCATTGTTGTGTCTACATTGTCATGTTTGGTTGAAGTTCTGATCATTTGTATACATACATACATGAATGTATATATGTGTATGTCTGCACTCATATTGCCTCGAGCTTGTATTGTTTGGTTCATCTTCTCTGGTTGGTTTAACCTGTACTTGCTTCACTTGAACTTTTGTGTAGTTGGTATCTTTACTTGAATTTATCTCGGTGGTCATTACTTCACTCATGTTGGTATGGATATGCACTTTCTTGGGTTTCACTGAGCTTTGGCATTTTGTTGTTGCATTCATGTTGTTGTCTGGACATTTGCCTGAGTCTCTATTGCATGCAATGCTGCTGGGTTGCTTTCTTTGATGTTGTTTATGTCGGCATCTTATGGTCGAGTCTATATAAGAGAATTGAGTCTTTGTTCAAAACTGTTGTGTCACTGCATACATGTGTACTTGCCTTGTTCATCCAATTCATTGAGATTGTAGCTTGCTGTACATATGAACTTGCATTGCTTCGAGTTGTATTTACACTTCTTTCTGTTGCATTCATGTACACTGCATAGTGGTCTTGTTGCAGTTTGGTCTTGTCTCCATGTATTTGATGCTCCTTTGATTCAGTGAGGCTTGTATATGACTTGGTATTACACTGATTTGTTTGCTGTGTGGTCTGATTCATCATGTATTGTTTCACTTTAACTTGTTGTTGCAAGTTTGCCTTGTATCACTGCAAAACTGCATGTTATATTCCTTGAATTAATCTGAACCTGGTTTGCTTCATGGTCAGTGGTGCACTGTGCCTTGTACTTGTAGTCTTGGCTTTGGTTGTTGCAGTATTCATGATGTTGTGCATTTGTATCACTTGAGACTGCTTCATGCTTCAGTTTTATTGTACCTTGTGTTGAACCCAGTTGTAAAAACTCTTGTTTGACCTTGTGCTCGTGTCGTGATTTTAAATATATTGCACCTGAGTTGAACCCGGCTTTTCATTTGGGTTTGACCTGTGCTCACTTGTCCCTGTAGCATTATCAAGTGTATATCGATGTGCACGGCCTTGTGGCATGCACAGTGACACTGTGCATCTCACATTGTTCGTGTATGATGAATTCAAATGTGAATGATGACGAACAACCCAAATAACTGAGGCAAATCATATTTTCAAAAATCATATTTCATTTTTTATTGCAAAAATATTTCTTTTTCAATTTTACTGCGTTAGTGAATATTTTTGCAGATTTCTCAGATGCTGGATTACAACTGGAATGAAATTGAAGATAAACTACGAGTGTGAGTGATATGTAGTGAGGCATTTATGTAAACTGAATTGTGATGTAATTACAATCAAAATTGTATATGTATAGTGAGAGCTTGAATTTGTACTATTCAAAATTGTAATAAATATTTGTTTGAACAAAATTTCTGTTTGAATTCAAATTCTGTGTAATTTATTTTATTCAACAAATATTCATTTAATCTATGAAAAGTAAAATAGTACATTAACAAATACATTTAAATGAATATATATATATATATATATGTTTATTATCATCAAACAAAATTCATATAAGTGCATATTCAACACTCTTAGCTTTTGAAAGTCAAATGGATTTGTACAATGTCTCTAGGGCGGTTCATTGTAATTTCTTCCTGTAAATTTTCATAGAGAAGCTACCAAATGGTATAGGCATACCAAGAAAAGACCATTTTCTCTTGGTAGAAAATTTCTTATGAGTTCTCAACATAGTTTTACATGTATAAGGACCCAAACATAAATTCCAATATGTTAGATAATATAAAGCGAAGGTTAGGAGAATTAATCGGTGAATATCTAAAGAGATTTAACACAGAAGCATTAAGAGCAGAAAATATGACTGACAGAGAAAAGCCGATGACAGTTCGTTCAGGATTAATTGAGAAAACATAGTTCTAGAAATAATTTTGTATTCATGGATGTAAGGATCTACAACACTTCCATTTTCGGGTTGAAAAATTCATCCGTTAACCCACCTTTTGGCAAACCCATAAACAAGCGGGTTTAACTAAATTGATTGCTCGGTTATCGATGCTGTAATACGATGGGTTTGGTTCAACTGGATGGATTGACGATCGATGAAGGATGATAAGCATGATTACAAAGCCGAGTTTCGGCATAACATGCGTTGGTCATGAGCGTTTGGTCAATTAAGTTCGGCCACGTGGGTCGATCATTCGGGGTCGGTGCAATTTGATTGGGTCGGTAGGAAGGAGGTTTGGTCATGATGGAGTGGACCGGCATAAGGTCGTGGTTCGGCAAGCTTTGGGTAGGTCAGGCATAAGCATTGGGTCGACGTTGCGAAGGCTTGGGGTAGGTCGGGCATAGCCACTCGGTCAGTGTTGTAAGGCTTTGGGTCGGTAGGAAGGTGGTCCAGTCATGATGCAGTGGATCGGAAAGCCATGGGATCGGCATGGGAAGAGCACTCTGGATCAACTTCCATTTCTGCTTTGGGTCGCTAAGTGGCAAGCTTCGGGTCAGAACTCGAATATACTCAGGTTGTCAACTTGGTTTTGGGGTGCGTCGTCATGGTTCAGTGTGAGTTATTTTCTTTAGGTTAGCACTGGCATATCCCCAGATCGGTATAGGGAAATAGGTCATCAACAAACTATATGTCGGCATGTTAAAGGATAGGATCGACATCATCTTGCTTCGAGTTCGGGTCTAGTTTACTCCGATTCATGAGTAGGCCTACTTTGGGTCATGCCCAGGGGATATTAGGTCGATGTATTCTAAACCCGGGGTTGGTCGTAGTGTTGGGTTTTGGATCGGCTATGGTATTGATGGGCCCGGATCATTCAAGAAGTCTAGTAACTTAGATTTTACCTATAAATATAGCACGTGGGGCTTCAGAAATGGGATCTTCATTCTGTTTTCCTACTTCTTCCCTATTAAGGCTACTCTGCCATTTTTTCTTTAAAATTTTTGGATTATAACTATAATTGATTCTTATATCAATAAAAAGGAAATTTCTAGAGTGGACGTAGGCTGAAGTCATCCAAACCCCTATAAATCTTGCGATATTTCTGGTTTCTTTTTTATTTTTATTATTCTTCATACTAATCTCTACATACATTTTATTTGTGATCTAAGACTGTGATTTGGTGCTTTCCTATGGATTCGGGTATTAGTGATCAATTTTGGTGCTAACATCATCCGCATGGATGAGTGTACCATTCCAAGAAGAAATCTCAGTGAAACGAAAAAGAAGAAAAGCTCAACTCCAATCATCCCACCAAAGGGCCATAAGGGAATGGAATTAGAAGGGAAAGTCGGAAGGGGATTTCCAAATCCGACTATGTAGACTTAAATAAACCCCTCCCCCGCACTTTTATCGTGGAAAAAGACGATGAAAATTTCCTCATTTCTTACAGAATACATAGTTATCCTGAACCAAATACGGGAAGAGATTATTATGCCTACAATAAAGTAAATGGATGAAAGACTGACAAATGCCACGCTTTGGAAGGATTAATCCATAATAAGATCAAATCAAGACTTCTAAAGCAACTCATTAAGAAAGCTTAAAATATTTCTTGTTTTAAAGAGAATATTCCAAGCTCATGAAACCTAACATTTTCTAGTAGAGAAAACGGCTTTGGAAACTTCAAACTCAGGTTCTAGTCAAACTGAGATTTTTTATTGCAGCTGCCCACAATTGATCAACGCTGCTCATCAAAATTCCTAATTTGATTTACACTTGAAATTCATCATGTTCTAGTAAAATTCCAGTTTCTTTATCAGTTAAAATAAAGACCACTCTACTATAAATAGCATCCAGTATGCTATGAAATTTCTTGTCAAAACATAATAGCTTTCTAGTATTCTATAGAAGAAGACAGTTCAGATACCATGATAAAATAACTCTCTATCTCTAGGCCTGAATCTCTGCAGTATAAATGGTTTCTTTATAGTCTTCTGAATTATAGTAAATCATCAAGCACAACTCGATCTCCGAAACAAAGGTAAATACTCAAAACCCTCTTAAAAGAAGGGATTCTTAAAGAAAAGTGTGTTCTTGTCTGTGAAATCTATGAGTTCATCAATCATGACTTTTCAAACTTACAAAACTTAAAGTAGTGCAATTATACATATCATACAAAAGCAGAGTAATATACACCAACCTCATTTTTTGACAAGCAATTTTATTGTGAAAGTTTTACCAAACACATCTTTTAGAAAAATATTTTCAAAAATCAAAAGGATTATTACAAATTACTCTATAGATTAGGGAAAGCATATATTTATATATTTCAAAGAAGATTTATAAAATCTTCAAAAAAAATATTCCTTAGCATCAGTAAATGCACATAAAAGGTTTGGATATAACATGTGCTGACAAAACTAATTTCAAGCTTTTAAAAATTATTGAAAAGAAAAACTTATACATGTTTTTCAAAGAAAAATTTTTAGAACTACTAAGGCCCATTAGCACCGTTAAAACTCAAATTAGAAGAGGCTATTCTCGATTAAGGGACTGTTGGTTCAAGAATCGTGACAATTCAGTCTCTTCTTTGAGATTAGCAATTTTTTATAAGGCTGGCTCAAAACCCTTCTTAGTGGCAATGCTAAGAAGGGGCTTCTTTATCAAAAAATTCAAATGCCTAAAATCTTTTCGAATTCAATGGCTCAAAACTCAAACAATAAAAGCGGTTTACAAAGGAAAGAGTGAATTTGAGGAAATGTTCCTTGATTTGGCAAAGAATTTCTTTTTCAAGAAATTCTCCTTTCCAGAGGGAAATTTCATATTAGAAAAGTTGAAATTTTCAAAAAAGTTTTTTGTAACATATTGATTGACCAGAAATCATTTTAACAAACAAGTTTTCCAAAAACTTCTTTTTACAACAAAGCCTTCGATGCATTTCTGGATCACTTCAAAGAGGGAGGAACAAAGCCTCTGATGCATGTTCGAAGCACCTCCTAGAGGGAGGGACAAAGCCTCCGGCACATTTATGAAACACCTCCTAGAGGGAGAGACAAAGCCTTAATGCATTTCCAGAGTGCCTCCTAGAGAGCAAAGGGCTCAATTCCCTCAAAAGCCTCTTATGTATTCCCAGAGCGACTCCTAAAGAGACTAAGATGTCCAAAGATTATGGCTGGACAAAGAAAAAGGACTAAGATGTCCAAAGCCCAAGGAGGGCAACGAAAAAGGGACTGAGATGTCCAAATCCCATAGGGAGGCAAGAAAAAAAATCTAAAATGTCCAAAGCCCAAGGAAAGGCAAAGAGAAAGGGGACCAAGATGTCTAAAGTCCAATGAAGGGCGAAGAGAAAAAGGACAAAGATGTCCAAACCCAAGGAGGGAAGAAGAAAAAAAGGACTAAGATGTCCAAAGCCGAAGGAGGGGTGAAAAAAAGATTAGGACGTCTAAAGCCAAAGGAGAAGCGAAGAAAAGAGGGACTAAAATGTCCAATGCCTAATGAGGGACGAAGAAAAAAACTAAGATGTCCAAAGTCCAAGGAGGAGTAAAAAGAAAAGGATAAAGAAGTCAAAAACCCAGGGAGGGACAAAGAAAAAAGGGACTAAGATGTCCAAAGCTTAAGGAGGGGCGAAGAGAAAAGGGACTAAGATGTCCAGAGCCCGAAGAGGGGCGAATAAAAATGGGACTAAGATGTCTAATGCCCAAGGTAGGATGAAGAGAAAATTGACTAAAATGTCCAAAGTCCAAGTGGGGGCCAAAAAGTAAGATGTCTAAAGCCCAAAGAGAGACGAAGAAAAAAGTGACCAAGATATTCAAGCCTCGAGGGATAAAGAAAAAATACTAAGATGTCGAAAGCCCAAGGAGGGACGGAGAAAAAAGGGACTAAGACATCCAAAGCCCAAGGAGCGACGAAGAAAAAAGGGACTAAGATGTCCAAAGCCTAAGGAGGGGCGAAGAAAGAAACTAAAATGTCCAAAGTTCAAGGAGTAGCGAAGAGAAAAAGGACTAAGATGTCCAAAACCCAAGGAGTGACGAAGAAAAATGAGACTAGGATGCTCAAAGCCGAAAGAGGAGCGAAGAGAAAGGGGACTAAGATAACTAAAGCCCAAGGAGAAGGCAGAAAATGGACTAAGATGTCCAAAGCTCAAGGAGTGGCAAAAAAATGGGACTAAGATATCCAAAGCCCAAAGAGAGGCAAAGACCAAGAAGGGGTGAAGATAGAAGAGGTAAAGTGGTCTGAAGCCCAATAAGGAGGCAAAGAGAATTAAGGAAAGAATAAACTCTTACTAAAAGAGTGAGAATAATTTCATTCAAATGATATGCCAAAACAGACTTCTAATGGGTTCAGTCCAAACCCAAAGATAGGAAAGCCTTCAAAGGAAGGTCTGTGTAATGAGTATCCGTAAAGTAACTAGACCTTTTTTAAGCTGAACGACCAAACATCTAAATGGAACCACTTTGCTGAGTGGCCAAACAACTGAACGGAACTACTCTTCTAAACGGATAAATGGTTGAATAGCTGAACAACTGAACGGAACTAATTTGTTAAATGGATGAATGGCTGAATGGAACTACTTCATTGAACGACTGAACAAAACTACATTGCTGCAATATAAAACTAAAATAAATAATAATAATAATAATAATAATAATAATAATAATAAATAATAACACACAACTTAAAGAACACATATTTCTTAGCAAGAGACATTCCATTAAACAATGGGAATCTTCGTTGCTATTCAAAGTATTAGTTTCCAGAAAAATGGGAATAGCCAGATAGAATTTCCAGTATTCAATTTTAGGTTTAATCATATCATTATTACCAAATGATTTTCTGGTCTTCTTATTATCAGATGGTATTCTAGATTTCTTATTATCAAATGGTGTGTTGGATTTCTAATTATCAAATGGTGTTCTAAATTTCTTATCACCAGATGGTTTTTCGATCTTTTATTATTAGATGGATTTCTTATTTCCTTATTATCATATGGTATTCTGGATTTCTTATTATCAGATGGTATTCTGGATTTCTTATTATCAAATGTTTTTCTAGTCTTCTTATTATCAGATGGATTTCTGGTTTTCTTATTATCAGATGGCATTCTGGATTTCTTATTATCAGATGGTATTCTGGATTTCTTGTAATCATATGGTATTCTCGATTTCTTGGTATCAGATGGTATTTTGGATTTGTTATTATCAAAAGATGGTATTCTGGATTTCTTGTTATTAGATGGTATTCTGATCTTCTTAGTGTCAAACTACTTTTATGGCCTACTCTTTAAAATTAGTGTCAGACAATTTTCTAGCTCTCTATTGAATGAATTTCTAATTTCTTAGATTGCTAATCTCTTTGTTGAAGCATATTTCAAGTTTAGAAATAAGAATTATGTTAAGAAGACAAGTTAAAGGAATAAAAAGTTGAACAATATAGAAGTCTGGTTAAGAAGTTTACAAATGAGTCTATATCAAAAACTAATCTTCGATAGCCAAAGAAGAATTAACTCAAAGGGAGAAGCTTTGGAACCCATGCTAATCTACTAGATGGATTTCTTATTTGCCTGCATAGCAGGTGATATCATTCCAAATTTGGATGTTCGTTATAGGAAAATGGACTATTATGATCTAAGTAAAAAAGCATTTGAGTGATTTACCTATCATCTAGATATCAAAAGTTTAAGGTCTAACATACCTTTTACAACAAATCAATAAACGTTAAGTAGTCAATATTGAATTCATAAGAGAACTAAAACTCTTAAGTTGACTAAAAATGCATGAATAAATGTTAAACTTATGATAAAAGAGAATGAGAGTTAACATAATGCTACCCTAAATATAATGTGCATCAAAAACCCATGTCGAGCGGATAAATTAATGCCAAATTTAAATAACAATCTTGCTATTTGATGTCGACATAATAGGATGATGTGTTATAATTTAATCTGATTGCCACATCTTTGTATAATAGCGGCATAAAGACCTTGCGTTGTTAATACTTTAAACCACAGAATCGATTTTTGAAGTAATAGATAAGGGGAAAAAACTTAATTAATACCGAACATCAGAGTGACAATGTAAAATAGAGTATTAAACGTCCTTGTAATGATGTAAAGCATTAGTGTCGATAAAGAGCAAGGCGATATTAAGTTTTAGGTTTGATAAACTATTCGTTTCACCATTAAACTAAAATCATGTAAGGAAACCTTAATATCGATCATTAACCTAAGCGGAAATATGAATATTAACATCAAAATCGTGTAAGTAGACCCTAATAACAATTTTAATACAAAACCCTCGTATTTAACTCGTCGATCTAATCGATAAAAGTGAGAGTTGTACAATGATTTTAAATATGGTAAAATAAACTAACTAGAAGCTGTAAATGATCATGTGAATTTTTAAGTTTGCTTCCTTGAGCTTTTTACCACAGGTAAAAGAGAAAGTGGGAAAAGATTTGACTATTTATAGTGGAAGAAAAGATTTGCAGTTCCAATTGTATCGATTTTGAATGGTTGGTTAGATCTACAAGGAACACAAATAGTCGGCAAGTGATATTCTTAAGATTATTGACTTGAAAAGTCTATGCTTCCACTACACTTTGGGGGAGGTGGGTGATGTGCACGTAAATATACATATTTTTACCACCATATTTAATCTATTTAAATTGAATAAATGACCATATTGGGTATTTTAACTTGTTTTAACCAAAATTCAAATTATTTGAAATTGTCACATATTCATCTTCATACAGGGGCAAAATGGTCATTTTTGTGCATATATTAATTTGAGAAATTTTAATTGGAAATTTTTATATTATTTTGTACTCAATTACAAGTGGTTCATGAAGGATATGCATGCACAAAATGAATACAAAGGAATGAAGATGGAAATAATTCAAAGTGAAGAACATGGAGGACCCCACCCACCCACTATCCTAATGTACAAATTAAAGTCTAATGCACATGCTAAAAGACATTTAAACCTTCATGTACATTTAAGCGGGGGATTATTAAAGCTAATGATAACTTGGTCTCCACACTTCCTAAGGGGCATTTTGGGCATTCCCCAAAAAGTGAATTAGGGTTTCATACATGTATAAATACCCATATGTTTCATGTATCCTCCATCTCTTCTCTTAGTCTCTCTTAGGCCTCCTCTCTTCCTCTTCCTCTTCATTAGTTTAGATCAAATAAAAGAAAGCTCTCTTTCTCTTTTCATGGCTACTTAGCCATTTTTATTTTCATGTAATTTTCCTTTTTTTATGTTATTAATACATGCTCTTTCCTTTTACATGCCTCTTTTTTATGTTGTAGTGTAGATCTCTTTTCTTTTATGCGAGTTAATTAGCTTATCTTTTCATTTTGCTCTCTTTTTTCTCTTCATTTTGCTTTCATGTTGTTAGCTACATTTGTTAATAAAATGACAAATATGAGAAGCTAAACCCCTTCAATTTAGGGGTAATGAAGCTCTCTAATTAATGTAGCTTCAACATTTTGTTAATTCATGCTCTCTTTTTATGCTTAATGATGATGATAGAAGTGGTTTTATTTGTTGTTTTTGCTTTGAATTTGATAGTCTATATTGTTGACACCAAATAGGCTATGCTTAAACAATCACTAACACAAATGTCTCTTCATCAATATATGATTATGGCATAAGAAAGTGATTTGAAATTAAAATTTGATGGTCTATGTTTCTAATCAATAGTTAATAGGCCATACTTAAAATAGATTTCATTTTCATTTTCTTTGTCAAGTTTCATGAAAGTTAGTAAGTGTTTTAAGGGGTGTGTTATAGTTTGATGACTTATGTTGGCTAATTAATAGCTCAAATATGTCATACTTATGATAAACACATCAATTAAAACACTAATGACCATAAAAGAGAGATCATGATTTCATGTGTTGAACTACATGATCTGGAGAGTGGATTTATTCTCTAAATGTCATTTTAACTCTCATATTTGCATTTCTTTTCTTTTTGTTAGTTAGTTCATTTTCTCATTTTCTAGCTTAAACACACTCTCGACTTTGGTATAATTTGATTGAGTAGGAAATTTAAATCAACTATTCCCTATGGATCGACCCGTATTCGCCACGTGCTACGTTAGTACACCGTGCGCTTACGGTTATTTTTATTTCAAAATTCGTTCGACGGTTTTCTAAACCGATAGAATTTCCATCGACGAACAAGTTTTTGGCGCCGTTGACGGAGAGTTGTTTTGATTTTGATTTTCGATTCTTCGAATTATTTTTCGTTTTTATTTTGTGTGTGTGTTTGCACTAAAAAAAATGTTGTGTCGAGTGTTTTTGTGATTTTTGTGTGCATTTTGATTTTGTAGTTTGCTAGTTTACTTCTTAATTAGCATTGGTGTTCCAAAAAAAACACTCAATTTCGAAACAAATTTTTTATTATTTTCTTCTCTTTGCAATTACATTACAGTTGCATTTTCTTTTCACTATTTTTAAAAGTTGCATTTTCCTCTCTGACCTGCAATTCACTGTCAACAGTTTATTCCCCATCCCTCCTTACATACCACTGACCACAAACACTACTAACTAAAACATTCCACACTCCTGTCACCAAACTTCAAACCACTGCATACATATCTGCTTCAACCACCATCTGCTGTGCTCACCATCACACAACAACAACCTACCAACTTCCACCTTACCCCCACTGACAAACAAGCCTACATTTCTCTATACCATCTTTCTCCATCATCCTCGTTCAAGACCTCCTCAACATCATCTTTGTTTGCCCTCTACAATACAAAATAGCCTACTACCAAGCATCTCCACATCAGTACCTACCAATCACATTCTTTTCAACTGCCCCTTGCATATCCACCCTCTTCCACAAACTGATAACTGACAACTCATACCACAAACTTGCAACTGAACATCATTGACATCCTCTACCACTTCATACTCATCAATAACCCACTACCACCATTTCACTTCTTCTATGCATAACATATTACATATACAAACTGTGTGCATTCAACCAAGTTACAGCCATACATACTTTCACATCAACTACAGCAATCATCTTCCCACAGCATACCATACCAACAGTGCAAACATACTCCACGTTACAAATTCCCCTTCCAATTCATTACCTACTACTTGCCATCATACAACCATCTTCTTACTGTCACTAATCCCACTCAAACACCAAGCAAAACATCCTCCCCTGATCAACAGTTCTTCAACTTCCATCAATTCAAATATCATCTTCACTCACCATCTATCCACCTTCTATCATCGCTGTTGTCGGGCGAAAAAAAAGCCCCACTGACCATCATACTTCTGCCTGTGATCAGTCTCCATAGAACTGCAGTACCCATCTACTTCCCATCATCAACGGAGAGCGTCCAATTTCCAAAAAAAAACTGCAGCATCATTAGTTCTCACTGCACATAAACCATCTTTCCATTTCATACCATCTAGCAGTAACCATCACATTCCATTGTCTTCAACTGCTATTATCAACAGTTCTGCCATGCACCATCCCAGTGTTTAAACATCTCCATCACTTCCTACTGCTGCTGCCTGTCAAATAACCACCGTGCACCTCTACATTTTTCTTGACCAAACTTTCATCATTCTCCGCTGCATACACAATCACATCAAACTGCTTTCATCAATCATGTTCCACTTCTACCACCACTGTCAACATTTGCTCCCCTTCAAACTGCCAATCTACTCCATCCATCACAAAACAGTGCTACGACCTGCCTCCACCATATCAACAGACTCAACGCAGCAAAACAACAACCTCTATCAACTTGCCATTACCACTACACAAACAAACAGCTGCCACTGCTGTAAACACATTCAAAACCATCAACAATTGTCGTTCCTCTTCAAACCCAAAAAAAAAAGACAGCAAGAAAAAGAGTAGAACAAACCTCAATCGAACAATCTCAGCAACCCAATTGCACAGTCATCACCCTCGAAATCGCACAGTTCCCTCCAAGAGCAAATCACACCCATATTCAATAAACCCCAATTCGCCAAATCAAGCAGCTGCTTCAATTCGAACCACCCAATGACATCCTACCCAAATCGAACACTTCAACCCCATCGCGACACTCAATCTCGAAACCACGACTTCAAACTCTTGAAACAGCGAACACGAACAATTTTTCGGCTCAGCTTTAATTTTGTGTTGAAGTGGATAATTTTAATTAGTAATTTGTTGTGAAAATTTGGGGGAATTTAGGGAATTTGTGAAAATTGTGTTGAAAAACTGATTGAACTGGTCGTTTTAAATCAAGTAGTGCCCATTTGACTAAACTGGGAATAATTTTTTTAGATAATTTGTGTTTGGGCCGGGCCCTAGTTAGATTGTTTTAAAAAAACAAGTTTAGTTAGTTTAGTTCTTCCTTTATTTTGTTTCAATTTTATTTTACTTTCTCCTTTATTCAAAAAAAAAACAGAGAAAGGATTTTAGGTTGTTCTCAATTGTTTTGTTTGTTTTAGTTTTTTTGATAAAAAAAACTGTATATATATATATATATATATTGTTTCTATTTTCATGTTGCAAAAGCAGATAGAGGAAAGAACCGCTGCCAAATAACTGCTTGCCTGCAATTAAACAAAAAAAAATGCAGCCTTAATCTCTAGTTTTATTTGAATTGCATTGTATTTGCTTGCATTTGCATTTTACAAAAAAACAAAAATCCATTCTTAGTTGCATTGTTAATACACGTTTAATATTTGCTTTGCATTTCATCTTAGAATTGTAATTAATAATAACAATGGCTCTTAATTGTATTTTGACAATTTGTCTTCTTTGAACAATTTAATTTCTTGGTGTCTTGGCTACGGCAGAGTAATAACCATTTATAAATATTAAGGTGATTCGTAAATATTATAGTGGTTGTTCCTCTGAAGGTACTTAAACCTTCGGCTGCATTGCTACGGTGATTCGTGGTGCACCGATAAATCCTGTCCGTTACCTGGCTGAGAACTATCTTGTTACTTTAAGACAATTTGTGATCATACAATTTTGGTTTAACTTAAGATAAATCATTTGTAATTAGACCCTTGCATTCATTTAGTTGCATTAGTTCATGCATATTTAAAAAAAAAACAAAAAAAATTCAAAATCCAAAACTAAATTTTTTTTAAATATTTCTTAACTTAGGTTTTTTTCTTTCCTTTTTCCTTTTTTCAAATCAAAATTCCAAAAATCCAAAAAAAATTTAAAATCAAAAGTCCAAAAAAAATTTTCAAAAATGAAAATTGAAATCCAAAAACAAAACAAAAATCAATTTTCCATTTTGAAAAGTAAATTCTATTTGTAAATATTTTTCCATTATAAAAAAACCAAAAGCATTCTTGAAAATTTCCGAATTTCCATATTCACTTGAATTTTACAATAGTTGTGAAAATCAATATAATCCATATGATTTCAGTCCAAATTCGTATGGATATTTTAACAACAACTATTGTGTAAATAATTCAAATTTCGAAAGACAAAGTTTTCAAAACAATGACCAACATTCGATTCTTGAAAATAGCATTGAAATGATTTCATCTTTGCTAGAACTTTCTACACGACAAAATCAAGAGATAAATGATTTATGTAATTCTTATTTGTGTAATAACTCGAGTCAAGGATTTCAATATTTGAATTCAATTCAAAATTCAAACGATTACGATTATAACCCATGCCAATTTAATTTCGAACTCCAAAATGAATTTCAAACTCAACATGAGAATAGGAACAACTTTTCAAATGAATTTGGCAATGGGAATAATCTTAACCATATCACGAGTGAAAATTTTTGTTCTCAACAAATCCAAATCGAAAATTCTCAATTTAATAACTACAAATTGGATTTTTTAGAACAAACGAATGAAATTTACGATGATCACACGGATGTTGTTTGAAACTTATACGAAACAACGTGAACAACAAAATCAAATCTCAAAGTGTGATGAGTCAAGTGATAATCCACCTTTTAGGGGTGGGCATTTAACCGACTTAACTGATTTAACCGACCTTAACCGAACCGTTTTAACCGACAAGATCGGTTAACCGAACATTCGGTTAACCGATCGATGTTAGCCGATAAAAATCGGGTCGGTCAACGGTTAAATATTTTACAACATCGGTTAACCGTTTAACCGAAAATAATTTTTATCTTTACCAGTTGAACCCGACCCGCTTAAGCCAATAACCCAAACCTAATTAATTACTCGTGCCTTTTTCGTTTTGCCTCATTTTCGTCTCGTTCCTTTCGAGAGAGAAACCCTAGATCTACATTTTTTCATTCAACAAAATTGTTGATCTCATATCTTTCAAAATTCACATCGATCCAACATCGGGTCTGTCTTGCTTGCTTCCGTGTTATCTGGTGGGTCGGTGGCCATCGATTTATTGGGCTACGGTGAACGCAAGTTGGAAGCGGAAGAATGTGAGCTTTTATTTTTGCAGTTTTTTTTAGTGTGGCATAATTTTAGTTTGATTGAATCTGTATATTGTTATGATTAATAAATCGACCTAATTAATTATGTCTCAGCTAGAACGAATTATGGTGAACTACTAAACTGTATTGTATTGAACTACAGAAAGTAGTCATTTTTGTACTATGTATAATCGCTAATCCATATACTTAACTACTGAATTGAAAGTAGCATTTTTTTATGTATAATCTACATATGTATCGAGCAATTAAATGTGAATTTTGTAATTTATATGCACGGTTTGTAATCTACATATATATGCTTTAAACTATTTATTATATTAAAATGTATAATATCAATTGTATATCAGTTCATGTATTTTAGGTTGCATCCATGAGTTAAACTATATATGCAACAAGTGGGCGATGTGTATTAGTGCACAAATTGCACTTTGAAGCATATAGACTGAATTGAATGAGTTTCCATTTGTAGCAGTACATGAAGCATGAAAAGTGCTATTAGTTGTTGATGATAAATGAGAATTGCGTGGTAGTGTACCTGGCGGGATAAGCAAGAGTAGTGCTATTTTGACTCACATATATCAAATATAGTTTAACTGCATGTATTTTTACAATTGATATGCATATATTTGTATATAAGGTAAGTTGATGTTTCTTTGTTTCATACCCTTAGATATCATGTTGTTCATATGCATAGGAAACACATCTTGTTGCTCATAAGCTGCTGATGTGCAATGGGCATATAGAAAACAAGACATATCAGTTCTGTTACCTATATTGCTCAATGCTTTGTTTATACTTCATAGGAAAACATATATGAAACATGAAATGTTATTAACTGGTAGTTTAGCTTCAGACCTTTAGTGAAGATTTATTTCATTCTTTGCATGTTCTTAAAAAACAGTTTCATGCAAGATGCTGCTGATAATATCCGTATATTTATAGAATTGGGTTTTTGTAAACAGTTGCCTTGCATAAACAAAATCTCATAACTTTTCCATACAAATCATCATTCCAGAAGTTGTATAAATCAAAGTACAATGGTGCTGATTTATTGTTATGTTCGAACCAAAATTGCAGATGGTACACGTACTTAAATTCAGAAGGAAAGGAAGGTGGGTGGTCACCAGAAGAGGACATGTTATTATGTGAGGTAAAATAACTATGAATTTCTTCGGTTTTACTTTAAATATTAAAGCCTTAAATGACTAGCATAGGAAAAACACACCATTCATTAAATTCTCATAACTGTGAAACTGCAAATTTATCTGTATAGGCTCAAAAAATATTTGGGAACAGATGGACAGAGATAGCTAAAGTGGTTTCAGGCAGCTATTTTACCTTTCACTGTAACCCCTTCATCTTTATTCATCAGCGTATACTTTTCTCTCTGGATTTTATGGGAAGAAAGCAAGGTTAATGTTGTGTAAAGTTCATTTTTGCAGAACAGATAATGCTGTAAAGAAACGATTTTCTACATTGTGCAAGAAAAGGTCTAAGCATGAAGCTTTATCAAAGGAGAACAATGACCCATTAGCTTGCACAAGTAACAAAAGGATCTTAGTTCACAATTAGCCTATGATGCCTAGGAGTGTGGAGTTATCATTACCCATGAAACATATCAGGTATATGCGTATCATTATCATATTTGTTATGGGAATTTACGACTCCAGTGGAAATTATAGATCAAATAAGTTTTAAGGGCTCATGTAATTTTGTTTACGTTTCAAAGACAATGATAAATAGAATTTTCTTTTTATAAAAAGACATTCAACTGTTTAAGGTATACTTGTACATCTGTTTCTTTTATTTTTTACAAAAAGAAAGAAAGCAACAAATTTTTTGCTCAAATATACAAAATGCATATACCTTTATATGTAAAGATTTGCATATTTTATACATCTATCTTTGTCCTTTGACTCAAAAAAAGAAGAGCATTGCGGTTATTACTATTTTAAAAGCACTAAATTTACTGTATGTGTGATGCAGCATTAAAAATTAAAATCTAAATGAGTGAAAATCCACCAAAAAAAAGCTTTCCTTTTAAAGAACTACCCAGAGTCTAGAAAATGCTTGGAAGGTTATCACGTCCACCAAACTTAAAGATTACGTTTTGCACCTTAGTATCTTATATTTGTGATTAAACTTTGTATTATCTTTTCATTTGATTATTCAGGAACTCAATGAGTATTTGGTTCAGAATGGTGGGAAAAGCATTTCCGCAGATGATTTTGAAATGGACTTTGGCATAGATGAATTTAATGGTCTGATAAATGAGCTAAAGAACAACAACACAGTTGAACAGTCATCATGGAGGTATTACCATTATTTCGCACTTTAATTCATCTTAATATGTTTGCACAAAAACAATTTCACACAGTTCCGAGTATAGAGCAATTTCTGAAAAATACGCATGAATGTTAATGTGTCAAACAGTGATTAGAAAATTATAAAATAATATGCCTAAAAATGTTAAACCTGGCATGGAACAAGGTCATGAGGAACATCAAGACAGTTCCTAGCACATAGCAATATCTGAAAAGCAGAGTGATGATGCAACTGCAAAGCAGATTCATATAGCCAGTTGCAGTAAATTTTTTAGGAAACAGATCATATTTTGAGATTTAACAATTCAACATAATGAGAGTATAACTTTTTAGTTCTTACTGCAGTAAAGTGGAGAACTAGAGACTGGTGCTGGTCTGCTGGACTTAGTTAATCATGTTTGGATTAGGAGATCATGTATTCAATAATGTATGTTTATTTTTCTTATTATATGCTTCTTTCTTATTGTAGTAACATGTATTATATGTATGTATTTGGACTGAGCAGTACTTTCTAATTTGTAATTTTGTATGATGCTATCAAACTGTAAATTTGTTATTGGACTGTGACTGTGTATGAACTAAATTGCTACATCTATTTAATGTCTAATAGTTGGTCTTTGTATATTTATTATCTGATTATCCGATGATGTGAATACTTTTACCATCTAACGGTCGGTGTATATCATTGATATTATGTTATTTGTGTAGCTTCAAAAATGAGTTATGGTTAACAGTTTAGGTGGTTAACCGTTTATATATTTACGGTTAACCAATAAGATTTATTCGGTTAACCGTTTATTCAATTAACCGTTTAAATCCAACGGTTAACCGATTCAGTACATGGGTTAACCGCGGTAAATATTAATCGGTTCGGTCGGTATTGGTCGAGCAGTATTAACCGATTCACGGTTAACCGAACCGCTCGTAAATTACGGTTAACCGAAATTATTAACCGATCGGGTCAGTTAACCGACCGTGCCCACCCCTACCACCTTTTACACAAATTGACGATTTTCAAATAACAACTTTTGAATTTGATAATGACGATCTTAATCTAGTTGTTGAAAATAGGGTAATTAAGTTGGATTTCAATTCTTTTGAGGGTGCGAAACTCGATTTAAACTTCGATCTTCCTTTTTCTGAAAATTTGAATACGATAACTTTGAATTTTAAACTCGATTTACATGATGAAGTTGTTGATAATCCAACAAAGGAAGTCGAATTTAACGAACATGAGTTTTACGGAATTTACGAAAATGAGTCATTAAATTTTGATGGGGAAGATTTCGATCACCATTTTGACTTTGAAATCAATAGTTTGGAAGAAGTTTTCAGTAATAAACTTGAATTTCAACTTGGTGAAAATAAATGTGAATTTCAATCGATTGTTTTATCAACCCCAATAATCATTGAAAACAAAACAACTCATTCAATTTTCAATAAAACAACATTTGTTTTTCCAAATCAACATTCAACTTCGATATCTTTTACGGTTTGGTTTTTCGTGCTTAAGCTATGTCTCGCACACTTGGCGAGACAAATGAATCGGTTTTTGAAAGACCGTTTCATTTACTTTTTAACGACATACTTTTTGATGTCGTGTAAATACATTTGATTTTCATGTAAATAATAATAAACCTTCCTTTCACTTGGATTGACTGTGGGGACACAGTCAAAGTCAAGTGTGGGGGTATTTGAGACTTATCTTCATTTTTTTATGGTTTATTTTTGTCGTTTTCTTTTAAAATCTAAAAAATCCCAAAAAAAAATTCTTTTGATTTATTTTTAAAAAAACATTATAGGGTAAATATATGGTTTTTGTTTACTAAATGGAAATTTTTGAAAATTTAGTCGTCTTAACAAAAATAAAAATGAAGTTTTACTACAAATAATAATGGTTTAACTGGTATATAGGAAGATTCATACGTGTTAATTATGAAGTACATCCTTATTGAAAATCTTTGTTTTTAAAAGTGGTTGATTTAAAGTAAAGGATATAACATTTTTTTTGCCTTCTAAGTTAAATGGTGCTAAGATGATTTTGCAAAACTCTCTCTCTCTTTAAAAAAAATAAAAATATAAATAATAATAACATCCAAGTATTCACTCTCATTTAAAAGTCCTCACGGTTATTCATAAGTGAGTTACTTGGAATCTTTGATTATGTGCTTTCATACTCATTTAAAAGTCCTCACGGTTATGCATATGGAACACATGTAAAAACACGGACTTAATAAAAACCACCTACGGTCGATAGGTTTATGCACGAAAGTGTGTGCACTCGCCATGCTTTGTGCTCCCCTCACATAAGCCTGAAAGGCAGTGCATGGGTGGTATATCTGGCCTCAGTTTACCTGAGCTAGGTGTGTAATTTTTCTTGCAAATAATGAGAGAGCAAGCAATTAAAATCCTAGCACTATTTTTACTTAGTTGATTTAATTTGTTATTGAAAAGAAATGAAAATATCACTTTGATAAATTTTGATAATCAACTAAGGATCCTTTTCATAATTACACTTTGTTATCAACCGAAATAACGAGTTAAACTATAATCTATTTGCTATTATAACTTGATTTTTGTTGGAAATTTTGATGAGTAAGTGACATAAATTTTCAAGATAATAACCAAAACCTATATTTGACTTAGTTGTGTCAATTTAAAAATAAATCCTTCATTTGTAAATATTTCAAAATCTTGCATTATTCTCTTTGTAAATAAATCTTGCATTTTGTAAATATTTTCATCCTGCATGTGGATTTTGTGGGTAGTATCCGCTGAAAACCCTCACGAGACAACACTCATCCTACAGGGAACACCCAGAGGTTTAACGGCTTGTTGCATACGCTCAATGCAATCGTGCTCCCTACGAAAACGGATTTATCTTAGTTTTTCTTTATTCGAGGATGAATAAAAAGATAAGTGTGGAGGTATTTGATGTGCACGTAAATATGCATATTTTTACCACCATATTTGATCTATTTAAATTGAATAAATGATCATATTGGGTATTTTAACTTGTTAACCAAAATTCAAATTATTTGAAATTGTCACATATTCATCTTCATCCCGGGGCAAAATGGTCATTATTGTGCATATATTAATTTGAGAAAATTTAATTGGAAATTTTTATATTATTGTAGGAAATTACACGCAATTACAAGTGGTTCATGAAGGAATATACATGCACAAAATGAATACAAAGGAATGAAGATGGAAATAATTCAAAGTGAAGAACATGGAGGACCCCACCTACCCACTAACTTAATGTATAAATTAAAGGCTAATGCACATGCTAAAAGACATTTAAAGCTTCATGTACATTTAAGTGGGGGATTATTAAAGCTAATGATAACTTGGCCTCCACACTTCCTAAGGGGCATTTTGGGCATTCCCCAAAAAGTGAATTAGGGTTTCATACATGTATAAATACCCATATGTTTCATGTATCCTCCATCTCTTCTCTTAGTCTCTCTTAGGCCTCCTCTCTTCCTCTTCCTCTTCATTAGTTTAGATCAAATAAAAGAAAGCTCTCTTTCTCTTTTCAGGGCTACTTAGCCATTTTTATTTTCATGTAATTTTCCTTTTTTTATGTTATTAATACATGCTCTTCCCTTTTACATGCCTCTTTTTATGTTGTAGTGTAGATCCCTTTTCTTTTATGCAAGTTAATTAGCTTATCTTTTCATTTTGCTCTCTTTTTCCTCTTCATTTTGCTTTCATGTTGTTAGCTACATTTGTTAATAAAATGACAAATATGAGAAGCTAAACCCCTTCAATTTAGGGGTAATGAAGCTCTCTAATTAATGTAGCTTCAACATTTTGTTAATTCATGCTCTCTTTTTGTACTTAATGATGATGATAGAAGTGGTTTTATTTGTTGTTTTTGCTTTGAATTTGATAGTCTATATTGTTGGCACCAAATAGGCTATGCTTAAACAATCACTAACACAAATGTCTCTTCATCAATATATGATTATGGCATAAGAAAGTGATTTGAAATTAAAATTTGATGGTCTATGTTTCTAATCAATAGTTAATAGGCCATACTTAAAATAGATTTCATTTTCATTTTCTTTGTCAAGTTTCATGAAAGTTAGTAAGTGTTTTAAGGGGTGTGTTATAGTTTGATGACTTATGTTGGCTAATTAATAGCTCTGTCATACTTATGATAAACACATCAATTAAAACACTAATGACCATAAAAGAGAGATCATGATTTCATGTGTTGAACTACATGATCTAGAGAGTGGATTTATTCTCCAAATTGTCATTTTAACTCTCATATTTGCATTTCTTTTCTTTTTGTTAGTTAGTTCATTTTCTCATTTTCTAGCTTAAACACACTCTCGACTTTGGTATAATTTGATTGAGTAGGAAATCTAAATCAACAATTTCCTGTGGATCGACCCGTATTCGCCACGTGCTACATTCGTACACGTGCGCTTGCGGTTATTTTAATTTCAAAATTCGTTCGATGGTTTTCTAAACCGATAGAATTTCCGTCGATGAACAGTGGGTAAATGATATCCTCATAATTTCTAAGGGGAGTATGATGTTGAACTCAAAGAGATGATATCGAATTATATTGCAAGAAAGAGTCTCGAAGCCTTTATAATACCAACAAATATAAAGCTTATAAAGGAAGCACTAAGATAGCTAACGTTATTGATCCCAAAGATATGCGACATAGTCATGATATCATACAGGCAAGTAACGCCGAAGGTATAAACCAATGCTAACAGTACGAAGAAAAGTTGTTACTACTATTATTATTCTCGAAGATATGTGACATGCGATATACCGATGACACAGTACCAATGATCAATGCCGAAAGTATAAAGATGGATCAATATTGAAGGTATATAGTGCCGCATCTCATTCATAAAGGGTCATATACAATATCGTGTGTCATTAATAAAGCCATGGATATCGAACGCTGAAGATGCCTTATACCAACTATTAAGTTGGATGAGTCTTTTATGTCGTTAAGCAATGTTGTAATATGTCAAAGAAGCAATGGCGACTAACATAATCAATATAGTGTCGTATCCTATCAATGTCTTTATTGACCTATGGTAATAAAATGGATGACATAACTCAACAGTACCGCACTTTATCAATATCGCTCGTCATTGATGCCATCTGTTATCAAGGCCGCTAACATTAAGGTCGCATGCCATTACTACTAAAGCCATCTTACTACCGATATTATTCCACTAGTGTCGAACCAATGATACATATTATTGATATTCATCTATAATCAATGCCACATCTTGTTGATGGCGCATCTCATCAACTCTTAAAAGATGTCAAACATCTATACATGCGATGTTGATGTCAAAAGTCGTCAATATCCACATAAGCTATCAACGTCGCTCCATATTGATGTCGTTCCTTATTAATGCACTTCATGGTCATGCCGATCCAAGCTGATATCATCAACAAACAATAAAGGATTTTGATCATCATAACAAGAGTTGTCATTGCTAGAAGTCATTGACGCCGCGTGCCTCCATTAATGGGGCGATGCCAAAGCCCTATTATGCACCTAAGTATGCCGAAAGTCATCATTGGACAAGCATTAGCACCATATGACATTAGCAATATCAAGAATCACAAATGTCGAAACCAACCTACTGTGATGCACTTCAACCCCTATAAATACGGAGTTAAGGACTCAAAAGAGGAGGTCGATCATTTTTTCCTCAACTTCTTACATTTTTAAACTTTGTAACCCTAAATTGATTTGGAGGTTTAGTGTCGATTGTACTTTGGGCATATAGATCCTTGTACATTCAACATTTTCATGACATTTGAATAAAGACTTTTTGAATTATGACTTGCTTTCGAATTCCAAAGCACTTGTAATTTTGTAATCATAGCTTGCTTCGAGTTCCAAAAGCACTCATAAACTTGATTGATCTATATAGATTGGCTCCAAGATTACATGACTTTGACATGATTATACTTATAGCGTCATTATGGACTTGAACATACCTAGCTTAATTTCCAAAGCCCTCACTCAAGAAAGTATCGCTTTCGCCGATACTCGTTGATGTTTACAGGGGATATTCAAGCTTTTATTCAACCGAGTTTCCCTTTACTATACCTTTTAGGTGCTAAAGAAGAAATTCGTTAACAATGCAAAAATTCAAAAGTGATTCCAAGTACATTATCAAAATATAATTTTTATAGTTATACCCAAAGTTATACGATCCATCCAC
Source organism: Allium cepa (assembly GCA_030765085.1). NCBI lineage: Eukaryota > Viridiplantae > Streptophyta > Magnoliopsida > Asparagales > Amaryllidaceae > Allium > Allium cepa. Next base: position 541,750,235 of record CM060939.1, read on the forward strand.
CATAAATTTATCTTCAAGAAGAAGACGATTGCACTTGGAATATAGTAAGAAATGTTGATAACAATAGCAATATAAATTTCAATTACAATTAACAAATTCATTATTCAACATGCTTGAATAAACTTCAATTTTACTAACAAAATTATTACTCAATTATACTTTTTATTTTTGGTACATATATGTTGAAAGAAAAATTCTAAATAATGATTTACAATATACTATTTGGATATAACAGCCAAAGTGACTCGAAGTTAGTGAGAGCGATATTTAGTCTATTGGTTTTGGATAAGATTCAAGAACTAATATGATAGTACCGTTTGATAAGAATCAATATTGAACAAGTATTTTGATATAAATATCCGATAATATGATTTTAAGTCAAAATGAAAAGGAAGCTTATGTTTGTAAAAAAGAACTATAAAGGTACTACAATATTTCCAAAACTATAAGTAAATAACAAACTTGTAATCGTTGACGATGTACTCTTGTTAGAATCATTTTAGCTTGGTTGTTTACTACTCGGTATTGGATTTGAAAATTACATCTTTTATAATCAGTATAAAAAGTTGTTGGGATAATCCCATATGATATACATAGAAATCATATTAAAATGTTTATTATGGAGCACATAAGATGGATTTCTTATATTAACAATAGAAATTATCACATGAGTTATGAACTTTACTATAACACATTTCGCTTATGTATTTGGTACATTGAGCAAGCATCAAATTCGAATTAAGATCACTATATTGCTGTTTAGAGTGTTCTAAAGTATTTCTAAAATACTAGAGTATTTATAGAAACAAAAAATTCCTTACGAGAGAGTGCTTAAACTTCAACTTCATAAGTGATATCAAACATAATATGTCAATCCTAAAACCATGATCAGTCTTCAAACTTAGAACTTTAAGTTGGAATTGTTCCAAACAGCAAGTAGCGGCTTGTAACAACCTAAAATTTAACCCGTAATAATTAATATTTTTTAATTAATTAAATAATAAAATAACTTCTTGAAATTATTAGAATTGAGCCATGGGAGTGCGCTATTGTGTCTGTGGTAATTCTCTAGTCAATTTCAATATATAGAACGTCAGAATCCGATTTAATATAAGCAAGGAACAAAATAATCAAAGAAATGAAATATATATATATAGTGTCGACCGACTGGTCATCCTGGGCACAAGGGCGGTCGACCTCCTGGTCGACCCACCTGTCTATTTTAATGAATGAATGAGCGTTCGTTCATTCGAAAGTTGAACACGTAATTTGCATTATTTGGCTTCATCTGGTCCTTCTATTCTTGCATCTGATGGCCCCTATTCAGCCTATGACGTGGTTTCGTCCTATTCAATCCCGAAATCCAATGGTTTAAGATCCTCTTCTTCCCCTACAAATAGGACCCTAGGCCTAACAATTTTTCTCATTCTAGATTTTCTCCACTTGGGTTCACCTTTTCAGAAAGGACCCTAAAAGAATAATTTTCCAAGGAAAGAATCTTTTTAATAAAAATATTTTAATACCCTCAACTGGATCCATGAAGGCCTAAAGGGAAGTGCTAAGGAACAGAGGTGAGTGATTGTAATTATTTAGATTTTTAAGTAATTAAAAATAATAGGGTTTCCAATAGTTGTAGTTTAACTATGATTTTTGGAGTAACATTTTTAGTAATTTATTTACAGTTTTTATAATTATTTTCAGTCTATTCCTTCTAGCTATCCTTTTTAGTTAATTTTACTATTTCCATTAATTATAGCTTTTCCCATTTAATTACAGTATTTCAATTTATTTACTGTTATTTATGCATTATTTACATATTCTTTCTACGTCTTGGATTTCCTTCTATTTTCAGTTTTCTTTTATCTCTCCTTCTTCTTCTTCACGTATGGATTAGAATAGGACTAATGTGGAATAGATTTAAATTATTAGAAATCTGAAATAATGGAATATGAGATATAAAACACAAAGACTTTAATATAATTGAAATAGGACTGAAATTACGCCTAATTATGACATTAATTGGACAAAATTAAGAAGATTGGCCTAGTTGTAACTTAGAATTATAACTAAAAAGAATAAAGAAGAAAGAAGCTTATTTTCACACTTAGACATTAGGTTAAGTAATAAGCATGATTATAACGTAAGTTATAAATTGATAAACTATGGTAAACTAGGGAAACTATGGCACTTATTTTAAGACTTAGGATAAATTAATAAACAATAATAGTAATTTATAAAAATAAAGGCTTATTTGAATAATTTATCTAAGTTAATAAGAAAAGATAAGAGTAGGACCTATACCAAATTGCATCCCCCTACATATTTCTACGATTACGGTGTTTAACGTAATCCTGATTTGAGATGAGGTGCTCCACATAATCCTAAAGTAAGACGAGGGGTGCACTTATGCTTACAATGGTAGTAAAAGTCAATCTATGGTATTTCAAATCAAGGGGATTTGAACAAGGGGCGCGACTAGATTTTTGTTTGATAGGGACCAGTACTGGCAGCATTTCCTCTAGTTTTCTATGGACATGGTGTTTCACATAACCCTGAAGTGAGACGAGGTGCTTTACATAATCCTGAAGTGAGGCGAGCGCATGCTTATGCTGACTCGGGTGAATAAAAGGTCAAAAGAGGGAGCAACCGGTAGCATGGGCATGGTGATTGTTACGCGTGCGACTTCCATTTCAGTGCTCAGTAATGGCTATGAGTTCTAAGCGCTTAGTTAGTCTGTCTTTCGTAGACACAAAGTCTACTATAGGGAAACGTCCGATCCACAGTAGATTCTATGGAATAACAGGCCGATTAAAAGGTAGAATAAGAAATTCAGCCTAATCAAAGCAGCTATCAAGGATAAGTGCAAACAATCAAAGTTGATCTATCTTATTAATTGAGTACTAGCTAATTCGTATGTATTTCCAGGTTCTCTCTTTTCTATTTCCTTTGTTTTTCTTATATACTAGAATCATTGTAAAGTCTATTACTTTTACTTTGCTCAAAGATTCAAGTAATTACTATTATTCACCATACTTTTAGTCCGACCCACTCCACTATTTTCCCTTTCCCCCCTAGGAAATCAAGGGAGAGGATAGTAGATCGTGGTTATTTGGAGGGTTCTTGAAGAAGATTTCTATCATGTATTTCTTTTTTTCTAACTGTAGTTCTTTTGGTGTATTGGCTTATTATTAGGGATATTATGTACTCTGATTTTTGAGAATATGAAGTTTTACAAGACATCTTGGGTTTTAAGACATGCATACGTATTTAGTATTTGACTTGTTTGGTTTATGAAGCAATTATGAAGTTTTTGTTTTGAATAACTTATTATTTTAGTTTTCGCTGTTTTCGTTGTTTTGTCTTGTGAATCTTAGTCTCTGCTAGTTTCAATTATACCTACAACGCATCATGCCTTTTAATGTGTTCTTTTGGGTATATTAAGGGGTGTGGGGTGTTTCATGGCTGATTCGACAATAGGTTAATTATATCATCTTATATAGAGCCCTGATAGATGCAATATATATAAATGTACAAATTTAAAATTGATCTATGGGCGATTCCAATGTTGAGAATCCCATATCATTATTATATGATAACAATGTCATGATACAAATCCTTTAAAACCTAGAACTTATTAGAATCAAGAAACATGCTTAAAAAAGGTTCCATATGATAAAGACAATTTGTCAATGTTAGAGAGAGTTAATGACGGAGTATATAGTTAAGACAATATGGCATATTAGTTTACTAAGGGACTAGACCGATCAGTTTTGAGAAAATTGGTCAAAGGAATGGAAGTGGGATTTCGTAATTTTCCCAAAATGCTAGTGGGAGATTGATAGAATTAGGGGTATTCCCTAAGGGAAATTATTTAATTTATTGCAAATGTCTAACTCAATAACCAATCTTGTTCATAATTAAGGTATTTGATTTCTAATATATACTTTGTTGTATAGTGGAAAAATTGATCGAGTAATCAATTTAAAGTATATTAATTATAAAATCCTTAAACAATATGTCAATTGATAATTGTTATAAAAAGTTGTAATCATGAGAAAATTATCACAATATATAATAATGTATTATTTTAAATATTCTTGGTTAAAGATGTTTCGAGTACATCCGTTGAGACAAGAGAACATAAGATCCTCAAATATTGGGCGGTGTATTACTCATGGTTGTTAGGGGCACCAAGAAGTTATGTACTGATAATTATTGGACAACTACAAAATGGCTTACATGAAAGTTTCATGGTTGTTAATAACAACTACTCAAATAGGAAATCTCAAGTGACATATTACACAGTTCTTTGGACTTGAGAATGTTGTTGAACTTCAATATGGAAATTCTACTTTCATTATAGTTAAATCATGGCATGATTTCCATCGAACAACTATAGATGGATCCGAGTTGAAGCATTGGAAGTGAAACATGATTCAATAAAGAATTTGTCTCCTTAACTATATGTGGGTAGTATCATAATCAACTATAGCCAACGTCAATATCTCTGGCTAGAGTAATATGGTTAATGTTAGCGCCAAAATTGGTCATTAACACCCAAATCCAGATGAAAGCACCAAATCACAGTCACAGATCACAGATAGAATGCATGTAGAGAGTATGAATGTGAAGAACAGTGAAAATCAAAAAAAGAAAGCAGTAATAACACAGGATTTATTGTGGTTCGGCTAACTCCGGCCAACATCCACTTTAGAAATTTCCTTTCTATTGATATGAGGACTAATTACATTTACAACTAAAAGTTTTTTAAACAACAATGGCAGAATAGCCTTAGTGGAGAAGAGGAAGGGGAACAGAATCAGATCCCTTTTATGAAGCCCCACATGCTATATTTATAGGCAAAACCTGAGTTATTGGGCTTCTTAAATGATCGGGCCCATCAACACCAATGCCGATTCAAAAATGACAACCCATTAATAACAACCCAGAAATGACAATCCAGAAATAACGAACCAGAAATGCCGATCCAAGTCATCACCGAGCCACATCTACCCAACTACTCAGGGCGAGCCACTCATGACTTTCCACCCTTGACCGAGCCATACTAGCCTTCATACCTTCAATCCTTTCCTAACTCGATACTCGTTCGAGCCCGAACATATCTTCTGCAACTATCGCCTTGTAGTCGGGTAACATTGTTGATTTTAGTTAAATTCGTCTGTCCACAGGCTTGCCAAAAGGAAGGTTAACATTTGTCCCCCCAAAACATGCCTTGTGGTTGGAAGGCGTGTTTTGAATAGCTTTCGATCTGTCAGCCAAAGTCCATATGTCATCCATAGCAATACCATACGATCCATAATCCAATCCATTTTATCCTTGTACCATTGCCGTATCCTTATTTAAATCCATGACTGCTTCAAGTCGATATCAGATCCCTATCCAGTAACCAAATCCTTATCCAATTCCACATCCATATGAACCCGATAACCGAGTTATAATCCATCCATATCCAATAAACAAAAACAAATCCGTGACCTCTCCGGCTCGATATCCAAATCCGGGATCTCACCGTATCATAACCAATCCTTAGCCATTCAAAACCAATATTCGAATCTGTAACCTCTCCGGGTTCTTGTCAAGCGCTCCACACTCGACGACCAATGTTAAGTAATGCCATGGTATTCCTAGTTTAGTGTCCCCGAACGCTGAGTAATTCCAGAGCTTAAGTCCTAAGCCGAATCCAGGCCGCTCCAGACCCTTTCCGAGCCTAGTCCATACTTGACGACCTAAAATTGTCACCGATAGATAATATGGAGAGTAGGTCCTAGGCCGAATCCTAGTCTCTCCAGACCCTTGCCGAGCATAATCCATGCTCGACGACTTTTTAGCCAAAACCCAAGCAAAAGTTAATCAAAATCTAATCAGAAATCCAGATTCAAACCAGAAAACTAAAAACCCATATCAAAAGTCCACACCAGAAGGAAAACGCATAAACCAGAATCCAAATCAGAAAACAAACAAAACCAGGAGTTCAAACCAAACCAGAAAAAGCAAATGTTCAGGCCAAAAAGAAAAAACAAATTTCACAAACTAGAGCGTCACGGTTTGTCATCTTCTCAGAGCATGCCTGGGGGTTGTCTCCGTCCCCGTACATGAGTAATTGACTTAGTCGTCTTCCAAGATTTTGCTACTTATTCCAAACCATCACGATTAGTAGATGACCAACCGACCACCGTTCCTACACCACGCACCATCTTGTTGCAAGGTAGGCGGTGGCTGCTCCTATTCCACTGCCCCATTCCAGGTTTCGACATATTGCCCCAACTGACCATTCCTTACATGCTCCTCGATTATATCCTTTAGATGCCTACAACTGTTAGTATCATGCCAATCCAGGTTATGAAAGAGACAGTGCCTTCCCGATGTCCTTTCGCATTCTGAGGATTCCTTCCTTGTCGGCCTTCGATAAGGAATGCGATCCCGTGTGTCCTAGTATATCTGTTCCAATGACTTATTCAGTCCTGTGTAAGTGGAGAATTTTGGTTCTCTCCAGCGCTTTCTCTTTCCTTTATCCTTATCTTTACCCAAGCTATCACCGGACAGTTCTTCATATTTAACCATGTTTACTTCCTTTGACTTCATATCCAAACCTGCATCCTCCTATCGAAGAAATCTCTCAGCTTCATGAAAGAATTTCGCGAGATCCATTGGCGGATCCCGTATCAATGGTACTTTGCAATTCGAATCATCCCTGACTCCTGACACTGCCGCCATCAGAACCATTGTGGATCCGGCCGATCCGCCGAAGCAACTGCTGCATTAAATCAAGTTAAAAAGGTCCTGAGCAATTCATCTGCCCTCTGCTTAATTAACGTCAGTGTCATCACATTCTTGGGCTTTATTTATATGAGCTCGAAACTGCTTCAAGAACGTATCCACCAGTTCTGTCCATGTTCTAATAGATCCGTCTTCCAGCAGGATTTATAGTGGTTCGTCTAACTCTGGCCTACGTCCACTCTAGAAATTTTCTTTCTATTGATATGAGAATAAATTACAATAACAACCCGGAGTTTTCAAAACAATAATGGCAGAGTAGCCTTAGTGGAGAAAAGGAAGGGGAACAGTATCAAATCCCTTTTCTAAAGCCCCACATGCTGTATTTATCGGCAAAACCTGAGTTACTGGGCTTCCTGAACGATCCGGGCCCATCAACACCAATGTCGATCCAGAAATGATGACCCAAAAAAGTTGACCTAGTAAAGTCGATCCAGATCACCATCGAGCAACATCTGCCGACCCACTCAGTGTGAGCCACTCGTGACTTTCCACCCTTGACCGAGCCATACTATCCTTCGCACCTCCAATCCTTTCCTAACTCGATACCCATTCGAGCCCGATCATATCTTCTGCAACTACAGTCTTGTAGCCGGGTAACACTGTTGATTTTAGTTAAATCTGCCTGTCCATGGCCTTGCCAAAAGACGAGTTAACGGTTAATAATGAATGCTATTATTGAACCAAGGACTTTGCTTATGGACTAACTAAGTTAAATGTGGACAATACTAGATTTTTAACCAAAACAAATTTTATAAGTCATAATGTGATATAGTATTAACGAAGAGATTTGATGTAAAATTATCGTTACTAAAAGGTACCGCTTAAATTGTAAAATTGAATTTTACTAATTAAATTTATAATTGATGAATTAAGTCAAACTTTCACATCACTAGCTAAGGTGACATGTGAACATTAATATTTTAATTATCTAAATATTACTCATTCGATAATTCACACCTGTGAGTCCCACAACCGAATCTATTCTGTCTCCGAGACACCATTTAATTTAATGGATTGATAATAGTAATAAACAAGTTAAATTAATTAACATTTATGAATTATTAATTACCATTGTATTTATTATATAGGCATGTTTAGTAAAATAGAGTTGTCTATAGAAATATTGGATGCCATTAGTAACTTACCAGATGCGTATAAAAAAATTGTATACGTGTATATTGATATACGACATTGATAATAATTTAAGTTGGATTCAAACTAAGTAAATGGTTAAAGGACTAAGTGGAGAATTAATATAGTTTTAAAAAATATGTATATATAATTAAATTATTCCAAATACGTTTTGGAAATAATACAAAATCAGAAAAAGATTATTCTCTAGTCGAAAGCATAATTTATAAATATTTATATATTATTAGTTAATACAGTATTTACTTTTAATATTATTGTATATATACATACAAATTCTTAACAAAATTAATTTTTTAAATATATTTTTTGCTGACTAAATAAGATTTACACACATGAATATATATATATATATATGGCTATGTGTGTATGTGTGTCTGTGTGTATGTCTGTATGTGTATGTGTGTGCGTGTGTGATTTTTAAATATTTCTTTTATAATGTGTATGTGTATTCTATATATATATATATATATAATATGCATATATATATATAGTTATACATAGTAAAATAGTGTTGTGCATTTTAAATAAACTAATAAATAATATATGTGTGTATATAAATAAATAATTTTGACTGTAATAAATATTTTATACAAATTTTCATATTTAAATTTAATAAAGATACATTAGCTAATACTATAAGATTTATTTTTGAATTTTAAAATGTTTTACTATGTCTCAATTAGATATTTTATGTACAAATTTTGAATTTAAAATTTGATGGCTTAGTGAAAATCAGATTAATCATTTTATAATGCATTATTTATAAAAAACTGAATTTTACAATTACTTTTTTGTATTACAAATATATTTAAAAAAATTAAGACGATCATTACATACATATAAATTGCTAATGTACGGTATAGATGCAAATCCAACATCTATATGCACTGACATTACTCATGTACAATTAGTATATAATGATATACATTAATTATTAATTTATGAAAATTCATTAATAAATTAAATTAGAAAATTAAAAAAATTATGTTTTATTTGATTAATCTAGATTGGATCTAGTTTATTCCTTTAGACTTCATAGGCCTAATAGATCTAAAATATGATTATTATTTTTGAAAATATCTCTATTTACACACTACAACTCAGCCCCAGTTTCTTCAGAAGGAAGATCCAAAGTCAAAAGAGATTTCACTATAAGATATTAGAATAATACGAAGTAAAAATTGATATAGAAGTGATAGGAATTGACTAAGACAAATTTAAAGGAGAATGGAGTAAGGGAGGAGATCAAGCCTACAATGCTGAGGAATCAAGTATTAATCCAAGGAAGGTTGAAGTGGAAGAGATTAAAAAGGATAAAAAGGAATGTCCTACAAGAGCACTGAAAAAGTGATGGAAAAAATCATCCAATTGTATCGAATGAAAGAAGTAATTATCAAAGAAATTAAGGAGAAGATTTAAAATACTGTACGTGAGTCAAAAGACCAAGGGCAAGAAGAAATCGAAAGCAAGGATATCTAGAAAAGTGAAGAGTGTTAGGTGTGTCCTTAGTTCTTATTGAGATGATAGCAGCACAGAAGAGAGCCGAACAAATTCTAATCATCGTAACACCTACTCGTTAAAAGGAAGAAGGGGCCATGAACACATCCAAGGTATATATGCACCTCCAACGGCTCCATCTCACCCTATGGGTGTTTCATCGTTGGGTTCTACCATGAACAACTCAAGATCTAATCATCATTGCTATGATAATTCAATTTTTATTTCATCTCTTGACAATGTGTGCAATAAGGCAAATGTTGTTTTGTCATAGGGAACTCATAAAGAGATGATCAAGGAGGCAGCTAAGGTGCAGGTACATAAGGATTCGCATGATCCAACTGAAACCAATGACATTGCAAATCATGAAGAAGAATTTCCTAAAATCCCCAACATTAAGTGCAAAAGGGATGCTGTAAAAAAGGAACAACTAGTGAAAAAGACCTCAGAATGGATAGAAGAGATTAGGGAGAAGAAGGAGGAGAATAGAGGCACCAATCAATATGGTAGAGAACTAAGAAGTAGAACCAAACTCTTTAAAAGACAATTATAAGCTAAAATATGAGAGGGTTTCACAAACCCAATAGAATAATAGAGATTAACAAAATGATAAATAAATATAGGTGGATTTTTTAGGAGTGACTGAGAATGAGTTGAGAGTTCATGAAAGTGATAAGCTAGGGTGTTCTTTTGGCCTGAAATGGGAAATAATAAGTAATATATCATGTTATTTTAAATGTAGTATTTTTGTGATAATTAACAGAGAAGTGAGTATAATATTATTAGTACAAGTGGTCAGCATGTTACACTAGAATATTTAAGAGATAAATTATGAATATTTAAGAGATAAATTATGAAGTGACTTTGAAGAATATGCTTTTCACATTTTTACGCCATGGATTATACTGGGTGATTTTAATTGTATTAGAAAGAACAGTGAGATAAAAGGCGGATCTCAAACGCTTATTAGTAAAATGAATGAATTGGATACAATCAGGTACAGAGCAGGTCTTTCGACATAGACGTTTATGGATTTCATTTCAGGTGGGGGTCAGGCCCAAACAAAACATCTTGACAATGATAGATCGAGTATTATCTAATATGGAATGGATAAAGGTTTTAGCAAAACAATAGCTTAGTATCCTCCCTAGGCATAAGTGATCATTTCCTGATTTTGGTTGCACGGATAGAACAATAGAAATGATATAGGAGACCTTTCAAATGCATAAATAGAGTCTTTTTTAATATTATAATAGTATCTTTGATTAAGGATGTAAGTCAATTATAGAAGGTAAGCCGATGTATTGTATGTTTCAAAAACAAAAAGGAATTAAGGAAAAATTGAAATATATAGCAAGCACAGGAACAACGCAAAAGAAGAACTTGAATATTTTAGAGGTAGATGTGGGGAACTCGAGAGTAGACTAGAACATTACAAAGGTGATAATATCAACAAGAATTGCAAGAAATGAAAGCAAAGTTGGAAAGAACTTTACAACAGGAATACCCGGACACAAAAAAAATCAAAATGTAACTAGCTTCTCTTGGTTGATGAAGCTACATCTTTCTTTTATGCCAAGATGCCAAACAAAAGGTGTTATCATAGGTTGGGAGTTTTATCGATAGAAGGCAAGCCATGTAATAATCATACGAAATTCATGGAAAAATCAATTGAACATTTCAAGAACTTGTTTAACCAATAGCAAAGCAGAAACTTTTCAAAAATAATTTACAAAAATTTTATATCTGAATATGGATAGAATTTTCTAAATAATTGATTGACATACATGAAGTAAGAGATGTGATATTCAATGTAAGCACTCAACCCCAGGGCAAGATAGCTTTAATTCAAAAATTATAAAATGCACTGGACGCAAATGAAAGACATTATTGTTGATAAATTTTGAAGTGTGCCCTAGGTCAATTATGTAATTCATTACAAATTACCACCTCTATAATAAAATCTCATTCAAAATAAAATATGTTTTTCCTTCAATTATATAGTTGTTGTAATGTGTTATATAAAATATTTATTTAATTTAAGTATATTTAATAGGAAATCCATAAATGGTATGTTCAGTGATAGTAGTTACAATGTGTTGTAATCATGAGCAATTTATCACAATGAACATAAACATATTATTTCAAAAATTCCTAGTTGAGATGTATCAAGGCTGGATCGATACATTAACTGAGACTAAAGTACATAATGCTCTATAAATGTTGGACAGTGTTTTACTCATGGAAACTAGGGGAACTAAGGGGTTATGTACTGATAGTAATTGTATAATTATGGAATGACTCACTCGATAGTTTTCTATTTATCAATATAAACATGGTCAAACAAAGAATATCAAAGTAATAATATCATATAGTTCTCTTGACTTGAAAATACTGATGAACTTCAATGTGGATACTACACTTTGATTATTATTACATCATGGTGTGACATCCATCAAACAACTATAGTTAAGTATGAGTTTAAGCATTATCAGTGAATCATTATTCAATAGAGAATTCTTCTCCACGGATATATGGATTAGTTTCCCGATCAACTATTGCAATTCAAAGTCAAAGTCTCTGGCTAGATCATTTTAATTAATAATAATTTTTATTATTGGATCAAGTAATGTATGTTTGAATTATATAAGTTGAACATGGAAGATATTAGAATTTTAACCAAAATCAAATTCCATAAGTCCAAATGTGAATAGTTATGACAAAAAGAATTGGTGTAAATAATTGAAAATATCGGGAATTACTTAAAATATAAAATTTGGATTTTTTAACAAAATTGTGTAAGCAATAAATTCAGCTAAACTATTACTCTACTAACTAAGGTGATGTGTGAACGTGAACATTCGAATTGATCATCGATTGAATTTACACCTATGAGTCGTGCAACTGTAATATTGAATACCTAGAATGCCATATGATTTAATTAAATTATAATTTTTATAAATTAATTAATATTTATGAAACAATAATTATAAAAATTTATTTGGCTTATTTGAATCAGTATTGAATATAGTGCGTATATAAAGTTATATATAAGCGTATCAATACATGATATCTAAAAGGTTAGTGGATCATATTTAGTATGGCTTTTGAGTATAATCAATGTGTATATACTAATCTAACTAGAACTATATAAAGTGAGCATGATAATATAAAGTAAAGAATTGTAATCACACTAGAATTTTTATACTGGTTCGAACCTCCCATCCAGTGTCAAGTCTTGAAGCTCCCCTTCAAAAAAATTACTAACCACAAACCCTCACTTCGCCCAACGGACAAGTAATACAATAGAGTTTCTGAGTAGACAAACTTGTATTCGTACGACACTGATTTTTACTGATGGTATAAATCTTCCTACAATATACATGGTGATTCAAGATGCGTGCTTTGTGATAATGGAAGTAAATTGAATGATTATTGAGAGAAGAATTGAAATTGAGTGTAATGGACTCAAGTGTACTCAAGAGAATATAGATCAAGAAAATAGACTGAGAGAAGATAAAAATGATTTCAGATGTTGATCGTTATGTATTAATATCAAAGAGTTATGTCTAATAGCTGTAACCGTTCAATCGCAGCCATTACCATTCGCAAATGCTCACGAACGATCAATGCTTTTGGAGATGACTTTTCAAAGAGTAGCAGTTATAGGTAAACAGTCGATTGAGAGTAACAAATCAGTATGCTGAATTAGAATGTTGAATGTATGCAAAATTTAGAAAAAGATTGTATAATAAAATTGTTCATATTAATCGACTGAATACTGTTTCAGTCGACGAAGAATATTGTTCAGTCGACTGAACTGAAGAAATCATGTTTTCTATAAAACTTGCTTTTAAATCTTGTTCAAAGTCTTTGATATTTAAATTCATTTATATGCAGATGTGTGTGCGCATATGAACTACCAAGGAGATTTTACAAGAGTGTCTATGATAAAATACATACATTTGACTAGTCAATCCATATTTTGTAGCTTTTACAATATAGACGATCCATCTTGCTATCTTCTTGAATCTCTGATTCAATTACTTGTTATACTGCATGGTATTGTATACTATATATACATAGAGATATAGTTGTCATCATCAAAAAAATCGAAAACCAGAGTTCTGACAATCTCCCCATTTTTGATGATGACAACTATATGAATTATCAAGCAAAAAAACATATATTACTCCCCTCAAATATATGCTCCCCTATCGATGTTCTCTCCCCCTTTGGCATCAGCAAAAGGGTGACAATTTAGCAAAGATATCATTATATGAATAAATAATGTAGGGGATGATCAAAAAAATATGAATGATAAAAGAAAATGTAATAGAGAGAAAAAAATATTCACAAATATCGAACCATTTAAACATAGTTACAAAATATGCGCACAATCACAACATGGTCACAAAGCACAAGTGTACCATTAAATAACTACCACAACAACACAAATGCTCGACAACACACAAACATCAAAATCGTAAATCAAACAACAAAACGAAACTACTAATCCATCAATGGAAAGGTTTACCAAACCAAGACATCACTTAACTTTCCGGCTCTGCATGATGAGTTTAGGCTTTGGTGCCATTGGAATTGCTAGTAAAGCTTTTTAGGAATTTAGGGTATTGAGTTTGAAAAGTAAAGTAAGAATTTGAATTAGGAGAAACGTCAGTTTGGTTTTTTTTTAAATGTGAAACTGTTGATTCAATCAACTAAGCCATTTATTCAATCTACCGAATAAGGCAATTTTCCAACCAGAAAATAATAATGATTTTAGTCGACTAAAAAATAATAGTTAAATCATCTGAACTAGCTAGGTTCAGTCGATTGAGGGCCTTGTTTAATTGACTAAAAAGGTGCCTTTTAGAGATGGTAAGTAGGCTTCAGTTGAGTCGACTGAATATTTTTTTTAAATTTTAGTGCGCTGTTCTGAATTTTACACTGCTTAGTCGACTGAATGAAAATGTTAAGTCTATTAAACTTTGTTTAATTGACTGAATGACAACATTTAGCCTACTGAACCTGTGAAAATCAAGTTACTTGCAAATTTTGATGTATTTATTTTGAAATTATTGTTAATAAATACATATTTTCTTGATTTTATACTATTTATATGTTTTATAAAAAGACCTTGTTTATATTTAAGCAATTTACTGATATCGTACATATATATAATACGATGGCATGAATGAGAGCTTAAAAAGCAATACTATTAGTTTATCTTTGGTTACTCGCAAAAGAATAAGAATTTCATTGGTATTCACTTCCTACGGTAGGGTCTTACGTATTAGTAGAGCAATATCCAAGAGGGTTTGGGACCTTTAGAAATATAATTATCATTTTAAACAGTATTTACTAAATAATAATCAATATATTTTTGCTTAATCAATTTGTTACTGGTTTTAGGAATCCAAATTTAATGTTTTTGAATTTGAAGTATTGGATTTAACACTATTTTTCGGTTTCTTGAACTTAATGTATAGAGTATATAATTTTTATGACTCTACTTAGCTCTAAAACTAAGGCCACTTCTATTTCCAAGGAGTTTTGGAATTTTAATCAAATTTTTCTAAATTGCATACCTTCATTAAAATTTGAAACATTACTGTTAATTTGATTCAATTTATCTTTAAGATTAAAGATTTCATTTTTAGCAGAGTCTAGATTAGATTATACTTCACAATTATCACTTATGAGTTTATCATTTTCGATTTTCCTAGCCTCAAAATCATTTATTAGAGCGGAATTTTGAGAAGATGAATTTACGCAAATATTTCGTGACATTTTTGGTTCTTACTCTAAAATAGTTTTCTTATCTTTTAACAAACCAATTCCTAACTCAGCTATATTTAGTTTTCCGTATTTTCTTTATATAGATTTTTTTAATCTCTATGTTTATCATCTTTTAACTCTCTCTAAAATTTCATCATAAGCAAGTTCAGGATGTACCTCAGCAGTGGTGCCATATAGCGTACATTTGCTTGTTCCGAGTCGCCCTCACTCTCACTATCAAAAGAGGATGAGTCCGAATCATCCTATGTTACTTGGAAAGCCTTTTTCTTTTTCTTGAATTTATCGATTTTGTCCTTCTTCTTATCGTTATTTAGTAGTGGACATTCCTTCTTCATATGGCCAAACTTGTCCATCCATAGCACTTAATTGGTGTCTTATTAGATGAGTTAGTATTGCAACCATTTTATGTCCTTGTAAGTTGCTTGAACTTCTTGAACTTAATGTAATTTTTGGCAACAAATACAATTTCTTTGTCGTCCAAATCTGAATCATCATCATTAGCTTGGAAGATGATGCTCTTCGTTCTGTGATTTTGCTCCTTTCCAGCATACAAGTTAGATTCATATGACATCAAATTCCCTATTGATTCTTCAACTGTGAGTTGAGAAAGATCGTTAGTTTTTTCAATAGTTAGGACTTTTCTTTCCCACTCAATGGTTAAAGAATTTAAAATACATGAGACTAGATCAAGGTCAATGAACGAGACTCTAAGTGCCACAAGGTCGTGTTGATAGTCGTAAATCTAGCATATATGTAAATGATAGTCTCATTTACTTTCATTTTAAAATATGAGAAATGATTTTTCAAAAATAGAAATTTTAGTTTGCTTGACTTCGTTTGTGCCTTAATAAGTGACTTGTGCTATATGCCAAATATCATATACCGTTTTACATAGCATGACGCTAGAAAATTTATTTTTATCAAGTGACAGAACAAAACATTCATAGCTTTGGCATTATTGGTTGTATGTTCTTTTGAACATCGGCCCAAGCACTTATATTAGTAGTAGGAGCTTCTATTTAGTTTGAGAGGCTTGCCATATTTCTAGACTATTAGCTTACATAAATATCCGCATATGAGTTGACCAATAATCATAATTAGAACCAGTGAAAAGTAGGGAACATGTAGTAGACTGGCCTTCTTGAAATGTACTTGCCATAATAGAATGATATTTCAATTATTTGTTACGATAAATTGAAATGACCGTGCTCCGGTACCAAATGAATGTGTGGTGGACTCTATATAATATGACATGAGTATAATCAATGCGTACATACTAATCTACACAGAACTATATAATTGAGCATGATAATATAAAGTAAATAAGAGTAATCTCACCAGAATTTTTATACTGGTTTTAACCTCCTGTCCTACGTCCAGTTCCGAAGCTCCCCTTTGGAAATTCCACTAGCAATAATCCCTCACTTCACGCGAAAGAACAGGCAATACAACATAGTTTTTGAGTAGACAAACTTGTGTATGTGTAACACTGATTTTGACTACTGGTGCTAATTTTCCTATTATCTCCTTGGTGTTTCAAAATGTGTGCTTTGTGATTATGGAAGTAAATTGAAAGATTCTTAAGGAAAGAATAGAAATTGAGTGCAATAGACTCTCAAGTGTACTCAAGAGAATAGAGATCAAGAAAATAGATTTAGAGAAGTTAAAAATAATTTTAGATGTTAATCTCCATATATAAATGTCAAAGTGTTAAGTATAATAGTTGAAACCGTTCAATTGCAGCCACTACCATTCGCAAATGCTCACGAATGATCATAACTTTTAGGGATGACCTTTTAGAAAGTAGCAGTTACATGTAAACAATCGATTGAGAGTAAGAAATCAGTCTGCTGAATAAGAACGTGGAATGTATGTGCCAAATTTAAATATAAAGATTGTATAATAAAATTGTTTATATCAATCGACTCAGTCGACTGAGAACAATGGTCAGTCCACTGAGCTGAAGAAATCCTATTTTTCTCTAAAACTTGCTTTTAAATCTTGTTCGAACTCTTTGATATTTAAATTCATTTTATGCAGATGTGTGTGTGTGTGTGTGTGTGCATATGAACTACCAAGGAGGTTTTACAAAAGTACCCGCGATATAATACATACATTGAGTAGTTGATTCATATTTTATAGCTTTTGCAATGTAGACGATCCATCTTGCTATCTCCTTGAATCTCTTATTCAATTAATTGTTATACCTGTATGGTAATGTATAGTAGATATACACAGAGATATAGTTGTCATAATTAAAACATCAAAAACCGAAGTTCTAATAATGTCGATGTACATTTAAATCATATTTAATATGTGTGATTGTTGATCGGGTTTGGAAATGTATGCAAGCCCATTGACCTACAATTATGGCTAATTATGATGGATGATGAAAGGAAGAGTTGAAAATCTACAGGGTGGATAGCGTGATGTATACGCAAGTATAGGTGATAAAATATATCATGCAACTAAAAAAGATTAATCTAAGCAAATATAGAATAAGCACACCAAGATTTTATACCCGTTCACGCCTCCCGTCCTACGTCCAATCCCGAAGCTCCCCTTCGAAATTCGACTATTAAACACCCTCGCTTTGCTCGAAGGAATAGGCTTGGTTACAATAAGTTGTTCTTGTCAAATGTGTGTTCTAGTATAACATGGATGTTAACTAATTAGTATAATTGCTTCCAATATTTATCTAGAGAGTATTGTCTATGAAGAACAGAATATATGGAAGAGTGAATACAAGTATAGATTGCTAGAATGCGGATATCAAGAATATATGATTGATTATAGAGTTAGAGAGCGTAAGTAAGTAAGGTGATTTTTTCTCTTGATTCTTGATGATATATATAGTTGTAGAGAGGTTTCTTCAGTAGTTGTATCCATTAATGTGTTCTCTACAATCGCTTCTGTTGATGGTGAGGAGTTGCAGCGAAGAGAAGCGGAAATGTCTATTCGAATGTGACAGTTGAAGTTTATATTTAAAATCCGAGTTTGAAATCAGACGTCTAGAATATTTTTCAGACGTTTGATACTATATATATTTTTGAATATAGTAGTAGATCGACGTCTGAGTGCAATTGCCAAACGTCTGGTTCATCTTGTCTATTGTTCCGAAGAACTGTTTCAGACATCTGGCTTGTGCATCCAGATGTCTGATATTGTGCATATCAGTTGTTGTGCTTTTTTTCATGTGCTTTTTTGTTCCTATCGACTTGTAGTCTCTTGTAGTGTCCTTTGAGCCTTGTTCTTGTCTTCCTAGTGGTGTAGTTCTAGCAAGTACCTGTATATATATATATATATATATATATATATATATATCAGTGTGTGTGTGTGTGTATTCGATTTCCATTGTATAGTTATTGTCATCGAAACCGTAGATTTGATTTCCTAACAATCTCCCCCTTTTTGATGATGACAACTACACAAGTACTTGAATATAATTTCATAAGCCTCCCCCTGAATATGTGCTTTCCATTATTTATTTTGGTTTTTATTATTTCTCCCCTTTTGGCGTTATCAAAATGTAGTAATAAATTTTAATTGTCGATATTATGTCCATACCATTTAGTATTTACCAATCCTTGTAAGATTACATGAATATACGCAGAAATAACACGCCAAAAATCAATTTTCATAAATCATAACAATCGAATACATCATAGAATTTTTGCATTTTTATACAAAGATGGAATCCTAAAAATCTAAGGATCTATCGGAGAAAATTTATCTTGATAATCTCCTTCATCTTCATTTTTGGAAGAGCTAGCTTGTTTTCTAGGAGACGTCAGAGTGCGTTCTAGAGGTTCTTTCTTCTCGTCAAAAAGTTTGGAATATTTTGAAGGAGGAGGAGAAGACACTGGAGTTGGCCAATCTTTTGAAGGTGTTGTAGGACCACGAACCTGTTAAAGAACCTCCTTTAGAACCGATTATGTAGTTGAAAGCGACGCTTCAACTGTGGCTAGGCGAGAAGCAAACGATGTTTCAAAACCATGAATTCTCTTAGCCAATGATTTTTGATTTCGAGATAAAATAAGCTGATTTTGGAGAGTAAGTCGCGAATACTCTTATTTGGATTCGTCTCAGTGCGAGTCCCCAAAATATCATCTTGGCATATATAATCAAATGGTGCGGGAGGAGGTAGAGTATTCTCGTGATGTTGCTCCACCTCTTGTGATGGTTCAGGTTGTGTTTGAGGTAGAGGCCTAGGTTTTTCGGCTTGTCGACGTTGCATCCACTTTTCAAATGATGTAAAATCCGGAGGATTTTCCGGTAAGTGCATTAGAGAGAAAAAATTTGTGCACGCGTATTTTGGAGAAATCTCTTCAAAAGTGGATAAATATGAGGGGATGTGTGAGCTCTTAGAAGTCTCATAATGTATGTAGGGTAGATGACGGATGGGCGTGATTGAGTCCAAAAATGTTTGAGCTCGTCAAATATAAATTTTGCCCAATTAACCCTAGTTCCACCGAATATAGCATATAGGGCATTATGCTCTAACTCTGTAATTTGCTCATGAACTACCAAGGCGAAGAATGATAATGTTGATAATCATTCTAGTGAGAAGTCTCGCCTTAGGTCTTAGGCATTTAGATGTAAATCTAGGCATTTCATTTTCCCATATTTGATGTGTGATATTATCTCTCGGTTTGAGACGCATATCTGAAATATTATATAAGTCTTCTACGACGTCGGAACATCCGAGAGTATGGCCTATGATCCCTGGAGTAAGTCTAATTGTGTTGCCGTAAACACTTTACCGTAGCCAATTATCATTGTTGTCAGTGTTCCAAACTGCTGTGTTATCTAAATTAGCATAGAAAAGAAATACGCCTAGCTGACCGATTTGAATATTATTGGGATTAAAGGATATCAATGTTTGTAATCCATCACTTTTGCACATTTTGTCCAAATCATACGTTGGAAATTTTGGCAAGTTATAAAATGGACCTGTATGGATCTTCGTCTTTTGAGTGTCTTCGTATCTCTTGATGGAATGTGGTACACAATTCATCCATCGCTCAATTTAATCGTCAGAGCAACTTGAGGGTTGGATGAAGTGGCTTGATCTTGCATTTGCTTAGAGATCTTAGGGTTTTTTGTTTTAGGAGCCATGAAATTCGAGCGAGTTTGGAAGAGAAAGTAATTTTGAGAAATAGGGAATCGAATTTGCAGTAGAAATGAAAATGAACAATAAGTAAGAAAAGAAAAAATAGACATTATCAGGGTACTTAAGCATGTCGATTGAATTTCAAACGGCTGGAAGGTGAATCGGACATTTGATTTAACCTAGTTTGAAGACACTAAATAGAATCAGACATCTGGTTGTTGGTGGCAGACATCTGGAATTGATCGATTTGTAAATTTTGTAAGGCAGAGAGAATTATCAAACGCCTATATGTAGAATCAGAAGTCTGGAATGGACCAAACTGTAATTTTTGAAGGACATATAGTATTCTTAGACGTTTGGATATAATATCAGATGTCTGAAAATGGCCTGAGTTTGTATCTTAAGAAGGCAGAGACGTTGTTCAGATGTCTGGCCAATTGTTCAGACGTCTGGAATAGACTGATTTGTATTTTCTACTGGGCAGAGATAATTTTCAGACGTCTGGAAGGTGATATCAAACGTCTGGTATATGCATGATGTTTAACAATTTGTGTGGCACAAGAGTGTCAGATGTCTGATGGCAATGCTCAGACGTCTGAAATGACCAGTTTGTCTTAAAATAGCCTAATTTTGAAGAATGTTGCTTATTTTTTGAGAGACTGATTTTAATAAAACATAGTATTATTATTTGTGAAATAGAATACAAATATATGTAAATAAAAATACAATGAGAATGAGTAATTTTATTTAGATGATGATGGGTCATTGCGATCTTCAGACTTGTCATCCCTCCATGGCTTGAGTGGTGACCATATATTTCCACGTTCATTAGTTCTTGAGGAACCAGAGAATCCCCTAGGTGAAGGATCTAAAGGTATGATAAGGAGCAGAGCGATCCATTGTAAGGATCGGAAGTGGTTCATGTACATCCTCCTTTCATGAATTACAAAATTTTATCGCCACTTGCTCCAGAAAACTTAGTCGTCGCGCAATGACCTTTTATTCAAAGTATAGTTCTCATTGTAAATCTATTTGTTTCTTTTGATAGTGATGTATCTCATCGATTTTCTCCTTGGTGTTACGAGAGTCAAATAGAAATCGTTTGGACTTTTTTTTATCGTGAGTGAATCCTATATGGTAGGGGGACCACTTATATGTCAGTTCCTGATTTGGTGTAGGAGTAGGAAGGCGATGAGGTGTATCCGCTGAGCTATCCGTTGTTGGTGTCGAGAAGGAGAGATGAGAGTTGTCGGAAGGCATTCTTTTATTTTCTATTGTAAAAAAATATGAAATCTATATATTCTTTAATTTTTTGTTTCGAAAAAAGGCTATTTGTACATGATTTTAAAGATTATTCATAGGTAATCTCAAAAAAAAAATTCTAAAAAATTTAAGGTGCAGGAGTTAAAAATTTTAATTGTGGATAAAATAATTTTTTAGCCAAAAATAGAATAAATGAAAATGTAGTATTAGTTTAGAAGATCATTAAGAGAACATATTCCGAAATCGCGTCGTAGTTTAACATATGTTTGTTCATTTAGTGGTTTTATGAAAATATCTTCTATTTGGTTCTCGGTTATTTACGTATTCTAATGTTATAATTCCTTTTTCTACATTGTCACATAAAAAATGATGTCGTATATCTATATGTTTAGTACGCGAGTGATTTACAGGGTTTTTTAATAGATTTATTGCACTCATATTATCGCAACATATTAGTGATTTATTGATAACTTTGCTGAAATCCTTAAGTGTTTGTTGCATGTATATCACTTGTGCACATGCTAGAGATGCTGAAATATGTTCGGCTTCACCGGTACTCTTTACATCCATCGAAATCCGCGTCACTATATGAAACTAGTTCAAATGATAATCCCTTAGGGTAAAACAAACCGTAATCTCTAGTACTAGATAGATATTGTAAGATATGTTTAACAGCTCTTTGGTGAGATTCTTTTGGTTTTTCTTGAAATCGGGCACAAAGACATATGCTCATCATAATATCGGGTCGACTAGCCATCAAATAAAGTAAGGAGCCAATTATAGTATGATATAATTTTGTGTTAAAATCTTTTCCATTGTTAGCACCAAAATTGGTCACTAACACCCTTAGAAAGATTGTGTAGAGGGATTAATGAAGAAAGTAAATTAAAATAGAGAACAATATATAAATTTCAGTGCAGAGAACAGGAACCCAAATTTATAGTGGTTCGGTGCAACTGTCTACGTCCACTTTGAAGTTGATTTCTATTGATTTCCTTGATAGTTGATTGCAGATACAATCTCTTTCTAATTATTTAGATACAATTGCAAAACAAAAGATTAAGTCTTGAATGAGTGTTGAATGCGGCAGAGTTTCCCCAGTGTTCCTAAAAAAACTGATCCCTTTCACTATGCCCCTGCCTCTCTATTTATAGACGAAGATGGGCTGGACTTCCCTGGTGGGCCTTGTGGCTGAATATCTCGGACCAAATGGAGTAATTTCTGTGTGTCGACCCATAGATGTCGAACGTCGAATGTCGAATAGGGTATGAATGTCGAACAACCTCCTTATGCCGAGCGCAGCGAGGCCGAACACTCTGAATGCCATGGGAAGCATCTGTGCCGAACAATACTGGAAGCCGAACCAGTGACATGGCCGAACGATGTCTTGGCCGAACGATGTTTGTATGCCGAGCAAAACTTAGGCCGGAAGATACTTTGGCCGAACCCTGGCCGAACTATGTCTTGGCCGAACGATTCTTAGACCGACCAATAGTAAGGCCGAACGATAGTTTGGCCGACTAATGTTTGGGCCGAACGGTAGTTCATGCTGGACAATTATGCCATGCCGAGCGTTCTCACACGCCGAACGTTATTCCATACGTAACGTCTCTCAATGTTGAATGCCCAGTCATGCCGAACGTTCCATAGACACCGTATGAACTTTGATGCCGAGCGCACCCTGGACGCCGAGTGCTTCTTGGATGTCGGGTCACCGAACGATCCAATTGAGCAGACCGGTGGGGATGCCAAATACTAAGTTGCCCGGTCAAGTCCCCACGAAACACGTTCCCCCCAAAGTGCATTACGTGGCCGAACATGGTGCGCTTTGAATCATACGCCCTCTGTGCTTTGTCCCTGGCCGCGGTCCAGTTTCCTCAATGGTGACTTCCCTCGATCGCCAGATGAAGTAATGCGCGTCGAACAGTATTGCCGAAGCCGAATGCTTCACGTTACACCGAACGACTTTGTATGCCGAAGCTGAACGCTTCACGTTATACCGAATGATTTTGTATGCCGAAGCCGAACAGTGCGACCTTGACCGGTTCCACCGGTCACATTCTCTTCAACTTCTCCTTCTTCCCTATAAAGGCCAGCGTTTTCCTCCTTCTTCTCTTTTCACTTTTTACCTCCGCTATCTCGTACTTGCAAATTTCACCTGTTAACAGCTTCCAAAGATTTAACATTCCTTCCCAATCCATTCGGCATTAACTAAAGTCATGCCCTTAACTCCAGATTCCTCCAAGTCTCGATCCACTAACTAGGTAACGATCCCTCCATCTAAATCCTTTTCCCGAATAAATAGGTTTTAACGCGAGGCTCGAGTTCGTAAATTAGAACTGTAGCTGATAGGTGTCGCACGGACGAATGAGTCAAAGTTTGATTAGGATATTTCTTAGGGCTAGATGGTATGGTGGGGAAGAGAAGTGGCCAGAGTCGAGTACACGAGGGAGATGTTGGGAGGTGGATCGTGGTTCGGCACGGTTCCCTCGCGTCGAACGAGATTGGAGGGTAGAATAGAGGAAGAGCATGAATTGGCTAGAATGTCGAACAGCATGGTTCAGTCTGGCTCGTCGAATGATTCGTCGTCGTCATTCGGTATGGTTATGTGCGGAGTGTCGAGCGTTGGGGTTCGGCATAACTCTGGTTCGGCAAGATTCACCACATGCCGAGCAGTGGAATGGTAGGACAGGAGGGGAGCGTGACTTAGGTGGGATGCCGAGTGTTATTTCGGCCTAATAGAATTTTGGCCGAACGATACTTTTTCGAACGTTGCCTAGGTCGAATGATAGTTATGCCGAACAAAAGTATGGCCGAACAATATTCAGGCCGAGCGGTAGCTAGGCAGGACGAAGGTTTGGCCGAACAATATTCAGGCCGGATAACTTTTAGGCCAAGCCATTATGAATGCCAAACCATCCCTTAGCTTAGGCCGAACACTTGTTTACCTTGCCTAATCACATAACAAAACAAGGACAAGGACTCCAGCATACTAGCATATCGAACTGATCCGGACTGATAACTTCCTAGTTTCGGTAGACACAAACCTGAATTTTAATCGACATAATCGGATAACTTCTACTAACATTTTCTGAATCTGAAACTGTAAACACCATAAGGAAGGCTTTTGGAGACGGTCAGCGATGACGGTCCTCGAAGACGATGATTCGAAGCTCAATTTTACATTATTAACTCTGTGACTTTCAATTTTTCAGCGCTTACACATTAATAATCGCATTAGTTCACACACCACACGGAGGCAATTCTTGTGTTGTTAATTCTGACGTCGATTGTTTTTCAAGTATAGTTCAAACAGGTGCTCACGTCAAACTCAATATTTATCGGATATGTCTAAGAAATCTAGCTCCGCCATGATCTCGGATAGACCCGAGTCTTCTTCTAAACAAGGGGTCGTGGATACTTCTAACCCGTCGACTTCTCCCGCTCAGAACTAAGCTCCCGATGCCCTGGAAGCATCAATTCTCTTGGACAACCCGGTCGATTCTCAAGCTTCGAAGGTCAATGAAGCTGCGCTCCCGCAAATATGCTCCATCCATGGAATCCCATTTGACGGCGTGCTGGCCCATCGGGGCACGATCATCCACACCTGCCCCCAGTTGGATACACCGCCTGTAATAAGTTTATGTGCTGGGTCGGCAGTGTGCCACGTTTAACTTATTTCTTCGGGACATGCTGCAATACATTGACATCGCCCCGTCACAACTGCACCCAAACGGTCACGTCTTCATCTATGGCACCTACATCCTCTTCATGACCGTCCTCTCTAGGCCTCCAACTCCTGGCGACATCAGATATATTTATATAATCAAGAAGCGGAGGGATAGCCCCTCCTTTGTGCTCCTCGAACCGCACCACAAATGGCAGATTTTAACCGGGGCGTGGAGCAAGTTCTCCTTGTACAAACAGGAATGGTTCCATGTGCGTTGCCCTACTGGTTTCGCGAGGAGATGGGTTGCAGGAAGTAAGTCTTCTTCTTGAAACGATACTCATGTTTGGTCGAAGCTATGTCTTTTCTAACTCTTGTTTCATCTTCTCAGGTATCAATCCGTGTCCTGATGGCCGTGGATATTCTGAGGCCGTTGAAGCTATTAGAGCTCTTCCCGCCAAAGAACGAGAACTCCGAACTCTCATTTTAAATGAGTCGCTATCGAGGTTCGGACTGTTAGTAGAAGGTCGTTGGGTAAGCCTTCCTGAGGGCATCTCCATACCCAAGCCCGCATCCGGTAAAGGAAAAAAATTAGCTGAGTCGTCATTACGTCACACCCTTGATGCACAGGAAGAGGGGGAAATTCAAGGGAATGAAACACCCGAAGCACAAGGTGAGAACTTGGGTCCCACTCAGGATTCGATAGTTGAAGTACACGATGTCGAAACTTCATCTTCCCCTTCAAAGAGGAAAAAGGGATTGACGTACAAGATTAGAAAGGAGAAGATTGGTGGAACTTCAAAAGTTACGCTCATTCCAACAGAGAAAGATGCTTCTTCACAGCATGTAGAAAGTTCTTTAAAGGTCATATCGAACCTTTCCATTCCAAACGACCTGCTCAATTACGACTTTGACGATCCGGAGGTATTCAAGCTTCATTCGCCCATTAGAAGCGATGTGGGCGCTCTAACCCAAAGTCGGAGAGAAAAAACTCCCATTAGCAAAGCGACTGGTCCATCGGGAGGAAACACTAGAATACACACGAACACTTGCACTTCAATTTGCACTTAGATTTTCTTCGTTACACTACTCTTTGCTGATTCGTTGTTATTTAAATTCTGTGCAGATGGCATGGGGGGCTCGCATGGATTCGATCGCCTTCATGGTTCATCTATTTTTTATCAATCTGGATGGGACTCGGGTTCCGGAAGACGTCGAGATAGGGATGGTAACGGCGATAAAGACTATCATTCTCGGGACTCGTCATCTCGGAAGAAAACTTACTATCAGCCGAAATACCACCAGGATACCTCCTCTCACCCAGAGCAAAGCAAAGACAAGCACGGCCATAAGAGGTCGCAATCTGATGCTCCTCGAGGCCAACACTCTGATTCCTCTTCTACTCGAAAGTCTCGAGATTCTCACAGAAGAGCCGAACTTTCAAAGTCGTCTCCTCCCGCTCCTGCAACAGACCCAACAGTATCGAAGAGGCTGGCCGAGCTTAAAGATAAATTTTCAAAAATCTACTTCGACAGCATGAAATTCCTCCCGGCGATTCATCCTATCCCCGGACATGTCAAGCAGAGCGCCATCGCCTGTACCAACGATGTCTGTGTTCAACATGACGCGTTTTTTCATCTGGCTGAAAAACTTTCTGAAGTCTTAGTGGAGCGCCAAGATGAAATCGATCGTCTGAAGCTTGAGGCTATCCCCGTCAAAGACATCATTAAGGCTCAAGATGAAGAGATTACAACTTACAAGTCTGAACTTGAGGTCGTCCATCAGAGCGCCAAGAACACCGCTGAGGCCGTCACTCGTCTGGAATCAACTCATAAGAAAGAACTCGACGAGGCGGTTCAACGATGTGGGGCTTTGGCTCTAGAGAAGGACTCAATTCAAAAGGAGAGGGATGCATTCAGCCTCCGAGTCAAGGAACTTAAGGAGCAGCTCCACAGAGAGAAGGAAGAGAAAACGGCTGCCCAAGAAGAGTCACAACAATACTGTGACAAGATCATTGCCACTCGAATCTTAAAAGAAAAACTTGAGGGCGAGCTTTCTAGAGTTGAGGCGTTAAAGAGTGAAGCCCGTGAAGAGGGCAAGAAGATAGCATCCATTGATATCGACTCGCGTCTTGAGGCGGCTAGAAAAGAAGGCAGGGAGGAGGCCAAAAGTATATTTGACCCGCTAATTGCTGAGTTCAACGCCCGCGTTCTCATGCATCGAGACTTGACTTTCTTGGGCGAGGGTTATCTTGAATCTCTGGCCGAGGCGTGGGAGACTTTAATCGAAATCAGAAAGGCCGAGCACGGTACCGAAGAGATTGATGAAGGGGCCTTGATAAAAGAATTCCTCAAGGGGAATGAGCCTTCCGACTTGTCAGCAGCTAAAGCTATTTATTGCAAAGGCTCCCCCTCAAAGAAAGGGGAAAAAGTGATTACCGGCCCATCCGGGGTTATGCCTTCAGCTCATGCGCCTATTGGCCGACCGGTTGATACTCGATCCCTTTGAGCGGAATATCGGTTACAATCCGGAGGACCCCGGCCTTGGCGTCCATATTCTGTCTCCCATTCCGGAGGGTGAAACCCCCTTGACGGCTGAAAGCCTGCCGGAGCCTGGTAGATAACTCTTCACTTTAAGATTTCAAAAGTCGTCATTCTTTGTGAAGGACTATTGTATTCTAATACTTGTTTTTCATGATTTTGCACAGGCCGTTCTGATCCCGGGCCCACTCTGAGGAGCGATGTCGCCAAGGAGGTGGAGGAAAAGATAGGTGAAACCACTCAGGTAGGAGAGGCTCCCGGGCCAGATGCTCAGGTGATTGGAGCGCTGGATAAAGACAAATCTGAGACTTCTGCTCCCATCGAGGGGAGTTATGTAGTGGAGTTTACAGGTGCCTCTGAACACACATCAGAGCTAGTATAAAGGAGCGGCTCGAGAAGGAGAAGAGAGAGACGGCCGAGATCAAGGTCGAGCCTCGAGTTGTGGACCCAGACGATCCCTTTGCACAAGCCATTGAAGGTCATTCTCCCTGGCAGGTCTAAGCCCGTGGATGTTCCCCATACTTCTTCAGCTGCTACCCCTCCATCAAAGAAGAGTACCAAGGGTAAATGCACAAGGGAGGAGCCGTTCGAGAAGACCATGGAGGTGAGGAAGTCGAAGAAGCACAAGAACTGACCATTACTCTTGCTCAACGAGAGTTATTTTAAGTTATGTAATTATTTTCATCTACTTCCGTAGTCTTTGTAAATAGATTGTCTACTCCGAACTTTGTAGTAGAAAACTTTGTCTGAATAAAGCTTGGTTCCTTTTTTCTGTCTTTCAAAAGGCTCTTGTCGTTCAATTTTTGTATGATTGTGATTTAAATCCGAGCTGTTGTGAATAACATGGACTTCTCGATTCACCTTCATATAGCTCGAAGATTCTTCGAGAGTTGTTCATTCTTCCTTCTGCGCTTCAAGCACTTAGAATATTTTTTAGTCCGCACATTTTCGAATTCTCCACCGTGATCACTCCGAATATTTTTAATTTTCGAATCCATTTGAGTTTCAATTCTTTTAGCAAAATTTTTAAACGTTCCAAAGGTGTCACTTTTATGTTTTAAAAATAAAGTCCACGTATATCTTGAAAACTCATCAACTATTTCGAAAACATATTTGTTGTGATTTATAGATCATACTTGAGTTGAACCAAATAAATATAAATGTAATAATTCTAATGATTGTTTTGTAGAAATATTATTTTTACATTTAAAAGAGCTTTTCTTTAAATCTTTAATTGACAATCGTCACATAAATTTTGTAATTTATTTTAGGTAAACCTCTAACTAGCTCATATTTTGCTAATTTATTAATATATTTAAAATTAATATGACAAAATCGTTTATGCCACAACGATGGATCGTTATGTTTGGCGGTTAAACATAAATTTGAATTTCGATTTATATTCATATTTAAGACATAAATATTTTTGTTTCTAAAACCCTCAAAGATAAGTAGTTTTTATTGTCAAAAATATTGCATCTATCTTTTTCAAAATTGATTTGAAAACCTTTATCGCATAATTGACTAATACTAAGTAGGTTTTGTTTTAAATTTTCTACTAACGAAACATTTGTAATAATAGGAGAGTTAGAAATACCAGAGTTGATGACTTCTCCGATGCCAACGACAAATCCTTTTGAGTTATCTTCAAAAGTTGTTATTCCACCATCGATGTATGTTATATTTGATACATTTTGGAATTTTCGGTCATATGCTTGGAGCATCCACCATCAAGTATCCATTTCTCCTAATTTTTTATTTTGGGTACCTGCAAAATAAACGATGATTTAATTGGTACCCACATACTTTGTTAGGGTCCTAGATGTTAGGAGCAGGTAGTCATACCCAAGAAGGTTTGGTACCTTTATGACCATAATTTTTATTATAGACTACATTATCTAAAAAGTTGTTAATATGTTTTTTTCTAATCAACTTATTATTTGTCTTAGGTATCCAAATTTTTGTATTTTTAGCATACGTATTAGACTTAGGTGATCTTTTAGTCATTTGATAAACACAATTATATTTCTTAATATTATTCCCTTTTTGTTTAGGAATATTTTTAAATCCTAATCCATTTCTATTTCCTGATTGTTTTGAAGTTTTGATAAGATTTTTCAATTCCTGTTTTCCTTTATTAAATTTTGAAATATTATTTGTAATTTTATCTAATTTTTCTTTTAACTCTAAATTTTTGATCTTTAATGTTTCTATATTACTCTTCAAGTTGATATTTTCTTTTAAAAGTTATCATTTTCTAGTCTAAGTTTTTCAAAACAATAGCTATAGTCTCATTTTGAACCAAATTAATTTCAATTATTCTTTGAGATAATTCTAGTTCCTCCTATAAAATAATTTTTTTTCATCTTTCAACATTCCTACTTCAAGTTCTAATCTATTTATTTTGGCTATATGTTCTTTATTCATTTTTTTAGTTTGTCTAAATTTATCATCTAATTCTATGCTAAGTTCCAATAATTCATCATAGCTAAGATTGGGACATACCTCATCAGTTTGTGCCATAAAACATAGATTAGCTTGTCCTTCGTCACTATCGTTGCCACTGTCTGATGATGATGAAGAATCTGAGACATCCCATGTTACTTTGAAAGCTTTCTTCTTTTTGAATTTTTCGTATTTGTTCTTTTTCTATCATTCTTAAGCTTGGGACAATCTTTCTTCATATGTCCAAATTAGTCACATTCATGGCATTTGATTAATGTTTGATTTGTAGAGCTTGATTTTTCTCCTTTTTGAAATCCGGTCATTTTCCTAAATTTCTTGAATTTGTTGTAGTTTTTGGCAATAAATACGATTTCTTCTTCGTCTAAGTCAGAGCCTTCATTTGTTGCTGGGAATGCTATGTTTTTCTTTTTCGAATTTTGTTCTTTTCTTGCCTGCAAATTAGCTTCAAAGGACATTAAGTTTCCTATCAATTCTTCAACTAAGAGTGTTGAGAGATCATTAGGTTCTTCTATAGCTAATACTTTTCTTTTTCACTCTAGAGTTAAAGAATTGATTATCCTATATATTAAGTCAAAATTTGTGAATTTGGCATCATGTACCATTAAATCATGTTAAATGGTTTGGAATCTAGAGTACATGTCTACTATATATTCATTTTGTTTCATTTTAAAAGAGGAAAATTGATTTTGTAAAATTGAAATTTTAGTTTGTTTAACTTTGTTTGTGCCTTCGTGTGTAACTTGTAAGTACGCCAAATATCGTATGCAGTGTTACATAGCATGACGCATGAAAATTCATTCTCATCTAATGAACAAAATAAATAATTCATAGCTTTGGCATTATTATAAGTGGTGGTTTTTTGTGCATCATTCCATTTGTTCATAGCAGTGTCAGGTGCTTCATATTTATTTTGAGTGGCTAACCAAATTTCTAAATCACTAGCTTTAATAAGAATTCTCATACGTGTTGACTAATACGCATAGTTAGAACTATTAAAAAGTGGGGGTCGTGCTGTGGATTGACCTTCTTGCAAAATACTTGCCATATTAAAGTGGTTCAAAACCGTGTTACTGTGCTTTGATCAAACCTTGCTCTGATACCAATTGAAAGTCTATAGGGTGGATCGCGTAGTGTATATGCAACTATATGTGATAAAATATATGATGCAACTAAAACAATATCAATCGTAAATATAGAATAAGCATACCAGGATTCTATACTGGTTCGGACCTCCCGTCTTACGTCCAGTCCCTAAGCTCCCCTTCAAAATTTGACTATCAAACGTCCTCGCTTCGTCCGGAGAAAGAGACTTGGTTACAATAAGTTGTTCTTGTCAAATGTGTGTTCTAGTATAACACGGATGTTGATTCATTAGTACAGTTGCTTCCAATATATATCTAGAGAGTATTGTTTATGAAGAATAGAATATATGGAATAGCGAATACAGGTATAGATTTCTAGAGTACAGAGATCAAGAATATATGATAGATTATAGAATCAGAGTGCGTAAGTAAGTAAGGTGATTTGTTCTCTTGATTCTTGATGATATATATAGTTGTAGAGAGGTTTCTTGAGTAGTTGTATCCATTAACGAGTGCTCTACAGTTGCTTCGTTGATAATGAAGAGTTGCAGCGAAGAGAAGCGGAGATGTCTATTCGAATGTGGTAGTCGAAGTTTATATTTAAAATCCGAGTTTAAAATCAGACGTATGGAATATGTTTCAGACGTCTGATACTATATATATTTTTGAATATAGTAGTAGATCAGACGGCTGAGTGCAATTGTAAAACGTCTGGGTTCAGCCTGTCTATTGTTCCAGAGAACTGTTTTAGACATCTGGCTTGTGCACCCAGACGTCTGATATTGTGCATATAAGTTTTTGTGCTCTTTTTCTTATGCTTTTTTGTTCCTATCAACTTGCAGTCTCTTGTAGTGTCCTTTGAGCCTTGTTCTTGTCTTTCTAGTGATGTTATTCTAGCAAGTACCAGTATAAATAAATATCTATGCCTATTCGATTTCCATTGTATATTTGTTATCATCGAAGTCGTAGATTTGATTTCCTAACAAGAGTGCGATATTTTATTTGAAAATATATGTTTGAATTGGTTCAAAAAGAAGAGGTGAAAGTGAGAATTAGATCTCCAATTTCACCCTCTTTCTTTTCCTATTTGAACAATATACCTCCCTTATTTTCTGTTTACTCTTCTCTAGCCTCCGCCATTCCTATCTTGGCCGAAAATACCAACCTACTTCCCTCTTAATTTTCAAACCAAAATCAGATCGAATTGAATTCAAGGTGTGGTGATCTCTTCGGCAAATAGCATTTCTTGAAAGGATAAATCTGAATCAAGGAGTTTCTTCGATTCAACGTTCAAGATGTTACACTTTAGGCTATGGTTTAGGTTATATACACACACATATACATAAATATATATATATATACATATATATATATATATATTCATTTGTGTCATTGCATGTGTATAGATTATAATTATATCATGAACTTATAATTTTTCTATGTTGTCAAATGTATACGCGTACATATATAAAAAAAATTATATGTATGCTTTTTCTTTAGGCCATCTAGTAAAAATATCCCAAAAATAAATCATTTTAAAACATTTTAAATTAAAATTTGAATTTTAAACTATTGCTAAATGCATAATATACTTTATACATATATTTAACAAATTTTATATATGCATATTTCAAATGTACAAGTATGTTAAAAAAATTAATTTTTATGATTATACGTATATTAAAACAAACATATATATTAATTTATATACTAATTATATTTCTATGTGTATATATTATAAAATTTTAAATTATAATATGTTAATATATACATATATGTATATTTTATAAAATTACCTCATTTTGTAAATTAAAAATAACATTTTTTAAATCTGTAAAGAAAATTGAATTAAAAAAATTAACCCACATGGATTTATAAGACAAAATTATTTTGCCAAAATCCTTTCAACCTAAAAAAAAAATATATACATATACATAATTTTATTTTTAATATACAATATTATTTATGTATATATTTTTGGATTAGAATTTTATAAAATTTAATCTATGTATGTATATGTACACATACATATTATTTTATGTAATTTCAAGTAAATAAATATTTTAATACATGTATCTATATATATATAAAAATTAACATACAAAATTTTTAAACTCGAATTTGGATTTTAAATAAAATATTATTTTGGTTCTAAATCTTTTTTCAAATTTGAATATTTCTTAAGCTAATTTAAATATTAAATTTTTAATTAGTTTTATATTTAAAATATATTTGTGTTTGCACCAAAATTGGTCACAAACACCCAATTGCCAATGAAAGCACCAGTTCGTAATCACAGATCACAAGTAACAAGCAAGTATAGGAATAATGATGCAGATCGCTCAAAATATTCAAAAGAAAGTAGTAAACAACATAGATTTTATAGTGGCTCGGCGATCTTGCCTACGTCCACTCTGAACTTGATAACTTTATCGATTCACTTGATTTCAATCTGTTACAGCAGATTACAGTAGATTATAACTCTGAAGTTTGAATACAATGGTGATAGAAAGATGTAGGATTGAATCCGACAGAGTCTGGACGTCGAATGGCAAAAGATCCCACTTCTGTATGCTTCAGGGGGCTATTTATAGGCGTAGGAGGCTGATATCGCGCTTAAACTTCGGTAGACTTCTACTGGCACGTGAGTGGGCCCACGCGACCGGTCCCACCAAGTTTTGACTCGATCTGTGATCGATACGAAACAATTTCGTATCGATCAAAAAATGATCCAATCGAGCTGAAACTTGGCAGATTTGTTCTTTAGCTTGTACGTAAGCTTCTGTGAAAATTTAGTTGCATTTGGATCAACAGTTTGTGAGATATGATCGATGCGAGTTGAAGTTTCTCGGTTGGCTGTTTGCTTCGAGTCGATCACTTCGAATCCATGTCTTCGAATCGATGGATGCACATGATTTCGAGACGACGTGGCGCGCACATCTCGCATCGATCCGCCTTTTGCTCCAAGTTGACCGTGTCGCATCCATGAACTTCTCCTCGTTTGTATCGATGACCGTTGCCTTGTTTGATTCGATAACAGCTACCAATACATATCGATGGAGGTAGGCTTGTTCGTATCAACAAAAAGGGCCTTGTTCATATCGATCAAACATGATGGATACGATCGATGGATACGAACTAACTAGCCTTGATGGATTCGATCAATAAATTTGGGTAGATTGATAGGAGTAAGCATATTCCTTCGATGGATATGAAGTCGACCGATGCAATTTATGCAAATAAGGCTACTAAGTGAGAGAGCATTGATCGATACGAAGTGACTGAGTTCAATGGATTCAAACGGTGTGATGGTGGATCGATTCGAATTGATCGAGGCGGACTCATCATGATGGATACGAATCTGATCGGTGCGAGTGGACCATCACCTTGACCTTCTGATGGATACGAATTTGATGGATTCGAACCGATAAATCAGATGGATACGAACAGCATATTTTCTCCAATTTGCAACGATCATATCTCATTCATACGAACTCCGATTAACCTGAAATTTGAAACGCTGCTTTTATGGTCTTTCTTGTCATGTCTAGTCAATTTTGGCCCGATCCGGACTCAAAAAAATTTCATCGATATCCATAGCGAAGCAATGTATAACCAATCTTTGAGACGAACCGTCTTTGGTTTTCGATCAATCTTTTGGTATCACGGCCTTGCCAAAAGGCGGGATAACACTTGCCATCCAAAACATGCCTTGCGATAGGAAAGTGTGTTTTGTAATGCCATAAGCTGGATGTTCATACCCTGTCAACAACCTGTAAAGATCTCGATAGTTTCACATGACCTCAAATGACAATCGTTTGGGATAGTATGCCGTTTGAGGTGAAACGGGACCATTCGCGATCGACGCCACTCGCGGCAAGGATGGAATGGGACCATTCGCGGTCGAATGCCGTTCGTGGCAAATGGTGAAATGGGACCGTTCGCGGTCAGATGCCGTTCGTGGAAAATGATGAAATGGGACCTTTGGTGGTCGAGATACCGCTTCAAACGAATGGTGGCTGTTTGAGGTTGGACATCGTTCTAGACGATTTGCGATCGTTCGCGATCGGGCGACGTTCTTGACGATTTGTGACCGTTCGCGATCGGATGTCGCACGAGGCAAAATGTGATCGTTTGCGATCGGATAACATATTAGGTGAATTGCGACTGTTCCTGGTCGGGTGGCGCACGAGGCAGAGTGTGATCGTTCGCGATCGGATGTTGAGGGAGGCTTAGCATTTACTAGAATCAGATATCACGTTTGGGTGAATTTCTGAACTAGCAACTTTGGTTGTTCTTCGCCATATAAGTTGTGCTTGTGGACCGTTCGCGATCCAACGGGTATACAAGTAAATTCTTTCATAGAATTGCAAATATTAAAGCAATGTTTACATGAATTCCATAACAAAAATGTCCAAACAAACTAAGTCCAAATGTCCAAACCAAAACAAAACAGAAGCAAGACATGGATGCCAAAGTGTAAACTCTTACTATGATGCGGTCAGTAGTCATTCAGAGCATGCATGTGGGTCGTTCGTGATTCCGCACGTGTAAATAATATAACCGCATTAGTGAGAAGTTACGACTTGTTCATCATTATTCAATCTATTGATAACCATACGATGTCACGGTTCAGGTCACCCCTAGCTGATGTAGACGGTGGTCGCTCTGGCTCAACCGCTGGAGCTCGCCTCCTTACATACTGAAGTAGCCTATCGTTCCTGATATGCCCTTCCACCTCATCCTTCAGATGTCTACAGTCGTTTGTGTTATGACCGTTCAGTTAGTGGAATAAGCAGTATTTGGCTGATTTCCTCTCGTCAATAGTTGGATCCCTTTGCATTGGTCTACGATAGGGATTGTGCTCTCTGGTATCCTGATAGATTCGCTCCAAACTTTCATTCAGCTCAGAATAAGTGGTGAATCGCGGCTCTCTCCGTGGGCGCTTTGACCTGTCATCGTTATTCTCAGCCTTTTGTTTCCCTTTACCAGTCTCCGCACCCTTTCCAGGTGGATTTCCGCCCTTGATTGCGTAAACGTCGATTCTTCTTCTTTTTTTGCACTAGCATCTTCCAATCGCAAAAACTTTTCTGCCTCGTGATAGAATTCTCCTAGATCCATAGGTGGATCTTTAGTTAATGAATTTTTTAACTCTGTGCCATCGGCTATTCCAAATACAGCTGCCATCATAACCATGGATGGATCTGGTCGATCCACCGATGCTGCTGCCGTATTGAATCGCGTCAGAAAATTCCTCAAAGACTCCTCAGCTTTCTGCTTTAAAGTTGCCAAACTCATCACATTCTTGGGTCTTGCGATGTGAACCCTAAATTGCCTCATGAACTTCTCAGCTAAATCAGCCCACGTTCCTATGGAATTGCTCTCCAACTGCCTAAACCATTGTGCTGCGATATTCGTCAGATATAATGGAAAGCACCGGGCCATGACTTCCTGTGATGCCTCCAGCACTTCCATGTGTCTCATATATTTCGTTAGATGGACCGTGGGGTCCGTCCTCCCATCGTACATCTCCACTGATGGTAACTTGAACTCCTGTAACTCATGTTCACATCTTCAAGATCTCTATTTACTAATCCACCCCTCATGGCTCACTTGACCATCTCCGCCAATCTATCATTGTCTCCTAGATGTAGTCCTCGTTCATTGCTTTCGATCTGCCCCTCCCCCCCCCCTCCCCGAGTCCGTGAGAGCTTTCAGGAATCTGCCCCCCCTGCAGAGCGTTCATCCCTCTACTATCACCAGGTTGCTCGGATGCCCCTTTCTCTCTCCTCGGGATTGAATCAACATGCTCCAAGTGTGTTCCCCTAGTCTTGGTGCTACGCCGGATGGTCCTTCTCCATTCTAAACTCCATCTGCTCCTCGATTTTGCGCTCCAAGTTTCCCAATCCGTTGAAACAAATTTTGGATCAACTCTTCTTGTCTCTTCATCATTGCCTCCATCTCATCCCTGGTGATGAAGACTGAAGCTTGGTTCGCTCCTGAGGAAGCCTCTTGACTCCCTTCGTGCTGACTCCTCTCTGGTCTTTGCCTTCTGCTAGATTGCCTTGTCATAGCTCCTTAGATTTGAATTCTTAAATATTTAAATTCAACTTCCAAGCGGTAAAATCCCTGAGTTCAATTCTCAGTGAAAGCACCAAAATGTTTGCACCAACATTGGTCACAAACACCCAATTGCCAACGAAAGCACCAGTTCTTAATCACAGATCACAAGTAACAAGCAAGTATAGTAATAATGATGCAGATCACTCAAAATATTCAAAAGAAAGCAGTAAACAACATAGATTTTATAGTGGTTCGGCGATCTTGCCTACGTCCACTTTGAACTTGATAACTTTATTGATTCACTTGATGATTTCAATCTGTTACAGCATATTACAGTAGATTATAGCTCTGAAGTTTGAATACAATGGTGATAGAGAGATGTAGGATTGAATCCGGCAGAGTCTGGACGTCGAATGGCCAAAATATCCATTTTTTGTAGGCTTCAGGGGGCTATTTATATGCGTAGGAGGCTGATATCGTGCTCAAACTTCAGGAGACTTCTTCTGGCACGTGAGTGGGCCCACGCAACCGGTCCCACCAAGTTTCGACTCGATCTGTGATCGATACAAAACAATTTCGTATCGATCAAAAAATGATCCAATCGAGCTGAAACTTGGCAGGATTGTTCTTTAGCTTGTACGTAAGCTCATATGAAAATTTGGTTGCATTTGGATCAGCGGTTTGTGAGATATGATCGATACGAGTTGAAGTTTCTCGGTTGGTTATTTGCTTTGAGTCAATCACTTCGAATCCATGTCTTTGAGTCGATGGATGCACGTGATTTCGAGACAACGTGGCACGCACATCTCGCATCGATCCACCTTTTGCTCCGAGTTGACCGTGTCGCATCCACGAACTTCGCCTCGTTTGTATCGATGATCGTTGCCTTGTTCGATTCGATAACAGTTACCAATATGTATCGATGGAGGTAGGCTTGTTCGTATCGACAAAAAGGGCCTTGTTCGTATCGATCAAACGTGATGGGTACGGTCGATGGATACGAACTAACCAGCCTCGATGGATTCGATCAATAAATTTGGGTAGATCGATACGAGCAAGCATATTCCTTCGATGGATACGAAGTCGACCAATGCAATTTATGCGAACAAGGCTACTAAGTGAGAGAGAGCCCAGATCGATACGAAGTGACTAAGTTCAATGGATTCGAACAGTGTGATGGTGGATCGATTCGAATAGTGTGATGGATTCGAATTTATCGAGGCGGACTCATCTTGATGGATATGAAACTGATCGGTGCGAGTGGACCATCACCTTGACCTTCTGATGGATACGAATTTGATGGATTCGAACCGATCAATCTGATGGATACGAACAGCATATTTTCTCCAACTTGCATCGATCATATCTCATTCATACGAAATCCAATTAACCTAAACTTTGAAACGTTGGCTTTTATGGTCTTGCTTGTCATGTCTGGTCAATTGTGGCCCGATCTGGACTAGGAAAAAATTCATCGATATCCATAGCGAAGCAATGTATAACCAATCTTTGAGACGGACCGTCTTTAGTTTTCGATCAATCTTTTGGTATCACGGCCTTGCCAAAAGGCGGGATAACAATTTGCACATAATTATTCAAGTGTATATAAATATGTATATGTATACACGTGCGCGCACACACACACACATATATATGTATGTATGTTTGTATATGTATGTATGTGTGTGTGTGTACTTCATATATTTTAAAATACAAATAGACAGCTAATATGTATATAAAAGGGCTAATGTGTCTGCTGCGGTGTAAATCACAATGCTTATATGCGAGCATGTTAAACCATATGCACATTATACATTGTATGTGCACATACACGTATATGTGTATTTGATGCAATTATACATGTTATATATCATATATAAATAGATTAAATCGTAATATTAATTAGTTAAATAAAATAAATATTTACTTCAAATTATTTAGATTGGATCTAAATTACATTAGCTTCATGGACCCAATAAATCCAGATGGATTTTTTTTTGAAATTCACTCATTTAACCGGCCACGTGTTGACCTAGTTTCAATAGTGGTATCAAAGCCCAACATCCTGTGTTTAAATTAGCAATATTAGGGACAACTTATTAAATCTTATCCATTTAGTAGGATCTAAAAAATGAGCGCTTAGGTTGACTTTGGTAATAAAGTACCATGTCCTACTTGGCTATTGGTCGGATCCGAAAGATGAAGTAAGCCTAAAGGTTATTCCTAGTATAAAGACCTAAATTGATTTGGGCCTTGGTCAAAATTTTCAAAATATATTTTGAAATTAAAACCGATATTTTAAATTTGAAATGTTAAATTTAAAATAAATTATAATATTATAAATGTCGTAAAATAATTTTTGAAATAGTTTTGAAAATAATATATTATTTTCTAAAATTATTTATAATTATCTGAATTAATTAAAAGAGTTAATTAATCAAATTAAATAACATATATCTTGATACATGCAACATTATCTTAAAATGTTTATGTAGAATATGCTAGTATATGATTTTTGTTTGATGATAATAAACATATCTATATATATATATATATATATATATTCGTTTAATTGTATTTATTGTTGTACTATTCTAATTTTTCACATAATGAAATAAATATTTGTT
The DNA here is from genome assembly GCA_030765085.1 of Allium cepa. Taxonomy (NCBI): domain Eukaryota; kingdom Viridiplantae; phylum Streptophyta; class Magnoliopsida; order Asparagales; family Amaryllidaceae; genus Allium; species Allium cepa. The sequence continues at coordinate 541,790,305 of CM060939.1, forward strand.
GAATAAAATAAATAACTCAAAATTCATATTTAAACAAATATTTTATTCAAACAAATATTTATTACAAATTCAAATAGTACAAATTTGAGCTCTCACTATATTTTCACATTTTCAATTACAATAGAATTTCATTTACAACAAAATTTTCAATTTAAATTTTCGCCTCACTACATATTCGCACTCACTCGTATTTGATCTTCAACTCTGGTCCAGTCTGAATCCAGCATCCCTATCTATAAAATAAATACTGATATAGTAAAATTGAAAAAGGAAATATTTTGTAGTGCATAATAAAGTATGTTTTGAAAAATTGTTTACCTCGGTTATTTGGGTTGTTCATCATCATTTATTTTGAATCATCGTACACAAACAGCTTGTAACATGCACAGTGTATCGTTGTACATGTTATAAGGCCGTGCACATTAATATACACTGGCATGATAAAATTATAGGGACAAATGAGCACAAGGTTAAACCCAACCATGGTGGATTCAACTCAGATCAGACCCCGAGTACAAAGCACCAGGCCTAGACTACAAGACCACACGACAATGCAGCCTAGACTCAATTCAACAAATTTGACTCATGTGTACCAAACATATGCAACAAAGTGGACAGTGCAACCAAGTGCACAAATCAAAGCGACAAACATACAAAAGTGAGGAGGCAACAACAAAGAGACCAGCAAATCAGAACAATTAAGCTCGAAGCAAATGAAGACCAAATATGAATGTCAACCAGCACAACATACAACAACCCAAATCAATGAAGATATGAAACCACACACACATGGATGCAAAGCAATCACGGTTTCAAACTGAAGTGAAGCAGACCAAGATCTAGACCACAATGCATTCAATCAGACTTCAAACATATAAACCAAAAATCCATGATGCATCAACATTTACTAATTTATACATATGCATATGGTCAAATACAATGCAGTACATGAAGCAACTCAACAAACCAGTGAAGCATGACTTCAATATGAAACCAGACCACCATAAAATGCACAATAAGTCTAGTTACAACATGAACTAGCACCCTGTACAGATACCTATGGATAGAGCAATAGTGGTACAAACTGTGCGTACAAGCAAAAAAATGGTCAGGTGCAAAGCACTGGAGCAACAAGTAAATGGCATGAACAAATGCATCCACATCAACAGACCGTCAAAACTGCATGAACACAAAGATAGGCATGGCTAAATAAGATGAACTTAATTATTGGGTCAAAGACAACATTTAGGCACGAATTCAATGAAGCAGTGGACTAACTGGCCAGAGCTACAAACTTATATGTATGCATATATATATATACACATATATATATATATATAATTATATACATACACATAGTAAAGCATGTAGGCAACATGATAACTCAGCTAGCAGGTTACAAATGCATCAGAACCAGGATCACAAACTCAAAGAAATCCAAATTACAAATGTAACATGAATGAATACAAGTTCAGGCAAACCAGAGAATACAAAATGCAACATGGAAGAAAATCAAACTTGATGAGTAGCAGTTTCAAGCCAAGTCAAGGCCAAGATGAATGAATTCAAAAAAAAGTCAAAAATATTTGAAAATGGAAACAGCTTGATGAACAAGCATCGCAAATTAAAAAAACCAAATGCAAGTCGTGGTGACTAAGCAAAGTATTTCAGAAAAATATTTGAATACATGAACGAGTTAGGAAACACAGGAACCAAGCGATCAAAATATACCCAAAAAATTATCTCAAAAATTCAAATGCCGAAGTCAAATGATTAATGAACGAAACTGACAATTCAAACAAATCAAGTGCATCAGAGATAAAAAAATTCAAGAATTCATCACGTCGTTCAAGCAGTAATCGAATGGCCTAGCAAAGTGTCTAAAGAATTCAAATAGAAATATACGAACGAGAATACAAGTAATCAAACCCTATAAATTATCCATTAACTTTACCGGCAAAAAGCATTCGAGTTCAAGACAAAAATCCAGAGCATACTTTTAAATCAAAAGAAAATTTGTAACTCGAATCAAAGTCGAAAATTAAGAGGGACAAATTTCACGTACCACCTCAAAGCATCGATTCTATCTCGACTTAATTAAAGCAGTCGTGAACAAGTTAATCGATCAAAGAAGCATTGAATTGAATTGAGAGCATCAGTAAATGATTCGAGCTTCAATCTTTCAAGCGACGCTTCAAAACAATCAAAGCCCTAAATTTTGAATGCTAACAAAAGATCGGCCATAGTATACAGAAGAAAGGGAGATGTCCATAATTCTCTTGGTTAGAAATTATAGTGGACTGGTCTACATTATTTTATTGTTGGGCTTAAGTTTTATAAATAGGGTTTTGGTTTTATTTTGTTCAGATTTATTTTTAGTTGTAATTTTTTTTAACGGTGTAACTTTCTAGTTGTGTGGCAAGTTTGTTGAATATGCGATTATATGATTTTTGTTTGATGATAATAAACATATATATATATATATTCATTTAAATGTATTTGTTAATGTACAATTTTATTTTTCATAGATTAAATAAATATTTGCTGAATAAAACAAATAACACAGAATTTGAATTCAAACAAAAATTTTATTCAAACAAATATTTATTACAATCTATGAATAGTACAAATTTCAAGCTCTCACTATATATATATAATTTCAGTTACAGTACAAATTTGATTACATCACGATTCACATTTACATTTGACGTCACTACATTTCACTCATTCACTAAACTCGTATTTTATCTTCAGCTTCACACCAAATTGAATCCAGCATCTGAGTAATCTACAAAAATAAATATAGACGCGGTAAAATTGAAAAGGAAATATTTTTGCAGTATAAAATAAAATGTGGATGTTGAAAATAATATTTGCCACAGTTATTTAGGTTGTTCATCATCTTTTGATTTTGAATTCATCATACACGTACAGCTTGTGACATATACAGTGTATCACTGTATATGCCACAAGGCCGTGCACACCTATATATACACTTGATAGAATTACAGGGACAGGTGAGCATAGGTCAAACCCAAAACGCCGGGTTCGACTCAAGTGTAATAAAAATAATGTCACAATATCAGTAAAAGGTCAAATCCGAGCTACAAGCTGGATTCAACTCAGGTGTAATTCGAAAAACAAATCCAAATGCAATCAAGTGGTCAAGCCAGCTACATACAGTCTCAAGTGAAAGGTTAGACAGTCCATTCAGACCATCAAGCAAATGCATATCAGACGATCTCAATGAGACTCAACATGTACATTAAACCAACAAAAACAGATACAACATAATGCTATAGGTCTGAAATTGCACCAGACTAATATGGCAACATAGCAACATGGATCTGCAACAAATGAAATATATGAACTAGCATAAGCAAGTGATACGACTAGTGAACTGCAAGTGTCGACCAGGTAGCAAGCAAGTTCAACACAACGGCTCATATATACAACAAACACGGAGCAACATCAATGATCAAACACTAATGAACCAGTGGCACCAACTCAATATCAAGTTCAACTTATACAAGCAAAACGCAAACCAGAGGCAACTGGCGTCAACTACAACAATGAATCAATGAATCCAAACCAAACAGCTGCAACATTGAAATGGCTATAAACAAAATACATAAAGTATATAAATGATCAAACTCAATGAAACAGACTACAAGTACAAGGCACAGTGCACCACTGACCATACAGCAAAGCCATTACAATGACACAATAAACCAGATCAAAATGAACCAGGTGAACACTGCAACATTGAAATGACAATATCAGTCAATGCAGCAACCAAAACAAATGCAACAGTGAATCATAAACCAAGTGCACCAAAGGAATTGTAACAATACACAAAGGCTACAGGTCTGGCAAGAGATAAGCAAGCGTATACACCAGTATTAGACTCGAGTGCATATATAAGTATGCAACTGTGAAATTGGATCAAGCAAGTGCAGACACAAGTGGTACAATACTGAACCCAACATCAGCAACAAATGAAATATAATGCACAAGAACAAAAAATGAAACTACAATGAACGTAATATCATCAGGAATTTCAAATTAAATAAGTCAGAAGCGAAGTCAAAATGACTAAAGATCGAGCAGTGCAAATTCAAAATCATGGTGGCCAAGTAAATTGACCGACTCATAAATCAGGAACGTGAGTATCAAGTGTCAAATTATACAAAATTGACAAAGTCGGAGAAATCATCAACATCCAAGCAACATCGAGTGTCCGAGACGAATTCAAGGAAAAATAATTGACAAATTCATATGAAATATACGAAAGAAAAATAAGGAGATTGAACTATATATAAACCCGTAATCATCATCGGCTGAAGAACAATCGAGTTCAAGCAAGCATGACAGAAAAGCAAAAAGGAATAAATCACATACCAAATCAAAGTCGAACTCAATCAAATAGAAGCAGCCGAAAGCATCTCAAGAGACGATCGATCAACAAATCCTCATGCAAATATCAAATTGATTGATCTAAAAAAATCGGCAGCTTCGAAAAATCACAAAGCCCTAATTTTTAATCAGGGAGGATCGAACGAAGGAAGCCATTTTCAAAGCAAGGAATTGGGCCGAATACATAAGAAACGAAATAAAGGAAGCAGCGTCTTGTTTTATTAAATTGGGTCGGACCCTTTTCTTTAATATTGGATTAAAAAGCAATAATAGGGCTTTGGTTTTTTAATTGTTTTTAAGCTGTTATCTTTGTATTTTCTCTTTTAACGGTTGTAATTACTAGTCGTGTGACTTGGGGACAAACTACATGGCATAGTTTGAGAATTAGCAACTCGGTGGCTGAGTTGTGGCAGGGTTTTGAGTGTAGAGTTAGGTTAGTCAGTAGCGGGTGTCGCGAGTTTACGTGTGTAAGCGTGTGACTACTTAATTTCTAGTAGAAACCTTGGGGGCAGCACGTAGGCAGGGTTTTGCCCAAGCTGGGTAAATTATGTGTCGTTCTATTTCTGCATTTATTATTCTGTTATTATCTATGCTGCTATAATTCTTATTTATTTGTGTTGAAATAATTTTATAAGCTTCCGCAATTAATTTTTATAATAGCATCACCCTATTCACCCCCCCTCTGGGGTGAAATAGATCCTACAAGTGGTATCAAAGCTAGGAATAGAGGTCAACTTTTGTTTTAAAAAATTCGTTTCTCAAAAACCAATTTTTGTTTTAAAAATTTATATTTTTTAAAATTACTTCTTTTAATACTGCTTTTGCTGAGGGTCAACCCATAGTTAGACCACCAATGTTCAATGGTGAATACGTCTACTGGAAAAATAGAAGGAAAATTTTTCTGAAAACCATTAACGCTTGGAATATTTTTGAGACATGTTATAGAGCACCAATTATAAGTGTAGATAATCAGAAAATAGATAAACCAAAGGATCAATGGACAGAACTAGAAAATAAGTTACAAAACGCTAATGCTAAAGCTATGAATTCTATTATCTGTTCATTGGATCAATTTGAATTTAATCGTGTCTCACATTGTCTAACTGCGCAGTAAATATGGCACGCACTAGAAGTGACTCACGAAGGAACATCTCAAGTCAAAGAATCTCGCCTTGTCATGGTAAGCAGCGAATATGAGAACTTCACAATGGTGAAGAAAGAAAATGTCAAAGAGATGTATGGACGACTTTCCAATATCGTATACAAATCAAAAGCTCTCGGAATATCATACACAGAGTTGGAGATAGTCCGAAAAATCCTCAGAGTCCTTCCACGAAGATTTGAAGCAAAAGTGACTTCCATTCAAGAATCAAAAGATTTAAAACAGATGAAAGTTGAAGAACTCATCGGAAATCTCACCACTTATGAGCTAGAAATGAAATTCAAGGAAGAGCGTGAAGGAGGAGATACTCGAAGAAATCAATAGTTCTCAAAGGAACAACCAAAAGTGATGATGATAACGATGATGATGATGGAGCAGCAGAGCTGGCAATACTAATGAAGAAATTCAAAAAGTGGAATCACAGATACGGAAATCCAGCTCGAAATCAAAAATTGAAACGCAGAATAGCCGAAGCACTAGACTACTCAGAAGAACGGGAGATCATTTGTCACAAGTGCAACCAACCCGGACACATCAAGCCCAATTGTCCCCAAAATTGACGCGACTTTGAAAAGAAATAAAAAAGGAGAAGTTTTGCAGCCACGTGGAATACAAGTGATGAAGATAATTAAAGTACTTGCAGTGAGAGTGAGGAAGCAGATAGGTGCCTTCAAGGAAATATAACTGATAGCGACGATGACGAGCCAAGCGAGGTATTAAAGCCCACTCACTCAGAATTACTTATATATTTCCACGAAGTAAAGGGCTGTTTTGAACGACTTAGGAAGAAATATGCTAAACTTGAATCACAAAAAGATAATTTGATTGAACTAAATGAACAGCTTGAACAATTAGTTAAAAACTATCAAAGTAGGATCCCTAAGTGTGATAAGTGTCCAACATTCGAAGAAGAATTTAAAAAATTAGAAATTAATATAAAATCACTTGAAAATGAAATTCTGATTTTGAAAGAAAATGAAAATACTAGGAGAGAGAACTCTATTAAAAGGTGCACACAATTGTTAAACGAAAATGAATCTCTCAAAACAAAAGTCCAACAATTTTCAACGACTTTAGATAAATTTTCCAAAAGTGAAAAATCATTGAATATGCTCTTAGGGAAACAAACTTTTAACACAGTTAGACGAGGACTTGGATATAATCAATCTGAAAAGGTTAAAAACAAAATTAATCAAGTCAATTCTATATGCACAATTTGTAGAAAATTTGGACACGATCAAAACAATTGTTGGTACAGATCCAAACATGTGAAAACTATACCAATTTGGGTTCCAAAGGCACAAATATAAAATCTCTCAAAGTTAAACAAATCTGGATGCCAAAAGGAACATATATAAATAGTTTTAGGTCTCCACAAAATTATCTCTCAAAATATTCTGCCACTAACAATTATGGACCAATAAAAACAAACAGGTCACAAAAATCTTTTCCCGTGTAGGTGTGGGGGAAGGCTAAGGAACAACAATAGTGTTACTCGGATTCCGGCTATTCCAAGGACACAATGAGCGACAAAGCAAAGTTCCTTAGCCTAGTACAAAGTTGACAGAATCACAATGGACAACAGCAAAAAATATCGTAAAGCTAAAAAAGGTAATGGTATAATTATTTAAACGTTATATTAAATGTGATAATCTGCACCGTAATCTGAGTTTAATCAGCCAATAATGTGATAATGAAATAATGATGATTTTGATTCTGACTTATTTAAAAATTTTGGCCAATTATATTCTTATGCCAAAAACACTATAAAAATCTCTAGAGCCATTGATTTACTTCATATACATTAGTTTGGATTAATAATAGTGTTTTGTTGGATGATAATACATTTGGTTATAATACAGCTAATTCTATTTCATGGTTTCTGATTATTTGCACGGCTTCATTTCAAATTTAAGAGAATGTCATTTAAGAAGCTGTTAAAATTGATTTTGAGATATTTTGTTGCATACTTAGTGATCTGGTCTACCAAATTCAATTAATGATAATTTTGAGTGAAAGAGAAATTCAGATGTAGATTACACTGGTAATCTAGTTAATAGAAAAAATACTAGTTGAACGTGATTTTTGTTGAGACATTTAGTAACTGCATCGTTTTTTTTCAAAGAAAATATCTGCATATTTTTCATTTCAAATAATTTTCAAATAGCAGAAATTTTTATCATATAACCCCTTCTAGAAAATCATTGTTTGACCATGTTTTCAGATAAATCATTTTGAAAAATTACTAATTTTTGAATTTGATTTTAAATGACTATTTTGACTAATCTAACTCCCTAATAATTATCGAAAAGATAAACATTGATTGAAAAAGTGATGAGTGTTGATATTTATCATATATTATGACTCGAGACGGTATAATAAGTAAATTTCTCTAGAAATTTAAACAAGGGTTATAAAACTTTTTGTTGGTAAAATTTCCCTGACCATCTCTACTTCTATCATATTTCTAACAACCATCACTCATCAAAATTCAATATAGTTTGTCAATATGTGGTACTTTAAACAGGAATCGTTCGTTTTCATTTTACATTTTTTTTCAAAATAAAAAAATTATTATTATTATTATTAATAAAATAAAATCAAATCCAAAGTATTCACTCTCATTTCAAAGTCCTCACAGTTATGCATGGGTGAATTACTTGGAATTTGTTATGTGCTTCCATGCTCATTTAAAAGTCCTCATGGTTATGCATGTATGGAACGCATATCAAAAATTGATTTTTAAAATAAACAAGTTAATTCTAATCCCATTTAAAAATCCTCACGGTTATGCGTGGTTAGAAGATACTTGAATTCATTTATTTTTTAAATAAAATTAGAATACTACTAATCTCATTTAAAAGTCCTAACGGTTATGCATGGTTAGTAGATATTCAAATTCCTAATATAAATATACCACAAATAGACACAACTGTATGTTTTTAAATGATGACATCATTCCCATCATTCTAAAAGTGGAATATGCGCCTAACAAAGTATTTATGATTTTTGTTTGATTTGTTATTGAAATTTAATATTTATATTTGATTGAGTTTTAATGCTGGATTAATATCGATCACTTTATCTCTATTTTCTCTAACCCTATTACTCTTTTGTTGATAACAAAAGGGGGAGAGAAAAGTTATTATTTTGTCAAATAAAATCAAGTAAAGGTCAAATATTTTCTATTTGCATCTAGGCTCATTTGTATATTTTTAATTGTATGCATATATGTAGGATGTAGGGGGAGCTTTGTATAGAGAGTAAGCAATTAAATAGGGGGAGCAATTAGAATATATCAATGATAAAATACATTTAACATATTCAAAATCTTAAATATATGTTTGTTATCATCAAAAGGGGAAGATTGTTGAATATGCGATTATATGATTTTTGTTATATATATATATATATATATATATATATATATTCATTTGAATGTATTTGTTAACGTACTATTTTATTTTTCATAGATTAAATAAATATTTGCTGAATAAAAATAAATAACACAGAATTTGAATTCATATATAAATTTTATTCAAACAAATATTTATTACAATCATTGAATAGTACAAATTTCGAGCTCTCACTATATATATACAATTTCAATTACAGTACAATTTTGATTACATCACGATTCACATTTACATTTGACCTCACTACATATCACTCATTCACTCAACTCGTATTTTATCTTTAAGTTCACTCTAAATTGAATCCAGCATCTGAGCAATCTGCAAAAAATTACCGACGTAGTAAAATTGAAAAGGAAATATTTTTGCAGTATAAAATAAAATGTGGATGTTGAAAATAATATTTGCCTCAGTTATTTTGGTTGTTCATCATCATTTCATTCTGAATTCATCATACACGAACAGCTTGTGACATATACAGTGTATCACTTTATATGCCACAAGGTCATGCACACCGATATACACACTTGATAGAATTACAGGGACAGGTGAGCACAGGTCAAACCCAAAACGCCAGGTTCAACTCAAGTGCAATAAAAATAATGCCACAATATCAGCACAAAGTCAAATCCGAGCTACTAGCTGGATTCAACTCAGGTGTAATTCGAAAAACAAATCCAAATGCAATTAAGTGGTCAAGACAGCTACATACAGTCACAAGTGAAAGGTTAGACAGTCCATTCAGACCATCAAGCAAATGCATATCAGACGATCTCAATGAGACTCAACATGTACATTAAACCAACAAAAACAGATACAACATAATGCTATAGGTCTGAAATTGCACCAGACTAATATGGCAACATAGCAACATGGATCTGCAACAAATGAAATATATGAACTAGCATAAGCAAGTGATACGACTAGTGAACTGCAAGTGTCGACCAGGTAGCAAGCAAGTTCAACACAACGGCTCATATATACAACAAACACGGAGCAACATCAATGATCAAACACTAATGAACCAGTGGCACCAACTCGAGATCAAGTTCAACTCATACAAGCAAAACTCAAACCAGAGGCAACTGGCATCAACTACAACAATGAATCAGTGAATCCAAACCAAACAGCAGCAACATTGAAATGGCTATAAAAAAAATACATGAAGTATATAAATGATAAAACTCAATGAAACAGACTACAAGTACAAGGCACAGTGCACCACTGACCATACAGCAAAGCCATTACAATAATACAAACCAAATCAAAATGAACCAGATGAACACTGCAACATTGAAATGACAATATCAAGTCAATGCAGCAACCAAAACAAATGCAACAGTGAATCATAAACCAAGTGCACCAAAGGAATGGCAACAATGCACAAAGGCTACAGGTCTAGCAAGAGATAAGCAAGTGTATACACCAGTATCAAACTCGAGTGCATATACAAGTATACAACTGTGAAATTGGATCAAGCAAGTGCAGTCACAAGTGGTACAAGACTGAAGCCAACATCAGCAACAAATGAAATATAATGCACAAGAACAAAAAATGAAACTACAATGAACACAACATCATCAAGAATTTCAAATTAAACGAGTCAGAGCCGAAGTCAAAAAGACCAAAAATCGAACAGTGCAGATTCGAAATCGTGGTGGCCAAGTAAATTGACCGAGTCATAAATTAGGAACGTGAGTATCAAGTATCAAATTATACAAAACTGACAAAGTCAAAGAAATCATCAACATCCAAGCAACATCGAGTGGCCGAGACGAATTCAAGGAAAAATAATTGACAAATTCATATCAAATATACGAACGAAAAATAAGGAGACTGAACCATATATAAACCCTAGTCATTATCGGCTGAAGAACAATCGAGTTCAAGCAAGCATAAAAGAAAAGCAAAAAGGAATAAATCACATACCAAAACATAGTCGAACTCAATCAAATAGAAGCAGCCGAAAGCATCTCAAGAGATGATCGATCAACAAATCCTCACGCAAATATCAACTTGATTGATCTAAAAAAAATGGGCAGCTTCGAAAAATCACGAAGCCCTAATTTTTAATCAGGGAGGATCGAACGAGGGAAGCCATTTTCAAAGCAAGGAATCAGGCCGAATACATAAGAAACGAAATAAAGGAGGCAGCGTCTTGTTTAATTAAATTGGTCCGGCCTATTTTCTTTAATATTGGATTAAGAAGCAATAATAGGGCTTTGGTTTTTTAATTGTTTTTTAAAATGTTATCTTTGTATTTTCTCTTTTAAACGGTTGTAATTACTAGTCGTGTGACTTGGGGACAAACTACGTGGCGTAGTTTGAGAATTAGCAACTCAGTGGCTGAGTTGTGGTAGGGTTTTGAGCGTAGAGTTTGGTTAGTCAGTAGCGGGTGTCGTGAGTTTACGTGTGTAAGTGTGTGACTACTTAATTTCTAGTAGAAACCTTGAGGGCAGCACGTAAGTAGGGTTTTGCCGAAGCTGGGTAAATTCTGTGTCGTTCTATTTCTGCATTTATTATTGTGCTATTACCTGTGCTGCTATAATTCTGATTTATCTGCGTTGAAATAATTTTATAAGCTTCCGCAATTAATTTTTATAATAGCATCACCCTATTCACCCCCCCCCCCCACCTTGTAGGGTGAAATCGATCCTACATAGCTGATGAACTACTGTAGTGTAATTCGAGAATTCACGACTCAGTGGTTGAGTTGTGCATGGTTTTGAGCGTATAGTTAGGTTAGTCAAGTAGCGGGTGTTGCAAGTTTACGTGTATAAGTGTCTGACTACTTAATTTATAGTAGAAACCTTGGGGACAGCACGTAAGCAGGATTTTGCCAAAGCTGGGTAAATTTGTGGGTGATCTCTTCTACATTATTTCTATTCATATTTTTATTTCTGAATTAATTTTTAGTACCATCCTACACCCATCCCCCTCTATGGTGAAAATGATTCTACAAGTGGTATCAGAGCAAGGTTAATAGCATAGCCGTCTAACCCTAGTTGTAAATCTAGTAAGAGTCAATCCAGTATTATTTCGCCTATTTTTTATGGAACGGATCTTTTAAATTGGAAATTAAAAATGGAATTTTATTTAAAATCTATTAATTCTAAATGTTGGGATATTATTGAAAATGGATGTAATATAGTAGACAAGAAAAATACTTCGATTAATGCTCTTTCGATGCATACGCATATACTATATTCTCATATTAATCGAGATAATTTTGACCATATCTCTCATTATGAAAGTGCACAGGAAATCTGGAATACTTTTGATGCAATATATGGTCAAAAGGTCAATAATGGTGAGGAATCCTCCACAATCGACTATGTTAATAAAACTTGCTTGATAGGATTTGTAAAAGACAGAAGTGACGATGATTCAATAGCCGATGAGATAAGTGATTTTTCATTCAATGATTTAGTTCTCTCGTATCGAAAATAATTAAAAATAATGAAGCTCTTGAGATGAAAAATAAAAATTGAAAAGGGTACAATCTAAACTGCATTAAAAAACAATGAATTGGTAAATGTGCTTAAAAACATTAAGAAAAATAAAAATTCTAATTGCGAAAGGTGCTTGGACTATGAAAAATAATTTGCTTGTTTTCATGAAAACTTTCAAAAGTTAGAAAATGAAATTTTGATCCGGAAGAAGAAAAAACTGAGTTGATTTTTAAAAATAATATTTTGTAAAAAGAGTTGGATAGTTTCAAGAGGTAGGAAAGTACTAAATGTGCGATTTTTGAAAAGAAATTAAATGAGGTTAACGAAAATTTCAAAACCCTTGAAAAAGAAAATGTGATTTTGAGAAAATCTGAAATTTTTTGATTTAATCACGAGTTTGAAAAGGAGATTGAAAATCAAGGATTTTGAAAAAATTGAATTAAAAAACTCAAACTCTTTGAAGCTAAGATGCTAGAAATTGAGACTAAAAGTAGATAGCTTCAAAATGAAAATATTTGATTGAAAATGAATAATTTTGAAAAGAGCGATAGTACTATTGGTTGTTTTCAAAGATAATGAATGAAAATAAACTTTTAAAATCCAAAGTTAATAAACTTGAGTTGATTACTTGAAAAAAAAATCACTAGAGAAAAATCATTTGATACGCTCTTGGAAAATCAACTCTTTGAGAATAAAAGGAAAGGATTAGATTTGTAGAAGTATCAAAATATGAACAAATGACTAATAACACTTTTAAAGGGAAAGTTTGATGCCCAAATGCGTAAAGTGTGGAAATATTAGACATGGCAAGAATAATTGTCAAAATATATACAATCACAAAACCGTTAAACAAATATGGATCCTAAAAGGTATGAATATATGTTTTGAAATTTGAAAAAAATTTGATTCCCAATGGTATAATTATGGATGCTAACGGTTTGTTATGTAGTAAAATTTGGGTGTCGAAGATTTCAATAGATAATAATAGTGGTCCTACATCCTTAGTTATACCACTTGCCTTCTCTAAAATTTAGACACATAAGTGGTCTAAGGAATAAATTTGATAGAGATGGATTTCGAGTTGTTCAAGGTGATTGATAAACTAAAATTTAAATGTTCCTTAGCCTATAAAGACTAGATGGAGATCATTGCATTTTGGATATCACGGCATCGGAGGAAAGTGAGGTATGATCTCTTAACTCAATTTTGTACACATATTGTTAATTATGTTTCCATTGACATTGCTGAAATATTTCTACCATATCTTGAACATCTTAGCTTTGCTTTTTGAAATTCTTGAAGTTCTGGAAAGCTCATCGATAATGTTACCACTTTTCAATTTTTGTTTTTCTATTTATTCACTTTGGAATGTCACGAAAAACTGCTTTGACGAATTTTTTGTGTGTTTTTTCTCAATATAGATTACTTTACTTGTGTTTGATATAAATGGACATGCTGAAAATTTTAAAAAAACAATTCAAGTGTTGAGGAGTACACGTTTTTCTTATATACCACTATATATCATCATGAAAATCTCAAATACAAGTGGTATCTGATATCATCTCATGTTGAAATCATTTTTGCAATAATTTAGTTATTTGTATTAATTTTCAACTAGAAGTCGTTTTCACAAAACTCTCCTTATAGAAAATTGATTTCACTTATTTTAATTTTTGAAAATCGGGTTTTCATCAAAAAAAATACTCTAATTTATTTCGGTAAGAGATGTACTCTAGAAAAGATAACCATTAACTAATTGAATCTTTAGGAACTCGCCAAAATTATTATAGTGCTTAATTGATTGATAGTGACTAAATTATATTTTATGATAAGAGGAAGTATAATTTTGTAATTTCATGAAAATTAAACAAATTTTATAATATTTTTAGATTGGTACTTATTTCATGATCATTTCTATCACTTTCACCTCTCTGTCAATCCATACATCATAATATAGTGTGCAGAATTTGGTATTTCGAAATAAGGAAATATATTTTTTGTAAAATATATATATATATATCCTAAAGTATTCACTCACATTTAAAAATCCTCGTGGTTATGCACGGATGGATTACTTGAATTTTTATATATGGGCTTCCATTCCCATTTAAAAGTCCTCGCGGTTATGCATGGATGGGACGCACATAAGAAATGGATAAATATCAAGTATATTCTAATCTCATTTAAAAGTCCTCGTGATTATGCATGGTTAGAAAATACTTGACATATTTTTTTTTAAAAAGGTACCTACTAACCTCATTAAAAAAGTCCTAATGGTTATGCGTGGTTAGTAAGTGCTTTACATTTTTTTTGTATAATATTTGAAAAGAGAAAATGCATAAATTATACCTTTTTGAAAATATCAAACTCTTGTCACTATATAAAATTTTCCATAGTTCTACCATTTCTCTAAAGTGGAGTTTATTTTTAATTAATAAAATATAATTATTTTTGTTTGATTAATTGGAATTTGTAATTAATATTTCCCTCTTGATTTGATTTTATATTTTTAATCAAAATTGTAGCTATTTCAATTACTATTATTATTTTTGATGATAACAAAAGAGGGATAGGGAATAAGATTTTTATTTTTGAGCGATATCCTTACTATATTGGAGAGTGTTTTTATTCAAAGTTATTTTTTAATAATTTTACAGTTTTAACTACATGCATCTGTGTAAGGAGAGTTTTGTTATAGGGAGAGCATTCAATAGGGGGAGCTCATGGAATTCATCAAGACCAAATACATTTAATAGGGTCAAAATTTTAATATATGTTTGTTATCATCAAAAGGGGAGATTGTAGAATAAGCTAGTATTGATTTTTGTTTGATGATAATAAACATATATATATGTATTCATTTAAATGTATTTGTTCTTGTACTATTTTATTTTTGACATAATTAAATAAATATTTGTTGAATAAAATAAATAACTTAGAATTCATATTTAAACAAATATTTTAATCAAACGAATATTTTTGTTACAAATTTGAGCTCTCACTACATTTTTACATTTTCAATTACAATAAAATTTTCAATTTACATTTTTCACCTCACTACATATTCACTCTCGCTCGTATTTGATCTTCAACTCTGGTCCAGTCTAAATCCAGCATCCAAGCTATCTGCAAAATAAACACTGACGTTGTAAAATTGAAAAAGAAAATATTTCGTAGTGCATAATGAAGTGCGTGTTTTGAAAATATTGTTTTCCTTGGTAATTTGGGTTGTTTGTCATCATTTATTTTGAATTCATCTTACATGAATAGCTTGGAACATGCACAGTGTATCACTGTACAAGTCACAAGGCTGTGCACACCGATATACACATGCGTGATAAAATTACAGGGACAGGTGAGCATAAGGTCAACCAACCAAATGGTGGATTCAACTCAGACCAGACCCCAAGTACAAAGCACCAGGCCTAGACTACAAGACCACATGACAATGCAGCCCAGACTCGATTCAACAAACTTGACTCATGTGTGTCAAACATATGCAACAAAGTGGACAGTGCAACCAAGTGCACAAATCAAAGCGACAAACATATGAAAGTGAGGAGGCAACAACAAAGAGGCCAGCAAATCAGTACAATTGAGCTCGAAGCAAATGAAGACTAGACATGAGTGTCAACTAGCACAACATACAACAATCCATATCAATGAAAATATGAAACCACACATACATGGATGCAAAGCAATCATAGTTTCAAACTGAAGTGAACCAGACCATGATCCAAACCACAATGCATTCGATCAGACTTTAAACATACAAATCAAAACTCCATGATGCAATAACACATACTGATTTATACACATGCATATGGTAAGATATAAGGCAGTACATAAAGGAACTCAACAAACTAGTGGAGCATGACTACAACATGAAACCAGACTGCTACAAAATGCACAACAAGTCAAGCTACAACATGAACTAGCACGGTATACATATAGATATGGACAGAGCAATAGTGGTACTGACTGTGCGTACAAGCAAACAAATGGTCATGTGCAAAGCAATGGAGCAACAAGTAAATGGCATGAACAAATGCATTCACATGGGTCAACAAGCTTAAACAGGTTCACTAAAACACATTTATACATACATATATGTATAAAGACAACAGACCATCAAAACTGCATGAACATAGAGACAGGCATGTCCAAATAAGATGAACTTAACAAGCAAATGGGTTCAAAGGCAACATTCAGGCATAAACTCAATGAAGTAGTGAACTAATTAGCTAGAGCTACAAACTTATATATATGCGTAAATGCAATTATATACGTACACATAGCATGTATGTAGGCAACAGGATAACTCAGCTAACAGGTTACAAATCCATAAGAACCAGGATCACAAACTCAAAGAAATCAAAATTACAAATGGAACATGAATGAATACAGGTTTAGGAAAACTAGAGAATACAAAAGGCAACATGGAAGAAAATCAAACTTGATGAGTAGCAGTTTCAAACCAAGTCAAGGCTGAGATGAACAAATTCAACAAAAGTCAAAAATATTTGAAAATGGAAAGAGCTTGATGAACAAGCATCACAAATTCGAAAAATCAGAAAATCAAATGCAAGCTGTGGTGACCAAGCAATGTATATCGGTGTACCAGAAAAATATTTGTACATGATCGAGTCAAGAAGCATAGGAACCAGGCGATCAAAATATACCCAAAAGGTTATCTCGAAAATTCAAATGTCGAAGTCTTAAGAATAATGAATGGAACTGACAATTCAAAAATTCAAATGTATCAGAGACGAAAAAGTCAAGAATTCATCGCATCATTCAAATAGTAATCGAACGGCCAAGCAAAGTGTTTGAAGATTTCTATGAGGATATAGCGAATCAAACCCTATAAATCACCTATTTTACATCATCGGCAAAAAGCATTTGAATTCGAAACAAAAATCCAGAGCATACTCTTAAATCGAAAACAAATTTGTAACTCGAATCAATGTTGAGAACTAAAAGGGGAAAAATTCACATAACAACTCAGAGCATCGATTCGATCTCGACTTAATTAAAGCAGCCGTGAACAAGTTAATCGATTAGAGAAGCATCAAACTAAAGTAGGAGCAACTGTAAACGATTCGAGCTTCAATCTTTCAAGCGGCGTTCAAAACAATCGAAGCTGTAATTTTTGAGAGCAAACAGTAGATCGGCCGAAGTATACAGAAGAAAGGGAGACGTCCTTATTTCTCTTGTATTATAAATTATAGTGGGTCGGTCTACATAATTCTATTGTTGCACTTAAGTTTTATTAAATAAGGTTTTTTTTTGTTTTTTTTTTTTTTTTCAGTTGTAATTTTCTTTTTGAAATTATGTAACTTTCTAGTCGTGTGACTAGGTTACGAACTACGGTGGTGTAGTTTGAGAATTCGCAACTCAGTGGCTGAGATGTGGTAATGTTTTGAGTGTAGAGTTAGGTTAGTCAAGTAGCGGGTGTCGCAAGTTAACGTGTGTATGCATCTGACTACTTGATTTATAGGAGAAACCTTGGGTGCAGCATGTAGGCAGGGTTTTGCCAAAGCTGGGTAAATTTGTGTATGATCTCTTTGCATTATTTTCTATTCATATTTTTATTTCCGAATTAATTTTTAGTATCACCCTATTCACCCCTTCCTCCTCCATCTAGGATAAAAACGATCCTACAGTTTAAGGTGATATATAACATAAATATTTCTGACTTTATTATCTTTAAATAAATAATTTAATTAAATGTTAATCAATAAATAATATTTTATACTTATATTAAGATATATGTGTATTTTATAATGTTATAGATACATATTGGGTTCAAAATGTTTAAAGTGAATTAAATAAAAATTAATTAATGTTAGTTAATTAATTAATTAAATTAGAGTTAAATGATAAGATTAATATAATATTATACATATGATTATTATATAAGTTAATTGAATTATAAAATTTTATACAAGAATTAGACTTATATAATATGAATGTACAATAAAAGATGGAATAATATGAAATCCTAATTATATAAGGGATAAATACATATGTATAACACATATACCGAGATTTCAGATATGTATGATTCTGGAATCACGAGAGTTTTTCCAAAGAAATAAATTATTCCATAACGCAATATCACCCAATTAAATAAATTAAAGATTATGAATCTTTTTTATAAATCTTGTCATGTACCATTTAGGTATTAATAAATTACTTGCCTATTCTCTGGTTGTTAAGAAAACTCAAGCTAGGAATGTTCTGTGTAGTGTTATCAATATATAGACTAGACCAGGTAAGAAAACTATATGTATTTGTTGATAAAACTTGAGGTACATATACTATATATAGGCCGTTGTGAAGTTGTAGATATAAGTGAATAATATCATTCGGGTTGTCAAAATCCAGGTCAAAATAAGATTGGAAAAAGACCATAGGTTAGGAGTGGTATATATACAACCAACAAAGTGTTATCAATTGTTTATGAGTCTGATTTGTTAAGCAAACTCAAGATTGGAATCCCAAGACAAACTAGTCCTAACACCACTAAAGAAGTCGAATGATTTTTATGTTTTGTCTTAGGATTTCTAGAAACATAAAAGTCTAATAGGAGCTTACTAGTAAAATGAAATATAATATTTAACCTTATTACTGTTATAAGAACATCCACGATGACTTAATGTCCTAATTTACCTAATTAAATTTGTAGAAAATGTCTACATCAAACTTTTTTTTATGAAAACAACAAACTCAACGGACCTACCTAAATAGACTGGCAAAGAGCAATTAAGATAGCACTCATATACATATACTTATAGTCATCGATAATTGGACCTCTAGGGGTTAGACCCATTGAAGATGCGGACCCCAAACTCAAAATTTCTTATAACAAATGAGTTGAGGATCTAGAAATCACCCAAGTTTACATGATTTCTACTTTAGACAAACCGTTGCAGAGAGATAATTAAAATATGAATTTCCATCTGATAGTCGATAGCCTTAAAGCTTTGTTGGGGGGAATGGTCTCATTCTATAAGGTGTGAACTTACAAAGCAATTACTTAACGCGAAGATGTTGAAGGGTGTGAAAGTGAATGTTTATGTCTTAATGATGAAAGGCTATATTGACGGGCTTGCTCAATTATAGGTGATAACAAGCAACAAGCTGCAAGTGGACTAGATCTTAGGATCTCTTACTCCATAGTTTGATCCATTTATATTAAAATATAATATGAACCGGTTAAATGTAAGTCTCATGGAGTTGCTCAATATGTTGAGATCAATTGAATCTTCATCCAAGGATCAAGGTGCAGTGCTTGCATTTTTGGGTAAAGCGTCACCTTAAATGGGTTAACAAGAAAAATAAGAAGACTGCTCCAGTTGACAAGGGTGAGTGTCATCACTGTCATAAGAAGGGTTGCTGGAAATAGAATTGTTTGGGGTACTTAAAGATTGTCAGAGAGAAGAAATAAAATAGTTCTACTACTCCTATAAGTATTTCTAGGATTCAATATTATTTTGCAATCAATAAATTATCATGGATTCCAGATACTGGATCTGGAAATCATATTTGTAATTCATTACAAAGATTTAGGAATTGGAATTATGTGGAAAAGGAAGAAAAAGGGCATCAAGTTGCTGATGGACCTCTAGTAGATGCAACTACTGTGGGAGACTATCATTTAGCTTTTCCAAATGGATTGATTTTAAATTTAAATAATTGCTATTATGTGAAAAACTCTATTTATGGAATAATTTTAATGTGTAGATGTTTGAGGCAGGATATGTTTTTTATTGTATGGATAATGTTATGAATATTATGTTGAATGGAAATAAAATTTGCAATGGTATTTTGGATAATGAAATTTATGTGATGAATACTAATTATGTTTGTGTTATATGAATAGTTCTTCAAATGTTGACATTGATGATAATTATACATAGAATAATAGATTAAGCCACATGAGTAAGAAACAACTACACAAATTGAAAACAAAGATTTTCTACCATTATTTGATTTTGAACCATTTGATACATGTGAGCCATATCTTAAAGGAAAAATGACCAAACACCCTTTTAGTGAGAGTAATGAAAGAGTTAATGAGCTTTTGCGTCTTGTACATACTGATGTACGTGGCTCAATGCCTAAGCTTACCAAAGATAATTCCTTTTATTTTGTGATCTTTACTAATAATTTCTCAAGACTGGAATATGTGTATCTTATAAAGAACAAATTCGATAACTGTGAGAAATTCTTAAAATATAAATTAAGGTCAAAAATCAAATGAACCATTAGATTTAAACATTTTGATCTAATAGAGGAGGTGAGTATATTAGACAAGAGCTTCGATAACACTTAAAAGATAATGGGGTTATCTCTCCGGTTAATCCAGTCTATCCTTCGCAACATAATAGTGTTTCAGAGTGAAGGAATCAAACCTTATTAGATATGATTCGTTCCATGATGAGTAAAGATGAGTTTCCTCTTTCCTATTGGGGATATGAGCCAGAAAACGTAGTGCATATGTTGAATTTGATGCTTGCTAATTTATACCTAAAGCACTATATGAGATGTGGTGTAGGAAGAAACCCTAACTCAAATATTTGTAGATATGGTGTTGTCCAGCCTACGTTAAGAATGTTGGTTATAATAACCTTAACGCAAGATCAGCGTTGCGTAAATTTATAGAATGCCCCAAGAACTCAATGGTATATAATTTCTATAGTAACAAGAAACAAAACGTTAAGGTTTTGAATGCTTTCTTTTCAATAAATAGGGATTAAACTCATCAACTGCAAATGGATTTTTAATAAAAAGATATATGCAAATGGAAAGTGGAAACTTATAAAGTAAGGCTAGCTGTAAAAGGACTTCTTCAAATTCGGTGCATTAATTATAATAAAACATTTTCGCCCGTGGAAATGCTTAAGTCCATTCGATTAATTCTAGCCATTGTTGCATACTCCGACTATGAAATATGGAAAATAGAAGTGAAAAATGTTTTCCCAAATGGTGATTTAGAATAGACCATTTACATGTAGCAGCTACAGGTTTTGAGGTTAGTAGGAGTGAGGCAACGCTTTCAAAATGTTAAGATCCATTTATGAACTTAAACAAGCTTCAAGAAGTCGGAACAAGTGTTTTAATAAGGTAATCAAATAGTTGGTTTTTATCAGGATGCAGAGGAAACGAGCGTATACCTAAAGGAACAAGGAAGTGCTATCGTGTTCTTAGTACAATATATCGAATGATTTATTATTGATTAGCAATAACGTTTCGTTAGTGCAATCAACAAAGTCTTGGCTTTCTAAGAGTTTATCCATAAAGGATTTAGGAGTAGCAACCTATATACTAGGTATAAAGATCCATAAGATAGATCTAAGATGTTGGTGGGATTTTTCCCATTCCCTGTAAATAGATATCATACCGAAAAGGTTAAGTGTGAAGAATTCCAAGCATAGAAATGATCTGATGCAATCTAGAATTTTCCTTTCTAAGAAAGACATTCCTCAAACTGATGAGGATAAAGATAATATGAAGCGGATACCTTATGCATCAGCAATCGGTTCCATAATGTATATTATGCTATGTACCAGATCAAATATGGTCTACGTATTAGGATGCGTAAGTCAATACAAGTCTAATCCTAGACAAAAGCATTGAACTGCTGTAAAATGTATACTTGAGTATCTAAGAAATACAAAGCACTTATTCCTTATATATGGAAATGGAAACCTACCTATGAAGAAGTAAATTGGCTCTAGCTGTCAAAGTGACATCGATGATAGTAAGTCAGTGTTAGGTTGTATCTTTACTTTAAACGGTATGTTCGTTGGTTAGAAAAGTTCAAATAAGATATGGCAATTGATTATACGATTGAGGTCGAGTATGTCACCCTTAAAGAAGCAGTTAAAGAAGAAGTTCGTATGCGCAAATGTATGAGTGAGCTAAGGGTGATTCTTGACATAGAGAATCCAATAGCATTGTTTAGTGACAATAGTGTGGCGATACAGATTGTAAAGGAGCCTAGAGCACACAAGAAATTGAGACATGTTCTTCAAAAGTTCCACTTAATTAGAGAATTTTTTTGAGAAGAAAGAAGTCATGATTTAAAGAGTGGATACAAATGATAACATAGCAGATCCATTCACAAAGGTACTAGCTCGGTTAGTTCTCATTAAAGTAATCGAAGGGATATGATTGAGATTACATAATTTGCCTCAAGTGCAAGTGAGAGATTGATAGAGCTTGAGTATGCTTTAGGAGTAATTCCATAATTTATTATAAATTATTAACTTTATAATAAAATCTCAATAGAAATAAAAAGTGTTTTTCTTTCTATTATATACTTGTTATAATGTGTAATCTTAATTACTTATTTAGTTGAAGTATATTTAATATAAAATCTATAAATGGTATGTTCTGTGATAGTAGTTATAATGTGTTGTAATCATAAGCAATTTATTATAATGAAAATAAACATATTATTTTAAACATTCATATTCAAGATGTATTGAGACTGGATATCGATATGTCCGTTGAGACTAGAGTACGTAACGCTCTCCAAATGTTGGACATTACTCATGGCTGTTGGGGGTACCAAAGAGTTATGTACTGATGGTTATTGGATAACTATAAAGTGACTCATTCGATAGTTTTCTATGGGTTCAATAATTAAGGTCAAATAGAGAATATCAAAGTGACAATATTAAACAGTTCTCTTGACTTAAGAATACTGCTGAACATCAATGAGGGCACTTCACTTTGATTATAGATAAATTATGACATGGCGTCTATCAAACGACTATATTTGGTTTTGAGTTGAAACGTTGAAAGTGAAACACTATTCAATGGAGAATTCGTCTCCTTAGTTATATGGGTTAGTATCACGGTCAATTGTAGTCAATTGAAAGTCAAAGTATCGAGCTAGATCATTTCATTTAATAATAATTATTGTTATTGAATCAATGACTGTGTTTAGATTATATAAGTTGAACATGGGAAATTGAAATTTTGACCAAAATAAAATTTCATAAGTCCTAATATGATATAGTTTTGACGAAGAGAATTGGCGTAAATAATTACCACTATTAGGATCGCTTAAGATAGTAAAATTGGATTTTACTAAAATTTTATAAGTAATAAACTCGGTTAAATTGTCACATCACTAGCTAAGGTGAGGTGTGAACGTTAATTTTCAAATTGTTTGATATTAATAACCTACTAATTTACACTTATGAGTCACACAATTACAATACCGAATACTCTGAATACCATATGATTTAATTAAATTATAATTGTTATAAATTAATTCCATCAATTAAAAGTTTTGAAATATTAATCATAAAATTTTATATGATTTATTGAATCAATATTGAATATAGTATGTATATAAGTTATATATGTATGTATCGATAAATAATATCGATGTAAATTTTAATTGGATTTAAAATGTGGAATTATTGATTAGGTTTGGAAATGTATATAGTGCCACTGGCATATAGGTATGGTCAACCATGATGGAAGGGGAGGGGAGTATGATGTTTTATTTGAAAATATGCGATTGAATTGGTTAAAAAAGTAAAGGTAAAAGTGAGATCTAGATCTCCTCTTTTCTCTCTCTTTCTTTCCCTATTTAAACTCAGCATGTAACAACCCGATTTTTCACACCCCAAAAACACACATTAATATCCTCAGTCACGAATTTCCAAGACACGAAAAAGCGAATCATTGAGGATGAAATAAAAGAAACAAGAACATAACATAATAACATAAAACAATTGCAAAATAATGCAGCGGAATAGAACAGAATCTCACAACGCGTGGAGAAAATATTTTAAATTATAAACTTTGTAGTGGAAACATTTAAGAACATATCAATCAGAGCCTAACCTATGATTAGCCTGGGAATTTATAAAATTTGTTCATCTAGTTGTTGAAATAGATAAACAACAACAAACATAGCACAGCGGAATAATAAACTATGCCCATACTTAGATGCAGATCTCCAGCACTCCTATGGAAAGCTCGAACTCCTATCATGTTGCACTACGCCAAAGCAAACATGATCCCATGTGATCTTTATCCAAGAAACCCCCTAAGTCCAGCCTTCTTACTTCTCGGCTTGCATAGCTAATCCTGAAATCACTCGTAGTGACCCGAGTGTTGAAAACACTCGGATCAGGCTTGGAAAACCAGCGTAAGAACACCATCCCAAATGTGATAGTGTCACAACTGGACGCTAAGCAAGAAATCTATATTCTGAAAACAAAGGGTATCTCATAAGACCATGCAGGATAAAAACACTTAATGCATTTTTCACTTATGATAACAATAAAATGATTACGCCAAAAATAAGGGATATTATTTTTAATGACATTATTTTCAAAGTGCTTTTCAAGTAAACTTATGAATCTTAGCTGAAATTATTACATTGATTAAATTCCAGCATTTGGTCTATAATCAAAATCATACAAGGCTCTTAATGGATTATTGGATTCCATACTAGTAACCAAGGCAAGGGACTGCCTTCATACAGTACACCTCTAGAGGGGTGCACCTAGGTGTGAGTTCCACACCCAATGCCAAAACAAGACTGCCTATCCAACCGATAGACGAATATGCCATTTTTCGTAGTGGTTTTCGACCTTCTGAGCGCGCTCATACGATATACTTCGAATCCCGACATATAGAGGGAAATTAATTTTCTGTCTAGAAGGTAAAATGCGGGGATTCTCATGGATGCTAAACCATAACTCATCTTGTTACACGTCCGGTTTCAATCACTCCCCAATTGATGAGGCTTGAGGTAACGCGTTACCTTTTCATTCTAGCTCATTCACTCTGATTGCCCCACTGCCAGATCTACCAATTGCTAAATGACTCCCACAAAAATAAAAATTCCAAGCTCGTATGTCTCAGAGAAGGGTGTTAACCTAAAAGAAGTTTCCTTCTCCACCACCAAACATATGTACATTTGGAAAAGTCAACGTTCGTAATCATTGGAAATGCTTTGTCGGACATTCCCCCATGCAAGTCATCCGGATAAAGGATGAACCAAAGGAACCATCTTGACTTGCTCTAGCACTATGGTAACAAAACCGACATAGTCTCTTTTCCTTTCCTCTGCGTTGGAGTACCCGAAAGCCTCCTTCTTCTCCTTGTTGCTCATGGCAATGGGTGTTTCCTAAGGTTTCGTCAAGTTTGAGATGTTGTAGCTTGGCTCATTGACTTTAAAACATTGTGTAGAGGAAGATTGATGTACACACTTATTGATTTTGAGTTGATATTGAACTAGTTTCCTAAGAATTCTCTTAGGAATCCATTAGAGAACCTTGAGAGAGAAAGAGAGCTTGCAAAAGAAATGAAGAAGAAAGTAGAAAATGAGAAGAGAAAGAAGTAGCAAGGTATTTATAGGAAAATCCTTAGGTTATTTTATGCATAACTTTTCACATCGAACATCACTTCATCCACTTATTCCCCATCACATTACGTACCCACTCATGTCACACACCCCTCCATACCCCCAAATCATTCAAGTCCAATCAAGAAGCTTCTACGCACTTTACACAACCATACCATCCATATGCATGCACGTACACACACATACACACCCTACACGTATACGCACCCTCATACCTGCATGAATGGACCGCACACATTGCTTAGGGTGTACCCTCTGCATGTCATTTCAAGGCCATACGCTTCATTAAATGCGCCTCACTCTTGATTAGTGCATCATACCCTCCATCACGTTAAGTACATACACACAAACCCCTACACGGACCATAACCTTCCACGCACTCTTCTACACGTTACTTTATGTGGGTGGGACCCGTTTAAGGTTTTATTAACTCATATGCAAGTTATACGACATTCTGGTGATGTTTGGCGACTTCTACACGAGGTTTTATACAATGTTTACAACGTATTTCTATTCTCTTTATCCGTCACATATTTTATCATCTACTTATCTTTATACAAGTGTAAACAAATTTTACAAATCATATTTCAATAATCTTATATCACTTAAAACTCCTTGGATTAATTATAAAATCATTTATATTCAATATACAAAAAGCGTTGTGGATTTACGCTGTCAAAAGGGAATGGTGTACTAATGATGATGTCATTACACGACCATAAACATGAAAATATTTTTATTTCTTATTCCTTTTTAATGTAAATATTAGTGTATGCATCCAGACCCGTGCACGATTCTTTTGGTTAAAAATCGATTTTGTCGATAAAACAGTTTTCGGATACTTGATTGAATTCCTATGCTTTAGCTTCGCATGATAAAAGGGTAAGTTCGATTGCTATGAAATTTGGAATCCTATAATAATATACCATTATGGTTCCAATGAAACTTAATTTCGTTTAGTTCTGAGACAGTGTCCCGAATGGCTATTTTCACTCGTTAGACTTTAGATTCAATTATTTAACCAACTTAAGTTATTCAATTAACAGTCATATTCAAGTTTAAACTGTTTAACATATCCGACTAACTTTTCAATATTTAAAAATCAATTAAATATTCTAAATTCTAATGGCTAAATTTCTGGGTCGTTTTATTCTTCCCTCCTTTCAGAATTTCGTCGCCGAAATTACCAAGATTGAAAAATATGATGAGAGCCAACTTTCTTTTTGTATAACGTGTATAAAACACCCATACACAATACATGATTCGATCTAATATCCAAATTCACAAATATCCCTTCCGAATAGCACCGTTCCCTTGATCCTTTAGTGTGGAACACCGATTAGACTTCTGAGTCCTTTGCTTTCCTTACATAACGCTCGACTATGATAGAAAACTCAATCATCCTACTCCAATACTCTTCTCTACGTTTGTCGTCAAGATTCAAATTATCCGTACTCTTTCGTACTGGTGTAAACACCTCAAGCTCTGTACTCGAATTTTCAACTGACCAAAATGCAATGAAGTCATTCATGCACATTATATGTACTTGGTTATCTTTTAAAATACTTATCAAGAATTTCCAAAACAACTAGGATCTGGGTATTACCAATAGTATCTTTACATTCCCTTAACAATGAGGGATATACTCAAGAGAAGTGCTTACCATCCGAACACAATCTCTTACCCATTTTTAGCAATTTTTAAGACACTCGATTAACTATCATTGGATCTTTTCTTTCCGTTCAAATTTCTTACTTGAAATTATACCATAATTATTCTTTTTTTAATTTTTTTTAAAGTTACAAGTCTACAACTTATCTTTTAGGATGTCTATACTGAACTTATTTCAATTACACATCGACAAAGGGGATAATTCACTAAGCATACGATCGTGATTGCCAAAACAAACATCATACCAATACTCGAAAGATTATTCTGATCATCACTGAACAAACTGAGACTTACTCACTGAACTTTCCATATTTTTCAATACTTTGGAAATAATATTGTTATGATTTCATTTTATCAAATTCTTTATAGATTCTATATTTACAACTTATTCTCTGTAAAGTATAACTTTACAAAATGCCTTTATCAATTTATTATCTTAATAGATTCTATTGAACTTTCATATCACAATTGTTATCGAACACCTTTTCGTCAAATCGTGAAATTAAATTCACAAGGTGGTTGTTATACAAACTCTTGTTCTCTGTATAAATAAGGATTAGTCATTTTATTAACTAATGATGTTGTTATCTTTTACCAATTTTAGATTTCTCAATCTTTGGAAAACTCTTATCCGTAATTCCTTACGCTTTTACTAGAAAACTCTTTATCTTCCTAGATAAGTGGATATAGATGTTATCCCGCCTTTTGGCAAGGCTGTAAATCAAGAACGTGACTAGAAACCCAGGATAATTTGTCCCGAAGATCGGTTATACACAGGTCTACTATGGATATTGGCCAATTTTTTCCGAGTCCGAATCAAGCTATAATTAATGTGGTACGATAAGCAGAGCTATGAAAGTCAACGTTCCAAATTTCAAGTCAACCAGAGTTCGTATGCTCAAGGTATGGATTGATCAAAATTAAGGAAGTCAACCTCATCCGGATACATGGAGTTCGTATCCATCAACCCAGAAGCATCTATTTTGTATCCATCCCTCGAGTTACTTCAGTTTGTATCCATTAAGAAGAAGCGGCCTAGTTCGTATCGATCACTCGCTTGATCAATATGAAGGAGAGAGTTAACAAGCGATACAAGAGGAGTCTGAAAAATATAATCAAGGATCGATACGAAGGAATAAATGCGCATCGATACGAACCAGAATGAAGATCATCGATATGAAGCAGTTATGGATGATCAATACGAATAGACCCTTCATTCATCGATACGAAGAATGATTCGTAGGAACGATACGAAGAAGTCATGATAAAGTGAAAGAAGCGATCATGTGGCATGAAAAGTGGATCGGTCCTAGACTATCGATCCACGTCAACCCGATCGATTCGGATAACATCGATACGGATAGCATCGATACGAACAACTATCAATACGAATGGGTTCTATATGAACAGTTCATCCTAATGAAAAATCAAACTTGGATCGATCATAACTCAAGATCTACAGGTCCAAATGCCACCAAATTTTCACAGGAGCTTGCTTACCACCTAAAGAATGTCTATATCAATCTCAGCCCAAAAGGAGCTATTTTTGATCGATACGAATGGAGTAGAGATTGATCCCAAATGGCCCCGGACCGATCAAGTGGGCCCACTCACGTGGGAGAAGAGGCATTCGAGATGTAAGTCGGATATTTTCAGCCTACACCTATAAATAGCAGCCCTATGCCTTAAGAAAATTGACATTTGATTCTGTATGCCGATACTCTGCCGGGAACCCATTTTAACTCAAGTGCTTGATTACCCACTATTGTAATCAGTCAGTAGATATCAATAAAATGGAAAACTTTACAAAGTGGACGTAGGCTACAATGTCGAACCATTTTGAATTTCTATGTTCTTTCATTTCTGTTTGTCTATTTTGACGTATTTGTTAAATTAGCCTCTTTTTACATTTATATTCTTCATTCTAATCTCTTCAAATATGTCCGAAGAGTGTTGTGTCCAATTTTGGTACAAACACTTTGGTGCTTTCACTGAGAAATACCAGTTCTTCTCCTACTCATTAGATCTACTACCGTCATTGGATTGCAAAATTTAAGGAGGAGATCCAAATCTGATATCTTGTAGTTTGTTCCATCCTATTTAGATTGCATCAGATTTAGGAAGGATTTATGCCAACGGTGTCTAACAAAAGGACTGCTTCAACTACAGCTAACCCAGAAGGACGGGATATGCAAAACCTCAAACAGCTGCCTGCTATAGGTCAAAATTCGGTTGGACCCTAAGATCCACAAGGCCCTGTCACCAAGGTGGAGTTCCAGATCCTTATGCAAGAGCTTAGCCAAAGCCATCAGGAGCTCACCCAGCAGATTCGTGCCAACACGAAGCTAGCTAACCAACTGAACGAGAAGAGACGAAGGAGATCCAGAAGGGATCGTGCTTCCTATTCATCCACTGAAAGCTTGGCTTCTTATGATTTCAACCATAGATCTACACGTCCATGGCTAGATGGAAACTATGTGCAAGCCTCCAAGCATCAGCGTGTTTTGAATTTCGGACAAGCTGGAGCTGGTCCCTCTATGGGGAACCAGGCTAGACCCTTATCCCGAGGAGGGAGCCTCCTTATCGCACTACTGATAGCCACGCAGCTGCTGCCACGGGAAATATGGAAGCTCGACTTCTGAATCAACCATACCCAGTCTTTCATCAACACAATCATGCTCCTGAACCCTATGTGCCCAAAGATCTGGAGCCAAAGAGGCGAGCGCCCGGACCGTCCTCGCAACATGGAACCCGACCACGCCTTGGCCGAGAATGCCCAAATGTCAGACATTTCAACCATGATCCGTCAAATGATCTGCAAAAGTCAAGGCGTCACCAATGATGATTGGGTAATCTCTCGGAGTCATACGCCATATACTAACGACATCCTTTATGCTGAACTGCCCCACCGATTCAGAAGGCCAACTTTACCTATTTACGAAGGGAGTTTAGACCCTAACCAACACCTTCTGAAGTATGAATGGATCATGAACGTCGCACGAGCTGACGGTGCGGTCAAGTGTAGAAGCTTTCCTATCTCCCTAGGAGCATCACAACCATGTGGTTTACTCGTCTACCATCCCGATCCATTTCATGCTTTGATCAATTGGCTACAAAGTTCTCGAACAGCTTCGTATACATGTTACGAGACCGAAAGATGTTAACACCCTATCCAGTGTCACATAAGCTCCAAGAGAGACATTCAGGCATTATTTGGAAAGATTTCATGCCGCTTGTGTGGAAATTAGTAACCCGAATGACAATTCTATATTGATGGCACTAACCAAAGGAATCGATCCCGATTCCGAGTTTGACAATTGGTTGACTAGGAAACCCCCCGCGTCATTAGATCGTTTCTATGCTAAGGCGGCCCAGTTCCTTAGGAGAGAAGACGTTAGACAATCTAGAAAGCAGAATGATGTAGGGCCCAGCGTCGAAGGAATCCAAAGTAACGTTGCTGTGAAACAAACCAGTGAGAGTTTCTGTAAAGTGCGATTGAATGCATACAATAAGCCGAGTCAGTAGAAAGGCAATGGAGGTCAGGGCAAGAAGTGAGATCAGAATCGTGGGCTGTGACCCCAAGCTCCCATGTTTGATCGATATACCCCTTTGAATACATCACTGGAGAATGTTTACTTGCAAACCTATAATACTGGACAATATAAGAAACCAGCTCCGAAACAGTCTTCTGAAAAGCAAATTCAAACTGGAAAATTCTGTAGGTTCCACGATTACTATGGCCACAATACTAATGAGTGTCGTCATTTGCAAGACATCATTGATAAATTGATACAAGAAAGGAAGCTGGAACAGTTTATTAGGGCACCGTAGGCTGGAGTTGCGGGCCCATCATGTTGGAACTTCGTATTCACAATACTTCGTAATTACGATATTTTGACTATGACAACTATATAAGTTACTATGTATACTAACATATTTATTGCAGGAATCAATCAAAGGACAGATTCAAAAGAGCTCCAACACTTAAAGTATGTATTGAGTCTGTGTCTAGTAATAATAGTATGTTAAAATCTCTCCTATATGATATATTGCATGATCATCTTTTTAAAAATAAGAAATTCGGTTTTCATGTTACATTCAGACGTCTGAATAGCTCATTTCAGACGTCTGAATCTGTAATATAGAATATTGTATATTACAATATTCAGACGTCTGAAATGAGATATTCAGACGTCTAAAAATGACCAAAAATGGCCTATTTCCTTTCTGTTTCAAATATCGTTTAAATTCAGAAGTCTGAAATTTAAATTTCAGACGTCTGAATATTTACAACGGCTATTTTTTTGAAAAGGCATTTCCATTCACGAAGAGTTGCGACCATTAATTCAACAGCTTTTGATGATAACTCTTCATGAACAATTACAACCATTTATTACCTATATAAACACATTAGAATCAAGTTTTAAAAACACCAATTTCTATTGATTATTATTCTATTATTGAAATTCTTGATTCTAACTCATTTGTGCTAAAAATATCATTCAAATTCAAATTCTACTTTCTTAATCTTCACGCATTCATACATATATCATAAAGGAGAAAGACTATACGAAGATTGTACTATCAAGAGACAAATTCGTGTTATTGAGAACACACTGTGTCATATACTTTCTGTATAAGTTGAAGTCCTGTTCTGCTGTTCAGGCAAGTGAAGTCCTCTTCGACTGTTGAGGCGAAATCCTGTTCTGCTACTCAGGTCCTTTGTTCGGCTGTTCAAGGGTTGTTGTAAACCTGTTCATCCGGGTTAAGTGAGGATTGTTGTTAGTGAAATTTCAGAAGGAGTCTGGGACTGGACGTAGAACGGGAAGTTCGAACCAGTATAAAAATTCCTGGTGTGCTTGTTTGATTTTTACTTATTTACATTGCTCTAGTATTTTGTTTTATTTCCGCACTAGTGTAGTATAATTCCATACAGCACGATCACCACCACACTTTCATTTGGTATCAGAGCCTTGTTTCTAATAACCGTTACACAGTTATTTGATATTCTGCTAAAATGGAAAACAACACCAACACTAGTTTCATTGAAGGACAATCCACTGCTCGACCTCCACTATTCAATGGTATGAATTACAATTATTGGGCAACTCGAATGCGTATTTATATGCAAGCTAATGGTTTTGACTCATGGAATATTACTCAAACCGAATATAATATTCCTACAACAGAATATTCTACATGGTCAAACACACAAAGACTAGATGCTACCGCTAATGCCAAAGCTATGAATATGCTATTTTGTGCTTTAGATAGAAATGAGTTTAACCGTGTTAGTATGTGTAAAACTGCTTATGAAATATGGAGAACACTTAAGATTACTCACGAAGGAACTAACAAGGTTAAACAAAGCAAAATTTCCATGCTCAAAAATCAATTTCAGAATTTTAAAATGAAGCAAGATGAAGCTATAAATGATATGTATTCTAGATTCCAAGATATATACCACTCTTTACTTGGACTTGGAGAAAAGTATTCCGATTTTGATATTGTTTCAAAAATCCTTAACTCTTTAACGGATGAATGGGAAAGAAAAGTTTTAGCTATTGAAGAAGCTAATGACCTTTCTACTATGAAACCAGAAGAGTTGATAGGAAATCTAATGTCATATGAAGTAAATTTGCAGGCTAAAAGAGTATAAGCACAAGACAAAAAGAATATAGCATTCCATGCTGAAAAAGAAGAATCAGATTCTGATGAAGAAGACTTAGCATTCATTGCTAAAAACTTTAAAAAGTTTTTAAAGTTCAGAAAAGAAAATCGAAACAATGGCAAAAGGAACTACAACAACAATCCAAATAAGCCATCTTCATCCATATTAGAATGCTTTAACTGTCACAAGAAAGGACATATGCAAAAGGATTGTCCAGAACAGAAGAAAACATATCACAATAAGAATCAAAAGGACAAATCAAAAAGAAAAGCATTTTCAGTAACATGGGATGACTCAGATTCCTCATCTTCTTCAGAAAGCAGCTGTGATAGTGAGAAAGAACAGGCAAATGTTTGTTTTATGGCTTCAGAAAATGAGGTAAGTGATCTTACTTTTGATGATATGATTGAAATAAATTCAGAACTTCTTGATAATCTAAAAATATCAAAAGAAAATATAAAGAAGCTCTTGAAAATCAGAGAAAAGCAGAATTCGAAAGAGATATGCTTAACGATGAAAAGAAAATATTAGAAGAAGAAATTGGAAAACTTCAAGATAAAGTTTATAATGATAATTCTCAATTTACTTTATTGAGTCAAGAAATTGAAAATCAAAAAGGAAAGAATGATTCTCTTATCTCTGAAAATCATGAGCTAAAAACTAAGATTAAAGTGATAGAATTAGAAAATACTAGTCTCAAAACCAAATTAGAAAATATTTCTAAAAATATTTCCAACTTTAATAAAGGAAGAGAAAATCTATCTAGTATTATTGAAAATTCTCAGTCCACTTCAAATAAAAATGGACTAGGATATTTTAAGAAATCTCTATCAAAAAAGAAAATTAGGAGAAATAATTCTCATATTAATTCTAAAAATTCCAATACCATAAAAATATGGGTTCCCAAAACAAACAATAATCTAATTAGAAATAAATATATAAATCTCTTTTTTGAAACTGTTCATAAAAATCAGAATTATATATTTAAAGGGAATACTGAACCTACTTGGGTTTGGTTTCCTAAGACCTAACTCTTAGGACCCTACAAAAGGTGGGTACCAATGTTATTATTTTTATTTGCAGGACCCACTTTTAAAAAGAGGAAAATGGATACTCGACAGCGGTTGCTCAAAACATGACTGGAGACAAAAATATGTTATCAAACATCACTTACTCAAATGGAGGCTCTTTCACTTTTGGAGACAATTCCAAAGGATATATCATTGGAAAAGGCGACGTCAGCAATGTCGGTACATCTGATTTACCTCTTATTTCAAATGTTTTATTAGTGAAAAATTTAAAACACAATCTTTTAAGTATCAGCCAATTATGTGACAAACGTTTCAAAATCTCTTTTTCTGAAGATAAGTGTAGCGTTCGTGATAAAAATCAAATCTTATTTTTG
This sequence comes from Allium cepa, assembly GCA_030765085.1. Taxonomy (NCBI): domain Eukaryota; kingdom Viridiplantae; phylum Streptophyta; class Magnoliopsida; order Asparagales; family Amaryllidaceae; genus Allium; species Allium cepa. The sequence goes on from CM060939.1 coordinate 541,824,900, forward strand.
AAGGATATAGAGATAAAAATATATATGTTTTGAATATGAAAATTAATCATAATTCAGATATGTGTTTAATAGCTAATGAAAATGATCCTTGGCTATGGCACAAAAGATTCTGTCATATAAACTTCAAAACTATAAATAAACTTTCCAAAAATAATTTAGTCAGAGGATTACCGAAAATAAACTTCAAAATTAATCATATTTGTGATGCATGTCAATTAGGAAAATTAACAAAATCATCCTTTAAATCAAAAAAAGTTATCTCTACTTTACAACCACTTGAACTACTACATATGGATCTATTTGGACCAACCCAAGTTCAATCCATTAACCATAATAGATATGTGTTTGTAATAGTAGATGATATCTCTAGATATACTTGGACTATTTTTATGAAAAACAAAAATGATACGTTTGAGCAGTTTAAAATTGCAGAATTTAAAAGGTCTAAAAATAAAAAATATAAGAAGTGATCATGGAGGAGAATTTGAAAACGAAGCTTTTGATCATTTTTGTAAAAAGAAAGGAATTTTTCATAATTTTTCGTTTTCTAGAACTCCACAACAAAACGGAGTTGTAGAACGTAAAAATAAAACTTTACAAGAATGTGCACGAACTTTGTTAAATGGAAGCACTCTTCCAAAACATTTCTGGGCAGAAGCTGTTGCAACTACATGTTATGTTTTAAATCGTGTTTCTATTCGACCTCTAACAAAAAATACTCCTTATGAACATTTTACTGGAATAAAACCAAAAATTTCTTATTTTAAAGTATTTGGTTCAAAATGCTTTATATTAAATACAAAAGATCAGCTTGGAAAATTCGATGCGAAATCTGACGAAGGAATCTTTCTAGGATATTCGGATCGCAGCAAAGCTTATCGTGTATTTAATAAAAAATCAAATATTGTTGAAGAAACATTAAATTTTTCTTTCGATGAAAATTTTCTACAAAAACCAAGTATTCAAAAAGATGATGATTTTCCATATAACATTACAAATACAGATACTATAAATTTTGAAAATAATGAAAACATTGTTGACAATAATATTGAATTAAGGAAGTCACCAAAAATATTACGGGATCATCCTATACAAAATATTATTGGGGAAATTAATTCAAATATTCGAACTAGAAGTCAACTAAATCAAATGGGCCACGTAGCATTCCTTTCTAATATCGAGCCAAAGAATCCCAAAGAAGCTTCCACAGATGACTACTGGATAATAGCAATGCAAGAAGAGCTAAACCAGTTTGAACGCAATGAAGTTTGGGAATTAGTTCCTAGACCAAGTGATCAGGCTGTTATTGGAACAAAATGGGTTTACAAAAATAAAGCAGATGAACAAGGAAATATCACTAGAAATAAAGCAAGATTAGTTGCACAAGGTTACAATCAAGAGGAAGGAATTGACTATGAAGAAACGTTTGCTCCGGTTGCAAGACTAGAAGCAATTCGAATATTAATGGCCTATGCATGTTTTCATAATTTCAAACTTTATCAAATGGATGTTAAAAGTGCCTTTTTAAATGGTTACATAAAAGAAAAAGTGTATGTTGAACAACCTCCTCTATTTATTCACGAAAAAATCCCTGATCACGTTTATAAACTTAAAAAGGCACTTTACGGTTTGAAACAAGCACCACGTGCTTGGTACGATCGTCTAAAGACTTATCTAATTTCTTCGGGTTTCCTAATTGGGAAAGTTGATCAAACACTTTTTATAAAACATTCTAAAAAGGATATTTTAATAGTTCAAATTTATGTTGATGATATCATTTTTGGTTCTACGAATGACAAATTATGCCAGGAATTTTCAGAAATAATGACCAAAGAATTTGAAATGTCTCATATGGGGAAATTAACATATTTTCTTGGATTACAAATAAAACAACTTCAAAATGGCATTTTTATTAATCAAGAAAAATATTGTATTAATCTAATCAAACGTTTCGGAATGGAAAATACTTCTGCCAAACCAACTCCAATGAGTACAACTACACATCTTGAAAAAGATGACAATGGCAAAAGTGTTGACCAGAAACTATACCGAAGTATGATTAGATCATTACTATATTTAATTGCAAGTCGTCCTGATATAATGATGAGTGTTTGTTTGTGTGCTAGATTTCAAGCTAATCCAAAAGAATCACATTTAAAATCAGTAAAACGGATATTACGTTATCTTACAAACACAAAGGATTTTGGTCTGTTTTATCCAAAAGGATGTCCATTCGAATTAGTCTCATATAGTGATGCTGACTTTGGTGGTTCTCGAACAGATCGAAAAAGTACGAGTGGTACGTGCCATTTCATTGGGAAATCTCTCGTATCCAGGTTTAGTAAGAAACAAAATTGTGTTTCTCTTTCTACATGCGAAGCAGAATACATTTCTGCTGCTGTAGCATGTACTCAAGTAATTTATATGCAACAAACACTCAAAGATTTCAATATTAATTTATCAAACTCTACAATATACTGTGACAACTCGAGTGCTATTAACTTGTCTAAAAATCCTATCAATCATTCACGAACAAAACATATTGACATTCGTCATCACTTTCTTCGTGACAATGTTGAAAAAGGAACAATAAATTTAGATTTTGTATCTTCTGAAAATCAATTAGCTGATATTTTTACAAAACCTCTTTTAGAAACCATTTTTATTAAGCTAAGACGAGAACTTGGTATTGTTTCTGTTAAAAATTTATAGTTCTGTAATAATTTTTTTGTATAGTTATACATCTTCTATTTATATTATATTTGCTCCCAACATATGTGTTTATTCTCTAAAAATCTCATAACTAACAAATTAGTAACAAATATTTCTAACCTTCCATTTGTTATGTATATTTCTAACCTTCCATTTTTTTTAAAATTTATTATCCATTAGTTAGTAACTAAACAAAACTAACTATATGTAACCATTAATATAAAACTAATTTCTTTAAATAGTTTTTTCCTTTTTGTTATTTATATATTCAAACTAGTTATTTCTTTCATCTCATTTTAAAACACCAAAATAAAATTCTCCATCAATGAAATTCAACCTAGTTATTTTACTTCTCTCTATGGCTTCTAATTCTGACAATTCTCCATCAGCTTATTCAACGTCTTCTTTCGAGATTTTAGCAACTCCAACTCCTCGTGAACAAGCTCGTCCTGAATGTGAACACTCTGGTTATACACCAGATAAGAAGAAATCTCGACGATTTCTTTTCTTTGGTTCTCCATCAACCAAAGAAAAAATATCCGAGATTCATCATTATTAAAAAGAGCAATTGGATTTGCAACATGAGATGTATTATGAACAAAAAATAAATGCTAAACGACTTAGCTTCATTGAAAAAGTGGCATTTAAATTTTGTGGTACATCTCCAGAAAAAGACGTAGTCAAACCGTCAACTTCTCATCAAATAAAAACATCAGGTTGGAATCCATGGGAACCAAGTCCACAACGTCCTCCAGTTTCTCCAAACTCGTGGGAACGAACGTCATACTGGTCTCCTTTACAACCATTCACAGAAATTACAAAAATCGAACCAGAAGAATGTAAATCTCCAAATGCTTCGGAAAATTAGCTTCTAATTTTATTTTCTTGTAATTCTGTTCTATTTGTTGTTTCTATCATTTATTAAATATTTGAAAATCTTCTCATTCTGTTCAATATTAATATATTATTTCTATCATTTATTTTAATTTTTCATGCAAATGTCTGAAATTTTAAGTTTCAGATGTCTGAAACTATTGGTTCAGACGTCTGAATAATGTAGAAAAATAAAAAATTTCTACAGTTTCAGACGTTTGAAACTGTAGATTCAGACGTCTGAAACAAGTCAAAAATGAACTAATTCTTTTCTGGTTAAAATTTTTACATTTCAGACGTCTGAAATTAAATTCCAGACGTCTGAATTCAAATGGTGATTCAAAATTCAAGGGCTTTTTAGAAATTTTCCACCAACCAACCACCTTTATTACTTCCATCTTCTTCTTCCTTTCCCCCAAATAACCGAACCAGCACCATTATCACCCTTCAAAACTTCATTTTTTCATCTCCAATCTTCAAATTTTTCACCAAAAACTCCAAATGGCTCCAAAAGCAAAGCGACCAAGAGCTTCAACTTCATCTTCTACACCCAATATAGACCAATGGTTGTGGAATGATGAAGCCAAGAAAAGGTTTGCTCAGATGGACAGATCTGGCTTCTTTCCAAGAGCTTTTGTGAAGTATAATGAATTCCAACCCTATAGGTTTCAACAAATTGCCAATTCAAGCGGGTTAGAATCTTTATTGTCATTTTCTGCGAATAATGTCAAAATAAATCATCTACTGGTTTAGTTATTCTATGCAAACATGAATTTGGATCATCATCATCCACATAATCGCGAAAATTGTATTTGGACTTGGGTATGTGGAGTAAAAATATATCTCCCATTAGTTCTTCTTGGAGATATCTTGCAATGCCCTTCATCCGGGACTGATTTAGATGACATTGATGCTTCACTCTCCCTAGAAAATAGAGATGAAGTCTCTCATAGATTTCTATCTGATGATATCACTAGGTTAACTTCTGTCAACCTAAGGCCTCAAGCCCGTATTCTTCATCGTGCTTTAATTCGTTCCGTTTTACCACGAACCGGAAGTTATGAAGTCATAAACAAACGGAATTTCCAAGCTTTATACGCCAATTATTCCGAACAACCTATAAATTGGGGGCAAGTTATTCTTGAAGAATTTATGGATGTTAATCGCCGTCGCCGATATAAAACGTTTCATTATGGAGCATATATTATGAAAATTCTTAGACACTATGGGGTAACTTTTCCCGAATCCGAATTTTCACCCATAAAAGAACTTGGCTCCAAAACATTAGGGTTGATGAATTTGCCCAAACGTCCTCAGAATCTTAATTTTATTTCTTTTCAAGAATGGATCTCAAATAGGGATCAGAATATACCCCAACCTCAACAACCTCACCAACAACATCAACCTCAACAACAAATGGCTCCACAACCTACCGAGCATGATGATGATGATATCGAAGTGGTTTCTCTTGAGTCAACACCGAAACATGCCTTAGTTACACTCTCTCGAAATCAATCTAAACTCAATGCCAAGATTGAAAGATTGGAAAAGCAAACAAATAAGAAACTTAATTCTATTCGAGGCTTCCTAAATAAAATTTAGGAACGTATTGGTTGCTCTTCTTCCACATCTACCGAGGTGTTTAATCCCGAACCGTTTCAATGGTCTTCTAGCTCGGGCAATGGCAATGATGATGATGATGATGATGATGAAGAAGGAACAGATCAACCCAGTTCTTCCTTCTGATTGCATGAATATTTCTGTTGCATCTTATCATATTCTACTTTTTTTAACTAGTTGTTTGTTTATATTATTTTGTGTAACTTTTCTGACTACCTGCAACTTGATTTCCTTATATTGGTATGTATCCGTCAAACATTTGCTCCTATTGTTTTGTATCAGGTAATGACTAGGCTGATTCTCTGGTTTGGTTTTTTTTCTATTTTTTTTGTCGATGTCAAAGGGGGAGAATTATAGTAAGGGGGAGCTTATAGTAAGGGGGAGCTTATAGTAGGGGGAGAATTCCTTTATATATATGATCGTTTACTCATATAGTTGCCATCGTCAAAAAGGAGGAGATTGTTGGAACTTCGTATTCACAATACTTCGTAATTACGATATTTTGACTATGACAACTATATAAGTTACTATGTATACTAACATATTTATTGCAGGAATCAATCAAAGGACAGATTCAAAAGAGCTCCAACACTTAAAGTATGTATTGAGTCTGTGTCTAGTAATAATAGTATGTTAAAATCTCTCCTATATGATATATTGCATGATCATCTTTTTAAAAATAAGAAATTCGGTTTTCATGTTACATTCAGACGTCTGAATAGCTCATTTAAGACGTCTGAATCTGTAATATAGAATATTGTATATTACAATATTCAGACGTCTGAAATGAGATATTCAGACGTCTGAAAATGACCAAAAATGGCCTATTTGCTTTCTGTTTCAAATATCGTTTAAATTCAGAAGTCTAAAATTTAAATTTCAGACGTCTGAATATTTACAACGGCTATTTTTTTGAAAAGGCATTTCCATTCATGAAGAGTTGCGACCTTTAATTCAACAGCTTTTGATGATAACTCTTCATGAACAATTACAACCATTTATTACCTATATAAACACATTAGAATCAAGTTTTAAAAACACTAATTTCTATTGATTATTATTCTATTATTGAAATTCTTGATTCTAACTCATTTGTGCTAAAAATATCATTCAAATTCAAATTCTACTTTCTTAATTTTCACGCATTCATACATATATCATAAAGGAGAAAGACTATACGAAGATTGTACTATCAAGAGACAAATTCGTGTTATTGAGAACACACTGTGTCATATACTTTCTGTATAAGTTGAAGTCATGTTCTGCTGTTCAGGCAAGTGAAGTCCTCTTCGGCTGTTGAGGCGAAATCCTGTTCTGCTGCTCAGGTCCTTTGTTCGGCTGTTCAAGAGTTGTTGTAAACCTGTTCCTCCGGGTTAAGTGAGGATTGTTGTTAGTGAAATTCCAGAAGGAGTCTGGGACTGGACGTAGAACGGAAAGTTCGAACCAGTATAAAAATTCCTGGTGTGCTTGTTTGATTTTTACTTATTTACATTGCTCTAGTATTTTGTTTTATTTCCGCACTAGTGTAGTATAATTCCATACAGCACGATCACCACCACACTTTCACATCAAACCAAAATCAAGGTCAAAATCAGGCTGGACTGGAGAAACCCACGCGTACTGGCGGGAGATTTGTTATTAATACAGTTAGTAGTGGAGGCCCTCATCCAGCTGATCGGAGTTGAAAGGAAATAGAATTGTTTACTAGCTCTATTAGGCATGCAAAGTTTGAATGTCGCGGTAATGTCGATGATGGGGATCTGGCAAAACAACAAAAGACGATGATAGACGACATCATTTTCTAGAACAGAGATGCTGATAGAGTTGAAGCCCCCACTATCGATCCACTAGTCATATCAGCTCAAATAGATCCTGCTTGGATGAAGAGGATATTGGTAGATAGTGGAAGCTCTATAAATATTCCTTTTAAATGAGCTTATGATAAGATGAAAATGGAAGCGAAGAATTTAAAGCCGTGTTAGTCTGGCATACATGGCTTTAATGGAAGTGCAACGATACCCTCTGGGATGGTGGAGTTGTGAGTTGAGTTGGAAATCAAAGATCGCCGGAGAGTCTGGATGTTACAGTTCGTTGTGTTAGACATTAATTCTCCGTATAATGCTTTCTTGGACCGACCGGCCCTCTCTGAATTCAGGGCAGCTATTGCCCCATGGTGTTTGACTCTTAAGTCAAATAACGGGGTTGGAGTTGTTCAAGGAGAACAGGCGGTTAGACACGTTTGTTATGTTGCTGAGCTGCGGGAGGTGCAGCGTAAAGAGAAGGGCAAGGACGTAGAGGAAATTCTACGCATGTTCTTTTAATTTTTTGCATAACGTCGGCCGTTATTTGACATATTTGCATCCAGAAGACTACTCTTGAGTAAGTCGCTTCTTTTGTTAACTCGAACTTGCCATTCAAAGATAAGAGTGCTTGTTGCCTCCAAACATTCAATCTCTTTTTGATTTTATCAATCAATTTGCTAAAATCACTTGTTTTAAGTTTTTTGTTACTAAGGGGATACAAGTTATATTTAAATGTTATGTATGCCGGTGGCTCCTTTGCTAAAAAATAATTTTGATTTTTGTTCATTCATAACATGCCCACTATATGATTTCGGTTTATCTAACACTTTTTGGTTGCTTCAGTATTTGATTTTGTGGCTTAAGCGAATACAAGTCATTCATCATCATAAAGAAGATGATATATTACTGAATTACATTTATGAATGGACGAAAGGTTTTCTACGAAACAAAGTGCTCCATTTTCATCATTAATGATAAATATTCCATGGTAATAGAGAATAGGTATGGAAAGAGAAGGTCTCCCTGTCTATGCCCCCTATTTCTATAAAAAAAATCACTAGGGGATCCAATTATATAAGAATAAAGAAGGTAGGAGAGGAGATGCTTTAAAAATGAAACTAACAAGTCTTTTAGGAAATCCCATCATGAGCAGCATATGGCAAATAAATTCTATACTCAACCGTCATATGCTTTCTGGGGATCAACTTTCAACCGTAAGTTATTAGACCATTTTTTGTTGAAAGTTATAATCATGTCATAACTCAATAATGAGCTCGGAGTGATAAATTTACTTGGGATGTATGCACTTTGATTGAGAGAAATAAGACCATTCATATATACCTTGATTTTATTGCACCCGTGTATGATGTTAGGCATGGTATTTGTTTAAATTTATTAAAATTAATTATTAGCTAGAATGTTATAATTATGGGTTAAAATTTATAAGAAATTAACCGTTAACTAATCATTAACAAACTTATTAATCCCTAATTATTAGGTATATTAGTTATGCAATTAGTATAACAAAAAATTTATATATAATTAAATTCATGGGAAGAATTTACGGTAGCTTTAGCCCTAGATCGGAACTTATTGTAGAAATATTCTTGCTTTTCACAAGATTGAAATTGAGCTTATTTGAAATTTGTCGTGTAAAACGATCGTAAAAATATGTATGTAAGAAAGATTTTCAATGAACTATATTTTGCACCTTCGAACTACCATCCATTGAACTGTTATTTAAGAATAAGTCTGTATCCATTGAATGATAGTGTATTTCACTATCGCTTATTTCAGTGCTGCTCATAGTCTAATTAAATATTGAATAGTTCAAATTGTTGAAAATTATTAGAAGTTCAATTAAGTTGGTTGGTATTAATTTTAATTACTTTCGGCACTATTCATATGCGGTTAATTCTTCAATCTAGAATCAACCCTACGTCCTAATGTAGTTTGGATTTCAGCTGCATCTATTAAAACTTCAGCTTTGATTGCTTTGTCCAGAAGTCCGGATTCTGTATCAGTTCCATCCAAAATAAAACATGGTAATAACTTTAGAAATGACTGTTATTTTTCGTTACCATACTAAATGATTCAGTTCCTGATTAATTAATCAGCTGAGTCAGCTAACCTATTACATTCTAATCATGCACTGCAAAATAAATACTAAATCAAGTCGTGTCATTGATAACTAACTATTACACTAAATAAAGAATATCTATGAACAATAATGCACGAATGCTTCATGTGTTTGTGTCCTTTGATTGCGATTTTAAAATAGTGATACAATTAATTTGGTGGTACGATCTTATATATTAAATAAAATAAGATGCACTTGTTTTAGGATAGTTTAATACTTAATGGTTCTATTACAAGCGATCGCATTATTGCTTCCATCTTTTGACAAAAGATGGTACACAGTCAAGTTAAGTCAACCTTTCGTGTCATTCGAAATGCTATATAAACTATTATGTTTTTTACTTTGAACGTAAAATTTATATCTTATGTAAAATTTATGTAAGCACCATAGCATTTTTGCCTTTCTGCTCGCATATGCCTGAGAAGAGAAACATGCATTATTCATAGTTTAGAAGTAAAAAAACTTTTAAGTACAATTAAAACATTTGTTTATTTGAAAAGAATTATTTTGTTATGTTTCGGTTTAGCATGACGAACCATTTAAACGCATTTACTTGTGCACATTTTTTTTTTTTCCACTTTGAAAAGTGAGAATATTTTTTGTGTTATAACTAATAACGTAGAAAGTTATAGGAGCAGGAACATGTTACATGTCGAATGAGAAAGACAGGGACAGTGGGGCCGGACCAGATCTTGGTCCACCACCGGCCCACCCCTCCAGATAAAACCTGTAATTCTATTTGGTACAGCTCTCATCGTCCACCAAATGGAGCCTACTGACCGTTGCCTTCACGGGTGACCGGTCCTGATTACGACTTTGCCCATTGATCTTGATCTTGGACCCTACCGCTTAATTATTGTTTTTTTCTTTTTTTCCTTTCTCCTGTTTGCTTTTGCTTTCCAGTTTTCAAACTTTAATTTCCTTTTCCAATCCGGTTTCTATTTGTAGGGGTTATTTGTATAGTGATGGGATTTGTCTTAAAAAGGAACTGCTCATGGGGTAGGGGGGAGCCCATAGTTTATCACTTCCAACGGTTTTTTTAAAGATGATGCGTCCTACGGTTACATGTAGACATTTGTTTCGTCTTTGCTCTGCACCTCAATTATATAACTACAGTGATTAGTGGATTTATTTCTTTTAAGTAAGGGTTAGGCTCAGTTTACTACTTTCAAAGTTATTGCATTAAAACTTCCTGTTATCCATGGAAACTTACGTCCATGTTACTTTCAGTAAAAGAAAGAAAAAACTAAACCATATTATACTAAATTCGTTTCGTCGTTAAATTATAACGCATGGTATTTTCATTAACATCCAAATATCCAATAGCAAGTTGGGATGAACATAATCCTTCAAATAAACAAAAACCAATCACATCAAGCTGTTAAAATGGTTTAGGAAAATCGCTCTTTATTATCCAATTAAAAGAAAAATATAGAATCAAACTAATTAAGTTTACTACTATTTGTTAGTGATTTGAATAACTTAATCGATTGTATCATGCTGAATTGATCCATCTAGATTTAAAAAAAAAAAAAAAAAACAAAAAACAAAAAAAAAAACATGAACTACGCACAAACACGAATGAATATATTAGAGTAAAATGGAGCTAATTACTATTTACTATAACCAAGGTACTCTTTGCTATAATGCACTAAAATTTCCTAACATGAGAGAATAGGCTAAATCTCGTAGAGGTGCCTACGACTTTCGCGATGATATTCACAAAGTACCTCTACGACTTTCACGATGATGTTCACAAAGTTCCCGATAAGGCAGATCTAAACCATGGAATTGTACTATGATTCCAACCTCAAATGTTAATACAACGGGATCCAACGATCAACATCTATTTTGTTTTATGTTATGTTCAAATAATCGTCCCGTGTGTGTATAAGCCCGTGATTTCGTATGTTATCAATTTGTTTACTTTTAATTTTGATAATCGTTGTAATTACATATTGCAATTGATAGTAAAATATTTACTAGTTTTTAAGAGCATCTCTAATCGCTTAGAGGAGTAATATTCAGACCCTGAATATTAACCTTTGAATGTTCAGGAAACTTCCCAACAGTCAATCGTCTATTTAATAGGGGTCTAGCCTCTTACGTTTATTAAATAGGCGTCTGATATTTGGACGTCTATTTTATAGCATTTGGACATCAGGAGCATATTATATAGGCGTCCAAGCCTATTTATAAAAAAATTGAAATCAATTAGAGAAAAATATTTCCAGCATCATGTATGTTAGTTTGTCAAAATTCGTGATATTATACCTAATAGGACGTGTATATGCAAATTTACTCTATTCTACATAGTCAAACCTGAAAGTATTTACTTACTTGCTTATTAAATAAAATAGAAAAGCTGGGCACCTATTAACAAGCGTCTGGCACAAGATTCCTATTAAATAAGCATCGGGACCAATTCAGAATCCTGAATTAGACCCTGCATATTAACTTAAATATCACGTTGAACTTAACTGTTGGAGAACTAACTTTTTCCATCGCCTTAATATTATGTTGAATAGAGTACTACTGGAGATGCTCTAAAGAAAGGGTAAAGTTTTCACGTTAATTCTTGTCTGCATACAATCAACTTTATAGACGTTTCATATAGATGTAGAGGTTACCTATATTAGCTAGAAAAATATGGGCCATTTTTCTTCAATCATTTTCTTTTTAAGGGTATGTTTTGATCCGATACTAAATGTAACGACCCGCTTTTTTGACCCTCGGGTTCTACACCCGAATCAACTTCAACACCTCGAGAACTGAAAAGAACAAGTCGTGATATGATAATAAGAAACAAATACAATTCTAACTAATAATTTCCAAAGTCTCATAACGAAATGAAACAAAATATAATATCAATAACCATAATCATTTCACATCATCGTAATACATCTACACTATCAGATATATGTGTCTCTACAACACAAATCAAACCCAATCCTGCATAATCAAATCCAGGTCATAGCACTTATTTACATAATTTACAATATATGAATATAAATCACTGCCTTCCATACCGTCTAGCCTCCAAATTCCATCAACCTGGATGTATAAATAAAGAGGCAAAATATGAGTATGTCAGACATAAGCCTGGGAGTGAGCCATACTTACTCTACATATAGTACAAAGATAATTGTATAACATGATATGAATCTAACATCTCGGTCATCTCACGTCCTGCCATCATACTATACTTACTATACCGTATACATTTGATCATATCACGTCGCGTCTATGTGGATTCAATTCCCTGGACTCACCTTGTGCGCTGTAGGATTATTGTTCATCGTCACTTCAATCACATATGGGACTTACTTCACCGGACTCGCTTCGTGCACTACACGGTCGCCTGTTGTCCTTGTATACAAACTAGACTCACGTCTTGAAGTTATCTCTTTCACTTCAAGATCAATAATTATAACAGCCCGTACATCCGTAACCTTTTGATTTCGACAATAGTCTCCATCAGAACAACTCAAAGTGGACGGAAGTTCGAACCATTAGGGTAAAAGAAGAAAAGAGGTTGAAGAAGAAAAAGAAAACAACATCAGAATCTCACAATCATAGCGGAATAATATATAATAGATAAATGACTGATATTTATACAAAAAGAATTATATCTGTTTTATACATTACATCATCAGAGTATAATACAATCAATAGCAAAATATCGGACAGTCATATCAACTTGTCCTCACAAAAGCTGACTATAAAACTTATACTGCACAGTGGAATATACATCAAGTACGTGTGATACGTTTCGCCATCTAGCTCGTCTCCTGAGCTCCACAGCATCCTATCATGTATTATATAATATTCGGTATGACCCGAGCATTATAATAAAATAACACCCGATTCAGTCTGAAAAACCAGCGAGAGAAAACACACTCAATTGAATTATTAAAGTTCCAAAATCCTTTGAAATCAAAGGTATCTCGTAAGATCACGCCACAAATAAACATGCCGAGTTTTTACCTTGCGATAACCAAAACAATTTTATCAAATCCGTTTGATATTATAATAGTGTCTACAGAAGTAAAATAGAATCTAGCTGAAATGCTTGCATCTCACGTTCCAGCATAGTTGGGCACAATCAACATCGTACAGGCGCTTATTGGAGATTGGATTCCATACAATGGTAGGGCTACTGGGGTACCGCCCTTCATAATACCTGGTCTAGATCAGAGTACCGAGAATCCCCCCGATCCCTTGCAACACAAGACCGGAGCTACCCTTTACTGGATAGTCCGAATAAGACCACCCCACGGTTGAGATCAGCAACTGCCCACACAACCGAAATTAAAAAGGGACATCCATATAGGGACGACCTTACCCTAATTGGGTGCTATCCACTTAGCCTTGCTGCACCTCCTCTGTTTTAGCCATTCCCGATTGATGAGGCTCGAGGCTATGCGTTACCTTTTTAGCACACATTCACCTAGGATGCTCATCGTCCTCCTGACAATGTTCTGATAGCATTCGTCCATACAAGTTGCCCTAGGTCTCGACAAACCGAATCACCGTCTTCATCATCTACACGGTATTCATTCGCAAACGTTCAAACTGGATTGAAGTGGTTTTTGGATAACTAAAAACGATCTCGGACTCTTCGAAATGATCAGCGCATTGGCCAATATTGATAGTCGGTTATTTAACAATCATATAACATCCACAAGCAACCATCAGATTTAAATAATTTTCCAAATTATTTATCATAAAAATATCCTTCCAAGATATTATATTCACGTTTTAACACTTTGAAAATAGTTACAAATCTCTTTTTATTGTTACGGAACAAATTCCAACCATCTGTTTATTTCGACAAAAAACGTCAAATCTTATTGAATTAGATTTTTAAACAAATTAAATCACTTTATCCAAAAATATATACTTAAAACATTTTAAAATAAAACTACTTAAAAGACTTTATTCAAAATAAAAGTTATGAAATTCTGTACTAATTTTTCGAATAAAAACTAGCCAAACTACTTTTTAAAATAAAGCTACTTTATAAAATATAAATATTTAACAATTATCTTTTAAATCATAATACCAATTTAACCTTTAAAATAATTACTATTATAACTAACTTAATAAATATTTACCTTTAAAATTTTAAACAACTTAAATAATAAATTTCTTAAAAAAACATTCTAAAAAAACAATTTTAAAACTTTTAATTTATACTTAAAATCTGCTTTGAAAACATACTTGGGTTTTTCAAGAAAATACACTTTCCATTCCAATATAATCCATTTAATTAGTTAATAAATCCTTCTTGATTTATCCCAATTTAATTTATGTCACAAACTCGTAAATTTCCTTTCCACACTTTTAAAAATAAACCACTATTTATTTTTTAAACATATCACCCTTTCCTTTTAATTTCCCACCGTGAATTTATACTTCCAAGTTATCCACGGAGAAATATTTCACTTTATTTATAAACCTCATTTATAAAATCCATAATCTCATTCTCCTTTGATCACAGTTCCAACACTTAGTCGGTTTTCAAATCGATTTCCAAAATAACTCCATTTTAAAACAAATTCTTTTACTTACCCAAATTTACTCCAAAACCAATTAATTCCATATTCACTTCTTTATTTATGATTTAAAATCTTATTTTAAACCGAAATATCCATTTCATTCTTTATTCAAAATTCTCCCTTTTATTTCTTCCGAATCATTTTAAATCTTAAAATTTAAAAATGAAACCATTTAATTCTTGGGCAATATCACTTAAGTCTCCAAACCTCTTTTAATTACATTTATTTAAAATATCTATTTTTTTATACCCATAATTTATTAAATAGAATTTAAAATCAAACTTTTATTCTTTTCCAAATTCATTCTTTTAATTTATCTAAAATTATTTTACTTAAAATTTCTCTCTTTACATCTCTTTTCAAAATCAAATCTTTCATATTTTTCATATCTTCAATACCCAAAATATGTTCAGCAAAATCCGTAGCATTCAATACTTTCAAATTTCCAATAATATCTATCACAGATAATCAACCAATCATATCATAGACTATGAAAACAAATTTCAATACTTGAGGAATCCAGTTGGATCCCTCCAGCATGTTTTCCTGCATCCACAGATGTTAGTCAACAAATAAAATACCATATCCCACTTCGAGGGGGACATCGCGGTAGAAAGGATCATCTGCTATTATGCGACGCGCATATGGTCTCATCCGCTATATAATGCGGGAATACCAATCACTCTAATATATATACACTATTATATATAATATCACATCCAAACTGATGATAAATCATCAATTCAAGCAATTAACCAATAATTTAAATTTTAACTATTTAAATTAAACAATAATCCAGATGTGAGTGAGATTAACTCACCTTTGGTTTTGTTTGCGACCCATTTCCATCTTGACTTGTTTCTCCATGATTTTAGACCTGCCAAAAAATGCAAATCATTGATTCATATTGATTCTCGGACAGAATCTCCAACAAAAGCAATCGTTTTTCCCCTTATCATCTCCAAGAATTTCCTCCGATTGAAACGTGGAAGATCACATTGATTAGGCTTCCATTTATAGCTATCGTATTCTTTGTCTGTCCTCCCATTGCCTCGATAATTCTGTAGCACTCGATTTCCAACAGAAGAAGTTTTCATTCGTAACTGAAGACAGCAAAACCTTATCATCGTCCAACTACACTATATCCCGCACCCTTCCTCGTCATCTCCGTTCATCAATCACTGAGTTACCATCTCCTTGCGCTAAATCCTATTATCACGATACCTCACCAGAAAACCACACTACATCCCCCAATAACCCTTACCTAAAACCGCATGCATTCCAGATCCACATCCACCCATCAACCAAATCCAGATCTAGGCAAATCCAATAGTACTCAAAGTAGGCGACGACGAAGGAAAGTATGTGGCTCAAGTTGTCGCCGAAGATTGCAAAGTAGGCATCAAGATCCATCGTGATTTAGGAATTTCAGATGATCTTTGAGTTAAGAAGTGATCGAGGAATTTCGATTTTCATTTCGATTGCACGCAACTATTTATTTGAGGAGAGGCGATTTTGTTCGACCATTACAATTTTATTCATTTCCTTTTTAACCGAATTTGGTTGTTTCAATTTTAAAAAGTATAAAGGGAACAAGAAAGTGTACGTGTTGAAAAAGCAGGGGCGTGTTGAAAAACAGGATATGTGCTTGAAGACAAGGTAGGTAGTAGGGTGGCTGGAGAAAAGAAAGAAAGGAAGTGGATGTGAATTTGGTCAAATATTATATTTAAATTTAAATTGTCTCGAATTACACAACTCAAAATCTCGACCTCCTATCGATGTGTGCAGCTAGGCATTCCTAATGTTTACCCCTATTTCGGAAGAAATAGAAAAGGTTTCTAGTCCTAACTTGATCACATGAAGAAGATAGCTTTTGGACCCAGTTATTATATTGAACTTTCGATATAATTTCAGTGCTTTTATCTACCGTACGATCACATGACAACTCCGAATGCTATGAAATTTGAAATCCGATAATACTACACTATTACAGATCCAATGGCACTGGTTTTGTCGGATTCCGAGACTGTGCCTCGGAAGGCTATTTTTAAATATCAATTTAAAGGATATATTTTCCAAAATTGAACACGGTACTTTTAAATTCAATTTTAAAAGTTCTATCACCTTTAGTACTATTAATATAAATTTTATAAGCCATTGACATATTTTTAACAAGCTTTACATTCCAGATTCAATACTTTACCCAATTTCCACTTATTAAATTCAATAATTTAATTATCCAATAAATGGAGATATTTCAAAATTTAAGTTAAAATTAACCTTTTAAATATTTGAAATCAATTAAATATTTCAATTTCAAATGTTTAAAATTCCGTGTCATCACAATTACCATCTACACTAGTCAGCCGAAGCACTGCAGAGGAGCAATGCGATGCCCAGATCATATAATTGTGTCACAGATTTATATCCATGGCTGCCTACTTGTGCCATAGGCTTGTACACATGTTGTTATCCGACCTTTTAACTCGGATATATCCAGACTAATTGGGCAAGTTAGACTCAAAGAAAGATAAGGCGGACAATCCAGAGAGGTGATCATGGAGTGCAAAGATCATGCACAGACAACAATATGAAGCAACGATCAAGCAAGACTAAGAGATAGACTCTTTGGAATATTCTAGAATGAACTATTGCATTCCCTAGGCAGGGGATCGGTACCTATCCCTTTCCTATGCAGGGGATCATATCATATCACTATGGCTATGAATAACATCAACCTACCGTTCAACTTAATGGGAATCGATCGATATCTATAAAAACATGAAGGCAACTATGCAAATAACTTTGGAAACATGAAGCTAGCAAGGAGGGACCTACATGATCGTTCATGCAATGCCATGTGACTCCTAGGACTGATCAGTTTGGATCGTCCGGTATTGGAAATTGGGTCATGAAACTTTTTGGATGACCTCATCTACTTATGAGATTCTATTGGCGAAATTTCAAGAAGATATTCGGTCATCTACCCCTATAAATACAGAGTCCAATGTTCATTTTAGGGATCTTCACGCTGCTGTTTTACTTGTACTCCATTGTAATCAAGGATCAATCCGATCCGATCCTCCCTATACTCAGAAAAATAAATGACTAATTAAGCAATTTCATTAAAGTGGACATAAGCAATCAATGCCGAACCACTATAAATCTATGTGTTCTTGTTTTCTGCTTATTTCCTTTGTTTTAATTTTAGTTCTTTACTTTATTTCTCTACATAAAATATATTGGGTATTTATGGCAAATTTTGGTGCTAACATTTTGGCGCGTTCACTAAGAATGAATTCTTAGCTTGATTGGATCTCATCACTACTTATGGATTCCCATATTCGCGAGATAGATCTAAATTTATGCTGATAAGTTTCCATTTTTACTTAGATTTTAAGAAGATCTAAAAGGAAGCTATTAGCTATAGCCAGAAAAAAATCTACTACTTCTATATTATTAAAGCCAATAAGGATACCAAGGTTCAACGGGTTGACCAAAATGTACAATCGGCGGTTGCTGTTGCTCCAAATCCTCTCAATTACATCACCAAAACTGACTTTGATGTCCTGATGAATGAATTGTTAGATAGCCATCAACAGCTCAATCCGCAAATCCAGTCCAATATTGAACTAATGAGCTAGTTGAAAGTCCAACATGTGAAGTCAAGGAGGGAGTCCTCTCCATATTTAGAATCGAAGAACTCCTCATTTGACGACTATCACAGACGTAGACGGCACAAGACAGATGCATACGATGTTGGAATAACATGGGAAAACTACATGATCAACTATCACCAGACCACGGATTGGTTTTGAACAACCCGGGGGGGAGGGGGGGTCGGCACCGAACTCTTAAACCAGAGGAAACTTACATGCTGCTAGAGGGGCTAACTCCAAACGCGTCGCGGCCGACCATAGCACTGGAGCTCACGCTAAAATGAATGAACCCTGGTTGGGAGACGATGATAGGACTACTACTTAGGAGGAACATCAAGAGGGCACTGAGCTAAGGCAACGTGCTACAGCCCGAAGGCATGGATCAGGTTATTCACATGAGGTGGAACATCACCACTACTAGGCACCGGCTCTCCAAATGCCGGACCCGACGACTATGGTGGGACATCTTGTGAAAGTATGTCAAGGCCAGATCAACGATGATTGGGGACTCTCTAGAAGTCATACTCCATTACCCGATGACATCATACACGTAGAGTATCCATGGAGGTTTAATATGCATATGATGCTTGCTTATGTAGGAAAAACCAAATCCATGCAGCATCTCATGAAGTATGAGTAGCACATGAACTCTGCACGA
The DNA here is from genome assembly GCA_030765085.1 of Allium cepa. Taxonomy (NCBI): domain Eukaryota; kingdom Viridiplantae; phylum Streptophyta; class Magnoliopsida; order Asparagales; family Amaryllidaceae; genus Allium; species Allium cepa. Next base: position 541,843,925 of record CM060939.1, read on the forward strand.
GCCATCGATATAGTCAGATTCAGATGTTTTCATATTTTTCTAGAAGGATTTGTGACCATATGGTCCACCAAGCTAACACTGCAGTCAATTTCTTTGTTTGATGAGTTTGCAAGGAAGTTCATAGCCCAGTTCTACATGCATGCGGCTTGCCCCAAAGATGTCATGTCCCTCTCTAACTAGATCCAAGCACTGGGGGAGTCGTTGAAAGATTATTTGGAAAGATTTAATACAATTATTTCTGAAGTCAATAATCTAAAAGATGATGCAATACTGATGGCATTGACTAAGGGAGTTGACCTTGATTCTGGTTTTGGCGATTGGTTGACGGGAAAGCCTCCTTCTACATTGGACCATTTTTATGCAAAGGCAGCTTTGTACCTGAAGAAGAAGGAGGCAAAGCGATCTAGGAAGAGAGATATTGCAACCCCAAGTGTCGAAGGAGTACAAAGTAAATGGAGGTGAATAGTCCAAAGTGAGTTCAGGGAAATTTGAAATTAATGTTTAGAACAAAACAAATGAGTAAAAGAGAGGCGGTGATAGAAACCACGATCGAAGACGGGATTATAGGAGAGGGAACCCAAGATCCCGACATTTGACACCTGTACGCCATTGAACATGTCATTGAAGAACATCTATTTATCAACTTGAAATACTATGCAGTACAGAAAACAACTTCCAATGGAACTGATGGAGAAGCAGAGACAAATAGGGAAATACTGTAGATTCCATGAAAGTTATGGTCATACCACGGATGAGTACCACCACCTCCGTGATGTCATTGGAATGTTGATTCGTGAAAGAAAATTGCAACATTTCATTAAAGCCCTGCATGATGGCGGGCAGGGGACATCCAACCCCAATAGAGGACAAGCTCTACCTAGTGCTGAGGAACTTAGATGGACGGGAGGAAGTTAGTTATTAACATCATTATTGGAGGACCACATCCGGCCAACAAAAGCTAGAAAAAAATGGATCGTTACATGAATGCTATAAAGCATGTTAGTATTGAGTGTCGTTCCAACGTGGAAGATAGTGCTCCGGCAAAGCAGCAAAGGACTATGACTGACGATATCGTGTTTCAAAGTAGAGATGCAAATATGATGGAAGCCCTTACGATTGACCCAATGGTGACCTCGAATCGACCCCACCTTGGTGAGAAAGATTTTGATTGACTATGGAAACTCAGTTAATATCATTTTTAAGAAGGCCTACGATTAGCTATTACTGGAGGCCAAAGATTTAAAACCATGCAAAGCCCATACTCATGGCTTTAACGGTATTGCTACTAAAGCGATAGGCTACATCGAGCTACCGGTGGAGTTGGAAGACGAAAACCATAGGAGAGTGCGAGTGTTGTCATTTGTTGTGATGGATGTGAACTCTTCATACAATGCTTTCTTGGGCCGACCGTCCCTTGCTGAATTTAGCGCAACTATATTCCCTTGATACTTAACACTCAAATTCCTAACAGAGAATGGTGTGGGAATTATTCATCGAGATCAAGCGATTGGTCATGCCTACTATGTTGCTGAGCTGAGGGATGCTCAGCGAAAGTAAAAAAAGGAAAGGATGTGGAAACGTCTTTCTACATCAAAACCGACGAAGCTTAGCAATCAGCGTCCGAGCCTTGGCTCAGGCACATAGTTAGTTCGATAAAGATGTAGATCTAAAAGATGAGGAGAGGAACCCAAGAAACTAAAAGCTGCACCCGTTGAGTTGACGATTCATATCACAGTCAGCCACGACAACCCATCACGGGTCTTGAAGATCGAATCACAGCTAGTGCAACGATGATGAAGGAATTAGCTGGAACTCTTTGATAAAATCTTAATGTGTTTGCTTGAATCCATTCTGACATGTGTGGGATCTCGCTAACCATTGTGAGCAATGCATTGAATATTGACCCAAGACATGTCTTAGTGAAAAATAAATGACGCAACCTGGATCCGGAGAGATCTGCTGCACTTAAGAGGTGGTGGATAAGCTCAAGAATAATGGGTTTATCCAGGACGCCCTCTACCCAAAATGGGTATCCAATCCTGTACTCATGAAAAAGGCTAATGGAAAGGGGAGAACATGCATTGACTACTCAAACCTGAACAAAGCATGCCCGAAGGACGACTTTCCACTTTTAATGATCGACCAACTGGTAGACGTGACCACTGGATATGAACTACTTTCATTTACGGACACATACTCCAGATAAAACCATGTCTCAATGCACGTCCCAAACCAGGAACATACCAGCTTTATAACCGATCCGGGGTTATAGTGCTATGTTATGATGCCCTTTGGACCGAAGAATGCTGGAGCTACTTATCAAAGACTGGTCAACCGAATGTTTAGTAATCAAATTAGATGATTAATGAAAGTATATGTGAATGATATGCTCATGAATTCATGATAATCACATGACCACATCGATGATTTGGTGGAGATGTTCAATGTTCTTTGAAAATATGGAATGAAACTCAACCCTTGACATACTCTTTCGACGATGCGTTAAGGAAGTTCTTAGGTTTCATCATTAACTCTCACGGAATTGAGGCCAATCTTGAGAATATTCAGGTAATAAGAGATATCCAAACATCAAAGATGATTGAGTAGGTCCAAAGCCTAAATTGGAAGGTCTTCGCCCTAAGTTGATTCATCTCAAAGCCACTGATAAGTGCATTCCTTTCTTCAACTTAATTAGAAGAGGGGAGAGAAACTTTGTATGGATGCAGGATTGTGTCGACGCATTTTAAGCTCTGGTACACCACTTAGAAAGATCACCCATCTTATTTAAGCCATTGGATCATGAAGACCTGTATATCTATTTAGCAGTGTCGGTAGATGCCATAAGTGCCGCACTGCCGCACGAAGAGAATCTGATCCAGAAGTTACTATACCATGTTAGCAAGTGATCGGTAGGAGCTGAAAGAAATTATTTGAAATCGGTAAAGCTCGCATACTACCTGTTGATTGCATCAAGGAAGCTCCACCTTATTTTTAGGCTCATCCGTTCAATGTCTTCACCAACAAGCCATTACAACAGGTTCTATAGCGAGCCGAGACATCTGCAAGGTTATTGAAATGGAATATCTAATTAAGTCAATTCAATATCACATATATCCCTTGGAGAGCCATCCACGGATAAGTGTTGGCGCACTTCATAGCTGAATTCACTGCACATGATGACTTCCTTGAGTGTAGTAAAGGACCTACCATCCAATATAAGATGTACATGGATGAAGCATCTAATAGTCGGTGTTCTGGCGTCGGAATCATACTAGTCACTCGTGAGAAATGCTTGATCCGCTATGCACTTAAACTCGACTTCCTTGTGAAAAATAACGAAGCTGAATAAGAGGCCTTGATTGTTGGGCTCAAACTTGCTAAGGAGTAGGCAGTACAAGCTTTGCAGATTTTCTATGATTCCTAGTTGATTGTGCTCCAAGTTAGGGGAGAATATCAGGCCAAGGGAGCGCGACTTGATCCTTACCTCAACCGGGTCCAGGAGCTACTAACCAATTTTGAGCATTACATTATTACACATATCCTCAGAAAACATAACGAGAAAGCCCACTCGCTGGCCAAGTTGGTCCGTTTTGAGGATACACAGCAGATTGACCGGATGGAGATTGATTGGGTTTTAGAGACGGAGCTCGTAAAGGAGTCGTGGATGACTCCGATAAAAGATTATATGTGAAGAGGAATACTTTATGAATGGAGGAGTGAAATACAATGGGTCCTCTATAAATCTTCACTGTACATCCTTCAAGAAGGAGTTATGTACAGAAAGGTTTTTACATCCCCTTGCTTCGGTATATTGCCAATGATGAAATCAAGCGAGTATTAAGAGAAGTCCATGAAGGAGAATGTGGCGATCACACCGGAGGGCAAAACGCGACGAAGAAGATACTCCGCTATGATTATTACTAGCCAACTATCAATCAGGACGTAACTGATTATGCTAGACGATGCAACAGTGCCAGCTATTCACAAAGATGCCAAGAGCCCCATCGACGGAGATTACTCAAATGGCTAGTTCATAGTCGTTTTTTGGATGGGGCATTGATATCATTGGCTCCTTGCCAATTTCCAAAGGTGGTGCGGAGTACGCCAACATACCAGTCGATTACTTCACTAAGTGAGCTGAAGCTGAACCATTGGCCATGATCACTATGAAGAAAGTAATCAACTCTGTTGTTCGAAATATTATATGTCATTTTGGTCTCCCCATAACATTCATAACCGATAACGGGACTCACTTCGACAGTGTTGAATTCAAAGACTTCTGCCGCTGGCATCGTGTTGAGTAAAGATTTGTGGCAGTCGGTCACACTCAAGCTAATGGACAAATCAAAGCAGTTAATAAATCATAAAGTCCATTCTAAAGAAGCATTAGGAAAAGTCTAGAGGCAAGTAGGCTGATGAACTCCCGTTAGCTCCATGGGCATACAGAACCACCCACAAGTCCGCAACTGGCCACACTCCATTCGCTCTTGCCTACGCTTTAAAGCCGTGAATCCCGTATAACTTAAAGTCCCTTCTCATCAAGTGACATACTATGACCCCAGAACAAACAAAGATCACCTTTAGGAATCTCTAAATATAGTCGATGAGATGCACTAACAAGCTGGCTCGAGGGCAGCTGCACACCGACATCCAGTCGCCCGGTACTACAACATTAAAGTCCGAGCTAGAACCTACAAAATTGGCGATCTTGTTCTGAAATGGATCTTTCCTAGCCCCACCAACATGGGTTCAAGATGGGAAGGGCCGTATATCTTCAATCGGAAGCTTGGAGATGGAACTTTCGAGCTAACGACTACTAATGACATTGCACTCCCTAGAGCATGGAATAGCGAGCACTACAATGCTATTTCACTTATTTTTTTCATTCATTTGTATTTCACTTAGAATTTGCTTTTGCATTTTAGAGCCATGCAATAAGACAAATTCCGTCGCTTTCTCTTTCAGTTGGTAATAAAACTTGAAGTTTCTTCTATATTCATGAATTGTTTGCGCGTAATATACTAGTTGTGATATGCGACCGACTTACATCTACATATGCCTAATATAGAACAATAAGTACCTTGAATCTAGTGGCAACAAGTTCTTGGGTCCATGGTCGAATTGATCGGGATGAACGTGACTCGACTGTTCATCCGTTACTGGCCTACGATTCGATGGGCTAAATATAAAATATAGAACAGATGTGACTTTGACCATTCATTATCTCGCTCCATCCCCTGATTCGGTGGGAGGAATGTAAAATAAAAGTTAATGTGATATGAAAGTCTACTCTTCAACTTTTTCTCCTGACTTGGGGGCAGAGGGATTAACCAAGGAAAATGCGGTTCAACCCTTTGTCAAACTACTCCAGTTTCTAGAGTGTGGGTTGTAGTACAAACATCCAATAGGTGCGATCAACTGCCAATCAACTAACTCTAGTCTCTAAAATGGGGATAAAAGTATATGCAAATGAATGAGTGCGACTTGACCATCCTTTCGACAACTCTGACATGTGCCCGATAAGAGGAGTACAAACTCATAGTAGATGTGATCTAACCGTCCATAAGCTAACTTCGCCAACTTGAGACCGGGGGTAGGAATAAAATCACTTAACCGCTAAATATGACAATGTAACGCTATGGTTTATGCCTTGTGTTTGATCCGACTTAAGGCCATGATCGAAAGGAGGCCTTGAGACGAACTTATCGGATCGACACCTAAAAAAATGGGCGACTAATGATAATAAAACTTAAACGATGAGTGACAAATTACAAGTACATTAAATGAAAAACGTAATAGCTCGAACACTTAAAAAAATTCAAACAAAAATCAAACTGATACAAAGAAGTTTTTATTCACAAGCATAAAGGTTGGAAAGTTAAGTACAAGTTTATTTCAAAGACTAAAACCCGGACAATCATGGCCTATAAAAGAAACTAGCCACCTTGCTATACATAGCCCTATCCGAGTCGACGACTATTTCTTGTCCTTCTTGGGCTTCTTGGGGATAGACTCACTGGAGCTCTCTCCCTTGCCTTTCCTCTTCGATCTTCCTCCACCATTTTCCACCCTTAGGTGAAATACTTTTAGAAACAGAAACATAAGCAGTCTCACTTTGGGACATGAAAGGGTCGACCTTTTCAAGGATGACACCGCCGGGTAGTATAACTTAGAGTGGTGTGATATCTACCTTAGCATGCCCCCTCTTGAATTGCTTGTCTAGCTCTTCCTTCTCGGTGCATTCCATCAAGCTGTGTTTGTCTGTATGCTCAGAGACATGGGTCACTTCCACGTCATATATCTCATCCTGGGCCTATTGATTATCGGTCGTTTCTTCATTCAAAGCCCCTATAAGTTCAGCATTCGGGCTGGGAGTCTCAATGGATTAGACGGTGGGGACCGTCTGTGAAGTGGCGACCGTTGTAAACTCCATGGTCAGTGCTTGCTGTTCTAGGATGACTTCACCACTAGGAGCATGTATGGATGTAGACAGAACTGAAATTTCACAAAGTTTAATAGGTGTGCCCGTAACTTTCGTATGTAAGATGTATACTTTCTTGAATGTTGGGGAAGTGAGAGATATACCTTCCCCATATTAGCCTTCGATCAAAGATGGAGTGCCACCTTCAAGAATCAAAGATAGCCAAAATAATTTGTGGATTTCAAGGTGATTAGGATCGTGGCCGATCTCCTTTTCAAAGGCATGAGAAGCTGAAGCACCAGTTTTCTAACTTGTGAGAGGGTCTTGAGAGCCAGACTCGGAAGCTCCGTCGAGATCCTTCCCCTTCTCGATGATCGTTGGGTCATGGAGTAAACTAAGTCAAGCAGCCTTGAGTTCATTAGGCTCTTCATCGCATAATATTTCATGCATAAGTTTCTCTACATCAACCTCCGCACTGCCAAAGGATTTCTTCTTCAGCTCAACAATATAGTACCAGGCTTCGATTAGAGACTTAGTGTACCCTTATCCAAGGAAGCGAATGTTGCGGTTCATGAGGACACTTGCATTGTAACAGTAGGGGATCAAAGTCATCCTTTATCTCTATTCAACCATCCTCCCTAGCTTCCTCTTTGTGGGCCACTTTTTGCACAAGTTGTTTATCAGCCTCAATCTTGGTCAGAAGCCTCAACGGTTTCCTTACAATGTCGTTAGGACTCCAGTAGAGCCTCAAGCTTCTCTTTTTTTCCTCCTTAACCTCCTTGTCAAGCTGTCAAACATGAAGGGCTAGGGCATCATTATCTTTTTTAAGGTGTTCTTTTCCTTCTGCAGAACATCTTTTTTAAGCGCTAAAGTGCCACTGTAGCGAACAGTGGTGTCCGATTCAACTTGATGCACTTCCATCAAACATTCCACTACTTTAGAAGATTCAATAGCTCTTTTCTCAGCATCAGCCAGCTTTGTATTCGGCCCCTTGACTTCTTCATCTAAGTGTTTGATGATGTCCTTATTATCAGTCGCTTTGAGAGTTAAGCGATCAATCTCGTGCTTCCTTTCAATCGACACTTCATAAATTCTCTAGCCACATGTTGAATTAGGCCATGTTGGATATAGAAATCATTAACATAAGAGAGCACCGTGTCCTTAGCCTCCGAGGAATTAAATGCAAAGAAAGAATAAATTTGAACTCATCAAAACATAACTTGGGAAAGATGGCCTTGAACTCGGCCATCTTCTCTACAACTGTGGCATCGAGAGCGGTTATGGCTAAGAGGGCCCGTTTTCTATGCTTGTGAGAGGAAGAATCAAGACTTCCTACACAAATCTGGCATTCAAGAGATCGCCGGCTGTCGGAAGAACCCGAATGTTGCTCAAGTAGTGTAACTGAAGTAAGGGCATGAGATAATGACTTGCTACTACGATGGATAATGGGTTATGGATCGACACCCTTGTGATGAGAAGACTGGGACTTTGACTTGTGCTTGGACGATGAATCCTTAGACCGGTAACTTCTATCCCAGTCCTCCCTTCCGTCATTGGACTTCACTTTCCAATCCAGGCTATCGATCAGTGTTCGGATCTCGACTAGACCAGAAATAAGATGGCGAAGGATATATGATTTCTTCAATCAATCATAGTTCTCAAAGAACCCTATGGAACCTGCGAAAATGAAAATGTATAAACACCGCTAGAATTAAAGATGGATAGGTACCGTGCAGTGCAGTGCATGTGATCATGAGTGTCATATTATCCTCTCGATAAACCAGGTACAAGAGCTTTGCTAGTCAAAGTGATCTCCGTCATACTAGTGGGAAGAATGTCAGCACTGATTCAGATAAGAGAATCGGACCCTTCGAGGCTCATGTTAGCAAAATGGTTACTCCCCACATCCTTTGGTATGAAGACATCTGAAAATCCCTCGAACAAATTTTCTAGAGGCAAAGAAGTAGATGATTTATGGCAATGGTGGTTGCCTTGCGCTGCTTGGCAACTTGCCCTCCATGAAGCTTATAAACGAGCCTCTTTCACTTTCTCTTCCCTAGGGCAGGAAGTAGTGTGTGCTAGGAGGATCCGATGCAGCCTCATGGCTTGAGCTCACATCGTCGACCATGCTTATTAGCATCGCGCCTAATTTCTAGGCTCAGCTCGATGCTGATTTGGAAAACTTTACTAGGGTCGGCGCTGTCTGTAGATATTTTCGAGTGGAGTGGCCGACCCGCCTTCAATGTTTGATCCTCACATGCGAGAGTCAAGAGGGTCATCATTTAGATCAAGATTTGTTTCTAAGTCGCATTGGTCCAACGCTTAAATCATGCACTCACTCGCATCATCGGTCAGGACAGACATCTGTGCTCGAGTTAAGGGGTTGATGTTTCCCCCATCTTTTATTGATGAGTCTGCCGAGGTTGAGAGTGCATGAGTTGTTGTGTTGGATGTCCCCTCTTGCCAATAGGGTGTGATTTATTCATTCTAAGTTTTGATTGGCTCTTTTGCTCTTAGTAAGGTGGCCAAAGAAATGGGATCTAGACCATCCCAATCTTCAATGTGGCAGCTAATTTTGGCACAACCGAGAGCGCTATAGGGATCGATGATTCTCTCTGGTGACAAGCGGCTAGTTGTTGTAACTTTGTTGTCTTGGGTGGACTTAGAAAGAACCGAAGCGCTGACAGACTCGAGGTTACTCCCGGGTGACACATTATTGACAACAATTTCTTTATGGCTAAGGACGATCCCAGCACAAGTGGCAGTGCTGACCGGCTCGATCACTTGCCTAGGTGACACGTCGGGATAACAACTTCAAAGGCTAAGATGATCCGACAGGAGTATGAGGATGACCTATCTGACCATTCTTCTAGGTGACACATCACCGATAACCACAAATTCATTAGTTGGGTTGTTCACAGGGAAAGCTGTTGATATAGATGCCTTTGCTTCAAAGCTAAGGGCGGCCTTGGCATAAACCAGAGCACTGGCCGGCTTGAAGCTTCCTCTGAGTGACTTATCACTGGTTGTTGCAAATTCTTATTGAAGCATAAGAACACTCTTCTTTTTTTGTCCGAGGAAGTTCACATATCATTCCCTAGATTTCTTTTGATTGCCCCAAATTTCACCAACCCCAAGTATAGTGGAAACTTCATGGCGAGCTGGTTGTAAGTGACAATCGCGTCATGTTTCGCGATGGCTGATTTTCCTATCAAGATAATGTAACAAGAAGAGAGATCAAATACTGTAAAGTTAACTTCTATCATTGTAGTAAGGAGATCTTTGCTGAATGTAGTAACGAGAGGGTCGTCCCCTATCGGAACAATGACAAAACCCTCCAAAGCCGTAGATGGGTAAGGCACACAGGATGAGGCTGGAGGCAGAAAGAACGAGTGGCTCGAAGACATGCTTGAACATGAAGTTGATTAAGATGCCTTCATCCACAAAGGCCCAATGTACATTCGCATTGGCCATAATAAGGGTGATGACTATGAGGTCATGATAGAAGTAAGAGATGACTTCTCTGTCTTCAGCAATGAAGATGATGGGCTGATTCGCTACTAATTTGAGAGTTTTGGATGCACGGTGCTCAAATACATAGACTTAGTCGACGAAACCTACTCTCTAACATCAAGATTGTACTTCCCAACTGTTTTTGACTGAATGTGTTGTTGTTTGGTTGCTGGGGTTGAGTCGACTTATTGTTACAAGCAATCCTTTGATCGACCTGCTACCGAACGAACTCCATGAGCGCTCTTCTCGGATCAGTCTTTCTATCTTGTCCTTTAGCATATGGCACTCATTGGTGGAGTAACCATTGGTTATATGGAGCTCGTAGTATCTTCCATGATCGTGATGTTCCTTCCTTCTCATGGCTCTAGTAGTGGATGGTTGTAACATCCCCTATCTAGAGACCCAAAGCTAAGCACTACAAATGCTGCAGTCATTCATAGTATTAACTTCCGATGACCAAATACAGTAATGTTAATGGTATCTATAATATCGGAAGCACACGAATCTGAAACAAAATCACAGATTTCACAAAAATAACTTTTCTAATATTTCACAAAATATGTTTCATATTCCATTACATAATCCCATACTCATTTCTCAGGCAATGATCAACTATAATTATTACAAATACGCCAAGAGAAACATATGAAGACGCCCCCTTGGATGACCAGAGTGCTATATAAACATAATTGTCTTAAATACAACAATGCAGAATCAAACAAAATAAAACAACAACTCCTAAATAAATATCCATTAGCCACCTGCTCATCTTTGGAGGCTTTATTCGCCAACCTACGAAAAACCTGTAAATCCTCAACCCTCAGCCTACTCAAACCAATTTTGAGCACCTGAGAGTTTAAAGGGAAAAACATGAACTTCGAGTCATACATAAAGCCTAGTGTGAATAATAATATACATTTCGGTTATTTGATATTAAATGAGACCACCCTGCTCAATGGAACGGGTTTCCCCTCACTAATATCCTTTGAAAACATATCTTTTGCAAACCATTTTCTGCAACCAAAACTGGTTAAAAACTGTAAAGCATTATCATGTAAACATACATATCATGTAATAAATGAACTATCTGTTCGAACACTGCAGCTTTGTTTGGCTAACTACTAACCTTTGGCTGACTCGAGCCAACTAGACAATGTAAATAAAATAATCTAACATCTGTTAGATACTGCTTTCTGAATGGTCTGTACCTAATTTATCTATTAGATACTACTCTTCTAGACGGTCTGTCCCTAACTTATCTTCTCCTAGGGTCACCGGATCCTAATAGTTTTACGAGCTCACCAATAACCTATCTGTATACAAACATATATTCCCTTCTGTGCGTAATCATCATTTTAGTCTTACCTGTGACAAAGCCCTACACATTGAAATTTTGGACTAAATTAGCGGGGGCTAATTGTTAATGTATAGGGCGTGACCTATACCAGTCTCATGTGGTATTCTAATATCAGAGTCATTTTACTTAGGGTAATCTTCCCAAAAAATTTCTTGAAAACCTATTCATCTCAAATTGATTTAAAACCTTTAAACCAAACTTAAACAAAGGAAAATATATACTCTATGCTTTACTCAAAATCACCTTGCCATGTTATATATACTTCACTCAAATCTTTGTTGATGAAAACATTTAAACCTTTGAAAGTACTCCTTTCGAATCCATTGAAAGTACCTCTTTCGAAACCAAGTAAATCCTTCTTTATAACCTAGGACGAAAGGCAAAGCACTTCTTTCGAAACCATTTATATAAAATTTTCGAAAACACTTGAAAAACATTTCTTTCGAAAGCATTAAAACCTTAGACATCCCATATTTAAAACCTTTAAACATCGCCTTTCGAATACATTAGAAAACCTTTCCTTTCAAACCTTTTGAAACCATTGGAAACCATCCTTTCAAAACCTTCATTTAAAACCTTTCAAATGAATCAAACCTTTGTAAACAACAAACCTTCCGAAAGTATTTGGGTTCAATTTAAATATGTGGAAACCCCTTTCGAACCATTCAAAATTAAATCCTTCGAAACCTTTGGGTTTTACCTTCAACAAAGCAAAATGATCATTAAAACATTTAAATCAAAAGCACTCTTTCGAAAGAAGTTTCTAAGTAAAGAAGTGATGGCATCGAAACCAACCTTTTGAAAGCACTGGAGAAGTGACTAAGTTTTAAAAACAAAGCATACCTTCGAAACCATTGACTTCAAAAGGTAGAAAAACGGCAGCTAGGGGTTTCGACCTCATTCGAAAGCATTTACTTAAAAAAAAAGGTGCAAACCAATCGAAACCATTCCTTTAAAACATTTGACTCAGTCGAAAGCCATCTAAGTCGAAAGCACTTCCTTTGAAAGCAAAGCAAGCGTGTTTTCATTTGCAAGCAAAGTAGGGCTTCGACCCCTTCGAAACCTATGGTCTCGACCCAGTACCTTTCACCTTAGTCTAATTCACTGTGTACCAAGTTATTGATATTGTGTGCATTAGTTTTGATTGCATGGAGGTGGAACTACTAGGTCAGAACCCCTGGTGCCGAAAGTAATGAAACATGGAAAAACCATGTTTAAACTGATTTTTAACCTTATAAAGCAATCTTTTCAACTAACCTGCCTTATTTGTCAAAATCTAATTGGTTGCTAATTTTATTTTCTAAAAGTGCTACCAATATTTTAGAAATAAGTAATTTAATTTATTTACAAAATACCTCTTCTCCTTTTATAAATATATAAAATATTTAAGTCTTATACATTAAATAATTTTATATATTCATCAAAACGCTTAGAAAAATTTTACGAAAATTCGAAAAGATCATTTTTAATACGTTTTCTAACATAGATTAATTCCAGACCCAAAATATTAATTATTTAGCCGTAAATAATTTGAAACCCAAATAATCAGTTTCTACGCTAGAAAATTAATATAAAATCCACATTAATTTAGAAAATTGTAAAAATGGTAACCCATCTCTAAAATATCATTTTGATCTATATCTAAAATTACAAGGTATTTGGACGTCATTAAGTAGGTTTTCACATTAAAACATATCATTAAATATAGATGAACAAGCATAAATCATCAACAAGCATATATAAACATTTAATCATTCAAAAACACGACATAGTCATGCAAAATACTTTGTATTCATCTTAAAACCAAAAATAATTAAAAAAATGAGATGTAGTCATTATTCACCTTAGCTTTGTGATTAAAGACGTGAGATTTATTCTTGATTAAGTGATTTGATTCTTCCTATTGAAATCCTAGCTTTTATCTTCCCTTGAGCTTGTTAATGCATGCCGGCCTTAACTTATATTTTTGTCTGTGAATGTATGAATGAATGTGTGAATTATATGGCTTAATGGTTCGTGGTATAAGAATAATGTTTTTCCTATATTACCCTTTATCTATTTACCCTAACAATTCATTTTTATTCTTTAGTTCATTGTTAACATGGCACGACTACCCTCATTTAATCACAAATCTCAATCCATTAATCAACTTACATTATTTTATTTTATTTAACTGATTAAATGTCCTAAATAATGTTACTAAAAATATGGGGTGTTACAATGGTCTTTGAGATTATACACGATCTTTGGTTGTAAGATATATGGACTATGTATCTCAAGCCAAGGTGGCATAGTGTGATACATGGGCTTGTACTGGGTGCCATCTTCTACATGTCTCTTGTTGTTATTATACCGACCATTACTTTAATGGACGGTTGTCTCACTAGGTCCGACTTTGTTTGAACGTCGGGTTTCATCATGGTTGTCCAAAAGATCAGGGCCCTCCATTCTCATGATGTTATTTTCCCTATTTATAAAAGTTAGTTATGGGGATGACCAGCTGCTTTTGCAATTCCTCCCACGTTCTGGATTTGTACCTGACCCCCGAGAAGAGGACCACAACCCAAGCTTGGGTAGATTCTTTATTGAAGCGATTCACATACGACCAAAGATTCTAAATCGACTAATGTATAATGTTATCTAATTCATTAGCCATCATAACATGGGTCTTGAAAGTAAAGAACCTGGTCTTGAAATCTATGCAGAGCTAGGCCTAGAAATGAATGCTAACTGGCTATAAATGTAGGAACCAGCGAGAGGCCGGTCTTGTGAGGGTATACGAGAGGAGCAAACACTTTGCAGAACCGAAAAGTTGGTCAGCCCAGATAAATTGGAGTTAAAGGCAGTGATGTGATATGATGGGTGAGCATTCCTATTGTATTTGTCAATGGGCAGTAAGGCCACTACTAGTGGTATGTGTTTAATGTTTTTTTTCCAGAAAATGGTTTAACATTCTATTCATCGAAAAGAGCTGCACCCCAAGAATTCCGATCTTGCATTCTGGTAGCTGTGGGAGTGTTTGGAAAAAAATCGGCACCAGGCTTAGCCGACCTCTATATGGAATGGAAAACTGGCGACGATAATATGTTGGAGGGTGATGGCGATATTGATGACTAGAGAAGGGATCATCCTCTCCGTATGCAAAGAGGGCGACTGTGAATGACCAACCTATCCCTATCTTGATTGAGGCCTTGCTGCACCCCTATAGGATTAGGAGTGTACCAATGGGACCCGTGGTTCCCTGCCGATGGCATGAGCATCACCACTAAGACGCTCGAATCCCAAACCTCGTGCTCCATTTGCTGCTCAGAGGCATTCAACAGCTGATGACTATTCTGCTAAATGAGAACGACTATGTTTGGGTTTCCTATGCATGACCAATTCCAGATCAATTTTGATAGCTTGATTCGACCTGTGCACAACATGCTCCCCCGTTATTAACAGGAGCTACCCCGACAGGGTTTCAAGCACCACCCACTCCTAGGCGGTTTTAACAAGACTTTAAGCGTTGGAAGGATAGGTTGGATAGGAACAAGTTTAACCACCGATGGTAGTGGAAGACCGAAGTTCATGATAATTTGGGAATCCAACGTCGTCCTTAGATCATTTAACTCGTGGGCTAGAGGTCCCATGTTGGTCAAGCCATGGAGCACACTTCGCCATAAGTTATTTTTTAGTCCATGGATGGAACTGATAGTGCTGGCGAAATCGTTACCGTTAGTTTCACGACTATTAAAATTAGTGACTTCGTTTCCACTATTAGGGTTTGACATGGTGATAACTAGAATAGACGTTTGTACGGAGAAAAAGTAAAAAAAGGTGAGATATTTTAAGGGAGTCCCTTCTTCTAGCGTCAAAATGTTGACAGAAATAAACAACATCGGAATTAAACTAATGCGTGTGTAATAGTAAAGGTTGGCCACTAATACTAGGCTTAACATGTTAAAATGAGGAGTAAAACAAGCAAATAATGTAAATGACACAAGAGTTACGTGCATTATAAAAATCTCTTACTTTTATCTCTTACAATTATATGGAATTACAAGAGAATAATACGAAATTTAGCTCTTAAGCTTACAATAGTGCAAAATCTAAAAACTTGAGAGGAGATACTTGTTGAGAAAGAGTAATTATGTGTTGACAAATAACAAGAATCCCACCAGATTCCAACCTCTTTGATGTTGTATGATAATGGATATTTATAGCTGTTGATATGGACAATGAATGATTGTGATTGCACCAAATATAGGTGGGAGGCGCTCTCGACCGTTGATCCGGTCGTTTGGATGTATGGACAACAACTGGAATTGTAGTTGGAAAATGTGGCTGAGAAGCAAGCCAGTTGTAAATCCATACGGGACGCGTGCTTTATGCTGAGAAAGGCGTCAAGGTACATGAGTTGGTATGTTTTTGGTAGAATAGATGTAGTAGTAGGTGTACTAAGTCGTACTAAACAGTACTTTTCGGCACCTAGCATACTTCTTGAGGCAGCAAGACTGAAGAGAAACTTCTTACATGGTGATGATCGGTTACTTATTGCCAAAGCTTGATGAGAGCAAATCTGAAAATGGCAAGGAGCATAAAGGAATGAGCCGAGACATAATGACGAGGCAGATTGCTTGGAACCGGCTATAGGCGGGATTAGAGAGCCAGACTTGAGTCAGGTCAATCATATGAGATGGTTATGTTAAATTGTGTCAGATCGAATCAGGCATAGAAAATGACTATCTGTGACTTGCTTGTTGTATTCACTAAGATGAGATTGGTTGAATGTGGCCCGACCTGACTTGAGTCAGGTTGAGTGCTAACGGGATGCTGGCAGGAATCATATCTGTGGGAAATTTCGAAAATATTTGTCATTTAATTTTTTTTTTTTTTTTATATCACAGGAAACCTTAACATCATTGTATTCATTGATACCCACTTAAGTAAATCTCACGCCGTGTGTTTATCCCGCTTTTATTCAGTCATCGCACACGGATGCGCAACGTTGAAATTATTTTTAAATTATTTTATTCTTACATCATTTTTAATTATTAATTTATTACTGAAAATAACCGTTGATGTCGGGTAAACTCGCCCTTAACACGAAAACGAGATTACACGCTTCGTAAATTACTAAAGCATCCTTGGCGGTCCACGTAATTTAGCCTAAACCTATGTGTCATGATATCTCCACGTGTTAATTCTTTTTCTCCTTACATCACCCACTCTCCTCTTCTCTAAATCTCTCAATCCATCATCAATTTATCTCCCTACTGCTCTTTCTTCCTTCCAAAATCTCCTATTTTATCTATAATAATATCCAAAATTGAATAAAATGATCGATCCATTTCTGTTCAGCTCCGACTCCGAACCTTCATCTGCACCTGAACTCGACAACCTCCTAGCAGGCGCAGGTTACCGCGTCCGGTCTTCCGACCTCCGCCACGTGGCACATTCCCTCGAACTCCTCGATTCCGCCATGCTGGTGCCATCCGACCCTTCCCCTTCGAACGGCGTCCACTACAACCCCTCCGACCTCACCGCCTGGGTCGACTCCATGCTCCAGGACGCCTCCCCCTCCTCCCCTTCGTCATCCTGCCGTCCCTCCTCCACGTGTACGCACCAGATCCATCCACCTTCAAACAACCACTCCAACCTTCTCAACCTCGACAGCGAAGAGGACACCGGCATCCGTCTCATCCACCTCCTCATGACCTGTGCTGACTCCATCCAGCGCAACAATCTGCTCCTCGCTGTCTCCTTAATCGAAGAGACGAAGCTAGTCTTAACCCGCGTCAACGCCGGATTCGCCATCGGCAAGGTCGCCGGATGCTTTCTAGACGCCCTCAGCCGTCGGATCTACAACAGCCCCAATCTAAGCCGTTTCAATTCCTCAACCGAGTTCGAACTGCTCTATCACCACTTCTACGAGGCTTGCCCTTACTTAAAATTCGCACACTTCACCGCGAACCAAGCTATTCTAGAAGCTTTTGAAGGCCAAGACTGCGTCCACGTCATAGATTTCAATCTAATGCATGGACTGCAATGGCCGGCCCTAATTCAAGCCCTAGCCATACGGCCTGGCAGGCCGCCGTTTTTGAGAATAACGGGTATTGGGCCACCCTCGCCCGATGGGCGCGATTCGCTCCGCGAAGTCGGGTTAAGGCTGGCCGAGCTGGCTCGGTCACTAAACGTCCGTTTTGCCTTTAGAGGAGTTGCAGCAAACCGATTAGACGATGTGAAGCCTTGGATGTTACAGGTGGCGGCTGGAGAGGCCGTGGCAGTTAATTCAGTCATGCAGCTGCATAAGCTGGTAGGCGATTCGGGTTCGGGTTTTCCAGACCCGATAGATACGGTTCTGCACTGGATAGTTGGCTTGAAACCCAAAATCGTGACCGTCGTGGAGCAGGAGGCGGACCATAACAAACCAGTTTTCTTGGACCGGTTCACGGAGGCGTTGTTTTATTACTCCACGGTGTTCGATTCGTTAGAAGTGAATAGATGTCAGCAAAGCAACCAATTAGCAGAACTGTACCTGCAGAGGGAGATATGCAACATAGTGTGCTACGAAGGGGTGGAAAGAGTAGAGAGGCATGAGCCGCTGATGAAGTGGAGGGTGAGATTGGGCCGGGCCGGGTTGGAGCCGGTCCATCTGGGTTCGAATGCGTATAAGCAAGCAAGCATGCTTCTGACGTTGTACTCAGGAGAAGGGTACGGGGTGGACGAAGTAGACGGGTGTTTGATGCTTGGGTGGCATAGTCGGGCTCTGATATCAGCGTCGGCATGGCGGGTCCATGAGGATGACGTGGCGGGTGGGAGTTGTTTTGGGAATGGGAGTGAGAATAACATTAATGGGAGTAGCAGTAGCAGCGGGTGCAATAATAGTAGCAATGTCAGTAACCTGCTGTAGCAGGAGGAGCAGAATTGTATAGGTGATATGTATATCATTGGCAGCTTAAATTTGATGTATATCAGTGTTATTCACCGGTCTTTATCGTATTCATGGTTGGCCCAGAATCAATTTTTTTTCCTGTGTTTAGCCTTTCTGATTTTATGAAACTGTGTGCTGCTTTTTACGAAATCAGATGATAAAACTATAGAGTAAGAGTCTCAGACTTTCATAGAGAACTGCAAATGCCACTCCCAATGCCACACTTTTTATTATATTTAATTAATGGGAAGAGCTGCAAGAAGGTGTGCACCATTTTTCTTTATAATATATTGACACGCTGAAAGAAAAATGAAGTGCATAGGAAAATGCTCAACTAATTTGGTTAGTCGTGTTTAATTTGATCTATGATTGATATGTTTGGAAGTTGTTCTCTGAGCTTGTAAAATAATACGATGAGAAATTGCAAAAACCAATAAGACAGGAAAGGTAGCTGCAATCACTCGTATAAACAAAGCTGATAAAGCTGTAATTATCAGAATAGGTCCCAGAAGTTGGCACGATTCTATATTTAGATTCTGATGCTTGTTTTTGCTTCACCCTGCCGGCTCTACCAACATTATTTTATCCTCTATATTACTTATTTAACTGGTGCTCCTTATTTTATTCCAAATTTGCAATATCTGTAAATTTTAGCCACTTTATATAATTTATTTATTGTAGTCGATAACATTATCATCATTCTAGAAATAATAACAGTGCTAATATGTTTTTAGTCCTCATGAAATTAAGTTGTCAAAACGTGGAAGAAAATACAATATTCTACGATTTTCTGATTGGGGAAATTAATTTAAAGGACAAAAATTTCTATATTTTTTGTCTCAAGGACACGACCTCAATATTTTTGCCACAAGGACAAACATTCTTCTAAAATTTATTCACAAGGACAAACATTTTCCAAAATTATTCATAAGGACAACAAAACTGATACCGAGCTAAAAACTGATACCTAAAAACTGCTACCGGTAACTACAAACTGATACCTAAAAACTGCTATCAATAACTAAAAACTGATACCTACAGAAAGTTGTCCTTCAGGATAAAATATTGAAGGTCTGTCCTTGAGGCTAAAAAGCTGTGAAATTTTGTCCTTGACAATAATTTCCTGTTTCTGATTCATATTTTATTTTATGCGTGTGAGATATACGGACAAGTTCTATTTTGAATTACTTTACTTTACCTTGATCGTCAGTTTACGTCAAACATGTACCATAACAACGTGCTATTTAGTCTATTTGAGTACCGAAGATGTGGCAAGGTAGTCGGCTCGTTAATTTTACAAAATGATTTTATTTATAAAATTCATCATTACCCAGCCGCGTTATGCAGCTGATCCAACGGGTTCGTTATCATTTTTTTTGGAGTACCTCACGCTATATAAATCAGGATCATTAGATCATAGATTTAACGATCCTTTGAAATCTGGCTATTTCAGCTGCAGCGGTGCATTTTTGCAACTTTACCTTCGCTAAAATGCATTGAATTTAAAGAGGAGCATCAAATCAGTTGGTGAACGGTTGATACTTATTTAGTGTACTTCTGCTTTGAAAATAATCAAAGCTCCACTACAGATCTGTTGTCATATTTTGAGCTTTATTAATTTAAACAGTACAAGACTGAATAAGTTGGTTCATATTATGAATCCCGCGTTTACAAAAAATATATCATTTTGAAAGTTTCAATCTTTTCAAACTTATAAATCAATAAAACAATGTTTTATTTCGAAGGGTTAGTTTTGAAGTACGACATATTCAAATGAAATCAAATTTTGCGAAGATAAATCTAGATGTAATATGAACATATCCACATTTAACATAGTAGTGCACAAAATGTAGCGGAGGCGCTTCAAAAGATAGGTGTTATTGAGAAGATTGTACATCTCTCTGTATATATACCTTTTAATTTTTAGTAAAAAAATGTTCATCCTTTTTATCTAAATCAAAACAATATTAAATTACAAAAAAAAAAAAAATACATAATAGTTTACAAAGTTTATCTTACTCATGTTAGTTATTTGTTTGAGTGGTACAAGACAATACTTTTCAATAAAATTATGGAATGTGCATTGCTAAATTCAGTGCCACGCTCAAATTTGTTAATTAAAAAATACGTTAACCTCCTTTTAAGAAAACACGTAAAGGGTATAAAGAAGCATTGTAGGTTTTATCCCCAATTCATAAAATTATTGTCAATGATAAAATTTCTCAACGTTTTAGCCTTAAAGACGTATCTTTAGTATTTTAGCTTGAATGACAACTTTTTTTTAGATATCAGTTTTTAGTTATTGATAGAAATTTTATGTATCAATTTGTAGTTATCGATAGCAGTTTTTAGGTATCAATTTTTAGTTCGATAGCAATTTTAAAAGAATGTTCGTCCTTATAAATAATTTTGGAAGAATGTTTGTCCTTATGAATACTTTTTAGAAGAATGTTTGTCCTTGTGGTTAAAATGTTGAGGTCGTGTCCTTGAGGCTAAAAATATACAAATTTTTGTTCTTTAAATTAATTCCCTATAATAATATACATTAATATAAAACAAGCGAGGGAATAGTATAACAAAATGAACCAAAATAATTCAGGGTGCATTGATTTATTACAGTCATAAATAAAATGAAAATAGAGTTTATACATCGAAATAAATAAACTCTAAATTGAAAGTCATCTCCAATAAATAAATACTGATAATAGCTTGACGATACCACATAACAAAATAAGAATAATTGCTCCAAAATATGGTACATGAAAGCACTAGCTACCTCTCATCATCGCACAACTCCACGCGCTATCTTAGACCTCTTATCTCTAATCTACTCATTTAAGAGTATCCGAGGTAATAAGAAGTAAAATATCCCTTTCAAAGAGCTAACCAAAATATTTTTAGCATAGTAGTTAGTGTATGGTGTTGCTTTCTACAGTGGTAGGAGTACAAATCATTATCACCTCAAAAAGCAACACCATGCACTAACTACTATACTAAAAAACCTTTGTATTTGGCACGAGTTCGAATCCTGAAACTGACAACCCTGTAACAAGTACCTCAAGTATGTGTTTGGCAGGCACATACTTCCCTAGAGTTTACAAGCGAAGCTTGGTTCTCTAGGTAATTCAAAAAAAAAAAAAAACCTTTGTATTAACATTCTAAAAGAGATTTAACGTCCACAGTATTGCACATCCAAATATTGATAATAACAAAGTATAGATATATGTAACCACTAACCATCTGCTCGACTTCCGCATAGCTCCAGTTGCTAACTCATACTAGCTATCACTGATTTGTTAGTTTAAGAGTACTCATGACGTTAAGAAGCAAAGAAATAACCTCAGATCATACATGTCTAGTATAAGCTAATTTGTAATCTCAAGCTATATAAAAATTGATATATAATAAAGCTAGACCTATCATTGCATCCAACAAGTTAGGACATATCAAAACATGTGCTATATTATCATCATATAAGTATACTGTACTAAGCATAACATAAGGTGGCAGGGTACCTAACTCGCTTTACCTAAGACAAACGACATCCTTCCCAATCACACAACAACTACATCAAACAAAGTATTCAAAGAATTCTTAACAACCACCATCAAGGTATTGCATCACCACTAAGATTTCTTTAGATATATAATAACTCGTGTGACCATCACTAAGGTCGATGCTCGATCATATACCATCACTAAGGTACTACATTCACTAAGACAGGACAGACCATCAGTAAGGTCTAGGGTGCAAAAGTTAACACTATCACACCCCATTACTCAATAAGCACAGACCGCATCATCGAGTTATCAATGATCCCTTCAGCACATCACTCTTTAATCAAACACATTACGTTCCACTCCATCACCATATATCATCGAATGTGCCTCCTCGGACCATCACTAAGCCCTAAAAACACTTCCCACTTGAAATACTTGACCTAAATGACTCGGGTTGTTGATTCGTCAAAGCTTGAAAATCCACACAAAGTTCCTTGGACTTCCTCATGTTAAAATTGAGGCAACTAACCATTTCTTCTATGCATGCCTCGAAATCAACTTTCTTGCATCTTCACTATGCATCAAGTTAATCGTTTCCCTTCCATATCTAGACATCCCATAATCAAATCAAGTGGCAATCGATCACGCAAACTCCCTATGTGAGTCCACCCTCCATTATGGATCGTGGCCCTAGATCATAATGATCAGTCTATACCTATCGATTGGTTTTAACACCTAGTCAAACTTTTGACTATTTTCAACCTTTCCCGAATCCATGTTATGCTTTCCCCGAAGTAGCCGCCTATTTTCCTCGGAGTAGTCTTTTGGTTTCCTGCGTTTACTTCATTTCCTTCTTCGAAGTACATTGATGTAATTTTCCTCCTAACTCACAAACCGTTTGGCTAATCCACCGATGATCGATTACATGATTTCTGCTCATCCTTATTGATCGCTATGAACAAGGTGGGGACTGATTTGTACTTGGATTGATCTAGGATGACCAATCCCAAAGCAAGTCCTGCGTTTTAGATACGTAACTCGAAGTCTCCTTCATACATGCCTCGTGCACCTCCAAAGCAAACCCCAACTTCCATTAGAAGTGCAACTTTGCATTTATGTCCCCATGATCGATCGTACCAATCCATAGGGGTCAGTGCTAATCGATAATTTTTTTGAAATTCACCTAAATCATTTTTTAGTTTTTTGCATCAACTATCCTTTGATTTTTTAGCTCTAATTCGAATGCAAACTCCAAATAGCCATCGTTGCATCCTGAATCTCACTAGATTAAATCCATAGCCAAAAACGCACATCGTGTAACACCTTTACTTTATAGAACACTATTCCATAAATTTAAATTGATGGGTACTTAAATAAATAATATAGAAATACAGATAAAGTGTGGATAATTGCTATATTGATAAAATTCAAATTTTAAAACCATAAACAGACTATGGTTCATGAGGTAAGAATATTAAAGGATTTAATTAAATTGTAGAGGAATAATGAAAGAGAGATAATGCTTATAATTTATTTCCTCTAGTTCTCTCCCCTTCCTCTTACTATTTTCAACCTTATCCCATAACCAAGAGAGAGAAATATATGACCCAAGAGAACTTTTATGACGCTCCACCCCTATACTCACGCTAGCAAAGAACACCACGAGGTAATGTCGTCAACTTGCACGAAGAATAAGGCTGTTGAGGAGCGACCATCCGTGTAATTGCTTTGTGCGAGCACCATTATGTCAGATAGTATAACATGTATTTCATTTCAAGAGGAAATCTGACATGCCGAAACAAACTCAAAGCCACTACACAGTGGCTATATGGTCTTCGAAAACAAATATAGAAATAAGCATAACACAAATCAGTCATAGACATCCATATCACAAAGGCGGAAACAAATATGAATATAACACATGGAAGTGTACGTCAGAGTAGTGGTCAAATAAGGTCCACGATATCACAAAAGAATAGATATAAGTGCTAGACAAAAGAATACATCAAGGAGTCTCTAGCTCGAATGTATAACAACAAAAACTACTAAACTAGAGTAGTTAGCCGAAAGTTAGATGATGATCCCATATAAGGAGTCAAGCAGAAGCACCTGTAATATCTCGGTCCGACCCAAGTATTATTTAATAAGAAAATAATAAACGGATCAGTCTGGCTATAATTATCAGATAAAATGAGATAGGATAAGAGATATAACTAACACGTATGATAACAATAATGCTATACTCTAACAAGTATACATCTAACAACTACAAAAATCATATAATATCTCAAAAATCTCAAACACCAAAAAGAATATCATATTCTTTAACATATTCACCAAAGCACAAATATTGACAAAACTTATCAATGTAAATCTCAAAAATTAACGAAACACAAATTCTAAAAATCATCAATTAGAAATCCAGAAAACACAAATGAGCCGAAGCTCCTCCAATCAGGGTACGATCCCCCATTGCAGACTATGAGCTGAAGCTCCTCCAAACGAGCCGAAGCTCCTCCAAACGAGCCTAAGCTCTACCAAATGAGTTAAAGCTCCTCCAAATTGAGGTATAGTCCCCCACGTGGACAAAGAGAGGCAAAGCTCAACATAACGGGGTATCCCCCTACGCTCTCCCCCGGTGGACAAAGAGACATCGCAAGTCTAAATCACAAAATAATCATCATCAATCAACAAGAAGTGCCAATCACACTAAGCTAGTAAATAAATGAGTTCAGCTTCGTGTCCCATAACCACTGGCTTAATTTAAGTATTTACGAACAAATTTTAGATTTCCACTCGAAAATCGCCACAAGAGTTCCAATCAAACAAGTCTAAGAATTAACCGACAAAGTAAACGCAAGCGTTTCATACCACTTATTTTGCTAATTCGTTTAATTGGATTTCTCGAACGAATGAGGAAAATGTTTGTATATACTAGTAGATTGGAAAACGGTTTTATAAACGAGCTTTGTATTAAAAATAGAGTTGAAATCATTTTTGTGAAAGAGTTTGAATATTTACTACTAGTATAGAAACCTTTGTATTTTAAAGTGACAAACCACAAAAATGATTGTAAAAACAACCAATCATCAAAAGAATTCACATACAAAGATGTGAATCAAATCCATAGAAATCGATAACGAATCCATCAAGATGGATATTCCCAAAAATTCTAAAAAAGAAGTCATCAAAGTCAATAATAAACGATAACAACAAATCGGATCAACCGAATCAATTAAAATTGGAAATCAACACAAAACGACAAGATAGACCGAGACAACATATTCAGTTGACTGGACCAGGGTGGTCAGTCGACTGACACAATACCTGGAAACTTTCTGTTTCCAGGTTCAGTCGACTGAACCACGGTGGTCAGTCGACTGAATCATGCCTGGAAACTTTTGGTTTTCAGGGTCAGTCGACTGACCCAGAGTGGTCAATCGACTGATAGTGGCCCAAAAATTCATGGGTTCTGGTTCAGTCGACTGACCTCCTAGTTTAGTTGACCGAACTGGAATTTCCAATATTCTCAGCCTATACCCAATGAAGGGCGAAAACCATAACGGAGGCGATCGAACAAGCAATGACGACTACGGATTTATGTCATGCGACAACCCAGCCTTATAGGCTCTTCGACACACCCTAAAAACATGTTCAAACCTCAAAGCTAGGATTTTTAAAGATTTCACTTCAAAACACCAAAAATGGGAATATTCATAAAACCAATTCAATCCAAAGCAAATGAATAAGGAATAGATGTTAGGAATCACTACCTAACAACTATCAAAGATATAGACATAGATATGAGTTCAAAAACTCTCCATTTTACTCAAAAACAATGAAGGAGAAGCTCAAACACAAAGGAATGATCAACCACTCTTCACTTCAACCCAAAAAGCTGGAATCTAAGCTTATAATCAATAAATTCCTAAATTAGGTTATAGGAAATTTCTGAAATTGAAGAGAAATTGAGATGGAGAAGATGAAGAGGATGCTTACCTAAGCTTCTTTTGGAATTTGGAGGTAGAACTTGAATTTGCAAAGAAAACTAGGGCTTAGGGAATCCTAATCTCTTTTCACTTTCCCCATTTTGCTAAAGCTTAAGTGTTAGGAAATATTATGAAGGAATGAAGAGGAGTGGAGTTGGGTTGATATATTGGGTTAATGGGCTGAAACCCAAACCCAAAGCCCTAAGAGAAAATGTCGAAATTTTAGCTAGCTCCAAATATATCGATGTTTATATTCAAAAAGATTGCAACGCCATTTTAAACTCAACAGATGTGGTCTCGAGTCCTAATTTGGCTGTTTGCAAAAAGTAGCTTTTCGGACTTTAATCTGACTAAAGATTCTATATTTAAATAAAATATTTAAATATACAATCGTAAAATATGCGAGTTATTACAGACTCCCCACCTTAAAGAAGTTGCGTCCTCGAAATACTTAAGAAGAAAATAAAAAGTAACAACCATAAAAGCATATCAACACAAAAGAAACTTGAAATAAGAAGTTCACCTCAAAGAGCATGAGAGAGTAAGTCCGGACGTGTTCGCTCGATGAATTCTCTAGATTCCCAAGAGCAAGCTTAAGGATTTGAGGACCATTGGACTTTCACAAGAGGGACATCTTCATTACAAAGACGTTTAACCTCCGTAGAATGATACGAATAGGATGTTTCTCATAAGTCAAATTAGGTGAAACTTCAATTTCCTCAATAGCACCAGGCTAGAGGATAGAACCGGAATCCCTAAGGCATTTCCGTAGTTGAGAGATGTGGAAAACGTCATGAATAGCAGAAAATCGAGCCGGTACAACGACGTAGTTCAATAACGGTATGCCCGAGAAACTCGAAACTTGAATAATTTAAAACAACAACGTAGTACAATAACAGTACGTCAGATGAACCTGTCAAAAAGATCATACCATTTGGTCATCATCGAAGAAACAACCATTTAATGTTTACTACTAAGGGTATTGGCAACACGATTTCCCTTTTCAAAGTATAAGGAATATCAAGATCAAAAGATGCAAGGAACTCGAGTCAACGTTGTTGATGCAAGATAAGTTCCTTTTTTGAGAAAATAAATACTTCAAAGATTTATGATCGGTGTAGAGAACAATTTCTCTCCTAAAAATAATGATGCCAATCCTAAAAGCGAAAACAATAGCCGCGAACACTAGATCATGAGTGGCATACCTAGTCTCGATAGGCTTTAATTGTATAGAAGTATAAATGATAGAACGTTCTCTTTTGCAAGAGAACGACACCTAAAACAATACAACTAGCATCGGTACAAACAGTGAAGTCTTGGTTCCCTTCGGGAATCACAAGAATAGGAGCGTAAAAAAGAAGTGCTTTTAGATGTCCTCCTTCCCAAAAAGCTAAAACATTCAAAATTATAATTAACTTTATGTAGTCACTTTCTAGAAAAATTTACTTATTCCAAGTCAATTTACTGTGTCTGATTGTCTCATTAAAGCGTTTAGAAGATTCCTATCGATAACGTTGATCAATCGCATCGACCAGAATTCTTAAAGCACTTAATGGGAAAAACAACACAAAATCATCTTCTATATGATAAAAACCATCTCCTAAAAATTTCACGAATATTCCTTACTCATTTTAAAACCAAAATTCAGTTATACTTATAAATGTATCTTATTAAAAAGATTCGCAAATTTCAAAGTGTTGTTTTCATCCAAAATCAATGAATACAAGGATGGTCTTATCGAAATATTCATAGAATACTTGATTCATAAGATGGATGAAATAAGCTAGATGGTTCGTTGACCAAATGGCATAACAAGCAATTAATAAGAATCATAATGAGTGCGGAAGGCGGTTATTGGAACACTATCGTCCGCAACTCGTAGCTAATGAAAACTGGTGGCAAAGTCGAACTGAAAAGACCTTAGTACCACTTAATATATTTGCTTAGGTAATAATCCTAAGATAAACTCAAAAATACCAGAAAATTCACAAACTACTTGAATGAGGACAATAACATCTTTCTCAACAAGTGGGTCTAGAGGATAAAATCATGCCACCAAATTGGAATCGAAACCATCAAGAAAAATAGAAATCTGCATAACAGAATGAGGATGTCGAAGATAGATAGTCCTCATGGGACATAGGATATGGCTTCATAATGATTAAGCCAATCCTTTCACAAAAATCAATTTCGAAACCCAAATAACACATAACATGCAAATCGGCCCGGAAAGAATAATCACATAAAATAATCCTCGACATCTTTTCAAAGCAAACTGAGCACTACGGATCCACTATCCGGATTCGAAATTCTCAACGAAGTCATCAAGCCCAAAATATTTAAAGAAAAAGAATCAGCAAGTTCTTTTGATATAAATGTGATGAACCCATATCAACAAGAACTCGAATAGGACAATCACAAAACAAATGTCATCAAGGACTGAATGAGAAATACCTTGACCAAGAGAAGTGTTACTAGGAGCTTGCACAACATTCATCCCTCCCTCTCTCTTTCTTTGAAGTTTTGGACATGAAGATATACAATGATCCGATCCTTTGCAATAGCGGCAAAAAATAGGCCTTGGACACCTATTTATATAGTTTTCCTTAGAGCCACAATTGTAGCATTCTCCGCGATTAGGGATTGGAGTCTTTGCTACTGAAGTCACTTTCTTCACTATCTTATTAGGATTAGGACTTTCAAACTTAATAAAGGTATGCCCCTTCTTATTGACTCCCACAATCTCAACATCGCTTTCTTTATCGGCCTCTTCAAGTCGAAGAGCGATATCTACGTGCTGATTGAAAGAAACTTCTAGTTTCAAAAGCAAAGGCTTTTTAAGGTTCTTATTCAACCCATAGACAAAACTTTGATTTATCTTCAGTGGGGTATTAATATACTCAACCCCATATTTAGAGAGAGATTCGAAAGATGCAACGCAATCCGTCATGGAAGATTTACCTTGAACAAGGTCAATAAAGCATCGAGCTAAAGTTACCTTTTCAGCTTTCGGCACAAACTTTAACTCAAACTTTTCTCGGAATTGCTCCCAAGTAAGGTCCGCTTCCACAATCTCAGAAATCAAAAGCTTATACCAATCTAATGCTCTTTCTTGGAGCATGCTAGAAGCCACTTGGACTCGATGGATATCGACGAGATTCATGCGGGAAAAGATGCGGTCGCATAATCTAAGCCAAGCTTGGATTTCTATAACACTTTTGGATCCCCTGAATGGTCTTCTACCCAAATTGGTATAGTCTCTGCACAAGTGTGCAAACCCAGATCTAGGATGAGTAGGCTCTGGAATGGGTCCGGCAGCTTGAGCATTCTTTACAAGATCTAGAAGTTATTGGGCAGACATAAATACTCCATTCGTAGGAGTAGCACTGGATTGACCGGCGCTGGCTCGATTTGGTCTAACCATTTCTCTTCTTTAAGAAAGAAAGAAAGAAGAGGAAAATGGTTATTCAAAAAATGAATGTCAAACAATCATGATTGATAAAACATGGTATCATAAAAGAAAATAGGATAGAACGGGTCCTATGACTCGGATAAATCCTAAAGCACGATTCTTAAGAAGGACTTAGGACAATGATCATTGCTAGATTATTTTACATTGTTCCGAAGTTTGGCTCTGATACCAAGCTCTGACGCCCCACCCCTATACTCACACTAGCCAAGAACACTACGAGGTAATGCCGTCAACTAGCATGAAGAATAAGGCTGTTGAGGTGCGACCATCCGTGTAATTGCTTTGTGCGAGCACTGATATGTCAGATAGTATAACATGCATTTCATTTCAAAAGGAAATCCGACATACCAAAACAAACTCAATGCTATTACACAGTAGCTATATGATCTTCGGAAACAAATATAGAAATAAGCATAACACAAATCAGTCACATACATCCATATCATAAAGGCGGAAATAGATATGAATATAACACATGGAAGTGTATGTCAGAGTAGTGGTCAAATAAGGTCCACAATATCACAAAAGAGTAGATACAAGTGCTAGACAAAAGAATAAGTATACATCAAGGAGTCTCTATCTCGAATGTATAACAACAAAAACTACTAAACTAGAGTAGTTAGCCAAAAGTCAGATGATGATCCCAGATAAGGAGTCAAGCAGAAGCACTTGTAACATCTCTGCCTGACCCGAGTAATATTTAATAAGAAAACAATAAATGAATCAGTCTGGCTATAATTATCAGATAAAATGAGATAGGATAAGAGATATAACTAAAACGTATGATAATAATAATGCTATACTCTGACAGGCATACATTTAACAACAACAAAAATCATATAATATCTCAAAAATCTCAAACACGAAAAAGAATATCATATTCTTTAACATAGCCACCAAAGCACAAATATTGATAAAACTTATCAATGTAAATCTAAAAAATTAACGGATTACAAATTCTAGAAATCATCAATTAGAAATCCAGAAAACATAAATGAGCCAAAGCTTCTCCTAATGAGTTGAAGCTTCTCCAAACAGGGTATAGTCCCTCATTGCGAACTATGAGCCAAAGCTCCTCCAAACGAGCCGAAGCTCCTCCAAACGAGCCGAAGCTCTCCCAAACGAGCCGAAGCTCCTCCAAATGAGCCAAAGCTCCTGCAAACGAGCCGAAGCTCCTCCAAATAAGCCGAAGCTCCTCCAAACCGAGGTATAGTCCTCCACGTGGACAAAGAGAGGCAAAGCTCAACGTAATGGGGTATTGCCCCCCATGGACAAAGATACATTGCACATCGCTAGTCTAAATCACAAAATGATCATCATCGATCAACAAGAAGTGTCAATAACACTAAGCTAGTAAATAAATGAGTTCAGCTTCATGTCCCATAACCACTGGCTTGACTTAAATATTTACGAACAAATTGTAGATTTCTACTCGAAAATTGTCACAAGAGTTTCAATCAAACAAGTCTAAGTATTAACCGACAAATTAAACGCAAGTGTTTCATACCACTTGTTTTGCTAAGTCATTTAATTCGATTTCTCGAACAAATGAGGAAAAGGTTTGTATGTACTAGTAGATTGGAAAACGGTTTTATAAACGAGCTTTGTATTAAAAATAGAGTTGAAATCATCTTTGTGAAAGAGTTTGAATATTTACTACTAGTATAGAAACCTTTGTATTTTAAAGTGACAAACCACAAAAATGATTGTAAAGACAACCAATCATCAAAAGAATTCACATATGAAGACGTGAAACAAATCCATAGAAATCGATATCGAATCCATCAAGATGGATATTCCCAAAAACCCTGAAAAAGAAGTCATCAAAGTCAATAATAAATGATAACAACAAATCAGATCAACACGAACCAATTAAAATTGGAAATCAACACAAAAAGGCAAGATTGACCGAGACAACATATTCAGTCGACTGGACCAGGGTGGTTAGTCGACTAACACAATACCTGGAAACTTTCTGTTTTCAGGTTCAGTCGACTGAACCAGGGTGGTCAGTCGACTGAATCATGCCTAGAAACTTCGGTTTCCAGGCTCAATCGACTGACCCAAAGTGGTCAGTTGACTGATACTGGCCTATGAAAATTCCTGGGTTCTGCTTCAGTCGACTGACCTCCTAGTTCAGTCGACTGAACTGGAATTTCCAGTATTTTCAGCCTATACCCAATAAAGGGCGAAAACCATAACGGAGGTGATCGAACAAGCAATGACGACTAGGGATTTATGCCATGTGACAACCCATCCTTACCGGCTCTTCGACACACCCCAAAAACATGTTCAAACATCAAAGCTAGGATTTTTAAAGATTTGACTTCAAAACACCAAAAATTGGAATATTCATAAAACCAATTCAATCCAAAGCAAATGAAGAAGGAATAGATGTTAGGAACTACTACCTAACAACTATTAAAGATATAGACATAGATGTGAGTTCAAAAACTCACCTTTTTACTCAAAAACAATGAAGGAGAAGCTCAAACACAAAGGAAAGATCAACCACTCTTCACTTCAACCCAAGAAGCTTGAATCTAAGATTATAAGCAATAATTTCCTAATTTAGGTTATAGGAAATTTCTGAAATTGAATAGAAATTGAGACGGAGAAGATGAGGAGGATGCTTACCTAAGCTTCTTTTGGAATTTGGAGGTAGAACTTGAATTTGCAAAGAAAACTAGGGCTTTGGAATTCCTAATCTCTTTTCTCTTCCCCCCTTTTGCTAAAGCTTGAGTGTTAGGAAATATTATGAAGGAATAAAGAGGAGTGGAGTGGAGTTGGGTTGATATATTGGGTTCATGGGCTGAAACCCAAACCCAAAGCCCTAAGTGAAAATGTCGAAATTTTAGCTAGCTCCAAACATTTTGATGTTTATACTCAAAAAGGTCGCAAACTCCATTTTGAACTCAACGGAAGCTGTCTCGAGTCTTAATTCGGTTGTTTGCAAAAGTAGCTTTTTGGACTTCAATCCGACTAATGATGCTATATTTAAATAAAATATTTACATATGCCGTAAAATATG
The DNA here is from genome assembly GCA_030765085.1 of Allium cepa. Taxonomy (NCBI): domain Eukaryota; kingdom Viridiplantae; phylum Streptophyta; class Magnoliopsida; order Asparagales; family Amaryllidaceae; genus Allium; species Allium cepa. The sequence goes on from CM060939.1 coordinate 541,876,124, forward strand.
CGGGGTGTTACAACTTTATTAAAATTCATTTCAATAAAGAAAAAGAAGTAGAAAAATCTTAAGGAAGGAAGCTAAAGCAATTATCTCCACACAAATCTAATCTAAGTGAATAATATCTCCATCTCTTTGTTGTTAAATGTTTATGGTCCAATTTTGAGACAAACCCAAATTTTATTGTTGATCCATGCATTTGGTTGCAATAATAATTCATATTAGTTAATGATTATTAATCATGAAATCATGGATTTTTCTAAAAGGTTTTTTATGATAACCCTTAGTTTTTGATCTTTAAATGCTTTATATTTTGACGTGACGTTTGAAGTATTATTTTGAAGTTATGGTTTTAATTTCATAATTTACGATTAATTATTTATTTATTATGAATTTTCTAAGTTGAAAAAATGGATAATTTAGGATTTTAATTATTTTAATTATCAAAAATAGTTATTTTAATATTCTGAATTTTTCAGTTTGCAGTGAGGCGTTCTTTCTCAACTGGGGTTGTCTATCGATCTCATCCGCACTGGGTTGCATCATGGATTTTTTGGGTACTTCTAACACCTTATTACCGGACGGTGGCCTTGTCGGAGCTCGATATTGAGGTGTAATGGGCGGTGGCCGTGCCAAAGCTCATTCTGCATGAACTGAATCCTTTTTCATTGTTTTTGTATTTAGTTACCTGTCAGGCATATTGGCAGTACCTTTATTTTTAGTGATACACACACATGTGTGCTCTCCTCTACTTTTGAGGATTACACATTTCTCTCACAAAAATAATTATTTTTCTTTGAAATTTTTATATGCGATAAAAGATAGAATTTCTATTTTTTATGAAGAATTTCCCATATATTCAATTTATTATAAATTATTTGATAAGGGAAGGTTTTAATTATCAAGGGTAATTAATTAAATAATTATTTTATAAATTGATACTTTAGAAAGATAGAGAAATTTTCTCTGAATATTTTCTACAAAGATATATTATAAAGAGTTGGATAACTAATAAAAATTACAAGGACGTTGTTTGGTAAAAAGTTATTGCTTTTAAAGAAAATAAGTTAGTGTTTTAAGTACCATAAGTTTAACAATCATAAAGGCTATAATCTTAATTAAGGTTTGCTAATTTTTTTACTTTCTTCTCTTTCTTTACTCTAATCTATTCAAAATCAAATCCAAAATTGTGGAGTGAGATTGAAATCCGATGGAGGATAAAGGGAAGGAGGGGCTCAATGGGAAGAGTAGTTTATTTCAAAAGAAGTGGATGAATGGACTATAGTCTAGGGAGAAGGCAGAAGACAGTTTACTATATGATAGATGTTGGATTCGATTCTTAGTTTGTTAGATCTAAACATTTTACCGACAACCTAGTTAAATTTCAAATTTCGATGAACGCAAAATAGTTTCTATATAGCGATGTAGTGAGGAGCACCTGTGGTGGTCAAGGAGGAGTATAACAGCTCAACTTTGTTAAACCAATGATTATAGTGGTTTTACGAGGGGTTTCATAGAAGGAAAGTAGTTAATGATTCTGAATAGGTTGAACATTTTTTGTCCTTCTTTATACACTGAGACCTAGACTATATTACGAAAACCTAAAAGCATACGTGAAGAGACTTGGGAAAACATAGAAGGAATTTTCTTTACAATCTCATTTTGATCGGCATGCATCGGCTTTACTCTTCCAAGGCTTGTTTTTCTTTTCAAACTTGCATGTATAATCATTCATATTCCAGAGTGGATCCCCTTTTGGCTTTGGGCCGATAGGTACCGATCCCTTTAGCCGATGGGCATCGATCGGTTTTGCAGCTCCAAAACATAACCAACTTAAGTTCCATTCATTCTTCAATCCTAGCATGTTCCAAGCTTCTTAATCCATTCCTTTATCATTCGACAGTCCAGTCTCTCTGGCTTTAGTCAATTATAAGGCTATGGAAAATTTTCCACTAGTATTATCTATCTATTTTGATTTGAGACGAACTAATATCATTCATCACATACTTTTTTCCTGATCTGAAATTTTTGACTTCTCCTAAAATTCTCGCATACTCTTTGAGCAGTTTGAGAGTAATGTTTTCAAGTTTAGACAAATAAACTTCCGAAGAAGTGCAATAGGCAAGCTACTATCAGAGTATATATCCACTGTGTAGTTTAACTATATTATTATTGTTGTTTGATTATATGTAGATGAGTTTTATAATTGTCAAGTAGTTAAGACTCTAATCATTTAAGGGGGCATCATTGTATGCTATTCTTGGAATTATATTTGTATTAATTATATTTGATCCGAATGATGGAATCATTAGGTTATGTACTTGAAATGTAATGAATTTCTAAATGAATGATTGAAAGTGTTATGTAGAAATTTTGTATATTGTATACTGTTAATGTTAATGGTATAATAACTAGTCTTATTTTGTCACTAGGAAATGATGACAAGGATGATTACAACATCATTAGTATCTATTTTTGAACCTTAAAATGGGGGATTTACAACTTAGTATCAGTGCATATGTTTACATAAAATTTAATAAGATTTTTGAAAAAACATAACCCAAATAAATATAGAGAATAAACTAGGGAATAGGATAGTGTTATAGTAATATAATTATTATTTTTAATACATACACACATGCGCACACACACGCACACACAAGTATGTATCTATGTATTCCATTTCCTCTATCTTTAGAAAATTCTCCTACATCTCAAGAACAATCGTATGTAGATTATGAGAAATGGATACTAGAAGCGGAAGACTAAACTTAGAAGGCAGAATCACCATAACTGATGGAAACATTCGTCTATATGATAGAAACGCTAACCTAACTACCAAGCTAATGCAAATGCTAATGTGGGTGTTGAAATTCCATCAGGTGATATGAGGATGATGTATAAGTTTTTCACTAATGTGATGCAAGACGAAGCAGTGGCCAGATTGACCAGAGGAAACATTGGTAATAGATGAGCTGTTATGCCTGAAATGGCTACTCACAATAATTAGCCACAGTAAATGGAGACTATATCAGTCTAGGAGGAAAACCATTCTTGGGGATGGAGAATGCCATATAGGTGAAGGGTTGGCTTCTTCATTATGAAAGAATCTTTGTTGATCTAGGTCTAAATGATGAATCGAAAATGAGATTGGCTTCAAAGAAATTGTAAGGAGCTGCTTTGTACTGGTAGAATAACATGAGTGTGGAAGTACCATAAGATGAGCTTACTTGGGCTGATTTCAGAGAAGTGTATGAGGAGAAATTTTTATTTGAAGCAGCTAAGTCTACTTTTTTCAAGAAGTTTGTGGAGTTAGAAATGGAAGAGATGACTATTTTAGAAATGCAAGCAAGTTTGATGAGCTATCTAAGCATGGATGAGCGATCATAAATACCTTGCGTAAGAAGAACTAGAAGTTCATCAGGGGATTTAAAGTCAAAGATTGCAAGGGAGACGATGTCGCACCTTAGAGATCCATTTAATGATGTTGTTATGGCTATAAGGAATGAAGATTTACTGGCATCTCTTAGGAAGAATAAGTCCGTGGAGAACACAAGTTCTTTAACAAGATGGGAGTCAGAAGGGTGGAGCTTCTAAGAAAGGAAAGTCGAAGACAACTTGTTATAAGTGTGATAAGAAAGGATGCTTTGCTAATGGTTTTGTTCTGATGAAGGCAGGAAGATCACTGATAAGAAAAGAGTGTGATGGTATAATTGCAACAGGATAGGACATTTCAAGAAGGAGTCCCCTAAACTGGTCAAAGCGGAGGAGGAAACGGTTTACTCTATGGAATCTACAACTTCGAGACCAACTACTGAGGAGAAGGATAAGACTATTTTAGAAGGTACACTTCTTATAAATAACATACCTATTAAAGTGTTGTTTGATATTGAAGCATCACTTTCTTTCATCTTTAGATGTTTAGTAAGTAAGTTAAACTTTGTAAAAACGTATCTTATAACCTCTCTCATGTTGCAAATCTATAAGGTGCCTATTTAACTCTTGAAATGAGATGTGACTACATATATTTCAGTTGTTATTTTGTAATTTTACCTACAATTTGCATACATATTATTTTGAGGGGTTTGAGATAATAGTACGGATTGGTTAAGCCTATATGATGCTAGAATATTTTCTCAAGATAGTGTTATATCCTTAAGACACCCTTATTTGGTGCTATGGATAGCTTAGAAGATGATAAATATAATTTTTTTTGTAAGAGAGTATGTAGATGTTTTTGATCTAACTATAGGACTACCATTGTAATCTGCCATTGAGTTTCAAATATATCTCATATCAGGAGCAGAACCCATAAGTAGATCATTTAGTAGAATGATACTTGTCAAGATGAAGGAGTTATGGTGCAGATGATGGATTTGAAAATAAAGAATTTTATTAACCTACACCTTTAGGAACTAGAGCGGTGTTTGTATAGAACCTAAACTGAGGTTATGTATTGATTATAGAATGTTAAATGAGAATACAATAGAAATCAGTATCCTTTTCCTGTAATAAATGACTTGTATGATCAATTGAGTAGTGCCAAAGTTTTCTCGCGGTTGGACTTAGCTATAAGCTTCCATCAATTGATAGTGGTTGAGAAAAGTATGCCATCAACAGTGTTTCGAACATGGTTCACGTAAATGGTTAATCATGCCCTTTGGACTAGCTAACTTGCATCCTTTTTTGTAGACTTAATGAATCAGATCTCTTGAGAGAATTTGAATAGTTTCATATTCGTCTTAATTAATGACATCTTATTATATTCTAAAATTGAATGAGATTATGAAGTTCATCTCAGCATAGTTTTGGTCAATAAAAACTTGTTTATTGACGAATTTTCTAATGGTTTAGAAAATCGCCTATAAATTTCAAATTAAAATTTAACCACAGGCGCACAAAAAAAAGTTAGTACATGACGAGTACATGTCGATCCGTAGGGAATTAAAAATAAATTCAATCAAATTATACTAAATGGAGAGGAAATTGTTAACTATAAGCAAAGTGAAGCTAAAATCAGAATTATAATGAGATTAAAAACTACGATATTAGAGAACAATTTAGAGTAAAATCCACTCTCATATCTTTGTAAATCAATAAATAAATAATTTATGATCTCTAATTTTGATATTAAGTGAAATAATTGTTACATTTATCATAAGTATGGTTTATTTATGTTATTAATTAACATAACTTAAACCATCAAACTATAATACAATAAATAAACCACTTATAAATTCTCATGAAAATGAAGCCAAAGCAAAAGCTATTTTAAGTATGATCTATTTACTATTTTAATTAGTAATATAGATCATCAAATTTTGTTTTTACTTCCATTTCAAAATCAATTAGCAAATGATGATGTAAATTGTGTTTATGTTGAATAAGAATAGCTCATTGGCAAATGTAACATAAGCTATCAAACCCACTTGTATGAACTTACATCAAAATCTGCTCTCATGAATCACAAATAAAAGAGATCATAAATCATAGAAATGTTGAAATTGCATAAAGTTAGAGAGTTTCATTACCCCTAAATTGAAGGGGTTTAGCAACTCATTTGTGTTATCAAATAAACACTTGTAAATTTCAACATTAAAAAGCAAAGAAATGGAAACTAAGCAAAAGAAGAAAAAGAGATTAACTACTAATTACTTGCATTTAAAGCCACACTACTTGCATAAATGTAAATCTAAGCTATAAACATGAAATGAGAGAGAGCATAGAAATAAACATTCAACATAAAAGTAAATAAAAATAAGTAAAACAGAGAAGAGAAAGAGGCTTGGAAGCCATTTTTATTTCATGTAACATTGAGCTTACAATTTGCTTACTTAATTTCCTAAATAAAATGAACGGTAATAAGATCATTTACATGTACACAAGAGGGCTATTTATACATGCATAAAACCTTAATTCAAATGTTCAGGATGCTTTCCAAAATGCCCTTTAGGAAGTGTGGCCACCAAGTAACCATTAGCCACTAATTAATCCATCATTAGATGTGCATAAAGCTTTAAACTCAATTTAGTTATCCATTAGCTTTCTAATTGTAGATTTAGGTAAGTGGGTGGGGTCCTCCATGATCATGAGCTTGAATTATTTCCCTCTTCATTCCTTTTTATTCATCTGTGCATGCATGTATCTTCATAAGAGCCTATTCCGTATGCATCCAAATTCCTATAAAAATCATAAAAAATATCCAAGTAAAAATTCTCAAATTGACACATGCATAAAATGACCATTTTCCCCCTGGATGAAGACAAATATACGATGATTTAAAAATAATTGAATTTTGGTTTTAAACTCGTTAAAATGCCCAAATGTGACATTTACTTAAATAAAAATAGATAAAATATAGATGTAAATATATGCACAATTACTTGCACATCAAATACGTCCACACTTATCTTTTTATTCGTCATCAAATAAAGGAATACTAAGATAAATCCATTTTCGTAGAAATCACGATTGCATTGAGCGTACGCAGCAAGACGTTAAACCTCCGGGTGTCCCCAGTAGAACGACTGCTGTCTCATAAGGGTTTTCAGCAGATACTACCCACAAAATCCAAATGTATAGTGAAAATGTTTACAAAATGCAAGATTTATTTACAAAGAGATGAATGCAAGTTTTTGAAAATATTTACAATGAAAGATTTACTTTTAAATTGACACAAATAACTTAAATATAGGTTTTGGTCATTATATTGAAATTTAAGTCGTTTAGTCGTCAAACTTTCAAATAAAAATGAAGTTATCGAAACAAATGGGCTATGTTTAACTCGTTGTTCCAGTCGATAGTACAGTGTAACTACGAAATAGATCCTTAGTTGATTATCAAAGCTTATTAAAGTGGTATTTTCATTTATTTCCAATAAAAAGTCAAATCAAACTAGTCAAAATGGTGCTTGGATTTCAATTGCTTACTCTCTTATTTGAAAATTTTATTGATATTAATAATATTTACATTTCCTAACTTAGGTAAACTGATGCCAGATATATTATCCATGCACTGCCTTGCGGAGTGATGTGAGGGGAATACAGAGCATGGCGAGTGAACACACAATTGTGAACACTTATCGACTACAGACGTTATTAAAAAGAATTTTTATATACATACACCTGACTTAGATAAACTGAGGTTAGATATACCAATAGTGTACTGCTTTTCGAGCTTACGTGAGAAGGGTACAGAGCATGGCGAGTGATCACATGAGTGTGAACACATGACTCTAGGTGTTTAAACTATATACATATATAAATATTTTTCTGTATTATTTTTTTCTAAAAAGAGAGAGTTTTGCAAAATCATCTTAGCACCATTTAACTTAGAAGATGAAAATGTTATATCGTTTACTTTATATTTACCATTTTTAAACAAAGATTCTCATTTAGAATATACTTCATAATTAACACATATGCATCATACTATATGCTAGTTAAACCATTGTTATTATAATCAAACTTCATTTTTATTATTGTTAAGACAAATAAATTTTCAAAATTTTAAATTTAATAACCAATACTTATATTTATCCTATAGTGTTTCTTCAAAAATGAATCAAAATGCTAAAAAGAAAATGTTTTTGAGATTTAAAAATTTTGAGATTTTCTTTAGTTAAAAGAAAATGAAAATTCAAAAATTCCATGAAACGAAAAAATGAAAATGATACTCCTCCCATACTTAATATTTAACTGTGTCCCCACAGTAAATGCACAATATAATGAGTGTAACGTGGAAAATATGCACATATTTACAAAAGTGGGTTAACATTCTTACTAGACGTAGCTTGGCTCATGAAGAATAATGAGCACCTCCTCTTGGTTACTTGGAAATTTCAAGAAAGGTTTCAAACAATGACTGTTGACTTTGAAAATCGATCCATCCCTAGGGTTTTCTATTTCTATGGCACCATGTGGAAAAACAGTTCGTACCATAACTGGTCCGGTCCATCTCGATTTAAGTTTTCCAGGAATAAAAGAAGTCTTGAATCATATAAAAGAACTTTCTGGTTAGGAGAAAACATTTTCCTTAGGATTGACTTGTCATCAAAAATTTTGGTTCTTTCTTTGTAAATTTTCTTGTTTTCATACGCGTCGCTCCTAAATTCTTCTAGTTCGTTGAGTTGTAGTTTTCGGTTTTCGCCAGCTTTTTCAAGATCAAAGTTTAAGTTCTTTATTGCGCACAACGCTTTGTGTTCGATTTCAACGGGTAAATGACAAACTTTAACGTAAACCAAACGAAATGAGGACATTCAAGGTTAGTTTTAAAAGTAGTACGGTAAGCCTAAAGCGCGTCAGTCAATTCCTAAGACCAATCTTTTCGATTTTCGTTAACAGTTTTCTCCAAGATTTGTTTTATTTGCCGATTTGAAACTTCAACTTGACCATAAGTTTGAGGATGATACGGACTGGATAACTTGTGGGTTATCGAGTATTTTTTTATTTCTTCATTAAAGTTTCAAAAGAACGATTGCAAAATGGGTGTTGTTATCACTAATTATTGTGCGAGGTGTGCCGAACCTCAAAAAGATGTTTTCTTTGAGAAATTTCACAACAATTCTATGGCTATTTTGCAAGGAACATTTTGGCCCATTTTGAGACGTAATTAACGGCGAGAAGGATATACAGGTTTCCAAAAGAATTGTGAAAAGGTCCCATAAAGTCGATACCCCAAATCAAAGATTTCGATCGTAAGATTGGGGTTTAGAGGCATCATATCTCGTCGAGAAATTCGTCCAAACATTTAACATCGATCGCAAGTTTTGCGAAATTCGAACGAGTCTTTGAAGCGAGAAGGCCAACAGAAACCACACTGAAGCACCTTTTCCGTAGTTTTTCGAGGATGAAATGTCCACCGCATGCTTGATCATGGCAAAACGAAAGAAAACTCCTAATCTCATTATCTAGAATGCACGTCTTGATGATTTGGTCGAGGCAATACTTGAACAAGTATGGATCGTCCCAATAGACATATTTCACTTGGGACATGAATGTGTATTTATCCTGTTTGGACCAAGATGAGGGAGTTTATTTAGTGACTAAGTAGTTCACTGTATCAGCGTACCATGGATCGATAAAAATTGAAAGAAGTTGCTCATCGGGGAAGTTTTCATTGATTGGCAATGATGGTGCGTTCGGAAGACGAGATAAGTGATCGGCTATGACATTATCAGATCCTTTTTTGCCCTTGATTGTAAGATCAAAGTCTTATTATAAAAGGATCCAACGAATTATGTGAGATTTAGTGTCTTTTTTGGCGAAGAGATATCAAAGCGCAGAATGGCACGTGCATATAGTAATGTGTCATCCGATCAAGTAAGGACGAAACTTATCGAATGCAAAAACGACAATTAGAGGCTCATTTTCGGTTGTTTTGTAGTTGAGTTGAGAGTCGTTCAAAGTCATACTTGCATAGTGAATGACATAAAGGATTTTTTTTGATATGCTGTCCTTAGATAGCACCAACCGCAAAGTTAGAAGCGTCACACATTATTTCAAATGGGAGATCCCAATTCGGTGCAAAAATGATTTGAGATGAAATAAGTTCTTTTTTGAGATGTTAGAAAGAAGAGATACAACCAGCGTTAAAATTGAAAGGAATGCATTTTCCAAGAAGAGTTGTCAAAGGACGAGCGATTTTGCTAAAGTCTTTCACAAAGCGTCGGTAAAAGCCACCGTGTACTAGAAATGATTGAATATCCTTAACAGATTTGGGAATGGGTAGGTTTGCAATTACGCCAACTTTCACTTTGTCTACCTTAATGCCTTTATTTGAGATAATATGTCCTAGGAATATGCCTTGTTTGACCATAATGTAGCATTTTTTCCAATTCAAAGTCTAATGTTTTTCTTTAAATTGATTTAGAACCAACTCGAGACGATGTAAACATTGGAAAAAAGAATAGCCAAAGATAGAGAAATCGTCCATAAAAACTTCTAGAAAGCATTCAATCATGTCGGAAAAAATGCCAACCATCATCATTGGAGAGTAGCAGGAGCCTTGCAAAGTTTGAATGGCAGAAGTCGATAAGCAAAGGTACCGAATGGACATGTGAAAGTCATTTTCTCTTCATCTTCGGGAGCGATTGAAATTTGGTTATAGCCGAAATAACCATCGAGGAAGAAGTATAATTTGCAGTCGACTAAATATTCGAGCATTTGGTCAATGAAAGGAAGTGGGAAGTGATCTTTACGTGTTGCGGCACTTAGTTTTTGATAGTCAATGTAAACATGCCAACCAATTTGAGTCCGAGTAGGATTGAGTTCGTTCGAGTCGTTTGTTATAATGGTAAGTCCAGACTTTTTTGGCACGACATGAATTGGGCTAACCCATAGGCTATCGGAGATGGGGTATATGATACCGTTATTGAGGAGCTTAAGAATTTCTCCATGAAATGTATCTTTCATTTTTGGGTTATGCCTCCGTTGTGCATCACGAGTGGGTTTGGCTTCATCAATCAAGTGAATCACTACACCATAAATGACAATTTGATACGGCTTTTAGCCGTATCTACTAAGATTAGATACGGCTTATAGCCGTATCAAAATTTTGCGAGCTTATAGTTTTGATACTGATCAAAGCCGTATCTAATTTTCCATTTAGGTACGGCTAAAAGCCATATCTAAAAGTCGAATTAGACACGGCTCAAAGCCGTACGTAATCATCCATTTAGGTGCGGCTAAAAGCCGTATCTAATATTAAAATTAGATACGGCTCAAAGCCGTATCTAATTTTCCATTTAGGTACGGCTAAAAGCCGTATCTAATGACCTGCTCCTACGTACCTGTTTAATTTGATACTAATTCTAAATTTGGGATTAACCGTATATTCAGCACATATAGGCACATTAAGCACAACAAAGATCTCACACATAAAACAGAACTTGCCATTGATAGTAGTTTGCAGAGAAAAAACAATTTGGATTCAAATGACAACCGAATGCATAAAAGATTTGATATCATACACAGTATTGCCATTTGGAAACATAAAATGCATGTCCAAAGTAAATTAATAACATTACACCATCTAGTCAGAGAACATTGATAAACAATAATGTTTTGAAAAAGGAATTAGCATGTAAATAGAGTCGCTTATGTCTTCTTGGGTGGGCAACCAACTGTTTAAGTTTTCTTCCTGCAAAACAAAATTTGCCATGAAAGGATTATTATAAAAGTTGATGACTTAATAAATCAAGTTGCAAATTTTTAGATCCATGCAGGCAGTATATTAGTATGAACTTAGCATTGGACATCAAGAAAATAGCATTGATAGGGTTGTAAACTTGAAACTTATTTTTGTATTATGTAGTCAATGTTCCAAGACATTAATCTAAAGATAGTAATAATTAGCCGTGACTCATGGACATTTGCAGATAATGCACCTAGTAGTTTTCATATCGTTTAACAAGTCCCAAAAAGTAAATCAAAGCACTGCATTTTTATTTACCATTATAGACACAATTTTGATGCTCAAACTGGTATGGTTCAGAAAATGCAATGCTTTAACCTAACTACACAAAGAGTAGTATCAATTTGAGGTTATTGATGGCATAATAAAATTAAATTGTAGCAAATAAGGGAAAACGTACATTCATTTGATGAGTTGCAGTCATTCTTATAACTTTAGGATAAGTTAGGTTTTGCTTCCGCATAGCACACTATAGGTGATTTTCAAAACATCAATAAAACGACTGCATAACTATAAACTATAAACTATGTTGTTAAATTAACCAAGTCCATCCCTTTTTCACTGCATGCAACAAAAGCACAAGCTTAGTAAGCATCACTATGCGAAAGCAAACTGCATAACTATAAACTATAGACTACTTGGCATTTAACAGAGACAACAAAGGTATTAGCACATGCAGTTACAATAATCTAATTATTGACTACTTGCTTTATCGAAATTGCTTAATAGGTATCTTATACAATCTACTACAGTAAACCATCCCTAACTTATATGTGAGTTTATTTATTCATTGAAAAACGGTTACCACATATAAAACTGAAGTAAAATTGACTCTGAAAAATTCCTTTAATATATCATAGTAGGCAATCGATGTTGATAATGTCATCGTCAATGTAAATGGAATAGTGCAACAAGTATAATACGATTTTCAAGTTGCCTAAATTTCATCCAGGAATTCAAATTTAAATGTTACAAATGCGATTAAATTAGTTCTTGCAACATTAAAAGGGTATACTGCTAAAATTATCCAAATATGAACTTCTTGATATTATAATGGGGTATCAAAAAGCGTAAAATCTAATGACCTAGGTTTATATGGAGGCGTGGTATAATAAACACCAACTTATGCATTTTCTGATACTATGCGCCATGACATTATGAAGTTCAAACTTGGACAATTTTAACACTGTGGTTAAAATACTTGTAATTTTTTCAGTATATATTATATATAAAACAGAAGGTTGATGCTTTAAATATACAATTTTCCAGTGCAATTTTATGGAAAATGGGTAGCTAAACCACACTGCTGTACAAAAAATATACATGTGACATGTCATGTATATAGTGGAAGAGGTTTCAAAAAACAATGCATAGTAAAATATTAACATAAATAGAAAATATACCTGTGCCAACGTCTAAAGAAATTGAATAAGACCCTTCAGATGGCACACATACCCACCCACTCCAACTTCAGCAAAGGTATCTGCAAATTGATGATTTATTTTGCTGGTTCTCTCATCTGGTAGCAGTATGTTATCCAACACCACTTTTTCATGTGTGGGTGGTACAGATTTCCCATAGATTTTGGACCCATAGATTTTGGATGATGTAGAATCTCGGCATACAGTACCCGTTGCAATAAATATGTTTAGATCTATCCAACAAAATATCTGCTCGAAAGCAACTAAAAATAGAAATCTTGTAATAAATACCTTTTGTTATTATGTATAAATCAGAGTTGAGGATTTCACATCTTTGATTGTTTGCTACATCGGTCGAATTCTGGAACTGCGAAGCAACGAATTCAGGAGCATTGAATTGTGTGGAGCGTCCTCCATCAGAAGAATTGACCAAAGAATTGACCGGCGCGCGAATTCCCTGTTCGATGTTTCCCACCATGTTGATCAGAACCTACATTTGCCCAGACAAATTTCCCACTGTACCCTCCAAATTTCCCACCCTCATTTTCAACTCATCATGCTCTCCATGAACATGTCTGAGTTGTTTCCGTGCAATGAGACAAGCCTTAACTTTAGTCTTTGGTATAACGGTCCCAACAGCGTGGCTCCTACCCGTTGCATCTTTACCAAGCACTTGTGATAAGATGTCTTCATCCACTGTCAATTTTTCTTCACAGTGATCTTTTCCTTCGCTTTTGCAATTTGATCCTAAAATATGATAATACTTATATGAATAAGGAATTTTAAAGAATATGCAAGTTAGTATTTGTTATAAGTATGAAGAAGTGGCATACACATATTTTAGCACTGATTAGTATTTGTTTAACTTACAAAGTATGAAGAAGTGGCATCTGATATGCTACCATCTTTTTTCCTGTGTGTCTTCTTCCATACTTGACGACGACTGATATTTGTTGATGGACTAGCAGGGATCTGCAATACAAGTACAAATTTGATTGAAATAGTTGATGTTTGTACACATGTAGATGTATGTATGTAGAATGTAGATACAGTGAATACTAAAGCATATGAATGAAAATGGATATAAATTACCATTTCTTGTTCTATTTTAGCGTGACTTATATGTCTTGCATGGTGACCATAACTGAGAAATGCTCTGTTCTTTTTGCCTGTCTCCCTTCTTCCGCTCGCTTCAGGCGTTGCTTCATTTTTTATGAACCGTTCCCAATCTTCTTGAGCAACTGTAGGTGGACAATTTTTCAACCGTTCTTCATCATTTTTGAAAGTGTCATAATAAACTATTCTCAGGTTTTTCTTGTATCTCCTAAAAGCCTCGGCCATTCTCTTTAAAAACATTTCCTTTGAAAGCGGATCGAGCTCATAAATTTTCTGCAAAAATAACCCAGCTTGTTCACTGAAAGTTTAGATACTTCAATTCATGCAGAAAGAAAAGTGAAAATGAATACTTTGTAAAATAGTACACATACAGTTGGATATCATTCAAATGCTGATTTTTTTGCAAATACTTAAGAAATTACAAGAGCCTCAAAGGGTGTGGACTGGATATATTGATAATATATCCAGAGAAGATAATCCTACCTCCTTTCTTAATTTATCAATCTGTGTTGGCATTATTCATATCATATTGTAACTTACAATTACATTAACCTTTTATCGCAAAATGAATGCAGCATTCAAAAATGAAGAAGAATTATTTGTACTAACATGCAAACAAATAGCTTTAGGTAAACACAAGAATTTTCTGCGGGCGTAAAAATAAAGCAGCCTTTCTGGGAGGTTTTACTGTGTTCTTAAGTAGATATAAATTTGTTCTCTCTTCCATTTGAAGTTATATTTTGGCTATGCATATTTATTATTGCTTGCTATCGACATGGAATTCTGCAACTGACTAAACAAGGAATTACTTACATTATGTAAGCACAAAGAGTTGACTAAACAGGATATGCACATTTAGAATCATGAATATCTAAAGATTCACAATTTTAACTCTAACTCATTTTTGGCACTACAGCAACTACTTACATTATAAGCACAAAATCCTTACGAAGCTTTTAATAATGTAATAAGAGAAACCAATTATACAGGAAACTCATCAAATTGTTCCAGTAGGTGACATAACTACTTCAGAAAATTAATAAAACATTACATTAATATTTGAATCTTTACAAAGCTAAACTCCAAAAGAATTGAAACCGTGAAGAAAAAAATAAAGCGATGAAAAATGAAATCTCATGTCCAGTTTTTTCATACTTTTATGTCAAACCTAAATATTATCTTGTTTGTTATGGTGATTGTATGATGAATACTAGTATTTGTGGTGGGTGTTGAAGTTTGGTGGTGGTTCAAATGGTAATTTTTCTTTTTTCTTTTTGAAACGCAAAGGGGATGGTGAGGGTTGTGAGAGTGTGTATTGTTTTGGGTTGTTGAAGTCGCAGAGAGCTGCAGTTATAATTGTGTTATGTGCACTGATGATTTTATGGCAGTAATATGGCACTAGGTAGTGTTTTGAGTATTTGAAGTTGGGGTATTTTCTCAGTGGTATGGGAGAGTGTAGTATGATATATTGGCACAGTTTGTTAAATGGAGTTGAAGGAGTACATGGTAGTGTGGTGTGGTGATTTCAGTCGTACAAGGAGGTGGTCAGCAGTTTTGAGTTGAAGTTTTGAGGGAAGTAGTTTATCGAGGTTGTCTATAGTGAACAAGTGATGGTCAAAAAATAAGGCAGCAAGGTGAATGAAAAGAGAAGGAGCAAGTTGGCAATTGCACTGTTGTATATTGCAGAAGTGATGGACAAAACTTGTTGGCTGTTTTTGTGGCCAGAAAGCAGGGTGATATGGTCAGTGAGAAAACAGAGGCAACAGAGGAAGCAATAGGTTATGATTGAAGTTTGTGGAGATGGTGTGAAGGCAGAGAACTGTGTAGTGAATAAGGTTGGTGATAGGTGGTTGTTGATAGAGTTTGGTCTGGTGCAATTAAAATGCAATTGATGTAAACAGTGAATACAATTCAGTGAAGTAGGTAATTGAAATGCAAGGCAATGTAAATAGTGAATATAAATGTAAACAATAATGTGAAAAAACTTGTAAAACCGTGAATGTAAAAGCAAGTGCAAGTAATAATTTTTTTTAAATATGCAAATGCAACTCAAATTAAAAAAACAAGAAACAAGCACACAAATAAAATCACACGATTCTACAAACAAGCAAAAGGATATCAAGTCCCTGAAATATTAAAAAAGCAACGCAAAGTGGATAACTAAGTTAAATTTTAAATGGATAGGTAATTACAAATGGATGGAAAAAATATTTACTTACCACCAATTCGTTCCAAACGTTGTCCTTATACGTTCCGGGTACTTTCCCAACTTATATATGATATTGGCACATGAGCTCTTACTAGTTTACCAAGCATAGTAGCGATTTTTCCAGCGTTATCTGAGACCGGAATACCAAGTAAGTTTTGATCAACTTTCTTCGCCTCTGATCATGACGAATGTGAAGATGTTGGATTTTCTGACATGGAAATTTTGTTTTGCTTTTGGTTCAAACCTGCACAGTAAGTGAAGATGTATAGAAATTAAATATTGTGAAGATGTACATCAAACCTGTGAAGTGAATAACTAAGTGGATAACTAAAAAAGCAACACAAAGTGGATAACTAAGTGAAGATGTACATCAAACCTGCACAACAAGTGAAGATGTACATCAAGTGAGACCGAAATACCAAGTAAGTTTCATTATTGTAGAACAATCAAATATTTAAGAAGCTTCAAAGTCAAAGTAATTTCCAAAATCTTAAACAAAGCAACTAAATAAAAAAAACCTTCAGTCATTTACCTTCCATTAATCACAACTGAAAGTTGATCCAGAAGTCGTAGTTAGATAAACCTGGTATACCTTCCACTGTACAAGCAAAAAAAGGAGGGCCTTTCAGTAATTTATCCACTTTTCATCCACTTTTCTGTTTTTGATTTTAATTAGTACTGGAAAGTAGTAAGTGCCTATTTTAACTGTAGGTAAATTCCAGATCTGAACCAGTAGGATGTTGTACTATTGTTGTTTATTTATAGTTGATGCAATAATATGAATATTAATCACATTTGATGCCAACGTGCTACACTAGAAAGTGACAAACTATTTGCATCCTAAGGTCATGTTATTAATGTTAGAAAAATAAGGAATTCTCCATTCTTGCACATTTTAAACCCACTATTATAAGCAACTAAGTGATTTACGTGCTCTACTTTAGATTTCAGAAAAGGTAAACCAAAAGTAAAGCTTACGTCTGCTGTGAAAATGAATACATAGAAACAAGGAAGAGCTTTTTTTTATTGGAAATAAATTTAACTTTAAGCTAAACTATTTCGAGCTTAAAATAATTTGGAAGTGCTAAAAGTTGAAAGCAAAACAATTATTTAGAAACATGAGCAATTATCTAAAGCCCTATAATCTAAAGGTATGTTAGGATTGTGCAATAGAAGTATGTAATAATTCAATGATGGAAATTTGTAGAATCGTAGGTAAAGAATATACAAAATAAGAGAATTATGAAGTACCCTGGAGAATGATGGTGAATTATATGATTAAACGCATCTCTGTCCTTCGATTGAGATGTGTAATACTGCGTGTAAAGATTGGGTCTTTTATTATGTAATGAAATAGGAGAAAGTTAACCATCTAAAAATTTGCAATCAAAGTTTATAACAAAAACATTATTTCCTTTTTTATAAAATTTACATTTCTCGTTTTTCAATGATATCAAAATCAGTTATTCTTTTACTTAGAAAATTGGTAACTTTTCTATTTTATAAACCAGGGGAGTTTATATTTAGTTATGGATGATAACACATAAATAGATAATGTCTATAACAAAAAATAATTAACATTTGAGCCAACAGTAACAAGTTTAACTATTATCAAATAAATTATAATGAAGGGAATAAAATAACTCTCATTTGAAAATGGTGGAATAAATGTTAAGACTCATAAAGTGACTAAATGCTAGTCCACATGCACGTGCATATATACTCGAATTATTTAGAGTGGACTAGTTAAAAAGACAAAGTTGGAAAAAACAATTAAACCAAGGACACTGTCTCAAAAGTTTGGTCTGAAGGAAAAATATTAACAAAATGTTATATTAATGCAGCATTATATGATTGCTGAGTTAAATTAGCAATATATATACGAGGGATATATGTCTACCCTTAGCTATGCTCAAAACTCTGTGACTTTCTTCCTACAACTTGGTGCTTAATCACCCAACAAATCCTTAAAAGATCAAAATATAATATAACATCATAACGGAGAAAAGAATACAGGGATTTTGCAAATTATAACTTGCAAAACAACTAGGAAAATCAAAACCATGTATAAAATATTCAAAACCATACATACACACAATCGTGCAATTATAAATATACAGACACACAATCTTGTGATGTACGAATACTAATAAGTTAACATATGGATTTGGTAAGGTCTTCTAATTTTTCATTGTCTTCAAAAACTGATTGATAAACGGTAAGGAACTCAATGTCATCCACATTTGTAGTCAACCGTTTTGGTGTATGCAAGACCACAGACCATCCGTCATTTTTTAAATCTTTTGAGTAGAAAACTTGACTCGCTTCTGATGCAAGAATAAATGGCTCGTCATTCACGTTATTTTTGTTCTTCAATTTCCCTAAATTTACAATGATCAGGTTTGAAATAGGATCTATTTTGCAACCATTGACCTTATCCTCGACCTTTACCCAATCACAATAAAGAACTGTTTGTCTGAAGTCAGTGTAATCCAACTGAAGTATCTGTTGAATGACTCCGTAATATGTAGTTTTTGTTTCCTTATAATTTTTATCCTTACCACTCGCTCTAAATTTTGTAATTGCTCTCATGCATACACCGCTATTTTGTGTTACCATACGGTCTTCATACTTTTTCGTGGAAAATGAAAATCCATTCACTTGGTACTTCATATAACTATGCGTTATGAACTTCGGCCCGTGCACTAGCGACCACAGAGTTGGATCAACATCGATGGTCTTTAATAGGTACATAAAACAAAATAAGTAAAAAAGCATGATCACAAAGGTGTATTGCACACTTATAAACGCATGAAATACTTAAGACGATGTTATACCTCATTACGTAACCATAGATTAAAACTTTGAACAACTTCCACGGAGGTAGCCCTGCTTCGAGGTTGAAATCTAGCACTTTTCACATAGGAGTTATACCTCCTACGGAAAACACATATCAAAAATGTATATATAAAATGAATTAAAAAAATTGAAATTCCGGACAAGTTCGTGAACTTACTTCTTCCATTCATCCAATCCATCGTACTTATTAAGGACCCATCTACGCACTTGTTCAAACTGCACTTGGATTAACGTTATATCTTTACCGTTATCCAGTGGTATCTCACCAGTAAACTCATCGTCCTCATCTAAAAATGCTTCGCGGGTATGTTTATGATTGCCATCACCTCTGTTTGGCATATATTCCATGCAGTAAGGACTAGCTTCTTGTACGATATATCCTTCTGCAATACATCCTTCAATGTATCTTTTGTTGCGCACATATCCTTTATATGTTTTCATCAACCTATAAATGTGATCAATTATATATTGTAGACGGTATCTATTTATATGAAATAATGATGTACATGACTGAAATTAGAAATTTACCGTTCAAATGGATAAATCCATCTATATCTGACAGGGCCACAAATCAACGCTTCATCGGCTAAATGAACCATAAGGTGGATACTGATATCAAAAAATGCAGGTGGAAAATGTTTTTCAAAAACACACATTACTTCTACTAAGCAATCCTTTGCTTTTAAAAGATGTTTCCTGTTGATCACCTTTGAACACAAAATGTTAAAGAATAAACTAATACGATCAAAAGCATTTCGCAGATCCTTATGTTGTGGATAAGAATGTTGAAGCAATACCGGAAGCAAATGCTGCATTATGACATGGTAATCATGTGACTTCATATTTCTTAGTTCAGGAGGATTGATGCTCACATTGTTGTGGAAGTTAGAAGAGAATTTGTTAGGCACTTTCAGATTTTTCAAAACAGTGCAAAGCCGTATCTTTTCTTCTTTGCTCAAAGTGATAGTTGCCTTTGGTATGCTTATTTCACTTGTTTCAGGATCTTCCATCACCCATAACTTTTGTTTTATACCCATGATTTTCAAATCCTTGCGTGCATTGATGCCATCTTTTGACTTATCTTTATGGTCCATAATGGTGCTGATGAGATGCTCCACGACATTCTTCTCCGTATGCATAATATCAATATTATGTCGGATCAAATTTGCTTTCCAATATGGTAAATCAAAAAAGATATGCCTCTTATACCGTCCAAAAATATTGTCAACATCTTCATTGGTTGACTTTTTCCGTTTTCGACCAATTTCTTCTTTTTGTTTACCAACTTTCATTTTGATATTCGCTACTTGCTTTTCAACTTGAAAACCAGTCAATGGCCATTTAGGACGACGAAGTTCTTTTGGTTATTGAAATTTGTCTTATCATATCGAAACTTGTGATCGTTAGGAAGAAACATTCGATGTCCCATGTAACACATCTTCTTACTTTCAGGAAGATGATAAGAACAAGTGTTTTCCCCACAAATAGGACATGCAATGTAACCGTGAGTTGTACATCCCGATAAAGTCCCAAAAGCAAAGTGATCATGTCTTGCCCACAGCATCCTAGCTCTCATTGTGAACTTAGATTTACGCAACGAGTCAAATGTAACGACTCCTTCCCATAACTGCTTTAACTCGTCTACCAACGGCTGTAAATAAACATCAATATTTTTCCCTGGTTGTTTTGGCCCAGAAATCAACAATGTTAACATTGAGAACTCCTTTTTTATGCACATAGACGGAGGAATATTATATGGTACTACAATTACTGGCCAACAACTGTAAGGGTTAGAGAGGGGAGCATGTGGACAGAAACCATCTGTTGCTATACCAAGTGTGACATTTCATGGCTTGGCAGCAAAAGTTTGGTCAAAAGAATCTACGGCTTGCAATTGAGAAGTGTCACATGGATGACGCATTATGGTTGGATCAGACTTGGCACGACCATGCCAGGTTATCGCATCTGCTATCCATGGTACAGTATATTGTCTCTTCAATATAGAAATTAAAGGAAAATGTCTTAATGTCTTTCGAGGTACTTTGGTGAATTTTCTCTCTTCGTTTAATGATGTCATATATCTAGGTTCATTGCAATTTGTACAAGAAATTTTGTGCTCATCATCTTTCCAATATAATATGCAATCATTGATGCATGCATCATAAATTTTGTAATTCATCCCAACTTGCTTAATGATCTTCTTCATGTCGGAGTACTTTGTCGGCAGCGTGTTACCTTCGGGAAGTAACTCCTTTATTAGTTCGAGAAGTGCAGTCACATCATTATCTGAAAAGCCGTATTGGGTCTTTAAGCTATTCAGTTTCACAATGGCATACAGCTTCGTAATCCCTTTTGAACATGAAGGATATAATGGCTCTTTTACGCTACCAAAAAGTGATTTATACTTCTTACTTTCATTGGCCTACCAATCTGGATAATCAATAGACTGCTCTCCAACATTAGCAAGATCAGGCAACGGATTTGTAGGTTGAAAATGATGAAATCTATCTGCATTATTGACCAGATCTTCCATCCTAATATGTTCAGACTCATCAGTAGTTGTGTCATGACTAAATGGTTGTTGTTTTTCCATCTCCGCCCTTTTTCCCCATGAAAATACCACACTGTATATGATTGGATGATACCCCATCTAAGCAAATGAAAATGAATTTCGTCTAATTTGATCTTCTTCATATTTTTGCACCGGGTGCAAGGGCATAAATACACTCCTTTCTTACCACCGTTTTCTTCAACAAAACTAATGAACTTTTGCACCCCGTCTATATAGTATGTAGATCTTAGATCTGATTCAGTTATCCATTGTTTGTCTATGCTGAAAGACATACTGCCCTCCTATATCATATATAACAGAACATGAGGCTTGCCCTTCAATGGGTCCTCGTTCCAATTGCTCGAAAAGAATTTTTTTGAAAAATTCAAGTGTGAAATTATTGGAATTTTTTTGAATTGAAATGAATTATTGAAATTGATTTTACTATAAATAGGTTAGGAAATAAGTATTTCGATTATCTTAAAGTAGAATATCATAACAAATGCATGTACATATAGCAACCCTCCATTTTTTATTTTTAAAAATGTACAACATTTTTTATGAATAATATACTATGCAAAGTTTGTTAGAATTGAAATCATGTAAAGAGTTTCTCGGATACTTAGCAAATTACTAAGTATTGAGCATAATGTTTTGCTTTGACATCTATTGGTCGTATATAGCAAAGTTAGTAAATTTGACATATTGGGATTCAACATCAGCATTAAATTTTAAGCACAAGCCTTTTCTTTCATTATGCGTTTAGGTTTAGAGCCAAATAACTTAAACTTGAAGTATTTTTCTCACACATTTCATGTATTGCTTTAATGGCTATTCAGTTACCACCATTTTGATCATGAATTTAGTTTTAGATGCAGTGGAAGATCATGTTGCTATCGAGGTATACTTTTTATATAGATCTGTATTATAACTTAGAATCTGATCTGCTGCTAGAAAGATAACCTTTTTTCTTTATTTTCATTTTACTAATTAGGAGGTTAAATTTGGAATACAATCGTACTGATTGAACTATAATGTTTCTGGTTTCTGTTTCTTCTTTAATGCAGCCAATTTTAAGTCAATTTGGCTGTACATTTTATATGCACAAATTTCACTTCAAAACTTTTAAGAATTCTCAGTTATTGGTACCAATAATGATGATTAAGATTTATTGATGTGGTATTGAATTCTTTTAATCTTATAAGTTGTAGATGTTAATAATATAACCTTTACTGATCTTATTTGTTGGAGTATACCCACTAATAGGCCTTATTATTAATGTGAAATGCTATCTTATTATGCAATCGCTACTACTGTTGGTTAAAATCTTTTTTAGACCAACAATTTCTTCAGTACATCATCAAGTTACAATTTCTAGTGCCATATATATATATATATATATATATATATATATATATAGAATCATGATTTTGTTCATTTTTATAATTATCTAATATAATTCATGTATGTAAATTAAGTTGACATTACCACTTATTGTTCATAATATATTATGAAAGTTTCACACATAGATGTTGATGCACATTAATAACCAGAAATGTTGCAAATATTTTTATGTAGTCTTACCTGCATTAGGTTGAATGAAATAGCCTGCATTTTCTTCTTTTTATGTGTCGTAACTAATAGCTTTCGTGTATTAATGTACAATGATGGCAGTGAACAACCGATTCAGCTGCCGAAAGAATTGATTGTTTTTATGACTTCTAAATGTACTCCTCCTTTGCTTTTAAGTTGAGTCACACTCAACACTATATTTAAAGTCTCCATTGCCCTCTACATGTGTTCTTATAAACTTGTAAATTTATACATCAAAAGATATCAACCGATTATTTGAATTTTTTTTTGTTGCTTACCATTCCTGCAGTTTGACGACATAAGCTTATTTCTTTAAATGCCAAACTACATATTTGTCTTTGTTAGCTGCAGTATATAGACAAACTAACAAGTAGAACAATAAAAGCGAAGAGCAAGTAGAGATATACAGATTAACTTTGAACAACTAAAGGCAATGGAATTTTTTGGTAAAATACATGGCACTTTATCTCGCTGATCTTCATTTTTACCATGAAAGTAATACCTTTGGACATTAACAATGAGAGTTATGTTATTAGCATCATTCTTGTTATGTTTGAAAATTCTTTTAACTAAATTATCAAGCGATTTTTTTTCTTTTAATTCATGAGGCATCTCCTCTTGCTTTGACCACTTCAACGAATTATGAGTTGCCACTTATAAACACGTTAACGTAGCAGAAGTGTCCACCACCAACTAATCCTTTACCTGTGGCCATTGACTGAAATTTTAATCTTCTTCTTGTAAATTTCTAATCATTATATTCAATTATTGCCTATTATGGTAATACGCAATATAACTCGAATATACTGAACAAATTGTATTAATAACAGCTTAATTATCTGAATTTTTTATTTCTTCCTAAAATTGGTTCGTATTTTATTATATGACTTTATTTTTGTTTGTCCTGAATAGTATCTTTTTGCTTAATGTTACTAAATCATATTACCATTAAATTAGTGGATGTTTGTCTCATTTTCAATCTTTATGATTATTAGATTCCAAGTAAAAAAGAAGCATTTCTTTCATAATTTTACAACCATTACGCTCTTTGGTGTAGCTGGGACGCTTATCTCCTTCTCCATTATTATTTTTGGTAAGACCTTAATTTTAGGTTTTTTTTGTGTTATCATTGTTACATTGTCGTTTATATTAGGGAAATGACGTGTAATCGAAATTTCTGACTATTTAATTGGTATATAATTAATTTGGTATATGCCATTTATGGCGCTCTATTTCATCTATATGCTTCGATAAATCTGCAAATGAAGTATAGAAATGTACTACTAAAAGGATTAGATATTTTACGTAGACATTTGAGGACATGTTTGAGGATATTTTATGTGCATTAATAAAAGCCCTAAATCAAGCTTAAGGACATGTTTGAGTTATTATTTAGTTAAATATTTGTTATAAAATGAATCAGTCCTACATTTTCAAAAAAGAAATATATAGGTCACATCAACTTTGAATCTTTAAGTTGTAGAGTAATTTATTGTATGATGCACTTTGTGTTAGAACCTCGTTTCAGTGATAATAGAACTAATGAACTTCTGCATCCCGTCTATATAGTTTGTAGATCTTAAATCTGATTCATTTATCCATTGTTTGTCCATTCTGAAAGACATACCGCCCTCCTATATCATATATAACAAAACATGAGACTTGCCCTTCAATGGGTCCTCGTTCCAATTGCTCGAAAAGAAATTTTTTGAAAAATTCAAGTGGGAAATTATTGGAATTTTTTTGAATTGAAATGAATTATTAAAAATACGAGAAGAGATATTGATATAGACTATTTTCTATGATACTCTTAGTTATAAAAATAGCATTTCTGTAAAAGTTAACATTAGCACCAAACTGTTTCCAAAATTTTTGCCATTACAACGACGCTATTTTGTAGCACCGGAGTAATGCCTATGCATTACCCCTCTCCTGACTTGGCTTGCACCATTAACAATAATTTTATTCCTAATATTAACACGCTGACCATCTACAACACATGAACAAAAAATCTTCATTCCTAATGTTCATAACGGGATCATGGTAAATGCATTCATTTGCATCTAGTTTTATAAATATCATTCTAATAACGTCATACATATCGACATAATAAATGAGTTTTGAATCCTACTTTCATTTCAACTTCTACCCTACAAATAAAGATATTGATTGCATGCAAACTAAAATGTTAAATTTATGAACTCCATAAGCTCTCAAATAGAAAAATGGTATTAAAACTGTTTGATCTTTCAGGTTGTATCATTATGATAGTTCCTTGCGGGCATGTACACCCTCTGTTTTTTTATGACATCCCGGTTCACTAACAACCGGGTACGTGTATTTGATATACATTACTTAGATTTTACCTGTGATGGGAAAAAATGGGAACATGCAAAGTTCTATAATTAGCACTAGTACCACTTGCACATAACATATGAAACTCTCCATATATAGGCTTAGACGATAATACAAAAAGTATATTTCCATTGACAATGACTGGCAATAAACCGTACCAACATCTTTGTTTAGTGCCAAAACAAAACTCACGAACTAGTTGATTCCACCAAATGAAAGATACCAATATCTTAATCTTGCAGCATTATAATATCTTCAAAACAAATAACTATGTAATAAGAAAATATAAACAATCTGACACCAAAAATGAACAACATTCAGCTGGTTCAACAAAATTATTCCCATCCTTTAAAGAAAGTAAATGTCATACAAAAACAAGAAACAGGTATAAAAATAATTAGAAACTATATTAAAAGCAATCATAGATCCAATCGTTCCTAACAATTCATAGTTACTACACTGCAGGTTTCAAAGCAGATTTGTTTAAAGCAACAACTGATGAATTAGCTGAAATTTATTTAAACAATGGGGTCTCGAATAATGGTAAATTTCAAATACATCATCATCTTATATCATTTGCTACCAAACTCTTATATCCTAATTACTCTCACTCATTTTCAACGCATTCCTTCTTTGTCTCATAGCATGCTTGATCAATTAGGGCATTTCTAGGAACATTCATAACTATGCTCCCATTACACACAAATGTTCATCTTATCAAATGGAAAGTAATGAGAGCGGGATAACTGCACCAAATGTTATTTTTCAATAAAAAGCTCCAAATTTTTTGTTATTATCTGGTATCGTTGTAAACATGGTTTATTCAATAAAAAGCTCCTAATTTAAATCGAAAAAATATACCTGCAGATGAAACTATCAACAGGTGGATTGTGGGGAGCCAGCAACGATTTGCGATGGGATAGGAGAGCACGAGATTGATATGAATTGGGAAAACAGAGAGATTGATATGAATTGGGGAGCCAGCAACCCTATTTTAGAAGAAATGGAATTTGGGGAAAATGATAAGTATGGGGCGTGTTTTGCCAGTAAAAGTTTCGCACCAAAAATGGCACAACAATTGATACAGCTAAAGACCGTATTCGATATGATACGGCTAAGACACGTACCTAAACAAGTGGGAAAGCAAATTAATTTGGAGGGAGCCATGCGTTTTGGGTGTAAAAGTTTCTTCCAATAGTAGGCATGAAATTGGATACAGTTGCAAGCCTTATCAAATTTGATACGGCTATTAGCCGTGTCCAAATTATTAGGTAGGGCTTCGAGCCGTATCATATTTGATATGACTTTAAGCCGTATCTAAGAAGGCGGATGGAGGGGGTGGCTAAAACTATTTTTTGGTGTAGTGAATGCGATGTTGGACAATAACAGGGCTAATTCCTTTAATATTGGTAATGAACCACCCAATTGATTCTCTGTTTTTTGAAAGAATAGAGAGTAAGGAGGTTTCTTGATTAAGAGAGAGAGTTGCGGAAATTGTGGAGGGCAATGTTTGGTTATTACCTAAGTATGCATACTTAAGGTGATCGGGAAGTGTTTTGTGGTCCAACTTCAGGAGTTGCTCAATTAAAGAATTGGGTTGAGATTCAGACTCAACTGGAAGCGATTCAAAAGGAAGAGTTTTTTCATTCTCGTTGGGAAATTTGTAAAACAATTTTTCGTACTCAGCCTCGCGTTCACCGTTAAGGTCAATCGTCTCGTTTTCGAAGTTTTCATGAATGGCACTAACTTCCAACGTTTGGTCGCGAGGTTCATTCGGTTGGCTTTCAAGATTAAAAATGTTAAGATCTAAAGTCGTGTTTCCAAAAGAGATTTTCATCGAACCATTGCGGTAATTGATTAAGGCATTTGAGGTGGCTAAGAATGGTCGACCTAAAATCAATGGAATTTGATTCACAGGATTTGTCACAGGTTGCGTTTCGAGAACGATAAAACAAACGGGGAATATGAATTGCCCTACTCGAATGAGCACATCCTTGTTTTCTCCCATGCGCTTCTTAATGGAATGATCGACGAATTGAAGCATGACCTTTGTGGGTTTGAGCTCACCTAAGCCTAATTGTTCGTACATGGACTATGGAATCAAATTAACACTCGCACCTAAGTCTATCAAGCATTTATTAATCGTCTTGTCTCTAATTGTACACGAAATCATAGGGCAGCCAGGATCTTTGTATTTGATGGGTATGGATTGGGACAAGACTTCGCTCAAACTGGCAGCTAAGAAGACTTTTTAGGCACTTGACTTTGTCTCTTTTGGGTGCACAAGTCCTTAAGAAATTTTGCATAAGTGGGGACTTGCTGAACAATATCAAGAAGCGGGATGTTCACTTTCACTTGTTCAAAAATTACCAACATCTTTTCCATTTGGTTCGAGTGTTTCTTTGGTCGGGGACGATGTGGAAATGGAACACGATACTTAGTAAGCGAATCTACTTGAGTAGAAGAAGAAGAATTTTGATTGGCATTCGATTCAACATTTGACTCCACGTTCTGTTATGATTCGTTTGTTGTTTTAGAAGTGTCGAGAGAGGTTTACGGTAAATCGTTTGGCTTAACAACTTGATTATCGATTTGTTTACAGGAACGTAAAGTTGTGATAGAATTCAATTGGGTGATGTTGCCATCTTGACAGCATGAGCTTGATTTGAATTTGAATTTTGATTTTTGGGATTTGGAATGGGTTGGCTTGGAAATGTGACTCGTTCGCGTTCACTTATAGACATGGCTAATTGACTCATTCGCATTTCAAGTTTTGTAATCGATTGGTTTGTGTTTTGCATATATGAGGTCAATAAATTTTGCAAATTGCTATTTGATTAAAGGCTTTTAGTAGTTGCTTTAGCCAATGTTTCAAAAGTTTTCTCAAATGAACTTAAACGTTTATCGTCTTAGGGAAGATGAGCAGAATTTGGTTGAAAATTTGATTGTTGCGGTTGATTATGAGACGGACCCGCTAAATTTGGTTGAAAATGATTGGGTTGAAAGGGAGGGTTCGAAGCATTATTTGAGAATGCTTGAAAATTAGGACGAACCGTATTCGCATTGATTTGTTCGACAGAATTGGGACACTGATCGGTTATATGATTAGGATCGTTGCATTTATAACACATTTGTTGGAAAGCTTGGTTCATTTGATTCGATGAGAAAACGTTATCGAATTTTCTAATCATTGCATCATCCTTAGCTTCCAAAGCAAAAGAAGATCCCATCGAGTGTGCGCTCGATCATGAGTAAATTGATTTTTCGTTCGAACACTCCCATTGGGATGATTTTTCGGTGAGTAGAAACTGCAAGCATTGTCATGATGTTGGGCAAGTAGGTTGCCTTGGCACATTGATCCGAGCATGGTTCGTGAGTTCTTTTCGAGTCCATCGTATAAGATTTGGCAAATCATCCATTTTTTAAAGTTACGATGTGGACATTTTATCAAAAGCACTTTGAATCTTTCAAAATATTTTCCGAATGGTTATCCCTTGAATTGATGAAAATTTACAATTTGTTTCGGATTCTACTCATTTTTTCCAAGGGTAGAATTTTTTTAAGAAAGCCCTTACGAATTTTTTCCAAGTTTTAATCGAGTTCGATGGTAAGCTGTACAACCATTTTTCAACGTATTCCGTAAGAGCGAATGGGATTAATCAGAGTATGATTCTGTCATTGGAAAGTTGTTGGAGTTTAATGGCTGTGCAAACTTGTTCGAATTTAGTCAAGAAAATGTATCGGTCATCGTGCTCGAAATTGCCAAATTTGGGAAGCATGGCAATATGGTTCGAGTGAATTTCAAAATGGTTACCCTTAGGGGCGGGTAACGTGATGCAATATGGAATAGAAACTCTATCGGGAAAGATTCTATCCCTAAGAGTTCGAGGGGCATTCTCATTCGTCATTTCGGAAGATTGTTTATTCGAGTTAAACGGTTAGTTGTTGAGTCACGAGTCCAACAACTTGTGGTTGTGTCATGAATCCAAGTGCTCATGCACAAGTGAAAGCCGAAAAGAGAAAGAAGTTATAAATGAGTTTAGAGAATGAAACAAGATTTGAAATATTGTTTTTGTTGTTGCTTTTCTACAAGGGAGAAAACTATTTACCAAGTGAAACTTATTTTCAAAAGAGACGTTTGATTTTTGTTTTGTTTTGGCTTTTCAAATTTTTTTATATGTTTTTGTTTTTGTATTTTTTTTAGTTTTGAATTTTCAAACATTCAAATATTTACCAAAAGGAATTTTTTTGTTCTTATAAAATGGGAATTTGAATTTTTTTTCTTTTAGAAAAGATTATATATTTTTTTTTGAATTTTTTGTTTTGATTGAAAATTTTCAAAGGAAAGGAAAAAGGATTTTTTTTTGTATTAAAAATTAAGTTAAGTATAATTTACAAAAATTTTCGGAATTTAGATTTTAGATTTTAGATTTTTTTTCAAATATGCATGAACTAATATAACTAAATGAATGCAAAGAACTTAATTAAAGTTTTCTGTCCTCAGTAGCACCTAATCCAAAATTGTATAATCGCACTTTGTCTTAAAACAACAAAAATATTTCTCAGCCAGGTAACGGGAGGGGATATCGGTGCACCACGAATCACAGTAGCAATGCAGCTGAAGGTTTAAGTACCTTCAGATGAACAACCATTATAATATTTATGAATCACCGTAATATTTATAAATGGTTATTTCTCTACGCTAGATTTGACACCAAAAAATAAAATTGCTCGAGGAAAACAATTCCGAAGATACAATTAAGCCCTAGATAAGCTCAAGACACCCTTAAGTCGAATGTCTAACATTTGTTATTAGTCAAATTTCATGATGAAATGCGATTTGTGGCTAAGGAAAGTTTGATGAAATCCTTCGTCTTATGTGAAATGGAGTATTGTCTTTTGAAAAGAAAATAAGATGAGAGGAATGCAAAGTGAAAATTAAACGTGAATTTACAATGCAACTAAAATAAAGTTTGTTTTAATTTTGGATTTTGAATATATATATATTTATATATTTAAATATAAATGCAAATGCAAGCAACCAACAATGCAATTCAAATAAAATTAGAGATGAAAACACAATACTAGAGCATGTAGAATTATTAGCAAATTATTTTAAAGCGGCAAATTTTTTTAAGCAAGCTAAGCGGAGCAAGTAACTTTTCCTATCCGCTTTGGTAACCTAAAAATAAGACTAAGATATATATATATATATATATATATATATATATATATATATATATATATATATATAAATATTAAGGAGGTAACTAAAACAAAGGAAAAATCAAACAAATGAAAGAAAAAAAACAAAACAAAGAAACTTATTTGTTTTTGCTGTTTTCTTTTTAGATGATCAAAAAAGAATTAAAACATGTCAAAACAAATGAAAACAATTAAAACTTGTTTTTTTTCTTTTGCCCTTTTTTTTGGAAGATCTGAAAGAAACTAAAAATAAAATAAAGCTTTAACACGAATTTTTTTTAGAACTCTAGGGCCCGACCCACTTTACTAATAAACCAAACTTACTTTCCAAATTAATCTTCGTAAAAACAATTCACTGCTACACTTAAAATTGAAACCGAAGTGTTCAAATCAGTTTCCAATTCATTTTCCAATTCGATTCTCAGGAAAAAAAGGGTCGCAACTCTGTTTGAAGTATGCGTATTTATGGATTTGGAGGCAAAGATGTGATTCTCGAGTTTGGTTTGGGTATGGCGATGGTGAATGGATTGGAGGCGATTCGATTTTTGGTTTGATTTCGGCGATTGTAAGGGGTGGAGTAGGGGTTCAGGTGGTTTGCGATGGTTGCATGTTGTATGTAGTGGTGGATTTTGATGGTTGAAGTCTTGGCACTGTGCAGTCGAGTAAAGGAGAGTATGAATGGCTGTACAAGTTCGTACGTGGGCAGTAGGAGTATATGTCAGTGATGAAGTTAAAGGGGATGCATTTTTTGATTAAGAAAAAATGGTTCGAATATGGGTCAAGGCAGTGGCTTTGTAGAAGTTCTGTTGTATAGTCAGAGGGGATGAAGTTGATGTGATGAAGGTGTTTGAATATTGTGATGTTGATTCGGATATGGGTTGATGTAAGAAGTGGAAACTGGTTGTATACAGTGAATGTGAGCAGTTGATGGCCGTGAAATGTAGAAATAGGCGGTATTGGAGGCAGTTTGCTCAGAGGATGTGACTGCAGTTTTGGTCGTGAAGACGAGGAAGTGTAATGTTGAGAGGGGAATGAAAGAGGAAGCATGGTGGAAATGTGGAATGTTGAGATGTTTGAGGCAGATGTCGATGCTGGCGATGCTCAGTGTTGTATCGGAGAGATGTTTTGTACAGTGGAAAGTGAGGAGATGATCGAAATGGTGGCAGCAGTGGATGGAGTGTGGACTGTTGCAGTTAATATAGGGCAGTGGACATGGATGTTTGAAAGTGCAAGCAAATAAGGAGTTGAAGGTAGATTTCAAATATGTATGGTGATGATGGCCGGTGATTTGCAGAGGAGTTTGGTTGTGTTGAAGAATGAAAAATGTGATGTTTATTTTTGTATGTGTAAGCTGAAGAAATGTGATGTGTATAGAGAAATCCAATGTAACGAATAGATTTTGAAACTGTGAAAATGTAAAGCAACAAAAAAAGAACAGTGCAAGCAAGGAAAGACCAAGAAAATAAGGAAAAACAAAAAATGCAATGAGCCTTCTTTTTAAAATAAAATTGCAAACAAACAAAATAACTAGAAAACCACACCAAACACACAGACAAGATTGAAAACAAAAATCACGCAAACACACAAAACACAATTTTTTTATATGCAAACACATACAAACAAACATACGAAATCAAATCAAATAATTCGAAGAATGGAAAATTGAAATCAAAACTATTCCTGGACAATGACGCCAAAAACTTGTTTAACGATGAATTTTCTATCGGATTAGAAAACCGCCGATAAATTTTGAAATAAAAATTACCGCAAGCGCACGGCATACAATTCTAGTACATGGGGAATACGGGTCGATCCACATGAAATTGTTAGATTTTAAATTTTGATTCAATCAAGTTAACCAAGATTTGAGAGGTTTAAGCTAACTACTAAAAATTGCAAAAACTAACAACTACAATGGTGAATGAAAATTTTGAGAATAAATGACAATTTAGAGATAATTCCACTCCCTAGATCACATAGTTCAACAAATTATGAAATTATGATCTCTCTTTTTTGGTCATAAGTGAATTTAAATGATGTGTTTGTCATAAGTATGGCTTATTTATGGTATTAATTAGCTCAACATAAGCTATCAAATTATAACATAACCTTTAAACCACTTTTATTTCTCATGAAAAATAACAAGAAGTTGAAAATGAAATCTATTTTAAGCATGACCTATTAACTATTGATTAGAAATATAGACCATCAAATTTTAATTTAATTTCACTTCAATTCCATAAACATATGTAGATGAAGAGGCAAATTGTGATTCATATGACTAAGCATAACCTATTTGAAAAACATAGGCTATCAAACTCAATACCAAACACGAAATTATATAAAAATCAACTTTCCATGAAGCACAAAAAGAGAGCAAAGATTATCAAATTATGTTGAAGCTACATGATTAGAGAGCTTTATTTTCAATTGAGATCCATTTCATAGTTACACTGTGTTATCGACCGTAACAACAAGTTAAATTATAGCTTATGTGTTATGATAACTTTGTTTTTATTGGAAATTTTGACGAGTGAATGACTTAAATTTTCAAGTTAATGACCAAAACTTATATTTAACTTATTTGTGTCTATTTAAAAGTAAATCTTTCATTTGCAAGCATTTCCAAAAACTCGCATTCATCTCTTTGTAAATATATCTTTCATGTTTTAAATATTTTATCCTGCATTTGGATTTTGTGGATAGTATCCGCTGAAAACCCTCACGAGACAACACTCGTCCTACTGGGGACATCCAGATGTTTAACGGCTTGTTGCATACGCTAAACGAAATCATGCTTCCTACGAAAACGGATTTATCTTAGTTTTTCCTTATTCGAGGATGAATAAAAAGATAAGTGTGAGGGTATTTGACGTGCACGTAAATATACGTATTTTTCCACCATATTTAATCTATTTAAATTAAATAATTGATCATATTAGGTATTTTAATTTGTTTAAACAAAAATTCAAATTATTTCCTAATCGTCATATATTCTCCATATAAGGGCAAAATGGTCATTTTATGCATATATTAATATGAGAAAATTTAATTGTAAATTTCTATATTATTTTGTAGGAATTTAGCTTCATATACAAGTAGTTTCATGAAGATATACGCTTGCATAAGAGTGAATGCAAAAGAATGGAGATAGAAATAATTCAAAGTCATGATCATGGAGGACCTCATCTACCCACCTACCTTAATGAACAAATTCCCTTATCTTCATGTGATTAGTCTCCTTGCTTAGTCGCTCTTTAGTTTAGTTTAGGCTCACAAATAAATCAAGTTCTCGTCTTTCTTTTCATGACCGCTTAGTCATTTCTTCTATGTAATTTTTTATGCAATTTTCAATACATGCTCTTTTCCTCTTTTGTTTATTTCCTTTCATATTTGTAGTGTAGATTTGTTTATTTATGCAAGTTGTGTAGATTTTCTTTTATGCAATAAGATTAGCTCTCTTTTTCATTAGCTTTCATTTTCCTTTCTTTTTAGTTTCGTGTTGCATGCTACAAGTGTTGATATGATAATACAAATGAGAGGCTAAATCCCTTCAATTTAGAGATAATGAAGCTCTCTAATCATGTAGCTTCAACATAATTTGATAATCTTTGCTCTCTTTCCGTGCTTCATGGAAAGTTGATGTTTATGTTATTTTGCTGTTGGTATTGAGTTCGATAGCCTATGTTGTTCAAATAGGTTATGCTTAGTTATATAAATCACAAATTGCCTCTTCATCTACATATGATCGTGACAATGAAGTGAAATTATATCAAAATTTGATGGTCTATATTTCTAATCAATAGTTAATATGCCATGCTTAAATTATATTTCATTTTCAACTTCTTGTTATTTCTCATGAGAAGTAAAAATGGTTTGAAGATTGTGTTATAGTTTGTTGGCTTATGTTGAGCTAATTATTAGCACAAATAGGTCATACTTATGATAAACACATCATTTAAATTCACTTATGACTGAAAAAGAGAGATCATAATTTCATAATTTGTTGAACTATGTGATCTAGAGAGTGGAATTATCTCTATGTTATCATTTATTTTCATAGTTTTCATTCACCTTTGTAGTTGTTAGTTTTTGCAATTTTTAGTATTTAGCTTAAACCTCTCAAATCTTGGTTAATTTGATTGAATAGAAAATTAAAATCTAACAATTCCCTATGGATCGACCCGTACTCACCACGTACTAGAATTGTACGCCATGTACTTGCAGTAATTTTTATTTCAAAATTTATCGACGATTTTCTAATCCGATAGAAAATTCATTGTTATATACCAATGCAGCATCAGCTAAAGGCGAAGTTTTCAAAATGTCATTTTTGGGAACGCAAAATGAAGATTCTTAGACAAATTTTTTCAGAGAATGGATTGTTTATTGATCCATCAAAGATTGAAGCCAATAATACTTGGAAAAGACATAAGATTGTAATTGAGATTAGAAGTTTCTAGGGGGTGGCTGGATACCACCGAAAATTTACGAAAGATTTCTCTCGTATAGCAGCACCGGTTACTAAACTAACAAGGAATGACATAAAGTTCATTGGGACCGATAAATGCGAGGAAAAATTTCATAATCTAAACTATTTGGCCAATGCGCCTATGTTAGCTGCCAGATGGGAACCGGGACTTATTGGTATATGCTAAAGCTTGTGGAATTGGGTTAGGAGTTATGTTGATGTAGAGAGGTTGAGTCACTGCCTTTGCTTCTTAAAAACTTCGATTGTATGAAGTTTTATATCCTACTTATGATTTGGAATTAGCAGCAGTATTATTTGCATTGAAGGTGCAGAGGCACTATTTTTAGGAGAATGATTTAAATTATTCAAGGATCACAAGTCCTTGAAATATTTACTCTTTCAGAAGGTGGTTAATTTGAGGTAATAAAGATGGACATAGATTTTGGCAGCGTATGACTTTAGGATTGAATAACATTGAAAAAAGGAAATAAAGTTATGGATGTAGTTTGTAGGAAACACTAAAATGTGGTGTAGGTGAACTTAGCTAAACGGAACTATTTAGAGGCGTTGTCTTCCTATGGAGTTAGAATAAGGTATATCACTCTAGTTAGAGCATCGTAAAGATAATCTATTTATAACTTTAAGTGGTATTGATTGAAAGAATTTCTACAAGGGAAAAAGATGATCAATTACTAGCCAAATAGATTAAATGACTAAAAGTGAGAAATGACACTGATGGTTTGGTAGATTTCACACTTGAACAAGGAGGATTGTTGGGAAAGTAGAAACAATTATGTGCTCCAGATGTGGATAATCAAAGGAAGGAAGTCCTTAGGGAATATCATCGATCGAAGGTTTCTCAAGTTCCCAAAGGTACAAAGATGTACCAAGGTTTGAAGAATTGTTTCTTCTAGAAAGGAATGAAGGTAAATGTAGGCATATAGGCAAGGCAACGTATGAATTGCTAGCAAGTAATAGCCAAGCATCAAAAGCCAAGCGAATCACTTCAACCTATAGAAATGCCACAATAAAAATGGGATTCTACATCGATGGATTTTATAGATGGGTTGCCAAGGTCCAATAGAGAAAATGAAAGAATTCAGTTGGTGGTTGATAGATTAACTATAAGGGCACACTTTATCCTCCATCAAGTCGATATTGAAAACACCAGGTGTTGCAAAATTATTCATAAAGAATGTCATGAGACTTCATGGAATACCGAATAGCATCTTAAGTGATAAAGATCCTTTATTTACTAGAGACTTCTAGAATAGCTTACAGGGTGTATTAAGTACCAAACAAAAGTTGAGTACCGCTTACCATCCGTAGAGTGATGGGTAAATGGAAAAGGCTAATAAGGTACTGGAAGATTTATTGAGAGCTTATATATTAAACATTGGAGGGTCATGGGAAGACCATTTTCACTTTGCCTATAATAATAGCTATCAGAGTAGTATATGAATAACACATTTCGAAGCACTTCAGATAAGCCGTGCAAATCACCATCATGTTGGTTGGAGCTAGGTGATAAACCAAAGCTTGGTCTGGATTTGGTAAAAGAATCAACTTAAATGATTGAGTTAATCCGAGCAAGGATGAGCGAAGCTTAATTTAGGTAGAAAATTTAGGCAAATAAAATACGTAAAAACTTGTAATTCTCAGTTGGAGATCATGTTTTTATGAAGCTATCACTGAAGTCTAGGAAGTTGGAATCGAGATATATTGGTCCATATATTATTATAGAGAGAATTGAGAAACTAGCGTATCGTATCAAGTTACTAAATACTTTGGTAGGACTCTATATTATTTGCCGTATATCTCATTTGAGAAAACACGTATATAATCCAGAGACTAACATTGAGCTAATGTTTTTAGAGGATTTTGTTAGAACTGGGCCAACATGTAACTGGTTAAATGGGTAAATTTTAGATTACTTTACCATTTTGGATTTTATTGGGCTTATAAAGTCTAAAATAATTAACATCTAATCTAAATAAAAATTTAAATAGAAACATTATTTTATTTTATTTATTTAATTAAAGAGTTTTATTTGATTATATATATAAATATATATTGTGCACATATGTATCATATACACATGTATGTGTACGTGCATGAGCAACATTTAAATGTATATGGTTTAACATGCCAGCATTTAAATGCTGAGATTTACAATGCAACATACATGGTAGTCACTTTACGTACTATTTACTACCGGTAACATAGTATTAACATAATATTGGATATACATATATTCATATTATATATTGTATACATAGATGATAAAGTTAGTCGTGATTATATATACACATACTTGAATAATTATTTATAATTTTATATGAAAATTTTTACAATTCAAATTTAAGTCTTTTAAAATTCAAAACTAAATCTAGATATATATTCCAAATTCAAATTCAAATTTGAAACTTTCAAATAAATTATTATATCATATTTATGTAAATATTTTTGAAACTATTAATTTTTTAATTCAAAAATACATATAGATATACGTTTTAAATTATATATCTCAAAATCAATTATATTTAAATATTATATATATATTTATAATAATATTTATTTTAGGCCATTCAAAGTTTTAAAAACCATTTTTTTATTTGCTGCATGGATTTAAAGTACGTTTTTATTAAAATCCAAACAATTTTTTTTAAATTTCCATGTGAAAAATTATGTTATGTTTTGTATACTATATACATATATAATTATGTTAAAACATAATTATACATACTTAATAGATTAACAATTTACCAATTAATAATTTAAATTAATATGTATATATATATATATATATATATATTTCGAATTAAATAAAATCTATACAATTTTTTATCATTTGAAATAGTATATACAAAATATTTTTATTTTTATTCAATATATGTGTGTTTTCAGACACACATATATACACATGTTTACATTATCGTTGTAAATTCAGTTTTCGTTTAGAATTTTTAAAATTAATATTCAAATTTTATTATTTTATTTTTATATATGGATGAAAGCTATATGATGAATATATACATAATACATTTTTTTTATTTTAACAATCATATATAATATAAACAGACAACAAATATATACATAAGAATTCATGACATAAATCTAACATATACACACACAACATCTTGATGATTACACATATAAATGTTGTAAAATAAAATTACCTTAATTGTAGCTTTGTTGTTATAATTGAATGCTGAATCGAATAATTTCTTAGATTCCAATTTCAACTCATCTAGAGATTGCTAGTAACCGGAGAGATCTATGCATCTTCCTTTAATTTAATTTGAATTTCTATTTTGCTTGAAAATAATGGATATGGGGATGGTTTGAAATTTCAGTTAGAGGTAGGGAAGATTGAGAGCCAAAAGTCAAGTGTAGAAAGTGAGGGGCAATGGGTTTAAATAAGAGAAAAATGTGAGAGAAGAAAAAAGTGGATCAGAATCCATCCTTTTCTCTACCAATTCAAACCCAAAATATCATCATATCACCCTACTCCTTCACTTGTTTAGCAAGCCAGTACATAGGCCTAATGGTCTTACATGTCACTTTAAACCATATCATATAATTTACATTAAATCCAAATTCAAATGTACATCGATGCCGTATATCAATACATGCATATATAACTTTTATTAACACACTATTTTCAATACCGATCGACACTAGTCAAGTAAAATTTTATAGTTAATATTTCAAAAATATTAATTTGTTTAATAAATTTATTACAATTATAACTTATTTAAATCAGGTTGTAGTCGGAGTATTCAACATTGCGGTTATGTAACTCTTAGATGTAAATTTACTCAGTGGTTAATATCAAACAATTCGAATATCAACATTCACGGGTTCCTTGGCTAGTGGTGTGATAGTTTGCTAAATTTACCACTTATACAGTTTCTCAAAATATAATTGTACTTCTTTTAAACAGTCCTCGATAGGGAAATTATTTATATCAATTCTCTTCATCAAAACCACATCACATTAGGACTTATGGAATTTGGCGTTGGTCAAAATTGCAATATCGATCACATTCAACTGGTATAGCCCAAACACAAAGCCCTTGGTTCAATAACAATAACTATTATTAAATGAACTACTCTGGCAAGAGACTTTGACTTCAAATTGAATTTAGTTGTTCGTGATACTATCCTTGTATAACTGATGAGAGAATACTCTATTGAATATTGTATCACTTTCAATGCTTTGATTTTGGCCTAGTCGTTCGATGGACATCATGCCACGATTTAACTATAATTGAAGTAGATTTTCCATATTAAAGTTGAATAGTATTCTAAAGTTAAGAATACTTAGAAATAAGATGAACAAGTTAGTTAAGGTTCAACAGAATAATGACGAACGAGAGTGTACTTCATTGTTTGATTTGTTCTGACATTACTGTAGGGGTATCGTTTGGTTGGTTTGGATTATTCGATGATGAAAATTGTTAAACCGGACTAAAAACAATAAAAATGAAAACCAAACTTGACAATCAAATGATTTGGTTGGTTATCCAGTTTAATTAAACTAAAAAGGATTCATATTTTATGTTTAAAATATTCACTGTAATTTAAAATAAAACCTAAATATATGGTTAAAGTATTCCTATTTAGCATTCTTATGATTTCTAATAGTAATTTTGACACATATATGATAAATAAAATTTATTTAGATAACTAAATTAAGCTAGAAAAAATATATTATAACATTAGTTATTTTGAAAATATAGTGGAAGTTTGGTTAATTCAATCAAACCGGTAACCAAATTAAAAAATTTAGGGACCAGTTATGAATCAATCTAGTTTCAAAACCAAATCAAACCAACTAAAATGAACACGTTTAGTTGGTTTATTTGGTTTAACCGAAGATTGCACACCCGAACAAGATTGTATAAGCATTTTGACTATTTGTATGCCATTAAATTTTGATTTGAGCTTGTATCACATAGTCGCAAGATTGATATGCTTGATTGTTTATACCTTATCTTAATTTCGAGGATGTACATTTTATATGATGCGAAGCCTGTAACACCTCTATTTAATAGAAAATTACTCTAGAAATTTAATTAATGGGCAATTAAATAAATAACATGGGAAAGCTGTTAAAGTGTAGAAAACTGCTATATTTATAAAATCCAAATTTTAAAACCATAATTAAGGTTCACGTGGGAAGAAAATTAAGTGCTTCATTAAATTGCAGAGGATGAGGAAAGAGAGATAATACTTTAGTTTATTTTCCCTAACTCTCTCACCTTTCTCCTTGCTATTTTTGGCCTCATCCCACGACGGAGGAAGAAAATAAAATATAAAACCATAAGGACTCCATTAAAATCCATTTCAACAAATAAGAAAAAATGAAAAAGCATAAGAACAGAAACTAAGGCAATTACCTCTACACAAATCCAAAGTGAGGTGAATAAGTTCTCCATCTCTTTATTGTTTGATGTGTATGGTTCATGATTGAGTGTATAGTTCGTAATTTTCATTATTGTTCGTCATGCATTAGGTCGTGACAATTGCGCATACTTTTCAAAGATTGCTAATTGTGAAATTATAAGATTTTTTTAAAAAGGCATTTGCAAATCTTTGTTTTTGATCCCAGAATTCTTTGAAAATTTGATATTATGTTTATAACTTTATTTTGGGGATGAATTTTTAATTTCAATTTTTTTTGGTTAACTATGAATTTATTATGAATTTTCTAAGTTAAGAAAATGGATAATTTCATATTTTAATTATTTAAAATATGAGAAATAATTAATTTTCTTTGAAATTTTTATATGTGGTAAAAGATGGAATTTCTGATTTTTGGTAATTTTTGGAATATTTCTCATGTTTTTTTATTTACTCTGAATTATTTAGTAAATGATGATCTCAAGAGTAATTAATTAAATAATTATGTTAAAGGTTAATATTTTGGACGATAGAGAATTTTCTGCAAGGTTTTCCTCAACATTTGATTAAGAAATAATTTTTTTACAAGGATATTGGTTTGGTAAAATTGCCTTTAAAGTAAATAAATCAATTTTTTTAGTATAATTAGTTTAACAATATGTGCAAAATATGTTCAAAATCAAATGTGTTCTCTACTTTCCTCTCTTTGTTTACTCTAATATGTTCAAAATCAAATAAAAAATTATGAAAGGAGATGGAAAACCATGCCAGATAAAGGGAAGGCGACGCTTAGTGAGGCGAGCAGTGTTGGTTTAAATGAATAAGAGGAATACAATACGGTCCAAGGGAGAAGGCAGAAGAGAGTTTCCTATGCAACAACCATTAGATCAGGTTCTCAATTTGGAAAATCTAAACATATTACTAACATCTGGGTCAAATTTAAAGTTTCGACTGATGCAAACATGGTTATATATTGCAATCTAGTGAGCGGATCCTCTAGTAGTGAAGGAGGGGTACCACAGCTCAGCTTTGTTAAACCAATGAGTATGGATAGCTTTAGGAGGTAGGTTCTTTGCAGGAAAATAGTTAATGACATTGAATCGAGTTGGAGAATGGCTTCTTTTTTGTTACGTTGGGTGTGAAAAGGATTGCCAAAATATTATTAAACAAGGTTCTTGGTTTTTTGATAAAAACCTCATTATAACAACCCAACTTGAAACGAGCCTAATTTTCGAACAAATAAAAGCCCATCGAACCTTGCACCCGTTCTATAACTGATTAGTGGTTAGTAAAACTGGTGCAATGAATATTACACAAAGCAATCTATTTATGCTGTCGGAATTTCATAGCAAAAGGGATAAAATATAATATAGAAATAAGTAATTATTTTATAGAAAAATTCAGTCTTAGAAATGTGACATATTATCTCAAATATCCAAAATAAAATATTCCACAATAACAACAGGTTTGGCACTGGGTACATCAAAATATAACAAAAACATAAGTAGATAGATAACCTCCAAAAGTCCTCGCCTCTACCTTCATCCTCTCAATCGGCATCGTCTCCCCTAACTTGTAAGTTGTAAAGAGGAGGGTTAGATCAAAAATGTTTGGTGAATGAAAATCTCAAGTCTTACATAGTATTATTAAGGCAAGTATCATATAGATAAGTGATATGTCTTTCGCATCCTGTACAATATACTACATAAGTGTAATGCCCCCAATTTTTTGTTAAATCATTTAGGATATTAAATTAGATGAATAAAATAAAATAATGTAAGATGATTAATGGATTGAGATTTGTGATTAAATAAGGGTAGCCATGCCATGTTAAAGAAGTGAATTAAAGAATAAAAAGAGAATAAAAGGTCAGGAAATATACAAGGACAAAATAGGAACAAGGCACATCCTTATACCCTTAACCCCTTAACACTCACGTTCACTTCATTTTTTCACAAATAAAAAATATGAGCTAATGCTGGCCACCATTAGCAAGCTTAAGATAAGATAAAAGCTAGAATTCAAGAGGGAGAATCAAATTACTTATTCAAGAACAAATCTCACATCCTTAACCAAAAAGATAAAAGCAGTTGGTTGATGGTCCGGACTGCGTGATCGAAGGTCACGAGTTCGAGCCCCGAAACTGATAACCCTGTAACAAGTACCCGAAGTATGTGTTTGGCAGGCACATACTTCCCTAGAGTTTACAAGCAAAGCTAGGTTCTCTAGGTAATTCAACAAAAAAAAGAAGCTAAGGTGAATAATGACTACATCCCAATTTTAATGGTTTTTAATTTTAAATATGAAATTCGAATTATTTGCAAATGTTTTGCCATGTTTTGGACGATAAAATTAATATCTATATGTTGTTGATGATTTATGCTAATTCACATTGATTTTGTGATATGTTTTGATATGAAAACCCTATAATATGACATCAAATTCCATTGTGAATTTAAATTTAGATTAGAAACAATAATTTAGAAATTTATTTCAATTTTCAAAATTTTCTGAATTAATTCGGATTTCATATGAATTTTCTAGTGAAGAAAATACTATTTTGGTTAAAAGTTTATTACAGAAAAACCATATTAGCTTAGGGTCTGAAATTTATAAATTTTGGAAAACATATTAAAAAATATTTACAGGAATTTTTGTAGAATTTTACCAAGTGTTTTAATGGATATATAAAATTATTTAAGGTGTGGGACTTAAATGTTTTATATATTTATAAAAAGGTGAAGAGGTGTTTTGTAAATAATTTAAATTGAATTTCTGAAAATTGTTAGTACTTTAGAAAAGAAAATTTGCAACTAATCATAATTTGACAAACAAGGCAGGTTATGTGCAAAGGATTAATTTAAAAAGTCAAATCAATATGCTTTTTTCTATTGTAATGCTTTCGACACCCGGCTTTCGACTCCTTCTCTGCCTCCGACTCCATCGGAACCAATGCATGTGGTATTAGATACCTGGTAGTAGTGAATTGGATATAGGCAAATGGTGCTGGGTCGAAACCAAAAGTTCCGAGGGATCAAAGCATGCTTTGTTTTAAATTGAAAACGCACCTGATTTTGCTTTCAAAGGAAGTGCATTTGACTTGGTTGGCTTTCAACCGAGTCAAACGTTTTAAAAAGAAAG
Source organism: Allium cepa (assembly GCA_030765085.1). NCBI lineage: Eukaryota > Viridiplantae > Streptophyta > Magnoliopsida > Asparagales > Amaryllidaceae > Allium > Allium cepa. The sequence continues at coordinate 541,919,637 of CM060939.1, forward strand.
GTTTCAAATAGATTGCATCTTCCATTTTAAATAGGTGCTTTTGAAGGGGTTGAAACCTCTGACTGCCGATTTTTACCTTTCGTCATAGATTGTTTTCGAAAGGGTTATCTTATTTTTAAAACCAAGCCGCTTCTCCAAATGCTTTCAAAGCATGGTTTTCCGACACCATCACTTCTTTACTTAGAAATGCTTTCAAAAGGGATGCTTTCGACTTAAATGTTTTAATGACCATTTTTTCTCTATAAAAGGTAGAACCCAAATGGTTTTGAAAGAGATAGTTTTAAATGGTTTGGAACGGTGTTTCTACATGTTAAAATTGAACCCAAACGCTTTCGAAAGGCTTGATGTTTTAATGCCTTCGAAAGGTTTTAAAAAAAGGTTTCTAAGGTATAGTTCCCCAATGGTTTTGAAAGGTTTAAAAGGAAAGGTTCTCTAATGGTTTCGAAAGGTAAATTTAAAGTGTTTTAAAGATAGGATGTCAAAGGTTTCAAAGCTTTCAAAGGTGATATTTTTCAATGCTTTCGAAAGGATAAATATGAATGGTTTCGAAAGGTATGTTTTGGCCTTCGGCCTAAGGTTTTACTTATATCAAAAGTGGTACTTCCAATGATTTCGAAAGGTATACTTTCAAAGGTTTCGAAAGGGGTACTTTCAACGGATTCGAAAGAGGTATTTCAAAGGTTCAAATGTTTTCATCAACAAAGATTTGAGTAAAGGATAATAACATGGAAAGGTGATTTTGAGTAAAGCATAGAGTGTAAATTTTCCTTGTTTAAGTTTGATTTAAAGGTTTTAAATCAATTTGAGATGAAAAAGGTTTTCAAGGAATATTATGGGTAGTTAACCCTAAGTGAAATGGCTCAGGTATTAGAATACCAAATGGGACTGGTATAGGGTCACACCCTATACGTTAGCTATTTGCCCTGGCTAATTTAGTCCGAAATTCCAATGTGCAGGGCTTTGTCACATGTAAGACTAAAATGATGATTATACACATAAAGAAACATATGCTTATATACAGATAGGTTGCTGGTGAGCCTGCAAAACCATTAGGGTCATGTGACTTGGGAGATGTTAAGTTATGGACAAACCATTCAGAAGAGGTGTATTTTATAGATAGTTAAGAACAGACCGTCCAGAAGAGGAGTGTCTAACAGGTGTTAAATTATTTTGATTATATTGTCTAGTAGGCCCGATTCAGCCAAAGATTAGTAATTAGCCAAAGAAAACTATAGTGTTCAGACAGATAGTCTATTTACCACCTGATATGTATGTTTACATGATAATGCTTTATAGTTTTAACCAGTTTTGGATGCTGGATTATGATATGCAAAATATATGTTTTAAAAGGATATTAGTGAGGGGTAACCCGTTCCGCTAAGCATCATGTCTCACTTAATATCAAATAACCGAGATGTATAGTATTATTCACACCAGACTTTATGTCTGACTCGAAGTTTTTGTGATTCCCCTTAAACTCTTGGGTGCTCAAAATTGATTTGGGCAGGCTAAGGGTTGAGATTTTTTAGGTTTTTTAGTAGGTGGACAAATAGAGCTTCCGAAGAGGGAAGGAGCCTGATGTTAGCTATATATAGAAATTGTTGTATTTATTTCCGCTGTGTTTTATAAGTCGATTATAAATGTTTAATACTTTGGTCAACCAAGGGGCATCGTCACATGTCGCTCTTGGCGTATTTATGTATTAATTATATTTTATCTGAACTTAGGAAAATGATAGGATTATGAAATTTGAATATGGAAAAAGTTTTGGAAATGTAACTAAAATGTTGTTTTGAAATTTGTGATTTTGTTTCATATTCATGTGAATTTGATATTTTGGATGCCATTAGCCTTATCACGCTTGGTCACCATAAGTTAATACTATAGATGACTATAGCATCTGTAGCGCTTAGCTTTTGGCCTCCATAAATAGGGTGTTACAACTTGGTATCAGAGCATAGTATTTGCAAAATTTTAAACTAAAAATGATGTTTGAAACTTAATCCTAAGGAATAGAGATAAGATTTGGGCATGGGAAAACACTATAGTAACGTACTTGTATTTGATATACTTTACGCTTTATCCCTAACCTCCTATCTCTATTAGGTTATTTTTCTGTATCTCATGAAGATTTGAGTGTGAATATGGATTCATGAATAGTTAATGTTGGAGAAAGAAACACTACTATAGATGGAAATGCCACATCTAATACTAGAAGGAACCAGGGTCAAGCACAGGCTGGGAATGTTGGTGCTGAAGTCCCGCAAGTGAACATTGGAGCGATGTATCATTTTTTCGTGAATTTAATGCAGGCGGGAGTTGCTACAAGGGTAGTTGGAGGTGGAGTTCAGGAAGCTCCAGTAGTCAACAATTATGTTGCATCGAGCATGGATTATGCTAGGCTTAGAGGGAAGCCATTTATCGAAACTGAAGGCACTATAGAAGTGGAAAACTGGTTGCTGCATTGTAAGAGGATCTTTACAGACTGGAGGCTCAATGATGATCCGAAGAGAAGACTTGCTTTGAGACAGCTTCAAGTAGCAGCTTTGTACTGGTGGAATAGCGTGATAGCTGGTGTGGATGAGGAAACGATAACATGGGCTGAGTTTAGAAGATGGTTCTAGGAGAGGTTCATGTCTGTGATGGCACAATCTACTTTGCTTAGAAAGTTTACTGAGTTGGAGCAGGGGGACATGTCTATGTTGGAATATTTTAGAAGGTTCGAGGAGTTAGCAAGGTATGGGTTGTGGATACCATGTTGAAGAGGAATGAGAAGTTTATTAGGGGGTTGAAGCCAGAGTTGGCAAGGGCCACATTACCTTATATTAGGGATCCTTGTGATGTTATGGTGGAGATAGCTTTAAGACACGAGGAGATGCTTGCTTCTTTAGAGAAGAGTAAGGCCAAGGAAGTCCAGGTAGGGCAGAGTCAGAAAAGGAGGTTCTTTCATAAGAAGGGTGCTCAGGAAGGTGGAGCCATGAAGAAAGGAAAGTTAGAGGTTATCCGTTTCAATTGCGACAAGAAGGGGCATTTTTCTAATGAATATCGCATAAAAAGGCGAAGGAAGCGATCGGGATGAAGAACATCAGGTACTTCAACTACGATCAGGTTGTCTATTATAAGAACCAATGCAAAGAGCCGACTAAGGATGGAAGGGGCAAAGTGTATGCATTGGAACCAACTACATCAGGACCAATAGTGCAGGAGAAAGGAAAAGCAGTGTTAGGAGGTACGCTTTAGATCCATGATATGTCTATTAGTGTTTTGTTTGATACTAGAGCATCGCATTCTTTTATATCTTATTGTCTGGTAAATAAGCTTGTCCTAGAACCCTCATACCTAGTTTCTTCCTTAGGGGTTGCAAACCCAATAGGAGGTTATGCGACTCTTGGGATGAAACAATCTAGAGTTTGATTGTTGGGTCATACCTTTGTTTGTAGTTTGCATGTTTTTGACTTTGTAGAGTTTAGAATTATTTTGGGTAGGATTGGTTAAGCAAGTACGATGCTAGGATATTTTGCAAAGATGGGAAAATTTCACTAAGGCGCCCCTACTGTAGTGATCGAATTATATATACTGTAGAAATCCTAAGTTATGAGGTGAATGCTTTGTTGTGTGTTGTGAAGATAGAAGACGAGTTGAGTCAAGTTTTCATGGTTAGAGAATTCGTAGATGTCATCGAGCCAGCGGTGGGATTGCCGCTATATAGAGTTTCGAATTGATTTGGTGCCTGGAGCAGTACTGGTGAGTAGGCCGCCAAGCAGGATGACACCTTCCGAGATGAGGGAGCTCAAGGTGCAGTTGGTGGATTTGGAAAGTAAGGATTTTACTAAACCAATCAGTTCGCCTTGGGAGCAGCCGTAGTGTTTGCGAAGAAACTGGATGGACCATTAAGATTATATATCGATTATCGTATATTGCATGAGAGGATGATAAAGAATCGATATTCGTTGTCTAGAATTGACGATTTGTTTGATCAGTTGAGTGATTCTCAATTTGATTTGGCTACAGGTCTCCATCAGCTTAGAGTAGCAATGGGTAGTATTCCTTTGATGACGTTTAGAACCTGATATGGATCGTACGAATGGATAGTGATGCTATTTGGACCGACTAACGCGCCAACTTTCTTTGTAGATTTGATGAACCGGATCGTCTGAGAGCACTTGGATCGATTTGTATTGGTTTTCATAGATGAAATTTTGATTTACTCTAAGGACGAAAGAGGGCATGAGGTTCATCTTAGATTTGTGCTTGTGACTTTGAGAGAGCATCAGTTGAAAGAAAAGTTTCCGAAGTGTCATTTTTGGAAGAAGGAATTGAAGTTTCTTGGTCATGTAGTCTCAAAGGAAGGGTTTTCTATAGGTCTAACTAAGATGGAAGTGGTGAATAATTGGAAGAGACCCCGAGATAGTGAATGAGATAAAGAGCTTTCTTGGATTGCTCGATATTAGCGGAGGTTCATAAAGGATTTTTCGTGAATGGAATCACCGATGACTAAGCTAATGCGAAAGGATGTGAAGTTTTTTTTGGACTGATAACTGTTAGGAAGCATTCCAGAGCTTGAAACACTTATTGACCGATGCACCTGTATTAGTTGTTTCGAAGGGGAATCAGGATTTGGTAGTTTATACATATGTGTGTGGAACTGGATTTGGAGCTATGTTAATATAGAAAGTGGTTGCCTATGCTTCTCGACATCTTAGACCGCATGAGGGTAGGTACACGACCCATGATTTAGAATTGGACGTGGTGATTTATATGTTGTAAATGTGGAGACATTACCTTTTGGGAGGTTGGTATGAGCTGTATACCGATCACAAGTCATTGAAGTATTTGTTCTCTCAAAAGGTGCTGAACATGAGGGAATAAAGGTGGTTGGAGTTTATTGTTGCTTATGACAATGGAATTGAGTACACATCGAAAAATGGAAATAAAGTTGCAGGAACACTCAACAGAAAGCATCAGAATTAAGTGTTAGCGATGTTAGCCGAGTGGAAAGATTTAGAAGCATTAACGTCATGGAGAGTGCGGTGGGGATCTAAAGATGAGTCTAGCGGAGAGACTGCTACGTTCTCTTGTTTGGAAGTTCGATCGGTACTGATCGAAAGGATTGATTTTAAATGGACAAAGGATCCAGTGTTAGTTGAACGAATCACGAAGTTAAGAGATGGAACAGAGAACGTTGACTTGAAGGATTTCAGTCTTGACCAAAATGGATAGCTGGGAAAGAAAGGATGACCGTGTGTTAAGAATGAAGGAGACATTAGGAAGGAAGTTTTGGAGTAATGCCATTGTTTGAAATTCATTATTCATCCAGGACGAACTAAGATGCATCAGGACATGAGGAGAAGTTTCTTCTGGGAAGGTATGAGCAGAGATGTAGGCTTATGGGTGAAGCAATGTTTGAAATGTCAGCAGGTAAAAGCCGAACATAGAAACTGAGTGGGTTACTTCAGCCTTTAGATGTTACCATATGGAAGTGGGATTCTATTTCTATGGATTTTATTGATGGGTTGCCAAGCTATAATAGAGGAAATGAATGTATATAGGTCGTAGTGAACAGATTGACCAAGAGTGTCCATTTCATTCCATTTAAGTTAACCAAAATGACACCTATTTTAGTGAGGTTATTTATGAAGAGTGTGGTTAGACTTCATGGAATTCCCAGTAGTATAGTAAGCGATAGAGATTCCTTATTCACTAGCAAGTTCTGAAAGAGTCTGCATGATACTTTAGGTATGAGCTAAAGATGAGCACCACTTACCATCCACAGACAGATGGGAAAATAGAGAGAATTAATAAAATCTTAGATGTTAAGAGTTTGCGTATCGGATTTTAGAGGATCATGAGAAGACCATCTACACCTTGTCGAGTTTCATATAACAACAATTATTAGGCTAGTATAGGTATGGCACCATTTGAAGCTTTGTATGGAAAACCATGCAAATCTCTAATTTGTTGGTTAGAGACCGGGAATCGGTTGGTTCTTAGTCCGGATTTGGTTAGAGAAGCTACAAAAACGATTGAGTTGATTCGAGCTAGAATGAAGGAACCTCAATCTAGGAAAAAAAGCTATGCAGACAAAAGACAGAAAGACTTGGAGTTATCAGTTGGAGATCATGTTTTCATCAAAGTATCGCCAATGAAGGACATTATAAGATTTGGGAAATCAGGGAAGTTGGCATCGAGGTTTGTTGCACCATTTCCTATTATTGAGAGAATCGAAAAACTCATGTATAGAGTAGAGTTACCGAACACTTTGGTAGGTGTCCACGGTGTATTTCATATTTATCATCTAAGAAAGTGTGTTAGAGACCTGGAGTCTACTATAGCACCGACTATGTTGGAAGATTTGGTAGTAGAACAAGATATGACTATAGTCAAAAAGCTCGTCCGCATAGTTGCAAGAGATGAGAAGAGGCTAAAGAACAAGACAGTAAGATTAGTTAAAGTCCATTGGAGCAAGGACGAGAGGGACTATACTTGGAAGACTGAAAGCAGGATTAGAGATACTTATCCTGACTTGTTTGATGGTATGTTTTACCATTTTGATTTATTTGTTGTGTACCTTATCGTAATTTCAAGGATGAAATTCTTTGAGGTGGGGAGTCCATAATGACCTTAATATTTTGTTAACATTATTTAGGCTATATAATTAGATAAATAAAATAAAATAATGGAAGACAATTAATGGATTGAGATTTGTGATTAAAAAAGGGGTAGTCGTGCAATGTTAAACAAGTGAATTAAAGAATAAAAAGAGAATAAATGGTTAGGAAATATGCAAGGGAAAAATAGAAATAAGGCACATCCTTATACCCTAAAACCTTAACCCCTCAACACTTATGTTCACTTCAATTTTTTCACAAAACAAAAATACAAGCTAAGGCCAGCCACCATTAGCAAGCTCAAGAGAAGATAAAAGCTAGGATTTCTAGATGGAGAATCAAACCACTTAATCAAGAACAAATCTCACATCCTTAATAAAAAAGAGAAGGTGAATAATGAATACATATCAATTTTAACGGTTTTTGTATGAAATTCGAATTATTTGCAAATGTTTTGCCGTATTTTGGACGATACAATGTATATCCATATGTTGTTGATGATTTATGCTAATTCACATTGAATTTATGATATGTTTTAATATGAAAACCCTATTACATCCAATTTTAAATTTAGGTTGGAGAAATAATTTAGAAATGGGTTTTAATTTTCATAATTTTCTGAATTAATGTAGATTTAATATGAATTTTCTAGTGAAGAATATGCCACTTTGGGTTAAAAATTTATTACGGAAAAATTATGTTAGCTTAGGGTCTAAAATTTATATATGTTGGAAAACATATTAAAAATGGTGTATAGGAATTTTTGTACAATTTTCCCAATTTTTTTAATGGATATATAAAATTATTTAAGGTATGCAACTTAAATGTTTTATAAATTTATAAAAAAGAAGAATGGGTATTTTGTAAATAATTCAAATTGTATTCTAAAAATCAGCGGTACATTTAGAAAATAAAATTTGCAACCAATCATAATTTGACAAACAAGGCAGGTTAGGCACAAATTAATTTGAAAAGTCAAATCAACTTGCTTTTTACCGTTTCACTGCTTTCGGCACCAGGTTTCCAACTCCGACTCCATTGAAACCAATGCACATGGTATTAGATACCTGGCACGTAATGAATTGGATATAAGCGGAAGGTACTGGATCAAACTAAAGGTTCCAATGGGATTGAAGCATGCTTTGGGTTAAATTGAAAATGTGCCAAATTTTGCTTTCGAAGGAAGTGCTTTCAACTTGGTTGGCTTTCGGTTGATTCAAAATTTTTAAACGGAAAGGTTTCAAATGGGTTGTGCCTTTTTTAAAATGGATGCTTTCAAAGGAGTCGAAACCCTTGACTGTCGCTTTTTACCTTTCAATCTAGATTGGTTTCGAAAGCGTTACCTTATTTTTAAAACCAAGCGCTTCTCCAAATGCTTTCGAAGGGATGGTTCCGACACCGTCACTTCTTTACTTAGAAATGCTTTTGACTTAAATGTTTTAACGACCCTTTTTCTCTATAAAGATAGAACCCAAATGATTTCGAAAGAAATATTTTTAAATGGCCCCGAAAGGTGTTTCCATATGTTATAAATTGAACCCAAATGCTTTCGAAAGGCTTGATGTTTTAATGCATTCGAAAGGTTTTAAAGAAAGGTTTCTAAGGGTTAGTTCTCCAATGGGTTTGAAAGGTCTAGAAGGAATGGCTCTCCAATGGTTTTGAAAGGTAATGTTTAAGTGTTTTAAAGATAGGATATCAAAGGTTTCAAAGCTTTCGAAGGAGATGCTTTTCAATGCTTTCGAAAGGATAAATATAAATAGTTTCGATAGGTTTGTTTTGGCCTTCGGCCTAATGTTTTACTTGTATCAAAAGGGGTACTTCCAATGATTTTGAAAGGGACACTTTCAAAGGTTTCAAAAGAGGTACTTTCAATGGATTCAAAAGAGGTACTTTCAAAGGTTTAAATATTTTCATCAACAAAGATTTGAGTAAAGGATATATAACATGGCATGATGATTTTGAGTAAAGCATAGAGTATACATTTTCCTTGTTTAAGTTTGATTTAAAGGTTTTAAACCAATTTGAGATGAAAAATGTTTTCAAAAAAAATTATGGGTAGTTAACCCTAAGTGAAATGGATTAGATATTAGAATACCAAATAGGACTGGTATAGGGTCGAACCCTATACATTAGCTATTAGCCCCGGATAGTTCAGTCCGAAATTCCTGTGTGTAGGGCTTTGTCACATGTAAGACTAAAATGATGATTAAAACAAAGAAAGGAATACATTCTTGTGTATAGATAGGTTATTTGTGAGCCCGCAAAACCATTAGGATCAGGCGAACCTAGAAGAGGTTAAGTTAAGGACAGACCGTTCAGAAGAGGAGTATATAACAGATAGTTAAGAATAGACCGTCCAGAAGAGGTGTGTCTAACACGTGTTATATTATTTTGATTATATTGTCTAGTAGGACCTAATCAGCCAAAGGTCAGTAATTAGCCAAACAAAACTACAGTGTTCATACAGATAGTCCATTTGTTACCTGATATTTATGTTCACGTGATAATGCTTTACAGTTTTAATCAATTTTGGTTGTAGGATTATGGTTTGCGAAAGATATGTTTTATAAAGATATCAGTGAGGGGAAACTCATTCCGCTAAGCAGCTTGGCTCACTTAATATCAAATAAACAAGATGTATAGTACTATTTAAACCAGGCTTTATGTCCGACTCGATGTTTATGTTTTTCCCCTTATCTCGGTTTGAATTGAGCAGGCTGAGGTTTGAGGTTTATCTGGTTTTTAGTAGGTGGACGTATAAAGCTTTCGAAGACGAGCAGGAGGTTGATGTTAGCTATATTTAAGAGTTTTTATGTTTATTTCCACTGTGTTGTATAAGTCAGTTATGACTGTTTAGTACTTTGGTCAACCAAGGGGGCATCGTCAGATGTCGTTCTTGGCGTATTTATGTATTAATTATATTTTATCTGAACCTAAGAAAGCGATGGGATTATGAAATTTGAATATGGAACAAGTTTTGTAAATGTAATTAAAATGTTTCTTTTGAAATTTGTGATTTTATTTCTTATTCATGTGACTCTGATATTTTGGATACCACTAGCATTACCGTGTTTGGTCAATAGAAGTTAATACTATAGATGACTGCATTATCTGTAGCGCTTGGCTTTTGGTCTCCAAAAACGGGGTGCTATATTAAGATATCTCCAACCATAAACCTGAAGGCTACCCTAGTCTATCCCTACAGCTTACACTCTTCCAGTCCAATTCTATAACTTTCCTTCAACTGTAGGCAAAAGCCCATCTAGTCACACACAACTACCATTAGTCGTGTCGTAACAGTGTGAGAGAAAGCACTTGAATCACTTAATAACTCTTATAATGGGAATTAGGCTGACTTTGACCATTTAATACCTATAATCAAGCCAGATCCCTATCATTTAATACCTGACCCAAGGCATACGCCTCACTAGTACTCCATAATTGACATCACTCAAAATCTCATTAAGCCACTTATTACTTCTTTACGGGAACAAGGAGACCCTACAATAGCCACTTAATTCCTCGACCCCGAAGCGGACCCCTTCTGAGATGCCCTACTACCGCACCTAAATGATAACCTCGACCATTTAATACATCTTAAGTGGGAAGGAGGCAGACCCTACAATAGCCATTTAGTACCCCTACCCTAAAAGCAGGTCATACGCATTATGACACATAACCTAGAATGTGATATTTCACATTAGTACGACTATTCGTAGGCATTAGTACACAGATTAATTAGGTAAACCTACCCTACAGAATTGGGACTAACCTCGTGTCCTTCATGGGTACTTATTATCGAGTATATAAGAACCTAATCAATTGATTTTTTTATGTGTCTATAAATATCAAATAAAATGATATTATAACTGTTTGAAATATGAAATACTAAGTTACAACATTATTTCAAAGACCGAAATATAATCTTGTGATCTAATAGGCTGATTGGGTGTAAGCTTGTAATATTATCATATTGTTTAGTAAAGCATGATATGGCATTAAGTATAGCATTTAAAGGAGGTAGTGACACAGGATAATTAGGTGTAAGCTTATAATAACACTTTGTTTAGTACATCATGAGGTAGCATTAAGCATGACACTTAAAATAAAGGAGTGACACATCGATTGATGATGTGTAAACTTGTAAGATCACCATGCTTATTAAAGTGGCAACCAAGGAGGCAAGTGTCATCTCCCTAATGTTTGCATGGAATAAAGAGGGAAAGTGTCCCAACTTGAAAAAACCAAAGTATTCTTTTATAAGGGAGGGACATATCGGCTAATGATGTGTAAGCTTATAAGATGACCATGCTAATTAAGATGCAACCAAGGGGGCATGTGTCTTACACAAAAGTTTGCATAGAAAAGGACGGAAAAGTGTACAAATTAAAGAGACTAAATTAGCATTGAAGAAAGGCTATAAATAGGATGATAATTTCATTTGGTTCTCATACTTCCATAAATCTAAAAGCTAACAAAAGTAAGAAAACCAGGAAGATCTTAGAGAATGCCAAGGAGCTAAATCATTAGCTGAAACTATAATTGCTAAGGTGAGAAAACCATCTAATTTTATAATTTCATGTCACTTCATAAAGTAGTTTGTAACTTATAATATGTTTAATCTCTATGTTGCATTATTTTAATCCTTTTGGTATTATCGACATATCTTTTGCTTATTATAATATGTTTAACATATATGTTGCATTATTTGAACCCTTTTGGTATTATAAACATATCTTTTGCTTATTATTTCCAACCTCAACCAAGCGTATATGATTGTTGGTTCAGTTATTTGAAAGAAAGAGTAATCTATATTGGTTGCTGATTATAAAGTATCTTGAAGAATACTTAAATATAAACTTATGATGTATGATGGCTTTTGAATGAATGCGGAAAAAGACAAGATCTAGGATAATGCATTATTACATTATTACTATACCATGTTAGGAAATAGAGTACATCCATGCTATGTATTTGGATGCCATCCGTGATGCGATAAAATTTTCTAGGATCTAATTCCCTACTCTGTATTTGGATTTGATCCATGTGCAGTCAAAAATTATATGGATTTCAGTTTTTTTTTACGTTCCTAGTTTATAGAAGATATCTATATTTGTCTAATGAGTTTTGACAAATATGTTTGAAGAAAATTTACGTATTTTAATTAAGTAATATATATGATATGACCTGAGATTTAGATTAAATAGATTCCACACTGTATCAGTGTTGCTCATGATGCTACACATAAACATTTCAGTTCGGATAATTAAAGTTGGATTTTAGGAATTTTCATGGAAAACTAGAAGTGGAGTATTTTTCTTAGGTTTCATTTAGTATTTCCTTGATGTACATATATGTATGAAGTCAAAGACAAGACCTTATGTAAATTAACTTGTATTATAATTATGAATGTCTAATATTTCTTCCCCTTGAAATCGTTTACTCCAAATGATTTGAGATTTCGGAAATTACCATATGGACCCGTGACACAAATACCATAGCACCGCACTATATTATAAGGGTAGCATTCCTAATTTCGGCCAAGAGTGTCAAAGTGGGGTGTTACAAAGTGGGATCAGAGTCTCGGTTTAGTTAGTGCTTATTAGAAAACCTTTTATCGTTTCACAAAAATGAAACCTTATAGTTTAGGTTTTGCAAGAATAGGAAGTTTCTCCAATTCATTAACATGTTTATAATTGCTACAGTTATAAACTATGACAAGCAAAAAAGCATGGGGTACTGGAGATTCATAGGGAGTGGTTAAGTGCATAATTAATCCCGAAAAAATGTTTAACCCCAACCTTTCAAAAATTCGAGATGAAGATGATTAGAAGGAAGATGCAAATTATTTTAGTAGGGGAAACAGTAGAAGTGGAAAATAGAGCATATGTCTATGGAGAGGCACTACAAAGAGATCTAATATTATACCATTTGCATAAAAAACGAAAGGAAATAGCGAAAACTATAATAATAGTAGAGAGAACTAAGTTTGTAGATATCCGAGTATTTATCAAAAGGCAAGGTGAAATTCTAATACCTGTAGGACGTATATGAAGGATAATATTCCAAAGGGTAAACAGAAAATAGTTGGATGAAGAAATATTAAAATGCCAAGGATCAAACGAAGTCTCGGAAGAAGTTACATGACTTATGGAAGCATCCACGGAGATGAACACTATTACGGGATTCTTTTCCACACTATGAGTTCCAAAGAGAATATAATATAATGAAATGAAGAGTTGCTTAAAGTTTGGTGGTTTAATCTCTAATTTTGTTGATTTATAAATATTGGGGATACATGTGGAAGTTTGTAAATAATAACCTAATTTTTGTTTGTACAAGGAAAAAGGTTATAAATAATTACTTGAGTTTAGTTTATTAATGTTTCAAATTAAATAATGTAGTTATATTTGGTATTGATCATAACAAAGCATTTTGTTATTTTACGGTTATGGAAGACCAAGAAACTTCCACTTCAAATCATAGTCAAGAGGCATAAGCCTCCACACAACAAAACCCTATGGAATAGTTTGCATCCTTCATCAAACAAATGGAACAAATCTCCTCAAGTTCTGTGAACAATCCATCTGATAATTTATTGAGTCGTTTTAAGAATTTACATCCAGATAAATTTATTGGAGATCCAATCCATATAAAGATGAGCAATGGTACCAACATTTAGAAGACATCTTTGAAGTATAGAATTGTAGTGAAATAGATAAAAGGAGGTTAGCTGTATTTCAACTAGCAGGAGAGGCAGGGAAATGGTGGGAGTTAATCAGGAACATAACCGATTCAATTGTTATGACTTGGAGAAGTTTTAAGGAAATGTTTATGGAAAAGTATTTTACAAAACATTAAAGAGTGTAGAAGGAAATGAAATTCCAAGCTCTTATACAAGGAAACATGATAGTTTCCCAATATCAAAAACAATTTGAGGCATTGTCTCGATTTGCAAGTCATTTAACGCTTTAAAAGAGGGACATGAGATTTGCAAAAGGACCGACTGCACTAATAAAAAGACACGTAATTGGTGATCGTCGCAAGGCTTATGAGGCATTCATATCTGAATCTCTTAACCTCAAAGAAGTCTACATTTTACTTTAGCAAGAAAGGAATCTTTTGAGTAAGAGAAATCATAAGAATCAAGGGAAATTCAATAATCGAAAGAAATTCAATGGAAGAATCCACGGTCCGGAAGAGAAGAAGGAAGGGACACAACAAGGAGAGGGTTAAAACAAAATAAAAACATATTATAATTGTAATAAGAATAGTCATATTGCTCCTAACTATCTTAGGGAAAGATAACAGATTATATGATACAATTATAATAAAACTGGACACATGAGCAGGGACTGTAAAAAGCAGTAAAATAAAAATAAAGCAACATCAGGAAATTAAGCCAGGGTATATGCAGTAGAATCTAAACAACCATATGTGGAAGTTGCTTTATTTATTTTTAATTTTGAAGCTAAAGTTTTATTTGATCCAGGTGCCACACATTCCTTAATATTTCTAGTATTTGCTGCTAAGTTAGGGTTACCAATTGAGCAACTAATAGATCCCCTAATAATAGATAACTCAGTAGAAGGAGAAACTGAACTTAAATGTATATATATGAATTGTCCTCTTTTCATCAAAGATAAAGAAATGCTTGCGGATTTGTTCATTTTCTCACTGATCCGTTTTGATCTCATTCTCATAATTGGTTGGCTTTACGAACATTAGTCCAAACTAGATTGTCATGACATGACTATAACCTTTTCCATTCTAGGACATGAGACATTCATATATTCGTGTAATAAATTTGTAAGTGCATTCATATCTGGATGCCTAGCACATATAGACATTAAAGATGCAGGCCAACAACTAGACCAATGTAGTCAGTGAATTTGAAGAAGCATTTAGGATATACCAGGATTACCGCCAAAATGAGAAATTGGTTTTTGTAATAAATTGGTCCCTGGTACAAACCCAATAGCAAAAACAACTTATCTTATGGCTCCACTAGAAAATCAAGAACTAAAGAAGCAAATTCAAGAATTATAGGATCAGGGATTTGTTAGACCAAGTAAATCAGCTTGGGGAGCTCCAGTATTATCCGTAAAGAAGCATGATAGGTCACTATGACTATGTATTGACTATTGAGTACTTAATAAGGTTACAATTAAGGATTAGTATCCATTACCTTGGATTAATGATCTATTTGATCAACTCCAAGGAGCTACCATATTCTCAAAGATAGAATTGAGGTCTGGTTATCACCAATTAAGGATAAATGAAGAAGGTATCATATAGACAACTTTCCAAACAAGGCATGGACATTATGAGTTTCTGGTCTTGCCCTTTGGAATAACTAACACACCGGCAGTTTTCATGGACCTTATGAATCATGCCTACCAGTCATACTTTGGTCAATGTATCATAGTATTTACTAAATAATATCTTAATTTACTCTAAATCAAGAGAATAACACGAGAAACATTTGTGCGTAACACTACAAATATTAAAGGAATACCAATTGTATGCCAAGTTAAGTAGTATGAGTTCGGGCATGATTTTTCAAAAGGTGTGATAGGAGTAGACCCATTAAAAGTTGAAGCAGTTTTGAAATGGAGTCCTCTAAGAACTCCTTCAAAGCATCGAAATTATCTTGGACTGGCTGGTTATTATAGAAGATTTATTCAAAAAAATTCAAAGTTATCAGCCCTACTAACTATGTTAACTTAAAAGGACATAAAATTTGTATGGGATGAGAAATGTGAGGCGATATTCCATACACTGAAGAGAAAGTCAACTAAAGTACCAATTCTAACATTACCAAGCAGTGAAGAAAAATAAAAATATATTGTGATGCATGCGGTTAGGGATAGAATGTGTATTAGTATAAGAAGATAAAGTTATTTCTTATGCCTCTTAATAATAAAAAAGCATGAAGTAAAGGCTTTCTGGATGGAAGAAATTAGGTCTGGTTGGGAAATTAAGGAGTAGTTAAGCCTTGGTGTAGGATAGGAAGCATCTAAGCCCAATCATATTCATTCGTGTTCGTTATTCCTGTCCGATTTTGTAGACAGGTTTACCTCTTGGAGGTAGATTTACTGTGTTCCTTTACGTCGCTTGCAAGAAAACTATCTACAGGAGGCTTTGATCGTTCAAATTGACTTGGGTTCTATTAAATCAATGATTCAGACTGCCTTCTTCCAAACCGACTATAGATCTCTATCATCCAGTCCTATCTTAAATAAAGTACTATCATTTCGAAATTATTCTTAATTAATGCTTTTCCTAATCTCTTGCAAGCTAGTTCCTTTCAATTATAGTAAGTTCCAGACCAGTACTAAGATAAGCCCTTGTAAATGTAGTCAAGAGGTAAGTATATCCTTTTTAGTGCCTTAACAAGCCATAAAAAGCCCAGTATATTAATAAAAGCGTGTCCCCTTTTTTCTCTAGTGGGGATAGTCAAATAAATTAATCTAACAGGTAAGAGGTCAATGTAATATACTTGGACCTGTGATAAAGCCTTACAGCCGAGATGTATCGATAATTATCTTTCTTTTAAGATACCGTGAAAGCTAGCTTTGGAGCGTGCCCCTATAAAGCAAGTGTAATATGTAGTTTTAGTGCTTCGCTCTTTTATTTGTAATGTCTTCGAGTTTTTTCCAGGTAAGAAGGAATATTGAAAAGGAGCAGCAGTTTTTCATTTCAATCGAGCCCTAGTACATTAGTTTGGGTTTAAACCATTTTATTTTAAGCCAGTTTCATCAATAATCAAGTGGAAATTGAAAAAGGTAGGGAAATGGAAAAGAGAAAACACCAAACCTCTTGTCGTCCCCTAAACCGCTTCCAGTGAAAGTAGCAGTGAGTAGCTCAATAAACCTAGCAAACATCAGCTAGATAAGTAGGGGGATTCTTTGTCAATAGAAGGCATTCACGAAAGTCTTTGATGAAGAGAAGCATTAATAAAAGAGGGCTTCTCATTATATGGACACAAAGGCTTCATGTGGTGCGGTTCCCACAGAAATTGCAAACACCTGAAAAAGACTTGGAGTCGGCAGTAATAGTGTTTGCATTAAAGATGTTGAGACACTATTTTATGGAAATTTTTTTGAAATTTATTATGGCCATAAGAGTGTAAAGTATTTATTCTCTTAGAAGGAACTTAATATGAGACAATGAAGATGGATGGAGTTTTTGAAGGAATACAACTTCCATTACCTTACCATCTTGGAAAAGCCAACGTGGTGGTAGATGCATTATGTAGCGACCCTGATTCGACCTTCGAAAATCGACACCCAAATACTTCATCTGTATTCGAATGCCGCAGAATCAAACGTTGAGTCTGGTTCGTCGGAGCTTATAACAACATTAGGTGAATACAACACAGTGGAAACAGAAGAATAACCTTATTGATACACACATTTGATACAACAATGATACAAATGAAATGATCAATATTATATCAGAGATAGATACAACAGTGAGAAAATACAGCAGCGGCGGAAAGACAATATCCTCAATGCCAAGCTCTAACCCAGACCAAGAAGCTCGAACCACCAATCATGCTGAAGTTGAGGAAATCTGGTGCAGAATGCGATTGCCAAAATCAATAGACTCCAAAGATTGCCAATAGTTACACCTCTTAGCTGACTATCTGATAACCTAACTCTAGGCTGCCCATATGGAAAATTGTGGGCACCTAGAGTTCAGAAAGGAAACAATAAGCTCTGGGTCAGTCATGGGACTGGTGTGAGCAAACAAAATAATAATTTATTTATATAAAAAGAAACATCAAAAGAAATAAAAGAAATTCGCTATGCTTTTTGGAAAATGAAACTACCATAAGGCACGTAGGGAGAATGGATTTCCATCAATGGCAGGGGTAGTGAGGTACCGCCCGTCATAGTACGTGGCCTTGATCACCGTACCGAGGATCCACCCTGATCCTCTGCATCACAAGACCGGAGTTACCGCTTACTGGATAGTCCGAATAAGTTCACCCCACGGTTGGGATCAGCAACCGCCACACAGCGTATATATAAAGGGACATCTAGACAGGTGTGACCTTACCCTAATTGGTTACTAGCCACTTAGCCTTGTGTGCACCTCCCCTGTTTTAGCCATTCCCGGTTGATAAGGCTCGAAGTTAAGCGTTACCTTTTTAGTATATAATCACTTAGAATGCTCATCGTCCTCCTAACGATATTCTGAAAGCATTCGTCCATACAAGTCCATTCTGGGTTCGAACAGAACCGAAGGCACTACTCCTACTACATTCATTTTGGAATCACCCTCAGGATTAGTAGCGATTAGCCCTTGCACTTCACTACTCCATCTTTGCCTCCAAGCTCTTGTCTTTCTTATGAAAACGTTCAAACCGGATCGAAGTGGTTTTCGAAAAATAAATTCCGGTCCCGATCTCTTCAAAACGATTAGCGCGTTGGCCAATATTGATAGTCGGTTATTTAACTATCAAATAACATTCACAAACAATCATCAAGCCATAATAATTTCTCCCAAATTATTTATTTTTAAATATCTTCGCAAGATATTTTCCTACATTTGAATCCTTCGAAAATAGTTTTCAAATCACTTTTCTCTCTCTCATGGAAATAAATTTCCACCCAGTTATTTTATTTCCACTAAAAACCTCCAAGTCCTAAATACTTAAGATTTTAAAAATAATTTAAATCATTTTATTCTAAAACATGCTTTAAAACATTTAAATTAAAATTATTTAAATACTTTATTCAAAAATATATACTTTTAAAAATATTTCAAATAAAACTACTTTATAAAATATAAAAAACTAATTTTTAACATAAAAGTTAAGCCAAACTAAATTTTAAAATAAGAGTTATGTAATTCTATAAAATTTTAACCAAACTGTTTCAAAATAAAACTATTTTATAAAATATAAATATAAATATTTATCTTTTTAAAACATAATACCAATTAACCTTTAAATAATTCTACTAAAATAAATTTGAAAACATTAGCTTTAAAATTTAAAACATTTAAAAATAATAAATATTCTAAAACATTTCTTTAAAACAAATTTTTAAAGCCTTTAACTTATACATAGAAAGTCTCCTTTAAAATATATTTGGCTTTCTAGGGAAATACACTTCCCATTTCCATACCTTTAAAAATAAACCACTATTTATTTTTAAAACAAATTACCTATTCCTTTATAAATTCCCATCGTGAATTTATATTTTAAAATATCCACTGATATCTTGTTTCACCTTATAAACCTAATTTATAAATCCCATAGTCTCATCTTCTTTAATTCACAGTTTCAAACACTAAATAAATTTTCATATTGATTTTTAAAATTAACTCCATTTAAAATAAATTTCTTTACTTATCCAATTTTATTTCAAAACTCATTAATTTCAGATTTAACTTCTTTATTATGATTTAAAATCTTATTTAAACTGAAATACAAACTTTATACTTTTCCCAAATGTCTTCTTTATCTCTTTTTTTCCAAATTTAAACAATGAATTTCAAAATAAATTGTTTATTCCTTTAAATATCACTTAGGTTTTAAAATTCATTATTTCTTTTTTTATTCAAAATTTCCTTTCCCCTACTCAAAATTTATTAATTAAAATTTAAAAATCCACTTTTATCCTTTTCCCATTCATTCCCATATTCTCCATAATCATTTTACTTACAAACTCTCTCTTTTTATTTTCTTTTTTAAAAATCCAATCTATATATTTTTGGTAAGTTAGCATACCCAAATATATTCAATCAAACCATAGCATCCATTATTTCTAATAACCATGGTAATCTATCACAGATTATCCAATAAATCATAACACATAATAGTTAAACAAATCTAAATATCTTGAGGAATCTAGTTGGATTCCTCCAACCTATTTTCCTCCATCCACAGATGTTATCACAATTTAAAATACCAATTCCACTTCGAGGTGGAATATCGCGGTATATGGGGTTATATTATCTCATCCGCTGTTATGCGGCGGGTCTCATCCACTGTATAATGCGGGAATAAATCACTCATATATATATACTACTATATAATATACCATGTCTAATCAATTCATTCATTCAACCAGATATCTTAAATTTAACAATTTAAATTTAAATAGTACCCAGATGAGTGAGATTAACTCACCTTTGATCTTGTTTGCAATCCAATCCAATCCGGCTTGTTTCCTATGATTTTAGACCTTGTATAAACATTATACGATTTATAAATATTGAACTAATCGAACAATTAAATTTCCGTTTGACATATTTTAATTAAAAATGTTTTTATTTTAAACTAACTTTCTTATAATAAAATACTTACGAATAAATAATTAAATAAGTTTATTAAACAAATTAATCTCCTTATTACATTAATTTTAAATAGACTAGTAAATAAAAGTGTATTTGTATATTTATTTTATTTTTTTGAAACTTCACATATACTTATAGAAATAATCTATAGATTTCAAAAATCTAATTTTATATAAACTCTCAAACCCTTTTAAAAATTTGTATTAACTTATTTATTTATTTTTTTCAAATCTTATCCACAAATACACATATTTACTATTTATCTTTAGTTGAAAAATAACTAACGTACATGCTTTACTGTAAATAAATTTTCTGTTTTGACTTAAATATATTATATATTTAAAAAAAAAACCTTACTATAACTTAGATATATTATTTTTTTCTAACAAATACATACATATATACCACTTATTAAACTTTAAACAAAACAACCAACTAACCTTACAGTAATTATATATATATATATATAACCTGATTTCCATTACCTCCAATACACAAATCCTACAATAAAATCAGAAGTAGAAAATACCTTAACTTACTCGATCAACTCTACAACCAGCCACCGCAACCTCCCAGTCAACACAGCCTCGCATCCACTCCCACTTCGATCCATGAACTACGATGCCGGCCAGAGCCAATCCCAACTCGCCTGCATGTGTCCCTCACCTCCACGCGGGGTCACGCTGCCTCGACCCAACAACGAAGCCAACACCATCGTCTACGCGTGCTTCGAAATCGAAGCCCCAAACCTTCCCTAGCTTTGCCGCCATCCTCACGCGCTCGCGAGATGCTTCCCTCGCTACCACGAACCCATCAGCTTACGTCGCGATTCCAAATTATCACTCGAGCTCGATGCCAGATTGAAGCGCCAAGGAAAGAAAGCTTTGCCTCCGATTCGAAATTGTTTGATTCGATTTTGGAAAAGGGAAGGCCATGGCTTCGGGATTTAGGATATGCAAATAAAGTGAAGAGGGAAAGGAACGAATTGGTATGAAGAGTCTTGACCATTAAAATTTGGGTTTGATTTTCTTCTGTTTGAAAAGAAGCTCCTCTGATCGATTATTTACCTTCTTATTTTATTTTCAAAGAGTCGCGTGTCTACGAAGAAGGACACGTGTTTGAAATATCCTTACGTCTGTTTTGCTATAGTGCTTAGATGTATTTATGTACAAAATTAAATTCAAACTCAAATCATCCCGATTTCCGCAACTCTCAATCTCGATCTCCAATCGAGCGTTCCGCTAGGCGTTTATAACGTTGAACCCCTATTCCGAACACAATGGAAAAGGTTTCGAGTCCTAATTCGGTCGTATGGAGAAGACAGCTTTTTGAATCTAGTTATAGAATTGAATTTTCAATTTAATTTCAGCGCATTTACTTACCGTACGGCCAAACGATCACTCCAAACACTACAAAAATCAGAATCCGATAATAATACACTATTACCGATCTAATGGAACGGGTTTTGTCGAATTCCGAGACTGTGCCTTGGAAGGCTATTTTTAAATATCAATTTAAACAATATATTTTAAAAAATGAAAAGATTACTTTCAAATTCAGTTTTAACACATCTATTATTTCTAATATCATTATTATAAATTTTATAAGCTTTCAATTTATTTCTAACAAGCTCAAGACTGAAATTGCAATATTTTATCCAATTTCATATTATTAAATTCAATAATTTAATTTCCAAATAATAATGATATTTGAAATTCAAGTTAAACCAGCTTCCAAATATTTAAAATAAATTAAATATTCTAATTTCAAATATCTTAAAATTTTTAGGTTGTCAAATTCCTCCCCCTTTAAAAAAATTTCATCCGCGAAATTACCAGTTAAGTGGAATGGCCCATAACCCGTTAACTATTAATCCCACAACCAAATAGTTTTTAACAATACTCAAAATAATCCTTTTATTAAAGATACTATCACACTTACTAACTTCCTAAACTCATCCACCACTTCCATACAATATTATTTTCTCAACAATTTCAAATTTAAATTAAAAACCCCATTTTAAATTTTCAAAATTTCTCAAAATTTTTTGAACTCCTTAAATTTCCGAAATTTTTTGCCAGCGTCTCCTTTGCGCGGCTAGCTTGATACAACTACAAAATGCTTCTATGGAATCCCAAATTTAAAAATAAAAAAACAAATAGCCAAGTGACTAGATCAGAAAATCATCAAATTTCATATAGAAATTTTAAATACATACCTTTGTCGAACAAATTTCATTTATCTTCTGAAATCAAAAACCCAAATTCCCTTTTGCTTTTTAAACACATGCACATCCTTCTTAGCCATAACATCCAATTACAGATTTCACAATCATTTTATACATTTATTTTCAAAAGTTTCATGTCTATTTCATTCACATCCGTACAATGCATATATATCATCCGTATGTAATATCAAATTCAAGCGCTCGTTCGATAATATTTTCACTTCCGAACTAGTATCGTCCACCCGACTTCCTAGTGCGGACTCAAATCTGGTTTCTTGATCAGAAACCATCATTCTCCTTGCATAGCCACAAACTATGATAGAGAATTTCCAAAATCAATCAAAATCCAAATCCAGAGTTCACCGTCGAAAATCGAGTGAAAAGTTCCAACTCAGACTGATATAATTATCTCGAAATTATGTGCTCGAACTCTGGATCAAATTGCTATGCGAATAAAATGATATACGTACATCCTACGTATTTATCTCAAATGATTATTATCTATATCAATTTCTTTTGTTCATATTTATTTTGATTCCTATTCACTTATCCACAATTACTTTTTGCACAGCTTTACTTAATCTTCATTCAAATA
Source organism: Allium cepa (assembly GCA_030765085.1). Classification (NCBI taxonomy): domain Eukaryota; kingdom Viridiplantae; phylum Streptophyta; class Magnoliopsida; order Asparagales; family Amaryllidaceae; genus Allium; species Allium cepa. The sequence goes on from CM060939.1 coordinate 541,942,381, forward strand.
TTAACTTAGAATATATTTCACAATTCCAAATTTACTTAAGAATTCCACCATCCATTTCTTAAGTCCACTATAAATATTCTACATACTTAAATATTTATTATTTTCTTTTTTTACTTCACCACTTTGGTTTATCATTCTTCCATTCAGTTTACATTTTCAATTCTATTTGAATTCTATTTATCTTTAAACTCTGAATATTGAATTTTATCAACTATCTTCCATTCATAATTGATTCATATCCTCATTTTAAATTAGTTCTATGTATTAATTTATTTCAAATTTCGATGAATTCTAATTTCCAGAATTTTGTTCTTTTAGTCCAACCCGAACAAATCTTTTCTACTTCACTTATTTAACACAACTCAAATTCAATTTCCAATGTTCATCTTGAATTTCATTTAATTTTTTTAAATTAATTCAATTGTTAGTCCCTGAGAAGATGATTTTGATGACAGCAACCTTAAAATAAGATTATAAAATATAAATACTTATATTATATTTTAGATATATATGTATATGCAGGATTTAACCATGCAGGTACCAAGAATGAAGACTGTACTGCATAGAGATTCAAGACTGAAGATATCAAGATTGAAGACTCATGAGTATCAAGATTATCAAGAGTTCAAGATTTCAATATAAGTAATTTAATTGGGAATTTTGTTAAAACTCCCAGAAACGCATTGGCATCTTAAAATCCATTTTATTCGTGGAATGAAATCCGCTTCGAGTCTGTTAAAGGGATGGAACCCTAAGTAGGATGGAACCTACGAAAAATCTAGTGGAACATTGTTTTGTATCCACTAACTTTCAAATGTTTTTACGAAGTTATATCTTGTTTTCAAAATGATTTCAAAGTCTTCCTCTTAAAAAGATCAAAAACATCTATCTTGCTTTTAAATACTTTTAGCCTTAAAATAATCTTTATCTTCAAAATCAAATTATCCTTAGTTTTAAACTATCTTTTAATATATTTAACTTTTAATATTTATACTTAGATTTAAATATAAAATTATAGTAAAATTTTATATATACCAAAATATTATTCTCTAGACTTATTTATGTATTTTAACTATAGTTAAGTATATTTATAAAGTTTACAATATTTTTAATACAAGATAGAAGTTATTTTCAAAGAAAAATAAATTATCAAAAACACCATAGGCCTATTGACAACCCCAATATACCCTTGCCGACAAGGTGGAAGTTTATTTCAAAAATTTGAATTTCAAAGGAAGTGTCTATTCGTCATATCCTTTCACGAATGGACATGCCAGTTGTTCTACTATAAATAGGGGCAGTTTTAAATGAATTTATATTCATATTTCCTCTAATTTCACTCCTCTTCTTCTTCCACATTTTTTTATATATATTTTACCATTACTCCGCCGAAGTCAACATTGAATCTAACAAGATCATCTCTGGTTTGATCCTCTATCACTATGCCAATAAGGTCTCAGTGCTATTCAGAGTTATAGGCTTCTTTGTAATTAATTAAGCGAGAAAAGGGGTGATTGTAGTCTATGAAATCAATCAAGCAAGAAAACGTGTGATTGTAGCCTGTGAAATCAATCAAGCGAGAAAAGTTGTGATTGTTGCCTGTGAAATCAATTGGGTGAACTTGTTGCCCGTAAAATCAAGTGTCTCTACCCAGAGGATTGTGAATCTGGACATCGTGGCATTGAAATCGAGGGTGTAATTGTAAAAATTGATTTTGAAAGGAAATCGGCACCGTGCGGGACTGGATGTAGGGTAACTCGGAACCAGTATAAAATTCGGTATGTTCTTTACTTTATTGCTTTTTCTTTATTGCTGCATCTGTGTTTGATTCCGTGATCATATCTGTGTCTGAATACATTTGTGTTTAAATTAATATAAACTCAAAAAGATGTAGTAATTCCTTTAAATACTATTCACCCCCCTCTAGTGTTAATTCTAGTCTTATGATCCGTAATCCGCATTTCTCACATTTGGTATTAGAGCAAGGTGTTCAAAGTTTCATAATATGATTTTTGAAAAAGCTTTTAAAATGGCTATGTTTAAAAAACTTGTTAATACTAGTTTAGAAATATTCAGATCATTATTGTCTCTTGAGTGTGTATATAATCAATATTCAAATTCAAGCCGCCTACCAAAATCGTACGATGTACAGGAAACATGCTTTATGGGTGTTGAGGAATCAATCTGCAATGGACAAATTGTGCAGATCAAAAAGAATAAATGGATACTCGATAGTGGATACTCTAAACACATGACTAGTAATCCAGATATGCTGAATTATATAATATACAAAGATGGAGGACTGGTTAACTTTGGAGACAACTCAAAAGGATATGTATTGGCATCGGCAACGTCGGTAACTCTGAAACTCCTGTTATTACTAATGTTTTGCTAGTTAAGAATCTAAAACATAATCTACTAAGTATTAGTCAACTTTGTGATAAAGGATATAGAATTAAATTTAAAGAAGATAAGTGCCACATTGAAGATAATAATTCAACCATAATATTTGAGGGAATTAGGAAAAAGAATATTTATATTCTTAGTATGAAAGTTTCAAATAATAACCTGTGTCTTTTTGAAAATTCAAGTGACCCTTGGATTTGGCATAAGAGATTTGGGCATTTGAATTTCAAACTCTTATCTAGACTTTCAAAATATGATCTAGTAAGAGGTCTCCCTAAAATGAATTTTAAAGTAGACAGTTTATGTAATGCATGTCAATTAGGAAAACTTAGAAAAAGTTCCTTTAGATTAATAGATATGATTTCAACTTCGAAACCTTTGGAATTACTTCACCTTGATTTATTAGGCCTATCTCAAATTCTGTCAATAAATCATAGTAAATATGTTTTTGTAATTGTAGAGATTATTACAGATTTATATGGATAATATTTTTGAAACATAAAAGTGATACTTTTGAATGTTTTAAGAACTTTACAAAAAGGATTCAAAATCAAATTTTTCTAAACATTATAACCATCCGTAGTGATCATGGTGGTGAATTTGAAAATGAAAAGTTTGCGGAATTCTGCAATAAAAAAGGAATAACTCACAATTTTTCATTTCCAAGAACTCCACAACAAAACGGAGTAGTAGAATATAAAAATAGGACGATTCAATAGTGTGCGGGAACTATGCTTTCATATTGTAAATTACCAAAATATTTTTGGGCAGAAGCAGTTGCTACCGCCTATTATATTTTAAATAGAATTTTAATTAGACCTTTAACTGATAAGACATCTTATGAACTTCTTTATACAAAGAAACCTAAGGTATCTTATTTTAGAATTTTTGAAAGTGAATGTTTTATTTTAAATAAAAAAGATAATTTAGATAAATTTGATCCTAAATCCGACAAAGGTATCTTTATCAGATATTCTAATAGAAGCAAAGCATACAGAGTGTTTAATTTAAGAACAAACACCATCAAAGAAACAATGCATGTCTCATTCGATGAAAGTCTCAAAATTTTTGAAGATACAAATGATGAAGAGGATTTAATCACTCAAAATCAAGAGTCAACTGAAACTAATAATAAAATTAATCATCCTAATAAAAAGATTAAACTTTTAAAGATTATCCTATAAAAATATACTTGGAGATATGCAATCTGTTGTTAAAACTAGAAATCAACCAAGTAAAATGAGCAATGTAGCCTTTACATCAACTATTGAACCCAAAAATCCAAAGGAAGCATCAACTGATGATTCATGGATTTTGGCTATGCAAGAAGAACTAAATCAATTTACTAGAAATAATGTTTGGGAATTTGTTTCTAGACCTGAAAATAAAACTATAATTGGAACTAAATGGGTTTATAAAAATAAAATGAATGAACAAGAAAATGTTGTTAGAAATAAAGCCCATTTAGTTGCTCAGGGTTATTGTCAAGAAGAAGGAACAGATTTTGATGAAACCTTTGCTCTCGTAACAAGATTAGAAGCCACTAGGATTCTACTTGCTTTCACAAATCATAATAATTTCAAATTATATCAAATTGATGCTAAAATTGTCTATTATAATGGATTTGTAAAAGAGGAAGTATACGTTGAAGAACCACCACTTTTTGAAAATGAAAAATTACCGAATCATGTTTACAAACTTAAGAAAGCTCTATATGGTCTAAAACAAGCTCCTAGAGCCTGGTATGATAAACTAGGATCTTACTTATTACAATCGGACTTTGAAATTGGTAAAGTAAATAATACTCTTTTTATTAAAAGAAATAAAAATGATATTCAACTAGTACAAGTTTACGTAGATGATATCATTTTTGGATCAACTAATTTTCAAATGAATAAAGAATTTTCTGAAATAATGACAAAAGACTTTAAGACGATTCATATGGGTGAATTAAACTTCTTTCTAGGATTGCAAATAAAACAATTAGATAATGGTATCTTTATTAGTCAAGAAAGATATGCTAAAGACCTAGTCGGTAAATTTGGTTTGACTACTGCAAGTGGAAAACCTACTCCTATGACAACCAATGAGTACCTAGGTAAAGAAGATCTCTCAAAAGATGTAGATCAAAAATTATATAGAGGAATGATCGGATCACTACTCTATATCACTGCTATTTTAGATCTGATATCATGCATAGTATTTGTCTCTGTGCAAGATATCAATCCCAACCTAAAGAGACCCAATTAAAAGCTGTAAAATGTATCATAAGATATGTTAAACACGCCTTTTATTATGGCTTTATCCTAAAAATAATTCTTTTGAATTAATATCTTACTGTGATGCTGATTATGTTGGTCGTAAATTGGACCGAAAAAGTACAAGTGGAACTTGTCACTTTTTGGGGGCATTCTCTGATTTCCTGGTTTAGTAAAAAGCAAAACACAGTTTCTTTATCAACAACTGAAGCAGAGTATATTTCTGCTACTTTGGCTTGTTCTCAAGTAATATATATGCAACAAACTTTAAAAGATTTTGGGTTAAATATCTCAAAATCACCAATTTATTGTGATAATACTAGTGCAATAAATTTATTCAAAAATCCTACTCATCATGCTCGAACTAAACATATTAATATCAGACATCATTTTCTCAAAGATAATATAAGTAAGGAAGCAATTACTCTTGATTTTATCAACTCCGAGAACCAAATTGTCGATATCTTAACAAAACCATTAAATGAATCAATATTTACTAAATTAAGAATTAAATAACTGAAATATAGAATATAAATAGCAAAGTATAATTAAAAAAATTAAATTAAAATAAATCAAAATAGTAAAAATATAGGTACCCTGTCGACAACCCTCCCATACCCCTGTCGACATGTAAAGATTTTTTTGTTTTTTGTTTTTGGAAAATTTTCCCACCAAAATTCAAATAAGTGGTTACATAATCCTCTTATTTTGAAATTTTGTTCATTCTTTCTGTCCTTTCTCTGATCTATCTTCTGAAAACAATTAAACAATGGCCTCCTCCTCCTCCAAATCAAAAAAATTCAACCTTTTCATTCCCTTCTCCTTCTACTGGACCATTTCAACGAACTACGCTTGCAAGAGTGATGAAAATGGAGGATTCCTTGAAGGATGCACTGCAACTAATGAATGAAATTCAAATAGTGCAACTCAGAATGGCCAAAGAACAAGAATGGCAAGGAAAAATCTATAGAAACTTACAAAAGTTTCTAATGGACAATCACGCTAATCCAATCTTGATTGATGAAGAATCTTTAGGAGATCAAGTGGAAGAGGACAGCGAGGAAGAAGAAGAAGCCCTCATGGAAGAAGAGCACTCTGAAGATGATGACAAAGTTGTTTGAAGTGTGCTTTGACAAGGATGGAAATCTATTCGAACAACGTGAAAATTTCTGTTTCCACTACCCATATTGTTCGATTAATAGATCTCCCATTTTCAAGGACACACATTAGTTTCTTTTCTCTCTTTCCTATTGGTATATGATCTTACTTTCGTCTTCTACGCAAATGTAAATATAACAATATATAATTAAAAAATGATTTGTGTTCTTATATTTGAATTATCACATTCACTATTATAAGTATTGTCATATATGGATTCTTAATTAAGATAGTTAGTAATTAAGGACTATGTTTTAGTTTTAGAATTAAGTAATGATTATTCATGATAACACTATCGTTATAATCACATGTCATATAGTATTAATTTAAGGGGGAGTTGTATAGTTTGGAGTTAGTTTTTGTTGATGACAAAGGGGGAGAAGTATAAAATAGGATAGTTAGGCATATATTAAGGGGAGTTATTAGTTTTAGGGGGGAGTTATTAGGATAGACGTGATATCTTATAAACAAAGGTTGTCATCATCAAAAAGGGGGAGATTGTTAATCCCTGAGAAGATGGTTTTGATGACAACAACCTTAGAATAAAATTGTAAATTATAAATACTAACATTATAGTTTAGATATATATGTATATGCATGATTTAATCATGCAGGTACCAAGAATGAAGACTGTACAGTATAGAGATTCAAGACTGAAGATATCAAGATTGAAGACTCACGAGTATCAAGATTATCAAGAGTTCAAGATTTCAATATAAGTAATTTACTTAGGAATTTTTTTAAAACTCCTAGAAAAGCACTGGCATCTTAAAATCCATTTTATTCGTGAAATGGAATCCACTTCGAGCCTATTAAGGGGATGGAACCCTAAGTAGGATGGAACCTACGAAAAATCTAGTGGAACATTGTTTTGTATCCACTAACTTTTATTCAAATGTTTTTACAAAATTATATCTTGTTTTCAAAATGATTTCAAAATCTTCCTTTTAAAAAGATAAAAAACATTTATCCTTGTTTTAAAATACTTTTAGCCTCAAAATAATTTTTATCTTCAAAATCAAATTATCCTTGGTTTTAAACTATCTTTTAATATATTTAAATTTTAATATTTAAATTTAGATTTAAATATAAAATAATAGTAAAATTTATATATACCAAAATATTATTCTTTATACTTATTTATGTATTTTAACTATAGTTAAGTATATTTATAAAGTTTAAAATAGTTTTAATACAAAATAGAAGCTAGTTTCAAAGAAAATAAATTATCAAAAATACCATAGGCCTATCGACAACCCCAATATACCCTTGTCGACAAGGTGGAAGTTTATTTCAAAAATTTGAATTTCAAAGGAAGTGTCTATTCGTCATATCCTTTCACGAATGGACGTGACTGCTACTATAAATAGGGACAGTTTTAAACGAATTTATATTCATATTTTCTCTGATTTCACTCCCCTTCTTCTACCATATTTCTTTATATATTTTTACCATTACTCTGTCGAAATCAACATTGAATCTAACTAGATCATCTCTAATTTGATTCTCTATCACTATCTCAACAAGATCTCAGTGCAATCCAGAATTATAGGCTTCTTTGCAATTAATTAAGCTAGAAAAGGTGTGATTGTAGCCTGTGAAATCAATCAAGCATGAAAAGGTTGATTGTAGCCGGTGAAATCAATTGGGTGAACTTGTTGCCCATAAAATCAAGTATCTCTACCCAGAAGATTATGAATATGGAGTGGTGTACCTCATGGCATTGAAATCGAGGGTGTAATTGTAAAAATTGATTTTGAAAGGAAATCCGTACTTATGTGCGGGACTGGATGTAGGGTAACTCCGAACTAGTATAAAATCGGGTGTGTTCTTTCCTTTATTGCTTTTACTTTATTCTCCATCTGTGTTTGATTCTATGATCATATCTGTGTCTGAATATTGCATACATTTGTGTTCAAATTAATATAAACTCAAAAAGATTTAGTAATTCCTTAAAACACTATTCACCCCCCATAGTGTTAATTCTACCTTAAGATCCGTAATCCGCATTTCTTACATCAATTACATTCCATTTCAATTCAAATATTAAGCTTCGATAAGTTTTACAACTTCATTTCATTCATTTACTAATTTCTCTAATTTATTTCATCTAATTGGTTTAGTTTCCTAGCTTAATTCATTACAAATTTTATTTCAAATCTCAATAAAAAGTTTATTTCTAAACTTTTACTTCTTTAGTTTCCTTGAATCAAATTCTACAATTTCAATTTACTTAACACAATTTAAATTGATTCCAATCTTCAATTTCTATTTTACATACTTACAAATGTAATTTCCTTTTGTTTCTTTATACATTTGTTTTACAATCTTAATAAACTTATTTCCAATAATCATTTTTCCTCAAAGCTCACTTTTACTTAACAAGATTTAGTTAAATTTCATTTCCATGTGATCTTTTTTTTAAATTTCCATAAGTTTTTCCAACTTATTTCAATTCCATTTACTATTCTCTTTAAACTTACTTCATTTAACGGTTTTACTTTCCTAACTTATTTCGTTTTCATACTCATTTTAATTTAATTCTTCTTATGTTAAAATTTATTTTAACCAATTTTCAAATTTTTATAAGTTTCTCAAACCCATTTATTATTCCATAACACTTCCAATTCACTTCTAGAATTTTAAACAATCTCACAATATTTCAAAATCCCTTTTGAAATCAATTATTTCTTTGAATCTCAAAACCGAACCCAGTTTTGCAAACAACTCCAATTTAAAATCTTCAGGTAGCAATTCCTCCATTGGAAACACGAAAATAAACATCGATGATGCTGTAATCATCACCGAAGTTATTTCCCAGCGACCGAAGAGAGTTTAATGCTTTTACTCTTTTTAAAACATTTCAAATATTTTTAAATTCTAAATCTTATCAGATTTCAAATCTAATTCAAAATATTTCCCAAATAATATCACTATTATTTCTCCAAAACCTTTGAAAATCATTTTCAACCCGAAGGAATATAAACATTTCCCAAAATTCCAAATTCCAATCCTGCCAATTCATATTAAACATTACTCTAGAATTTTTATCTCAACTTCAATTATAAATCACATTCATAATTCACATTTATAAATTTCATTTTGTTAATGAATTTATTCCCTTATCTTTGGCTATAATTTCAATTCTTTATTCAACTTCCACTTAACAATGATAATAATTTAATATTATTATCTCCTAACAACCAAGCAACCATATATAACTATAATAATTTATGGAATTTTTTTCTTTTTTTATATGAAAATAGTTTGGATAATAAAATCATATCATGTCGGTTTATCTTGTTCAAGAGTTTAGAAATCCCTATTGATGACATGGTGTTTCACATATCGACTAGAATTCATAAACATTCAACCGCTAAGTGAATACAATATAAAATAAATAAATTTATATTCACTAACAAATACACGCTCATATTTATTACTACACTCAAACTCATTCTAGAGTACTACGGACTCTATTTTTAAATGAGTAATCCCAACCAGAGCCAGGGTTTTCGCTTAACCTTCAGCTTTGATGCCAAATGTGACAACCCGATTTTTCGACCCCCGAAAAATCGAACCATCAGGGTTGAATTAAGAAGGAGGTAGAAAAACAAAGAACAACAAAACAGAATCTTACCATCACAACGGAATAAAATATAATAGATAATAACTGAACTTTACACAAAAGAAACTAGATCTCTTTATCCATTCAACATCTAAATACAACATCAGAGTTCAACAACATCTATAATGCACAATTGGCCAGTTATATTAAATTGTCCTTACCAAACTGACAATATAACTTACAACACAACGGAACTATACATCAAGTACGTATGCTACGTCTCGCCATCCAGCTCGTCTCCTGAGCTTCACAGCATCCTTTCCTATACTCTATAATACTCGGTCTGACCCGAGCATTATAGTTAAATAACACCAAAGTCGGTTTGGAAAACCAGCGTCAGAAAATACACTCAATTGTATAATTAAAAATTTCAAAATCATTTGAAAACAAAGGTATCTCGTAAGACCATGCCATAGATAGACATACCGGGTATTTACCTTAAGATAACCAAAACATTTCTTATAAAATCCTCTGATATTATAATATTGTCTATATACAAATACTTATTCAAATAGCTGAAATTGTTACATTTATTAAATTCCAACTAATAGCCACAAAGTGGGTTCTACAACAAAAACCGTAAAGCACGTAAGGAGAATGGATTTCCATCAATGGCAGGGGCTACTGGGGTACAGCCCGCCATAGTACGTAGCTTAGATCACCATACCGAGGATCCACCCTGATCCCCTGCATCACAAGACTGGAGATACCCCTTACTGGATTGTCCGAATAAATTCACCCCTCGGTTGGGATCAACCACAGCCACACAGCCGAATATATATAGGGACATCTAGACAGGGGTGACCTTACCCTAATTGGTTGCTAGCCACTTAGCCTTGTGTGCACCTCCCCTGTTTTAGCCATTCCTGGTTGATGAGGCTTGAGGTTAAGCGTTACCTTTTCAGCATACAATCATTTAGAATGCTCATCGTCCACCTGACGATGTTCTGAAAGCATTCGTCCATAAAAATCCATTTCTAGTTCGAACGGAACCGAAGACACTACTCCTACTACATCCATTTTGGAATCACCCTCAGTATTAGCAGCGATTAGCCCTTGCACTTCACTGCTCCATCTCCGCCTCCAAGCTCTTGTCTTTCTTACGAAAACATTCAAACTGTGTCAAAATGGTTTTCGGAAAATAAATTCCGATCCCAGTCACTTCGAAACGATCAGTGTATTGGCCAATATTGATAGTCGGTTATTTAACTATCAAATAACATTCACAAACAATCATCAAGCTATAATAATTTGTTCCAAATTATTTATTTATAAATATCTTCGCAAGATATTTTCCTATATTTCAATCCTTTGAAAATAGTTTTCAAATCACTTTTCTCTCTCTCGTGGAAATATATTTCCACCCAATTATTTTATTTCCACTGAAAACCGCCAAGTCCTAAATACTTAAGATTTTAAAAATCATTTTATTCTCAAACATACTTTAAAACATTTAAATTAAAATTACTTAAACACTTTATTCAGAAATATATACTTTTAAAATATTTATAATAAAACCACTTTATAAAATATAAAAAGAAACTAATTTTTAACATAAAAGTTAAGCCAAAATAAAATTTGAAATTAGAGTTATGAAATTCTATAAAATTTTAACCAAACTATTTTATAATATATATATATATATATATATATATATTTGTCTTTTTAAAACATAATACCAATTAACCTTTAAATGATTACTATTAAATATATTTGAAAATATTTTCTTTAAAATTTAAAACATTTAAAAATAATAAATATAAAACATTCCTTTAAAACAAATTTTTAAAGCCTTTAACTTAGACATAAAAAGTCTCCTTTAAAGTATACTTGGATTTCAAGAGAAATATGATTCCCTTTTCCATACCTTTAAAAATTAAGCACTATTTAGTTTTAAAACAAATTACCCATTCATTTATAAATTCCCATCGTGAATTTATATTTTCAAATATCCACTGATATCTTGTTTCACCTTATAAACTCAGTTTATAAATCTCATAGTCTCATCTTCTTTAATTCAGAGTTTCAAACACTAAATAAAATTTCAAATTGATTTTCAAAATTAACTCCATTTAAAATAAATTTCTTTACTTATCCAATTTTATTTCAAAACTCGTTAATTTCAGATATAACTTCTTTATTGTGATTCAAAATCTTATTTAAACTGAAATACAAGCTTCATACTTTTCCCCAATTTCTTCTTTATCTTTTTTTTCCAAATTTAAACCTTGAATTTCAAAATAAATTCTTTATTCCTTTAAATAATATTACTTAGGTTTTAAAATTCATTATTTCCTTTTTTATCCAAAATTTCCTTTTCCCTACTCAGAATTTACTTATTAAAATTTAAAAATCCATTTTTATCCTTTTCGAATTCATTCCCAAATTCTCTGTAATCATTTTACTTACAAATTCTCCCTTTTTTCTTTCAAAAATCCAATCTATATATTTTTGGTAATTCAACATACCCAAATATATTCAATCAAACCATAGCATCCACTATTTTCAATTACCATTGTAATCTATCATACATTATCCAATAAATCATAAAACAAAATAGTTAAACAAATCTAAATATGTTGAGGAATCTAGTTGGATCCCTCCAACCTGTTTCCTTGCATTCACAAATGTTAGCACAATATAAAATACTAATTCCCCTTCGAGGTGGAATATCACGATATATGGGGTTATATTATGTCATCCGCTATTATGCGGCGCATAGGGTCTCATCCACTATATAATGCGGGAATCAATCACTCCAATATATATGCTACTATATAATATACCATATCTAATCAATTCACTCATTCAACCAAATATTTTAAATTTCACTATTTAAATTTAAATAATACCCAAATGAGTGAGATTAACTCACCTTTGATCTTATTTGCAATCCAATCCAACCCGGCTTGTCTCCCATGATTTTAGGCCTTATATAAACATTATACGATTTATTAATATTGAACTAATAGAACAATTAAATTTCCATTTGATATATTTTAATTAACAATGATTTTATTTTAAACTAACTTTCTTATAATAAAATACTTTCGACTCAAATAATTAAATAAGTTTATTAAACAAATTAATCTCCTCAATACATTAATTTAAAATTGACTAGTAAATAAAAATGTTTTGTATATTTATTTTATTTTTTTGAAACTTCACATATACTCATAGAAATAATCTGTAGATTTTAAAAATCTAATTTTATATAAACTCTCAAACCCTTTTAAAAATTCCTATTAACTTTTTTTTTCGAACCTTATCCATAAATACAGATATTTACTATTTACCTTTAAGTTGAAAAATATCTAACATACATGCTTTATTGTAAATAAATTTTCTGTTTTGACTTACACATATTATATATTTTTTTTTAAAAAACCTTACTGTAACTTAGATATATTATATTTTTTCTAACAAATAAATATACATATATACCACTTACTAAACTTTAACCAAAACAACCTACTAACCTTACAGTAATTATATTTTTTTAACCTGATTTCCGTTACCTTCAATTCACAAATCCTACAATAAAATCAGAAGCAGAAAATAACTTAGCTAACTCGAACAACTCTACAACCAGCCAATGCAACCTCCCCGTCAAGACAGCCTTGCATCCACCCCACATCGATCCATGAACCACGATGCCGACCAGACCCAATCCCAACTCGCCTACATGTGTCCCTCACCTCCATGCGGGGTTACGCTGCGTCGATCCAACATCGACGTCGACACCATCGTCTACGCGTGCTTCAAAATCGAAGCCCCAAACCTGCCCTAGCTTTGTCGCCATCCTTACACGCTCGCGAGACGCTTCCCTCGCTGCCACGAACCCATCAGCTTACGTCGCGATTCCAAAGTATCACTCGAGCTCGATGCCAGATCGAAGCGCCGAGGTAAGAAAGCTTTGCCTCCGATTCGAACTTGTTTGATTCGATTTTGGAAAAGGGAAGAGCGGCCATGGCTTCGTGATTTAGGATATGCAAATAAACTAAAAAGGGAAAGGAAAGAATTGGTATGAAGAGTCTCGGCCGTTAAAATTTGGGTTTGATTTTCTTTTGTTTGAAAAGAAGCTCCTCTGATCAATTATTTACCTTCTTATTTTATTTTCAAAGAGACGCGTGTCTATAAAGAAGGACACATGTTTGAAATTTCCTTACGTCTGTTTTGCTATAGTGCTTAGATATATTTATATATAAAATTAAATTCAAACTCAAATCGTCTCGATTTTCGCAACTCTCAATCTCGATATCCAGTCGCGGCGTGCCGCTTGGAGTTTATAATGTTAAACCCCTATTCCGAACACAATGGAAAATGTTCCGAGTCCTAATTCGATCGTATGGAGAAGATAGCTTTTTGAACCCAGTTGTAGAATTGAATTTTCAATTTAATTTCTGTGGGTTTACTTACTGTACGACCAAATGATCACTCCAAACACTACGAAAATTGGAATCCGATAATAATACACTATTACGGATCCAGTGGAACTAGTTTCTTCGAATTCCGAGACTGTGCCTCGGAAGGCTATTTTTAAATATCAGTTTAAACAATATATTTTTAAAACTGAACAAATTACTTTCAAATTCAGTTTTAACACATCTGTTATCTCTAGTATCATTATTATAAATTTTATAAGCTTTCAATTTATTTCAAACAAGCTCAAAATTGAAGATGCAATATTTTACCCAATTTCATATTATTAAATTCAATAATTTAATTTCCAGATAATAATGATATTTGAAATTCAAGTTAAACCAACTTCCAAACATTTAAAATAAATTAAATATTCCAATTTCAAATACCTTAAAAGTTTCGAGTTGTCACAACCAATCTCGCATTCTCTTTGGGTACTTAATATAGATGACTTCTCACATCAATCCCAAAGTCACACTGTTGGTAGCCAGTTTAGATGGGTAGACTTTGTATGCTCTTGAATGACCTTGTGTCCCTATAACTTAGTATAGTTCCATCCTCCTAACTTATATATACCTCATCATATTTCGCACTAAGTTTCTTATAAGGAGATATCCTTATTTCACCTTTAGTTATGGATTAATTTCCATAATTATCCCAACTTCCTTCCCAAGAATTACTAACCTATTTATACTACATGATAATACGTTATGAATTATATGTTAATAATGATATATTTATATTTATGCAATAACTAATATAAATAAATATTCCAAGGCGTGTAGACGTATTCCTATTTTAAAATTTGCACCATATTTATTCATTAAATGTCATAACTTTCTTTAATATGTCTAACTCTATATAATAACTTCCAAAATAGCTAATATTCATAACCAAAAAAGTACTTGCATAAGTAAAATAGAATCACACACCAAACCTATTCTATATTAATCTAGTAGAATCAATGCCTCTATTTTAGGAAAACAAAACTTACAATTTAAATCTTTTATATTTTATTCCACTATACCATATACGAACTTGAAGTGAAAAAGGGATTTCTTTTTTGTCTTAATTATGAAAATATGCAGTGCAAGCTACAAATATGAGAATTCATACTCCACACACCATTTTCTGACTTATTTTTCTTTCAGAACCCTTTGATGCAACACTAGAAAAGAGTTGGAAGTGGTATAAAATTGTAAATACTCAAATTTCAATAATAAAACAAATTATACTATTTTAATATAAAATTATTGAGAATCCAATAATAAGAATCAATATCTAGTTTTGGGGGAATTTTGGGGTTTTCATGGAAAAATTCCCCAAGTCATAAAACAAACCCAGACTTCTACCATACAAATACTAAAATATGCACTGCCTCCTTTTGGATTTGATTCATGCCCACTCTAAATTTCTCCAACATATCTCTTCTTTTTGGAATATACAACGATTGTTTGTATATAAATTAGATTCAGAATAAAGGACTAGGGAAGAATAGAATTAGAAATTGAATGTTCAAATATCTAAATTCCCTTACACAAAATCCTAAGTGATTTTGAATTTTAGAGAAGAAGAAGACCTACATAGTTCTGTTAACATTCTAAATAATTTGTGAACAAAAGTGTGGGGTCGGCGACTTATTTATAATGGTTAGAAGGAACCAGATTCATTGGATTTATTCAGTTTAAAGTAATAAAATCTAGACCGTTGGTGCCTAATAAAACCCTAACCGCCACACACTCACCGATTGATTGGTCCTCCCTAGGTAGTCGACCGACCCAAATGGAGGCGATCAACCGACCTATTTAGTTGGAATGCATATTTATTGTTTGTTTAATTTTTTTATATTTCATATCTATTTAGTTCCTACCATTAACATTTTCATTAACTTCAATTCACCCTAATATTAACTTATTTATTACCATTTTTATTTCAAACGTTAACATTAATTTAATTTTTAAAATTTGAGTTCTATTCGAATTATTAATGTTTGATAACTTCAAATGTGAATAACTTTTCCGTTTGAGCTCCGATTACAAAACTTTATACATAAAAGTCGACTAGAAAATCATCACCAACGAAATGGTATAACTTTTGTGCCAAATGCTAACATTCACAAAATTTTCATTTTTAGTCTTATTTTAATTAATTAATTCCTTATTAATTTTCATAGGGTGCTGCACTCATCCATTATGAAAAGACTGTCCCAAGAGATGTAAGTCAATATGGATTTATTTCTTTCCATTCCCATGTTTAATAGGTTACATGGATTAGGTTTTAAAGTTTGGATAGTGCAAGCCATCATTGCCTTCGTGCGCACTATTAAGTTCGCTATTAACGTGGACCAACCGATAGCCATGAAAAGTCGTATTTCCTTCATTAGGGTTCTTATTTAGCTGAATACAAAGGTCGAAAATGATTGAAGGTGCATTTGAAGATACTTCAATATACAAATAAAAGTTAGAGTAGGAGAATCCTCCACCTAGATGTGACAATTGTACTTGTTGTGGACACATAAAGATGGAATGCGCAGTGGTTAAAACTTGGGTTACTAATAAAAAGAAAATGAAATTGAAGGGGTCAAGATGGATGGGTAGAAAAAAGTGAAGATAACAAAGATAAAGTAGAGAAATATGAAGGGTGTAGTGAAAGGGTTGACATGTATCCAAATAAGGAGAGTGAGAGCGGGGAAGGAGATGAAGAAGTAAGGATAATCAAAATGGTTGTAGACTTTGATGATACCATATAGCAAGGGGAGATGTGATTAGGGAATTAAAAAATAGTCGTGGCCATAACAAAAATGTAGATGGAGAAGTAATGGAGGAAGTGGTAGCTGATATGGAAAAAGGAAAAAAAATGGACGTGTAGGCAATGAAACAAAGTGACATAGCAAGTGAGCCTAATTGACCTGATGCTTCAGGAGGTAAGGAAGATTCATTGGGGAATGCCAAAAGGAAAGGGAATCTAGATCACATGGGAGAAGATAAGGATAAGAATAATCAATATGGTGCAAGTTCTCTTCCTAAAGCAATGCCCTCTGTTTTGGGCATCGAGGAGAAGGCACACCAAGACATCATGGATGATACAAGTTACATTACGACATCAAAATATGTCTCCACACTTGAGAAAAGAGCCATGGTGCCACTTAAGCAACTGATCAACCTTGTACTCTTGAAGACAGCTCTGTCTCATTGTTGGGCATAGACATGTTGTCTCCTACAAATAATGCATCTCCTATCCATCAATCCTTTAACTATAAAAATACTGATAACATGAAAATTTATCTAATGAATGCTGAAATTATGCAGGTTTCTATGGAATTGATATAGGAACAAATAATAGCTACAAACCCAGCAGCCCAATTATTCAATATGATTATATTCAAAGTCCAGACCCGAATAACGTTAAGGCGTTGGGAAAACCTTAAATGTAACGGTCTATATTTTATATAGTGGAGAATTGTAAAATATTATTTTTAAATCCATATTGGGTTGTATTCAGCTACAATTTTAGGTGATATTGAGTATTGACATTTTTGATCCGTAGCAATATAATTGGACGATTTTGATCCAAGATTTATTTTCTAACATTTTTGAAAGTAATACATATTCAGGGATATAAATGTTTCGGCAGGAGCCATAGATTGGACGAACAAAGAACATCCTTAGGTTAAGAAAGATACTACGAACCGTGCACTAGAACAATTTTCAGGATCGAAAGTTCGATCATCCCATACAACTTAAAAATGCTTGAAAATAGCCTTTCGAATACAGTCTCAGATTCAGAAACTTATACTATTAGAATGAGAAAAATATGGTAAGTCGCTCCATCAGAGAACCAACGCAATATGATATTCCTTGAAGTTATACGACCACAAGGTATGCATTCAAATTTTGGAAATAAAAGAAAATAATGGGTTTTCAAACCCTAACCCTACCCACCACTCTTTAAATAGAGTTGTTCGTTGTAGCTACAAATCCATATTATTTTCATCTTTACCTTTATAAAACCCATTCTCACGTCCTTTCTTCTCTTCTTTCAAAAGCAAATGAACATCGTTTTGGCCAAAACAAAATTTGGGTCTTTTATTTCTTCGAGAGCTATCCTTAGTAATTTGGGTTTGTTATATTCGATAAGAAGATTATGGTAACATAAATCATTTGAGGAGTTGATGAATGTGGTGGTGGCAGGAGGCTAGAAAAGTTGGGAGGAACATGGGTTCCTTGTGTTTTTTGTGGGTGTGACTGAAACGAAGTAGCACGAGTGGTTGGGGACAACCGAAGTAAGTTATGAATTGTCATGGATGGTCTAGCGGTGGTGTGCCAGGCAATGTACTTATGTGTGTGCATGTGCATATACATATGCATACACACATGCATACATACATACTTACATACATACATACATACATACATACATACATACATACATATACATACATACATACATACATACATACATACATACATACATACATACATACATACATACATACATACATACATATGTATATGTGTGTATATCTATATGCATGATTGTCGACAAGTTTTAGCATAAACCACACCAACATACGAAAATAGACAACACCGAACCATTAAATTATCTGGAAAACCGCATCATATATTCTAATCAAATAAAATATCTTAAACCAAACTAACCCAGTTTAATATGGTGTGGTTGCATTCTGAATGATTAAATCAACCATATAAAACCAAACTTGACCACTTAGTATTTAATTTTTTTTGATGGAATTTTATGTTCTTTTCTTCTTGAACCACTAAAGTACTAAGCATATGGGTATTTGAACTTCATATGATTGGGTAATGAACCATTTTAGTTCCTTTATATGCATAAAGATACATAAATGTACAAATTTATTTATGAATATGTGTGTATTTCGCTTCAATTCATTAGAATTTTTCACTAAGTGTCTTACTATTTGGTCAATAATTATCCAAGTTGTTCAGATAAATGTGAAATGGGTTCAAACTAGATGGAACCTAAACCAGACCATAATATTACAAAACCCGAACGAAATCGGACCAGTTAGAAAAATCTATTACAAATATTGATTTTAACTAACCTTTTGATGCGGTATGGGAATGTTTTAGGGGTCTAACCGAACCAACACATGCCTACCCCCGGTCCGTGTTGTTGACCGAAGTGGGCAACGATGATGCCAAGTGGCACTCGATGTTAGGTTTCGGGCAAAGCGTAGTGGTGTTGGAATGGAGGGACATGCATTCATAGAGGAGAGGTGAGTTACATGCAAGAGGTGGAGGGGGAGAACGACATGGACATATTTTTCTATGAGGAAGAAGGCTAATAATAAGCGCAATTACGATCAGTTTACTATTAATTAGGGGACAAATTAATTAGTTAATATAACATATTTCTTATATCATCCTTTTCCTTTGCATATGAGGTCCATTTGGATGTGATTTCTTGCTTTGCACTCGTGTTAGAGACCTCTATGACTTAGCATGGAATTGGATAATTGTTGATGAGGTGAGTGATTTTGTCTACCACATAATATAATTGTCAGTATAGTGTAAAAATGATGTCTTGGAATAATTTCCAAGTTTAAACAAGAATTTTAATATATTTCGACCCACATCTAATTGCATAAAAGATTTTTTTAAAGTGTATTAAAACTAATTTTAAATCGGATATCACAGAAATTCTTATGGATGTACTACTTTATGAAAATTGTTGGATTTAGGACATTTTTGGTGTGTTGTACAAGTTACGTGTATGCTATTTTGGTTGTATTTATGCTTGTTGTTTGTATTTAAGCTTGTTTTTTTGTTTCATTTGAAAATGCAAGGCTGATAAAGTTCGAGGGAATATTCCATTAGATAAAGATTCATCCATATGCAGCATATCGATGAATGCACACATGATAGAAATTTGAATGGATGGAAAAGTATGTTTAGGAATACTGGGATGCTTGTCGATCGATCCAAAGATGAAAGACAACGAACTTAGGTATGCGCTTTGGACTTTAGGCTGGATACTGGATGTTTTGACTTGGTTTATACGTAGCCTTTTTGGGCTATATGCACAATCAAAGCGGTTGGCACCAACCACTCTTCAGTTGTTGATGCCCAGATTTAGCTAATTTTTGACGTGAGTAATGAAGAGACTTCAGGGAGTGAGACTTCGTGGTTCGTTCGTGTAATAGACTTTTGATTTTGACATTATTGCTCTACGAGGAGAGATTTCGATGGTGAAGCAACGATATAACGCTTCAATGTGATGATTTTGGGACTTTGATGATGATGACTATGTGGTGACGACGTTATGTCCTAGTGACAACGACTTCATGTTGATGGAGTTTTGTTTAGGTGACAATGAGTCGATAGTGATGGAGTTGTATTCGTATGACCACGACTTAATGTTGTTGGAGTCTCCATGATGATCCTTTGTAAGAAGTATGACATGGAATAGAAAAGCTTGCGCATGTAATAGGAGGAATGTGTTCTACCACGGATTTGAATGAAAGTAGGATAAGGATGTGTTCAACTATGATGACGCATGCGAAGGGATCGTTGTATTGGTGTGTTTCGAACGTGCTCATGAAGTAGGGGTAGATGAGGACACTCATTTGGATCAACATAGATGGATCCTGGATCGATGTTAATGGATCCATATACTCTAAATGGAGGAAGGGATATAGTTTCCTAGTGGTTGGGATGGCATGGGTTCGACCATAGATGTTGACGAATCCATATACCCTAGATGAGCAAGCCTTAATACACTTAACCAAGCATCGAGTAAACATTCTTAATGAAGAACCACCTAATCAATACACTAAGTACACAATCTCTAACGTAAATTGCCTAAGTATACGATCCTAATGGTCAACGTGTCCTACCAAATTGAGTTCCCATATGTTGCAAAGCATATACTTGCGATAGAATCACACACTGTGTTGAGTGTCACGTAACAACTTCATGAAGTGAGAACCAATGATGTCACCAAGTGTGATAATATTCCACATGATTGCATGACTCCATTCAGTTATGTGGAATTCCAGAGTTGAAGAAGTGGGAACAAGTTTCCTTAATCCGTCCTACTTGACCTATACTAGGTCCAGCTTCGACCTTAGCTTTTTCTGCCATTCAGAATTTGAACGACATATTCAGCCATTTGAATCATTGTATCAAATCTTTCTATAGGCAAATAAATGTTTAAATTATAATTCAAACATTTGACTTATTTTTTAGATATCTGAACCTAGTCAGATTTCAATGTATTTCTTTCTATTCTGATTTTCTAAAATCTCGGCGTTTTGTCTTTGAATTCCGACATTCGATTGATGTACTTTTTGCTTATTCGCCTTTTTAATTTTTTTACCATTATTCTGGGATTAACTATAATTGTATAATTCATCTTTACATAAGTACATTTTATATATTTTTAACTTTAATCACCATAAATTTTTCATAGTTTATATAAATGATTCCGTTTAACTATTCAATGATTCATAATAATATTCCAATCTGTTTAAAGATTTATACAACCAAATCAAGACGAATTTGAAGGGTACATAAAAAACTTCGCTCTTTTTCTTCTAGACCAATTCAAGTCCATTACAATAAAGTAGACATATATAATTTTAAAGGTGAATTTCCACCTATTTTACCCTATCTTAAATTCCACAATTATAGTGCTAAAATCATTACTCAAGGTCTCCCAATCACTTCAATTTGTATGGATCTTCATTTAGAATCATCAATACAAATCAAAATCATATTTTTTGTTCTAATAGATGTATAATTGAAATTTAAACACTTATTTACATCATAATCACATTGTAGATAAATTCACTCACCTTATAAGCGATTTGAAAAAATATATCCAATCAGATCTTCGAGCTTCCTCCTTTAATTTGAAAATCTCGCCTCGCTTCTTCTACTTCTTCTCTAAGCTTTTTATGGTAGCTCTCTCTATTTATTTTACTTGGAGTATGTTTTTGATTCATAAATGCGCATTGCAACCAATATAATGTATCTTCTTCATCCACTATCCGTTTCTCGACTAAAAAATTCTTCTTAACGAATGGTAAAGTCGATTTCCCAAAATTCTTCATTTGTGAAAATTCATTTTTTTCACCTTTATGTAAAAATAATAAAATGTCATTTTTATTCTATTTATTTTTATTAAAATTATGGGGTGTTATAAAGAACAAGTGTCCATTCCCACGTATTGATGATTTGTTTGACTGGCTCGACGGTGCAAGAGCATTCTCTTTTTTAGGCCTTGTGGTGTGTTTTAATCAATTGAGAGTAACTAGAGAGAGTATGTTGATCACAACACTTTATATGCTATTGGGATTTTATGAGTGGTTCGTTATGCCATTCGGGCAAATAAAAGATGCCAAATTACTTTGCTAATCTCAGAAATCAAGTTTTTAGGGATTGCTTGAATAAGTTTATGCTTGTGTTTGTTGATGATATTTTCGTCTACTGATGGATGAAAGTGGAACATAAGATACATCTAAGGATTGTGTTGGAAGTGCTGAGGAAACACCGAGCGAAGGCGAAATTTTTAAAGTGTCATTTCGGGAGGGAAGTGAGATTCTTAGATAATGTCGTTTGGGAGTAGGACATTATAGATCCTACGAAGGTTGCGGTAGTCCGAGGTTGGGATAAACCCAGGAGTGCCATGGATGTAAGGAGTTTTTTGGATTGGTGGGATACTATGGACGTTTATTACAGACTTCTCAAAGGTAGCAACACCATTATGGCAACATGCACCCCAATAGGCCTGAATTTTCACTAAATCGAAAACACAAGTCCACTGATGTACAAATCGTTGGTTTGGTATCCTATACGTAAAAAAATAAATGCATATCAGAGAACTATCGAAATAAATCACATCAAAATAGTAAAATATAATTGAACATATAGTAATTGACCAAGGTTGACACTTCCAATGTCTACCATCCTTATCACTGTTGAGCATGCATTAGGAAACATGTCTTCTGCTATTCGCACCACGAACCAGTATCTGTCCTTTTAAAGCTATCATGTGGGATGTAATGAAAAAGAGGTCAGAACAATGTTCTAGTGACATGCAAATTATACACTTTGCACATAACACTAATTTATGTCAATTGTCTTCTATCTCTTGTTATGTTTTTCAATTGTCAATTAGTCGTCTTGAATTTACATATGTTTACAATACATCCCATCCGGTGGTAGATTATAACTATGTACCTACATACGTACATATATGTATGTGTGCACCTGTGTGTGTGTGTTTATATATATAAGTAACAGTGTCCCCCATTGGACCAAGATACTATCCTCGCTAGTATCCCTTAACTTAGCAACCCATCAGGGTCCATCTCCCTCACTGTATCACACTCTCGTCACCGTACATACCAAGGAAGTCCCATAGTGCCTAATGATGGCTTTATAATAATTTTGCCATGCTCCATGTTTCCTTTTTTTTGGAATTTTCTTGTTTGCTTCCTGGTTTTAGACTCATCTTTACGAACTATAAATATGGTAGATTCAACCCCACCGGTTGTGAACTCTACTCTACGGTCTACACCATGTACATTTTGAAGGACTTCTCTAATAGATTTAACTAGCCTTGCCTCATATCAAACAAACTAGCAAACAGCATGGCAATGCTTGACCTAACATGGTTCGGTAGGCAGTGTAGCCCATCAGGTGCAGCCCTTTCCTTTTCCACCGATCACTAAGGATTGATGACGTTCTCAACCTATGTACAACCCTACTCTATTATTAGGTACCAATACATGCTGACAAAGTGCCGTTCATTGCTCATCATTCGATTTACATTGTCGATATCAATCAAGGCAATATCGTCTTTCTATTATTGAAGCAGACATCTTTATCTATTAGGGTATTCCTTCATCCATTCACTAGCATATAGTCTCCATAGGTCCTACGGGTTGGATATGTCTCACGTCAATAATAATGTATACACATCTGTCGGTAGCTCTTTGCGGCGGTCATGCTTCAATTGTGTAAAACAACTGACCACGCATTTCAACCCATTATAATGACTATGTCATTCAATTTATTTAATTATTTATGAACTTAGATAATTCACACTCATCATAAATGCAAGCTTGACGCTGCATGTGCACACACACATACATATCTTCAATCATCCTAATTTTTTTACTACACCTCTACCATTCACTGTTAACAATATTTTCTTCACTTCTTTATGCATTTACACCTTATTAAATTTGTGGTCTTTTAGCACTTCCTTTTAAATATTTTTCCTATTTATTTCCCTTTTCCCCTTTCTATTTGACTTTTTTTAGTCACGTATTAACCCTTTATTGCTCCCTTTTTTTAATGGACTCTTTATATCCTTTTATTTTAAATTATGTCTTGTCTACCTTCTATTTCTTTTTTTCACTTCCGCTTTACGTTATTTTTAGGGATTTTTGTATTTTAATGCATTATAATTACATTTCCCCCAAATGGAATGGTTACCGCCGTGAATTTCTATATTTTGCCCAAAAATGGGAATCTGTGCTACGTTGAAATTATAAGGAATTATTTTTTCCATGGTTATTGGAAAAGATGGTACAAAATATGGTAATCAACCATATTTTGTACATCTCTTCCTTTTTAGGTGTTTTCCCATATTATTTCAACTTCTACACTTTCATATAAATCTGAAACTTGGTAATTTGTAGAAATTCACATTACAGCACACGTATAATTCAATAAATTAAAATACTATTTAAATCCCTATAATATACTATGATAATTAAACTTACATTTTTATTTGCACAAATCATTCTAAATTTACAAATCCAAAACCATTATGTACATATTCAAAAATTCAAGGACTATAATTATTTAATATTTCCATATTTACATACATACACAATGTAATTCAAGTTATTAATTATAGGATTTGCAAACATGGTTTATAACTTCATTTCACATATAAAAGTTTAACTAACGATTCCAATTTACATTTCTGGCATACAGAAATAGTTATATGATGATATAAATCCAACATTATATAAAAATATATAATTTCCCACTCACCATTTATGCTTTACAAATCTCCAAATCCAACATTATATAAAAATATATAATTACCCACTCATCTTTTGAGCTTTATAAATCTCCAGATCTAATCCTTGTTATTTCACTTTGACTCTCGTTTCTTCCTATTTGGGTTTACACACTTCAATCATATGTAGATTTATAAAAGATCCAGATTAGAAAAGCAATTTAAAATTTAATTTGTATTTTAGATTTGAATTTACAATTTAAAATGGTAGAGGACAATTTTAAGAATACTGAATTTTGGCAGAGAAGAGAAAATGGTAGAAATTTCGTGCTCATTAGAAAATATGAGTTTGAAACTGAGGGCTTGTGTCTATATTTATAGATTGTTCAAATCAATGTCGACTATTAGATAAACTGTATTAAATCTAGGCCGTTAGACCATAATTTGTCGTGGATCTAACATGGGTAACTATCAATTGTTCATGACCATTGGGTCGACTGCTATCGGTCCACCTTGGTGCACCTTGGGTCAACCATTTTTTGTTTTAACGATGTAATTTACTAGCATGCAGATTTATTTAATTTAATTCCATTTGTGTTACCTTTACGTTAATTTCTTTACATCTTCTTTCGGCTACGATAATTTTTTTAGGGCAAAGTCAGCTTGGTTGAATTGTCCTCTACCATTTTAATGGAATAACAAGGAATAAAAAGGAGGATGTGAAACCCACCAAATTGAAATAAAAGGAAAATACAAAGATAGGTATACAATAATCAAATCAACCATCCCAAATGTTAAAATCAAAAAATAATAATTTACATGATTTTTAAATTTGGGAGGGAAAATTCCTTAAGAAAGAAGAAAAAAGACCCAAGATAGACTTTGAATTCTTAGTGAAATCCTAGCATTTCTCTCCTCCCACAACAAGCAGTTAAAACCTTTCAGGATCTTCATCAACATGATACCTTTTGAATTTCTCCATCCTATTCCTTTAAAAAATTTAAACCACTTAATCTTAGAAAAGATGCTCGGATCATGCAAATTAAAATGTTTGAGTATTACCGTCCAAATAAACCAGGAAAAAGTATAAGAGAAAAATAAGTATGACGTATTTTCAGAGGAGCCACTGCATAACACACAGAGGAGATTGCAGCATGCCCTTAGATACCAAATTATCCTACATGTGCAATTCATTTTTGATGACTTTCCACAATAGGAGATTTTGTTTAGGAGTAGAACCAGCAATCCATATATGAAAACTCCAAGGGAAGTCATATATAGTAGAGAGACCCAATAAATTATCATACACAAGAGCAATCGAATGAGCCTTATCACACCATCTTGAAGAGATCACATCATGAGCAAACACTTTACTACTAATCTGCAACCAAATTGCCCTAACAATAAGAGAATTGGAGTATGGCAAAGTAATAGAATCACATGAAAATAGGAAGTGACAACTGCCTTATTAGAGATACCGGTCATATTGCGTAGACTGAAGTCAATATAATAAGACAGGATGAAACCCTCAGCAACCCATCGATCATGCCAAAAGAAATTTAGTGAGAGTTCTTTAATGTTCTATAATAAAAGGAACAAATGCCGGCCTAAGTTGAGGAAGGCTTCTCTAAGTCCGGCTACAATGAACATGGATAGCCTTATATTACATCTTGTCCACTTCACCCATATATTGGCATCATTCTCCACTAGGTTATTGACAAGTTTGGAATATATAGCCCTATTCTAGCATTTCATATTCATGATTCCTAAACCATATTTTCTTTGAGGTGCAGCTTAGGACTTGAAAGAAATAGGTATGAGCTTTAAAGAATATGGGTTACCATGCCAAAGAAAATGGTTAAGGGATGAGTTAATCATAGCGATCAATTTAGCATGCAAAATGAAGATTCTAGCATAACAAATGCATATTCAAGAGGCAATGGATCTGACAATAATATGCCTACCAACTGTAGAGATTTTAAAAGCAAGCCAAGATGAAAGTTTGATCATGATTTTTTCATATAGAGGAATATGTTGACTAATCTTTATTCTTGCCAAGCAAAAGGAGCTTTAAGGTAAATTTCATTTGCATACATGGGTGCTAGGGAAGATAAACTTGGAATGTTAGATTGGAGAGGCTCAGATAATCCAACAATAAGAATTTTTTATTTAGACTTTTTAATGGTTAGCCTTGATAAAGAGTTGAAATTGTCTATTTGTGATACTACTAATGGATTTAAAGTTAGGTAAAGTGAAGAGCATCAAGTCATCTACAAATGTCAATACAGAGATCTGAGGACATTTGCACATACGATGAAGGTTAGTGAATGTAAATAAAACTACCATGTTTATCGTAGAAGTGATTAGCTACATCATACAAATGAAGAGGTAGGGGATAGAGGATCCCTGCGCCTAATACCCCGAGTACCTGCAAAGTAGACGAACTTGCCACCATTCATGCTAATAGATTATTTAACTATAGACAAACAAGTATATAGCCAGGCTAAAAATGGAGTATGGATGTTCATGTAGTATAGGACATAAATAGTGGTCTTCCATTGGACTGAATCAAAAGCCTTTTGGATGTCAATCTTTAAAGCATACCCGGGGAAGATGAACTTTCTATTGTAGCCCCTTAAAAGCTCCTAACAGAGGAGGATATTGTCTCATATATTTCTTGTGGGGAGGAAGGCATTTTGTTTGGAGGAAATGATATTGGATAACGTCACTTTTATTCTAGCAGCCATTATTTCTTTTATACATTTATAGATCACATTGCAATAGGAAATAGGCCTAAAACGAACAACAGAAGCATGTTGAGGAATTTTAGGGATAAGGGCTATTTTAGTAGTATTGCTGCCCGACAACATCCTGTTAAGATTGAAGAAATTATTTACTACTTTTATTACATCAAAACCAATGATTTCCCATGACACCTTAAAGAAATAAGCATTGAATCCATTAAGCTAGGGGAATTAGAAGACCTCATACCGAAGACAGTATTCATGATTTCCTCAAAGGAGACATCATGAATTAAAGAATGACTAGCATCATTTGATATGGAAGGAAGGTTATATTGAGCAATTGAGTGAAGAGAAATTGGCATAGCGTTTTGGTTGGCAAGCAGGCATTGATAGTCATCCAGGAAGGCAATTTGAATGGAATCGGTAGATATACAAGCAAGGTTATTCTTATCAAGGATTTCAGTAATATTAGAGACAACATGTTAGATTCTCAGGGAATCGTGAAAGAAAGAAGAATTTTTATCACCATGAAGTAGCAATTTTAATTTTAATTTCTACCTATACATTTTACTCTCCGCCTTAAGAGCTTTAGAAAGGTTAGCTTCACACATATGCTCCTAATCATAAAGGTCGGGGTTAAGGGAATATATAAAATTTTAGATTGAACAATGTGGAGCCTTTCTCGAACATTAGACGATAGTTTTGACCTAGCACCAAAAGTAGAAGAAGTCTAAGCTTTTAGATTGATTTTGAGTTCCTTTAGTTTCGCCTACAAAACAAACATGGGATTTCCAACAACTGATTTACTCTAGCTGCCTGCATTAATGTTAATGAAGTTAGGATGATCATACCAATTATTAAAAAATGAAGAAGAGGAGGGGGCTCTGATGGCAATTTTCCCCAATCTAAGATAAGGGGAGAGTGATCATAAAGAGATGGGGAAGGAATTTGAATGACAAGATTTGCCATGTATTCAAAGAGTGGGAGTTATAAAAAGCTTTATCAAGTCTACAAAAGGTACTAATCCCGTACGTGCTACTATTACTCCACGTAAAGAAACAACCATAACCTTGATGGGGATGAGCTCAGATGTGTAAAGGGCATAGTTGATAGGTTTAGTGGCATTGAGAGATAAGAAGACACCACCACACTTGTCACTAGATAACTACATACAGTTCCAGTCACCTAAACAAAGCCAAGGTAATGAACTAGGGTTAAGAGAGGGAATGAGATCTAGGGGGATTTGCATATGAGAGACATTATTTTCAGCATAGATAGAGGTGAGGAAGAAAGATTGAGAGGAGGATGAATGATTCTCATTGGAATGTACAAATTGTCTACGCATTTGAATAGGGTTAATAGTGAAAAAAGTGGGATTCCAAAGAAAAAAAAGTCTACCAAAAGGAGCATGAAAGTATGATTTAGCATAGATTCAACAATAATAAAAAGTTCAATTTTATGATAAAGGATTAAGTTTTTGATTTCAAGTTGTTTTGCAATGCAATCTGCACCTTTGATGTTCCAAAAGCAATTATTATCAGTCATAAGGATGTTTGGGAGGAGGTGATTGATTTGGTTTTAACATCAGGGGATGCAGTATTAGAAGCATAAGCTTTGGAATGATCAGTTTGATTAGATGTGAAGGATATACGTTTATCCAGGTCATTGGGAATGGATGGAAGTTTCTTAGGTCTACTTCTCTTATTTTTAAAGGAGGAGAAGATGATTGCCAGAACAGGTTTAGGTGTAGAAAGAATAGGGAAAATGTCAGCAGGGGGATTGAGAGATGAGTATGGTGTAACAACCCATAATTTCTGTAATTATTTTAAATGGATTTTTAATTAAAACTTTGAATTTAATTATTTTAAAATTGATAAATTTGGAATTTTAATATATAATTTTGGGATTTGATGTAAAATTTTATTCCAAATTTAACAAAATTAATAATTTTCTAAAATTTAATTTTTGGTCAACTTTGGTCAAAATTTGACTTCTTGTTGAATTTTTTTTTTTTTTTATGAAGATGGAATTAATTCTAACTTTTTCACTGCTTTTCGTTTTGCAAAATTCTTATTTTTACTTCTCCAAATTTGTTATTTTCAGCATATTACACGCAGTTGTTTTCTCTTAACCTTTATCTTTTTTATATTTTGATTTGGGCTTGTGCCAATGGGCTGAGAACCCCTGTAGTAGTTGAGAAGCCACCTGTTGAATAAGCCCATACAACATCTCCTAGCGTTTTAGTTAGCCTTCCCATCCTTCATTTGTGCCTCCACAGAGAATTATATAAGTCTTCCTCTTCTTCTTCTTCATCCTTCTCCTCAAAACCCTAAACCTTCTTCGTCTTCTCCTCTACAATTCTCCTCCATCTCCCCTGAGAAATTTCGGCCACACCTATTCCATCACCTTTCATCACCAAACTCCAATCAAAACCCCTTTCTCCTCCTTCCTTTCCCCCTCTTCACTTCACCAATTTCGACCTCCATCTCCCTCTTCTATTTTCGGCCGTTACCCCCTCACAAAACATACCAAAGCCAAGCCCACCTCACCATAAACCCTACCCAAATCGAACCTCCACCTCTCAAAAGTGCTAGCCTAGCCGAGCCTACCCAAACCTAAGCCTTCTCCACAAAAAACCCTAGCCTATGCACCACAAAACCAAGTCCAGAAGCCCTAGGCCAAGCCTAACCTACATTAAATCATCTCTAGACCAAGCCTACGCACCCTCTAGTCAAGCCCTCTTCACATGTTTACAATTATACAAATTTTCTATTTTCTACTTTATGTGAATCATTTGTTTACGTACGGAATTTATTTATTTTTTTCAAAGCGTCGGATTTGGATTCTCCTCTCACTCAAGCTTGTCCGTAATTTATCGATTGTTGTGTGGTGCTTTGAATCGCTTTTCTAACCAAAGAAAGGTGAGTAATCACTCTTGACAACGTACTTATAATTTTGGTAAATTGACGACAATTGAATTGTGAGGATATGCACATGCAAGTTTGACATCTCATTTATGATTATATCATGTTATTTCATTGGTTTATTTCATGTAATTTCGTATGTTTAATTCATGTTATTTCGTATCTTTATTTCATGTTATTTCATATGTTTATTTTATGTAATTTCATATGTTTATTTCATGTTATTTCATATATCTATTTCATGTTATTTCATATGTTTATGTTATGTCATTCATATGATTTTATCATGTTATTTCATATCATATTATACCTTTTTTGATCATATGCCATGATATGTTGAATATTGTTATGTCAATTAATATTCTCACACTGCAAGTTCCTTCACTACGAGTTGAAATGATACATAGCCGAATGATCTTTAGATTAAGGAGTATTGTTATGGGCTGAAATGATAGGCCTGAGAAATTTTATTTGACTTGGAATTGCGGGTTTGGAATGATATAAAACCCGAAAAGTTATTAAATTGCGGATTGAAATGATATGTGTCCATATTTACTTGACCTTAGGGTAGAGAATTGTATACAGACTTCGTGGTCGATCTAAAATGATTTTTTAAAATATTATTAAGTATTTTGGATTTTTATATATGAATCTCAACTAAAATTTAATGTAATGATTTTTGCAAATTTGTTTATATAGGGTAAAACTTTTATAAGAAATAAATAGTTGGAAATGAAAATTTTGGAATATAATTTACAGTATAAGGGTTAATTGAAATTTAACAATCCGATTTGACTTAAAAATAGTATTATATTCTAACCTATAAACTGTAAGTTTTATTCATGTAATAGTGATTAAAATGATAAATGGTTTTGGGAAAATGTAAGTTAAATCGTACATTTGACATGTAAGTTTTAACTAATGTAAATAGTATGATTTGGTTAATAAAAATGATAAATGGTACTTACTGAAAAGAAATAAAGGGTGAAATAATGTACAAGTATCTAAATTTTGAGTAATATAATAAGAACGATAGAAGACTATGATAAAAACTGTAAACATATATACTATTTGATTGCATAAACTATGGTAGTAGGAAGTATTACAGTAACGATTCAAAACGACTGCGATTTCTTACGGTAAAAATCCAAAACTGCTGCGATTTCCTACTACAAAAATTCTACACTGCTGCGATTTCCTTACTGTAACAATTCTGCACCGCTGCGGATTCTTACAGTAACAGTTCTACGCTACTGCTGATTTTTACAGTAGCACTTCTGCACTATTGTGAATCCCTACCGTAGCAGGTCTGCACTGCTACAGATCCTTACAGTAGCACTTCTGTTCTGCTGCGTTTTCTTGAAAGTGATATTTTCCGAATGCTATAATTTTCTAAAAGGTTAATATTATGTTTCTATAATTTTCTAAAAGGTTAATATTATGGTTCTAAGGGTTATATTTTAAAGTGCTATGATACCTAAACTTTTATGTTTCAAGGGGTTATAGTTAAATGACTTTGGAAGTGTTACGACTTTGGAAAAATGATTATTATTTTAAAAAGAATAATGATATGGAATTTATATGATTTTGAAAGGAATATGTTTGATTTGAAATATAAACCATTTGAAATTATATAACCACAGGTTATAATAACAATTGGCTGTTAAAGAGACCAGGATCGGATATGGGCATACTCTCTGTCGATACCGAAAACCACTCTAATATCTGTGTACCCGGAGGAGATTCCAGAGTGAAGTAGGATGGTGGTGACGATCCTAAAGGTATACTTACGTGGACCATACTCCCATGAGTTAGCATAAGGTGGCTAAAACAGATGCAATCGACGGGCGCAGTGAGGTAGCTCCTCCGATCGGACACACTTCATCGTTAGCCATTCTATTACTTTGTGATTGATTTGGTGTGCACCTTTGATGCGGGAGTGTGGATCGAGTTGGGCGATAGATGCGTCTATGCATTACCAACAGTTCGGAAGTGTAATTGGTATATCTACCCTGGCATTGCCTAGTTGTACAGTGTCACCTACCCTAGCGCGCCTTCTACGAGTTTGTTTTGTACCATACCTATGGAGTGCCCTCTGACGACGCCCAGTACGGGGAAATTATGGTAGCGTATAGACTATGAGAATATAAAAACGTGTTAAGGTGGAAAAGGTAAAGCCTTAACGCTATTTTAAATAATATACTTTACTTTAGAATTTATTACAATAGCGTATATTACTACATAGTAGATAGTTTAACGGATCCTTAAAGGATGGGCGATCCCAAGCATCCTTTAAATTACTGATGCATTTTGTTTGCAATTCACTTGAGTTGATTTACATTTTATAAGTATGTATGTCCTGACTCGAGTGTTTGTGTTTTGCTTGATGCTCGGGTCAGCCTGAGTTTCACAGCTTTGGTTTCATCCTCTTTTGGAGCTAGAGATCAGCAAGAGATTTAGCAGTCTACTTGATATTTTATTCCAGTATTTCCACTTAGCTTTTGATTTTGTAGTAGAGAACTTATGTATCTAACTTTCCAAATATATTTGCTTCCAGACTTGGTATTTTGTATAGTTGTGAGATTGTGTATCTAGGAGCTTCATGAAGTCCTATGTTTATTTTATTCCGCTGCGAAGTTATTCTGATATTCTGTGTCTGTGATTGATTTTATTTGCCCCAAATTTTATGAACACTCTGTTGTTTTGAATTATTCAAGTCTGACATTTGCGGTTTTATTGTCGATTTGAATGGTCCAAAATGGCGGGATGTTACAGTTGGTATCAGAGCTTTAGTTTTAGGCAAACCTTAGCCTATGGGGCAAAAAAAACTCATTAGAGATAGGTAGAAATACCCTAGAATGAGTAAAAATCAATGTTAGAATCATTCCTTGTGAGAGAACGTATTTTTAAATTAAAATGATTTTAAAAGTGATTTTAAATGATTTTAAAGATTATTTTTGGATATAAATTTTCTTGTTTAAAATCAAATTTTCCTTCCTTTTGAATCCACCTTGTTTTGTAGAATTCTTTGATTAGGATTTCCAGTCTATTTCGGTCTATTCTTCTATCTTTTCCTTTACCCTTCTCCTAAATTTCATTCTTTAATTTCTAAGATGAATTGTAGGAATGCCAGAGGTCAGGGTCGTGGTGTTGCTCCTGTTCCAGCACCAGTTGCACCTACTAGATTTACCACCCTATGTAAGGAGTTCACTCAGTTAGGTGGTACTAAGTTTTCGGGATCAGAGATCATCATTGAAGCACAACAGTGGCTGTGAGGCTTGGAAAGGATTTTAGTTCGATTGGAGATCTCCGACACTCAGAAGCGCCAACTAACAGCGTGGAAGTTGAAAGAGGTAGCAGTTGATTGGTGGGAATCTGTTGTAGCCAGCACTATTGAGGAAGATATTTCTTGGGATCAGTTTAGGGAGGTTATTGTGACGAAGTGGATGCCATAGGCTGGGAAGGTTCAACTATACAGGGAGTCCATGAATCTTCAGGAAGGGGATATGTCATTTGCTGAGTATGAGAGGAAGTTTGACGAACTTTCAAAGTTTGGTCCTAGTTCAATTGATACGCCTCTTAAGAAGAATGAGAAGTTTATAGGTGGAGCTCGCCCACAGTTTTATGATCGTATGATTTCTCATTTGCACAGCCCTTTTACTATATTAATGGATATGGCCATTAGATATGAGAGCCGCACTTCTAAGGAATCAGAAGTTGCTCGTGCACCTTCATCTCAGCCATCTTCTGGCAACTCTAAGAAGAGAAAGTCTAATTTTCAGCGTTGGAAGCAGAATTGGCTTAAGAATCCAGGTTTAGGGTCTTCTTTTTCTTCTTCCCAGATGCATTCTATTGATCTTTCATCCATCACTTGCTTCCGGTGTGACCAGAAGGGGCACTATGCCAATAGTTGTCCTACTTTAGCCGGAGCTGCTGCTCCTCCAATTCAGATGACTAGGCGTGATCTTTTCCATATTTTCTTGCAGCCTCGCCACTTCAAGCAGGATTGTCTTACTCAAAAGAAGGGAAGCCATCGGGTGTCTTTGCGGTTACTTCTATACTCCACCTGCTCCTAGTGATAACCAAGGTACTCTTCAGAGCACCTTTACCTTGTTTGATCTTCTTGTTTGTGTTTTATTTAACACTGGAGCTTTGCATAGTTTCATTTCTGTGGATCTTTGTGACAAGTTTGAGCATATTCTTTCACCTAAGTTCACAACTGTACCATTATGTGTTGCTAATCCTATTGGACCCACAAACCTTGGTAGGATTTGTAACAATGTGAAACTCTTCCTTTCTAGCTATCGTTTTTCTGGTGATTTCTACGTTCTTGGTTTCGACGCTTTTGATATATTGCTTGGAGGAGATTAGCTGAAAAAGCATGAAGCTGTTATTTCTTTTAAAGCCCGTACCATTTCTCATGTTGATGACAAATGTGATCTTTTGGTGATCCAGTGCTATATGCCTCAGGAGTATGTAGACAGTTTTATCTATTCTCTCGATTCTTCTCTTAGTGACTTTGATTCAACTCCTGCTGTCAAACTCTATCCCGACGTATTTGGTGAAGTCACTTCTTTACCTCCTAAATGGAAAATTGAATTTCGTATTGATCTCATTCCTAGAGCTCGACCTGTAATTCTTCCACCTAGAAGAATGGCACCCCACGAGAAGGTTGAGTTGAGGAAACAAATCGAAAACTTGTTCTCCAAAGGTTTGATCAGACCCAGTCATTCCAAATTTACAGCAGCAGTGGTTTTTGTCACTAAGTCTGATGGTTCTTTGAGGATGTGTGTTGATTATAGAGAGTTGAACAAGCTCACTATGAAAAAAAGATATCCAATGCCTCGCATAATGATATTTTTGATCAGTTGTATGGTGCTACTGTATTCTCTCAGCTTGATCTTGCCGCTGGTTTCCACTAGCTCAGAATTACCGAGAAAAGTATTCCCAAAACTACATTCCATTCAGAGGATGGTTTCTTTAAATGGTTATTTATGCCTTTTGGTTTGACTAACGCTCCAGATTTCTTGACCTTATGAACTGGATTTTTCGTGATGTTCTTAATAAGTTTGTTATGGTCTTGGTCGATGATATCCTTGTTTTCTCTAAGTCATAGGAGGAGCATGAATCTCATTTGTGCTTTGTTCTGCTTACCATCCACAGACCGACGGTCAAACAAAAAGAGTAAATAAAATTTTGGAAGATCTTCTTCGTGCCTGTGTTCTTGATTGTGGTGGATCTTGGGAAGATCATCCCCATCTCGTTAAATTCACCTATAACAATAGTTATTAGGTATAATCTCGAATATTTGTTTAAGGTTATCTTAAACATTTAGCTATCTTATTCCATTTTGAATTCAGCTAGTATCAAAATGGCTCCATTTGCTGCTCTTTTTGGACATCCTTACAAATCTCCATCTTGTTGGATTGAATTCGATAACTGTTTGGTTCTTGGTCCGTATATGATTCTAGAAGCATTTGAGAAGGTCGAGGAGATTAGGAGAAAGTTGAAGATTGCTCAGGATAGACAAAAGAAGTATGCTGACAGGCATAGGAGGAGTTTGGATTTTCTGTTGGTGATCGGGTTTTCCTTAAGGTCTCTTCATTAAGAAATATTGTTCGTTTTGGTCGAAGAGCGAAGCTCGCTCCTACGTTCATTGGTCCTTTTCGCATCTTCAAGAGAGTTGGTTCCTTAGCTTATTGCTTGGATTTGCCTCAGAAACTTTCTAGAGTGCATAATATGTTCCACGTTTCGCATCTTCCTCGGTATCTTCATGATCCATCTTTGATTTTTTAGCCTTCTACTCTCGAGAGTTTGGATATTGAGCCAAATCTTATTGTTGAGAGGAAGCCGCTTCATATCATCGATAGAGGTACGAAGCGGCTTCGAAGAAAATCTGTAAACCTAGTCAAAGTGCAATGGAGCATTGATGATCGTGATTGTACTTGGGAAATGTAAGAGTGCATTCGTTCTTCGAATCCGAAATTGTTTGTTCCAGGTACTATTCATTACCCTTTTATCCTTCTTGTTTTCTAAGTCTCGTTCCTTTCCAAGGACGTAAAGTTTTGAGTTGGGGAAGTGTAACAACCCGTAATTTCTGTAATTACTTTAAACGAAGTTTTAATTGAATCTTTGAATTTAATTATTCTAAAATTGATAAATTTGGAATTTTAATATATAATTTTGGGATTTGATGTGAAATATTTTTCCAAATTTAACAAAATAAAGATTTTTCTAAAAATTAAAATTTTGGTCAACTTTGGTCAAAGTTTGCTTCTTGTTGAAAATTTTAACTTTGAAATTTTATTCCTTTTTTATGAAGCTAAAATAAATTCTAACTTTTTCTCTGCTTTTCGTAAAATTCCGATTTTTACTTCTCCAAATTTTTTTAGCGTATTACACGCAATTGTTTTCTCTTAACCTCTATCTTGTTTATATTTTGATTTGGGCTTGTACTAATGGCCTGAGAACCCCTGTAGTAGATGAGAAGCCACCTATCGAATAGCCTATATAACATCTCCAAGGGATTTAGTTAGCCTCCTCATCCTTCATTTGTGCCTCTAAAGAGAATTATGTACGTCTTCTTCTTCTTCATCCTTCTCCTCCAAACCCTAGATCTTCTTCCTCTTCTCCTCTACAATTTTCCTCCTCCTCACCATAGAAATTTCATCCACACCTATTCCATCACCAAACCCAACCAAAACCCATTTATCCTCCTTCCATTCCCCCACTTTCTTCATCAATTTCGGCCTCCATCTCCCTCTTCTATTTTCGGCCATCACTCGCTCACAATCCCTACCAATTCCGAACCCACCTCACCACAGACCCTACCCAAACCGAGCCTCCACCACTCCAAAGCCCTAGCCTAGCCGAACCAACCCAAACTTGAGCCTTCTCCACCAAAAACCCTAGCCTATGC
Source organism: Allium cepa (assembly GCA_030765085.1). NCBI lineage: Eukaryota > Viridiplantae > Streptophyta > Magnoliopsida > Asparagales > Amaryllidaceae > Allium > Allium cepa. The sequence goes on from CM060939.1 coordinate 541,979,862, forward strand.
ACCACAAAACCAAGTCCATAAGCCCTTGGCCGAGCCTAATCTAAACCAAACTACCTCTAAACCAAGGCCATACACCCCCTAGTCAATCCCTCTTCACATGTTTGCAATTATATAATTTTTAAATTTTATATTTGTATGTGAATTATTTGTTTACATATGGAATTTTTTTTTCAAACCGTTGGATTTGGATTCTCCTCTAACTCAAGCTTGTCCGTAATTTATCGATTGTTGTGTTGCGCTTTGAATCACTTTTCTAACCAAAAAAAGGTGGGTAAACACTCTTGATAACATACTTATAATTTTAGTAAATTGATGATAATTGAATTATGAGGATATGTACATGCAAGTTTGACATATCACCTATGATTATATCATGTTATTTCATATGTTTATTTCATGTTATTTCATATGTTTAATTCATGTTATTTCATATATTTATTTTATGTTATTTCATATGTTTATTTCTTGTTATTTCATATGTTTATTTTATGTTATTTCTTATGTTTATTTCATATTATTTCATGTTATTTCATATGTCTATTTCATGTTATTTTATATGTTTATATTATGTCATTTATATGAGTTTATTATGTTATTTCATATCATATTATACCTGTTTTGATCATATGCTATGATATGTTGAATATTGTTATGTCAGTTAATATTCTCACACTGCAAGTTCCTTCACTATGGGTTGAAATGATACATACTCGAACGATCTTTAGATTAAGGAGTATTGTTATGGGTCGAAATGATAGGCCTGAGCAAATTTATTAGACTTGGGTTTGCGGGTTTGAAATGATATAAAACCCAAAAAATTATTAGATTGCGATTTGAAATGTATGCCCATATCTTCTTGACCCTAGGGTAGAGAATTGTATACAGACTCCATGGTTGGTTTAAAATGATTTTTCTAAAAATTATTAAGTAATCTTGATTTTTATACATAAATCGCAACTAAATTGTAATGTAATGATTTCTGCAAATTTATTTATATGGGGTATAACTTTTATAAGAAATAAATAGTTGGAAATGAAAATTTTGGAATATAATTTACAGTATGAGGGTTAATTGAAATTTAAAAATCCGATTTAACTTAATAATGGTATTATATTCTAACCTATAAATTGTAAGTTTTATTCATGTAATCGTGATTAAAATGATAAATGGTTTTGGAAAATGTAAGTTAAACCGTACATTTGACATGTAAGTTTTAACTAATGTAAATAGTATGATCTGGCTAATAAAAATGGTAAATGATACTTACTGAAAAGAAAATAAAGGGTAAGCTAATGTACAAGTATCTAAATTTGAGTAATATAATAAGAAAGATAGAACGACTATGATAAAAACTGTAAATATATATACTATTTGATTGCATAAACTATGGCTGTAGGAAGTATTATAGTAACGATTCAAAACTGTTGTGATTTCTCACGGTAACAATCCAAAACTGTTGCGATTTCCTAATGTAACAATTCGGCACTGCTGCGATTTCCTTACTGTAATAATTCTGCACAGCTGTGGATTCTTGCAGTAACAGTTCTGCACTGCTGCGGATTCTTACAGTAGCACTTCTGCACTACTGCGAATTCCTACCTTAACAGTTCTGCACTGCTGCGAATCCTCACAGTAGCATTCTGTTCTGCTGCGTTTTCTTAAAAGTGACATTTTATGAATGCTACAATTTTCTAAAGGGTTATACATTATAGTTCTAAGGGTTATATTTTAAAGTGCTATGATACCTAAACTTTTATGTTTCAAGGGGTTATAATTAAATGAATTTGGAGGTGTTACGACTTTGGAAAAATGAATATTATTTTAAAAGAATAATGATATGGAATTTATATGATTTTGAAAGGAATATGTTTGATTTGAAATATAAACCATTTGAAATTTATATAACCATGGGTTATAATAACAATTGGTTGTTAAAGAGACCGGGATCGGATATGGGCATACTCTCTGTCGATACCAAAAACCACTCTAATATCTGTGTACGCGGAGGAGATTCCAGAGTGAAGTAGGATGGTGGCGAAGATCCTAAAGGTATATTTACGTTGACCATACTCCTATGAGTTTGCATAAGGTGGCTAAAACAGATGCAATCGACGGGCGCAGTGAGGTAGCTCCTCCGATCGGACACACTTCATCAATAGCCATTCTATTACTTTGTGATTGATTTGGTGCGCATCTTTCATTCTGGCGTGTGGATCGAGTTGGGTGGTAGTTGCGAATATGCATTTCCAACAGTCTGGAAGTGTAATTGGTATATCTACCGTGGCTTTTCCTAGTTGTGCAGTGCCACCTACTCTAGCGCACATTCTACGAGTTTGTTTTGTACCGTACATATGGAGTGCCCTCAGATGACTCCCAGTACGGGGTAGATTATGGTACTGTATTGACTACGAGAATATAAAATTGTGTTAAGGTGGAAAAAGTAAAGCCTTAACACTATTTTTAAATTGTATGATTTACTTTAGACATTATTATAATAGCGCATTTACTACATAGTAGATAGTTTAACGGATCCTTAAAGGATGGACGATCCCAAGAATCCTTTAAGTTACTGATGCATTTCGTTTGCAGTTCACTTGAGTTGATTTACATTTTATAAGTATATATGTCCAGACTCGAGTGTTTGTGTTTTGCTTTACGCTCGGGTCAGCATGAGTTTTACAGCTTTAATTTCATCCTCTTTTGGAGCTAGAGATCCGCCGGAGATTTAGCAGTCTACTTGATATTTTATTCTAGTATTTCCACTCAGCTTTTGTTTTTGTAGTAGAGAACTTATGTATCTAACTTTCCAAGTATTTTTGTTTCCACACTTGGTATTTTGTATTAGTTTTGAGACCGTGTATCTAGGAGCTTCATGAACTCCTATGTTTATTTTATTCCGCTACGAAGTTATTCTGATATTCCGTGTCTGTGATTCTATTGATTTGTTTGCCCCAAATTTTATAAACATATGTTTTTTTGAATTATTCAAGTCCGACATGTGTGGTTTTATTGTCGATTTGAATGGTCCAAAATGGCAGGATGTTACATATGGGGAGAAAAGAGGTGAAAGAAGAGGAGGCCAAGGAGGATGTAAGCTATGAAGCATTGAGATTGACTAGGAGAGAAGCTTTAACACCATTGGTACCAATGTGCATGCTTGTTCCATCGTGTAGGTCGGTGCATATAATAGTTTCCAGGTTTGAGGAGATAAAAATCATTGTTGATAGCAAGGGAAGGAATAGTAATGGATGCATGGATAAAGGAGGTGTTAGACAATGAGGAAGAGGAGGAGATTAAGTCAGAGGATGGAGGGGGATTAAAGCAGGATTAGAAGAAAAAGAGGGAGATAATTCCTCTTCTTCAATGTCAGAGATAAAAGAGTATTTTTTTTGAAGGTTGATCATCAGGTCATTACATTCAAAAAACTTGGGGATAGGGTTGGATGCATCGGACCCAAATGTAAATATGTTCTATTGCTTTCTCGGGCTATCTAAAAACAAGATTTAAATTTACAGTAGTATCAAATGTAGTTGTCATGAGATTATCATCCAAATTTGCATCTGGGACTGAATGGTTCACATTTCCAATAGCATCAGCATCAACATCAGCATCAATAGCAAAGATAATTTATCCCTACTATATATGTATCATCATAAAATTTAGTTTAATGTTAACATTCCTTAACTTTTAAGTTTCCATTATGGTTCATTGATTTATTTTTATTACCATAGTGACATATATAGTTATTTTTGATTAAAAATACTAAACGCTAATAAACTTTTTGTTTTAACTTCAATCACAAAACTTTATTTATGAAAATTGATTAGAAAATCGCCACGAACCCAACGTTATAAGTTTCATAGCCAAATTATGAAGTTTGCAAAAATTCTATTTTACATTAATATTTATCCATTAAATTTCATTTTAATTAATTATCATAAAATCAAGGCGTATTACATTCGCCCCTCTTAAAAGAATTTCATCTTTGAAATTCTCAAGTACTGAACAATGTAACATAATATACAACCATTCTAAACTAACAAATTAATTAGTGTACAAACAATTTTGCAACCATGATACGTATGTAGAATAATTCAAATTGGCACCACCTATATGAATGTATTCTTTTAAATCAGTTTCAATAATTTGGTGCAAATGTCCAAAATATACTGGCAATTTTATATGCGTGCAACTTTTGAAAACCAAAAACTTCTTTTTACATCCAAATTTTTCCACACTTCTATAAATAGTAGCATTGTTCAACCAATTTTTCATCAAATTCCAACCATTCAAAATCCCAGCACACCGTTGCTAAACCCAAAATTTGAAAAAAAAAATCAATTTTCCAAACCTATTTTTCTTTATGCCGGGAAAAATGTTTCGATAGAAAATTACGTATTTTCATCCTTTTTCTCTTGAATATCCAACTTCCCACTGTACTTTGGAACCTCCTATTTGATCCAAATTCTTTTCCAACTTTTCAAAGTATAGTTTGCATAGTTAATTTTTATCTTAATGTTCTAAAATAAGTTTTATTTCAAAAGTTAACTCTTTATTCGCCTATCGACAAGGTGTGTAGGAAAAGATTCCATAGCTAAAACAGCTTTGTCATTGCTAATTGTATTTTATTTTGCTGCCACTACTGTTGCACAGTAAAATCCATACTAACCAAACTGTCAACTATTCCCTCATGTCAAGCATGTGGCATTACCAAAATTTGAAAATTTCTTTTCTTTCTACAAAAAAATTATTTTTACATTACTTTTGAAATGTCGGTAAAAATTTTAGACTTTAAAGAAATGCCTTCACAAAATTTCCAAAACTTTCTATGAGAGTATTTTATTTTTTAAAACAAAGAATTTTAAACAATTTTTTTTCAAAAGTACACATTTTATATTTTCTTTAAAATAATTTATGCCATACCTCATGAAATCGAGGTGTAGTCAACAGTCTAACGTCCATAGTGGACTTCACCTATTTACGCGGTAAATTTTAAATTGCAAAGCTTTTCTTTTATTTACAATAGCAATCAGCTTACAATTTTAATTATAAATTTTGGTACATGGACATTAACTAGAGGCATAGCAAAATTCTATCCCAATCCTCCGCTCGGCGAAATTTATTTTTTGAGATTTTTTAGGGACTTATAATCTTATTTCATTTTTGTTTTAGTAGCAATTTAAATAGATTTTCTTAGTTTATTTTTTAATTTTCAGTCTCTACTATTTTCTTTTCTTTTGCATTAGTTAAGCGTTTTTCCTAAAATTTCCTTGTTTTTAGTGTTTTTCCATAATTTTGCGGTCCACGTAGAATACATACAAAATAGAGACATTCTCATAATGTCATATGCACTTTTACATAACAGAAACAACTTATGCTTACAACCTAACAAAAAGAAAAATAATTACCGAAAGGAAGTACAACTGCTACTGGCTACGAACTACTGCCAGTTGTCTTAGTATTTCTTCATGGCTTTTGATGAATAATGTCCATCCAATATCGTGCATCTTCCCACACTGTAGTGGGCAAGAAATACAAACTGTTCACCTTTGAAAACTGATTAACATATTAGCTTGGCGGAAAAACTTTTCTGCTCTCTATCTTGCCTTCCTTAACATTGAGTCTACCGATGTCCTCTATATGTGTTTGGCATTTCATTACCTTCTATTACTATCTACTTTTAATCCAAATCTTGATATTTATTTTCTTCATCCTTATTTCACAAGCATATCTTAGAACTCGTAGAAGTGTACTTTAGTACCATTTATCATACCTTTGCGGATTCTTTTTGTGGTTTGTACACATGTCTAAAAAAACATTCCTAGGATTTCACAAATATTCTATACGTTCCATGGGGATTTCTTATTGCTACTTTATGATTACTCATCACTATCTTCTTCATAGCCTTATCTTTTACCCCGTTTTACATAGTCCGTCATTCCTATCTACTTTATATACAAAATTTTGGTTTGATCTTTGTCATTTTTTTTCAAAATTACAAACTTAAAAAAGTTTAAAGTACTTGATCCCAAAACCTTTGTCCTTAAATGTACAACTTGGAAACCTTTATTTAAATTTAAAAATACTTAGCGTCTTAGCTATTAAAACTATAACTTCATTTAATTATTTTTGAATTTAACTTGTTAAATCTAAAAGGAAACGTTGGCAAAATTAATTTAAACAAAAATTTCTTTTCCCTTTTTTTCTTCAAATAAATTTTTCCTTTTGAAGGCTTTTCCTACTTTTATCTCTTATAAATTGGCTTTTTAATTCAAACTATTTAATAAGTTTTCTTTTAAAAACTCATTTGTTAACCAAACCAATTCTTTTCAGGAATGCACTTTATAGTATTTCTAAAACAACTTTTATAATTTTAAACAATATAACTGGAGTAGATAAGAACAACACTCGCTATCATTTTCTTATCACTCATGCTATCCCCATTTCTAGTGCTTGACGCTCTCTATTATCATGTGAGACGGACTTTTAAATATACTTGCATTAAAAGCACACGACAATGGAAAAATCCATTTTCCTTTGATTTGCCTATAATTTCCTATGTTGCTTCTAATTGGATTTCTAGCATTATTTTTAATATAATTTCCTAAAACTATTTCAAATTACTAATAATATTTTATATAAAGTCCTAATATTGTTTTTATTTATAATTTATAATTTATAATTTATAATGTTATTGCTATTCAACCTTCCTCTACCTAAACTTCCCTTATTCCAATTGCTTTATTTTCGGGTTCAAATCTTCTTTTCCGTTCTTTTTTCTCCATTTCAAACTTGTACTACTTTCCATTGTCCTACCCTTGAAAAAAGTTTCTAACTTAAAAAAAAAATTCATCTTGGAAAAATATATGATACCCTCTACTATTTTTCATATGAATTAACCCTTCTTATTAAAACCCGTTTATTGTTATTTTCGATCCAACAAATTTTAAATTTTCTGCTACAACTTTTTATTTAATATAACATAGTTATCTATATTCTTTTTTTGAAAATTTAATATTTACTTACATTTTAAAAATAGTGTTTTTCTACCTTCAAATAATTCAGTTTCAAAAATCTTCAAATATTATATATACAAATATATTCTCAAACTTGTATATTAGAATCATTTCAACTTTCATATTAAATCCTTTCATACGAGGTCGGAGTTAGAGTGGATTCTATTTGTCCTTTCTTTCAGACATTTCTCCAACTTGCTGACTTATCTTCTTTCAAATACTAAGAATCCGACTATTATCTTGGAGTGACTACTTTTCATATTCTTTTAGGAACTCAATTGCTTCTGGATATCTGCAACATACGAATTTTTATTTTCCCCTTATCTGGACCTTCTGTACATCATCAATCATAAATAGCACAGGGATCTTCAACCATTGTGCTATCGAAAGCCCGATTAAGGAGTCACGTATTATCCACCTTCAGGGACTTTCCATATATTGCGCTCATGCTTTTTTTCAAGTCAATCCCTTTTATACGACCTAGTACTCATGGGGTAATCAGGGTAGGTGTATATCTTCAATTTCTTTCAATATTCAAATTCATAATCAACTCACCCATATTTCAGTATGTGGTTGCAACTATTATATAGTTGGAATTTATAGGATTTGATGTTTAATATATTTTTATTTGTAGGAAAAATACAAAAATGTTCACTCAAGTTTTCATAATTTTTAAGATCAACCAAACTGAGCACTGATACCAAATGTAATAATATGAAACCCAGTGGGCCTAAATTTTTGTTAAATCGGAAATCCAAGTCCACTATTGCACAAATTGTTAGTTTGGTATCTTGGAAGCAATTAAATAAATGCATATCAGAGCATTATCGAAATAACTCGTAGAGGGATAGTAAAGTAAAATAGAACACACAGTTACTGACCAAGGCTGACACTTCTGATGTCTACCATCCTTCTCTGTGTTGAGCATGCATTAGGAAACTGTTATTCTGCTGTTCCCACCTTGAACCAGTACCTATCCCTCTAAAGCTATCCTATCGGTTTTAATAAGGAGGGGGTCAGAACAACGTTCTGCTGATTGGTAAATTATATACTTTGCACATAACACTAGTTTTTTCCGATTATTTTCCTTCTCTTGTTGTGTCTTTCCATTTTGAATTACTCATCTTGACTTTACATATGCGTGCGATACGTCCCATCTACCCATAGTAGACTATAACTATGTACACACACACACACACACACACACACACATATATAAGTAACACGGTCCTCCATTAGACTAGGATACTATCACCATTAGTATCCCCTAACATAGAACCCTGTCAGGATCCATCACCCTTGTCGTACCATGCTCTCGTCACCGTGCGTACTAATGAATTCCCATAGTGCCTAATAACGACTTTATAATAATTTAGCCGTGTGATATGTTGCATTTTTTTGGAATTTTCCCGTCTACTTCTTGGTTGTAGACTCAACTCTACGAACTATTGATATGGTGGATTCAACCCTACCCATCGGCTGTGGACTCAGCTCCACGAACAACCCCATGCACATTTTGAAAGAACCCTCTAATAGTATTAAATAGCCTTGTCCCATAACAAACAGACTAGCAAACAACATAGCGATGTGCGACCAAACATCGTCCGTGCACTAGTAGAAAATGTAGCTCATTAGGTGTACCCTTTGTCTTTTCCATTGACCGCTAAGGATTGATGACGTTCTTGACCTATGCGTAGCCCTACTCCATTATTTGGTACCAACACATGTTGATATAGTGCCATTCTTCGTTCATCATCCCATTTAGATTTCCAACTGCAATAAAGGCAATATCCCACTTTTTTGTTATTGAGCCAGACTCCTCAATCTATTGGATATTTCTTCATCTATACGCAAGCGCATACTTTCTGTGGGTTCGATGGTTAGATATGTCTCACATCAGTATAATGTATACACAACTAATGCCTCTTGCGACAGGCAGATTTCTATTGTGTAATACTATCAACCCCGCATTCCAACCCATTCTAATGACTATGTCATTCTTTATTTTGTTATTTGTTAACTTTAATAATTCATACCCATCATAAACGCATATTTAGGGCTACGTGTTTGCTTTGGTGTGTGTATACGCACACATATCTATACACATCTCTTGAATCATCCTTATTCATTTATTACGCCTTTACCATTCACTGATAATAATATTTTCTTTACTTCATTATGCGTTCACACTTTATTTAATTTAAGGTCATTTACCACTTCCTTTTAAATATTATTTGAATATTTTTTTCCCATTTATTTCCCTTTTCCCCTTTTTGTTTGACTTATTATTTTATCTTGTTTTAACCTTTTATTTCCTCCCTATATTTAGTGGACTCTTTATACCCTTTTATTTTAAATTATATCCTGTTTTCCTATCTATTTTTTACTTCACTTCCACTTTATACTATTTTTAGCGATTTCTATATTTTAGTGCATTGAAATTACATTTCTTCTAAATGGAATGGTTAGCGCTGTGAATTCTGTATCTTACCCAAAAAGGTGAATTTGTATTACGTTGAAATTACAAGGAATTAACTTTTTCGTTGTTATTGAAATAGACGGTACAAAATATGACAATCAACTCTATTTTATACATCTCTTTCTTTTTATGTGTATTCCCCTATTACTTCAACCACTACACTTTTATTTATAAATCTAAAACTTGATTATCCATATAAATTTAGATTGCAACATGCTGTATAAATCAAAAATTAAAATACTACTTAAATCCCTACAATTTACTATAATTATTAGACTTACATTTTTATTTGCACAAATTATTCTAAATTTACGAAATTAGAACCATTATATACATATTTTAATATTCAGGGACTAGAATTATCCGATATTTCTAGATTTACATACATACAAAATACAGTTCAAGTTATTAATTACAGAATATGTAAGCAGGGTTATAGCTTCATTTCACATATACAATTCTGGCCTACAATTCCAATTTACATTTCAGGTAAACATGAATAGATCTATAATGATATAAGTTTAAATTATAAAAAAATTCTCACTCACCTTTTAAGCTTTCTAAATCTCCAGATCTAATCTCTGCCATTCCACTTTGACTGTTTTTCTTCCTATATGGATTTATACACCACAAGTGTATATAGATTTATCTTAGATCTAGATTAGAAAAATGATGTGGAATTTGATTTGTATTTTAGATTCGCATGTACAATTAACCTTGGTTTTGGAGATTTGATTTAAACCTATTCTCTTTCTTAATCATCTTCTAAAATTGCCCAGTTGTATATATGTATAAAGTAGTACTATTTTAAGAATTTAGAGTTTTCGAGAAGATAAAATGAAAGAGCTTCCATGCACGTTAGAAAATATGAGTTTGGTGAGGGTCTAGGTCTATATTCATAGAGGTTCAAATCAATGCCAGCCGTTCGATAAACTATTTAAAATTCTGGATGTTAGACCTTAATTTATTATTGATTTAACATGAGCAATGGTCAACCGTTCATAACCATGGCTCGTCTGCTATGGGTCGAACTTGGTGCATTTTGGGTCGATCGTTATTTGTTTTAAAGGTATAATTAATTAGCGTGTTGATTTTCTTTATTCCAATTGTGTTATCTTTCCGTTAATTTCTTTTCGTCTTCTTTTGGCTACGATAATTTATTTACATTATATATATCATCAAATTTAGTGTAACGTCAACATTTCTTACCATTTTAGTTTCCACTAAGGTTAATTGATTAACTTTTATTACCATAATTACATATATTATATTCAAACACTAATAGATTTTTCATTTGAACTCCGATCGAAAAATTTTACATATGAAAATTGATCAGAAAATCACCACGAACTCAATGATACATATTTAATAGGAAAATTCTAAAGTTTGCAGAAGTTCTATTTTTCAGCATTATTTGTTTATTTATTTTCATCGTAATTAGTTTCATAAAATTACGGGATGTTACAACCGTTAAACAATTGGATGAAAAGAATTAGACCTTGTTAAGGACACGTGGTGCGAGCATGCATTCGTGAGTCTGAAAGAGTGGTTAAGGAGTGCTCAAGTGTTGGTCATTCTAAGTGGGAATGAAGTGTTGAAAATATACAAAAATTCTTATGGTGGCGGATTAGGTGTGGTATTGATGTGGATGGTTATGGTTGTCACATAGTGTAGTCGATAACTAAATCCCATGAGAGTGCATATTCGACTCATGATTTAGAGTGGACTGATATAGTATTCGCTTTAGAGAATTGGAGGAATTATCAATTAGTAGTGGTTTGAGTTATTCAGGGATCATAAATCATTAAAGTATGTCTTCTTCCAGAAGGATCTCAACCTTCGTTAACATCAATGGTTGGAATTCTTGGCCACTCATGACAATGACATTTCTGATGCATTGGGAAGGGAAATGCAGTTGATGATTCTTTAAGTAGAAGACATGCATGTTTGGTAGCAACGTTCCGAGAGTGGACACGGCTTGAATTTATTGGTGGTCATGACTTCAGACCTCGATGTGAGCTAAGGCAAGAGATGATGGCTAATTTGACTATCAGACCTACTTGGATTAAGCAAACCAATGCTTGTTCGAAGCTGGGTGCTAGACAAGTGGAGATTATTGCTAAGATTGATAGTGGAGTAAAGTTTGAAGATGTAAGGCAATGCAGCCTTGACCAAATAGCTTAGCTTCATAAGGATAACAGAATGTTTGTCTCCAAGTGGAAGTGGGTGCAGATATCGAAGGATTATCTAGGGCCAAAGGAGAGTACGATAACATCTGGATCAAAATCGGTTTAATGACAAAGATTTCTAGGTTTATACCTGTAAATCTATTTAAAAGACATCCAAAATTGGTCTAGTTACACTTAATTTCATGGGTGTGTCAAAGAGCATTATGAGTACTAGGATCCATTGCTCACTAGAAGGTTTTTTAGAAGCTTACAAGAGGCATCGATAAAGTGACATCATATCAACCAGATGATATCGAGATTACTCTAGAAGCTTTAAGACCACGTCGGCCTATTTGTATCATTCAATGTGAAACGAAATAGCTAAAGGGGAAGACGGGGAAGGGGTGAAGGTTTCATGGAGAGAAAGCGAAGGTGATTGCACATAGAAGATTGAGAAGAGCGTGAGGACCACTTGTCCGGAGCTCTACACTTGATAACAATTCCATATTTATTGTTAGCTTTCATAATTGATATCATATTTGGTGCTTTATATTAAATAATTTGGTATCTCGCATACTAGGATAGATATGGATGTTACTTCTTGATCTTTGACATCTTGTGAGCATGTTGGACGTTTGATGATAGATCCATGATATGACTGCTTATGGTTGTTAGCCATGTGGGGTAGTTATGTTTGATCTTGCCTCGTTGGATTTTGAGACTTTGGGGTAGAAATTCCTAAAGAGAGGGGAGTTCAACGACCCATAATTTATAAATCAAGGGATCATAAATTATTTTTTTAAAATCCCTATTGGGTTATATTCAGCTATAACTTTGGGTGATGTTGAACATTGACCCTTTTGACTCTTAGTAATTTTATTAGACAATTTTGACTTTAGATTTATTTTTTAGCATTTTATAAGTTATATGTATTTCATGAGTATACATGCACTAATAGGTGCCAGAGAATTTGGACAAAATAATAACGTCCCTAGGTTAATAACAATTGTAAGAGACATACAGTCGAAGATTCTGAGATCAGATGTTCTAGGAGCTAGTACGACTTTAAGACGTCCAAAAATAGCCTCTTCGGGACATAGTCTTGGATTTTGACCTGTGTAGTTAATGCACTCGGTAGATTCAAACCGGTGGAGGTGCAAAAAGTCATAGCCAGGATACAGCGAGGATATAGCGGGATATAGCGAATGGCTCTAAAATAGCATATAAAACTCATACTTAATGTTTTTACAAATATATAAATGGTAATTAAATGAAAAATTATCATTCAATTGAATTATAAATAATACACAAATAATTTTAAATAAAAACATGTGCGTGTATACCTTAAATAAACGAAAAACTGTTATATAACATAATTGAATTTGGTAGAATATTATAGTATTTTCATTTTTGAAAATATATTAAAAATTAAATCAAATAAATTATTTTCATAATTTTATAATGTATAAACACAATTTTTCAATTCATTTTGTTAAAAAAGATATAGCGGGAATAGCGAAATATAGCGGAAATAACGAGATATAACGGAAATAGCAGGGATTAAAGCGGAATATTCTGGGGCTATGTGGAAAAATCATAGCGATTGAAATCATCTATGAAATATAGCAGGGTTGTAGCGGGGCATTAACTACACAGATTTTGCAAAACATCGTTGGAATGAGAAAAATCGACGAGCCGAGTTGTTAAAGAATCACCATATTTGACAATCCAAGAAGCTGTACGACCAAAAAACATGAACTGGAATTTTGGAAATAAAAGAAAATAAGTGGTTTTCAAACCCAAATCTTACCTACTACTCCATAAATAGAGATGTTTACTATAGCCGTGTGTCCACATTATTTTCATCTTCTCTTTCATGAAACGTGTTCATACTTCCTTTCTCCTCTTCTTTCAAGAATGAATACCACTTTAGAGAGCTATGCAGCCATGGTCTTGGTTTAACCCAACTCCAACTGTTATGGCCAAAAAATGCGAATCAGGTAAAGGGAATGATTTTAGAGGTGAATCAATATGGGTTTGGATGGCATTGTTCTGTTTGTAGTGGAGGGATGATCAAAATGATATTGGAATGGTCATTTTTCTTATGTAGTTAGGGAGATATTGAGGGTGAATGGAAAGATCGTCAATAATAAACTTTTTGATGATCTAACCATATAGAGAACCATTTATATGGGTTATTTTGTTTCGACGAAGATATTATGGAAAGTAGATCATTTAAGGCGTGAATGAACATGGTAGTTGTTGGGAAAAACATGAGTGCCCTGCACTTTTTACGGACATGGCTGAAAATGGGCTTGCACGAGTTGTGGGGGATGGTCAAAGCCAGTTGCGGCTTTGTAATGGGTACACACGGTGGCCTCTAGTATCTGGTAGTGGTTTGGTGGTAGCGTTCCAGGAAGTGTATGTGACACACACATACACACAAATATATACATGTATGTGTGTGTGTATACAAAGTTGCATGGTCCGCGAGGTTGATCGGAGTCGGCGACGGTAATGCTAGGTAGCGTGACGTCATTAGATGGTTTGGGGAAAGCATGGTGGTGCTAGAAGGGAGGGACATGTGTGCATAAGGAAAAGGCGAGTTGCATGCAAGATGTGGAGGAGGAGAATGATGTAGGCATATTGTCCTGTGGGGAAGAAGGGTAACGTTAAAGGTAATTAAGGTTACTTAACTATTGATTCGAAAACAAATTAATTAGTTACTTTATGTATAATTGATTACATTTATCGTTCATATATTTTGCATAAGAGGTCCAATTTGGGCGTGGCTTATCGTGTTACACTCATAATGGGGTCCTCTACCACTTTACATAAGATTGACAATTTTTGTTAAGGTGAGTGATTTTGTCTCTCATCATACTATTGTTGTCATTATAGTGTAAAAATGATGTTTTGGAATGATTTCCAACTTTAAAATTAGATTTTTAATATATTCTGGCCCACACCGGATTTTGTAAAGAATTTTGAAATGTTCTAAAAAGTATTTAATATCGCACATGTTCTTATCAAGATACTATTTTCTTGAAATCACTAGTTTTAGGCCATTTTTAATTCGAACCTAAAATTGATTAATATAGGTGTGTTGTACATGTATACTATGTTGGTTGTATGTACACTTATTTGCTTTTTTGGGTTGAAAATGCCAATCGATGGGTGATAGCTAGGGTGTTAGGGATTGCCCCACAAGATAGAGTTTCATGCATATCAATGAATGCACACATGATGGAAACTCAAATGGATAGGAAAATATGTGGAAGAGTATTGGGATTCATGTCGATCAGTCTGAGTCGAAAGATGATGGACTTAGGTATGTGCTTTGGACTTCAAGATGGATGTTATACGTTTTAACTTGGTTTATACTCAACCATTTTTATTTAAGTGCACAACCAAAGTAGCAGGTATCAAGCACTCTAGAGTGGTCAGTACCTAATATTATTGATGAGGATGATTTGGCCATTCTTTGATGTAGACGATAAAGAGACTTCGAGGAGTGTGGGGTGGTGGTTCATATATGATGCCTTCTCTTAGTTTAGATGTTATTTCCCCATGACAAGCAATTTTGATGGTGAAGCGATGACGTGATGCTTTGATGTGATAACTTCAAGTCTTTGACGACAATGACGCAATGGCAATGGAGTTGTGTTCTGGTGATGCTGACTTGGAGTTGATGGAGTTTGTTGTTGATGACTCAATGTTAATGGAGTTGTCTTTGGAAGATGATGACTTGATGTTGTGGAGTTGCCATGATGGTCCATAGTGGAAATTTCTATGTAGTATGGAACTTGTAGGTGGAACAAGAGAATTTTTTTTCTACTATGTATTTGAGTGGAAATATAACAAGGATGTGTTTGACTAAATGACGTGTACAACGGGATCGTTGATATTGGAGTGTTCCGAGTAGCCAATAGGGATGCTCACTGGGATTAATGTTGATGGATCGTAAATTAGTGTTGATGGATCTATATATCATGTATTGAGGAAGGGATCTTGTTTTCTAGCCATCAGAGTGGTATTGATTCAAGCATCGGAAAACCGAGATTTTTCCATTAATCTATGGTAGAGGAATAAGCATATGAGATATCATATATACGAAGTATATTAATGATATTGAGGATTATTTGTTGGATGATATATTTTTATGCTTTTCTTATCACTCTAGGGATGTCGCAGAATGTGGGTATTATGGAATTAGATACCTAGGCACCCGATATTGTACTTAGACTTATAGTTCAACCATATGATGATGATGATAGTAGATTAACATATACTTTTGTGTGCTAATTCTTTGGACATAGGGACCCTATGTCATATATACTATATCGAATTCACAGTATTTTTGAGATTGTTTATTACTCACATTTGACTGTTATCTGACTCGAGGTTTTACGCTTTGCTTATTTTTATGTCAGATGCTCTTAAATGTGTAGGCATGATAGTAGGTGAAAATGGAACATGGGGTTGTGGATATGGACTAGCAGGTGGTGACGCTTTGTCATATTTGTATTTTTGGACCTATTATTTCTTATTCCGGTGTGTGACGATATAGAGCCTAGAAAGTGTATGACTATTATTAAATAAAGTTTGACATTTGAATTTATTTACCAATTGTATAAACTCTAGTACTATTTTTATAACTTATGTGAACCTATGCACACTTGTTGCATGGTTCAATTAGATATTACCATCACACCTATTTTACATCTATGCTGATTATTGTATTTTATTCGATGCGCTATGAGAAATACAACAAGTTTTGTAACAGTATTTATTTTCTTTACTACCCTTGACAATTGTCTCACATCGACCAAGCACTGTTATAGTGTGCTATACATGTATATTAGGTGCCAAAGGTGTAAGGTGGTTGCATGTTAGGTCCTCGCAAAGAAAAGTAAAAAAATTTAAATTAGTGAAAGCTAGACCTTCTTGTCAAAAAAATCTAATATAGGAAGAAAAATAGGTGTTGAGACCAAGGAGAGCTTCAACATAAGTAGGGGATTAAGGAGTAGAAATATATCAATTCTTCATAAACCTTTAAGAAAATTAAATGTCAAAAATGATTTAAGTATAAAGTCAGTTGTGTAGGGTGGTTGGAAAATATATTAAGGGCGGAAGAGATGAAAATTGGAAGGATCATTGGTAGAAAAGGTGGGTAATAATCAGTAATGTTGAGTGTCATCGTAAATGCAGAATCGTTATCCTAATCGATAGTGAAGTAATGGAGTATAAGTTTATTAGTAGTAGTGACCAATATATGTCTTTATTACTTAAAGATGCTAGGGGTAATCGTTTTGTTCTTTTATTTATAGGGGAAATTTCTCATGACGGCATATTTTTATGGCCCCTCATTTTACTTTTGTAAGCTTTTCTCACAATGACTCATATCGATCACAAAGGATACAATAAATCTATCCACAATGGCTTCACAATGCTCCACTTAATGTTTTATTATGACGCTATTTCTTACAATTATTACTTCATGATGACCTTTGTGCATTACCATACGACGACTATGGATTAAAATTTCCCATGTGTTTCGTTGTAGTTTCCTTAAAATTTATGGACTAAAAGTGCTGACATTTTTTTATCCTACGATGGCTCTCCATTCATTCCTCACGATGACCTTTGGTTTTAGCACATCAGTGATTCTAACAAGTTGCCTCACAATTGATCTAGTACTTCATTTCATCATGTCTCCAAAAGTTCTCCACAAAAGCTCTGTCATATTGCTTCTAAGAGCTCGCAATGCTTTTCATTATAAAGGTTTTATTGGAAAAATTCAGATGACTCCTGGCTCTTCGTATCTTGATAGCCTTACTAATTCCTCACGATAACTATTTTCTACATTGCTTCATGATGTTCATATTTGTTATCTACTCACTAGAAGCTTTGGAATTATCATGAATGCTCTATTGAGTTGGTTCGCATTGACTTCAATAAAGTGATCATGATGGCTTCAATTAAACACGATAGCATGGGGAACCTCCCATGATGGCTTTAAGATATTCTTCATGAAGGCTTGGTTTATTTCATATGATAGTACCATTCTTCACTCTTTACGATAGCACACGATGACCCTAAATTATATGTGATGACTCCCAATTTCTCTTGATGGCTTCGGTTAAGTAGGATGACCTTTATTATTATTCATAATGGTTTCAATCGAGCATGATGTCCCATAATTACACACGATGATCTACTTTATAGATTATTCTAAGAGATTCTTCACTCTTCACGATAACTTACGATGGCCTTTTGCTTATTAATCTATTTCAGGAATTTTAGGTGTAATACTTGCTCCCTTGCATAAGAAGTTTCTTATGATCTAGCTTAAGTAAATTTCTGTCCTTGCATTGTTCCTTTTTCCTCTCCGTTTATCATTCCTTGGTGCTATATCCTTCAACATTGATTGCTTGTGCTACCTCAACTTGCAATAACTTTTGCTCTTTAACATTATGTATTTCATAAAAAGGTTCTCAAAAATTCATAGGCTTTGTTGTCCTGTAGAACTGATTTTTATTTGCAATGGCCATTCTTATTGAAAATTGTTTTCATGTTAAAAAAATCTTTCATTGTAAAGAATTTCTAACAAATTCACTTGAAGATATCCATACAAAAACCTTCACAACCTCATTCAAAAACCATTTAATGTGAAAATCGAATTGTGTACTTATTAAAGTATAATTTTCAGAAAATGAGCTTTTGAAAGTAGGGAAATCTAGTTCAGATCTCTTGAGAGTAACTTTTATTAGGATGAATTGATGTTTCTATATGATTAAATCTTTGAGATCTTGGTGGAAATGCATCTCGTCCTTTGCATATTCTAAGTTTTTTTATTCATTGAATCGAGAGTTCTGTCAATTGTCCTTCGTTAGATGGGTATTTTTAAAGACCTTTCTTGACCGCTAGAGATTCCACTATCTGCCTTGGATGTGTGCTTTGACAAGGACTGGTGGTAGAATCAATGGCTTAACTGACCATCACTCTTTTGATGGTTGCTTTGGCTATGCCTGGCGATGGAACCAAAAGCTTTTTTCCACTTCCCTTGGATGGATGCATTGACCCGGCCCGACGACAAGACCAATGACTTAATTTCCATCACTTCATGGATGGTTGCTTTGGCTAGGCTTAGCGGTGAGATCAAATGCTTTTTGTCATCTCTTTTAGATGATTGCGTTGACCAGGCCCGATGGTGGGATCAACTTAATTGACTATCATATTTTGGTTGGTTTCTTTGTCCAGACCAGACGGCGAGATCAAAGGGTTTTTGTCCACCTCCCTTGGATGGAAGTGTTGACCAAGCCCAACATCATAATCATTTAATTTTCCATCACTCTCTGGATGGTTGCTTTGGCCAAGCCTGTCATCGGGACCAATGCCTTTACATCCATGTCCCTTGGATGAGTGCGTTGACCAGGCTTGATGGTAGGATCAACAGCTTAATGACAATCACCCTTTAGATGGTCGCTTTAGCTAGGCTTGGAGCCCAAATCAAAGGCATTTTATCCTCTTTCACAATAAAGGATGCCATTGTTTAATGAATCTTACAAACTTTGTTAGGTTAGAAGTTAAGTTTGAACGCGCACATTTCAATTCCAGGGGCAATTTTTTAGATGGGATTGTTATTTCATTTAATAAACCATTCATGGCAATTTACTTTATTCATCTAATATTGTGGGAAATGGACTCAAGTGTTTGGCATAATAAGTCCTACATATCACATTTTCATGAGGTTTACTTAATTGATATGTTTCTGGCAGGATTACTTCATGAATGACAAGTGCACATTCCCAATTTGGTTCGAGGGGACCCTCAGCGGGTTCTTTCGTGTTTTTCATTTTTGTTCTCAAAACCAAGTCTTCTTTTTTAGTATCCTTTATTTTACTTTTGAATAGCAATACTTTATGATTTTACATTGATATTTTGCATTTCAAATAACTGCTTGGTCCCTTAATTTGTTAACCAATCTAAGTGATAACATTTTCAACTCTTGAATTGTTTCATAAGTATTAGCAAACCTTCGACACGAAAGAACTTCGACTTCAACTGATAACATTGCCTCAAATCTATAGGTTATGTAGTATGGAGTGTGTCTGATAGTAGTCCTTATGGATGTTTGGTATGACTATAAAATAAGGGGAAGTTCATCTACCCAATTCCCTTTGGCTTTCCCCAATCGTTTCCTCAAAATGTTTTTATGGTTTTATTCGCTTCCTCTACTGCCTGCCTTTAGATGAGCTACTGATGAATCTTTTTAATATAATTCCATTCATTTCACAGAAGCAAGTGGACTCCTTACTTCAAATTGGATTCTATTATCAAAAATGACTCTTTTTAGGAGCCCAAATCTCATTAGTATATATACTATATTACTATTACTGAGTTATATTTAAAGAGCACATAACCCTTCTGAGTATTTTATGAAATGAACAGTCACAAATCCCTTCTTTTTCTTTGTAACATCTCTTCTGATATTCTTTCAATTCTTATTCCTCTCAATAATTAACCATCCTCTAAATAAAAATACAAAAGATCCTTTTTTCATGGTGAAGAAAACATTCCACGATCAAAAAAATTCTGATGGTTTGAAGGCATCCTCAAAGTCTTCAAACCCCTCATTTTTATCGCCTTTCTAGGTTTTCTCCTATAGGAAAATCTAAACCATCATGATTAAAAGATTTTTCCCTAATTTATTGCATCATGTAACACCCCACATTTTCAGATAATTAAATAACCAAAATAATTATAAACGGTAAAAATGAGCATTTTCTGAATTATCAAAATATGGCCTCGAAACTTATACCATTATGTTTCTGGTGAATTTTTGATTAATTTACATATATAATATGCTTCGAACGGACTTCGTATTAAAAAGTTATTGATGTTCAATGTTTCGTATCGAAAAATAATTATACGTGTAAATATGCATGAATATATTTATTTATAAATATATACGCGTTTAAATTCCAGTAATAATGTGCGTTTGAATTTCAAAATAGATGCGCATCATAAAGGAAATCAATTAACATCATCAATTAAAGGTAATTAATTAACATTTGTAGGCAATGTTAATCAAATCAGTAATTAAAGGAAATTAATTTACATCAATTAGTAGCTTTTGAATTTCAAAATAAACATGTGTTATAAAGGGAATTAAATTTGAAATTGATGGAAATTAATTAGAATGAATAGGCAATAGTTAAATGTTAACGTTTAATAATTTTATTTTCGCACAATCTCGAGCATTGTTTTCTAGATCCAACGATTTGGAGCAAGTTGTTATGTGGTTGCACTAGATTCAATCCTAAAATCTGACGGTTTGAGATCCCCAAACTGCACAATAAATAGGACCCTAGGCCTAGCTAATTTCTCACAATCAGATTTTTTTCCAATTAGGTTCATTGTCTGAGGCTTAACGTTAAATAGAAAATATTTCTAAGGAGAAGGTCTTCTCAATAAAAATATTAGACACCATAGAAGGGAATGCAGGAAGGCCGTGGAGCAAAACTAAGGACGAGCAAAGCTAAGGATGATAGGTGAGTGGATTTAAAATATATATCTTATATGTTTATGAGATAGTATCGTTAGATTCCCATTAAATATTTTAATTCATCATTTGTTTTAGTAAATAGTTCTACTAATTGGTTATGTTGAAACTGTAAATTTTAAGAGAAGTGAACTTGTTTTTGAATGTTATTTATATGGAAAAAGAAAGGAACCCAATTAAATATAAGTAATATTATGCTCAAAAGTTGTAGAGAAAGGCATAAGCCCAAAAGTGAGAAATTCACTATAAATTATGAAATGAATTAAAAAGGGGAAAATCTAATAACTTGATTTGAAAGTTAGTGATAGATTAGTTGGTTGGTTTATAAAAAAGAAATCCATTTCCATGGTTTAATATTAGAATTACAATAAACGTAGTTGCAAGAGTAAATGCAAGAAAAGTGGAATTAGGTGCAAAATAGATATATTGTTGGATTTTGCATTACCCAACAATAAAAGAAACATCTTGTAGTTATGAGTTATTGTGTATAGCATTATTTAGTATTGAAATATGAAAACGGATTTTTAACACAGTTTTTATAACCAACCAAATAGGATAGAACTACTTCGTAGAATAAAAGAGAACAACGCGAAGCGTTGAAGAAATTAAAGAATACAAATAATCAATTTAATTAATTTTCAACATAGAAATAATAAACAAAAGACGTGACTAGATCTGCATTTATTGCGTAGATTGTAGAAAAAAAAGCAAAGCAGTTACTATGATTAGTAATTTGTAACAGTTGGAAATTGTCCCAAGCCGAGACTATCATATAATATAAGAGAACTAAAGAGAATTTAATATCATAATAAAAGAAGACAGATTAGAATATAAAAGAAACACTTGCAATTATATTTATACCATGTATACTATAAAAGAGTATAGAAGTAACAATTGAAACTATAATCATAAAATAGGTTATAATTAGAGATAGCAGAAAATGGCTTATTTTAAAATTTACACTAAGTTAATAAGCAAACGTAGAAGTAAGGCCCATACCAACAACATTCCCTTTCAATCAAGAACTAATGGTCTCACAATAGCTAAGTGAGGCTAGGACATGCTTATGCTGATTAGGGTAAATAAGTAGCCAATAGAATTAGAAAAGTAAACTAAATTCAAAAGAAAAGAGTAGACGTAGGGTCTAATAAAATGGTAAGATGCGTTTGTAGCAGCCCAAAGGATGAAGAGCCCAACAAAGCAGTTCATCACAGATTTTAGTACAGAAAGAGCATACCCAACTTAGTTAGTTCGTGCTAGAAGGAAGTACGAGACTTCAATGGGACATGAGGATGCTCTAGGTTGGCCCTTTGGGGTAGGCTTAACGAAGCTGCGATCCCGGAGGTAGATTTGTAGGTGTTCGATTAAGAGATTATGACTTGACTGCTTTTACATTGCAGGCCTAATGAAGCAGACCTTTGTAGGCAGTCAAAAAGCGGGTGATGGAGTAGGACGTTTGTATGTCCTAGTACTTGAGAATGCGCAGTTGGCAGGACCCAAAAGAATAGTCGCATGCGAAGATCAAACCATCATTAGTCAGAACGAGTTTGGGAAAGACTAGAGTTAAACCAACAGACCAATGATTCTTTCACTATCGAGACATTGGATGAGGGGTGCAACCAATTGGACGTTTAGATTGTTTGTAGTAAGGCAGATCCACTTAGCTCTTTAGATGTCTTTCGATTAGTTGAGGGCTAGCTGCGTGGGGCCATATCCATGACGAGAAAAGAGACGGTCCAAGTAGAATATTTGTATTGTAGGCCTAACGAAACTGTCCTTTATAGATATAGAAAATCCTCCACTGAGTTCTGTACAAGTTAGACTTTGTTGGTGGGGTTTAAGGAGTTGGCAGAGCGATTACGTATAGTCCTCAAGGTACGCACTGGGTGGTACATTGTGGATGTCCGAGCATTAGTATGGGCTAGTGCAAACGCAGTTTTACGTTTTCCTAGTAGATGATGGAACATCTATATTGTAGGCCACATGAAGCTGTCCCTTACAAATGTAGTTGCAGAACGCTCTAGGAGCAAGACGATGGAGTCCTTTCGAGTAGGATACGGAAGGTACTAAGGGTAGTAGTATTACCTAGGACCGATGCAGTCATTGGGCATGTAACTACAGGCATGTTTGTTATTAGGTTTTAATCTACTAAGGAGTAGATGGGTACCGTTCACGCACAGTGGAGAGAATATTGTAAACCCAATGAGCCTAACATAACAGAAAATGGAAACAAGATGGTATATATTGAATCAAGCTTAGAAGTGTATAATTTGTCCATTCAACAGAACTTTAGTTCTGACTCCCTCCTCATACATCCCACAGGGTAGGTAGATGGCAGAGACTTTTCAGCTTTGAGACACCTGTTTAGAAAGTGTTATTATATTGATGAGTATTTACTTACCGTTATATTTTAGTTAGTTCCATCAGGAGATATTTACTTAAGCTCTGATATATTTGTCTTTGCCTATTTGTAGGATACCGGATACCCAACTTAGGCTTTATTGGGCTTGGGTTTTAGCATTTTGTAAAAAATCCAAACCCGTTGGAATTCAGGCTGTTACATTTGGTATTAGTGCCAGGTTAGTAGATCCTAATTAAGTAAATTAGGAATTATGAGTGAACGTATTTATATTTTTGAATAAAATATGAATATATTATGTACTAAAACCTAAATTAGGAAATATGAGTGAATGTATTTTTAACATATGGAAAGTTTTAGAAGTATATTTGTGCATAGTTTTCTAGTTGGGTTCATGATGACCCAAGAGTGTTAAGCCCTTAAAATAAGCTATGTTTTGAGAGAAGATTAGTATCCATATGTCATATGAAGTGAAAGTTCTCTAGGCATAGTAACAAGAGTATTTTTTTATTTTGGAAGGAGTAAGAGAGTTTAGTAAGGAAATTTTCAAAGTTTAGGAAGGATATTCCTAGGGTAGCAAGGAGAAAATCCACTTTATGTCTAGCTCAATAAAACAAAACATTTTGGAATTGGAAAGTTAAAAAAAATATAATTATTGATATGTTTGAAGTAAACATGGGGTTTTTGATAAAAAAGTATATGTAATTTAAACATTGTTTTTATATGATGTGAATTTTAATTATATTTGTAGAATTATAGAGCATATATATAGCTCTCTAGTTTCTTTGTAGGTATAAATTTTTAAACCTAAAAACCTAGAGTATGTTAAGTATTGAAAACATAGGTTACAACATTAATGGTTGTAATAGATGTTTTTGTGAAAAATAAGGAAAGCATAGACTATGATGCTACTGTTATAGTAGGTGACTCCCAAAAGAAATATTTTTACATAGCACATGGTATTTATTATTATTTATTTTAATTGAATCCATATACTAGTATTTTTAGGTTATAGTAACGGTGTTTTACTCAACATCTCTTTTGACCCAAATAAAAATGTGTTTCGAAGATAATTTTTAAGTATAGAAAGCGTTAAAACAGTTTTGAAAATGAATTCCTTTAAGCAAGATGTAAGTTAAATATTAGGAAATAAATAAATTCCATCGGAAATGTCTATTGTACGTGCATATAGGTTAAACATACTTTAAACTATTTGAATGAATGAATAATGATATAATTTTCTATGAAAACAAATCATAAAGAAAGATGTTTTGTGCAAGGTATAAGAAATACGTGAAAGAGACGTACAAGGTATGGAAAGCACCATATTTTGTATAGCTTATTTTGATAAAATATAAAAGAAGTCCCTTGTAAT
Source organism: Allium cepa (assembly GCA_030765085.1). Classification (NCBI taxonomy): domain Eukaryota; kingdom Viridiplantae; phylum Streptophyta; class Magnoliopsida; order Asparagales; family Amaryllidaceae; genus Allium; species Allium cepa. Next base: position 542,004,827 of record CM060939.1, read on the forward strand.
TTCACTTAAATATGAAATCCTCTTTCAAAGGATTGATGGAAGGTTTTAGCATTAATAGTTGCTCATAAGAGAAAGTAGCTTCAATACATTAAGGTATAAAATCATTAGGTGTAACAAGAAGTGTAATGATTAGAGATAGTGTTAGTTAGAGGGATATTATAGAGTGCCTTAGTAGGAAAGCCAAGGAAAGGAAATTTCATACTTTTCTATTAATTATGCACATTGGTTGCTTGCCTTTTTAGAAAGTCCCCATTTATAGTAAGTTAGAAACTCCTCCAAGGTTAGGTAATTGGAAGAGCGGGAAAGTTAAGGGATTTTTGGTAAAATAATTGTTCTTATCTACTCTAGTTCTTGTAAATTTGAAAATCCATGAAACGAAGATGTTTTGAAAACATGTGAGGACAAATTGGAAGTTAGAAAAATGTTTTAAGGACAAGCAATGCATGTTTTAAAGAAAAATAGTTTAGTGAAATAGTAAATAAGTTTTTGGAAGAGAAAAACATAATAAACAGTTAAATTTAAAAATCCAAGCTTTTTAAGAAAAAATGTGAAGGTCGTTAAAAGGAAAAGAGTTTGAACATAAAATTTGTAAGTTTTCCCCGCTATTTTTGGGGAATAATTTAAATCCAAAGGATGTAAAGATGCAAGTCCAGAAAGATAAAATGTTAAGTGACCAAGTGCCTTTGAATTTAATAGAAACTTCATAGTAACACTTTTTAAGGAAAGAATTTTGGGATTTAATGTTTCAAAATTTTAGAAGCTTTAATTTTTGAAATGAAATGATAAATACCAAACTAGACTTCTAAATATTGAATAGATAGGAATCATTTCCTAGGTGTGATGGGAAAAGTGTAAGGCTATGTAGGAGATAGCAATGATTACTTTTAGTAACAGTAATAAAAGTTCCCGTAAAGTGTGTAGAACACTAGTGAGAAGCTAAGAATATTGCTTCATGTGTGTAGACTATAGAAGAATAGTGAAGTGATATTAGGAAGATAGTAAGACACACGTGATTGGGATAGGCAAACCTTAGTTAAGGAAAAACGAAAGGCAAAGGTAAAGAGAAAATTTCCCCAAGCTTAGTTGTCTTTTAGATAGAGACTACATAGATTGAAATCCTTATTCGTTGCAGTAAATGAGACTTGGTTATTCCTTTTTGAGTATGTAATGGAAGAGATGAATAGATCCTATTCATCGTGAGTAATACAACATAAGTTAGTAACGAGTAATAGACGGCAGAAGAAGCATATGAGTTACTTGGATTCCTAGAGTAGGGCCTTTCTGTGTCAGAGTGGACATGGTCCTAGGTCTTCTAGCCCCAGTTGATAGGTGTGTTTTACTGTTATATTAAAAGAAAAGTAAAAGCCAAAAAAGTTAATAAAAGAAAAACAGTAAAATCTAAAAGAAAGCAACAAAAATATGAACAGAAAGAAGAATTTGAAAAAGGAAAAATTTTCTTATGTGAACCATGATTGGGAAAGCAAATAGAGATTTTTATAGAATAATGGCATAAGTTCCAACTACAGAGAAAGAGGTGCGCAAAAGTAAAATGGTAAGTGTGAGGTTTTCCCTTTTCTAACTTCTTTCTGACATAAGAAATCGAGTTTGGAATAATTAGATTATTCTGAAATTCAAATACTAAAAGTTGTATGGTAGGATTTGGATGTAAAATTCTTTGAACTATGCCCATATTCAGTAGGAGTTTGGGAGAAATTGTATGAAAAACATTTTCAGTTTTCAAAAGATTGCATTCATATAGAAATTGCAAGTATATATAGGATATGTGCATCATATTTTAAAAAAGAGATTTTAAAGAGGAAAAACATACATATAGGTGGTACCGCTTAGAAATCATGTACATGTTTATATTTTATGTTGAATGACACTTTGCACAAGGACACGGATGGTCATAAAATTGAATGTACACAAATGTATGTGATTGATGTGAGGAATTACATAGTTTTAGCCTTGTCGAATTTCGGGGATGAAATTTCCTAAAGGGTGGGAGAGTGTAACGCCCTACATTTTTTGATAATTAAATAACCAAAATAATTATAGAAAGTGAAAATGTGCGTTTTTGGAATCGTCAGAATATGGGCTCGAAACTTATACCATTATGTTCATGGTGATTTCCTGATTAATTACATATATAATATGCCTCGAATGGACTTGTAAGAAAAAGTTGTTGACGTTTAAAGTTTCGTATCAAAAAATAATAATACATGCAAATATGCGTGAACATATTTGTTTATAAATATATGCGCGTATAAATTCCAAAAATAACGCGCGTTTGAATTTCAAAATAGACTTGTGTCATAAAGGAAATTAATTGACATCATCAATGAAAGGTAATTAATTAAATTAGTAGGCAAAGTTAATCAAATCAGCAATTAAAAGTAATTAATTTACCTTAATTAGCAACGTTTGAATTTCATAATAAACATGTGTTATAGAAGGAATTAAACTTGCAATGATGGAAATTAATTAGAACAAATAGGCAACGGTCAAAAGCAAACGTTTAATAATTTAATTTTAGCACAATCTTTAGCGTTGTTTTCTAGATCCAACGATTTGCAGCAAGCTTGTTACGTGGCTGCACCAGATTCAATCTTAAAATCCCACGGTCTAAGATTCCCAACTCCACTATAAATAGGACCCTAGGCCTAGCTATTTTCTCACAATCAGATTTCCTCCCAATTGGGTTCATTGTCTGAAGCTGAACCCTAGATAGAAAATATTTCAGGGAGAATATCTTCTTAATAAAAATATTAGACACCTTAGAAAGGGATCCAAGAAGGCTACGGAGAAAAACTAAGTACGAGCAAAGCTAAGGACGATAGGTTAGTTGATTTAAATTATATATCTTTTATGTTTATGATATGTTATCGTTAGATCCTCGTTAAATATTTTAATTCAGCATTTATTTCAGCAATTAGTTCTACTAATAAGTTATGTTGAAACTGTAAATTTTAAGAGAAGTGGACTTATATTTAAATGTTATTTATATGGAAAAGGAGAGGAATCCAATTAAATATAAGTAATATTAGGCTTAAAAATTGTAGAGAAAGGCATAAGCCAAAAAGACAAAAATTTATAGTAAATTATGAAATGAATTAAAAAGGGGAATATTTAATAACTTGATTTGAAAGTTAGTGATAGATTAGTTGTTTGGTTTAAAAAAAGCGAAATACATTTCCATGGTTTAATATTGGAATTACGTAAACGTAATTGCAAGAATAAAAGCAAGGAAAGTGGAATTAGTGCAAAATAGAGATATTACTGTATTTTGCATTACCCAACAATTAAAGAAACAATAAAAAAAATCTTGCAGTTATGAGTTATTATTTATAGCATTATTTAGTATGAAAATTTGGAAATGGATTTTTAGCACAGTTTTTGTAACCAACCAAATAGAATAGAACTACTTCCTAGAATAAAAGAGAATAACGTGAAGAATTGAAGAAATTAATGAAGAGAAATAATCAACTTAATTATTTGACAAGACTAGAAATAATAAAGAGAAGATGTGACTAGATCTGCATTTATTGCGCAGATAGTAGAAAAAATGTAAATCAGTTATTATGATAAGTAATTTGTGACAGTTCGACATAGTCCCATGCCAAGACTGTCATATAATATAAGAGAACTGAAGAGAATTTAAAATTATAATAAAAGAAGACAGACTAGAATAGAAAAGAGACACTTGCAATTATATTTATAACATGTAGATCGTAAAAGAATATAGAAGTAACAATTGCAAGTATAATTATAACATTGGTTATAATTAGAGGCAATAGATAAGGGCTTATTTTAAAACATACACTAAATTAATAAGAAAACATAGAAGAAAGGCCCACACCAACAACATTCCCTTTTAGTCAGGAACTGATGGTCTCACAATAGTTAGGTGAGGCTGGGACATGCTTATGCTGATTATGGTAAATAAGTAGCCAACAAAATTTGAAAAGACTAAATGCATAATAAAAGATTAGACGTATGGTCTAATAAAATGGTAAGATGCGTTTAGAGCAGCCCAAAGGATGAAGAGCCTACTGAAGCAATTCATCGTAGATTTTAGTATTGAAAGAGCACGTCCAACTAAGTTAGTTCGGGCAAGAAGGAAGTACAAAACTTCAATAGGACATGAGGGTACTCTAGGATGGCTCTCTAGGGTAGGCTTAAGGAAGCTGCACTCCCAAAGGCAGGTCTGTAGGTATTCCATCAAGAGAGCATGCCTTGACTGCTTTTGCATTGCAGGACTAACGAAGCAGACCTTTGTAAGCAGTCAAAAGGCTGGAGATGGCGTAGGATGTTCGTATGCCCCAGTACTCGAGAATGCACAGTTGGCAGGACCCAAATGGATAGTCGCATGCGAAGATCAATACATCATCAGTCAGAATGAGTTCAGGAAAGCCCAGAGTTATACCAACAAGCAAATGATTCCTTCACTATTGAGACATTGGATGAGGAGCGTAGCCAAATGGATGTTTAGATTGTTTGCAGTAGGGCACAACCACTTAGCTCTTTAAAGTGTTTGCGCCAAAATGGTCACAACCACCCAAATACAGATGAAAGCAGCAAATCATAATCACAGATAGAATGTATGTAGTAGAATTAAAATGAAGAACACTCAAAAAATTAAAAGGAAAGCAGTAGAGAGACAAGATTTATAGTGGTTCAGCATTGTAGCTTATGTCCACTTTGAAGAGTTTCTATTTTATTGATTATTCTTGTCTTATTTACAGGAGTACAAATGATTGTATCTGAGTTATAACGGAGTTTCAGTAGAGTAACGACGTAAAAGATCCAAAAGTCCCTTTTCTGAAGGCATTGGGCTGCTATTTATAGGCGTAGCCTAGAAAAATCTGATTTTGATTTTTAGAATACCTCTTCTTTTCACATGTGTGGGCCCACCAGATCGATCTGGGCTTGCTTAGGATCGATCCTTAATCGATCCCCATACATTTCATATCGATCAGAAAATGCCCTAATGGTGATGGGATCAATCATGAACATTCCTCGGGTGATATGCAAGTTGTGGTGAATATTTTAAAGCATTTGGACTTCTAGATCTCGAGTTATGGTCTATCCAAGATTGAAATTGTAGGAATGCTGGAGCGTTCATATCGATAGCCTCCTATCGATCTAGATTTGTATTGATCAAGATGACGACGTGAAGCGACCGTTTAAGGAAGATCCATTTTTCTTGTTTGTTGGTCGCTTCCTTTGCCTCGAATTCGCCTCCTTCGTATCCATCGATTGCCAAGCGTTTCGTATTGATCCAAATTCCTTCCCTTCATATTTATGTCTTAGCCTTCTATTCGTATCGATGCATGGCTATCCTCTTCGTATCAATCCATGGCCATTGTTTCATATCGATCATTTAACCGATCGATATGAAACACACAGAGATGGGATCGATATGAAGCAAGAAATTTATGGAGCGCAAGTGCACTTCGCATCGATGCCTGGTGTGTGGCTTTATATTGGTACATGGTTCATTGATTCGTATTGATCAAATGATGGATCAATATAAAACACGCTGGATCATGGATCGATATGAAGGGGTGATTATGAGATGGATCGGTATGAAGCACATGGATATGAATGGAATGGGTTCAAAGCAAATGGATACGAACACGGATGGACAAGAGATTGATCCATGATCCCGACTCGAAGCAACTGCCTCCTCGACCCGAAGTAAACCTATTGGTGACTTGAAGCATGATGCCTATGGACTTGAAATAGCTTATTTCTCACTGACCCGGAGTGAACACTTCTTTGTCCCAAAGTAATCTCTCTGAAAACCCAAAGTAAACGTGAAGATGACTCGAAGCAGATTCTGAGCAACTTGAAACAACTCGTTCTTTGTTGAAACCATATTTTAAAAATCTTGTGGTGTTTTTTCGTCGACTATGATATATCCCAGTCTTATGATCATGTGGATTATTTGTGATAATCCAATTTCAATTAATATGCAGTCGACTGGGTTAAATTTTCATGTATGTTGCCTTGCCAAAAGGCAGGTTAGCACTTTGCCCCTCAAAACATGCCTTGCGATAGGAAGGTGTGTATTGTAGTGCCATAAGCGGGATGTTCATATCCTGTTGATGACCTGTAAAGAGATCGATAATCTTACCTAATTGTGAATAGCGATCGTTCGAGATCATAATGCCATTCGAGGTGATATGTGACCGTTCGAGGTTGGATGCCGTTCGAGGTGAATTGTGACTGTTTGAGTTTAGATGCCATTTCAGACGAATTGTGACCGTTCGAGGTCGAGTGTATTTCGAGGCGAATCATGACCGTTCGTGGTCGAGTGCCGTTCGTGGCGAATTATTACCATTCGGGGTCAAGTGCCGTTCGAGGTGAATTATGACCGTTCGTGGTCGGGTGTAGTTCGTGGCGAATTATGACCATTCGGGGTCGGGTGTCGTTCGAGGCGAGTTATGACCGTTCATGGTCGGGTGCCGTTCATGGCGAATTATGACCATTCAGGGTCGAGTGTCGTTCAAGGCAAATTATGATCGTTCATGGTCCGGTGCCGTTTGTGGTGAATTGTGACCGTTCATGGTCGGGTGCCGTTTGTGGCAAATTATGACCGTTCATGGTGGGGTGCCATTCGTGGCGAATTGTGACCGTTTGTGATCATATTTTAGAACCATAAACATTGGAATTACATTCAAATGAATCTTACAGTAAAAATGTCCAACTAAATCAAGTCCAAATGCGAAAACTAGAAAGCATAAACAAAAAAGAAACATTAAAGTGCAAACATTTCCACTGTTGCAGTTTGTAGTCATCCCAAAGCATGCCTGAGGACCGTTCATGACCCCGTATATGGGTAAGTGAGTTGACCGTGTTAGTGTGGATTTTGCTTCTTATTCGTCATTATTCCAATTCGTTGATAATAAACTGATGCCTTGATCCGGAGCCATCATCATTTAATGTAGGTGGTGGTCGCTCCTTATCCACCGTCATTGTTCATCTTTTCACGTACTGCAATAGCGTGCGATTCTGAATATGTCCTTCAACCTCGTCCCTAAGTGCCTATAATCGTTTGTGCTGTGGCTGTTCAGTTTATGGAATAAGCTATGTTTGTCTTATTTCTTTTCATTATTGGTAGGATCCCTCCTTATTGGCCTCTGGTAGGGAATCTGCCCCCATATATCCTGATATATTCGCTCTAATGTCTCGCTTAGCTCCGAATAGGAGGTAAATCTTGGCTCCTTTCGTGGTTGCCTTGACTCGTCAGAGCTGTTCTCTGCTTTTCACTTCCCCTTATCCTTGTTGGAATCTTTTTTGGGTGGATCCCCGCCTTTGACTACATAAACATCAACTTCATCTCCCTCCTCATTTTCGACCTTTGCATCGTCCTATTGCATAAAACTTTCCACCTTGTGGTAAAACTCTCCTAGATTCATAGGTGGATCCCTTATCAAAGAATTCCTGAATTCTATGCCATCAGCCATGCCAGATACAGCTTCCATCAAAACCATGGATGGATCTAGTCGATCTACCAATGCCGTCGTTGCACTGAATCATGTTAGAAAACTCCTCAAAGACGCCTCGTTTTTCTGTATCAGTGTTATCAAGCTCATCGCTTGGGCCTGGAGATGTGAACTCTGAACTACCTCATAAACTTCTCGATCTACTCTGTCCATGTTCAAATGGAGGCGCTTTCTAATTGTCTGAAGCACAGTGCTGTTATATCCGTCAAGTACAATGTGCAAAATCGGGCCATGACTTCCTCTTATGCCACTAGTACCTCCATGTGCCTCATAACCTTGTCAGATGAACTGCAGAATCTGTCCTTCCATCATACGTCTCTATTGTTGATAGCTTAATTTAGGTGGGTTCTTGGCCTACCTAATTACGAGAGAGAAGGGGCTCCTATTCACATCTTTCAGATCTCTATTCATAATCCTCCTCTCATGGGTCATCTAACCATCTTTGCCAATCTTTCATTGTCGCCAAGTGGTGGTCCTTGTCTGTTGCCTCCAATCTACCCCTCGAGTTCATGAGGGAATCTGGGAATCTACTCCTCTAGACGTGCATCTGTTCCTCCATCAATGCCAAATTGCACAGTATTACCTGGTATCCTGCCTGGAATTGGGTCAACATGATCCAGGGGCGTGCCCCTAGCTCAGGGGCTGCTCCTGATGTTCCCGCTCTATCTTGAATCCTAATGGCTTTGTGTCCTTGACTTTGGTTCTGGATTCCCTCTTTTCCAGCGGCTTCGTTCTCTCAATTCTACACTCTAGGTTGTCCAATCTATCGGAGTAGGTTCTACATCATCTCCTATTTCCTTTTCAGCATTCCTTCCTATATAGCCTCCATCAGCATCTCCATTTTGTCTTTAGTGATGAAAATTAAAGTCTGATTAGCTCCTGAAGAAGCCTCTTGACTTCCTTCATTCTGAATCTGTTTTTCTCTTTGTCTCCTTGTTGATTTCTTCGTCATAGCTTTCGAGATCCAAGTTCCTAAGCCTTTAAGTCCAATATCCAAGCTTCTAAATCCTTGAATGCTAGCGTTCTCAGTGAAAGCACCAAAATATTTGCTCCAAAATTGATCACAAACACCCTATTGTAGATGAAAGCACCAAGTCACAATCACAAATAGATTGTGTGTAGTAGGATTAAATCTGAATAACACTCAAAAAATTAAAAGGAAAGCAGTAGAAAGACAAGATTTATAGCGGTTCAGCGTTGTAGCCTACATCCACTTCGAAGAGTTGCTGTTTTATTGATGATTCTTCTCTAGTTTACAAGATTACAATTGATATTATCTGATTTACAATGGAGTTTCGGTAGAGTAACGGCTTGGAAGAGCCGAAAGTCCCTTTTCTGAAGCCATAGGGCTGCGATTTGTAGGCGTAGTCTGGAAATATCTGATTAGATCTCAGAATAATCTTCTCTTATGTGGTATGGGCCAACTAGATAGATCCAGGCTTACATGGGATCAATGCCTGATCGATCCCCATACATTTCGTACCGATCATAAAATACTCCAAAGATGGTGGGATCGATCATGAACATTCCTCTGGTGGTATGCAAGCTGTGGTGAAAATTTGAAAGCATTTGGATTTCGAGATCTCGAGTTATGATCAATCTAAGATTTATATTATAGGCAGGCTGGAGCGTTCGTATCGATAGCCTCGTATCGATCAATATTCATATCGATCGAGATGATGATGTGGAGCGATCGTTTAGGGGAGATCCATTTTTTCTTGCTTGCTAGCCGCTTCCTTTGCCTTGACTTTGCCTCCTTCATATGCATCGATTGCCAAGCGTTTCGTATCGATCCAGATTCCTTCCCTTCGTATAGAAGCCTTAGCCTTCTATTTGCATCGATGCATGGCTATACTCTTCGTATCAATCCATGGCCATTGTTTTGTATCGATCATTTGACCGATCAATACAAAATACATGGAGATTGGATCAATATGAAGAAAGCAATTTATGGAGTGCAAGTGTACTTTGCATCGATGCCAAGTGTGTGGCTTCATATCGGTCCATGGCTCATTGCTTCATATTATCAAATGACAGATCGATATGAAACATGTTGGATTATAGATCGATATGGAGGGGTGGTCATGAGATGGATCGTACAAAACACATGGATTTGAAGAGAATGGGTTCGAAGCAGATGGATATGAACAAAGATTTACAAGAGATTAATCCATTATCCTGACTTGAAGCAACTGCCTCCTCGACCCGAAGTTAACCTATTGATGACTCGAAGCATGATACCTGAAGACTCGAAGTAGCTTATTTCTCACCGACCCAGAGTGAACACTTCTTTGACCCAAAGTAATCTCTCTAAAAACTCGAAGCAAACATGAAGATGACTCGGGGAAGACTCCATGCAACTTGAAACAACTTGATCTTTGTCGAAACCATATTTTAAACACCTTGTGGTGTTTGTTCATTGACTATGCTATATCATGGCCTCATGATCATGTTTATTATATGTGATAATCCAATTTCGATTAATATGCAGTCGAGGGGGTTATATTCGCTTGTATGTTGCCTTTCCAAAAGGGTGGGTTAACATAGAGGTCTTTCGATTAGTTAAGGGGTGGCTGCACGGGTCATAGCCGCGATGAAAAAAGAGACAGACCAAGTAGAATATCTGTATTGTAGCTTAAGGAAGCTGTCCTTTACAGATATAGAAATTTATGACTGAGTTCCGTACAAGATAGACCTTGTTGGCGAGATTTAGGGAGCAGACAGAACGATTACATATAGTCCTCAAGGTACACACTGGGTGGTACATTGTGGGTACATTGTGGATGTCCAAGCATTTGTATAGGCTAGTGCAGACGTAGTTTTACATTTTCATAGTAGACGACAGAACATCTGTAGTATAGGCGTCACAAAGCTGTCCTTTAGAGATGTAGTTGCATAACGCTCTAGGAGAAAGGCGATGGAGTCCTTTTTGAGGAGGATACTGAAGGTACTATGGGTAGTACTTAGGACCGATGCGGTCATTGGGAATGTAGCTACATATATTTTTGTTATTAGGTTTTAATCTACTAGGGAGTAGATCGGTACGATTCATGCATAGAGGTGAGAGTAATTTAAACCCCATAAACCTAACATAACAGAAAATGGAAATAAGACAGTATGTGTAGAATTAAGCTTAGAAGTGTATAATTTTTCCATTCACCGGAACTTTAGTTCTAACCCCCTCGTCATACATCCCACAGGTTAGGTAGATTGAAGAAACTTTCCGGCTTTGAGATCGTTGTCTAGAAACTGTTATTATCTTAGTGGTATTTACTTACTATTATGTTTTAGTTAGTTCCACTGTGAGATATTTACTTAAGCTCTGATATATTTGCCTTTGCCTTTTTGCAGGATATCAGATACCCAACTCGGCCTATAATGGGCTTGGGTGTTAGCATTTTTTCAAAAAATCTAGACCCACTGGAATTCTGGTTATTACACATCCACTCTTTCCGCTAAGCATGCATCAAAATAGACGAAAAAGGTAACAATGTAGTCGGATCGAAAGAGGGAATCAATACGAAGAACTTTGCATAGCGGTTAGTCTAATTCTTCTTCTACACTTCAAAACCGTAATTATATTTATCCCCGATTAATCAATTTCTATGTTTTTCAAACTTTCAGATTGAATTTTTTTAATGATTTGAGGCATTGAGGAGAAGTCATTGATTTATTCATCGAAACAAATGAAAATGGTAACAAAGTAGTCAGATCGGAAGTAGTAATCAACACGAAGAACTTTGCATAGAGGTTGGTCTAATTCTTGTTCTATACTTTGAAACCCTAATTCATTTTATCCTTGATCATCAATTTCTATGTTTCTTCTAACTTTTGGACTAACATTGTATTTTTTTTTTTGATTTGAGGCTTTAAGGAGAAGTCGTTGATTTTTTCCATAGATATCTTTAGCAATCATTGGTTAGATGGGTACAATCTAATTATTTTTATATTTTACATACTTACTCCTAGGTATGAGAAACTATCAAAATGAATTAACTATGGAAAACGAAGCAAAAGCTGACATTTAGTGAGCATGACTAATTTATAAGAATTTGTGTGGAGATTCCTCACAAGTTTAAAAAATTGGTGTAAAGAAACAACCATTTAGAAATAATAATAGAAACTGTAATTATTCAAAAAAGTTAAAATCTAATTATCTATATATATTAGTGTGAGCCAAGTTAGTCTATATAGTGATTTTTTTGCCTAATTTAACTTTGTTATGAGATTTGCTCATATCATTTATGTATCTTATAGGTCACCTTAGTTTTGATTTTGAGCTACTGTGTATCCATGTCTAAACGGATAGTTCATGTCATATCACTATATTATGTTGAACAGATTTACTTAACAATATTTCTCTCCATTAGAATGTTAGATCAATTTGATCTAATTGTTTGACAGTTCATTTCACTATATTTATTCAATTTGGTACATATGTGCAGTGCACATTTTTTGATCAGGAGTAGTAAGTAGAAGACAACAACTCAACATGCCATCTTTTTTAGTAGGTACAAAAGTATTTTTTTGTGCGCATATATGTAGACTATGATTTTAGTTCCTTACAAAACTTGATTTATAATAGTGTTGTACATAGGTTCAACAGTTGCAAGGTATCTACAGTGATGGATGTGTTTGAGCATACATTCTTTGCAATATCGCTTATGTAGGGATATTATGAAGGTACGTTATTATCAATACGATGATTTTGAAATAGATAATTATATGTTGTAAAAATAAACCATATAAATTTGATCCAATTATATAATTAAATTATTGTCACCTTCTTCTTAAATATAGTGAATAGTGTCTTGATTATGAAAAATATCTAATATCTTAATGCTAATTCATTTAAAAAAGTTATCATTGATGTCTATTTTCTTTACATATATTCATGACTTGAAGTAATTTTGTTTTTAGATTTAGTTAATATTATAGTTGAAGGACTAATTGATAATCTAAAAGTTCAAAAATTAATATAAAGGTTTATTTCTTTTAAATGACAATAATTTCCTTGCCACTTCCAAACATCAAATGATGATAAAGGTATAAATCTTCAATTTTACATTGTGGTTTTGTTGCTGCCTTATTATTACCTTTAATTATATATTTGGACTACAAAATATGAGTTTGGATGTATACCTATGTTAAGAAGAATTATTTGGATTTAGCGATGGTTTAATGGATGTTTTTAATGACTTTAATTGGCTTATGCATAAGGTTTAATATCTTACTTAGTCAGTCATTGCCTACCTTCAATGAAGCTGTTCGTTTAATTTTGTAATATTGTATTTCTATTCGAGCATTTTTTTAAATGCCTCACCTTCAAGTATATGTAATATCAGGACGATTTAACTTTTTTATTAACAGTTTGACATAGAAATGCTATCAGATAATCTTAAAAACACAAATATGTCACATAACATGTGAATACATTAAACCAATATAATTCTCAATGAATCTACTGTAATATGGGCTTAAATTTATGGATTAAATTGCCAATAAATTGGTACATCAATATAACCTTTGTTACACTTCTACCATCAAATGAGAACAGTAAAAGTTAGCAATATTTTTCATCAGCATCCAAGATTGGTATTAGGAATTTTTATTTTCTGAGATATAATTTCCATTAAATGAGTAATTTATTTACCATAAGTGTGGTTGTATTTATTCTCTACGTATCCGTATCTGTATTACTACATTCATTCATCATAAATTTATACACTTTATATTAGTGTAATTAATTTGAGAAAACTCGGGATGCATATGTGATATGTAAGTATTCACAAAGAGAAGGATACAATGGTACTGCTTATAGCAAATATGATGTTAATGTTTAACTTAATTCCCGAACCCATAGTGTTATAAATGAACAATATTACTTTCAATCCTTAACAATCATATATTTGTTTAGTTTAGAGTATCAAACTATTAGTTACACACAGTCAACTTTCATCATGGTTAAAGGCTGGAGGATCAAATAATAAACATGGAAGTAAAAAAAGGGTGTTGAAAGTTTTGGAATTTTATAACCCATTTTAATCTAAATCTACATGATATAAACCATAGCTATAGAAAATTTCACTTTCAAGGCAACATGTCCACAATAAAAATCCTATCGATTACTTTTTACCGATCCTTCATCAATTTCCAACAAGAAGTACAACTTTATAATTGATAAATAAGTAGTTGTAGGTGCATGAAGGAAATTAACTATGTTGCTTTAGGTAAATTAGCACATAATTGTGTAGGCTTCACCTCATACGTTATATCTTCTAATTAGAAACATGAATTTATGCTAAGTATTATATGCTTGGTTTTTGTTTTTATGACTTCTCTTCTTTTAGTGAAAAAGATGAGAAATATTAGTTAGCGTTTCTATCAATACCAAATTATTGATAAGAGAAACAACATTTTAGTGGTTGAAATAGCCATGGCGTAGAGTCATCGGTTTGATCATCATTTCCAAAGTGTAAGCATATAGAATTTTCACATTAACTTTTCTTCATTTTTAACTGCCTTCTTCAATTTCTTTTACTTATTTTTCTAAATATTTTATTTGAACTCTTCTTATATAATATTGTGCAATGCTTATTGTCTTGCAGTGTGTCCAAAAGTGATCTCTTATATAGACAAGTAGTTTTACAGGTCATAGTTAAGCATTGACAACATCATAAGTCGTTTTTTTACAAGAAGTGTAGTGCACTCATTTGTTAGTTATGAGAATGTTTTAAATATTATAAAATTGATACCAAACAAAAGCATACATTCTCTTTACAAAATATTATTAGTTCTTAAGGGAAATTTTGTTTTATGATGCCTTTATAATCTGACAATCCAATGACTAATGCAATCCAATCTTTATAGCCGATGCTTAAGACTAAGACAAATCTAAATCTTAACAGATTTTTAAGTGGTTTTTTTACTGCAATTTTTTTCAAGTAGCTCAGCTTTTGTTCTTATATTTTTTAGATAAAAAAGGATATGGAAATTAATTCACCAATTTAAGTTTCACAACGTAGTATTTTTGTTTAGGATAAAGAGATGCTGACATGGAATAGGAAGTTGTGGAGTAAGAAGAAGAAGAAATGGGAAGTGAAGGAGAAGCAGAAGATTAAGAGCATGTATATCTTGATGCTAAGAGACTTCAAAGTTCAGTAGGAAAAGAAGATAATAATAACCTATTGAGAGTGAAGATAAAATAAGGAAAGTCAAGATAATTAAAGTCGAAAAGTGGAGTACATTTTATTTTATATTTAACGTGCAACCCTTTTAGTTTAACGGCCTTAACTACCATTGTCACTGAGAAATACATACCATCATTCCATGATTAGTTTATATTTTCATTCCTCAAAACCAAATAATGTTATTATAAGTTGTATGTTATTTTAAATGAATGAACCTTTAATTTCTATTATTTACTGCTCTCCATTTTGGTCAACATTTCATTATGTTTTTCATATTTGAAGGCATGGGTGAGTGATTATTGTTTTATGCGAGGTTATCTTATACTATATATACACATCATGAATGTTAAAAATTAATGCGACAACATGTGCGAATATATATCATAAGATGTAATTTAACAAATACATCTTCATAATATGAGGATATATTGAAATTATCATAAATATAAACTAGACATATGGAGAGCTATTAATATACAAACTGAATCCCTGATTTGTAGACTAAATATATTTGAGTGCTTCATCTATAAACTTGAGAGAATAATTATGAAGATATATATATATATATATATATATATATATATATCACTTTATTCTTTTGTTATCATGCTACTGTAATTAAGGTAGAAATCTATGGATTCAGACTATATATTTGTTATAACATCTATGATAGATATATTTATTTATGTTTTAATTCAATAAACCTAGTTCTTTGTCAGTAGTTATCATGTATATGGACGACATCATATACTGATTGTTCTGTCTATGTTACAAAGCTGTTAAAAACAAGATTAACACAGCCAAATATATATCATGTTTTCTATGTTGCTTTAAAATAGGATTCAATTTAAAGAACGATATATTGTGTAGCGGAAACATTATTTTATCACATGTATTTTGTTCTATTTTATAGGATCCATGATTTTACTGCTTTTGTATTTCAGCACAGTGCATTTGCTGCTTTTTTTACTTATTACTAATGAGTTGACTTTGTCCTTTTAACTCTTTCGCCTATATATAAGTTTGAGAGCATTCAGTACTATTACTACATTGACTCAATAAGGATTGTCTACTAATTTTAATACATATATTTGATATTGTAATAATGTTTCTAATTCTTTCCCGTAAATAGTATATTCTGATTATTTTTCAAAATAATTTAAATTTCTAACTGCAACAAATATGTTTTTGCCTTACCCATATGAGAAGCACGGGTTCACACTAGTGTTCTCAATTATAAACTTTAGAACTTTTCTGGCGGTTATGTTACGTAATGGTTCAACTTCCACCCACTCAGAAAAATAATCGATTGTTACTACAACAAACTTTTCTTCTCCTCTTAAGGCTAGAAGCGGACCGATCAAATCAATCTCCCATATGTCAAAGGGCCATGGACTGTAAATGGTGGTTAGATTGATGGTAGGAAGTCGTGGTATTTTAGATAATATTTAGCACTTGTCACACCTTTTGACATAATTTATGGCCTTTTCTGTCATTCTGGGCCAATAGTGTCCTTTTCTCATCAATTTTTTGGTTAGCATTATTCCATTGGAACGATCTCCATAATATCCTTCATGGGCTTCCGTTAACAATCTTATGCTCGTTTTCGAGTGTAACACAACTTAAATAAGGTGTTGAATATCCATTCCTATACAATTCTCCTTCAATTATGATATATGAGTGGGCATGGTACCTTAGTTTTTGTGCTTCTTTCTTTTCCTTTGGTAATATTCCTTTTTCAATATATTCGTCCAAGGGCGACATCAATTATTAGCGTGTGGCTTTTGTAAGCAATCACCTTTTTTGGATTTTTTCTAGAGTTTTCATTTTCTTGAGAATTATTCTGATTATTTTTTTGCTGGCAAACTTAGGATATTGTTAGAACCACAGCTTTCCACCTAACTTCTCTTTATCTTCATAATACTTGGGTTTTGTTGAAATAGGATGGGTATGATTCTAACCTTAAATGCTCCTCGTGAACTTGCCAGCTTTGCTAAAGAATTTGCTTGCGCATTCTTTTCGCTTAGTATTTGGTGTACAGAGAAATCTTCAAAGTGAGCCAACATGTCATGGGTTTTTTACGTATTGGGCTAGTCGAGCGTCTTCAGTTTGGAATGTCTTGCTCAATTGGTTTACCATTAATTTTGAATCACCTAATATTTTGATTCTTAGGATTTTTAATTATCATGCTAAAGTCAATCATGTAATTGTTTACTCAGATTCTGCTACTTTGTTGGTTGCTAAAAAGCCTAATTTCATAGCATAATAAAGCCCAATCGGGGGTAAGCATGACATATCATGCTACTGTCTCTTGTTCATTTAATGCTCCATCCATGTATAATTGCTATTTTAGTACGAGTTACTTTTGTTTTCTAACTATTCTTCGGATGAATCCCAGATACTCCATCGTAAAATCTACTAAAGCTTTCCCTCTTATTAACATCCTGTGTAGGTACTCAATATCATATTAGCGTAATTCCATTTCCTATTTCATTAGTGTTCATGATACTTCAGGTTTACTTTCCTTAATTGGTAATCGGTTAAGAATTTTATTGGATGAGCTTGAAAATAAAACCTTAGTTTCCATGCTATCATTAACAAACAATAAGCTTGCTTTTCTATAAATGGTTAACTGTTTCGGCATCTTTTACTTGTTTAGTAGACTAGAACTTGATTTCATTTCCCTCTCTTACTAAAACAAAGCTAATGGCATGTTCTAATACATCCATGTACAGAAATAAGACTTCTCCTTCTGTAGGGGCCCTAGAGTATCAACAGTGTTTTTACGCGATTTTTCAACTCTTGGAAAGCTTTTTGACATTCTTCTATCCATTCAAAGGTTTACTTTTTCATAATTATGTCGAAAAGGATGTGTTTGTACTTCAAGATGTGAATTGATTAAGAGTCGCAAACCGTCTCCTTCACTTTCTTACACATTTTAGATTGGGTCATATCAGTATAGCTCTTATCTGATCAGGGTTGACTTTGATTCTTCGGTGCTTACAATATATCTGAAGAGCTCCCCGAATTAGATTCTAAAAGAGAATTTTTGCAAATTCAGTTTCATCTTATACTTTCTTTATACGTCAAACAATTTTCTTAAATCCTCTATATGATCTTCCGCTTTAGATTTCACTAATACATCACAAATATAAACTTCCATGTTTCTCTCTATTTGATTTCTAAACATTATGTTCACGAATCGCTGATATATAGCCCCTTCATTCTTCAGGCTGAATGGAATTACTTTATCTGTACATTCTCTAATTTGTGATGAAAGTATGTTCCTTATCGGGTTTAAACATTGGAATCTGATTATATCCTGAATAAGCATCCATAGAAGGCAACATTTTTTGACCACTAGTTGCATACACTAATTGGTTGATAGGTAGTGGATAGCAACCTTTTGGGCACGCTTTGTTGAGATTTGTATTATAGTTGCATGTCATCTATTTACCATTTGATTTCTTCACCAACACTAGATTTTCCAACCATTTCGGGTAAACTGCTTCTCTTACATATCGGTTCTGCAACAACTTTTTCACCTCAGGTTTTAACGAACAACCTTTTCTTCCGCTTTACTGGAACAAACTTTGGATTAATGTTGAGCGAAGAGCACATTACAGATGGATCAATTGCTTCCATGTCACATGGGTCCATGCAAATATATCTATGGTTGACTGCAAGAGATCAACTTCTCTTTAGTTTCCTTATTTATTCCATTACCAATTTTTACGATTTGGTAAAGTCTTGAGGCTTTGAGAATGTAATTTTACTTCTTCCAAGTTTTCCATTGATTATGCATTCTCTTGCCTCCATCCTTTGCATCTATGTCTGGGATTATTTCCTTCAAAACCTCATTCTTATTGTGACTAATTTGGTTTAATTCAACATATTCATTTTCCTTGCTTTAAATCTATCTCCCTTGTCGATCATTTGGCATGATGTTTAAGGATAATTTGGGTTTCTTGCCTTATATACCAATTCCCATGGACTGATATGCAAGGGCCTTTGGTTTAGTTTTCGTTTATTGACTAGAGTCCATAGAAAGATCCTCTCATTTTATTCAATTATTCAAGCGTGGAAAAATATATTTCACAAGAATTAAACAGATCACCACAAACCATTCCTACCTCGATTTGTAGAGAAATTTGACTAGTAAGTGTTTTGATGATATGAAGGCATCAATCTCGTTAAGCGTTGGTCTTCTAAAAAATTGTTGTAGAAGGAGAGCCGGTCCATCACAATAAACAATATTTCAAACATTCTTGAATATGAAGGGATACCGTTTGGACAATAACTTTATTTGACCGATTGGAGTATAACCTTTGTTTTTGAACTCAAAGATTGGCTCTAGACTAGGTTCAGGTTTTTCCACCTGGATTCCCACCTATTCAAAAGCACCTTTATAAATGACATTTACCGCATTGCTCGTGTCCATCAGAATTTAGATACAAGTGAGTGTCACATCTGGGTAGTTATCTTAAGAGGATTGTTGTGGGGGTGTCGATTCCTCTTAGTTTTTTAAGAGTTATAATCAAATTTGACATTTTGATCGCGCTTTAAAAGCCTTCAATGGAGGCATATCGTTTATTAGGTAGAACCCCTTTTTAGCCTCTTTTGCATACTTCTCGATCATTTCCTCAAGACGGCTATGTGCAGTCCTCCATGATCACATTGATATGTGTGATGGCTCTGACCCGACCTTCGAAAATCAGGACCGAATACATCACCCGTATTCAAATGCCGTAGCTCCAAACGCCGAATCTGGTTCGTCGAAGCTTATAACCTATTTGTATAACAACACAACGGAAGAAAATTGAACATATCATTGATATACAATAGTTGATCACAACAATGATACAACAAAAATTTATCCATATCATCAGAGATACAAGATATAGCGGAAAGAATGTCTTCAATAGAATTCCCAAGTGAGAAAACAAGAATCCAACATTTTGCTACTCCATTGCCAAAGCCCCAAAGTCTCCAAACCAAAAGCTCGAACCACCAAAAGCTATCATGCTGAATGAAGCAAACTCGATCCATATGCGATTGACAACCCAAAGACTTCAAAGATATCGAATCTACATCTACTATCAGACTACTTAACTCTAGGCTACCAGTGTGGAATATTATGGACACCCAAAGTTTAGAAAGGGAACAATAAACTCCGGGTCAATCATGGCACTGGTATGAGCAAACAAAAACAGTTCATCTTTAATAAAAGCAAAACAAAAGATTTTTAATGAAACCCGCAATCCTTTTTGAACAATGAAACTATTATAAAGCCTCTTGACACACACACAATGCAAGCGCACAATTGGAGGAGATTTCTCCTAATGATAGTCAAACATGCTTGATACGCAAAAATCTTTTGATATTATTATTAGTGCGAAGTGCAGAAAACCTTTTGAAAGTATAACATTAATCTTCGCCAGTATACAACCATTATTGTATGCCCACTATAGCTACCATCTAAACAGTGGTGACCACCATAAGTAAATGGTAGGTTATACAACTAAAACCGTACAAGGCGCGTATTGGATGATTGGATTTCCAACAATGGTCAGGCAAAGGAACTTCCCACACCGAATGGAACGCCTCTGGAGGGACATCCCCGAGATCCTGACCGGATCTCTACTAACACAAGGCCGTGTTACCTCTGTAACTAGGTAACTACTGACACGAGTATGCCACCCCTTGGCCATTACCAACCTTTATCCAAGGCTCGTATCAACCAACAACCACAAAGCAATAAGTTTGCAGCAACCAAATAGGTTAAATATCTAGGCTCCATACCAAGATACCACCATTTATCTAGAAGAAAATGACATACCCTCAGGGGGCGCTACCCCCAAATAACCTGCCGCAACGATTCATGTTTCGACCATTACCGGGTTGTGAGGCTCGACGAAGTCACGTCCACAAAGCTACGCTTTACATAAAAGCCATGCTTCAATAAACAAATGATCAGCAGTACTTCGTATGCCACATTACCAAATTGGGAATGTATCACCAGTAACCATCAACAACATAACCTCTAAGCTCGTACATCTCAGAGAAGGGTGTTAAGCTGAGAGAATAAATTCTCCCCCACTAAACAGAAATGTATTTGATAGAAACCAGTTTTACATCTCAAAGTGTAATGTCAGACACACATCCATACAAGTCTGTTGCAAGTTCGAACAGAACTGAAGCCACTTTACAAAGAAGCCCTTGCAAATCCAGATAATCCCTAATCACATCAGGACTCCCAGTCACAAAGGATGATCAAATATTTATCCTTGGATCAGCCATGCAGAGACATTCGATGAGTTAACCTTTCGCTTTTGAAAATATCCGGTCTCCACCACCGGCCTTCAAATGCGATCCATAACGTTGTATCATTATTCGGAATGAGTTATATGACACAAAGTCCTCTCCCGGCTAAACCGAATAATGAGCCCAATATTTAAAAACATACGGATATTGGGATCTTAGTTAAGTCACAACTTGAAGCCCAAAAACTTTTGTCAAATAGTTTAAACAAATTAACATTTTCAAATCTTTAAACGAAAAGATCCACTTCACAAAGTTCATGTAATGACCCATAAATTTTGAATAATTAAGTTAGTTATTTTAACTAAAATTGAGTAATTAAATTTAGAAGAAACAAAACTTTTATAAATTATAATGAAGCAAACGTAAAAAGGTAATGTAGCAATGGTAAATTAAATAAGACTTTGTGACATAATATTTGGAGAAATAAATTTGCATAACTTATTAATGAAATAATGAGTAAATTAAAACGTAACAGTGCTAATATGGGTTAATAATTAATGGGTTGAATGAATGACAATTAATGAATTTATTTAAAATTGTAAAGTTATAATGTAATAAAATGGTAATTGGTTGGGAAGAATGAACATTCCAACTTAATAAAATAATTCAAATGTTAGGACTTAGTTTTGAATAGAATATAATAAAAACAAATGAAATCAGTGTATTAAGGTGTGAAATAATAGATGGATTAATTGTCACTGAATGTAAATTTATGCGATTATGTTAATGTAGGTTAATAAAAAATTAATGTAGTGCCATCCCAAATAATTAAAAACAATGTAAGGTGCAATTGATTGTATTTGATAAATTGGAAATAAGTTCCAATAAATATAATAAAACAGCATGTTAATAATGTTTGAATGAAATTTGGGTTATGTAAACAATTGTGACCAGTGTTTGCGAATAGTTACTTATAAGTTATTTAGCCTGCTTATTTAAATGTGTGAAAAATTCGCAATAAATCTAAGTAAATTATTACGTTAATGATAACTAAGGTAATTATTAATAAATTGAATGAAATGCAAATCAATGGAATTAATGAAGACGTACTTAGCTACAAATTGAATATATGAAAACATAATGTAGGCATTGAATTTAATTAAGGAATTTAATCTTTATTAGATGGTCATTGAATAAAATAAATGTTCAGTAAGTGAATTTATTGGGAATATTAAATGTAATTGGACGTAGATTTATGTAATATTATTAATGCAAACTAAATTAGCGCAATCCCAATTAACTGAAACCAATTGCAATAAATGAATTAAATATTACATTATTGTGGATTCAAGGTAATATTTTGTAATAAGGTATAGTTAGTGGTTTATGAATGAATGGATAATTAAAATTAAGGGTAGTGATGTTAATATAAGTTGACTATAAACAAGTGAATGAAATCCCAATTAAGGAGGAAATGCAAATGCTATATTTGGCAAAGGTTTCAATACTAATGGAAATTATAATTAATACACAATAAAGAAAGTACGTTGAATATATTTACGTAATGTAATGTAAAAACCAGCATTAACTATGTTATTTAAAATTTTTGGATGGGGTATAGAGATTGTAATCAAACAAAAACAATTTATTTGAATAAACATTCAAGGATTGGAGTAATTGCAATCAATTGAAATATAATCTTTAAAAATTTCATAAATATAAATTTAGATGAAATTGAAGTTATTTATGTAATAAAGTATGAATCTAATGTTAATTTTTATTTATAAAATGACAGTTGGTTGAATGAAAAGAATGCAAAAATAAGTTTGTCGGTATAATGAAGTATAATGTATGATAATAGGTTTTATTGAAAATAAATGAAATTAAACATCTAAATATTACGTTAATAGAGATTTATATGAAATCTAAGAGTATTAGGATAATAGATTTTGAATCCAATATTAAATCCATCTATTTTAAATTTATGAATGGAATAATCATTGATTTATTTAACTTAATAGAATTATTGGGAATTTAATTTATAATTTTGAATATAATGAAATTGAAGATTTGACACTGCAATTGATAGATTAATCAACTTTAAATTGATATCTAAACTTGTTTAAAATTTTTGTAGATGATTAAGAAATACAAAAGTGATAAATTTGGCAATTATAGAAGTGAAATTAAAAATTGGATTTAACCGATTGATTTTTCTTATTTATTTAATTAATATAAAAATAGCCATTTTGGCCACTGACTCGGATTTCGACGAAACAATTTTCATCAGATCCACGATGGTGAATTATTGTAAGATTTCAAGTTTCATAGCGATCAGACTTGTCGTTTGATCGTATGGCTTGAAACGCCTTGAAATCGATAAATTGAAATCAATTGAAATCAATTTAAAGAATATTTATTTTAGCTAACTTCTTCATACAATGGAATTTGGACTTGAAACCTTTTCCATTGCGTTTAAAATATTTTAAAAATTCTATTTTGATATATGGGTTGACCCAATTTCGTTCCGGAGTTGAAACGGACTTTTCGGGCCATATATCGTTCAACACGTTTATAAATCGGGTCCATCAATTCTATTTCAGTTGTCTATAAATAAACTGTTATAAACCCTAGCGGCCTCTATTCCTCATTTCTATACGTACAGAAACTTCTGCGCTCCTCTTCCTCAATGGTTGTAAACCCTAATTTATCCAATTCAAATTTCAATTCGAAAATCAACTTCAAAAATTCAAACTCCTTAGAAAAATTTGAAAAAATACATATCAAAGCTTTCGACGAGCGCAACCTAAATCTACAATTTGTTTTTCTATTTGGTTTGTGGCTTGACCAGAAATTGGGATTTTAGATTCGGCCGTTCGTTGGTGGGGGTTTGATCGTGCGATGGATTTTCGTCAAATCAACGATTGGGTTGCGCTGCACTGTAGAGGGCGTCGAGGCATGAAGATGGCATAGTTGCTTAGCCTAGAGTCGCTCATTTTCGACAGATTTGGCCATATATAACGATGGAGGCGGCGGCCATTCTGATCGATAGGGAGTGTCGCGGTGGGCTCTGTCTGGTCGGCTCGGCGAGGGATGCGTGCTAGCGTGGTTCGATCTTAGTGGAGGTACGCGCGGTGGTCGGTTATTTTCGAGCTTGGTGGTGGCTGTTAATATCGTTCGTGCTAGGGTTTAGAATTTGACGGGAAGATAAGATTTTCGCTTGCTGACGTGTTGGGGTAACGGTGCTTTGTTTATTTATTGTTTATTTATTTCAATTTAAATAATGTATTGTTCTAACGTGAATAACTATTGCATACGATATCCGATTTATGCGCGGTTTCTTCTGCTAGGTTCGTATTGGAATTCCGACAATTGGCTTTGCTTTAGTCAAATTTGGAGACTGTGAAATTTTTGGGTTTAAATTGGATTTTAATTCAATTTAAATTCAAAAGGTGAGTGTTTTAACCCACTCACAACTTTTAAAATTTCTTATGTTTGTTAAATTAAATTTTGTGGTGATTATGCATTTATTTACGACTTTTTCGTATATTTTTAATCATCATCTCAGTTATTGCATTTGTTTAAAGTAAATCGTTATTTAATTTATTATTGAATATAACTGCCATTTAGTTACCTGTTATATATTATCAGTTATATATGGATATTGATTGATCGTTTTGGATGATGATTATGATGGACGTATAATTTTTTATGATGGATGACCGTTTTGTTTATGTCATCATAATCTGCAAGTTATTATGCATTTTATTTCATTGGGGATTGCGGTTTGAAATGATATATAACCGAATTTTTCTATTTTAAATTACGGATTGAATGATAAATATCCATATCACTTGACCATAGGATAGAAAATTATATACAGACACCGCGGTCTATATATAATAATATTGTGAAATGATTTCTATGGTTTTGTAAAGAAATATATATGTGTGTGTGTGTGTGTGTGTGTGTGTGTGTGTGTGTGTGTTCTTATGAGATTTTGGTTTGGATATTTGATAAAGGTTATTCTATATATAGTTAAATTTGGTTTTATGCTATGTATAAAATTGGTTTAAAGTATAAAATAAAGTTTGATTTCATTAAATATTATATGTATAAGTATTTACTTAAATTATATTTAATATAGAGTTTATATTGATTTTATAAATCAAGGTTGAGAAGATAGTTGAAATTGAATGAGATTTATTTAATTACGAATTATATTTAATAAGAATCCAATTAGAACTTACTGAAATTTAGATTTTAAAAGAATATGGTTTTATAACAAAATTCGGGGTTAAGGTGATTTAAGTGAATATATCAAGTCTAAATAAATCGAGGAATATTAAATTGTTGGAATTTGAAGTTTATTTAAAGGAAACTGGATTTATTAATTAAATATTTCAAAACTAAATAATAGTAAAGTAAATTTGATATATATATATATATATATATGAATTATAAAATTTAGTTTTGAACATTGAATATTAAAGCTTTGAAATATATGAAATTTGAAATGGTTTATTTGAGGATTTAAATCTATATTGGGATTGATTTCGAAATTAAAGAAGCTAATTTATTATATAAAGTAATTTAATAGTAAACAATTTCAGTATTGGAAGTTATGTTTCAAAGTTATGAATTTCGAGGTATTATGATTTGAAAGTGCTATGGTTTGGGAAAAGATATATTTGAAAAAAAAATGATATCAGATTGATTTGGGTTTTAAAATAGAAATGATATCGTATTTATATGGTTTTGAAATGGATATTATATTCTGATTTTAAAGTTTAAACTATTTTGATAAGACTGAGGTCTTATAATAACGTTTGGTTGTTAAGGAGACCGATATCGGAAGTTGTCATACTCTCTTCCAACTCCGTAAACCAATTTGACAACCGTGTACGCGGTGGAGATTTCAGAATGAAGTAGGATGGTGGCGGAGTTTCCTTTGAGGTAAATACGTGGACCCGACTCCCGTGAGTTGGCATAAGGTGGCTAAAATAGGAGTGATTCTCGGGCCAATGAGGTAGCACCTTTGATCGGACATATCCCTTCGATATTATACTTTGACTTTTGGATTGATTCGGTGGCCACTTTTGACTTTTTTTATTTAGGGGTGTGGCTCGCGGTGGCCGGTAGCTGCGCGCTGCACGTTACCACCAGCCCGGATAGCAATTGGTATATCTACCTTGGCATTGCCTAGTTGTGCCGTGTCACCTACCATATCAAGCCTTTACTACGAGTTTCTATTTGTGTCATACCTATAGAGTATCCTCTGGTAGCCTCCCGATCAGGAGTTGTTACGGTACCGTATAGACTATTGGAATTATTACGTATTAATGTGAAAAATGTAAAGCCTTAACACTATTTAAAAGTAGGTTTATTTTACTAACAGACACTATTATAGTAGCGAAATATTACTACATAATAAATAGTTTAACGGATCCTTAGGAGATGTGAATCCCAAGCATTTCTTGAGTTACTACACTCACGTTAGACACTGGATAGGAGATGTCAAACCCCGTAAACATCTCCGACGCCGTTACACTCATATTTATTTCCGTTGATTTAACTTACATAAGATCTTTTAGTTCCGACTCGAGTGTTTTGTCTTTTCAATTCGCTCAGGTCAGTCCGAGCGTTTGAGGATTTGAAGATTTTATTCCGGAGGACGAAGACGAAGATTTGTAGTACTATTATCTACTATATTATTCCACTACACCATTTAATTCCGCTGCATTAATTGTTATTCTCTGGTATGTGTACTCTGATATGTATTGTATAAATATAATCAAGGGTTTTTGTAAAACAGCTTCATGAACTGTATATTTGATTATTATATTTTATCGTTCCGCTACAAGATTCTATTTTGTTTTTTTCTTTCTCTACTTTTTCTTATTTACCTTATAACAATCCGTCCTTCTGTATGGTTTAAGTCTGACGTATGTGGTCTATCATTGATTTAAAGCGTGCGAAAAGGCGAGATGTTACATCTGGTATCAGAGCTTTGGTTTCGCGATAAACCTTAGCTTTGTGGGGTTTGACTCTTTACTAATAGGGTAGTAATAGCCTATGGGAGTCGTTAAGTGTATATATATGAGAGAGCGTATTTGTTAGTGTTATAAAAATGTTTTAATATTGTGCTAATTTGTTCCATTTTGTATTTAAAAATTCTAGTTGGTGCATGGGACGCTATGACATCAATAGGGATTTCGAAACACTTAATAGGACAGACCGACATAATATTTGTTTTTAATATAGGTGAATGAAATAATTTTGCCTATTATATTTGCTATATATAAAATAAAAGTTTATAATGATATATATATTTGGTTGCATAAATATTGGTTGTTGGGTAATGAAATGTATAAATAATAGTTGAAATAGGATTGGAAATAAAGTAAATGAAAATTGAAAATTTTAGAACTTAAGTTCCTTGGTTTTGAAAATTTATTTCAAATGATTTTGGAATATAATAATAATATTATTTAGAAGTATTTTCTGACATAAATATTTCAATATGGTTTGAAAAAATTGTTTTAAAGAAGTTTTGAAAGATATAAGTTCTGTACTTCCCTCTCTATCGTTGGAAAATAATTTCGCTGATGGCGGCCGCATCATCGACATTCATTTTCGAGTCTCGAAGAGAGAAGGCCACTGTAGTAGTTTTACTGCAGATTCATTTTTGATGAACAAATATAAATTCTATATTGTTTTAAATATAATTGAATATATAAAGTGTAAGTATATACATTTATCTATTATTTTTAAATGATTTTTGAATAAAACCCGGTATTTAATTCTTATGTTTCCGTTAATTTATAATTTAAATTAAGTGTAGTAAAATGGAATATAACTAATTTATAAATTTGAACCTTTAATTAAAATAAGTGATTTAATGCTAAGTTATAAATGGGATTAAAAGAAATTTGAAAGTTGGTACCTATAAGATAAAAGATATTATTATTGAACATTAAATTAATTAAAAGAAATAAAATAAACTTGTGTAACTTTCTATTACACCCTTAAAAGCATATATATAACTTACCAATATTAAAAGTTGAAATGTTTAATAAGAAAACGTAATGGAAATTGTACAAGTAAAAGTATGTAATGAAAGTGTTCAATAAATTGCCTTTATTTATAAGAATTGATGTCATAGAGTTATGAACTTAAGTCATAATTGAAATGTTACTGTAATAAAGGAATAGGAAGTAAGTATTGCAAGTATAAGATTATAGACTTAAGTAAATGAATTGTTATGCAAAGAAATTGAATTAAAATTTAATGCTATAAATAAATGAAAAGAATAGTTATAAGAAATAAATGAAAACTTGTAAGAAATAATGTAAAGTAAAGAAGATAGATCATTGGATAAATAAAAAGAAATAAAAAAACAAATGTTATGAGATGAAATTGTTGTTTGTTTTGGTTTATGGTTGTTTGGGTAAGAATACTTTAATATTGTTTGGATGTATGAATAATCTATTTAGCTTCACCAGAGACCATTGAGTAAATGGTGCGCTTGGTAGTTTATTTTACATTCGGTGCAATTTGAAGTTTTGAACCCGAACAACTATTTGTTTGTTTGATATGAATGAATGTTTGATTTGGGTTGATTTTTATATGATGGTTTTATGCCTTGTTGCTAGGGATTGACTGTTGTTGTATTGATGGTTTGCTTGTGGTTGAAACAACTTTAGATACTTCATTTTATATAATTGCTAACCTTTTGGATTATATCAGTGAAATACAGGTTATGGAAGCAATTGCTACTGCTTTTGGTTTCATAATTTAAGCGTTGTTTGCCCGACAAATAGGTACGCTTTCGGATTATGGTTTATAGCGTTATTATATTATTTTTCCCGGGTTGGGATATGTATTACTTTGGAAAATTATATATTGTTAATTTGATATTTTATTTTCTCCCTAGCCCCTCCGTACAAAGGGGACTCTGCCAAAATTTTCCGAAAATTCTGAACTTAGAAATTTTTTGAAAATGTTTTTCAAACCTTATTAATTTGAGTATAGAAAGATTTAATGGTTATAAATTGGTATATTTTATCTAAGTTAATTAATTTTGTAAATTTATTTGTTTATAAAGGTAATATTTTTGAATAAGATGTATTGTTTACTTAATTCTTTCTTTTTCCTTCTTTTTCCTTTTTGGGGACGAAAAGTTTTGAGTGGGGGAGAGTGTAACGACACGTAAATTTTCAATAATTAAGTTGGTTGTTTTAATTAAAATTGGGTAATTAAATTTATAAGAAACAAAACTTTTATAAATTATAATGAAGCAAACGTAAAAAGGTAATGTAGCAATAGTAAATTAAATAAGACTTTGTGATTTAATATTTGGAGAAATAAATTTGCATAATTTATCAATGAAATAATGAGTAAATTAAAACGTAACAGTGCTAATTTGGGTTAATAATTAATGGGTTGAATGAATGACAATTAATGAATTTATTTAAAATTGTAAAGTTATAATGTAATAAAGTGGTAATTGGCTGGGAAGAATGAATATTCCAACTTAATAAAATAATTCAAATGTTAGGACTTAGTTTTAAATAGAATATAATAAAAACAAATGAAATCAGTGTATTAAGGTGTGAAATGATAGATGGATTAATTGTAACTTAATGTAAATTTATGCGATTATGTTAATGTTGGTTAATAAATAATTAATTTAGTGCAATCCCAAATAATTAAAAACAATGTAAGGTTGTAATTGATTGTATTTGATAAATTGGAAATAAATTCCAATAAATATAATTAAATATCATGTTAATAATGATTGAATCAAATGGGTTATGTAAACAATTGTGACCAGTGTTTGGGAATAGTAACTTATAAGTTATTTAGCCTGCTTATTTAAATGTGGGAAAAATTCGCAATAAATCTAAGTAAATTACTACGTAATGATAACTAAGGTAATCATTAATAAACTGAATGAAATGCAAATCAATGGAATTAATGAAGACAAGACGTACTTAGCTACAAATTGAATATATGGAAACAGAATGTAGGCATTGAATTTAATTAAGGAATTTAATTTTTATTAAATGGTCATTGAATAAAATAAATGTTTAGTAAGTGAATTTACTGGGAATATTAAATGTTATTGGATGTAGATTTATGTAATAATGTTAATACAAACTAAATTAGCTCAATCCTAATTAATGGAAACCAATTGCAATAAATGAATTAAATATTACATTATTGTGGATTTAAGGTAATATTTTGTAATAAGGTATGGTTAGTGGTTTATGAATGAAAGGATAATTAAAATTAAGGGTAGTGATGTTAATATAAGTTGACTATAAACAAGTGAATGAAATCCCAATTAAGGAGGAAATGCAAATGCTATATTTGGCAAAGGTTTCAATACTAATGGAAATTATAGTTAATACACAATAAAGAAAGTACGTTGAATATATTTATGTAATGTAATGTAAAAAACCGCATTAACTATGTTATTTGAATTTTTTGGATGGGGTATAGAGATTGTAATCAAATAAAAACAATTTATTTGAATAAACAATCAAGGATTGGAGTAATTGCAATCAATTGAAATATAATATTTAAAAATTTCGTAAATATTAATTTAGATGAAATTGAAGTTATTTATGTAATAAAGTATGAATCTAATGTTAATTTTTATTTATAAAATGACAGTTAGTTGAATGAAAAGAATGCAAAAATAAGTTTTGTCCGTATATTGAAGTTTAATGTATGATAATAGGTTTAATTGAAAATAAATGAAATTAAACATCTAGATATTACGTTAATAGAGATTTAAATGAAATCTAAGAGTATTAAGATAATAGATTTTGAATCCAATATTAAATCCATCTATTTTAAATTTATGAATGGAATAATCATTGATTTATTTAATTTAATAGAATTATTGGGAATTTAATTTATAATTTTGAATATAATGAAATTGAAGATTTGACACTGCAATTGATAGATTAATCAACTTTAAACTGACATCTATACTTGTTTAAATTTTTTGTAGATGATTAAGAAATATAAAAGTGATAAATTTGCATATTATAGAAGTGAAATTAAAAATTGGATTTAATTGATTGATTTTTCTTATTTATTTAATTAATATAAAAATAGCCATTTTGGCCACCGACTCGGATTTCGACGAAACAAGTTTCATCGGATCCGCAATGGTGAATTATTGTAAGATTTCAAGTTTCATAGCGATCAGACTTGTCGTTTGATCGTATGGGCTTGAAACGCCTTGAAATCGACAAATTGAAATCAATTGAAATAAATTTGAAAAATATTGATTTTAGCCTATCTTCTCCATACGATGGAATTTGGACTTGAAACCTTTTCCATTGCATTTAAAATATTTTAAAACATCTATTTTGATATATGGGTTGACCCAATTTTGTTCAGGAGTCGAAACGGACTTTTCGGGCATATATCGTTCATCACGTTTATAAATCGGGTCCATCTATTCTATTTCAGTTTTCTATAAATACCCTGTTATAAACCCTAGCGGCCTCTACTCCTCATTTCTATACGTACAGAAACTTCTGCGCTCCTCTTCCTCAGTGGCTGTAAACCCTAATTTATCCAATTAAATTTCAATTCGAAAATCAGCTTCAAAAATTCAAACTCCTCAGAAAAAATTTGAAAAAAATATATATCGAAGCTCTCGACGAGCGCGACCTAAATCTGCAATTTGTTTTTTGATTTGGTTTGTGGTTTGACCAGAAATTGGGCTTTTAGATTCAACCGTTCATTGGTGGGGGTTTGATCGTGCGGTGGATTTTCGTCAAATCAACGATCGGGTTGCGCTGCACTGTAGAGGGCGCCGAGGCATGAAGGTCGGCATAGTTGCTTGGGCCTGGAGTCGCTCGTTTTCGATAGATTTGGCCATATAAAACGATGGAGGTGGCGGCTGTTCGGACCGATAGGGGATGTCGCGGTGGGCTCTGTCTGGTCGGCTCGGCGAGGGATGCGTGCTAGCGTGGTTCGATCTTAGTGGAGGTACGCGCGGTGGTCGGTTATTTTCAAGCTTGGCGGTGGCTGTTAATATCGTTCGTGCTAGGGTTTAGAATCAGGAGGGAAGATATGATTTTCGCTTGCTGACGCGTTGGGGTAACGATGCTTTGTTTATTTATTGTTTATTTATTTCAATTTAAATCATGTAATGTTCTAATGTGAATAACTATTACATATGATATCCGATTTACGCACGGTTTCTTCAGTTAGGTTTGTATTGGAATTCTGGACAATATGGCGCTGGTATGGACGAATTTGGAGACTGTGAAATTTTTGGGTTTAAATTGGATTTAAATTCAATTTAAATTCAAAAGGTGAGTGTTCTAACGTACTCACAACTTCTAAAATTTCTTATGTTTGTTAAATTAAATTTTATGGTGATTATGCATTTATTTACGACTTTTTCGTATATGTTTAATCATCGTCTCTGTTATTGCATTTATTTAAATTAAATCGTTATTTAATTTATTATTGAATATAACTGCTATTTAGTAACCTATTATATATTATCAGTTATATATGGATATTGATTGATTGTTTTGGATGATGATTGTGGTGGATGTATGATTTTTTATGATGGATGAATGGATGTTTTGTTTATTCACCATAATCTGCAAGTTATTATGCATTTTATTTCATTCCGGATTGCGGTTTGAAATGATATATAACCAAAAAAAATTTATTTTAAATCATGGATTAAAATGATAAATATTCGTATCACTTGACCATAAGATAGAAAATTATATACAGACACCGCGATCTATATATAATAATATTGTGAAATGATTTCTGTGGTTTTGTAAAGAAATATATATGTGTGTGTGTGTGTGTGTGTGTGTGTATAAATGTTCTTATGAGATATTGATTTGGATATTTGATAAAGGTTATTTTATATATATAGTTAAATTTGGTTTTAAGCTATGCATAAAATTGGTTTAAAGTATAAAATAAAGTTCAAATTTATTAAATATAATATGTATAAGTATTACTTAAATTATATTTAGTATAGAGTTTATATTGATTTTGTAAATCAAGGTTGAGAAGATAGTTGAAATTGATCGAGATTTATTTAATTAAGAATTATATTTAATAAGAATCCAATTTGAACTTATTGAAATTTAAATTTTAAAAGAATATGGTTTTATAACAAAATTCAGGGTTAAGGTGATTTAAATGAATATATCAAGTCTAAATAAATTGAGAAATATTAAATTGTTGAAATTTGAAGTTTATTCAAAGGATACTGGATTTATTAATTAAATATGTCAAAACTAAATAATAGTAAAGTAAATTTGATATATATATATATATATATATATGAATTATAAAATTTAGTTTTGAAACATTGAATATTAAAGCTTTGAAATATATGAAATTTGAAATGGTTTATTGAGGATTTAAATCTGTATTGGGATTGATTTCGAAATTAAAGAAGCTAATTTATTATATAAAATAATTTAATAGTAAACCATTTAAGTATTGGACGTTATGTTTCAAAGTTATGGATTTCGAGGTATTATGATTTAAAAGTGCTATGATTTGGGAAAACATATATTTGAAATAAAAATGATATCAGATTTATTTGGGTTTTAAAATAGAAATGTTATCATATTTATATGGGTTTGAAGTGGATATTATATTCTGGTTTTAAAGTATAAACTATTTTGATAAGATCGCGGTGTTATAATAACGTTTGGTTGTTAATAGACCGAGATCGGAAGTTGTCATACTCTCTGCCAACTCCGAAAACCACTTTGACAACCGTGTACGCGATGGTGATTCAAGAATGAAGTAGGATGGTTGCGGCATTTCCTTTGAGGTAAATACATGGACCCGACTCCCGTGAGTTGGCATAAGGTGGCTAAGATAAGAGCGATTCTCGGGCCAATGAGGTAGCACCTTTGATCGGACACATCCCTTCGATATTATACTTTGAATTTTGGATTGATTCGATGGCCACTTTTGATTTTTTTTATTTGGGGGTGTGGCTCAAGGTGGCCGGTAGCTGCGCGCTACGCGTTACCACCAGCCTGGATATCAATTGGTATATCTACCCCGGCATTGCCTAGTTGTTCAGTGTCACCTACCATACCAAGCCTTTACTACGAGTTTCTGTTTGTGTCGTACCTATGTAGTATCCTCTGGTAGCCTCCCGATCAAGAGGTATTACGGTACTGTATAGACTATTGACACTATTACGTGTTAAGATGGAAAATGTAAAGCCTTAACGCTATTTAAAAGTAAGTTTATTTTACTAATAGACACTATTATAGTAGCGAAATATTACTAAATAGTAAATAGTTTAACGGATCCTTAAGAGATGTGAATCCCGAGCGTCTCTTGAGTTACTGCACTCACGTTAGGCGCTGGATAGAAGATGTCAAACCACGTAAACATCTCCGATGCCGTTACACTCATATTTATTTCCGTTGTTTTAACTTACATAAGATCTTTTAGTTCTGACTCGAGTGTTTTGTCTTTTCAATTCGCTCGGGTCAGTCCGAGCATTTTAGGATTTGAAGATTTTATTAGAGGACGAAGACGAAGATTTGTAGTACTATTATATACTATATTATTCCACTGCACCATTTAATTTCGCTACATTAATTGTTATTCTCTAGTATGTGTACTTTGATATATGTTGTATAAATATAATCAAGGGTTTTTGTAAAACAACTTCATGAACTGTATATTTGATTATTATATTTTATCGTTCCGCTGTAAGATTCTATTTTGTTTTTTTCTTTCTTCGCTTTTTCTTATTTACCGCATAACAATCCGCCCTTCTGTATGGTTTACATCTGACGTGTGTGGTTTATCGTCGATTTAAAGTGTGTGAAAAGGCGGGATGTTACAGTTCACCAATATTTCACAAAGATTCATTCATAGCCTTTCTAAACAATTTCCCTTTCAAATTGGATTAACTCATCCAACCTTTAAATCAAAGATTCAATTCATAGCTTTCAAAACAATTCTATTTCAAATATTGAAATCTTTTCAACATAAATTGGAAATCTTTTCTTTATATGAAAGCTATTATTATTTGAATAACAATCTTTTTCGTTTCGGAAAAATCGAATTACATTTGCACAAGTTAAAGCCCTTTAAGTATAAAACTTGGGTTAAATTCAAATTCCCAAAACAATACTTTTAAAATGGTATAAAAACACATTTATAACTTGTATAACCTTTTTAAACCACAATTCCCAAACATAGAATTCAATTTCAAATCTTGAATTCAAATTCAAATCAAATTATTTAAATTTCAAAACTTTATCAAGTTATTCAAAATAACTTTTATCCTTAAAATTCCTTTTAAAAGCTTTTCATGATTAACCCAATTCAATTTCCAAAACTATTTGGATTCAAAATTCAATTTTTTAAAACCATTACACCATTTGAATAAAATAATATTAAATTCAAATTATCTGTGACATATCCGATTTCCCATTAAATTCATATTTGTGTGTGTATGGTGTAGTTCAGGGGTTTTACATAATAGTGCAACATCATCAATTTTCACAGATTCAAGCACAACAATATTGATAAGCGGTATAATCTATATCGCTTATCTTTATTCACAGATTCACAGATAAATAATGTAAATTAATCACAGATAAATAAATTAATTCATCACGGATAAATAAATTACATTCATCACAGCTTAAATCAAAACAGAGCATCACACATCAGGGATATCAAACAATTCAACATTCAATAAAATCCAAGCATTCATAAGTAAGATTGATTAATCATTTGATTAATTTAAATCAGATTAATTACTAATCCTGGTTAATTAATATTAATTACAAACCACTTTAATTTAATTTCATTTATTAGTTAACCCTTGATGATAAATTAATTAACCTTTAATTATTAATTAATCAACTTTATTAATAAATCAATTAACCTTTAATCATTAAGTAATTAACCTTTAATTATTTAATTATCCTTTAATTAATTATATTTAATTAGTTATATTAATTAATTACTCCCTAATTAATTATCATTCCTAATCACCCTCATCAATTAATTTACCTTTAATTAATTAATTACCCTTAATTAATCACATTAATTAATTAGCCCTTAATTAATTATTAAGCAATCATCCTTTAGTTAATTAATTTCATAAATTAAATAATTATTCTTTAACTACCCACATTAATTAATCCTTCTTTACTTAATTAAGTAATTAACCCTTAATTACTTAATCATCCTTTTATTACTTTTATTAAGTAATTATCTTTAATTACTTGTAATTTTAATTAATCAAGAATAAAACCTTTATCTTACTTAATCGACATTTAAATCTTATTAGATCGAAATGCTTAAAAACAATTATATAAATCATTTCAGAACTTTGATTAATTAATTTTAAAACAAAATCCTTAATCACTTCTTAGTTCAAACATTGTGTTATTTTATTCTAAAACACTTTTGAATTAATTACAAAAGTTCCGAATGTATAATTATTCTATAACAAACCAAATTTCTTTCAGTGACATTTAATCTTTAAAGTTTAACCTTTGAAAACTTGTTTGGAAATAATCCTCATAATTCAATTATCATAAATTAACTTAAAACCCCAATGGTTAAATAATAGTTAAAATCATTCAGATTATTTATTTTCATCATTTAAACTTATTTAAATAACTTAAGAATTAAAATAATAGGTATATAATAAAATACCTTAAACTTCATTAAGTTAAAATAAATTTATTTTAATCCTTAACCTAAATCCCAAACTAGATATTTATTATTTTTAAAAGGATGAATCAAGAAATTGTTTAAACTTAGTTTAAATTTGAAAACCTGTTTAAAACACTCACGTGAAACTCACGAACCCGAGCAAAAGTTCGAAATTCCCGAGTACAAACCCGCGTTTTCTTCACATTCCCCCATCTTCGAGTCAATTCTTCGATTTCTCGAACTCGAACCCGAGTTCTCGTCATCTTCCTCAAACTTCGACTATTCCAAATGCACAAAAGTACACCGTGCACATGTACGCGCCATCTCTTGTGCTCCGGTCGGTGCTGCAACTTTAGGCAAGTCGTCAACGATGATAACAACTCTACCGATCACCCAGATCATCGAACTCAATAGTGAATCAAAATTGAGCAACTCAACTACCACTGAAAAAAACGAACATCCAAAAAAACACCACACATTTGCCACCATCGATGATCGAGGGTCGTGCAACCCCGGCTATACACTCGTAAGCCTTCCACGCTGCCTCCTCCCAAGTCCGGTGCAACCCAACCAATTTAGGGTTTAAAATCTATTTCGACCCACCACCCCACGATCATCAGGAAATTGGCTCACTATTTTTCCTGGGCAACCTATCCTCCATCCACCTCCAGTATCAACCGCGTCACCTAAATCTTCGTCAATCTTCGGCAATCAGCGAATAACACCATTTCGATCATCTCGATAATTCTCAATGCATACAAACTTAAAAATTGGGATTTTCGTATTAAAATTCATCATTCACAATTTCGAATCATATTATGGAATTAAATCAATAATTTAAGACATTTGATTTTTTCCTGTTTTAAAAAGATTTCACTGTTATTCCATGATTTCAAAATAGTTACCCACCTTATCAACTTGAAACCATTTTTAAAATTCAAATCTTGTTAATTTGAACATGTTTTTTTTAAACCACCAAGCCTAAAAAGAATTTTAAGGAAATCTTTTGAATTTTGAACAGGTTTGGTAACCTGTAAACTAAGAGCAAAGCCTGTAAACTATACCTACAGACATGCAGTTATTCACTCAGTAATTCAACAACAATTCTAGCCAAAACACATTTATACTTTCATGCAGAGCATATTTTATCGCATTCACAGATAGATATTGAAGAGCTTAACTTATATTGTTTGAAGTTTACTCACCTAGATATGAAGGCAGAGAACAGAGAAGACTTTTATTTTTGAAAACTGGGTTGAAACTTGCAACTGGAATTTGATCCGATCTTGATTGTTGAATAACTGTGTAACGACCCGCCTTCTGACCGCCCCTAGTCGGTAATTAAACCAACTAGAAACGTTCAAAAAGACGGCTTGTTATTTAGTTTATAGAGTTTAAACAGAATCAGCCACAGAATCACAGAATAACAATATTATTTCACAAGAATAAATTTTTCTTTTATATACAAATATCAGAGTTTATACAATGCATTTTTATTTTATACAGTGGAATATTTCTTTTAAGTACAAAAATCTTCGAAAAGCTAAGGTGAAGCGCTTCCCCTCTCTCTCTAACTTCGCTGCCTGAAAATCTTCAAGCTGTAAAAATACTAGGTCTGACCCGAGTATTACATTCAAAAGAAAATAATACACGGGTCAGTCTAATTCAAACTCAGTTATTAGTGCATAGAGGCAATAATAATTAAACAGAAATTAGACGATAGTTAAAGATAAATTCACCTATCCGACCCTTTACAAGAAATCGGATAACGGTAAATGATAACACTAAATAGTGTGAAGGGATAAATTTGCAAACTCAAATTTTCAACGAAGATAGATGAAAGAATTTGTAAATGCAGATAATTTAGAAAAAAACATTATGATTGCCTAAACGCCGATTAACAACAAAATCATCAATTTAAATCAAATTAATTCAAATAATTGAAAAGTTACTTAAAAACATCAAAATCGATTGGCTGTAGTACACGCACGCGTGTATGGCCTCGCCAATACGGCATATGAAATACGCAAAGAAACAAAGGATCAAAGCCAAAAGAAATATGAATAAGAATCAATACTATGTGGCTGCAGTACACACACGCATGCACTGCCTCGCCATTGCAACGTGAAATAAGCAAAAATTAGGAAATGTACGATGAAAGTTCTCACCCGAGCACAAGGTCAAACCCGAAATACCAAATTCAACTCAAGTAATATTCGAAAATCAAGCAAAATGCAAAGGTCAAGTCACTGCTGTCATGACCCAACACAATGGAACAATATAAGGAAATGCACTTGGCAAAGCTCAAGGACCAATACCCAAGAGTGCAACAGTGGACTGCAAGTGCAGACTATACATAACTCTAAAAAATGACCAAAATGCTATCAAGTGAACATGCAGACAGTGATTAAAATCATCAATACAGTGATGTACAACATCAAGACTAAATGCCACTTGATAACAGAAAACACTACATGAAGTCAAAAGGCAAAAGTGAAGATTACATGAAGTACGCGTGCCCAAACTCAAAGACACACTACAATATGAACTCATGTGGAACAATCAAAATGTAGACCAGTGGACACATAAGGACCAACAGCAGGTAGTAAGCTGCATACCATATATGCTCAGAACAGATGAATAAAGTCATATATGCTGCTACAATCCAATATATATGTAAAGTGCATACATCTAGTATACATGAACCAGACTCCATGAAGTCAACGAACAATAAAGTGCAGGTGACAATGCAAGCTACAGGTCGAACCCAATTATAACAGAAGCATATGCAGCGTACAGTGCATGAAGACTCAAATAAGATCTCAAATGTACCAGTATGAAACAGTGCTACCAGTGACTGCAAATGCACAAATTTAAAAAAAATGGACAACAAACTGTATATGATGGCAGCCCATTGTATGCAACAGTGTAAACCAAGGCTACTACAGGGTGCAACAGACACAAAAGTAGACTGTACATGAATGCAAAGGACTCATATAT
This sequence comes from Allium cepa, assembly GCA_030765085.1. NCBI lineage: Eukaryota > Viridiplantae > Streptophyta > Magnoliopsida > Asparagales > Amaryllidaceae > Allium > Allium cepa. The sequence continues at coordinate 542,044,512 of CM060939.1, forward strand.
GAAGATCATAAGACACATGTACAACTGCTATACAATCAGACTCGACAATATTCACAGATGAAAAATGGAAGAAAGTCACAAAAACAAGTTCAGTACAAATCTGAACCAATATACATGAATGCACCAAGCATCTGCAGACAACATGCTCGAAGCAAAAGAATGCAACAATGAAGACTACTTCAAAATTCTAATCAAAGACAAATGCAACCAAATGATAGTGTAACTCAATATGGCAACACAACAACAAAATGACACCGACCAATGCAACATATTCAAGTCAATGAACATGTACAAGTGAAGGCAGTGGCAACTACAATAATATGCAGTGAAGTCGAAGAAGTGCAACTGGACAACAAGCAAAGAAATACAACAGCAATAAAAACAACACTGATACAAATGATCAGATACTAGACTGCAAGTAACTAGGAATGACCAAGGAACTAGCAACATAACTGCAGGCTGCAGGTCGGCAGCACCATGCAGATTCGAAGTATAGATTCAACATCACAAAGCAACTATATACATGACAAACACTACAAGTCAGAATGCACAAGGAAACACAAGCAACCAAAACCTTGATCAAGTACAAGTGCAGATTGTAAATGGAACAGCGAGTTAGTGAAGATCAAAGTCTGGGTACAAGTGCAAAAATAAACTATATATCAGTCAAGCCAAAATATCACAAAGCAGATCATTTCGAATGAACGAAGTCATTGAAATGCCAGAAATCAAAACCACTGATGGCCAAAGAAATCAACAAAAATCAAAATGACCGTAGTCAATAACGAACTAGCAAGTTCACAGCCGTGAGTATCAATTAAACAAACAACAAAAATCCCCAATTTGAATCAGCTAGAAATCAACAAAAATCAAAACCTAATTACACTCGAGCATGAATTAGATGTGAGTAGTAATAACAATTACTCACCTTATCACGAATCGAAACAGACGAGGTGAGTAATGAGCGCGATATCCACTCGATCGAGTTGCAGGAGTTGGCGCCCTCGATTTATCCAAGCTCTAATTGTTGAAGAGGAACAGGAAGTACTAACGGGCTTCACGAGTTTGAAGACGAACGAAAACCCAAATTTAATTTAGAGAGACGAAAGAGGGTTCGTGGCCGCCATTTTTTTCTTCTTTCGTTTGATTTATTTTTTCTGCTTTGAAATGATGGAGGAAGGGGAACGAAGTACTTAAAAATAGAACGAGGCGTACTTTACACGATTTCAAAATCTTAGGGTTTGATAGTAACGGAATTTATAGACCAAATCTCGGCTGAGAGGATTTGGTTAGGGTGGCTGCATTTATGAATTTGTACCATGCTTCATAATTTTTTTTCTTTAGCTTCTTTAGTAAGCTTCATAGGTATATAAACGTTTTGAAGTTCAACTATCAAATATTAATTTATATTAACGTGTTTTACAATTAGATTTTATACTTGTATTTTGTATCGATAAAATTCATTCCATTTTATTTAGATTAAAGAACAACGTTATTAAAACTAACCATCAATTTATAAATTTACATAAACAATAATTCTTAAATCTAAATTATTTTTTCTAAGTCATTAGTTCAAATTTTTAAATACAAATTTAATATTCAATTTCAAACACCGAAGTCAAAGTTAAATTTTATTCAACTTTCAATAGATTAAATCTTTAAAATTTAATCGCCAAATTCATAGTTATATTGGAAATTCAATTCAAACCATCATTCAGATATTTAAAATTAATTAAATATTTTCAATTTAAATTGTTCAAAATTCAGGGTCGTTACAATCTTCCCTCCTTAAAAGAATTTCGTCTCGAAATTATAAGTTAGGAAAAATGATTGTTAAAATCTCACCGATATTTATACCCTTCACAATTTTATCAAGTTTGAAACTTATAAAAAAAATGAGTTCCATTTGTTTTGTATCGCTAGCTTTGTTCATTAATTTAATATATTTTTTTTATTGATTTCTACAATCAAGACGCAAAAGTCTTTTGCCAAAATTTTCAACTTACTAAACTCATATTTTAAACTTGAAATTCTTCATTTTCTAGATTTGCGTATTATATCTTTTCCAAAGCTGTGGACTTTCAAAATATTTCAAAAATCCTCTTCCTTAGTTTATTAGGTTGGAATTATGTAATTTTAATTTCAGACTATTGATTTACTATTTAAAGTTTGAAAATACTTGCTAACTCGAAATTTAACAAGTCTATTGTCGTTCTTACAGACATTAGGCATACGCTGGCCAGGCGCAAGTCTAAAAATCTCTAAGTACTAAATATACTTGCTTCAATTCCCAGTGAAAATACTTAAAAATTCTTTTAAAAAATGGATATGGAAAGCACATTCCCCCATGGATCACAGTTTACCCGGCGGTTACTCTATTATCCCAGTAGAATCGCTTGTAACCGTAGATTTCTCATCTCTCTTGAATTTCGCCATGGTTGTTGCCATAGATCGCGGTCCACATGGCGGTTACACTACTATCCCAATAGAGTCGCTCGTAACCGTAGGCATCTCGCCCCTTGAATTGCGCTTTGGCGTCTAGATTGCAGTTTACTCGACGGTTGCGCCACTATCCCAGTGGAATCGCTTGTAACGGTAGGCATCTCGCCCCTCAAATTACGCTATCACCCCAGTATATCTAGATCGCGGTTTACACAACAGTTATGCCACTATCCCAGTGGAATCGCTTGTAACCATAGGCATCTCGCCCCTCGAATTACGCTAGCATACCTCAAAACCAATATGGTCCCATCACGATGATCTATCGCGAGGGATTCTAGTCCTAATGGACACACCAACTTATGGAAATTCTACGTAGCTACGATTTTCATATGGACACTCATATCGAGTTCCAACAACCTTCACAAATTTTAAATGGAAGGTACTTTTCCATATCCTCAGTTTAAAAAACGTAATATCATACATAGATAGTACTTCATTACACATTTCGTACATATCATACTTATGTAAACTTACACAAGTTTTCCATAACAATTTCTTTCCAAACTGATGGTTTTCGAATTTACTACATTCTCATATATAAGTTTCGAAAACCACAATATCTCATACCCATAACAAATAGAGGATTCATGAGTTTTCCATCTCATTACTAATTTAAAATTTTCCTCTAAGTCGATTTAGAATTTTAAGGTTATCTCAAACCTAATTCACATTCAAAATTCAATTTATTATCGACTTCACACTCGATTCGGATTTTACGTTACATCGTAAATTCTCAACACATAGTTGATGTCTACCGATATATAACCTCTGAGCTCGTATGTCTCAGAGAAGGGTGTTAAGCTAAGAGAATAAATTCTCCGCTACCAAACAGATATATATTTAATAGAGATCAATTGATATGTCGTCAATTCACAATGTTAGACATACAATCCAAATCGTCCATCTGAAATTCAAAACTCAACTTATATTGTTTTCGGTGTCGAAGTTAAACTCAATTTAACTCAAGATTCAATCTTTTTGAAAAATTTCAAGTTGAACTAATTGTTCAAATTTCCCATTTAACTTTTTCAACTTCGACTTAATTCATAGTTTGAATTCCGCATACTTTTCACAATATTGGTTTTAAACCAACTTCAAACTTTTCCAAAAATATCTTTACCAGATATATAGTTTTCCACACTTAACTATTTGAAAACAAATTTCAAATCAATTTCCTTAAACGGAAACACTTCCTAATATTTATCCATTTTAAACTTAAAATGGTTCATTTAAATCAATCAAATAAATCCTTACCGATTTATTTTAAACATACGTTCCAAATCCGCAAATTTATTTCCACATTTCAAAAATAAATCAATATTTACTTTCAACAAATTTCCCTTTCTTTTATAAATTCCATAGTGAATTTACATTTCCAAAATATCTATGAATATACGATTTCAAATCGATTCTAATATTCATTATCAATTTATCTTTAAAAGATAAAATCTCAAAACATTCATTTCATGTTGGAAAAACATTTACATACTTATTTAATAAGAAGTAATTCACAAATCCATTTATTTTCAACACTTGAAAAATACTCAATATACTTAAATCACAATCAAGTATATATTTCATTCTTTAAGTAAAGCGTTCTTTTTAAACACATTTATTTGGGCCAAAACGAATGTTGCGAAAAACATTGTTACGACGACCCAAAATCACTAGTATAGGGATTCGAATTTAAGATAGATATATAAATCCCAATACTATATAAAACATTTCCTTTCGAAAACCATTTACTATAACAACAGTGTTATAGTCCACCATTTCCTTTTATTTCTCTCGAAAATGTCTATTTCAACAATGAATGTTGAAATCTATGTATTCGATAGTTAATACATTTTAAAACAACTTTAAATCAATTAACTTCATTTCATAATATCACTTCCCTAAAGCATATCCGTGTATTTAATAATATATTCACTGTCCAAAATCGTGAATATACTTCTTTATTCAATTCAATGTTTATACACATTTATACAAAAGATTATCCACTTTCCAAAATCGTGGATAAAATTTCCAACCAACATTTATTATCACAATATTTAATTTAAAGGATAATTCGCTGTCCAAAATCACGAATGTAACTCCTTTAATAACTTCTATGTTTCATTTATCAAATTCAATTGGTTTTGAATTTATAAACAATCTTTATAAATTCCATTTCTATTTATAAAACTTTGATTTATAATCTCCTTTATTAACTCAATTCAATTTATATAATTCAATTATATACCAAAAGTCCATATTATAAGTTAAGTACTTATAATCCATTTATTTACAAATCATTCTTCAAAACATTTGAAATCAATTTTCAAAAGAATTCAGAGTCAAATTCCCGAGTCATAGTTCAATAATCCGCTTGATTATAACTAAATTGACATGTCATTTTATTTTCCAATTTATTGCTCTGGAGATATCCAAAATATTTAATTTAAACCAATTTACTAATTCACTTAACTTATATTTTATTCTTTCATAAATCTCAACAATTCGATAATAGGTTTTCGAATGATCGGCACTCAAATCTAAAGAGACCTTACCGAAGAGAAACTATCGCAAACCTAAATTTGGAGAGGGGAATTTCCGAAAAAGATTTGAATTTTCAAAATATCTTTTATTTTTCAAAGAAAACAAATTTATACTTCTTTAGATTTGAAAAACGCTTTCTTTAAAGTGATTCTAGTAACTATTCATATTAAACGCCATAAACTAAGCTTTGTGTAAACCAAAGCTCTGATACCACTTTGTAACGACCCGTCTTCTGACCGCCCCTAGTCGGTAATTAAACCAACTAGAAACGTTCAAAATGATGGATTGTTATTTAGTTTATAGAGTTTAAATAGAATCAGCCACAGAATCACAGAATAGTAATATTATTTGACAAGAATAAAATTTTCTTTTATATACAAATATCAGAGTTTATACAATGCATTTTTATTTTATACAGCGGAATACTTCTTTTAAGTACAAAAATCTTCGAAAAGCTAAGGTGAAGCGCTTCCCCTCTCTCTCTAACTTCGCTACCTGAAAATCTTCAAGCTGTAAAAATACTCGGTCTGACCCGAGTATTACATTCAAAAGAAAATAATACACGGGTCACTCTAATTCAAACTCAGTTATTAATGCATAGAGGCAATAATAATTAAACAGAAATTAGACGACAGTTAAAGATAAATTCACCTATCCGACCCTTTACAAGAAATCAGATAACGGTAAATGATAACACTAAATAGTGTGAAGGGATAAATTTGCAAACTCAAATTTTCAACGAAGATAGATGAAAGAATTTGTAAACGCAGATAATATAGAAAAAAACATTATGATTGCCTAAACGCCGATTAACAATAAAATCATTAATTTAAATCAAATTAATTCAAATAATTGAAAAGTTACTTAAAAACATCAAAATCGATTGGCTATAGTACACGCACGCGTGTATGGCCTCGCCAATACGGCATATGAAATACGCAAAGAATCAAAGGATCAAAGCCAAAAGAAATATGAATAAGAATCAATACTATGTGGCTGCAGTACACACACGCATGCACTGCCTCGCCATTGCAACGTGAAATAAGCAAAAATTAGGAAATGCACGATGAAAGTTCTCACCCGAGCACAAGGTCAAACCCGAAATACCAAATTCAACTCAAGTAATATTCGAAAATCAAGCAAAATGCAAAGGTCAAGTCACTGCTGTCATGACCCAACACAATGGAACAATATAAGGAAATGCACTTGGCAAAGCTCAAGGACCAATACCCAAGAGTGCAACAGTGGACTGCAAGTGCAGACTATACATAACTCTAAAAAATGACCAAAATGCTATCAAGTGAACATGCAGACAGTGATTAAAATCATCAATACAGTGATGTACAACATCAAGACTAAATGCCACTTGATAACAGAAAACACTACATGAAGTCAAAAGGCAAAAGTGAAGATTACATGAAGTACGCGTGCCCAAACTCAAAGACACACTACAATATGAACTCATGTGGAACAATCAAAATGTAGACCAGTGGACACATAAGGACCAACAGCAGGTAGTAAGCTGCATACCATATATGCTCAGAACAGATGAATAAAGTCATATATGCTGCTACAATCCAATATATATGTAAAGTGCATACATCTAGTATACATGAACCAGACTCCATGAAGTCAACGAACAATAAAGTGCAGGTGACAATGCAAGCTACAGGTCGAACCCAATTATAACAGAAGCATATGCAGCGTACAGTGCATGAAGACTCAAATAAGATCTCAAATGTACCAGTATGAAACAGTGCTACCAGTGACTGCAAATGCACAAATTTAAAAAAAATGGACAACAAACTGTATATGATGGCAGCCCATTGTATGCAACAGTGTAAACCAAGGCTACTACAGGGTGCAACAGACACAAAAGTAGACTGTACATGAATGCAAAGGACTCATATATGAAGATCACAAGACACATGTACAACTGCTATACAATCAGACTCGACGATATTCACAGATGAAAAATGGAAGAAAGTCACAAAAACAAGTTCAGTACAAATCTGAACCAATATACATGAATGCACCAAGCATCTGCAGACAACATGCTCGAAGCAAAAGAATGCAACAATGAAGACTACTTAAAAAATTCTAATCAAAGACAAATGCAACCAAATGATAGTGTAACTCAATATGGCAACGCAACTACAAAATGACACAGACTAGTGCAACATATTCAAGTCAATGAACATGTACAAGTGAAGGCAATGGCAACTGCAATAATATGCAGTGAAGTCGAAGAAGTGCAACTGGACAACAAGCAAAGAAATACAACAGCAATAAAAACAACACTGATACAAATGATTAGATACTAGACTACAAGTAACTAGGAATGACCAAGGAACTAGCAACATAACTGCAGGCTACAGGTCGGCAGCACCATGCAGATTCGAAGTATAGATTCAACATCACAAAGCAACTATATACATGACAAACACTACAAGTCAGAATGCACAAGGAAACACAAGCAACCAAAACCTTGATCAAGTACAAGTGCAGATTGTAAATGGAACAGCGAGTCAGTGAAGATCAAAGTCTGGGTACAAGTGCAAAAACAAACTATATATCAGTCAAGCCAAAATATCACAAAGCAGATCATTTCGAATGAACGAAGTCATTGAAATGCCAGAAATCAAAACCACTGATGGCCAAAGAAATCAACAAAAATCAAAATGACCGTAGTCAATAACGAACTAGCAAGTTCACAGCCGTGAGTATCAATTAAACAAACAACAAAAATCTCCAATTTGAATCAGCCAAAAATCAACAAAAATCAAAACCTAATTACACTCGAGCATGAATTAGATGTGAGTAGCAATAACAATTACTCACCTTATCACGAATCGAAACAGCCGAGGTGAGTAATGAGCGCGATATCCACTCGATCGAGTTGCAGGAGTTGGCGCCCTCGATTTATCCAAGCTCTAATTGTTGAAGAGGAACAGGAAGTACTAACGGGCTTCACGAGTTTGAAGACGAAACGAAAACCCAAATTTAATTTAGAGAGACGAAAGAGGGTTCGTGGCAGCCATTTTTTTTTCTTTCGTTTGATTTATTTTTTCTGCTTTGAAATGATGGAGGAAGGGGAACGAAGTACTTAAAAATAGAACGAGGCGTACTTTACACGATTTCAAAATCTTAGGGTTTGACAGTAACGGAATTTATAGACCAAATCTCGGATGAGAGGATTTGGTTAGGGTGGCTGCATTTATGAATTTGTACCATGCTTCATAATTTTTTTTTCTTTAGCTTCTTTAGTAAGCTTCATAGGTATATAAACGTTTTGAAGTTCAACTATCAAATATTAATTTATATTAACGTGTTTTACAATTAGATTTTATACTTGTATTTTGTATCGATAAAATTCATTCCATTTTATTTAGATTAAAGAACAACGTTATTAAAACTAACCATCAATTTATAAATTTACATAAATAATAATTCTTAAATCTAAATTATTTTTTCTAAGTCATTAGTTCGAATTTTTAAATACAAATTTAATATTCAATTTCAAACTCCAAAGTCAAAGTTAAATTTTATTGAACTTTCAATAGATTAAATCTTTAAAATTTAATCGCCAAATTCATAGTTATATTGGAAATTCAATTCAAACCATCATTCAAATATTTAAAATTAATTAAATATTTTCAATTTAAATTGTTCAAAACTCAGGGTCGTTACAAACTGGGTTGAATTTGAATCTATTATGAGTTTATCTGCTACTTGTTGCTTGACTTAATTGAGTTGAATTGAGTTGCTTTCAGGATTTTGAATTTGTTTTAATCACTTTCGGTTTTCCTTTTCCCTAGTTTTGATTTTGAGTTTTCCACAATAAGGTTGTTTGTTTCGAATCTGATACTGGAATTTGTTTTACTGGTTTTGAAAATTTGGAAAAAGGGTTTTTACTTTTGTTTGCTTTAGATTTTAAATCTTTGGTTTTACTTTACAAGCTTTTGGTTTTAGCTTGCAAATGAATGAAAGAAGAAATTTTGAAGAGTGAAAATAGCCTGGTTTCACATTCCCTTTCTTATGCATGTTAATATGATTTTCAAATTAAGAGAAATTAATATTTTTCCACTTGTCATTACAAATCATATTATGCTTACATTTATTTGTTAACATGAACACTTGTTTATGTGTTTATTTTCCCTCTTACGAATGATTTGAAATAATTTTTTCTGTTTAAATACCTCACTTATTTAAATTTATGAATTTTGTTTTAAACCCTTTTCATTTTATTTATTTATACATTAGTGTTTTTATAAACACCTTATTTACATATGTATTATATTTTAAACACTTTAAACTTTCATGTTTATTATTTACATATAATTTTATATTATATTTTCAATTTATAAATCCATTTTCTTATATTTATATATTTTTAAATTTAAGAAATTTATTTTTAAAACTTAATTACACTTTAATAAATAACACACATATGTATATTATAAGATTTAGCTTTAAACAACTTTTAAACTTTTACTGTATTAATTTCAAAATATGAATTTAATATATTATATTATATATTCTAATCGGAAAATAAATTCTAGTTAACTTTAGAATATAATTTTAAATCCAATTCATCTTCAATACATTTTGAATTTCCCAATCAAAATTTTATTTGTAATCCAATGCTATTTAAAATATTTACATTGAGTTTCAACCCAATATATATTTTATTTTTAGAATTCCCAGATAAAATCCTTTTTTACAAATTTTATTTTTCTTCTTCAATTTCCAATCCAATTTTACTTCCACAATCCATAAGATATATATTTTTTATTCCCAAATACTCATATTATTAATTCACAAATAAATCCAAAAATTATATTAATTATTGAATTAATTTGGCTTAAAAACTAGGAATGTTACAAATCCCCCCTTAAGAAAATTTCGTCCTCGAAATTTGAAAGCAGGGAGACCATATAGAATAGATGAACACTCAAAGATAGAGAAACAGTTTTCCAGATCAAACAGAAAATCTACTCTACATTTGGCTTATCAAACCAGAATATCAACAATATGAGAACAAACTCATTCGATTCTTTACGAAATACTCTGGTCATCAGTCTACGAAATAAGTAGGGGCACTAGTTAGTCCGAAGGAATACTAACCGTTTGTAGAATATATCGAGATCCAAACAATAGATAAATGGATTTAATCTTCCATAATTCTCAAACACTAGGTATGGATTCCAAACTCAGGTTGGAATACCCCATAGTTTACACCAGCTTGTCCCTCTTTGGACTTTGATCTTTACAAGAAATCACAATAAAATTTCAAATTTGGTTTTAACCCAAATCGTTTCAACAATACAATTCAATTTAGCTTCATCTTTTGTTAACCAATTTATTTCAAATAAAATTTAAAATTTATTAAATTTTAAAAACTAAAAGCTGATAGGTAACCGATGAAGAGAATACAAAATAGGAACTTATCTACATGATTCGCAGTGCCACCATCGCACCAAAGCTTCTCCCTCGAGCTTCCATGCAACCATCGAAGAAATTGAAATCGGATCAAAGGAGATTGAGAAGAGAAAGTTGTTTCCGTTGTTGTTACATGGTATCGACCAATTGCAGTGGTACTCCCCCATCCTCTACCTCATGCTCTTCTTGCACTCATACTATCAGTGGATAGCAAGAGAATTTACTGAGGCACACTGATGGATATCTTAGGGATACTCATTCTAGGGTATACTTCACCCTATTCTAATGAATTACCTAATGTGTTATACTCCTGAGCTAAAGTTTTAACCTTCAGCTCTGATACCAAATATGACGGCCCTGACTCGACCTTCGAAAATCGGCATCAAATACATCACCTGTATTTAAATGCCACAGATCCAAACACCGAATCTGGCTCACCGGAGCTTATAACACATTAAATATAACAACACAGTGGAAGAAAAATGAACATATCATTGATATACAACAGTTGATTACTACAATGATACAACAAGAATTTATCGATATCATTAGAGATACAAGAAACAACGGAAATAATGTCTTCAATAGAATCCCAAGTGAGAAAGCGAGAATCCAACATATTACGACTCTATTGCCAAAGCCCCAAAGTCTCCAAACCAAAAGCTCGAACCACCAAAAGCTATCATGCTGAATGAAGCAAACTCGATCCGTATGCGATCGACAACCCAAAGACTTCAAAGATATCGAATCTACATCTACTATCAGACTAGCTGACTCTAGGCTGCCCGTGTGGAAAATTATGGGCACCCAAAGTTTAGAAAGGTAATAATAAACTCTGGGTCAGTCATGGGCCTGGTATGAGTAAATAAAAAAGTTTATCTTTAACAAAAGCAAAACAAAGGATTTTTTAAGAAATCCGCAATGCTTTTTGGAAAATAAAACTACCATAAGGCCTCCCCCAACATACATAATGCAAGCGCACAATAGGAGGAGATTTCTCCTTATGATGGTCAAACATGCTTGATATGCAAAAATATTTTGATATTAGTATTAGTGTAGAGTGCAGAAAACCTTTCGAAAGTATAATATTAATCTTAGCCAGCATACAACCATTATTGTATACCTACTATAGCTACCATCTAAACAGTGGTGACCACCATAAGTAAATGGAAGGTTATACAACTAAAACTATACAAGGTGTGTATTGGATGATTAGATTTCCAACAATGGTCAAGCAAAGGAACTTCCCATACTGAGTGGAACACCTCTGGAAGGACGTTCCCGAGAACCTAACCGGATCTCTGCCAACACAAGGCTGGGTTACCTCTGTAACTAGATAACTATTGACATGAGTATGCCACCACCTGATTGTTGCCAACCTTTATCTGAGGCACCTATCAACCAACAACCACAAAGCAATAAGTTTGCAGCAACCACATAGTTTAAATATCTGGGCTCTATACCATGATACCACCTTTTATCCGGAAGGAAATGACATACCCTCAAGGGGCGCTACCCTCAAGTAGCCTTGCTGCAACGATTCCAGTTTCGACTATTACTGAGTTTTGAGGCTCAATGAAGTCACATCCACAAAGCTACGCTTCACACAAAAGCCATGCTTCAATCAACAAATGATCAGCAGCGTTTCGTATGCCACATTACCAATTAGGAATGTATCACTAGTAACCATCAATTGCATAACCTCTGAGCTCGTACGTCTCAAAGAAGGGGTTTAAGCTAAGAGAATAAATTCTCCGCCTCCAAACAGAAATGTATTTGATAGAAACCAGTTTTGCATCTTAAAGTGTATGTCAGACACACATTCATACAAGTCTGTTCCGGGTTCGAACAGAACCGAAGGCACTTCACAAAGAAGCCTTTGCAAATACAGGTAATCCCTAATCACATCAAGACTCCCCATCACAAAGGATGGTCAAATCTCTATATCGAGGATCTGCCGGTGCAGAGACATTCGACGAGTTACTCTTTCACTTTTATCTTCAAAACTCTTTTTAAAAGCTTTTCAAGTTTAACCTAATGCCATTTCCAAAACTATTTTGATTCAAAATTCAATTTTTTAAAACCATTACATCATTTGAATAAAATTATATTAAATTCAAATTATCTGTGACTTAATTGATTTCGCGTGAAATCCATATTTGTGTGTGTATGGTATAGTCTAGGGGTTTTACACAATAGTGCAACATCATCAATTATCACAGATTCAAGCACAATAATATCGATAAGCGGTATAATCTATAGCGCTTATCTTCATTCACAGATAAATAATATAAATTCATCACAAATAAATAAATTGCATTCATCACAGATAAATAAATTACACTCATCACAGCTCAAATCAAAACAGAGCATCACTCATTAGGGATATCAAACAATTCAACATTCAATAGAATCTAAACATTCATAAGTAAGACTGATTAATCATTTGATTAATTTAAATCAGATTAATTACTAATCCTGGTTAATTAATATAAATGAAAAACCACTTTAATTTAATTTCATTTATTAATTAACCCTGAATGATAAATTAGTTAATCTTTTACTACTAATTAATCAACCTTAATTAATAAATCAATTAACCTTCAATCATTAAATAATTAACCTTTAATTAATTATCCTTAATTAATTACATTAATTAATTACTCCTTAATTAATTATCATTCCTTAATCACCTTCATTAATTAATTAATTAATTAATCATCCTTAATTAATCATGTTAATTAATTAGCCCTTAATTAATTATTAAGCAATCATCCTTTAGTTAATTAACTCTTAATTAATTTCATAAATCAAATAATTATTCTTTAACTACCTACAGTAATTAATCCTTCTTTACTTAATTAAGTAACTAACCCTTAATTACTTAGTCATCCTTTTGTTACGTAATTATCTTTAATTACTTAAAATTTTAATTAATCAAAGATAAACCCTTTATCTTACTTAATCGACATTTAAATCTTATTAGATTGAAATGCTTGAAAACAATTATACAAATCATTTGATAACTTTGATTAATTAAGTTTAAAACAAAATCCTTAATCACTTCTTCGTTCAAACATTATGTTATTTTATTTTGAAACACTTATGAATTAATTACAAAAGTTCCTAATGTATAATTATTCTATAACAAACCAAATTTCTTTTAATGACATTTAATCTTTAAAGTTTAACCTTTGAAAACTTGTTTGGAAATAATCCTCGGAATTCATTTATCGTAAATTAACTTAAGACCCCAAAGGTTAAATAATAGTTAAAATCATTCTGATTATTTAGTTTCATTATTTAAACTTATTCAAATAACTTAAGAATTAAAATAACAGGTATATAATAAAATACCTTAAACTTCATTAAGTTAAAACAAATTTATTTTAATCCTTAATCTAAATCCCAAACTAAATATTTATTATTTTTAAAAGGATGATTCAAGAAATTGTTGAAACTTAGTTTAAATTTGAAAACCTGTTTAAAACACTCATGTGAAACTCACGAACCCGAGCAAAAGTTCGAAATTCCCGAGTACAAGCCCGCGTTTTCTTCGCATTCCCTCATCTTCGAGTCAGTTCTTCGATTTCTCAAACTCGAACCCAAGTTCTAATCATCTTCCTCAAACCTCAACTATTCCAAATGCATATAAGTACATCGTGCACGTGTACGTGCCATCACTTGAGATTCGATCGATGTTGCAACTTCAGGCAAGTCGTCGACGACCATAACAACTCCATCGATCACCCAGATTATCAAACTCAACAGTGAATCAAAATCGAGCAACTCAACTACCACCTGGAACGAAACGAACATCCAAAAAAACCCCACGCATTTGCCACCACCGATGACCTGAAGTCGTGCAACCCCGGCCATACACTCGTAAGCCTTCCACGCTGTCTCCCCTCCCAAGTACGGTGCAACTCGATGCCCTAAGGATGATCCAACAGCCCCTATTCTGAGCTCAACCAATTTAGGGTTTAAAGTCTATATCGACCCACCGCCACGGTCATCGGGAAATTTGCTCAACATTTTTTCCAAGCAAACCATCCTTTCATCCACCTCCAGTATCAATTATGTCACCTAACTCTTCGCCAATCTCCGGCAATCGACGAATAACCCAATTTTGATCGACTTGATAATTCTCAGTGAATACAAACTTAAAAATTGGGATTTTCATATTAAAATTCATCATTCACAATTTCGAACCATGTTATGGAATTAAATCAAGAATTTAAGACATTGATTTTTTCCTGTTTTAAAAAGTTTGCACTGTTATTCCATAATTTCAAGATAGCTGCCAACCTTTTCAACTTGAAAGCATTTTTAAAATTCAAATCTTGCTAATTTGAACATGTTTTGTTTAAACCACCAAGACTAAAAAGAATTTTAAGGAAATCTTTTGGATTTTGAACAGGTTTGGTAACCTGTAAACTAAGAGCAGAGCCTGTAAACTATATCTACAGACAGGCAGTTGTTCACTTAGTAATTAGACAACAATTCCAGTCAAAACACATCTATACATTAATGCAGAGCATATTTGATCGCATTCACAGATAGATATTGATGAGCTTAACTTAATTGGTTTGAAATTTACTCACTAGATATGAAGGCAGAGAACAGGGAAGACTATTATTTTTGAAAACTGGCTTGAAACTTGCAACTGGAATTTGATCCGATCTTGATTGTTGAATAACTGGACTGAATTTGTATTTGTTATGAGTTTATCTGCTACTTGTTGCTTGACTTAATTGAGTTGAATTGAGTTATTTTCAGGATTTCGAACTTGAATAGTTTGAATTTGTTTTAATTGCTTCCAGTTTTGCTTTTCCCTAGTTTTGATTTTAAGCTTTCCATGTTAAAGTTTTTTGTTTCGAATCTGATCCTAGATTTTTTTTTACTGGTTTTGAAACTTTGGAAAGAGGGTTTTTACTTTTGTTTGCTTTTGATTTTAAGTCTTTGGTTTTACTTTACAAGCTTTGGTTTTAGCTTGCAAGTGAATGAAAGAAGAAATTTAAAGAGTGAAAATAGCCTGGTTTCACATTTCCTTTCTTACGCATGTTAATATGATTTTCAAATTAGGAGAAATTTATATTTTTCCACTTGTTATTACAAATCATATTATGCTTACATTTTTTTTCTTAACATGAACACTTGTTTATGTGTTTATTTTCCCTCTTACAAATGTCATTTGAAATAATTTTTATGTTAAAATACCTCACTTGTTTAAATTTATGAATTTTGATTTAAACCCTTTTCATTTTTTTATTTATACAGTAATGTTTTTATAAACATCTTATTAAAATATGTACTATATTTTAAATACTTTAAATTTTCATGTTTATTATTTAAATATAACTTTATATTATATTTTCTATTTATGAATCCATTTTCTTTTTTTTATATATTTATAACATTAAGAAATTGATTTTTAAAACTTAATTACACTTTAATAAATAAAACACATTTGTATATTATAAGATTTAACTTTAAACAACTTTTAAACTTTTACTATATTAATTTCAAAATATGACTTTAATATATTATATTATATATTATAATTGGAAAAAAATTCTTATTAACATTAAAGTATAATTTTAATTCCAATTCATCTTCAATACATTTTGAATTTCCCAATCAAAATTTTATTTACAATCCAACTCTATTTAAAATATATATTTTGAGTTTCAAACCAAAATATATTTTATTTTCAGAATTCCCAGATAAAATTCTTTTTTACAAATTTTATTTTTCTTCTTTAATTCCCAATCCAATTTTACTTCCACAATCCATTTTATATATTTTTTATTCCCAAATGTTCAAATTAATTCTCAATTAATTCAAAAATAAATCCAAAATTTATATTAATTATTAAATTAATTTGGCATTAAAACCAGGAATGTTACAATATGGTTCATCGGTTTTAGGAAACCATATGGAAACTTCCTTTCCATGATGTTGGTGTTGTTGATAGGTGGCTTTTCGTTACAGATGGGCTTTTTATCGACCTTTACAAGTTCTTTAAAAACACCCTTCCCAATCATGCTCCGGATAATCCCCGCTATAGCCCTGCACTTATCCTTTTTACGCTGTTTACTTCATGGCAGGCGCAATAATCCCCTCTTTATTTGCCTCTAGATTCATCTTTGCTTTAAATGAAACTGGGTAGTCGACTCATCCTAGTAACAACATATATGTAAGAAATGGATTATTTAGTTCAACTACATTTGCCTTGGAAAATTCTTCCCATTTACCCTTTCTCCTTGGGTTTGAAAGTTCCCCTTCTTTGATTTCATCGATGATGAAACATTTCATCCACGGATGTACAGCTTATTAGCTTAAACCTATTAGCTTGAAAGTGGTACATTATAAGTTTTTTCATCCATGGATGCATAACTCTTTCAAAAATTGTGTATTTTCGATTAATTTAGATTTCAAAGCCATCAACTTCTCTTTTTTGCTTACTCTTTGTGCTTTGTTAACCTTCGTGTTAAATTGCTTCAAATAATCCCTTACCAATTCCACTAGTTTGTTTAATATTAGCTAGTACACTAGCACCAATTTTAGGTTCCTTCAAAGTATAGACTTGGGATGGAAAATTATATGAGTATTGTTCCCATTAGTATACTATCTTTTCTCTATAGCATTAATGCCATTTTGTTGTTTCCTCGAAGAATGTGGTCGGAAACAGTCCGCATCATACTGCACCTGGGGCATTGTACAAATCTATTTGGCTTTCAAACACCATTAAATGATCATTTGGATCAGTGGTACAATTGTATCTAATAAACAGGGTTTTAACTTATGAAGGCAACAATGCAACCATAATTCTTTTGGTGAATGGTGGTCCCCTAAAACTATTTTCGACTTTTTGGTCCAATATTCTCTTTCCCTTTAGTTCAACCATATCATTTGTCATCTTGTCAACCAAGTCTATGAAATAAGCTTCCATGTCTTTGTAATTATTAATCAGGTTTTTAACCCAAAAAAATTGAAATGTGTTAAAGCATTCAAATTACGCTAGAATGACTCGAAACCTGACCGGAAGGCCTAAAAGGACAAGATAGAGGAACATAAGAAGTTTAAGCCAAAAATACACCAACCATTTTGGACCGATGCTGATCCAATCTAATTAGATCAGTTCTAATCCCGAAAGATGGCTTGTGGTTTCTTATAACCACTTGCATCATGATATTATATCCCTTCTAAGCCTATCTACAAAATTTGGACATATTTCGAGCATCTGAGTTCAAGAAGCAAGGACTTATGTAATTTAGGCTACAATTAGTCATGTCCATGGGTGAATCATCATCAAAACGAGTTAACAAGATAAAAATTTACAAGGAGGGCATCACTATCAAGCAAAGAAGTCAACTGAATGGAAGTTGTACAAAAATTGCATAACTATTTGGATCGATACCAATCTGATCCAAATGGATTGGTACTGATCCAAATACTTAGCTCAAAATTGTTTCAAACTTTCTATGTGGCTTCCCATTCTCGGCTATAGGCTTCTAGTACAATAATTCTAGCCCAAATGCTCCATAAGTCCTACAAATCCCATCCTACATCCAACAGAAAAGAGGTTCCTTACTTTATCTCTGCTGAAGCTCTGGTATTCTTTCTTCACTCCTCTTCTCCCACACAACTGCCATTAACAGACAATTGAGATCCTTCTTTTGTCTCTAACAATGATGGCTTGGTCTAACTTAATAAAGAAGAATCATAATGTAACTCATAATCTTTTATAAGAGCGGCAGTGGAC
Source organism: Allium cepa (assembly GCA_030765085.1). Taxonomy (NCBI): domain Eukaryota; kingdom Viridiplantae; phylum Streptophyta; class Magnoliopsida; order Asparagales; family Amaryllidaceae; genus Allium; species Allium cepa. The sequence continues at coordinate 542,062,762 of CM060939.1, forward strand.
GTAGACTTCGTTAATAGCCAAAAAACTATAAAAGTCCCTTGTCTCTTTATTTCTTTTATAATTTACTATTGATTTTCACATTTTATTGCCTTCATAAATGGAGCTAGTACTTTCACATTCAATCTAGGGTGTTGATCCATTTTTTGGGTTAACATTTTGGTGTTTTCATTGCGAATCGAACTCAGTCTTAGATCTAGCTATCTACTTTGGATCAAATATCCCCAATCTGTTTCTTAGAAAATTTGCTATTGATAATTAATGGCACTCAGATGAAAGAGAACTGCTTTTGGAATATCCACAGGAGGTGTAATAGCTGGAAAGGAAACCATTTCTGGTCAAGTTGAAGTCAATGGTGCTAGCGACCCATTAGCCAAACCAAATTTTAGCACAAACATAGAAGACCAGGTGTCGAGATCTTCTATTTAGCATGAAGTTGTCACTAGAGATGAATTAAATAAGATGGTTGATGAAATTAATTAGAAATTGAAAATAAACAAAAAGATCTTATGGACAAATTTAATGCCCTCTTGAGCTTACAATCAGTTGCTGCTCCAAGAACCATGCCAGAGCCAACGACCGTCATGGAACAAGAAAACTCTTCTGTTTTTGGCCTAAACGGGAGAAACAGAAAGTGGCAACAGAATGGAGTAGTTGGCCGAGCTGTAGGAATCACCATTGAAGGAAATGCAAGCACCACCAACTAAAAAGCAGCATGCTGTAAACTTGAATCTAGGGACGAGAACCCTCATGGGAACATGTAGCATTAGATCTCTCTGACTCGAAAGATGGAGAAAAACTTGACGATGACGAGTTGAAAGAGAACATTAACGTATTATAATAGCAAGGAGGTCCAAACTGCCCCCACACGACTAACCACAAGCCAAAAGAACTCTAAATGAGCGGTTCTCACGAATATAGGAGAGCCTAGGCTTCAATCCACTAACCATGACCATTTCCAAAATCAAATACTTGGTACAATCACTAAGCCAACCCACGGATTACCGGACATCCGAGGCATATATCATTTACATGGCCAAGCGTCTAATGGATGAAAGTAAGAATATGAGAGAAGATGAATGGGGATCCGCTATAAGCCAGACTCCTTTCACTAATGACATTCTGAATGAATGATATCTTAAAAAGTTCGCTATACCTACTATCCTTCCTATGTGATTCACTAGGTTCTACCTAAATCCATCTCCACTTTTGGTGAAGTAGCAATGGGGTTCTTTGATCAGTCTAAGCTTCACACGACGCAACAAAAGGACGTCTACACCGTGGTCATGAGTTAGTTCTACACCATGGTCACTAAAGTGAGTAATCCAAACGAAGATATGGTCTTCATGGCTCTAGTCCATGCCATCCATCTCGACCCTGCATTTGGAAAATGGATCAAAACGAAGCAGCCTACCACTAGGAAGGACTTTAATCGAAAGGCGGGCCAATACATGGGGTTAGAAGAAGCTGAAGAACTCAAAGGAGGACCTGTTAACCTACAACCAACCTACATTGGGCAGAATGGTATGATGGAAAACTAAGATGTAAATACCTTCGGGACCACCATTAGAAACGTGGGAAAGGACAAGAATCGAAAAAAGAAGAATCATAACTCCAATAAGTGAAACGGAAGTAGCAAGCGGCTTAAAGGCTTCGAGCCCGAAGACTGCACTCTGCTTAATGATACCTCGGAGAACATCTGCCTTACGACATAAGGGATGGAAGAGTGCAAGAAACCACCTAAAAAAGATGCAACTGAACAACAAAATCGCTCTGGAAAGCACTGCCGTTTAACACATGGCCATAGCACGAATGAATGTCGTCACTTAAAGAAGAACTTGGTTGAAGAACTGATTCGGGAAAGCAAGCTTCTGCAATATGTGAGAAAGTCGCAAAATTCTAACCAGCCCGCACAACTCCAAGCTCATAGAGATCGGGGAAACCAAATTAGAACTAGCAAAGAGGGATCTGGACAGACTTACAAAAGACTTTTTATTGGAACAATATCTAGAGGATCTCATCCTATGCCGAAGGGTTAGGGAGAAATGGAGCGATATGCGAGCTCATTAAGACATGCTTCGAAAGATTCATGTTTTGTGCTCGAAGATGGAACTACTGCCAAATAGTAGAGAACACTGAACAATGATATAGTGTTCCAGAATTGAGATATTGAAGTAATAGAAGCTTCGACCGTTGACCTAATGGTTATGACAGTAGGAATCAGACCAGCTATGGTCCAACGAGTATTGGTAGATAGTGGCAGTTCTTTAAGTATCCTTTGCAAACACACATTTAATCAAATGAAGATCAATATGAAAAACATATATGCTTGCAAAACAAAGATCCAGGTATTCACCAATGAACCTAAATTGCCCGTTGGAATAATAGATTTACCCATAGAACTCGGTGAAGGTGACCGAATAGCGGTCCTCATCCCAATCTTTATGATTGTCGATGAAATATCCACCTACAATGCTTTTTTAGGTCAGCCTCCATTGGCAAATTTTAGGATTGCTTTAGCTCAGTGGTGTCTACCCATGAAAATTCTGACAAAGAATGGTGTTGCGATGATCAAAGGAGATGAAAGTATAGAGAGTGTTAACATAAATACACAAGTCTAGAAAAAAGAAAAGAGGATGAATACGGGGACAAATCTCCACATTCGTGAACATTCCGAATAGCAACTATAGAGCCACCCCTAGATGGGGACCATATCCTATTCGATAAGGCTTTGGATCCTAGAAAGAAGAGTTCAGAGGAGGAACATGAAGCACCGGCAGAATTGACAGTGTCTTTCACAGTCGATATGGATGTCATGGGTCCTCAAGATTGGATCACATCTTGGAAACAAAATACGACCGAAACTCATAAAATTCCTTCGCTCCAACCAAGATGTATTCGCTTAGGTGCATTCAGATTTGTTTTGCTAGAGATTGCATGCTATGCACTTAATATTGATCCTATGTATGCACTCGTAAGGTAGAAGAGATGCAGCCGACGACCCAAGCGGTCCAAAGCACTGAGAAAAGAAGTGGATAAGATATTAGCGAATGGTTTTATCCATGATGCAACATACCCTGAATGGGTATCCAACCCAGTCTTAGTTAGGAAGTCCAATGAAAAATGGAGAACCTTTATCGACTATTCAGACCTAAACAAAGCCGCCCAAAAGACAGCTTTCGTCTCCCAAGAATCGACCAACTTGTGGACATGACAGATGGACATGAGCTATTATCATTTATGGATGCTTACTCTAGGTACAACAAGATCATAATGCATGAAAATAACAAGGAAAATACCAATTTCACCACTGATCAAGGATTACACTACTGTAAAGTAATGTCATTCGGCTTAAAAAGTGCTGGGTAAACCTACCGACGACTGGTGATCACCATGTTCAAACAGCAGATCGGGAAGACTATGGAAGTTTATATAGACGATATGTTGGTTAAATCATGCATAGCTGCAAATAAATTGGAAAACCTTGTCGAAATATTTGAAATACTCCGCAAATATGGAATGACACTCAAACCATTTAAATGTCACTTTGGAGTAGCCTCCGTAAAATTCTTGGGATTTATTATAAGCGCCAAAGGTATCGAAACAAATCCCAAACAAATTATCGCTTTACGGGAAGTTGAGGCCATAAGGAATAAGAAGGAGTGACAAAGCTTGAATGGAAAAGTTGCAGCATTAAGCCGGTTCATCTCAAAAGCAATCGAAAAACGTATAGCATTCTTTAACACGCTAAAGAAGGGAAAGAAGAACTTCGGATGAATTCAAGCTTGCCAAACTATTCAAAGAGCAGCTACGACATATGGAAACCCTGCCAATCCTATCCAAACCGACAGACGTAGAAGAATTTTTTATCCACTTAGCAGTCTCACCCCATGCATTAAGTGCCACACTCTTATGAGAAGAAGCTAAGATCTAGCGACCTGTATATTATATCAATAAACGATTTACTAGGGCTTAGAAGAACTATCCGAAATTGGAAAACTAGCATATTGCCTCTTGATCGCATCCAGAAAGTTATGACCATACTTGCAGGCACACCCAATCAAAGTGCTAATAGATCAACCCCTGAAGCAAGTGTTGCACTACCCCGAGACCTCTAGGTGGCTTATCAAATGAAACAACGAGTTGAGTTAGTATGAAAATACTTACTATCCGTGAAGGGCAATTAATGGGCAGGCGAAGGCAGACTTCGTTATTGAGTTTACAATACAAGATAATGAAGAAGAAATAGACCTAGAAGCACGTTGGAAATTGTTCGTCAATGGTGCTAACAACTTCTGCTTGGGGACAGAAGTAGTTCTCGAAAATCCTAATGGTTTATTCGTTTGCTATGCGTTACGCATGGAATTCCCATCAACAAATAATGAAGCGGAGAACAAAGCATTGATAGTTGGCTAAAAGTTGTGAAGGAACTTGGGATAAAGTTCGTACACATCTATAGCGACTCTCAGCTTGTCGTCTCACAGATGAAGGGCGAATATCAAGCTCTCAGAGTGAACCTCTCCCCATATCTATCTAAAGTGTAGGAATTTCTTAATGACATTGAACATTACACCATAACTCATATCCTAAGAGAACAAAACACAAAGGCAGATTATCTAGCAAAACTGCCCAGTTTCAAAGAAGCTCAATCCTTAGGGCTAGTCCCAGTTGAAACCCTGACCACTTCAAGCATAAGCGAGATGGATATAGATTGGATTTTTGAAGCAACCGATGAGCCGTAATCGTGGATGACTCTAAACAAGGACAACTTGCTGAAAAGAACACTCCATGCAGACAAGAATCAACAGAAAAGTCTTCTTTAGAAGGCGCTACGGTTTGTAGTATAGGTTGGGATGCCCTACCGAAGGGGATATTCTACCCCCTTGCTCAGGTGTGCGACTAATGATGAAGCCCAAAGAATCCTTAGGGAAGTTCATGAAGGCAACTGCGAAATTCACACTTGGGGAGGACCCTTGGAAAGAAAGTCCTTCGATATGGTATTTTGGCCAACAACAAACCACGACGTAGCAGATTATTCCAAACGGGGCGACCAATACCGAAGATTTGACAAGATCAAAAGAACACCTTCAATAGAGCCGACATAGATGGTCAGCCCATGGCCATTCACCATATGGGGAATTGTTTTGATTGACGTATTACTAACGGCTAAAGGAGAAGCAAGTTATTAATTTTGTCACTAGAAACATTTTTTGCAGGTTTGAAGTGCTACAAAAGATCAACACTGAAAAACAAGACTCAGTTCGAAAGCACAGAGTTCAAAGACTTTTGCATATGCTTCTGAATCGAAATTTTTGTCGTTGTTGTTGCGTACACACTAGAAAATGGGAAAGTGGAAGCAGAAAACAAGATCATAAAGTCCACCATCAAAAAGTGGCTAACTAAAGCTAAAGGAAATTTGGTTGATGAACTTCCACTCGCATTATGGCTTACAAGGCAATGCACAAATCTGCAACCGGGTAACTCTCCATTCGCATTGGCATATGGGTCAGAAGCAATGATCCCAATTAAGCTAGAAGTCCCCTCTCATCGAAGGAAAAACTTCAATCAAAGTCAAAACGAGAAACTCCTACTCGATTTGCTCGACCTGATCGACGCGAAGTGGAAAGAATTCAAGTTAAGGACTGTTACTTTCTAGAAAATGGCCGCACGATATTTCAGTACCAAAATCTATAAATGCACGCTCAAAGTAGGAAACCTTGTCCTCAAATGGGTCTACCATTTACCGAGAACATTTGGACAAAACTGGGAAGGGCCCTATATGATCGGTCAGAAGCTAGGGGACGGTATATTCAAGCTAACAACCATTGATGGAACTGTATATTCAAGCTAACAACCATTGATGGAATCCAAAATCCCCGAACATGAAATAGCGAATTACTACGCCATTACATTGTCTAAGACTATTTTATATACTTCCTATTTCCAGCAAATAAGCCATCCTGGGATACTAGAGGCAATGTAAATAAGTAGAACATGCCCAACTTTTATTAATAAGATTGCTTTGCTTTTTGAACCAATAGAATTTTGTTCAAAAAAGTAACCTACTGAGTCAATGAGGTCAAATCAACTCAAAACCATCCAATCACTACTTGAAATAGTGAAACCACACTCAAGTACACCCCATCCACCTATAGAGTCGATGGAAGCAAATCGACCCAAACGGTTGGATTGACGGAACTCGATCCTTGCCTACTAAGAACCAGTGTTGCTCCAGCAACACTAGGAAGGTTCTAATCAAAGCCGCACACGCCAATAGGCCATGCTTTACTTCTTGGGTCAAGGAAACACACTCTTGAAACACGAACTCCTTACACTACTCAAAGATTGTAAAGTTGAAAATTCCAAACCATTCCGGATCGATGGGCTATATCGATCTTAAAAGCCTTACATCTCATAAGCCGCGCATACTCTTAAAAGATGTGCATTTCATAAGCCGTGCACACTCTTAAGTACCGGTATTGTCCCGGAAATGCTGGGAAATTTTTTATTGCAAGACTAACAAGAATTAATTCACTTCCACTATCAAAAGTACTGGACATGAATCCAGTAATGTCGCACTACAATTTAATCAGCAAAAAATTCCAATCGTTGACCAAAAAAATCTCTGAAATCCAGAAGCTCAAATCACAAGTTCCCAAATATAAATAGACTCGGTTATAGACATCTGAGGAATTTCTCAGATCAACCGGTCATTTTACAAGTATTCAGAGCAAATAGCCTCATGAACTAGGGGCGCACACACCAACGCTCAACTGTAGTAGCAAATACTTTACAGTTTTGTTACTCTAAACAAAGAATTTGGAAAGTAATTATGAGGCTAAATAAAATAGTGATGAATAAAATTGGCATATGTGCATGAAACATAGATAAGTAGACAAAATAATGCTACAATTAAAATTTCAATAGTTTTATTACATTCAATGTTTTTGATGTACAACAGTAAACAGCGGGGGCCGTGCCCACACAATACCGAAATAGAATGAGAAAATACAAACACTGCTGTAGCAAAAAAAAAAAACGAAATGCTAAGTGCAGACTCTGTACTTGTACAAAAGTAATCAAAAAAAAGGAGCAAAAGTAATCAAGGCTTCTTTTCACTATTTCCCTGATCGCCTTTCTGGCCTCTGATCGGCAACTTCTCTAGTTTGTCCCTGGGGAAATCTCGCTCTCTAAATCATAGCTACTGGTGGAACCTCCTTTGCCTTTATTCTTGCGAGGCTTGTGAGAACTCTTTGATGACCACTTTTGTTCTTTAACCGTCTTCTTCTTCACTGCTATCATCTGTTACTTGGTCATTGGCTGCTAAGCCTCTGTTTTGTCCAATTGAATAGTCTAACTTTCTTGCTTCTGTGTATTAGTAACCACCAAGCCTTCCTCTTGAGATGTGGAGGTGTCATCAATGCCATGTCACATGGCAACCTACTAGGATTGCGAGGCGGGTTGCAAGCCGGATGCAAGGACGATGGTTGATGCGGTTAGAATTGCCGCAGATCCAGCATTGTGACGAGGAGGCAACTCAACAGGAGGAGAAGGTAGATCTACAATGTCAGAAAAAGGGCGGTTATCATGGAAATTTCATCAGGCATGAATTAAAAGTCTTCAAGATGGGAGAGATAAGAAAATTACCTACTGTAGGGTCCTTCATCACAACTTCGAAGCCTTTGTCGTCGCCCTCCTTTACCGGCTGAACTATTATGGGAGGAGTAGGAACATCCTCTCACTAGTATGAAAGTGTGAAGACGGCCAACCCAGGCCTGAAGGAAAATGCTCAGCATCAGGATTTTGTAGTGGTCGTGACATCGATGGCTTCTCGTTCCCTTCCAGTCTTATAAGTTTTTGGCCTTCCACTAAAATTCAGTAGTATTCTTCATTCAGTATGCCTGAACCAATTCTTATTCACTATAGCCGCAGTCTATATATTCAAATCGGGCCAGAACCTCTTTCTAGACTATAGCAAGCGTGTAGGGGAATAACCGACCCAAGTAACTGAGGTTTCCTGATGCAGCACGGAATTAACATAAAAGCCCGAAATAGTAATAGTCCATACATTCAAATCAGGCCAAGACCACTTCCTAGAATATAACAAACGTGCGGGGGAACAATGGACACAAGTAAATGAGGTTTACTGATGCAGCACGGAATTAACATAAGATCCCAAAATAGTAGCATCCAAGCCTTCCGTCTTCCGTGCGAAGGTATTTTGAAGCTCCGAGAGGCTGGCTTAGCATTCTCCCCTGCCAGTTGACTTATCTCAGCATTCAAAGTTGAAAATCACTCATGAAGAGAGGCAATTTCTTCGGCCAATTCTACAATGGTTTCCTTCTCCGTCTCGACCATCGTCTCACTTATCCTCAATTTTTCGTTTGAAGCGGCCTAGTCAGTGTGGCACTTCTTTATTTCATCTCTAAACATAAGTACAGTCTGGTCGGTGGACTCTTTCAGCTCTTTACACAAAGAAGCACTTTTACTTTCTTTCTTGAAGACATCATCCCTCTCCTTCTTCAGCCTCTTAATCTTCACATCATGATCCATAATCTGCTTCTCGTACTCATCTTTTTGGGACTCGAATGAGAGAATTTCTTGGTAATTGTTTCGATTAACAGTGGATTGTTGCATACATAGTTTTTCACACCTCTTGGCTTGCTCCAAACCACTTTGAATCACATAGAGATGGGGTGAATAAGGTTTCGCATGAACCAGTTTCAAATTAGGCTTATGGAAAACAACCCCTCTTAAGAACAAGTTGGGAAATGCAGACTGTAGGTGTGGGGGACCAACGGGTAGAATGTAAGGAGCATGCCTAGAAACTGGGAGAGAGGTGACCATAGCAGCATGAGTGGAGGAGGACATGACCCCGGAAGCGGAAGTGGTTATTCCAGTAGAAGCATGAAGCTGTGGAGCGGTTTTCTACCCTTGGTCTTTTTTCAGCTTCTTTGATAAATCTTCCCACTCAATCGAGCTCTTCCTCTTCTCATAGCCACTTCCCATATTGCAACCTTGATCTTTCTTAGCATGACGATGCTCTTCCGCCTCCTTATCCTTTCTCTTCTTCCTTTCTTCATCAGTCTCCCAAGAAGCATGCTACCGGGATAATGTCTTTGTGAACGTTGTGACTCCAGCACTCGATCAAGATCACTGTAAAAGCCACAAGACGTAATTCCTACAACAAATTATGTAAATGATCTTAGGAAAGAGCATTTGATGTACTAAAACAACCTAGAAATAACAATAATATAAAGTGTGCGATCCTAGTAAAGTGTGTGCTGTAATTGATTGACCCCAGCAGAATACCTAAACTAGATAGGTCATCGACTAGTGCAAGGGCATAGATTCCTATAGGGACGATTTAAGTGAGCTGGGAAGGTAACCCTTCATAGGAGAAGTCTTCCATCAAATCACCCATATTAACAAAAATGTCGCTCGTATCTCCCACGTCAGTATCAGCACCTTCCAGGGAAGGGCTGGGAATGGATTTATTCTTGGGAGGAGCCTATTCAGTAAATTCTTTCAAAGGAGAAGAGGGAGTATATTCGGGGCTACTTCGAGGCCTCAATGCGTAAATGGACATCACCCTCTTTGTTGTCAGTATCCTAGTCTATTTCTCTCGCATTTAGTGGGTGCCCCTTGCTGATCTTTCCTTCTATTTTCCCTTCAATCAACGGAGCCCTGCCTGCCCGTTGATCAAACTCTTCTTCTTTCTCCTCCAGGATCAGTAGCATTTTAAGAGGACTACCAACCCCGACTTGAACGTGGTTCTCTTCCAAATTCTTCTCTTACCCGTTAGATGGGTTACTTTCTTCATCGTCATCATCTTCACCATAATCATGGAAAGAGAAAACAGTGCGGTTTCGAGCTCTGGAGCGAGTGGGAGTGCTAACAAATCCAATAGACCTCCCATGGTGTAGGGGTCCAAATCGATGAAGATTTTCATCTGTGAGCAGGAACCTGATTGTGCGCTCTTGAGCATTGACCGCTTTCAGGGCCCTAAGAACAGTGCCAAGTGTCGTATCCTTGTTAATCTTTGGGAGAACTGCAAGGAATATACGAATAATCAGAATATTTGTAGTAATTAAATGAAGTTTCAAGCATGGTGAAAGAAACTTACCCCTCATGGTCCATGGATGAGTGAATCTCTCTAGACATTTAATAAAGAAGAACTGATTCTTGAATGAGGGAACCTTGATGGGAAGATCAAGTATGAGTTTTCGGCTGTGTTGCGCCTCAATATAAACGAGCAACGAGTTAGCCTCTCCCTTTACGAATAATAAGAGATAGAACAACTTGGCAAAGCTCGGGGAACGATTAAGCGCCTGCATGAATAGAATGTATAAGCATGTTAGCATAGCGTACCCGTTTGGAAGAATATGGATTGGGGTCAACAATGTGTTTTGACGTGTTGTCATTAATAAATAATTGAATAGGGCCCGACATCGTACACACACATATAGCGATGACAAGCCACATATCCCAAAGGTGGTCTATAGGCGAATTCCGCTCTCGATGGAAGAAGCATGTTATCCTTTTGGATACCAGCAAGCAGATGCTTCGCGACATCTCATGTGTAAGGATAGAAGAAGCTTTCTCAAAAGGATCGAGCAGCAATCTGAAGTTAGGGGGGGTGAAATCGACGACAGGGACAACGGGAATCAGACGACTATATTGACCCGAAGTTATGGAGTAGCAGACCCTACTAAGATCGACAAAGTCTCTGCCTCAGAAATAGGTGAGTTTTTCTTAACTGACTTGCATGGGAAGATTTGGGCATCATTCTATATATGAATGCTTGTGTTCAAAGCAGTCAGGTGCGCCAAATCTCTAAACTGTAAACCTTAGCATAGTTAATACATGAAATTTGGAAGATAATGGATGTATATCAACCACCGATCGAATTCCATGTATTAACCGTGGGTGTGTGCGATGTGTAGTCTAAGTGAGAATGGGTCTGGCGTCCTGAATGCTTTGTACAACCATTCCATGTAAGTGGCTCACTCACATCGAAAAGAGAGATCCATATCACTTGTTAATGTCTTTTATTCTATACTTACCTATTATCGACCACGGATCCGTTATCCGAAGCGATGCGGAAAGCTCTTCCTATTTCAGGTAACCGACTACGCCATAACATGACAATCCAAAGCGAGCAACTATAGATTGGTAGGTCCGAATTGGAAAGAGATTTCTCAGCACAAGTCAATCGTTGTTATCTAGAAAATGATAACAACCTGAGATGGATACAAAATGCTAGTCTAAGCTATTATCACCTCCTAGAAAAACCAAAATCAATCCACAAGATGTCATGTCGGGACCGATTATGTAACTCGGTGTAAGTTAATTCTAACTCTGTGGATAAAGATAGCTAAACATGTCGAGCACCAGGGCAAAACCCTAGCTTCTTTCTGTGAAGAACTTAGGACTCGATTTACTATCTTCCTCATAAAGTCATAATCAGCTCGAATCCTTCACTGTATATATCGCCAATAAAACTTCATCACCAATCGCTGATAACATGCCAAAACCTGCAAAACCAACCTTCAAATGAAGAGAAGTAGGCTGATTTCTGATGCAAAGCGGTATTGATGGATCAGTTTGGTGACCACTTGAAATAGAGAATGTCATGTCAAGGAAGCGGCGGCAGCGGCCTCAATAGGCGGTGGCTAGTGGCGCTAGAGGCGAAGATCAGCAACGACGGCTCTTTAGCAATGGCAGACGATTGATCGGCGTCAACTCAAGATGCTAAGATCGATTCGGCACGAAAAGGTAAAGTGAGAGAATGGATGATCTGATCCCATATATATATATATATATATGTATATGTATATATATATATAAAGAAGAGAAAGCGGGTAAATTTTGTTAAGTACTTGGATCGGTACCGATCCGACCCAATTGGATCGATACCGACCCAAATATACTCCTCCGAAAGACTTTAAATTTCATCTTCTTAGCCAACTTGATGTTTGTATTCATCCTAGAAGTTATCAAGTCAAAGATCACTCCATAATTGCAAATAATGAAGGTTCACAGCTAAGGACTAGATAATTAGCTGGTATGCCATAAACGAATGTTCAAGATGGCTAGATACGACCAATGAAACTACATGAAACAGAAACTGAAAGATGAACAATTCCAGTTCATACCTATTTCCAACGAAAGCATTCTCTAGGGGCAAATGTTAACCATGTTTTTAATGCTTTAGAATTTGAAAGGAGTTAGAGCGTATAGATTAAGCCAGAATGACTCGAAACTTGACCGGAAGGCCTAAAATAACAAGATAGAGAAACATAAGAAGTTTAAGCCAAAAATACACCAATTCTTTAGATCGATATCGATCCGATCCAATTGGATCGGTATTGATCCAAAAATTTGGCTTGTGGTTTCTTCTAACCACTTGCATCATGATCTTATATCCCTTTTATCATATCTACCAAGTTTGGTGACATTCCAAGCATCCACATTCAAGAAGCAAAGACTTATCTAATTCAGGCTATGATTCAGTCAAGTCCATTGGTAAATCGTCATCAAAACAAGTCAACAAGCTATGAAATTACACGGATGGCATCACAATCAAGCAAAGAAGTTAACTGGATGGAAGTTGTGCAAAAATTGCATAATTATTTGGATCGATACTGATCGGATCCAATTGGATAGGTATGATCCAAAACTTAGCTCAAAATTGCTCCAAACTTTCTTTGTCGCTTCCTATTCTCGACTATAGGCTTCTAATGAAATAGTTCTGGCCCAAGTACTCTCTAAGTCTTATAAACACCATCTTACCTCCAATAGAAAAGGGGTTCCTAACTTGATCTCTGCTGAAGTTCTACTATTCTTTCTTCACTCCTCTTCTCTCATATAATAACCATTAAGAGATAATTAAGATCCTTCTTTTGCTTCTAACAATGGTGGCTTGATCTAACTTAAGAAACAAAAATCATACTGTAATTCATAATCTATTATAATAACAATTGATCAGTAAAAGCTATAAAGTGGACGTAGACTTCGTTAACAACAGATACTATAAAAATATCTTGTTTCTTTATTTTTTTCTGCAATTTACTATTGCTTTTCCTATTTTATTTGCTTTGATAAACAGGGCTGATGTTTTCACATTCAATCTAGGGTGCTGATCCATTTTTTAGGTTAACAATAATCATCCCACTTAAGCTTATAATTCTTTTGCAAAGTGGAGCTCACATGTTGTCACCTTTTTCTTTTACTCAGCTTTTGAGTTAGGTGATCTTCTTCCTTCTTTTGTGGTCCTATGTGCTTCTACCAACATTCTTGCTCCTTAAATTTGACTGTATTGATTTTTTGGGTGAAGATTCAACCTCTTCTCCTTTTGTCTCATTTACTCTCTTTAATGAAGATTTTTTGCAACTAATGCTTTAATAAATCCATGTATAACTTCTAATGTCCACTTTATGCTTGTAGCACATCTTTCTCCATCAATGTCTCTTTAGGTGAAGATGTTTTCGCCGTTTCCATATTTTCCATGTCGATATAAGGGGTAAAGTTGTTTTCAAGAGAAACGCAGTTTATCACTTCTTCTTTTTCTTGGACTCTAACTTTCTTATTTGATTTTCCCATAAATGTTATTGTTGCTCAAGTCATGAATGGCCATGAGTTCAACTCACAGTGAAAGCACCACTTAGTATTACTACTAAATTTAGGCAAAAACAAGTTGAAATACTTGAGTAGGATTATATACTAATGAAATATGTTAGTTATGAACTCATATGAAGCAAACAAGCATTCACAAGAAGTTATAATGCATTTTATTGATTATTTGAACCTTTTGCTACAAAGTTCAAAGTTAAAATGGTATGAACGACCATTAATGTTCTCTACTCAATCTCTTCTTTATGCAAGGTAAGAAATGAAAATGGGAATAAGATGGAATCCGGAAGGATCTCCCTTTTTTGAGGGGTGTACCTCTGCATTTATAGAAGATTTCAGCTGTTGGATTTGTACCATGCATTATTTAAAGTGAATAGATGATGAAAATTGACCCTTTTAAGAAGGAACTAGCAATTGTGTGGTAATATGACATGTGATGATTTTAGGAAATTTCTCACGACAATATCCCTTTTATGGCTCTTTATTTTACTTTGTAAGCTTTTGCCATGATGACTCACATTTATCACCAAGGCTATAGTAAATCAATCCACGATATCTTCATAATGGTTGACTCAATGATTTATCACGATGGCACTGCAATGTCTTATAAATATTGCTTCAGGACGACCTTTATGCATTATCATGCGAGGAACATGGATATAAAAGCTCACATTTATTCCCTTGTAGGTTCCTTAGAATTTATGGACCAAAAGTGCTGACTTTTTTTTTTATCCCATAACAGCTCTTCATTTATTTGTTACGATAACCTTTAGTTCTTGCACTTCATTGATTCTAACAAATTACCACACAATTGATTTAGTACTTCATTTCATGATGGCTCCAAGAAATTCTCCATGAAACGCTCTACAATATTACCTCATGATAGCTCTCAATGCTTTTCATCCCAAAGGCTTTGCGGGAACACTTCACGATGACTCCTGACTCTTTGTATCATGGTAGCCTTATTAGTTCCCCATGGTAGTTGTTTTTTTACTGCTTCATGATGGTTCCTATCTATTATCTACCCATGATAACCAGTGGAATTATCACGAAGGCTCTATTGAGTTGGTTCATGATGACTTAACTAAAGCGATCATGATGATTTCAATTAAATATGCTAGCTATAAGGAACCTCCCACGATGGCTTTAATAGATTCCTCACGATGGCTTGTTTTATAGCATATAATAGCATCATTCTTCACTCTTTATGATCATACACGATGACCCTGAATTATCAATGATGACTTTCAATAGCTTACGATGGCTTTAGTTAAGCACGATGATCTCTATCATTCATGATGGTTTCAATCAAGAATGATGTCCTCCAATAGCACATGACGACATACTTTGATAGCTTATTTCAAGAGATTCTTCTCTCCTTATGATCGCGCACGATGGCCTTCTTGTTTTTCAACCTATCCATGTAATTTTGGGAGTACCACGTATCTTCCACAAAGTGGACATGGAAGGTGCATTCACAATAAAAGAGCTTTATAAAGATCTTCAGCAAGCAACTAGACTCAAGTTGAGTAATAACAAATCAAATATTTTCTTTGTGGTGAAGGGGGATGGTAGGAATAAATCAAAAATATTGAAGCACTAAATATAAGAAAAGGCATGCTCCCATTAAATACTTAGAATTTCCACTTTCTAATACTAATTTGAAGAATGATGATTGTCAATCCTAAGGTCAGGAGAAGTACACCACTTTGGTTTGAACAGTGCCTTTAGAGTGGTAATTTAATTAGCAAGTTAGGAGTGGATACCATGGTGATGGTGAAGGGAGAGAAATTAATGGTAGATGACATTGTAGAAAACGAGGAATGGGGAGTTAGTAGGCTGAGGTAACTTAAGAGTGAAATTAAACAAATAAGAATATGTGTAGACAATGATGAGGATTTTTTGAGCTTGCCTTGTTGACAACAAAGACAAGTATAACTCCAAGGAAGTTTGGGAAGAGACAAGGTGAAAATACAATGAAGTTTTATTGTGCAAATGGGTTTAGGGGAGGATCTCTAACCATAAATAGTGGTCAACTTATTTGAAGCCATTAATAATATTCTTCCAACAAAAGATGGATCGATTCAATGGTGTTTAGCAGTTGACCTGGTATGTGTTTTATTTTATAGAGAAAATGAAAGCGTTGATCACCTTTACTTTAAGTGCCAATATAGTGCATTTGTATGGAAATGGCACTGCATTAAATTAAATTGGTCAGCTAATCATATAGATATTATTTCGACCAGTAACGAAATTTACAACATCGGTGATAAATTCAAGACCAAATGTAAAGGCCAAAACATAGAAATTGCTTTTTCTACATGTGTTGGGTTGATTTGGAGAGAGA
This sequence comes from Allium cepa, assembly GCA_030765085.1. Lineage (NCBI taxonomy): Eukaryota > Viridiplantae > Streptophyta > Magnoliopsida > Asparagales > Amaryllidaceae > Allium > Allium cepa. Next base: position 542,078,741 of record CM060939.1, read on the forward strand.
GAGAGAAACAGTAGACTGTTCTCTCAAGTCTCAATCCAAACCACTAGATGAAAGATTAGTGTGTGAACAAATCATTTGGCTTTTAAAAATCAAGCAGTTAATCAAAACTCAAAGAAATAATCAATGCAGATGATGTGATCATTTGAAATAATTGGATACAGTAAATCTTACCACCCTTCCATGGTTAGATAGGGTTTGCGACTAAAGAATTCGATCATAGGCATTGGGTGTTGGGCTAGCTCGGCAGAGGCTACTTTGGTCTGGTACTCTCACACCTTTCATTATTTTAACTCCATTTAATTCTATATTTGTGAATTAGTTCCAAACTACAAGTTAGCAGCAGTACAAGCTTCTTGTTTATCTTAGTTTTAAGAGTTTCGGCTTACATATCTTATCAATTACTGAGACAAGCAAAGCCTGCCAATTTCACAATGTGCTAATGCCAACTACATCTCAGATCTATGAAGGAAAAGCATAGTACATGTGAGCTTATATGATCTAACAGCTGAAAACCATTATATTCGTGGCATCTGAAACACTTGCCTGTTTATGTCGTATGGTTCCAGACAAGGGTCATCAAATGTTGGAAGTCACGTATCCATAGTTCACTCTCACCTAGTTTCAATTCTAATGCATGGTGCGATTCAACGTTTAATGGTGTATAAAATGTCAATGATTTCCTTTTTATCATTGCATGATCAATCAAATAAATTACACTAATTTACTTGAATACTGTTAAACATTAAAATCCCTTGATCTAACTCAAATTTCAAAAGCTGTGCTATTTAAAAGTTGCTTCCTCAATAGAAAAAAATCGGTGAAGAGAATGAATGCTCAAAATAAAGATCAAACACAAATAAAATCCAAACCGAAGCTAATGATAGTAGAAAATAGGTGAGAGGAGTTGAAGAATTTGCAGTTGAAGACATGCAAGGCTAGATCTGATGTTGTAACAATAGCAGTAGCTATAAGGCACTAGGGAGGTGGAAAAGTGCAGATCGAAAGGTGGAAGTATGTTTTGCTGGCGAGTAGAACATTTTAAGCAAGAAATTAGTATGTTGCCATGAGACTGGATGAAGGAGGAAAGGTTTAGTTTGTGGCAGTTGAAAAGGTAATATACGGAAGGCATTTTATGCGGTTAGATTTCATTTGAAAGGCTCGTCAATGTGGGTATAGGTGAGGAAGTCTGTACCCAAAATAACGGTCGGCCGGGTGCAGAAACGCTTGAGCTTGGGTCAGGTTTTTTTGTAGCAAATTGGTTTTGGGTTTGTAAATAACTTTGTAAATAGTAGATATTATGTAAATATTTACTTTTAATAACAAAAGGAAATTTGACTGTTTATAAAAAAGTTGTTTTTAAAAAATACTTACAGAACTTCCATTGAGGCATGCGATAGAATTATGGCACTTGATAGCATTGCATTATAACATGCGACGGCGTAGCCTTCGATAGCTTTGTGAATTTGTAAAGCTCGATGGCTTGTAAAAGTTTTAAGACGAAATAGCTGTTGATACACGAAGATTTTGATCAACGACAATGAGCTTCAACAAATAGGAAGAGAATGCAAAAGCTAGAAGAAGATCGATGAAGACCAAAGTATAAACATTAGAATGATTTTCCATGGGTCTTAGTCTAGATTATTTGTTAAAATCTATCCTCAAAAAATTTGCACGAACATTGGAACACATTCACATGTTTCACTGTGCATACTTTCATACTTCAGTTGACTGAACAGACATGGCCAGTCGACTGAAACTGTACACATATACAAAATTGCACAGTTTCAGTCGACTGAATTACCTGTGCAGTCGACTGAAATTGTTCCTGAAAATTTTTCTTCATATTTTCAGTCGACTGAATTTCCTGCTCAGTCGACTGAATTTAAACCTGCAAATTTTCTCTGAAAAGACACTTTCTTCTTCTCAAGAGTTGCAACCATTCATCAATGGAAATGGAAACATATCTTGTTTGCAACATTTGACAACTTATGCACCTCTTCTACAAGTATATATACATGATTCTAACATCATTTAATTCACCGAATTCTCTTTCTTTAATCTTACTATTCTCTTGTTCATATTCTATAGATATTCTCAAAGCAATCACCAACCTATTGCTTGAATCACTGTTTTTATTTATAACATTCTTTTGATTCATAGCAACTCACATTTCCTAAATCTTCACAAATACATTGCATATTCTCGAGTATAAGATTATAGGAATATTGTACTACATTAGACTCATTAGTGTTGACAAGAACACAACAAGTCGAATATTGTATTTTAGTAATTGAGTTGAAGTCCTCTTCGGTAGTTGAGGCAAGAAATCTCGTTCGGTTGTTCGGGTAAATTGTAAACCTATTCCTCCGGGTGAAGTGAGGGTGTTAGTGAGTGAAAATTTCTAAGAGAAGCTTAGAGACTGGACGTAGGACGAGAGGTCCGAACCAGTATAAAAGTCTTGGTGTCTCCTTGCATTTACCTACTTCATATACCTAGACTATTTCATTATTCCATATTACACGATCTTACCGCATAGCCTCTTTCAATTGGTATCAGAGCAAGGCCGTCCTATAACCATAACACCGTTATTAGACATTTTGATAATATGGAAAATAACGCAAGTACAAGCACAACATCTGCCTATAGTTCTACATTTGCGGAAGGACAATCTACCCAAAGGCCTCCTCTATTTAATGGACTAAACTATAACTATTGGGCTACAAGGATGAGAATTTATATGCAAGCAACAAGTTTCGAAGCCTGAAATGCTACTCAAGCAGAGTTCGCTGAACCTACAACCGATTATCCTACATGGACACAAATTCAAAAGAATGAAGCAAGTGCAAATGCCAAAGTTATGAATATGCTATTTTGCGCCCTGGATAGAAATGAATTCAACCGTGTTAGCATATGTACTACTGCATATCAGATATGGGAAATACTCAAAGTCTTACATGAAGGCACAAATAAGGTTAAGCATACAAAGATATCCATGCTGAAGAATCAATTCCAAAATTTTAGAATGCGACAAAATGAATCCATCAATGACATGTACTCAAGATTTCAAGACATTCATCATGCTCTAATCGGACTAGGAGAAAGATACACGGACTTTGATATTGTGTCCAAAGTTCTAAATTCACTCACTGATGAATGGGAGAGAAAAGTACTAGCAATCGAGGAAGCAAATGATCTATCTACAATGAAACCAGAAGAATTGTTTGGAAATCTTATGTCGTATGAAGTAAATATGCAGGCTAAAAAGGTCAAGCTCAAGAAAGAAAGAATGTTGCTTTTCATGCGGAAAAGGAAGAATTAGAGTCTGACGATGAAGATCTAGCATTTATAGCCAAAAATTTCAAGAAATTCCTAAAGTATAGAAAAGGAAACAAAAACGGATTCAAAAAGAACTTCTTGAACAAACCTTCATCCTCAAATATAGAATGCTTCAATTGTCACAAGAAAGGACACATGCAAAAAGATTGTCAAGAACAAATGAAGGAAAATCAGAAAAACTTCAACAACAAAAACAAGAAAGATAAATTCAAAAAGAAGGCATTTTCTGTAACATGGGACGATTCAGATTCATCGTCATCCAAAAATGATAGTGATAGCGACAATGAACAGGCAAATGTATGCTTCATGGCTCAAGAATCTGAGGTAAATAATTTAACTTTCGACGATTTAATTGAAGTAAACACTGAACTTTTAAGCACAATAAAAATCTTAAAAAGAAACTCAAAGAAACTCGTGAAAAATCAAAACAAAGCTGAATTTGAAAGGGATATGTTAAAAGATGAAAAGAAAATCTTAGAAGAAGAACTTGAAAAAGTTCAAGAATCTCATTCAAATTCGAAAACTCAATTATCACTCTTAAGTCAAGAAATTGAAACTCAAAAAACAAAGAATGATATAATTGTTTCTGAAAATCATGAATTAAAAACTAAGATTAGACAAATTGAGTTAGAAAATAATAATCTTCGAGCTAGATTAGATGACATCACTAAAAATATTTCTAACTTTAACAAAGGAAGAGAAAATTTATCTAAGATTTTAGAAAATTCTCAATCCGCTTCAAGTAAACATGGATTAGGATATAAAAAGGAGTCAAAAATTCCTAACAAGAAAAATACAAATTTAAAAAGGAATATGGATTCAAAACAACAAATATTGCTAAAGAAACCTATTAAAACAAAAATAGAAAACAAAGTAGTTAAAATTTGGATACCAAAGACTAACAATATATTAATAAGAAATAAATACATTAAAACATTTATGGATAATGTTCATCATAATGAAAACTATATTTATAAAAAGGATACTAAACCAAATTGGGTTTGGTTTCCTAAACTCTAACTTTTTAGGACCCTATTAAAAGGTGGGTACCAATAATTTCATATTTATTTTCAGGTCCCACTCAAAAAGAAGAAATGGATATTAGACAGTGGTTGTTCAAAACACATGACCGGAGACAAAGATATGCTTACAAACATCACTTACTTTGATGGTGGCTAAGTTACCTTCGGAGACAATTCAAAAGGGTATATCATTGGCAAAGGAGATGTGAACAATTACGGTACATCAAATTTACCTTTTATAACAAATGTTTCATTAGTTGAAAATTTAAAACATAATCTACTTAGCATAAGTCAACTATGTGACAAAGGTTTTAATATAACTTTATCGAATAATAAATGTAGTATTTTTGATCAAAACCAAAATCTTATTTTTGAAGGAAATAGAGATAAAAATATTTATGTTTTAAATATGAACATTAATCATAATTCAAGTATGTGTTTGCTTGCCAAAGATAATGATCCTTGGTTATGGCACGAAAGATTTTGTCATATAAATTTTAAAACTATTAGAAAACTTTCTAAAATTGAATTAGTAAGAGGATTACCCAAAATAAATTTTAAAATAAATAATTTTTGTGATGATTGTCAAAAAGGAAAATTAACGAAATCATCTTTCAAATCTAAGAAAAATATTTCAACTTTACAACCATTAGAATTACTACATATGGATTTATTCGGACCAACACAAGTTCAATCCATTAATCATAATCGATACGTATTTGTAATAGTTGATGATTTTTCAAGATTTACATGGACTATTTTTATAAAAAATAAAAGTGACACTTTTGAGCATTTTAAAACATTTGTTAAAAGAATTCAAAACACTAAAGATTTGAAAATTAAAAATATTAGAAGCGATCATGGAGGCGAATTCGAAAATGAAGTTTTTGAAACTTTTTGTAAAAAGAAAGGAATAAATCATAATTTTTCTTTTCCTAGAACTCCTCAACAAAATGGAGTTGTAGAAAGAAAGAATAGAACATCACAAGAATGCACAAGAACATTATTGAATGGATGTTCTCTACCAAAACATTTTTGGGCAGAAGTCGTTGCTACTGCATGTTATGTATTAAATAGAATATCAATTAGACCATTAACTAAAAATACTCCTTATGAACTATTTAATACTAAAAATCCAAATATATCTTATTTTAAATTATTTGGATCAAAATGTTTCATTTTAAATACAAAAGATCAATTAGGAAAATTCGATTCAAAAGCTGATGAAGGAATTTTTGTAGGATACTCAGAACGAAGTAAAGCATATCGAGTTTTTAATAAATGAACAAACTTAACTGAAGAAACTTTGCATATATCTTTTGATAAAAATTTTAGTAAAAAATTAAATATAAAAGATGATGAAGAATTGACAAATATCGAAGAAACAAACCTTGAAAATAATAATAATGAACTAAGATCTCCTCCTAGAATATTACGAGATCACCCAACTCAAAATATAATAGGAGAAATAAATTCTCAAGTGAGAACAAGAAATCAACTAAATCAAATGGGTCATGTAGCTTTCATTTCATCACTAGAACCTAAAAATCCAAAAGAAGCATCAACAGATGATTATTGGATTATCGCAATGCATGAAGAATTAAATCAATTTGAACGTAACGATGTTTGGGAATTAGTTACCCGTCCTAATAATCAATCAGTAATCGAAACAAAATGGATTTACAAAAATAAAGTAGACGAACAAGGTAATATAACAAGGAATAAAGCAAGACTAGTAGCACAAGGGTATAATCAAGAAGAAGGTATTGATTTTGAAGAAACATTTGCTCCTGTTGCAAGACTGGAAGCAATACTTATACTATTAGCCTTTGCTTGTTTTCACAATTTTAAACTTTATCAAATGGATGTTAAAAGTGCATTTTTAAATGGTTTTATTAAAGAAAATGTATATGTAGAACAACCTCCTTTATTTATACATGAAAAATATCCGAATCATGTATTTAAATTAAAGAAAGCACTATACGGTCTTAAACAAGCACCTCGTGCTTGGTATGAAAGACTTAAAAGTAATTTATTAAACTCAGGATTTAAAATTGAAAAAGTAGATCAAACACTTTTTATTAAAAATACTACCAAAGATATTTTAATAATTCAAATATACGTTGATGATATTATTTTTGGTTCAACAAATGAGAATTTATGTAAAGTGTTTTCAAATATAATGACTAATGAGTTCGAAATGTCTCATATGGGAGAACTATCATATTTTCTCGGACTTCAAATCAAAAAATTAACAAATAGAATTTTTATAAATCAAGAAAAATATTGTGCTAATTTAATTAAACGATTCGGCATGGAAAACACTTCTGCTAAACCTACTCCTATGAGTACCACTACTCATCTCGATCAAGATGAAAATGGAAAAAGTGTAGATCAAAATTTGTTTAGAAGTATAATAGGTTCCTTACTTTACTTAACCGCTAGTAGACCTGACATAATGATCAGTGTTTTTTTATGTGCACGGTTTCAATCTAATCCTAAAGAATCACATTTAAGAGTGGTAAAACGAATTATACGATATCTTAACAACACTAAAGATTTCGGTCTTTTCTATCCAAAGGAATGTTCATTTGAGTTAGTGTCATTCAGTGATGCTGATTTTGGTGGATCTTGAACGGATAGAAAAAGTACAAGTGGGACTTGCCATTTCATTGGAAAATCACTTGTATCTTGGTTTAGTAAAAAACAAAATTGTGTCTCGCTTTCGACGAGAATTAGGTATAATATCCTTTAAAAACATTAATTAGATATACTTTAGAAACATTTCCATATTTCAGTCGACTAAAACATCTTTTCAGTCGACTGAATAATAATTTTTCATATTTTCAGTTTTGTTATATGTTACTTTATATAATTTATAAACCACACATTTGTAAAACTGAATTATGAAATAAGAAACATACATTTTAAACAAAATCCTCTTTACCACTAAATCTCTATGCGGTTAAAAATTCTTATTAAATTATAACCGTTATTTGTTTAGTAAAATTCTATTATAAATAAACTCTTAAAAACATTTTTATTTTTCATCTTGATTTTACGAATAAAATTTGAATACAATATAAAATGTCTTCCAACAACTCCTTCTCTCCAATCAATATCACCTCGTCAGTTGATAACACTCCAACGTCGCCAAAGCTTCCCACACCAACACCAGCACATGAGCCGATTTACAAATGGGAAAATTATCGTACTGGTTTCACACCAGAATCCAAAAAGGCGAAACGCGGACTCTTTATCTCACCTGACACAAAAAGAAAGATTTATGAAATTCATCACTTCCAACAACAACAAATAGATCTCCAACGAGAACTATACTTCGAATAAAAAGTTACGGCAAGACGCTTGAGCTTCCTAGAGCAAATGGGTTTACGCTTCTGTGGATCAAAGAAGAACGAAGTGGCTGAATCCCTACCTCGCCCTGTTAGCTCTCTTGATCGATCTTCATCTTATCGTAATTCAGTCGATCCTATGAATCCTTGGACGTCTCCTAAGACTCCTTAATGTAGTCCGAATTCATGGGATATAAATTACATGAAGAATGAAGGAAAGAAGTCTCCAAGTCCATCTCCAAAGAAATAGTTAAATTTTGAAATATTTGTATGTTGTTACATCAATATTTTTTTTGTAACTATTTCTTTAAATAAATTATTTAATTTCAAAAATTAACTAAAACAACAAAATTGCATGTTTCAGTCGATTGAATGCTCCTGCTTAGTCGACTGAAAATATGACAGAAAACAATATATACTAAGTTCAGTCGACTGGAACCATCTGCACAGTCGACTAAAAATTCAAAAAAAATCTCAGCAACAAAAATTCAGTCGACTAAATGTACTGCTCAGTCGACTGAATCTATCACAGAACACTTCGGCCAATGATTCAGTCGACTGAACAGAACATTCAGTCGACTGAACGCTGCTTCCCAGGCAAAATTTCCCCTTTTAACCATCAGATTTTACCCTACCAATTCACTTTTACCTCCTACAAACATCTTCCCCAAATTAATTTCGAAACTCTAGCTCCCAAATTCCTCAAAATCAAATCAATTCTCACCCAAATGGCACCAAAAAGAGCAAGAGCTTCATCTTCTTCATCCTCCGAGCCAATTGATGCTCAAATAGCACAATGGATTTACGATGGAACCGGTGTCACTCGATGGAACAAGACGAATAATTCAAGAATTTTCGAGCATTCTTTTGTTGATTTTCAAAGTTTTCAAACCTACAACATCCAAGCATTAACAGATCCGGCAGGTTTAACTTCTCTTTTAGATTTGAAACGAAATGATCATGCCATTAATCATGTAATGGTAAAATTATTTTATGCTAATCTTAATCTTGGACATCAAACTCCAAGAAATCCAAACAATAGTGTTTGGAGTATGGTGTGTGGAAAGAAAGTTTGGTTCCCATTGGATAGAATAGCACATATTTTAGAGTCTCCAAATGTCGGGAGAAAGTTAGAGGAAATAGAATTCAATCCACACATTCGTGACAACATCAACCATCGATTCATGGATGACAATATCAACTTTAGGGATTTTAAGTCCACCTCTCTTCGACCTATGGCGAGAATCCTCCGTAAAGCCCTAATGAGAACGATTACTCCTCGTACGGGCTCGTACGAAATTGTCTACCCAAATAACTATCGAGCTCTATATGCTATTTTTGGCAATATACAAGTTAATTGGGTACATCTTATTCTTGATGAATTTCTCACTTTCAACGATGGAAAAATGCGCACTATTTACTTTGGAAAATACATCATGCGGCTTCTCCTAAATGTTGATACGTCATTACCTGAATCTGAGAATACAATGGTTCATCAAATTAACCATCGGACCATAAGCCTAATGCAACTCCCATCTCGACCTCCTCGCATAATATCACTCGCTGAATGGGAAACAAGGCATCAAGAACAACAACAACAAAAACAACCTCCTCAACCTCACCACGAAGAACACCGCTAGCAAGATGATGAAATTCGTCTTGTTGACCCAAGCTTCACTACCAACCAATCCTTGTGGATATTGTCAAGAAATCAACAAATTCTTGACACTCGTCTTAAAAAGGTAGATCATAAGCTTGATAAAATCAAAGGATTCTTCAACAAGCTTTGGGATGCAATCTCGTGCTCAAGCACCACTACTGCTTCAACATCTCGCGGCAAACGTCCGGCACCTACGTTTACATGGACGACATCCGAAGAGCATACAAGCAGCAGTGCAAGCGGAGCTAGTTGTGGCCAAGGAGGAAGAACACCTCGACCACCAACAGGAGGACCCGTCATACGTGAACCAACTGGAAGGGAAGGTTCATATGACTGGGATAAGGATGAGTGATTTTGTTGTTTTGAGGTGTATTTTTAAACTTTCTAATGGCTTGTATAAATAGCCATTTTATGCTTATCTGTCATAACATTTTTATTTCTCTTAATTCATGCTTATAATCTCTATGATTTAGTGATTGTTTTGATATATTATTACTGCTGTTAGTTCTTCCTTTTTGTCGATGACAAAGGGGGAGAAAATCTATGGTACTAACTTTGTTTTGTAGGAAAGATAGTGCATACATTCAGGGGGAGAAAGTAAGTATATACATCTCTAGAATAGTATTGTCATCAATCAAAAAGGGGGAGAATGTTGATACACGAAGATTTTGATCAATGACAATGAGCTTCAACAAATATGAAGAGAATGCAAAAGCTAGAAGAAGATCGATGAAAACCAAAGTATAAACATTAATATGATTTTCCATGGGTCTTAGTCTAGATTATTTGTTAAAATCTATCCTCAAGAAATTTGCACGAACATTGGAACACATTCACATATTTCACTGTGCATACTTTCATACTTCGGTCGACTGAACAGACATGGCCAGTCGACTGAAACTGTACACATATACAAAATTGCACAGTTTCAGTCGACTGAATTACCTGTGCAGTCGACTGAAATTGTTCCTGAAAATTTTTCTTCATATTTTCAGTCGACTGAATCTCCTGCTCAGTCGACTGAATCTCCTGCTCAGTCGATTGAATTTAAACCTGCGAATTTTCTCTGAAAATACACTTTCTTCTTCCCAAGAGTTGCAACCATTCATCAATGGAAATGGAAGCATCTCTTGTTTGCAACCTTTGACAACTTATGCACCTCTTCTACAAGTATATATACATGATTCTAACATCATTTAATTCACCGAATTCTCTTGCTTTAATCTTACTATTCTCTTGTTCATATTCTATAGATATTCTCAAAGCAATCACCAAACTATTGCTTGAATCATTGTTTTTATTTATAACATTCTTTTGATTCATAGCAATTCACATTTCCTAAATCTTCACAAATACATTGCATATTCTCGAGGATAAGATTATAGGAATATTGTACTACATTAGACTCATTAGTGTTGACAAGAACACAACAAGTCGAATATTGTATTTTAGTAATTGAGTTGAAGTCCTCTTCGGTAGTTGAGGCAAGAAGTCCCATTCGGTTGTTCGGGTAAGTTGTAAACCTATTCCTCCGGGTGAAGTGAGGGTGTTAGTAAAAATTCCTAAGAGAAGCTTAGGGACTGGACGTAGGACGAGAGGTCCGAACCAGTATAAAAGTCTTGGTGTCTCCTTGCATTTACCTACTTTATCTACCTAGACTATTTCATTATTCCATATTACACGATCCTACCGCATAGCCTCTTTCAATAGCACTATGTATTTTAGACATTTGATGGCTTTGCATTTTAACGTGCAATGATTTGACACTCGATAGCCTTGTTCGTTGATTTGCGATAGCTTGCCACTTGTAGCATTGCTTTGTTGACATGCGATTACTATATTTTCTTTGACATGTGATAGTTATGTTTTTTGCCTTGTGATAGCTTTCCTTTATTGGCATTCAATAGCTATTTCCTTTGACATGCGATGCCTATATTTTTGGTACATTATAGCTTTAACTCTTGGCTTTCGATGGCTATGTTTTCAGACTTTCGATGGCTAATTTTAACCTTGGATAGCTATGTGTTTAAATGTGTAACATCCCCCACTTTGAGGCTTGAAAACACTAAATAAACAGAGCAGCTAAATAATCTCATTACATTAAAATATTTTACATAAGTCGATACGTCATAATTAACTCATCTCGTTCCCACGTAAAGGTAAATGTAATAAAATATAAATATAATTTTATGCCTAAAATTTGAAGATGCCAACATGAACACTTAACCAGTCATAAACCCTTGTTTTACACAATAGAATTTTGAAAATAACTTATATTTCCAAATATGCCTCATACTTCGAATGTGTAGCCATGAGTTTACGAGAAATAATAAAAACACAGGTCAGATATAAGGCTAATATTAGTAAAACTTTACTCTAAGGTAACTATCATATAGTGGGTCCATGTTGCTAATGTATGTAAAAAAAAATTCCTTCACTATTCTAATCAACATCAATTACATAACACTATGCAAATACATTAGATCATCAATTTCAACATAATTTTGAGGTATTCCTTCACAATTTAATTCAACCAGTTTCTACAGTCAGTTCATTCTCAATTACCACTCAATCCATACTCTTACCAGTTCAGTAATAGTACTTAACACTTAAGGCATTCACTTAGGTGTCTTATCTAATTTGTCTCTCAATTGTATCATGAAACACTACGCCATAAATGGCCTTCTACAACACAAAAAAATGCTGTCTCAGGCCCGAAAAATGTTGCCATTGGTCTACGGCAACACTTTTAGGGTGATGCAATTTTTGCCGTTGCCTTAGACCTCAAAGGCAACATTTTGACTATCTAAGCCAACATAAGTAATATTGTTGCAATAGAATCCTGTTTGGGTCTATGGCAACACCCATAGGTATCTGTAGCAACATTCCAAAAATGTTGCTATAGATATTAACTTTCTGATGTTGTGGGGCCCACATCTTGTGGGGCCCATAATGTGGGGCCCACGACCCAACTGGGTCCATCTCTATGGCAACACCTTGAATGACTATTGCAACATTATTTTAAGCAACATTTATAACCCCGTGGCAACACTATTCTGAAGCTACTACAACACTATTCTGAAGCTACTGTAACACTATACTGAAGCTACTGCAATACTATATCGGAGAGACACTAAGAGCACATAGAACAGTATAATATCACATAGAACACTTGCATAATACATAGTACAATATCACATAAAACACTTGCATAATACACAGCATAATACACAGTACAGATAACAATTCATACAGCAGTACACATCACAATTCATGTCAGTTACCCCAAAATATCCAGTTACCCCAAAATACTACAAAGCTACCCCAAAATATCCGGTACACATAACAATTCATAAATGAGACTTAAGAGCTGGTGCCTCCAGTCAGATTATCAGTCTCACTGGACATGATTGTGGAAGTTAGATCCTCTACATTGATGTTCATCTCCGGGTTGGCATCACCTAATTTCTTAAGCACCCTAGCCAAATTCTCTTGTACCTTCTGATCTACCTTGGATTCTAGCTGTGCTTCCATTTCTTCGACAAGTCTTTGCCTTAAGTCATGTACGTAAGCATTTGTTAGAGCCTCGGTTGATTATTTTGCACAATTTACATGCCTCCCTATAAGCAAAGGACGACCCTGTGATTTTCCATTCGAAATTACTGTTTCAACTGTATTTCCTCCTTCTCCACCGGCCATTGCCTAGTCCTACAAAATAAAGCCACATCAAAATTACCCTACAGTAAATGCAGAGAATGCAGCAAATGCTTACATATGGATTGTGTACAGCAAATGCAGAGAAAGCCACATTATGGAAAACAATTTGTTTATGTGCATGTAATTAGAAAACAATTTGTAACATATATACTAGTAAAAACTGGAAAACAATTCCGTCGACAGCCAGCTACGGCTTCGTCATCTGGATTCTGAGGCTTCAAACGGCCATTCATTTTATTTATGCACATATGTGTATTACTATAGACATATATTTTTATATAAACCAAGTCAGTAATCCTTTTAACCAAATTCATTTCTTCATTTCCAGTTTTTGTGTCATTTCTAGCCAAACACAAAAGCAAGTCCTCTTCATTCGACTAGAAAAGGAAAAAAATGGCCGAGGGATCAAAATTCTTAATCTCACAATATACTCAATTACAATTTCCAAAGCAAACATCTATGCCATTAGTACGTTTGCGAAACTCTGGTTCAATAAGTGTTTCAAGGACAGTTTCAAGGACATGAGCATACATGCACATGAGCAAGACATGAACAATGTGCAGCATGTGCAAAACAGAACAAAATTATTACAAAACAGAATTATTACTTACAAGTTTCTAATTTATTACTTGAGGATTTGACACGTACTCACGTCCATCTGTTCTCTTACGACTTTTAAGAAAAAGTGCTGCATCGGATGGTGTCTTCTGATACAAGTTCAATAGATAGTTTAGCATACACTCTCTTCAGTCAAAAATGTAAAGTATCACATACCATCTTATGATGAAGCTGGGCGAACGACTTTGGACCAGCGGTGTGTGTGTCTTGATACGACTTACGACTATCTGAATTTTTCAGGGCTTTTTGCTAAAAAATACACAAAAAACAAAGTACTCATTTATCTCACAAAAAAAAGTACTCGTTTATCTTGCGAAATAAATAATATGTACGTATACCCGAATCTCACCATCTGCCCAATACCTCAAGAGCACTTTAAAATCCTCCACTGGGATGTTGTCCGGCTTGTTATCTAGCCTCTCCTCATCAGTCTTATATGCTTTATAATGAGCTGTTTTTATGCGACTCTTGTACCCCCTCCAACAGTCACGAATAGACTTCAACACCCAGTTTTCACATTCATCCGGAATGATATACCATTGCTTAAATATAAATCAAAGATAAAAAAGAATAAATAAATCAAAATTCAGCTACATTATAGTTAATGGATCAATATTACTTATTAAAGTAAAATTCAGCAACATTATAGTTATTAATAGATTACCTTAACAAAATCCCATAGAGATTTCTTCAACTTTTCAGGAACATCCGACGTAAGTGGCATAGACCTTTTCAATGTTCCTAAAAAGTTTCTCAGTTCAAATATTACTTTGTCATCATCTGAAATAGGTTGGAACCATTGGTTCATCATAATTACAACTCTTTTGTCATTCGCCCTTGTACGAACATTAAACATCTTTGTGTGACCTCTAAGTCTTTTAGGAACTTCACCTTTAATTAAAATGAAAAGTCCCGTCAAATAATAACGTAAATCATAATGTAAATTCGGTACTTAAATATTAATCCTACTGTAATATTAAATATTATTATCCCATCAATTCAGTACCTGCTTCAACTTCTTCATTTTCAATGTCTGGCAAGACATTCTTTGCAACATACTTATTTGCCATACCACTTGCACTAGCTTTTGCAGCATTTTTCTTTTGTCGTTCCTGCAGAGCCAAATAATCAGCCATTGTTCCTTTTCCTTCAACATCCTTCTCAGTTGAACTTACTACCAGGCTTGGGCTTGGGCTTCTCAACTTTTCCTTTTCCTTTCCGATACCACTAGCTGAACGAGTTTGTGGTCCACTAACAGGCTTGGGCTTCTCAAATTTTTTAGTTCTCTAAATTGTATATATAAGTAGGAAATAAGATTGGATTTTATAGTCATTATCTTCATAAGCAGAAAAAATAAGATATGTAGCTATCACACACCTTTCTTGGACTTTGTGAAGTATCATCTTCACTATGCTCCTCATGGTCCGGATTATATTCCTGATCACTATCCACATCCTCTTGCATCTTTTCTATTCCTTTATCTTTTTTTGGTTTGCATTTCTTAGTTCAGCTGAAATTATAGGCACACCTAGAGAAGCAAGAACTTCGTTGTTACTCATCACATTAACAGCTCTATGTACTTCATAACCTTTTAGGTTCATCATCAACTTAGCAGCTCTCTGTACTTCATAATCTTTTAGAGATAGTGGAGGTGTAGAATACTCATTTGGAGGTGGTGGAGGTGGTAGATGAACATCCTGCAAGTATATAATAAACAGGAACATCATAGTAAGTATGCTGCAAGAGTGGTACAAAATATTCAAATTACAATAAGATCATCATAATAAGAATTCTTCAAACCTGCATGCCATTTTCATCCATATCTTCTTCTTCCGATGTTGGTAAACATGATTCCAACTTCCTCTTAACACTTGATGAGTTCAGATTCACTGTTGAATCGCTGATTTTTGGTTTTTTTTTCTGTGCCATCTTCTGTGGATTTGCCTGATCAGCTAACTTTAGATTCACGGTTGCATTGTTGGGTTCTGGATTATTCAGCCGTGTCGACTTTCGAGGACTCCTCACGTCAGCTAACTTTAGATTCTCGGTTGCATTGCTGGGTTCTGGAATATTCAGCCGTGCCGACTTCTAAGTACTTTTCACCTCAGCTAACTTTAGATTCACGGTTGCATCGTTGGGTTCTGGATTATTCAGCCGTGTCGACTGCCGAGGACTGTTCACCTCACCTAACTTTAGATTCACAGTTGCATTGCTCTTCAGCCGTGCTGACTTTCGAGGACTGTTGACTTCAGCTAACTTCTTGTTTTTTTGGTTCTATTGTAGTTGATGAGCCGTTACGTACTGTCGTTTCATTGGTTTTGTAGCTGCAACAATACAATGATATTATAATCATAATCTTTAAATGTTATAATCAAAATATCACAATAATTTTTTTTTGCTATATCAAAATATCACAATCTGTAAATGATATTAACTATCCATTTATATATACCTGTAACCAGATTCTGCCTTGGTCGCATGATTACATGCGGCTGCATTTGCTTCAGTGGCTCAATTGTAGTATCGACAACGTTGTCGATATAAAAATCCAAGTTGCCACCACTGTTAACTCCTTTGACTAATTCAGAGAGGTCCGCATCATTCGTTACTAACTTCCACCCACCCTTCTCACCATTTCTCATATAAATTCCTCCTATTTCGGTGTATTGAAGGTAATCATTCACAAACTCCATGATCACTGTGTACGAGAAGTAGTCAGGATCAACCCTCTTTACCACAGTATCGGTTCCACCAACATATTGTGCCTTCTGAAATGCACCCTTGTGATGAAATGTGAGCTGCATGAGTTCCCCCATCCTATACAAAATGGATACAGAATGGTGAGTTTACATTGGAAGCAAGATATGAAATAATAAAATGGGCAGGTATATACAGTACATATGTGTATGCAGGTATATAAAGCACTAGGAACAACAAGGGAACACATAAAATCAGAATAACTTACAAGCAGTCAAGTAATTAAAAAGTAGTAAATTAATTATGAAAATCAACAGATACAGAAGTCGTCCCTTAATTAAGAACCAATACATAAATAGAAGTCACTTGATATTGCTACATAGAAATCAAGAGGAAGTTTCCTTTATGCTAGGCGGAATGAGGATTTGTGTTGCCGGGACGTCATCTCTATACCACTTAACATCACTAACTTGATTTCCTATTCCATTACCACATTGAATATCATTTAAAACTGGATCATCTTCATTTCCATTTTCATTTTCGACTTCACACCAGTCCCTCGGCAATTTATTGACAACATTATAAAGTGCCGTATCAGTTGGATCTTGTACATAAAATACTTGTTGTACTTGTGAAGCCATAACATACGGATCAGATTTCTGGCACAATCTATTAAAATTAACTCGTTTCATCCCATACAAATCTTTCTCTTCTTGGTACCAGTAACACTTAAATAAAACCACTGAAATTTCTCCCCAATAATCAATTTCTAGTATTTCCTCAATTGCTCCGTAGTAACCAACATTACCAACCAATGGATTTTGATCTTTTGAACTTGCAAAGCTAGTGTTCAAGGCAGTCAAGAATACACCACTATTCCGTGTTTTACACTTAGCATCTCTAAATTTTGTATGGAATCTGTATCCATTAATAACATATCCACTAAATTTCCTAGCTGTCCGATTAGGGCCCATTGCAAGCACTTCTAGCTCTTTCGAAATGTCCTCTTTTTTCCCAACCTCATCCTTCAGCCATTTCCAGAATTCTTCTGTATGTGCTCTCTCTCTTTAATATCTTCTCGATATGCATGACCATCAATTAAAGCTTGATGTCCTATAATAATTATGATGGTATTAATATCAATAAAGAAATATTCAAATTCTTTAGTACTTACTAGAATAAAACTAGAACATAAAAACTTACTCTTTTAAATTATCTATTTCCTCGTTACCACAATTGAATAGAATGTACCGATGACATGCCATCCACTCAGATTCTTTTAGATGAATAGCTTTTCCGTCTTTATTTCTTCTTGTACCAATAGCATATTCCATATTTTGTGGGCAGCTTTCAAATTTAGGTACTGTATCACCACCGCTTAAGAATCTTGAGCAGAATGTCAAGCATTCATCTGCCAAGTGGCCTTCGGCGATGGAACCCTCCGGTTTAGATCTGTTGCGCACATAAGATTTGAGTTTAGCTAGATAACGCTCAATCGGAAACATACATCAAACGTGCACAGGTCCACCGTATTCAACTTCCTTGCACAAGTGAACCGTCAAGTGAACCATTATGTCAAAGAAAGCCGGTGGATATATCATCTCAAATTGGCAAAGAATTTCGACAACTTCTTGTTGTTGCCTCTTCACATCTTCCAAATTAATTACTTTTCCCCAAAGACCTCCTAAGAATGCACCAAATCTTATCAGAGGCAATGCAACCTCAGGCTTCAGTGTTTTTTTCACAGCAAATTGCAGTAAGTAGTGAAGTAGAAAATGAGCATCATGGGTTTTGTACCCTGAGATTTTCCTTTCCTTCGCGTGAACATACCGACTGATATTGGCTGCACAACCGTATGGCAATTTAACATTCTCCAGTACTGAGAAAAATATTTCTTTTTCTTTATTCGTCATGTCAAATGTGGCAGCCTTAATCTCAAAGTGTTTGCCGTCATTTGATAAAACGGGATGCAGGACCTTCTTGATGCCCATTTCTTGTAAATCAAAACGAGCATTCAAATGGTCTTTTGACTTTCCACTAATATTTAGCAAAGTACCGAGTATGTTGTCGCATATGTTTTTCTCTATATGCATAACATCAAGGTTATGTCGCAATAAATTGTGGCTCCAATACGGTAAATTGAAAAATATTGACTTCTTTTTGAAAGGGGAATCATTTTTCTTTCCAAAATTATTTTCAAAGTCACGCAACAGTTCTTCAATGTCTGTTCCTGATAAATTTTTTGGAATCTGCCCTATTTCAACTTCACCATTGAACCTCCTCTTATCAAACCTCCACTTGTGTTTCGGATCCAAAAATTTTCTATGATTCATGTAGCACATTTTTTTACTATGTTTCAAGTACATTGAAGAAGTCTCATAATGGCATACAGGACAACCCAATTACCCTTTGTGCTCCAACCAGATAACATTGCATACCCCGGAAAATCGCTAATGGTCCACAACACACTTGCACGTAACATGAATTTTTGATCAGTAAAGGCATCATAAGTTTCTATGCCTAGATCCCATAATTCTTTCAACTCTTCAATTAGAGGCTGCATATATACATCAATTTTATTCTTTGGAGACTCTGGACCGGAGATGAGTGTTGAAAGAATTAGATTTTCGGGTTTCATGCACAACCAAGGTGGAAGGTTGTAGTTAACTAATACAATTGGCCATGTACTGTAAGTTGTACTCATTGTACGAAAAGGATTGAATCCATCAGAGGCTACACCCAATCTGATATTTCTATTTTCTGATGAAAAATCAGGATACATAGCATCCATCACCTTCCAAGTCTCGCTATCAGCTGGATGTCTAAGTTTTCCTTCTTTTTTTGGGCCCATAGAATGCCATCTCATAAGTTGTGAATGCTCCTTGCATATAAACAGCATTTGCAGCCTTGGTTTTAGCAGAAAGTAACGCATTACTTTTGCCGGGACTTTGTGAATCAACTTCTCTGGATCATTGTCACGGGTGCCTTTCTTTTCCTCTTCCCACCTCGAAATACCATAAGAGTTACAGACATCTTTATCTTCATTTTTTGCCCAATAGAGCATGCAATTGTTTGGACATGCGTGTATTTTTTTTTTGTAATCAAGACCTAAATCTTAAATGATTTTCTTCGTGGCTCTAAAAGATAAAGGTATGTGGGACTGTGGAAAAGCCTCTCTCATCAACTCTAGTATATCCCCAACCGCAGACTCTGTAATTCCATGTACACATTTTAAAGAATAAAGCCCGATGATAAAACTTAATCTCGAAAATTTTGAACAGCCAGGATATAATGGCTTCTTTTCATCTTCGGCAAGGCAATAAAATCTTTTAGCATCGGCATTTGGTGCATCAGAATTCTCATCTTCACAGTTCTGCATATTTCCACGAGTACGGTGCAACATTTCACCTAGATTATCTCCAAAATAACCAGCATCACAGTCTATATCTTCATCACTCCTTCCAAAATTTGGGTGAGAAACCTCACAAATCCATTTCACATACAATGGAGATGGACCATTGCTGATGAGATGATCATAAATTATATTTGGACGACGCCACTTGCTATTTTTACAATTCTTGCATAGGCACGTCATTTCATCGCCTACGGCCAATTTAGAAAAACCATTTTGTATAAAGGCTCTTATCCCGCTAATATATCCTTCACTAGACTTTGGAAGTTTTATCCAAATGTTTTCGCTGTCCATCACGAATATGAGTATTTTAACATAAAAAGATAAAATTTGTGTGTGTGTCCAACAAGAGGAAACCTAGACAAGTCGAATTGTTAATTCAGGTCGAATTAAGAATTTATAAGTAGTTTAAATCGAAACCCTAAAGTGATGGGAGAGAGTGTTATACCTCAAAATCGAAATTGAAGCCCTAATCGAACCGAAATTGCTGAACCCTAAATTAAGAATGTTCGCTTGAACCTTTGTAAGAAGACATAGAAGAATGAAAATAAAAGTTATTTGCGGGGACTTTTTTCTTCGCGGCTCTAAAAGATCAAGGAGTGGTGTTTGGATTGATGAGGTGTCACGTTCTCCAACGTCAGATTTGCCTTGGTAGATTGGCGCGGATCGGTGCGAAAGATATGCAAAGGTCTGCTATAGCAACACTATGAAAAAATGTTGCATCAATTACACTTGTTTGGCTAGAGCAACACATTTTTATGGCTAAGACAACACTAAAAATTCAATGTTGCAGTAGGACCAAAATTGTATAGCTATCACAACATTTCACCTGGCAACACCTTGCAAAAATGTTGCAGAAGGCCATCTATGGCGTAGTGAAATGGATAATTTGGTTGCGTTTAGAAAAATGGTTGCCTCTTAGGCCTTGCCTCTACTTTTTAGCATTTCAATTGATGTTAACTATCCTTTTAAGCTTTCTCAATTTTCCACTTTAAATAAGTTATTTTTCTTTAACTTACTTTTCTCTATGGTCATTTCATCACTATGAAATTGTCAACCATCACTTTGGAAGATGGCTTACATGGTGCTTCCAAAAGCCATTTATATACATAGAAATTCTTTACATCATTAGTCAATGCACGTTGACATTTCGTGGCAATTACATGTTAATGAAGTGGCATCTAATAATGATCCCATATGGCTATTGCATGTTAAAGCTAGGTTATTGCATGTTATATGTTTTATTGCTACAGCATGCCAAAACTTATCACATGCCAATAACTATTGAGCATCTAGTGGCTATTGCATGCCATAAGTTATCAAGTGTTATCGACCTTCCCAATGTCGGGTATGTGGCATTTGAAAATTAGAGATTTACTTATTTTCCATTCAAAATATTTTCACTTTTTTATTAAGTTCGTAAAATAGTTTGAAATTTTAAAAACACTTTTTCTAAAACATAATTTTACAAAATCTTTTTCCTTCACACCCTTCAAACAAATCAAACCACATCTTATCATAATCCAGATTCAGTCAATAAGTTAACGCATACGATTGACCCTAGCATATTACAAAGTTAATATTAAACTTCTGAAAACAATTTCTTTTATTTTAGAACAACAAACAAAATACAAGTACATTTATAAATTTTAGCTTTTAAGGCATATGGATAGTGACTCGTGAGTTTCGCAACAACCCTTCCTTGTCTTTCACTTGCCAAAAAAAATTACTTTTCCAAAATTCTAAAGTTTTTGGGATTCAGGCATTCTTTCTTTTTAGTTGCTAATTTAATTATTTTTCTAATTTATTTTATAAACTTCCAGCCTTACTTTCTACTCATCGCAAGTTAAGTGCCCCTATGAGATTTCCTTCTTTATATTTTTTTCGATGTATATAACGGGCAAATCTCATCCAAAAAATAAATACAGTAATAAAATAGGAACGTATCTCATATCATTTCGAATGTATTTTCAATACCCTAAAAGCGGCAACTAACAATTACAACCCAAATAACTTAAAGGAAACAATTGCTGGAAGCTGCCCTTCAATATCAACTAATATTATTGATATTGTGGCCCTATCACTTCTTACTTAAATAAAATGGACACTTTAGTATGCCATTCTACTATAATCCACATGTCTTAACCTTTTTGGATTCTAATAAATAAGATCCATCCATTACATCAGTTACTACTACCAATTATATGATAAACTATGCATTTCCACACTGTAGCTGGTAAGAAATATAAACTAGGCAGTGTTAGAATAACTCATTGGAGAATTAGCTTGGTAGAATAACTTTCCTATCACCTATCTTGCCTTCTTTAATCCTGAATCTACCAACGTCCTCTAGGTGTGTTTGCCGACTCTGAACCCTCTTCTGTAATTATATTACTAACTTCATTGACTTAAAATCTCTTCATAATACTCTCTAATTTTGGTATGTATTTTCTATGTCTTTGATCATTCATACGAGTATACTATAGAACTCACAGAAGTGTACTTTGATACCATTCTCCATTCCTTTGTGAGTTCTTCCTAAAGCTCTCACATATGTCTAATAAAAGATTCATAGGTTCATATCAACATTTATTATATTCAATGGGGATTCCTTGTTGCTACTATATGAGCATTAGCTATTTTTTTCATAGCGTTACTTTTATCCTATCTTACATAGGTAGTCTTCAATTTCTACTTCATAACGAAGTTGGTTTCACTTTTACCGCTCTTTATAAAATTATTTAACTTTATAGCCATGAAGAACTTAACCCAAATTTTTATCTTTAAAAATATAAACTTAGAACTTTTTGTTAAATTCAACAATTGATTGGTTTCTAAAGGAGCCATGAAAAACTCCTCATTTTAACCAACTTTAATTGTAGGTGTCGTAACTATAAACTATAATTCAAGATTTATGAAGTAAGTTTATTTATTAAGTTCAAAAGTAAATTTTATTGATTTAATTTAAAAAGGAACCTTTTATTTAGACAACAAATTATTTCCTCCTTTTTCAAATAGTAAAAGTAAAATTTCTATTACGTGAATGGTCATCAAATCAATTTTCCCTTTAAGGACATTTTACAACAGACATCTACTTCTTAAAAGGTAGGATTTCTTTCAACTCAAACCATTTATTAGCATTTAAAATTCAATTGTTATACCAAACCATTTTTGTAAAATGCACTATTACAATGTTTCTACAGTAACTTCTACAACTTTAAACAATATAAACAAGAATGGATAAAGACAATTTTCATAATATTATTGTTGGTGTCAAAAATGGCCACCAACACCCGGTTGTATATGAAAGCACCAATATCTGGTCATAAATCTCAAATACTATAATGCAGAAATATAAATTGAAGGATAATAAAAATAAAATAAAAAGAAAATAAAGAGAGACATATTTATAGTGGTAACTCCATCCTACGTCTACTCCAAAGATTTTATTTTTTTTATTCATTTATACGGCTGATTACAGTTACAAATTCGTAAAATCCAAGAATAAAAATGGCAGAGTATTGCTTAGGTATAAGAGAGAATTGAAGCAGAAAGAAGTTCCCTTGTTGATGTCATGCCTACTGTATTTATAGGAGAAGACATGAAAATATCTCGCTCGAAACCCTGATCTAGAACCCTGAAGCCAAGACGAGCCTACGTAAAATGTGTGGGGTGCACTGGATCCCATTATATGGATCAGTGTTGATCCTTATTTTTCCGGAATCATGGTGTGTGATCCTTATGATGGTACCCCAATATGTTATCCTCTTGCTCTCCGAATTCCATGTCGTTCGCACTTACGAATCTTGAGATATCGATCGATCATCGCTGCATTATGTCGTACATAGAGATGAGCGCTGATGCCTCTTAGTTTCTCCTTTGGGGTTGCATTCCCTATGATGGGTTCCCTATGTTGTAATATACTTCGCTTACAAATTTCATGCTGATTGCATTTGTAGATTTTGAGTTATCGACCGATCATTGCTATGATCTTGAATATGGTTGATTCTCCATAGGGAATATGGCCGATCTCTCCAAACTCCTCCATTTGATGTACGAACCCTAGGGTAGACTTCTTAAGGTCCCTTCTTATTCCTAAATTTTCACTTAATCGCCTTGTGGTTGTTGAGTTATGGAGCGATCATCATTAAGTTTGTTGTGTGCATCCTATTTAACCCGATCGCTCTATTCTGATCCCTCTATTATGATCCCTTTTGTCATGTGAATATTCTAATCTGATCCCTCTCCTAGTGGGAGTGCTAGTTACATATTTAACTATTTTTGAGTGTTTTTCATCTGAATCCATCCAACTTTTCTCCATAATTCCAAATATAATCAATCTCCAATCCTGGTAACCATCTCTCCGGGCTTTATTCTTTGATTATCATGAAGTCTATTAGATTAAATCAGTCTATATATTGCCTTTCTAAATGGAGGTTAACACTTTGCCTCTCAAAATATACCTTGCGATGGAAAGATGAGTTTTGAATTGCCATAAATCCAAAATCCACGGCCATAATCCGTTGATAGCCATATTATATAATCTGAATCCAGTCCATTGTCAATCCAATTCTATGATCTCTTCGGATCGTTAGTAAAATCCATTACCATTCCTAGTTTATATCCAATTCCGAATCCATGATCCCTTCGGATTGTTTTATCCATCCATCCGAAGTCAAATTCATTGCGGTTCAAGGTTGATATACAAAAACATGACCTCACTGGTTCGTTAGCCAAATCTGGGCCTGCTCTAGGCCCATATCCAAGTTCGCGACCGCTCGGGTAATTTCCATACTAGGCATAATCCATACGTGATGTCCTATTGGATTTATTCTCCAGCCTAAACTCTCCAGTCGAGGAGTTAATCCATATGCGAGTCCATTGTGTCGCTCTTAGGCGAAGGGACTCGCACCTTGCGATTACCGCCCCATCACTCCGGTCGGGTCAGTAATCGTGTCCTGTTTTATTTATCGCGGTAATGCGGATCATAAATAACCAAATATATAATATTTCATACATCTAAAAATGAAAAAAATAAAAATCCAAATGGTGCCTCTCCAAGCACGATGGTTCATCATCATCTAAGTGCAAGCATAGGAACCATACTCAATCCCGTACATGTGAAAGTGACTTAGCCGCCTTATCATAGAGTTTATTAATGTTATTATTATTATTGTTGTTGTTACTATTATTATTATTAGTATTATTATTATTATTATCATTATGATCATCATCATCATCATTATTATTATTATGGCCGAAGTCAAAGTCCGGAGCTTGGCCCTTACCATTACAATCAATTGTTGACGATTCGTGACCTCGATCTAGACCATTCCCGTTTTCGTTTAATGTAGATGGTGGCTGCTCCTATTCCACTACTGTTGTCTGATTCCTCATGTTCTATAGTAGTCTTTCATTCTTGACATGCCCCTCAACCATGTCCTTTAAATGTCTTAATTCATCCGTGATATGCCCGTTCAATTCGTGGAATAGGCAGTACTTTCTAGACATATGCTCCAACTCCGTGGGATTCATCCTTGTCGGTTTCTGATAGGAGATTTCCCCCCTAGTGTTTAGTTAAACCTTTTCTAGACTTTCCATCAAATCCATGTAGGAGGAAACTTCGGCTCCCGCTCTTTCCATTGCCTTTTCGTCCCATTATATCCATCATCCAGTTGTCGTTTGCCTTTATCATTCTTGTTTGCATCTCCTGATGATCCTCCGCTTTGCACAACGTTCACCTCAGGCTTGTTGGATCATGGGTCTTCTTACCATAGGAAGTTTTCTAATTCATGATAAAACTCCCAAGAGATTCATAGGTGGATCCTGCACCAATGAATCCTCGAAATCCATGCGATCGAAAATTTCTGATATAGCTACCATCAAAACCATGGATGGATCTGTCTGATCCACTAATGCCGTTGCAGCATTAAATTGCGTTAGATAAATTCTTAGAGTCTTTTCGATCTTTTGTTCTACTATTGCCAGACTCATCACATACTTGGGCATTTAAATGTGAATCTTGAATTATATCATAAATATTTCCATCAATTTCGTACATGTGCCAATAGAACCGCTCTCCAACTGCCTAAACCACAGTACAACTATGTCCATTAGATACAGGGGAAAGCACTGTGCCATGACTTCCTCTGATGCCCCTAGTACTTACATGTGCCATATATATCGCATCATATACATAGTTAGGTACGAATTTCAATCGTATACTTCTAGCATTGGTAGTTTAAACTTCGATGGATTCCTAGCATTCCTAATATTAGGAATTAATGGACTTCTATTTACATCCTCTAATTCCATATTCACCAATCCTGCACGCATAGCTTGTTGGATCATCTTTGCAAACCTATCATTGTCATCAAGTGGTAGTTTCCTATCACCATGTCCACGAGGGAATTCTAGAACGCATTCCTTCGGATGTGCATCCAAATTTCAATTCGCACCAAGCTCCATGGGATGGACGCAGGTACTCAAGCATCGCGAGTTAACTAGAACTAGAGGCATGCCCATAAGCCTTTAGGGATCGAGGCCGATCCCTCTAAGATGGCCGAGGGCTACCCTAGACTACTCTATTCTTCCTTTGTCAAATAGCACCATCTCCATGGCCTCAGTTATGATTTCTAGCGACTCCTGCCGCATCGACTCTTTGATCCAAGTTGTCACTAGCTCCTACTACTTTATTCCCTTGTTCTGCGCTCCAACTTGTCCAATCTGTCAGAGTACTGCATCATCTCCTCCTATCTTTTTAGCATCCTTTTCTACATAGCACCCATCATTGTTTCCATTTCATCCCTGGTGATGTAGATGGATGCGTGATTAGTTCCAGCTTTCGAGCAAGCCTCCTGAATCCCTCCATGATGACTCCTTTTTGGTAGCACTCTTCTTGTTAATTGTCTCAGCATTGCTCCAAATCTAATCTCTAGATTGTAACATCCTCCTACTTGGAGGCCCAAAACTAATGGCTATGGATGTTGTAGTCATCCATAGTCATTAATCTTCGATGACCAAATACGACGGTGCTAGATACATTGATACATAGATCATAGAAATATGGAAATATTTAACAACTCAAAAACACATTTCCATATTCGAATCAAAACATTACTTGTTCATTACATAATCCCCAAATTACATTAACCATGTTAAGAAAAATATAATTATTACAAATACGCCAAGTGCGACATAAGAAAACTCCCACTTTGGTTGATCATAGAATATAGTAAGGCTAATAAATATGCTTTTACAAAAAACATATAGTGAAAAGAAAAACTCTGAATATCTATCTACCTCCTGCATGCCTCCGGAAGCTTTATTCGTTAGAGAAGAAAACCTGAGAACCTTAAGTCTTAAACTACACAAAATCAATTGAGTGCCTAACATTTTAAGGGGAAAACAAAAAATTCGAGTCAGATATAAAGACTGGTATGAATAATAATCGAATATCTCATTCCTTTAGATATCTAGTAAGACCACGCCGCTTAGCGAAACGGGTTTTACCTTCACTAGTATCCTAAAACCTTTATAAATCCATATACTGTGCTCCTGCATCCACAATGGTTAAAACATACATTTTCAAAATATTATGATGATATGCATACTTGAAAATAAATAAGATTTTCCCATTCCCATCTTAATTTGACACTCTATCATTATCATAGTTTCTATGATCACTATTAACCTTTTTAGTTTTCATAGGTTTACTAGTAACCCTGTTATAACAAATAGACACCCTGTCCTATTCATAGTTTTCATGGGATCACTAAGAACCCATAGGTTCTTGCCAGTTAACTTATTCAATTCATAGGTCCTCTTGAACTTATTGGTCTTTCTAATGACCAAACACCTTATCCTAGTCTTCATGGGTTTACTAGAAACCTACGAATTTATTCAGTAAACTCACTACACATCCTAGGTTTCATGGGTTAACCAGGAACTTACTCATACTTCCATTAACCGCATTCTAATCCTAGTTTTTATGGGTTTACTAGGAACCTATTGATTGATGTTTATTCTTAATTCGGATATAGTTTTCATGGGTTCACTACAAAAAAATTAGCCCTTGCCAACTACGTTATTATAGTTTTCACCCGTTAACTATGGACCTTTTGGTATCACCAATACCTACCTTATCATAGTTTTCACGGATTTACTATTAACCTCTTGATATGCACCAATAACTACCTTATCGTAGTTTTCATGGGTTTACTATGAACCTTTTAGTTTACCTCCTAAAACTATAAAGTTTAGGCATCCTATATTTTTGGTCACCCTGACTCCTTGGATGCAATTCTACTCATTCTAGAGTTTAAGAAATTTATATTCGCAATTGAGTTAACCTAGCTGGTTCTTCTACCCCCCTTTTCTCTAAAATACAATTAAGGGTTATCATGTGAATATACTTATATTTAAAGAAGAAAAACAAAAATTTAATAATACCACTCCTATGGGTTTAAAGTCCTTGAAATATATATCATTGTTAATACTCTAGGTATTGATTTTGATGACAACAACCACATAAATATTACTACTAACGTGTCTTCGAGTTATGCATTCATATCAGGTATATTATGGAAACATTTACAGAGACAAACAAGAATACAGTGGAAGCAAATGAATTATAGAAGAAGGTTAATCAGAGCAATTGAAGATCAAAATCCAATTAGAGAAGAATGCTGAAGGATAATGGTGTTTGAAGTGATGATGAGGAGTTGGTTGAACCTTAGAATATCTTGTTAAAGACTCGTGGCAATTATACTTGAAAATCATCAACCATTGACCTCAACCGAATCATAAAAATCCACAAATAAAAGGTAATTTGAAATGCTGAAAATTTGCAATACTTATTAGTGTTGCTGTTCAATTTGCAACACACCCATGTCAACATACTAGGTAGGGGGATGTCGACATACTAGAAGTTTTTCAGAATTTCAAATTTTAAATGAAGAGACATTTCCCTCCATCTCTTCACCAAAAGACATGTCTCTTTAACCACTATATAAAGGCCTCTGAAAATGAATTTTCACATCAAGAATTCTTATTTTCTCTTACTCCTTCTTCTCCGAACATATGCAAAAGAAATCCATTGCATACTCTTTCAATCTCCTTGCAAATCGATACCGTTTCACTCCAATTCTTCATTGATTTGCAAACCACACAATATCATAGAGTTGTACTTGAATTCACATCATTCTCTCTCTGATTTCATCCTATTCCTCAAAGAATTCAAAGGTATATTGCCATTAGAGGTCTGTAGGATCATTGTACCGAATCTGCAAGAATCTATATTGAAGATACAACCACTTGCTATAGTTTGTTGTTGGTGATAAAGAGAAGGCGTTCTTGTAGCCTGTAAAATCAAGAGGGTGTGTCTTGTAGCCCGTGAAGCCAAGATTGTTAAGGTTTTCTTGCCACTTGTGGAAAGCAAGCGATTATAGTGGAATTCTGCACGATAGAGTGCAGGACTAGTTGTAGGATTGGTTAATCCAAACCAATATAAAAATCCGGGTGTTATTTACATTACTGCATTTTATTTTATTACTTACTTATTCTCTGATTACTTCTTTCTTTTGCAATTTGAGTAAATACAGTTTTATATTCTTAAGTAGTTAATACACAATTCACCACTTCTAGTGTCTGAATAACCTTAAGATCCAACATTATGTTATAGTCATCCCAGTTTATAACATTTAGAATCAGAGCATTGGTTTTAAAAAATTCATAACTTGGTTTTTGAAAAGCATAAATGGATAATGACACTAGTAACACATTTTTAACACCTTTGTAGAATGACAATCTACCACTAGACCTCCTCTATTTGATGGCAGTAGTTATACTTATTGGGCATGTAGGATGAAGTGTTATTTGCAGTCTAATGGTTTGGATATTTGGAACATTACCCAAATAGAGTATATAGAGCCTCAAACTGAATATTCAAAATGGACACTAGACCAAAAGACACAAGCACCTAAGAACTCTAAGGCCATGAACATTTTATTTTTCTCCTTAGATAGAAATGAATTTAATCGATTGTCTATTTGTAATTCTTCATATGAAATTGGAGAACTCTGCAAGTCACACATAAAGGCGCCAATAAAGTAAAACAAACAAAGATATCTATGCTAACTAACCAATTTCAACTCTTTCAAATGAAACCAAATGAGTCTATTCTGATATGTATTCTAGATTACAAGATATTGTACATGCCTTAATATCATTCGGAAAGAAAATTACTAAAGAAGACCAAGTCAGAAAGATCCTGAATTCACTTCCTAGTGAATGGGATCAGAAGACTTTGGCAATTGAAGAAGCCAATGATATTAGTATTATGAAATTAGTAGATTTAATTGGTAACCTAATGTCCTATGAAGTAAAGTTGCAGATTAGAAAAGACAATCGGGCAAATGAGAAGAAATCACTAGCACTCAATGCTATGATTGACAAAGATGAACCTGATGATGATGCTATTGATGATGATATAGAGTTTATGACCAAGAAGTTCAAGAAATTCTTGAAGTATTGGATAACAAACAGACTTCGAATTACTAATAACAATAATTCTAAAAATGGAAATGTTGTTAAGTGTTTCGAATGTGATAAACCCGGTCATTTGAAAAGAGACTGTCCCAAACTGAAGAAATCAAAGTCAAACACTTTCAATAAGGTGAGGAAACGGGCATTCAATGCAAAATGAGATGATTCATATACATCATTAAGTGATAGTGATAGTGATTCAGAAACAGAAAATGCCAACATGTGCTTTATGGTAAAGGATGACCAGGTATGGAATTTTAATAAAGAAATTACTAATGTTTTGAATGATATGAATCAGGGATATAAAATACTTAGGAAAGAGTACAACAATAGTTTGGCAGAGATAGATAGACTAAAAATATTTAATGAAAGGTTAACTGAAGAAAAACAATGTCTAAAAGATGAAACTGAAAGACTTAATGGGTATAATGATGAAAAGGATTTGACACTTGGAAGTTTTGAAAAATTAAAAAGTGAAAATGAATCCTTAAAATCAGAAAATCTTTCAATGAACTCACAGATCACTGATCTGAATGACAAGATAACATCTCTAGACAATGTTATTCTTAACCGTGACAAGGATTTTGACAAAATGAAAACTGATATTAATAAATTTAACAAAGGGAAGGATAATCTAGAAAAATTATTATCTACATCTAAACACACTAGGAATAAGCATGGACTTGGATACACCCCTAAGGCTAAATCAAATAAAAATAGTATTCAAAATACTAAGTTTGTTAAGGCTATCAAGTTCAAACCAAAACCTAGGAAATTAAAGTTAAAACCTCCAAATATGTTCATTAATTTATGGGTTCCAAAAAATTTGGATGATACCGCAAAAGAAAATATATTGATAATTTTATTAATAAGGTTCATTCATCTAATGATTATATTTTGAGAGGACATTCAAACTCTTTATGGGTTTGGCTTCCCAAAACTTAACCCCATGGACCCCAAAATAAAAAGGGTACCAGTGTGCATATTTTATAATTTTTCAGGTACCAAACACTGTATATCAGATAGCAGATGCTCAAAGCATATGACAAGAAATCTACTGAACATTGGATAAATATGAAAAGGATTTGTTGTTGGCATCACCAAAGTCGGTAACTATAAAACTCATCTTATTATCAGATAAGTTTATTTCATGTTTTGAATTGATTTGGTTTCCCCTCATGTGTTTTATTTATAAGCATTTATCTCTATATACAAACTCTACATATTGTCTAGCAGTGATTTAAGCGACTCTTTTTCGCCCTTTTTTGTTGATGACAAAGGGGGAGAAAAGGTATAAACATACTAGGCGAAATGATAGAGGGAGTCAAATATAAAAGTAATATATTTTATCTCTCAAATAGTTATATGTTTGTCATCATCAAAAAGGGGGAGATTGTTAATACCCTAGGTATTGATTTTGATGACAACAACCACATAAATATTACTACTAACGTATCTTCGAGTAATGCAGTCATATCTGGCATATTATGGAAACATTTACGGAGATAAACAAGAATACAGTGGAAGCAAATGAATTATAGAAGAAGGTTAATCAGAGCATATTAAGAACAAAACCCAATTAGAGAAGAATGTTGAAGGATATAGGCGTTTGAAGTGATGAGGAGTTGGTTAAACCTTAGAATATCTTGTTAAAGATCTCATGGTAATTATACTTGAAGATCATCAACCATTGACCTCAACCGAATCACAAAAATCCACAAATATAAGGTAATTTGAAATGCTGAAAATTTGCAACACTTATTAGTGTTGCTGTTTATTTTGCAACACACCCATGTCGACATACTAGGTAGGGGGATGTCGACATACTAGCATTTTGTCAGAATTTCAAATTTTAAATGAAGAGACATTTCCTTCCATCTCCTCACCAAAAGACACATCTCTTCCCACTATATAAAGGCCTCTGAAAATGAATTTTCACATCAAGAATTCTTATTTTCTCTTACTCCTTCTTCTCCAAACATTTGCAAAAGAAACCCATTGCATACTCTTTCAATCTCCTTGCAAATCGATACCGTTTCACTCCAATTCTTCACAGATTCGTAAACCACACAATATCAGAGAGTTGTACTTGAATTCACATCATTCTCTCTCTGATTTCATCTTATTCCTCAAAGAATTCAAAGATATATTGCCATTGGAGGTCTATAGGATCATTGTACCGAATCTGCAAGAATCTGTATTGAAGATACAACCACTTGCCATAGTTTGTTGTTGGGTGATAAAGAGAATGTGTTCTTATAGCCTATAAAATCAGACGGCGTGTCTTGTAGCCCGTGAAATCAGGCTTGTAAAGGTGTTCTAAAGGTGTTCTTGCCACCCGTGGAAAGCAAGCGATTATAGTGGAATTCTACACGATAGAGTGGAGGACTAGATGTAGGATTGGTTAATCCGAACCAGTATAAAAATTCGGGTGTTATTTACATTACTGCATTTTACTTTATTACTTACTTATTCTTTTATTACTTCTTTCTGTTTGCAATTTGAGTAAATACAGTATTATACTCATAAATAAGTACTTAATACACAATTCACCACTTCTAGTGCCTGAATAGCCTTAAGATCCAGCATTGTGTTATAGTCACCCCTGTTTCTAACAATCATAACATAGTTAACACCTTTAACTTATATTTTTATCAAGGCAATACTTCTTCAAAATTACTTACTTTAAGCCATTATAAAACTCCTTTATACAAGCCTTGGGATTTTCCTTAAAAATTTAGAGTATGGGTTTTCAAATCTAAATCTATACCTTTTGACCTTGTCAAAAGATCTTCAAAACAAACTTTCAAATCCAAACCTCTCGAAATCATTGAAACCATTCATCAATTCAAACCTTTCGAAACCATTCACCTCTTAAAATATAAACATTTCGAAAGCTTACTGGGTTTAAGTTAAAATATGTGGAAGGTCCTATTTTTAAAACCTTTCGACTGCAATGGAAATAACCTTTCGACTTAGTCGGAAGGTCTGCTTCGAAAACTTTAAAACATTTCATATAAATGATAGACCTCCACCTTTTTAAAACAACTTCTTAAAAAGATCATCTAAGTCGAAAGCTTTGAAACCTTTCGAAAGCAATAAGAGAAGCAGCTAGTTTTTAAAACAAGTAAACCTTTGATCTTTGTCGAAAGCAACGACTTCGAAAGGTTTGAAAAAGCGACTATAACCTTTCGACTCTGTCGGAATTTTCAAAGCAACGCAAAAGCGGCGGTAACCTTTCGATTGTGTCAGAAGGTTCAAAGCTAACCTTTCGACTATGTTAGAAGGTTTAAAACCTTTATTTCAAATAATTGACATGGTCGAAAACAGCTAAGTCGAAAGCTCCTTTTCGAAAGCAAACAGGCGTAAGCTTTTGGTCTATAAAACAAACATACTTCAACCTCTTTGGCATCCAACCTTTCGACTAAGAATCCTTCGACCTTGTTTAATTCATTACGTACCACGGGACTTGATACCCTATGCATTGGACTTTGACCTTGTCGAAAGGTCTAACCTTTCGTCGTTGTCTAAAGGACTAGGTCAGAAGGTTTATGCCTAAAATTACTAAAACATGCTAAAATCATGATTTTCTTGTTTTTAACTTAAAAGAGATAACTTTTCAACTAACCTGACTTTGTTTATCAAATTCTTATTGGTTAAAAAATACTTTTTAGAAAAGTGCTGCTACTAATTTCAAAATTAAATAATAATTTTATTTTATGAAATGCCACTTCTCCTTAATTAAATATATAAAACATTTAAGTTTCACACCTTAAATAATTTTATATATTCATCAAAACTTTTAGGAAAAACCTAGAAAAATTCCATAATATCTATTTCAATATGTTTTCCAACATATAAAAATTTCAAACCCATATAATCCTTATTTTAGCCATAAATAATTTATAACCCAATAACACATTTTTTTCATTAGAAAATTCATATAAAATCCATATAAACTCATAAAATTATGAGAATTGAAACTCATCTCCAAAATCATGTTTTATATAACATAAAATTTTCCCACGGATCATAAAAATCATTTCATCTCGGTTTTACCCTAAAACCATGTATATCAACCTTTTTAAACATCCTTGTTTAATCCATATAAATCATAAATCATACATATCATCATTCAATAACATAAAATAGATTTATCATTAAATCCAAAACTATTTGATGTAAAAATCAAAATAGAGATGTAGAAACTATTATCCACCTTAGATTGGATAAGGAAATTGAAGTATGATTGATAGGTTTTAGTTGATTTTCTCTTCTTTCTTCCTAATGGCGGCCTTGCTTCTCACGGTCATAAATAATTTTGTTTTGGTGAAATGGACGTGTATAACCTAATGAGAATAGAAAAAGGGTAGGAAATATGGTTATTTACCCTAATGCCCTTATGTTTAATAACCTAACCATTTATATAAGTTCTTTTTATTATAATTAAGCATGACATCTAATTTATTAATCAACCTTGATCTCCTTATCTGCTTTATTCTATTTAATTTGTCCTAATTAATTCTCCTGAATAATGCCAATAAAATTAGGGGTGTTATTAGATATTTTCCAAACTTTGAATCCGAATTCCAAATCCACGGGGGTTGGCTTTCTGAGTGAATGCACTAAAATGTTGGCCTCAAAAATGGCCACCAACACCTAGTTGTATGTGAAAGCACCAATAGCCAGCCATAGATCTCAGATAATCTAATGTAGACAATATAAATTATAGAATAATAAAATTAAAACAGAAAGAAAATAAAGAGAGATATAGATTATAGTGGTTTGGCTAGCTCCGGCTACGTCCAATCCAAAGATTTTCATTTTTATTCATATATACTTCCGATTACAATTACAAATCCGTGAAATCCATAAATAAAAATGATAGAGTATAGCCTATGTAGAAGATAGAAGTGAAGTAGAAAGAAGATCCTTCTGATGCCCTACCTGATGTATTTATAGGAGAAGACTATGACAATATCTCGCTAAAAACCTAGATCTGGAATCTTGAAGCCAAGACGAGCCTATCCAGAAAGTTGAGGGCTTATTGCAGCCTGCAATAGGAATCGATGCCTATCCCTATTTTGGTGGGATCATGGTGCATTCCCTATGGTGTGTCCTCTATGATGTTATCATCTTACTCTCCAAATTTCATGTCTCTCGCACTTACGGATCTTCATATATCGATTAATCATTGCCGCATTATGTCATGAACAGGGATGAGGACCGATCCCCCTTAGTTGCTCCTTTTGGGTTGTGATCCCTATGATGGATTCCCAATGTTGTAATGTACCCTATGAATTTCATGTTGATTGCACCTATATATTTTGAGTTATTGATTGATCATTTCTATGAACTTGAATATAGCCGACCCCACATAGGGAAGAGGATCGATCTCTATATATAGGGATAGGGATTGATCCCTTCAAACTACTGCATTTCATGTGAGATCCCTAGGGCAGAATCCCAACAGTCCCTTCTTCTTGTTTCCAAAATTCCACTCTACTCCGCCTTGTGGTTGTTGAGTTATGGAGAGACCGTCATTGAGTTGTGTTATGTGCATCTTATTTAATCTGGTCCCTCATCCCTTTTTGTAGAATGAATATTTCGATCCAATCCCTCTTCTTGGGGGAGTTTTAGTTACATACTCAGCCATTTTTTGGTGATGTTCGTTTGAATCCATCCAACTATCATCCATATTTCCAAATATAATCGATCTCCAATCCAAGTAACTATCTCTCCGAGCTTTCTACCTTGGATTATCGTGAAGTCTGTTAGGTTAAATCAGCATGTTTACTGCCTTGTCAAAAGGCGGGTTAACAATTATTTTCCTATTGCTCATGCATTTTCACTTTCAAGCTTAACGGAGACTCTAATAACATATGAGGGAGGCTTTTAAAAGATGCGTAAAACTACTGCACATATTTATGGAAACTACCTTTTTTTCCCTTTAATTTCTTACATTATTTCTAGTAAGATTGTTTTAATATAAATTTCTAATGTTTCTTCTGCTTAAATTCCCTAATGTTTCTACTATTTAAGTTCCTTTTACCTAAATTGCTTTAATTTCAATTACTCCTCCTTATATAGCCCTTTTCCACCTTTATTTGATTATTTTCTTATTTGAATCATTGCAGTGCATTCTACTTTTCTCCATTAACATAAAACTATTTACCTTTTTTGTATAAATCAATTTCAGTTATTTTTTTATATTTTCCTTATATGGGAATATTATTCCTATTTTCACTATCGGGTGTTCTTACCCTTCCATTCTCTTAATCCCATTAAAATAAAATACCGTTTCCATTTATCCGCCCCTTAACAAGAATTTCAGAACTTTTCAATTTACAAAAATAAAAAACATCGAGCTAAACATACACCCTATTTTCCATTTATTTCAAAAATAAAGTTTCTTGGCCTTCCATAAATTTTCTATTTTTCAAGAGTCTATTCAAAAGGGGTATTTTATATGCCAAAGTCTCATGTTTACTTTGATTTTATGTGGTTTGATTTTTTCATTTTAATTTAATTTTAAATAAGCATGATAGAGTAAGCATACTGTTAGCGCCAAAATTGGTCACTAACACCCAAAAGCAGTTGAAAGTACTAAACTTCAGTTACATATCACAGACAGAATTTATGTAGGTTGTATAAATACGAAGAACAGTTAAAATTAAAAAGAAAGCAGTAGTAACGAAGGATTTATAGTGGTTCGGCTAACTCCGGCCTACGTCCACTCTAGAAATTTCTTTTCTATTGATATCCGAATCAATTATAGTTACAATTCAAAGTTTTTAAAGCAACAATGGCAGAGTAGCCTTTATAAGGAAGAAGAAGGGAAGGAGAATGAAGATCCTTTTTCTTAAGCCCCTCATGCTGTATTTATAGGCCAAACCTGAGTTACTGGGCATCCTAAGTGGTCCGATCCCACCAAGACCATAGCCGACCCAAACCTCGAACATCACGATTGACCCCGAGTTCATAATACATCGACCCGATATCTCCCGGACTTGACTCGAAGCAGGCCTATCCAAAGCTCGGAGTAAACAAGGCTAGAACACGGTGCATAATGAAGCTGTTCCTATCCACTCATTCAATGTCGATCCCTCCATCCACGACAACCCGAGGTAAGTGAGCTATGACTCGAAGCTACTGACCCTATTCGATATGCCGATCCCCTTCCTCACCAATCCAAAACCAAACCGCCAATCACGTCTACAGTGCTTGCCGAACCCAAAACGAAATGCCGACCTACACACGCCGGTGGACTTATGCCGACTTACCTTGACCGAACCATATCCATACCCTAACACTAAGCCAATCTCGACTCTGATACCTCCCAAGCATGCTGATCCACTGCTAAATATACCAAACGATATATGTTTATCGATCCACTCATCACGACCGAACCACCTCCACTATTGAACCACTTCAATAACCGATCCAACTTCCTACCGATCCAAAACCTTCACAATACTGACCCATGTGTATCGAGCCATGCTCACCGAGCCAGTCACACCGGGACACCTGGCTTAAGCACCATGACCGAACCATGCACGATCTCCTCTCCTTGACCGAGCCATGTACGACAGAGCCACATGGCCTAACTCTAATGACCAAATGCTTATGATCGGCCCATGTTATGCCGAACCCCAGCTTCGTAATCATATTTATCATCCGTGATTGATCGTCTATTCATCCAGTTGACTCAAACCCATCGTATTCCAGCCTCTTTAAACGAATAGTCAATTTAGTTAAATTCACCTATCGATGGCCTTGCGAAAAGGCAGGTTAACATTTGCCCCCTAAAACAAGCCTTACTATTGGAAGGTGTGTTTTGATTAGCCTTAAACTCGATACCCGAAGTCCATATGTTATCCATAGCCACACCTTCCTATTCATAATCTAAACCATTTTATCCAAGTGCCATTGCTATATCATTATCCAAATCTACGACTGTTACGAGTCGATATCCGATTCCTATCCACTTCCAAATCCATATTCAATTCCACATCCATCCGGACCCGACAACCGAGTTCTAATCCATCCATATCCAATAACCAATAACCACATCCACAGGCTCTCCAGGTCGATATCCAAATCCAAGACCGCTCTGGGTCCATGCCCAAATACTTAGCTGTTCATAGCCAATACAAAATCCATATCCTTTCTGGGTTCTGGCCAAGCGTAATCCACACTGGGCGACCTATGTTAACTAATTCGATGGTGTTCTTGGTTCAGTGTCCCTGAACACCGAGTAATGCCACGGCTTAAGTCCTAAGCCGAATCCTGGTCACTCCGGACCCTTGTCGAGCATAGTCCATATTTGACGACCTGAAATAGTAACCGATAGATAAGATGGGGCCTATGTCCTAGGACGAATCCTGGTCTCTCCGGACCCTTGTCGAGCGTAATCCATGATAGATGACCTTTTAGTCAAAAACAAGATAAAAAGTCAACCAAATTCCAATCTGAAATCCAGATTCAAATCAGGAAACCAGAAATCCATATCAAAAAGCCAAATTAAAAATCAAGCATCCAAACCAAAATCCAAACCAGAAAACCAACAAAACAGGGAGTTTAAACCGAACTCCAAAACCAAAGCGGAAAAAGCAAGTGCCCAAGCCAAAAGGAAAAAATAGATTTCACAAACCAAAGCGCCATGGTTTATCATCATCTCAGAGCATGCCTAGAGGTTGTCTCCGTCCCCGTACATGATTAAGTGACTTAGCCGACTACCCATAGTTTGCTACTTATTCCAAACCATCATGATTAGTTAATGACCAATCGACCACCATTCCTGGGCCTTGCGCCATCGTAATTCAAAGTAGACGGTGGCTGCTCCTATTCCACATCCGCATTTCGAGTTTTGACATATTATCGCAACTGACCATTCCTTACATACTCCTCGATTATATCCTTTAGATGTCAGCAGCTGTTAGTAGCATTCCCATGTAGGTCATGAAAGAGACAGTGCCTTTTTGATGCCCTTTCGTGTTCTGAGGATTCCCTCCTTGCAGGCCTTTAATAAGGAAAGCGATCTCGAGTATTCAAGAATATCTGCTCCAATGCTGCATTCAATCTTGTGTAAGTGGAGAATTTTGGTTCTCCGCAGCGCTTCCTCTTTCCTTTATCCTTGTCTTTACCCAAGCTTTCACCGGGCGGTCCTCCATCCTTAACTACGCTTACTTCCTTTGACTTCATATCCAAACATGCATCCTCTTGTCGAAGAAATCTCTCAACTTCATTAAAGAATTCCTCGATATCCATGGGTGTATCCCTTATCAACGATACTTTAAAATCTGAATTATCCTTGACTCCTAATACTACAGCCATCAGAACTATTGATGGATCCAGCCGATCCACCGAAGCAACTGCCGCATTAAAACAAGTTAAGAAAGTCCTGAGCAATTCATCTGTCCTTTGTTTAACTATTGTCAGTCATCACATTCTTCGGCCTTTATATGTGAACTCGAAACTATTTCAATAACTTATCCATCAATTCTGTCCGTGTTCCAATAGATCCATCCTTTAGCTGTCCGAACCATATAGCAGCTATATCGGTCAAGTACGGGGGAAACATTGGGCCATAACCTCCTCTGATGCCTCTAGCACTACCATATGTCTTGTGTACCTCATCAAGTGGTCAGTGAGATCCATCTTACCATTGTATACTCCCAGAGCGAGCAGATTGAAATCGGGTGGATTCCTAGCCATCCTAATGTTATGGGTAAACGAACTTTTGTTTACTCCCTCCAAATGCCGATTTGTCAGACCTCCACGAATAGTTCACCTGATAATGTTGGCTAATCCAGTGTTACCTACCAAGGGTTACTCCCTATCCATATTTCCTAACTACCCTCCAAGTCCTCGGGGGAATTCTGGTACAAACTCCTCATCATGCACTCATCTATTCTTGTTGGCGCCGGGTTGTGCAGCGTCATTTGGTATCCCTTCATGGAACGGTCCAACATTACCTGGTGGTGTGCCCCTGAGTTTGGGTCCATCCAGTTTAATCGTTGTTTGCTGGTTGGGGATGCCCCCTGCTGCCATCTGCTTGCCTGTTTCATCCTTCTGATCTAGCTCCATGTATTTGAAATCCTGCACCTCCTGCTGTTCCTACATGTCCAAATTGTCTAAGAAGTATCTACATCATTTCCTCTTGCCTTTTCATCAACTGCTCCTGCATAGAATCCATCATGACCTGCATCTCATCCCTAATGATATAGATCGAGGCTTGATTAGCTCCAGAGGAAGCCTCCTAACTTTTCTCTTGCCGACTCCTTTCCGTCCTTTGTCTCCTGGTGGATTGCCTTGCCATAGTCTCCAGAATCCAAGTTCCTTAGCCTTTAAATCAAAAATCCAAGCTTTCCAATCCCCGTGTGTTAGCTTTCTCCATGAAAGCACCAAAATATTAGCACTTAAAATTGGTCACTAACACCCAAATGTCATTGAAAGCACTAAATTACAGTTGCAGATCACAGACGGAATGTATGCAAAGAATATAAATATGAAGAACAGTTAAAATTAAAAAGAGGCTAATTCCGGCCTACGTCCACTCCAGAAATTTCTTTTATATTAATATCAGTATCAATTACAGTTAAAATGCAGAGATTTAAAGCAACAATGGCAGAGTAGCCTTAAAAGGGATGAAGAAGCGAAGCAGAATTAAGATCCCTTTCTTGAAGCCCCTCCTGTAGTATTTATAGGCGAAACCTGAGTTATTGGGCTTCCTAAGTGGTCTGGGCCTACCAAGACCATAGCCGACCCAAACCTCGAACACCACGACCGACCTCAAGTTCATAATACGCTGACCCGATATCTCCTGTGCATGACTCGAAGCAGGCCTGTCCAAGACTCGGAGTAAACTAGGCTAGAACTCAAAGCATAATGAAGCCATCTTATTAATTCATTCAATGTCGATCCCTCCATTCTTGCCGACCCGAAGAACGCTGGCCTGAGGTAAGTGAGCTACGACTCGAAGCTACCGACCCAATTCAATATGCCAATCCCCTTCCTCAATGACACAAAACCAAACTGCCAATCACGTCTACAGCGCTTGCCGAACCCCAAACGAAATCCCGACCTACACGTCGATGGACTTATGCGGACCTACCTTGACCGAACCATATCCATACTCCAACACCAAGCCACTCCCGACTCTGATACCTCCCAAGCATGCCGATCCACTACCAAATATACCAAACCACATGTGTATACCAATCCACTCATCATGACCGAACCACTCCAATAACCGATTCGGTTTCCTACCGATCCAAAACCTTCACAACACCAACCCATGTGTATCGAGCCATGCTCAACGATCCAGTCACACCGGGCCACCCTGGCTTTAGCACCATGCACGATCTCCTCTCCTTGACCGAGCCATGTACGACCGAGCCACATGGCCGAACTCCAATGACCGAACGCTTATGACCGACCCATGTTATGCCGAACACCGTCTTCGCAATCATATTTATCATCCGTTATTGATCTTCTATCCATCCAGTTGACACAAACCCATCGTATTCCAGCCTCGATAAACGAGCAGTCGATTTAGTTAAATACGCTTATCTACGGCCTTACCAAAAGGCGGGTTAACACATACAGTTTTAGTCATAGATTGGAATTATTAGGAAATTACTTGCCTCAATGAACAATAAATAAAAGAAAAGATTAAATTACAAGTAACTATGCTATAATTAGTATATAGGATGATTTGTAGGTGATGGTTATAAAGTGTATTCAAAACTGTAGTCTTTATTTAAAAAGTAGTTGACTGAAAGTACGTGCGTTAACATTTTTTCTTTAAAATTTAACTGGTGTTAAGATGATTTTGTGTAACTCTCTCTCCAAAATAATATAAAATAATAATAAATGCTTAGAGTCTGGTGTCCATACATAAGTGTATACACTCACCATGCTTTGTAATCTTCTCATGTAGGGTCGCAAGGCAGTGCAAGAATGTTATATTTGGTCTCAGTACTCTAAGTTAGTTGTATGTATATAAAAATAAAATAACAATACTAAACACCTAGAGTCAGGTGTATACACCTAAGTGTATACACTCGCCATGCTTTATACTCTTCTCACATAAGCCCCTGACGCAGTGCATGAATGGTATATCTAGCCTAGGTTATATTATAGAGAAGATAACAAAGGATTATGAGGTGGCAAATACACATAGCGGATATTGGTAGACTCAAAGTTAAGGAAGGAAAGATAAGGGTGGAAAAGTTATTCCATCGAGCCAATTTCCAATGAGTTATACAAACGTACATAATTTGTATTTCCTACCCATTATAATGTGTTGATGCATAGTTTATTCTATAATTGTGTGTGGTAATGGGAGTAATGAATCAACCTTATTCATTAAAAGTGATAAAAGAAATTGTAACATCCTAGAAATTTACGTAAAATTTAACGAGAATTTAAACATAAATTTAATAAGAAAAGTAAATTTAATTAAAACAAGGACTTGAAATAAAGTTTTCACAAACATCCGAAATTGGCTACAAAACCTGCACCATTGCATTTGTCATGATTTTCTGTACGATTTTCATACATGACACTTTAGAGACGGAGCTATGAAGGGAAAGTTTATGGATGTCCAAAGATCAAAGAATAAAAAAACGGGTAATTTAGGGTCAACCGTTAAATTTGAATGGTCTACCCTTGAACATGAATGGTTGACCTATGGCCATGAATGTTCGACCCAGGGATATGAAGGGTCGACCATTCACGTTAGAAATTTGATCATTCTTGAGTTTTCTACACTTCAATCTAATGGCTAAGTTCAACTACTTAGTGGCCATTTTTTGATCAGTATTTTAGATGTTAGCAAAATATTTTCCTGCCCAAATCAATGAGCTAAATTCATTCCTACTGTCTACAAATTGGCTCATAAAGTTAACCATTAATCAATAGGAAAGTTTATTGTATTGAAACACTACCCAAATCTAACCCTAAAATTCTTCAAAATCAAAATAAAATTAACCTAGGAGAAAACAAGTTTTGAAATCAAGGCGGAGTAAGTGGGTCTAACGAATAGAGGGATGAAGCTCTGGCAATAGCAATAGGAAGAGTTTAGACTTGAGGTGAGTGGGAACAATTTTAATAAGATATCTACACAATAAGATTCAAACTATTTGAATTGATTTAGGGTGATAAAAATCTAAATCGAACTATATAAAACCCAAATTTAGTATGAAAAACCAGAACTTGAAATTGTCAGTAAACTATTAACTGAATAATGATAATATATACCTCTTTTTTCCACTGGAATTTGTAAACCCTAGACCAACAAACCCTAAATTAGTTGCAAATTGATAATTAGACTATTCATTTAGTAATTAGGGTTCACCAATTACTGCCAACAACTTAAATTAAAATATAAAAACGATCACTTATTTAAAATGTAGAAAACCCTTAAATTTTGTTCGTAGACGGT
Source organism: Allium cepa (assembly GCA_030765085.1). Classification (NCBI taxonomy): domain Eukaryota; kingdom Viridiplantae; phylum Streptophyta; class Magnoliopsida; order Asparagales; family Amaryllidaceae; genus Allium; species Allium cepa. The sequence goes on from CM060939.1 coordinate 542,122,551, forward strand.
CAATCCTAGACTTTCAATAATCAACCGGTAGCGGTTGACCATCGAGGCCCAGTGGTCAATCGTTCGTAAAAATAATTGGATGTTGAACCTTGTGCTAAGGCCCAAGTCAAAGAATAAAAATTACATTATTTCAATTTTTTATACAAATGAAAAATTGATTGTTTGAGCCTATTTTTGGCAACGTACATATGCTAGTGATAATAGGGAAGTCAGTACCCTATCAAAGAACAGTAGGCCATCATAGTTTGGATAGAAACAAAATACCTAAATTAGAGTTAAAAGCCGACTAGGGAGTTGTATTTCATAGAAATTTAGCGGGTGTTCCGTAGTGGGTGTGCAACACTTACAGAGATACCAGGTTAGTAAGACCGGTGCTAATGGGGGATTCTAAAGGATAGTCAGGCCCAAAGCAGCATGGTAAGAGGCTAGAGAATAGAAAGGAGCCCAATACTAACGGGAGTCCTTGTATGCACGGTCCTAGCGCGACGTAGTATAGGTGGATGCCGGTGCAGTATGATAAGAGGAATTTTGCACTACGACAGAGAGGTGAACAATGGATGCATACTGCTAGTCACAAAAGAGTTTTCATATCTGGGTTCTCCTCTTTAGGCGTGGTAATGATATAGGTAATAATTGAAGAGTAGTTTCCATAGTCGCCTACGAGTGATATATTCTCATTGAACGACTCGAGAAGCATTGGTCGATCTTTAGTTCGAGGTTAGATTTATAGTTTGACCCTTTGTGTTAGAAAAGCTCCATAAATGTTGGACATTAGGAGTTCACGGACACTTGTAGCACACTCTATGCCATAGTTTTGAAGTTAACTGCAGACGATCATCACATATTAAACTTGTACTCATTCGTCAGACTTTTTTTTCTGACCCACCCCTTTCTTTTCATTTTCCCATATCATAGAATGATAGGTTAGTAGTAGATTAGAAATAGTGCTTAGAGAAAGGAGCTTCACATTCGAGTTCTCATATCATTTATTGTTCATCTTGTAGTCACATATTGTATCAAATGTTTTAAAACTTATATTGTACTTAGAAAACAGTATATGTAAAAATCAATTATTTTGGAGACTATTTTTCTGAAATGTTTATTTTCCAGTACTTATATTTTAATTCCTTCAGCTGTGAGATCTGGAATTGTATAATGTCTTGGAACTTACCATTGTAGTTATGCTCTTTATGGTTTTATAATCCCAACAGCTCGTATTTCTCGACATTATGTAGTTCAAACATCACATTTAGCTTGGATTGGTACGTGGGAGGTGCAAGTTGTTACATTTAGCATCGGAGCTTAGGTTTAGGATTCCCTAGGACTTAAACATGTCTTGAGCAAACGTACTTGAAAAATTACTAACTGAAAAAATAGAGATTAGGTTTTATAAGGTTTTTCAAAATGTTTTCTAAATAGTTTACAAAAATGGGTTTTGGGAACACATACACGCACTTACATATATATAGATAAAAGTTTTCAAAAGGATGTCTAATGATTTTATCTATCTATCATAATTTCTTTTATTCATGCCTATAGTATCTGTGGGAAAGTTGAAAATAATTCCTAAAAATAGATAGTGAGAATAAGTACAAGTCCGAAAAGAAAGGTTCGGAGAAGATAGCTAAGGTTCTGAGCATGAACATCCCTATATGGTTCCGTCGGTATCCGTAAGTGAGGAGATAAAATAAGCATAATCTTACTAGCAATGCGTAATTATGATTTTTCGACAACCTATACATTTGAGGATATAACGTAGTGGTTGTCACATCCCATAAATAAGCAAACAATTGTGGGTTGGAATAAATAATAAAGCTATAACAGTTTAGGTGGGAAATAAACTTTTCACATTTATTGTGGTTACCGCACAAAGAAGGCCTAATAGATGTTTTCTATACCAATTTAGAGATTGAAAGTAAATAATGGAAGTAAGGGTGAGTCAAGAAGATTAGCACCAAGAGACCTACATAATGAGAATAAGATGCAAACTAAGTGAAAAAGGGAACAGTAAAAATGGACTTTACAAACTTAAGGAAAACTCCCCTGGTTAAGGTAGAAACCCTATTTTCATGTTGGCAATAGTTGCAGGAACTCATATTTGCTAAACAGTATGGCTAGATTATTTCTATATTAAAAGTTGGACACTATATTGGAAAATACACTTAAGTTGCCATCTTTGAAAAGGAAGACAAAAACTATTACACTTAAAGCAACGTTAGGAATAAGGGGGCTTAGGTAATTTGGTTACTATTATCTACTCCAATTTAAGTGATGAACCAATGAAAATGTGGACTAAAGTCTATAATGGAAGATATTTGATATTTTGAATAGAAAATTTTTGGTTTATAATTTATATAAAATAGTCAGATAAACTTTATGGGATTTGTTTAAAAAGAAAAAATTAAAGAATTTGGTGAGAAGCTATTTTTTAATAACTATTTTAAAGCTTTTGTTTTGTTTTGGGCACATTGTTGTGCTTACCTCTATGTGCACTCTACTTTTCAAAATGATACAAATTAAAAATCGAAAAGCATGTAAGGCCTACTTTGGAATTCCTTTTGTAAAGAAGAAATGGTAGTTATCTAAACATGTTTTATAAATGTTTTTGTTGTACTCTAAATAATAATAGTAAGTTAAAATACTACATATTCTTTGAAAAATAATATATAATATAAAATACGCTTTTATGAAAATTTCTTATTTACAAAAATACTTTAGAAAGGTGTGGTTTTATGTAAATTTTACTAAGTCAAGTTAATCATTTTTGGGAATTTAATTAAAGAAAAGACTATGGCTCTAGTAAAAAGAAATGGTTGTTAAAAAGAATAAAGGATTTTAAAGTTTTAAAACTTACTAGTTTTGTTGTAATGGTATAATCAAAGGTTTTGATTTAAGAAGTTAAAATGAAAATTTGATGACTATCACTTAAAACTTAAAAAGATAGGAAATAGGTTGGAGTTAGATAAATAGGATTATACAACACACTAGGACAAAAGTGGCAATGGAATGTGGAAGCATTAAATGGTTGGGATAGAGATAAGGAGTAACGTATGAGTTTATTGACAATCAAAGGCTGAATTGGAATGACGGAGTACTAGGCCGAACTTCCTCAAGTAGTGTAAGGTGAGCACTACCATGTGTTTCTCCACCTGAGTATGGTTTAAATTATAGAATCTTTTATATAAGGATGATTGAAAAGTAGGATTTGAGTAAACCTATTTTCAAATAAGGAATGAGTAAGTCAAGATGTTTTAGTTGTACCAAAGAATACTACGGATGCAAGAAGTTTTTCGGTTTGAAAGGTTAAATGGACAAGTAGGTTCTACTTTAGTCCATATTAGGAGAGTCAAGTAATAAATAGGAATGTCCTTGATTACATTAGGTAATCCTAAATGGAATGGTAAGTATAGGCTTGGCACTATAGCAACAAGATACTAGTTGATACCGTATAGGTGAGAATATGATACATATACGCTATGGGCAATCAGTCATTCTTTGTTCCCCAGAGGTTATAGGCAGGCCGGGTGGATAAGAATGGGAAAATAGCTATTTTACATATGTTATTGGATTTATATCATAGTAGTTATGCTCAACGGATGCCGAAATGTGCATCTTGAAATTATAGGGCTGAATGTTGGACATACTTGAGTAAGAAATACAATGGGTAGTAGTAGTCTCTAAATTAATGAAAACCTTCAGGAAGGAAATAGTATGATAAGTTCCATATTTGTAGATTTACTTGACTTGAGCAAGTAAAAAGGTAGAATTAGTCATCGTAGTAAATTTTTGAGTAATTGAGATGGAGTAGTAAACACCAAATTTAAAGTTGTTATATAATGGAGTAGGGTTAAGCAGTATTTTAATTCATTGGAATGAAGTGTGTGACAATGTAAATTTCTATACATTGTCTAACTTTAGTGCAGAAGTGTGTCATTTAAAATAACAAGGAATATATCCAAAAGAAAGAGACGCACAAAATATGGATAGTCATCGTATTTTGTGCTGTCTATTGCAATAGTAAATAGAAGATATAATTCCTTGTAATTCCAAATGTAACAAAAATCTTCTTTAGATAATTTATAGAAAGTTACAACGTTCACATTCCTTTTGGAAAAAGTGCAGTTCTTATCCAAGAAAATGTGGATATCCCTTAGTATAACCAAAGTAATGTCAATCATGTCTATTGGATTAAAATGACAAGTGCCATTTCACATTAAGTTATCTCAATCATACAATAAATGAAATAATCGGAATAAAGTGATAACAGATTACATTTGAAAAAAAAAGAGAAGAGAGATCTCATAAAGGGAATGACATCAAAGTATAGAAGAAGAAAATTTTGAAAGTTCAAATTTTAGAAGGAATCCTAGATAAAGTAGGAGTCAAGATTTTTCAATGTACGGTTGATTCAAGGATGTGGGTTTCCATCAAAAGAAAAATATTATTAATTGCACGCATTGAGAATGGGCAATTTTCATAGGGAAGAGAATCTAAAAAAATTTGGTAAGATTTATAGAAAGAGATATGAAGATGTTTCTAATCATCCCTTGGATTGAAAAGAAGACTATTATTTTAAGAAAATTCATGGAAGACTAATTTAACGACATGTGTTTTACATATCGAAGGATCTTAAAATATTTTTATTTTATTTGTATAAGGTCATATGATTCTATAATTTTGGGATATGACTCTTAGGGATATTTTACACACATATGATTTTTCTCGAATTTCTATGTGACCATTTTAACCTTGAAAATATTGTTTGGGCTATAACTTTTGATAGAAGTTGAGTTAGGGTCTTGTACTAGTTCCTCTGCTTCAGGATGATGGTTTTCCATTTCATAGAGTGGTCATGATAGGGAAACAGACTTATGGTTTGAAAGTTATTAAGTTTTAAAAGCTGGGGGCTAGGATTAACATGTTACAAATTAAGCTCCTTAATCTAAATAGAGAACACTATAAATAGAGGTTTGAAGAGTCAGATTAAAACTTTTTCCTCTCATTCTAAATCAGGTCTAAACCCTGATTAGCCCTACATCCTTCCTAGTTTCATCTTTAATCACCTAAATTGCTCTCTACCAAACTAGATTGTGGATTGGAGATTGGATCCTTAATTAGAAGCTAGGGATCATCAAACTACTTGATTCAGAGTGCTTTACTTCGCTGTTCGGATTAGATCTAGATACAAATTGGTTGGATTTAGTAATTGTTGAGTGGTTTATGCCTTCGTACTATACTATACATGTTTATATGGTAGAATTATAGGATTTAACATGTTTTAAATTTTATTTCGCCCATAAAAACCTTTTTTAATGACATGTTAATCCATGCATATGACATAGATTGATTAGAAATCATCTTGATTTATGTTTATATATTCATGCTATATGTAGATCTATGTTAGAAAATGCCTTATTTATCTTATTTTTATGGACAACAAGTTTGACTGGATGAAATTACTTGTTATTCTATGCTGGGATGCGATGATTCAATGTTGTTGTCTAGTACTGTAATTGTATAGAAAGTTAGGTTGAAGAGCTGGGCAAATTAAAGGCAAAGTTGGTCGGAATTGGATGAAACTTGGTAGATAGGCTCAAGAGATTGGAAATAGGCTACATAATAACTCACAAGTTGGTAAGAGTGTAAGTCATAACGCGACACCGATTTATGGCCATAACCCAGCACCGATTTATGGCCATAACTCAACACCGAGTTATGGTGCTAACTCTTGTGCACTTCTTGGTGCTAACTCGTGTGCACTTCTCAACTTCGTGGATGGAAAGAGTTTGTCAAGTGGAGGTTTCTTATAGCTTGATATATGAAATTTGGCTAAGTGTTGGATGTGATGATGAATTACCTTTAGTACTAGAGAAGGACCTTTGGATTGGGTTTGAGTTATGAAGGAGGGATGAACTAGGGTCCAAGGCACTGGAAGGGGAATACTTGAGACATAAAAGAGAAACTAGCCATTAGTGGGTTAAGTGTATAATTCGGCACCAAGTTATCATGGTGCATGATGTGGATGAGAAATCTTCAGCAGGAAGGGGATGCTTTACATAGACCGTATTGGAGGTGTTGGCTAATTTGTATCAAGTTAGATGATAATGTAACAACATGATGAAAATCTATCGTCTTCAGATGTTGGTTTGTGTTGGGAGTAGGTTGGAGAATCGTAAAGGAGGGAGCCATATGATTAGGGAATGGGGATGGGTTCCTTAAGAATAATGGAAACTGGATTGAGCAAGAAGGACTCGGTATCCAAATGGAGCAAAGGTGGGCTAAGATATATGTGCTAAGCAATCATTGATGCTCAAAGAGTTTTCAGTTGTACTCAAAGTAGGGTTATTGTAAATAGGGATGCCCATGTGTCAGTTGAGAGACATGTATACCTTGGACCAATAGCTTTTGGTCTAGTGTCCAGCTTTGGGTTACGAGACACGTACCCAGCTTTGGGCTGCGAGATACAAGATTACAACAAAGAACTGGGATTTCTATTAGTCCCTGGCTTGGGGTTCATATGATTTATCATATACTTAGAGCACAAAGAGTGATAATTAGGTTTGTTGATGGATTCTATGGATGTTTTGGTTGTTTTCTTTAATAGGCTACCACTCATAGGTATCTGGCGAAGAAGTTATTGGAGATAGGAATACCAAGAAGACTGATATCCTTTATTTGGTTTGTGTTATATCTTTATGATGTTATAGAGTAGCTTATTATAGTGTTATATGCTAACTCTTTGGTAGCAGGGACAGCTCAAGTATGATTCATGTACTATTTTTCCTTATTAACTTTACCTATATAGTAATTTAAGATTCATTTAAGCTCACACCAGACTGTTGTTTGAACCAAGGTTTTATGATTTGTTTCTTATCATTTTGGGTACTATTAAATGAGTAGACTAGATAACAGGTCTAGGTAATGAAATATTTGTTCAAGGGACGACTGGATGGAGCTATCTTGTACTATATACATATATGGATTTCTACGCTTATCTGCTGAGCAATGATTAGGAGCCCGTGACAGTGCTTGCTTATTTTTGAGATGCTTTATTTGAGTTTACTTCTGTTGTATAAACTTTGCTACGTGTGATGTATAACATTGTGGATCTATTACTCTAATGATAATTTATTCACATAGTTATTACTGTCTCTTTTGTTATATCTATGATATTATATTTTGCCCACATGTTATGAGATATGATAAGCTATAGGATATATTGGTTTATCTCAACCCTGATGATCGTCCTATATCAGTCGGGCGCTAATAGCGCCCTATTATATACTATTAGTGGCAGTGGTATAGAGCGACCGTTACATTTGGTATTGGAGCTATGGTTACACGATTAACTGGAGTTAATACCATATTGTAGTAGTGACAGGGAAGGTGTTATCGTCTTAGTCTGGATCGAGAGTGTGTGTCTATATATACCCACACAGACACGAGAGAGTCATACTTGTTTTAAGTTTGGGTTTTTCAATGTTATATAATAATATATTATACAGTGAAAGTCGCATGCACATGGGCACTATGGACAAAGTTTTGGTTATGAGAGACTGATTATTCTTGTTACAGATAAGAAAGGGCCGGCATACAAGAAACACTATGAGGAGTTCTGCTTTAGGAGTAGATGAAAGATTAGGATCAGAAGCTCCTACCCTGATGTCCAAGCCATGTTAATTAGTTTGATGGCTAATATGATGAGGAATGCTCATGGAGTGGTGATATGTAGAGGTGCTCCCATGCAAGCACCTAGAGCTGATTTTACCAAGTTGAACAATGATTATTCTACTCTTGGAGGGAAGTCATTCCATAGGAAGGAGACGGCCATAGATGTTCAAGATTGATTGGATACTTGTGAGTGCATGTTTAGTGATATGGAGGTGAAAGATGCTATGTAGAGAAAATTGGCTTTAAGATAGCTTCATGACCGAGCCGTGAATTAGTGGAATGCTGTTACTATTGCTACTCCAAAAGACCAATTTTCTTGGGATCCGTTTAAGATGAGGTTTAAGGAGAAGTTTACTTCGACGGCTCAGAATTCAGTGTTGTTCAGGAAATTTTATGATTTAAAGCGAAGGGAAACGACAAAATGAGTACGTTGTAGAGTTTGATACCTTTTTGAGGTATGGAATTTCATTTATTGATATTGCCTTGAGAAATAATGAGACATTCATTATTGGTTTTGGATGACTACTTGAAAGAAAAGCTAGTGGACCATATTGATGAGCCGTTTGAGAAGCTAGTAGAGAATGCGCTTCTCCATGAATGTTGTACCCTAAGGTTAAAATTGTTGTTGTTGTTTTTGCTGTGAAAGAAGAGCCAACGCCTCAATAAGGCGATGAAGGCAAGAAGAAGTGAAATGGAAAGAGAAAGCAGTCCCAACGAAAAGGCGGTAAGAAGAAGGGTAAATGGAAACCTACTTGCTTTGCATGTAATGGAAAGGGTCATTTGCTTAAAGATTGCAAGGGGAGTGAGAAGAGGAAATGTTACAACTATGACAAGCCTGGGCATTTGAAGAAGAATTATCCAAAAACGGTGAAGGATAAGCAGGTAATGAAAGCGTATGCCTTGGACGTAGTCCGGACTTCGTCAAGTGCTCCCTCGGTGAAGGGGAAGGCGAAGCGAGCCCTTATTCAAGGTATACTTTCTATTGTTAATATTCCTATTCGGGTATTATTTAATATCAGTGCTTCTCATTCATTCATCTATAGTGATGTAGTAGATATATTGGGATTGAAACTTGACATAGTAAATTGACCCTAAATTGTAAGAACCATGTTGGAGGCTCTAATAGTCTTTGCATGGTTTGTCGTGGATTAGATTTATCGAGTCAAGGACGTTCTTTGGTTTGTGATTGGTTTGTTTTGAACTTTTTTGGGTTTGGGATTATATTGGGTATGAACTAGCTTAGGAAGTATGCTGCTATAGTGGATTGTGAGAAGTTGTTGGTGACAATTAGAGATGTGGATGGGCGAATGATAGTTATTAACTGCGTGCCAGAAGATGGGGTGATGATTAGCTTTTTATATTCTCTTGAGGTTCCACATAAGGGATTGTTATTAGTGCCTATTGCTAGGGAGTATATGAATGTCTTTGAGGAAGTGACTGGATTTCTGTCGCATAGAGAGATCGAGTTTCAGATAGACTTGGTGAAAGAAGCCAGACCGATAGTTATGCCTTTGAGGTGTATGATACCTAGAAAGCAGAAGGAATTGAAGGTTCAAGTGAATGTATTATTGAGGAAAGGGTTCATTTGAAAGAGCATATCTGAGTGTGGTGCACCTGCAGTATTCGCAACGAAGCTGGATGGCTCTTTGAGGTTGTGTGTAGATTATTGCAAGCTGAAAAAAATGATGAAGAAGAACACGTATCTACTCCCGCACATTGATGGATTATTTGATTAGCTGCACAGTGTAATGATGTTCTTCCAAATGGATTTGGTGATGGGATTTCACCATTTGAGAGTAGCGAAGGAGATTTATCTAAAACCGCTTATTGTACACTGTCGGCCTTCTATGAGTAGTTGGTGATGCCATTTGGATTAACTAACACTCCAGTATAATTTGTAGATCTCATGCATCGGTTTTCAAGGACCAGTTGAATAAGTTCATGCTTGTGTTTGTGGATGATATTCTGGTCTACTTTAGAATTGAAGAGAGCACAAGTCGCAATTAAGAATTATTATAGAGATATCGTAGAAGCACAAGTTGAGAGAGAAGTTCTTTAAATATCACTTTCATGGAGAAGAAGTGAGATTCTTGGGTAACATCGTTTTGGGACTGGTATAACTGTGGACATACGAAGGCGGTGGCCGTCTAAGATTGGAATCAGCCTAAGAATGCTATGAATGCGAGGAGCTTCCTAGGATTATCAGGATACTATAGACACTTCATCAAGGATTTCTCAAAGATAGTAGCACCTTTGGCGAATTTGATGAAGGGTATCAGACTTTTATATTGAAGAAGAAGTGTGAGCATGCATTTCTGAGTTTGGAAGAGAGGTTGATGAGTGCACCAATGTTAACCGTTCTAAGTAAAAATGAAGAGTTGATAATATACACCAATTCTTGAGGTGCTGGATTGGGTGCGGTGTTGATGCGAAAAAGGAAAGTTGTTGCTTATTCTAGTCAACAACTAAAACCGCACGATAAGAATTATCCGACTCATGATTTGGAATTATCGACACTTTTTTTTGCTTCAATGATGCGGAAGCACTATTTGCTAGATTAAAGATTTGGTTGTTTACGAGCCATAAATCCTTGAAATACCTTTTCTTTCAGACAGACCTCAACCTCCGATAGCAATGGTGTTTGGATTTCTAGCCTTTTATGATTTCGGTATTACCTATACTCCAAGAAAAGGGAATGCAGTCGCCGGTGCATTGAGTAGAATAAATGTTGGGTTTGATATGATGTTCTTGAAATGGAAGCGGAGAGAATGTATTGTTGGATTTGATTTCAAACCTCACTGCGAGCTTGAACCTGAAATGTTGGCAAGCTTATCGATTAAACCTACTTTGATTGAAAGGATCGGTACTAGTCAGAAGTGAGATGTTAGACTAGTGGAGATCATAGCAAAGATTGTTGGAGTAGAATATGAAGATATGAAGCTATACGTGCTCAACCAAGAAGGTTGTCTTCGAAAAGATGGGAGGTTGTTTGTTCTCGATGTTGATGGATTGACAGGTGAAGTGTTGTGAGCGTGTCATCATTCAGCTTAATCGTTCATTTCGATGGTAGCCAAATGTACTGGGCATGAAACGAACTTACTACTGGGAGGGTATGAAGAGGGATGTTGGGGAATTCATCTTCAAGTGTATGAACTTCCAATTGGTAAAGGCACAGCAGAAGAAACCTAGTGTATTGTGGCAACCATTTAAGATTCCTGAATGGAAATTGAAGCAATTACCGATGGATTTCCAAGCACTCGAGTAGGGTACGATGACATTTGGGTCATAGTTGATCGGTTCACCAAGAGTGTAATGTTTATACTTGTCAAGTCGAGTAAAACGACATCCAAGATGGTGGAGTTGTATGTTAAACGGATAATACGATTTCACGGTGTGTCGAAAAGCATTTTGATCAACTGAGACCCATTGTTCAATAGTGGGTTTTGAAGAGATTATAAGAGGTGTTAGGGATGGAGCTGCATCTTAGTACAACTTATCATCTACAAACGAATGGGCAAACCGAAAGTGTAAATCATTTATTGGAGGATCTCTTGCGAGTATGTACTATAGATTTTGGTGGATCATGGGATGATCGTTTACATTTGGTGGAGTTTTTATACGACAGCAGTCATCAGATGAGTATTATTATGGCTCCATATGAAGCATTGTATGGCTAAACATGTAATTCTCATTCATGTTGGTGGGACGTGAGCGAGGGACTGATACTAGGGCCAGGTATGATTAGAGAGACTTCGAAGAAGATTGAGGTCATATGGCAACGAATGGAAGCCACTCAGGATCGACAGAAAAGCTAGACAAATAAGAGATGAAGAGACTAGAATTTTTCATTAGGGATATCGTATTTGTAAATGTTTCTCCTCTAAATGATATATTTCGATTCGGTAGAAAGAGGAAATTGGTACCAAGATTTGTAGGTCCTTTTTCGCTGGTCAAGAGAATCAAAAGGCTAGCACGTAGCGTCGACTTACCTTAGAAGATGGCGGGCATGCACAACGTTTTTCATGTCTTATATCTACGGAATTTGTTCATGACTCTGTCATGATGATCACCCCAAATCCACTAGAAGATTTTGCGATAGAACCAGCAGTTTCTATACGTCGTAGGCCACTTCGTATAGTTGGGTATGATACAAAACAGCTTAGGAGAAAGAATTAGAAACTAGTTAAGGTACAATGTACCAGAAGTGATGACGATTGTACGTGAAAGACAAGGGAGAGCATGAGGACTAGGTGTCTAGATCCCTTTGAATGGTAAGACCCAGCGTTTATCATATTTACTTTCACCATTAAATATTATATTCGATAAGTTAGTATTCCATATGGTAGGATAAGTTCACTATACAGTTGGTTGCATGGCTAATTGTTTGATATATGTAATGATTGTTTATGATTGGTAGGCATGTGGGATGACCATGACTGTTTATACTTTGGCTTATACGGGAATTTCAAGGGCGAAACTCCTATAGGGGGAGAATTTAACGACCTGTATTTTATGTATCGACGGATCATAAAATATTTTTATTTTATTATATACGGTCGTATGATTCTATAATTTGGGCAATTGACTCTTAGAGACATTTTACACATCTATGTTTTTTTTTGAATTTCTATGCGACCATTATGACCTTGAAAATCTTGTTTAGGCTACAACTTTTGATTGGAGTTGAATTAGGACTCATACCAGTTCCATTGCTTTAGGATGATGGTTTTTCATTCCGTAGAGTGGTCGAATAGAAAATGAACTTACAACTAGAAAGTTATGCCATTTTTATGTTTTAAAGCTGCTAGCCAGGATTAATATGTAATTAATTAAGCCAATTAATGGGCCAATTAGTCTAATTAAAGAACACTATAAATAGATGGCTAAAGAGTCAAATTAAAACATTGTCCTCTTATTCTGAATCAAGTCTAACACTATTAGCCCTACATCCATCCTAATTTCATCCAAAATGGCCCAAATTTCTCTCTAAACTAAACTAGATTATGATTAAAGATTGGATCCTCAATTAGAAGCCGGTGATCATTAACTTGCTTGATTTGGAGTGCTTTTTTTTGAAGGTCAGATTAGATCTGCATACAAATTGGTTGAATTTGGTCATTTCTGAATAATATAACCTTCTCACTATGTTATACATGTTTATATGGTAGAGTTGTAGGGTTTAATATGTTTTAAATTGATTTTGGCCATAAAAACCTTTTTCTAACTCTAATGACAAGTTAATCCATGCACATGATATAGATTGATTAGAAATGACCTTGATTTATGTTCATATATACATGCTATATGCAGATCCATGTTAGAAAATGCCTTTTCATCTTATTTTTATGGATTTCTAATTTGATTGAAAAATTGCTTGTTATTCTATGTTCAGGCGAGATGATTTGATGTTTTTAATATTGTGATTGCACAGAAAGTTAGGTCGGAGAATTAGGTAAATTGAAGGCAAAGTTGGTCAGAATTGGTAGATAGGATCAAAAGAATGGTAAGATGCTACATGATAACTCGTAAGTTGGTAGGAGTTAAATTCATAACTTGGCACCGAGTTATGGTGATGACTTGGCACTGAGTTATGGTGCTAAATTGTGTGCACTTCTCGACTTCGTGGATGGAAAGGGTTTGTTAGTTGGAGGTTGCCTAAAACGTGATATAGGAAATTTGGCTAAATGTTAAATCTGATGATGAGTTATCTCTAGAATTAGAAGAAGGAGCTTTGAATTGGGGCCGTGTTATCAAGGAGGGATGATTAGGTGCCTAAGGCACTGGAATGGGATTTTTAGAGACATGGAAGAGATATTTTTCCATTAGTTGGCAAAGTGTATAACTTGACACCGAGTTATACCTACAATTCGATAATAGTTATCCCGATGCATGATATGGATGCTAAACGTACATGGAAGGAAGGGGATGCTCTGTAAATCATGCTGGAGGTGTTGGCTCGTTCGTATGAGGTTAGATGATGGTATAGCAGCATGATGAAAAGCTATAGTCTTCAGATATTGGCTCTTATTGGGAGTAGGTTCCGAAAATGGTTTCTCGTAAAGTTTAGAGCCATATGATCATGGAATGTGGATGGGGTCCTCGTGAACAATGGAAACTCAATCGGGCAAGAAGGGCTCAGTATCCAAATGGAGCAACAGTGGGCTCAAATGTATGTGCTAAGGAATCTTCAATGCTCGAAGAGTTTTCGGTTGTACCTTGAAGCATGGGTATTGTAAGTGGAGACACCCATGAGTATATTAAGGGACCTGTATATCTTGGACCTATAACTTTCAGACAATGTTCAGCTTTAGGCTGCTAAGCACGTATCTGACTTTGGCCTGCAAGATACGAGAGTACAATATAGAACAAGGATTTACATTAGTGCTTGGCATGGTGGTCATACGATTTATCATATATATGAAGCACAAGGAGTGATACTTAGGATTGTTGATGGATGCTATGAATGCTTTGGTTGTTTTCTTTAGTAGGCTATCACTCATAGGTATTTAGGGAAGTAGGTATTGAGATGGGAATACCTTGAAGACTGTTATCCTTTATTTAGTTTGTTTTATGATATAGTAGAGTAGCACATTATATTGTTATGTGCTAACTCTTAGGTTGCAGGGATAGTTAAGGTATGCTTCGTCTACTCCTGTTCCTTACCATATTTACCTGTATATTATTTTAAGATTCATTTACAACTCACACCAGACTGCTATCTGACCCAAGGGTTTATACTTTGTTTCTTATCATCTTGGGTACTCTTAAATAGTTAGACTAGATAATTTGTTTAGGTGATGCAGTAGCAGTTCGAAGGACGAGGTGGATGGAGCTATCTCGGATTATATACATATATGGATTTCTATGCTTTTCCACTAACCAAAGCTATGGAACCCATGATAGTGCATGCTTATTTCTATTTGTTAAGACGGTTTATTTAAGTTTACTTCTATTGTATAAACTCTACTACATTTGATGTATAACTTTGTGGATCTATTACTCTGATGATGATTTGTTCATATAGTGCTTATTGTTTTTTCTATTGTATCTGTGATATTGTACTGTATCCATGCGCTGTGAGATATGGCATGTTATATGCTATATTAAATTATTCAAACTTGATGATTGTCCTATATTTTTCGAGCATAGAGAGAGCGCTATTTATGTAACATTAGAGCCGATTGTATAGGGCAGTCGTCACAACTAACTTAGAGTGCATAGTCATGTGAATAGCAATTGCACGCGAATGAAGTAGCCCTTAAGAGATTATCATCATGGCTAGAATGATCTAAGGTTATGACTTCAATTAATTTTAGGACTTCTATTATTATGGTTGAATGGGAAGATAAATCTAATTTTAACTTGTAAAAATTAGGATAGACCCATATAGATCATAAACACGATACCTAAGTACCATGATTTTTAAAAGATTTAGAAACAGTTCAGAAGTAAAGAGAGACGACTTACGTTAGGCTGAATTGGGAAAGGTGTTACACTATTTTTAACATTTGGAAGACTAACATTTTGGACATTCATAAGGAAAATGGAGATATATCAAAAGTCAAAGTAGGTAGTACCATAGAAGGAGACACCATCCACATTTGAGTCATCTCACTTGGTTTTAGGAGTTGAGGTGATGAGACGTACCACTGGAAGAGTTTGGGCAATAGGTTGTGCATTGTGGATTTTATAGAGATATAGTTGGTAGGGGCATACTTATACTCGAATTATTTATCATGGTGCTAGATGACACCATTTGATTTAGTAGCATGGACGATTGAAGTTTACCAATGAATGTGTAATTGAATTGGAAATTTATGCTAATGGTGAAAGTTAGACCGTAACAAACCCACCCCAATAGGCTTGGATTTTTGCTAATCAAAAACCCAACTCCACCAAAGTATAGATCGTTGGTTTGGTACCTATAAGCAAACAGTTAGATGCATATCAGAGCACCATCGATATAACTCACAAAAGAATAGTAAAATATAATAGAATATATACTTACTGACCAAGACTGACACTTCAAATTTTTAGTGTCCTTGTCAATGTCGGGCATGTCGAAGGAACCTATCTATCCAAGCTGTCTTATAGGTTGTAATAAGGAGGGGGTCAGGACAATGTTCTAGTGACTGGTAAATTATTCACTTAGTACATAACACTAGCTTACATCGATTGTCTTCCATTACATGTTATATCTTTTAATTTACCTCGTCATCTGTGACGACCCAGAATTTTCGAACATTTGAAATGGGAATATTTAATTAATTTTAAATATTCGAAAGTTAATTATTAACTTTAATTTCAAATATCAATGTTTATTGAATAATTAATTATTAAATTTAATTATCGAAATTGGGTAAAATGTTGAATCTAGAGTTTTAAGCCTGTTAAAAATAATTTGAAGGCTCGTAAAATTTATATTGATAATACTGAAGATAATAGAGGAGTTAAAATTGAATTTAACGGTGATTCGTTTAGCTTTGAAAATTTTATCGTTTAAAATTGAATTTAAAAATAGCCTTCTGAGGCACCGTCTCGGAATTTGACGAAACTGGTTCCATTGGATTCATAACATTGTATCGTTATCGGATTTCAATTTTTGTGGCATTTGGAGTTGTTGAGGGAGCGTGCGATAGTGAAACGCACTAAAATCCGTATCGAAATCTAAATATAATATCTTATATAATATAATAATAAAAGTCAAACCGTATGCATGAAGCCTCTTTACCAATTCATATCAGGTTCGTTTTCCTCTTTTTCCATTCTCAAAATCAAATACTCAAAAGAAAAAAAGAGAGAGAGGAAAGTCTCTGATTTCAAACAAAAATTCGCTAATCAAGTCGTGGCCTCCTCTATAACGAAATCAAGTCGTTTTAATTTCGATTCGTTGCTCATTCCCAAATCCCCTTCTTCCCTTCAGTTCACTCCCTCACGAACTCGTTCAAATCATAAGTGGGAGTAGTCGCGAGTTCGATGGAAGGCGGGACACTGCCGTGGAGGGGGAATCTCGATTTTTTAGGTGGGAAACGAACTAGGGTTCGTGACTTTGTTAGGCTGAGGCGTTGATGCGCGTGGGATTTTGGGTAAGGCGAGGGGCGTGTGATGATGTCGTGCGACCTGAAGCAGCGACCTAGGGTTCAGGAGTATTGCGAACTCACGCGCGTGGAGGCTAGAGGTGGGATCGGTTTCGAGTCGCGAAGGCAACCGTGGGGTCTGGGTTCTCCTTAGGCGGTGAGGTATACGATTCACTATTTTTTTTCCATATTTAATTTAACAACTCATGTGTATGAATACCTACAGTAAGTAGAAAATTTTATATAGGTGAGATTTGGAAAAAGTATGAGACTTTAAAATGTTTAAAATTAGATCTGTAAGACCTACATGTTATTTTTTATTTGCAGTTCGAAAATGATGAAAATAAAATATAATTTACTAGAATATGTTAAAAATAATTTATTTAGGTGATTAATTTATTTAGTAAACCGACTTAACTGTTTTATTTACTAAAGAAAAAAAATATTGAATTTTTGTTAAGCAGTTCTTTGAATATAAAAAAAAGGGGTTATGAAGTTAATTTTAAATTTAATTTAAACAGCCATAGATAGACAGTGAGGTGAAAAAAGAAAAAAAAGTTATGTTTAATTACAGTAAAACAGAAGATTTATTAAAATAAAAATGTATATATATATATATATATATAGGAATTTTGAATATTGAAAAGAAGTTATATAAATTAGATTTTAGATTTATATACACAAGTTTTTAAGTGAATGAGGAAGTATATATATATGTATGTAAACTTATCTATTTAAAATATATATACACATGTCTTCACTTACTAGTTTATTGTTAATAATGTATGATGAAGATATTAACTTGTTGAATTCTTTTAGGTACTAAAAATATTTTATAACAAGGAAATCAGCTTAAATTTAAATTATTAGTCTGGGATAAAAGCATTGAATAATTAAATTTATATACGGAAAATTTAATGGTCGATTTATTCGGATGTTAATAAAAATCATCTAATGTTTACTCAAGGTCTAAATCGGGAAGAAATCAAGCTGGATTGAAATGGATGCTAATAAAGTAAAAGGTGAGTTAATCTCACTCAGTTTAAATTTAAATTTAAATGATTAAATTTAAATAATTGTTTGAATGGTTGAAATTGATTGATTGATGTGCTATAGTATGATATATTCTGGAATTGGTATATTATGTTGTGCTAACATCTGTGGATGCAGGGAAAACAGGTTGGAGGGATCCAACTGGACCCCTCAATATTTATTTAAATTACTTAATACCCTCTGTTGTGATTTATTTGATATCCTATGATGATCTTTATTGGTATATTGAATGTTATGGTTCGATTGGATATAATTGGGTATGATGAATTACCAAAAATATATGAATACGATTTTTGTAAAATAATAAAAGAAGTGAAATTGTAAGTAAAATAATTATAGAAATTTGAATAAATTCTTAAATGAATTGGAAAGAAATTAAGTGACTTTAAAATTCTAGTAAATAAATCTTGATTTTAGGAAGGAAATTTGAATAAACAAAGAGTTAATGAATTTTAATCTTCAGTGATATTAATTAAGGGAATAAAACAGTTATTTAAAATTTAAGATTTAAATTATTGGAAGGAATAAAGAAGTTGGGAAAAGCTGAAATCCGTATTTCACTTAAAAGGGGGTTCAAAACAAACGGGAAATTATAACCTTAATAATAAGTCCCTAATTAATGAATTTTAAATGAATTAAGAAAGTAAAGGAATTTATTTCAAATAAATAAACTTGAAATCAATTTGGGAAAAATTGATTTAAGTGATTGAAGTTGGAATTTGTCTCTGGATAGCCAAGTACTTGTTTTTAAAGAGTAAATTTTTAAATATCAATTAAATGTTTTAAAATTGTTTTTAAAGAAAGCAAGTTTTGTAAATTTATTATTTCTAATATTTAAAGTCTCAAGTAAGTATTCTCTTTTAATCTATTTTAGAAGTAATTATTAAGAAGTAAATTAGTATTTTGTTTTTAAACGAAGAGATCTAGCTTTATATTTACTAAGTAACTTTATTTTCAAATACTCATACAGTATGTATTTTTAACAAATTATTAAAGTAGCTTTAATTTAAATGTTTTATAAGTATATATTTTAAAGTAAGTGTTTTAAGTTATTTTTAAAATCTAGTTTTGTGCTTGGTGACTTTCAGAGGAGATAGAAAATATTTGAGTAAGTTTATTCTGGAAAGAAGTTGGTTTTAGAAACTGTTTTCAAAGGGTTGAAAATAGAAAATATATCTTGGGAAGATATTTTGAGGTTAATAAATAATTTGGGAAATTAGTTATTGTGTGATGGATGTTGTGAATATTAATTGATAGTTAAATAACCGACTATCAATATTGGCCAATTGCGTTGATCGTTTCGAAGAGACCGGGATCGAGATTTATTTCTCGAAAACCACTTCGATCCGGTTTGTACGTTTCGTGCGGAAAACGTGTTCGGAGTCGAAGAGGGAGCAGTGAAGTGCAAGGGCTAGTCGCTACTAATCCTGAGGATATTTCCAAAATGGATGTAGTAGGAATAGGCCTTCGATTCCGTTCGAACCCGAGACGGACTTGTATGGATGAATGCTTGCGAAACATCGTCAGGTGGACGATGGGCATTCTAAGAGATATTGTTCTTAAAGGTAACGCTTAGCCTCAAGCCTCATCAAATGGGAATGGCTGAAAATCAGGGGATATGCAGCAAGGCTTCGTGGGTAGCCCCCACTGGAGGGTGAGGTCATCCCTGTCTAGATGTCTCTTTATTTCGGCTGTGTGGGCGGTTGCTGATCCCAACCGCGGGGTGATCTTGCTCGGGACTGTCCAGTAAAGGATGGTTCCGGTCTTGTGTTGCAGGGGAGTTAGGGTGGCTCCTCGGTACGCTGATCTACACCAGGTACTGTGACAGGTGGTACCCCAGTGCCTAGCCATTAGTTGGAATCCATTTTCCCTACGCGCCCGTACGGTTTTGATTGTGCCCAACTATTGCTGAAACGTGAGATGCAAGCATTTCAGCTAGATTCTATTTACTTTCTATAGACACTATTATAATATCAGAGGATTTCTATAAAAATTGTTTTAGCTATCGTAAGGTAAAAACCCGACATGTTTATTTGTGGCGTGGTCTTACGAGATGCTTTTGTTTTCAAAGGATTTTGAAACTTTAATAATCAATTGGGTGTGATTTTCTCACGCTGGTAATCCAGACTGACTCGGGTATTATTTAACTGTAATGCTCGGGTCAGACCGAGTATTATAGACTACAGGTTTTAATGCTGTGGAGCTCAGGAGACGAGCTGGATGACGATACGTACTCACGTACTAGTATATATATATATATATATATATATATATATATATTTCCGCTGTGTTGAGTTGTTGTGTATCCATTTGTATGTTATTGATGTTGAGTTGTGATTGATGTAATCTGATGATGTAATATATATAAACTGATATATTTGATTTTGAGTAAAGATCATTATTATCTATTATATTTTATCCGCTGCGATGGTTAGATTCTGATGTTGATGTTGTTTTCTCATCTTCTACCTCTTCTTCTTTAACCCAAAATGGTTCGTATTTCTGTGCAACTTGAGTTGCTATGTGTAGAATAGTGTGACTTAAGGGGTACGGATTTGCGGGCTGTCACATCATCTCGACTCCATGTTCAGGTACGATCCATCCCATCTACCTAAATTATTGCTACGTACACATATAAATATACAAGTACCATGGCCCCTTATTAGTTCTAAATACTACCTTCGCTAGTATTCCTAAATCAGTAGCCTATCAGGATCCATCACCTTCGCCGTATCATGATTGCGTCGCCATGCATATCATAGGACTCTTGTAGCACCTAATGATGGCTTTTTAAATATTTTGCCATACTCTATCTCTCTTTGGGGATTTTCTACTAGTCTGCTTCCTGTTGATTTGGCTCTATGGACTACCCTATTCATTTTGAAAGATCTCTTTGTGGGTTAACTATACTTGCCCTAACAAATAAACTAGTAGAAAATGGTGGCGGTGCATTACCCAATTTAGCCTAACCTAGAAGGAGGCGTATCCCAATTAGGTGTAACTTTATTTTTTCTGTTAATCACTAAAGATTGATGATGTTCTCGCCCTATGACATTCTTACTCCTTCTTTAGTACTGGCACATGCCATCATAGTGTCTGATCCCGCTCACCATCCATTTAGGTTGCCTATTACAATTAAGGCATCTATTTTTAAAGCAGACTCCTCTATCTATTGGGTGTATTCCTTTATCTATACATAAGCGTATACTCTCCACGGGTCCTACAGTTGGATAGGCTCACATCATTATAATGTATACACAACTACTAGTAGCACTTTGCGATGGGCATGCTTCTATTGTGTAACAGAACTGACCTCGCATTGCAACCCATTTTAACGACTATGTCATTCTTGTTTACTAAGTTATTTACGTACTTATATACTTCACGCCTATCATAATGTATATTTGAATTTGTACATTTAATTATTACTTTTCTTTAGTTTCAATCGTTGACGTTCAATAAGTCTTACATAACTTAACTTTTAATCACTTTTGTCCATTATCTTTCATTATCCTTTCTAATTTACTGACTAAGATTTTCCTTATTATTATATTAAGTTTACTTAACTCATTCGGCTGTATTCTACTATTTATTCATTATAGTTATCTTAAGTTTCCTATCAGGCTTTTAGTCTCTTTTCTAGTTTAATTGTCTCTTCTTCCTATATTGTTTATTTCTTAATCTAAATGTGTAGTTTAAATTTCCTTTTTAACTATTATTCTTATTCCTATGTTCTTCACTTCTTATTAGACTTAAAGATCTTATATTTTAATGCATTGAAATTACTGTCTCCTTTAAAAAGAATTGTTAATGCTATAATTCTTTATGAATTACTTGCAAGAGGATTTGTATTTTGTGTGAAAGTACAAGGAATTATATTTTATTTCTTTATTGAAATAGATAGTACAAAATACGGGACTTTCCTTATTTTGTACCTCGCTTTCTTTATATTTACTCGTTGTTTCAAAGGACATGCCTTTATTTGTAACTTGGATGATTCATAGAGACTTATATTACTACTCCTTTTCATTCCAATGAATTAAATTATGTCAAATCCCAACCTAGTTACAATCAATCCAAATAATAGTGAAATCAGGTTTGGAATTCTAAACTGATTCTAAACCGTTATCTATCCCCAATCTATTCCATAATTAATTTCATTAAATCTATTCCGTAATAATTACGCGTATATAACCATTACCCAATTCGTTATATGTCCTTCTAATCAATACACATATTCGATTAAAAATTCCAAATCGAGATCTTTATCTACCTTTTGCATTTACAAAAAAAATATCCAAAATAATTTTAAACATAGATGAAATAGATTTCAGTGATATAAATCTAATCTTATTACAAAACATATAATTTCTCACTCGCCTTTTACTTAGCTCAATTCTCCAAGTCTGGATTCATTCCCTTTTTTTAACTCCCTCTTACTTCAAATCCAAAATAATAAAAAGGGTATACATCTATTTAAATTATAGTTCGGGGGAAAGGATTGAATTAATTTTGAATTAAAGTTTTAGATTTATGAATTTACCGTTGTTTCCATCCAGAATTACTTCTACTCTACTCTTCTCTTCTCTTATTTTTTGCTTTTCTTTACTTGTATATATATATATATATATATATATATATATATATATAATATTTTACATTTAAAATTTGGAGGAGAAGAAAAATGGTAGAGTTTCAGTACGTAGTAAATTTTCTAAATGAATTAGGGTTTGGAAAGCTATTAATTTATAGGGGTTAGGATTGATTTGAAGCGTTAGATTTAACCAAGGAAATCTTTAGTTTTATCTTGGACACACCTCAAATATTTCGCATGCAAGTAAAATATTGCATCCTATCTCATTTGTTTATTAGTTATTTAAAATTCACGATTTAACATAGGCAACGGTAGACCGACCAAGTCCTAGGGTCGACAGCTATCGGTCGACCTAAGTCCATCTATGGTAACCCGTTATGTGTTTTTAACAGTGATTTATCTATCGTTCTAATTTGTTTAATTTTATTCCTTTATTAAATCATTGATATAATTTTCTTTCCATTATAACTTTCTTAATGTTTAAATTAACGTTAACTATCCATTAACTTCAACTGATGCTAATTAACGTTAGTTAATTATTTTTATTTTCTTAATTATATATATAATTATTCATGATTCCAAAACTTCAAGCATCAATAGTATATGTTTTGTAGCCAAATTCTAAAGTTTGCAAAAATTCTATTTTTCAGCAGCATTATTTATTTATTAAATTTCTTTTTAATTCATCATCGTAAAATCATGGAGTGTTACATGGTTTGGGTAGTCGGGATTCAATTCGTAGAAGGGCAAAGACTGCACCAGATAGGTAAAATGCAAGTGCTGCCGGGAGATGCTTGGGATAGCCAATGAAGCTAAGTCCACAACAGAGTGTAGACAAGTAGAAAAACCCTAAGGTAAGATAGTATAGGGCTTAATTATTGGGAAGCCATCATTAGGTGCTTGTGGACAAGTCTATGCGGTGCAGCTGCTGTGGTCAAACCATGTCGGTCAGGAAAAATAAACGGATTAGGAAAGCAAAGATTCCTTTGTATTTAGGTCTAGTTTAGGTAAATAACGTTGGATGGCAGGAATGGTTGCAACGTCTTAATAGGACATTATATAAATGATGGATGCTAATGGATGTATTTGGATTTGTTTACACGTCTAGGCTAGTATATCTTTAAGGTAGCATGTACATAACCACTTTATCTTTTTGTTTATTGTCATGCTTGTTAGATATGATACATATGAATATTTGATTATTGTTGTGCTAGTGGACGTTATGAATGTGGATGTTGCATATGGGTTGTTTGGTTGTGCATACATATAGAATTGCAAGTATATTTATTTAGGATGTTGTATACATTTGGATGCATGGCATGAGCATTTGCATGACAGGAGGTTAACTAAATCAGTGGACTGCCTACTGTTTTACATTTGTATAGGTTCACGTGCATTTCGTGTTGCATATATATGTACGTACTGCATTAATTTTTTTTAAGGATAGTGATTGCGCATGGATGAGTAGATGGCTGTAACTATTGGTTGTAATGTGCATATGTTACATTTTCCCGTCCTCTATGATTTCGGCGACGTAATCCTTTTAAGGGTAGAATGTAATATCCTAAAAATTTATGTAAAATTTAACAAGAATTTAAATAGGAATTTAATAGGAAAATTAAATTTAAATAAAACAAGGAGTAAAAAGAAAATTTTCATGGACCTCCAAACTTAGCTACGAAACCTGCATCATTGAGTTTTCATATATAACACTTCGAAATTGAAGCTAGTATGGGAAAAGTTACGGGCGTCGAAAGATTTGAGAATAAAAAAAGGAAATTTAGGGTACCCAAAATTTGAATGGTCGGCTTGTGAACTTGAATGGTCGACCTATAGAGGTCGACCCATGGCGTTGAATGGTCGACTTGGATATATGAAGGGTCGATCATTCACGTTAGAAATTTGATCGTTCTTCAGTTTTCTACAGTTCGTTCCAACAGCTAAGATTAACTACTTTATGGCCATGTTTTGATAAGTGCTCTAGATGGCCCAAATCAAAGCCCTAAATTTATTCCTAATCTATATAAATTGGTGCCTAAAGCTAATCTTAAAATCAATAAAAAAATTTGTTATGCTAAAACTAGACCCAAATCTAACTTCTTCTTTAACCCTAAAAATTCTTCAGGAATAAAATCAATCTAGGAGAAAACAAGCATTGAAATCATGGCGGAGTAAGCGCATCTGATGAATAGATAGACAATTGTTAGGCAAGAGCAATAGGAAGAGCTTAGGCTTGAGGTGAGTGGGATCAATTTTAGTAAGATAACTATGTAGATAGATTTAAACTATTTCAATTGATTTAGGGTGGCCAAAATATGAATTGAACTATATAAAACCCTTGTTAAATATGAAAAACACTAACTTGAAATTGTCAGTAAACTGTTAAGCCATCGAGGTCTAGTGGTCGACCATTCGCAAAGAAAATCGGATGTTGAACCTAGGCCTAAGGACTAAGTTGAAGAATAAAATTATATAATTTCATTTTTTTAATATAAATGGAAAATTGATTGTTTGAGCCTATTTTGGGCTAAGCACACATGCTAATGACTGTAGGGAAGTTGGTATCCTATCAAAGGACAATAGGTCATTGCGGTTTACATAACAGTTAAATAACTAAATGAGAGTTAAGAGTTGACTAGGATGATGAATTTCGTAGACACTCAGAAGGTGTTTCGTTATGGGCGCACAACACTTATGGAGACACTAAGTGAGGTAGCTCGATGCTAATAGGGGATTCTAAAGATAGTTAGGATTGGAGTAGCATGATAAGTGGCTATAGAATAGAAAGGATCCCGGTACTGACAGGAGTTCTTGCATACACGGTTCTAGCATGACGTGCTACATGCGGGCACCGGTAGCATGATAAGAAGCTTTCTGCACTATGACTAAGAGGTGAATAATGGGTGCATACGACGAGTCACACAACAAGTTTGCATTTTGGGGCTCTTCCTTTCCAGGCATTGTGATGATATTGGTATTAATGGGAGAGCAGTTCCCATAGTCGCCTACGAACGGTATATTCTTATTGGATAGTTCTAGGACCGCTTGCCGATTGTTAATATGACGTTTGATTTATAGTTTGACCCTTTGTTTTAGATATGAATCCATATGTGCTAGACCTTAGATGTTAAAGGACACTTATAGCACAACTGTGTCATTTAGAGTAGTTTTGAACTTGACTTCACATGATCTTCATATATTGAACTTGTACTCATTCACCATCCTTTTTTTCTGACCCGCCCACTTCTTTCCATTTTCCCCACAATAAGATAACATGTTAGTAAGTTGTTTGGGCATAGTTCATGGAGAAAGGAGATTTATGTTGGAGTTCTCATATCATTTATCGTTCATCTTATAGTCATTTATTGTGTTAAATGTCAATATAGCATATATTGTACTTGGAAAACAATATATATGTAAATCAATTATTCTAGAGACCTTTTTTCTCAAATATCTATTTTCCAGTACTTATATTTGAATTCCATCTGCAATGAGATCCGAAAGTGAAAAATGTCTTAGAACTTGCTCTTGTAATTATGCTCTCTAAGGTTTTAACATCCCCACAACTAGTATTTCTTGGCATGATGTCGTCAAAATGTCACATTAGGCTTTAGATTGGTGTGTCAGGAGGTGTGGGTTATTACAGAAAGTTAAAATAAGAGCTGTAGAAGGATGTCATGTTAGGAAGTTCTATTCGATTTAAGTAAAAAGTAAAAGGATCACAACATTGTTAATGTATGGTGTTGAAGGGCAGCTTTCAGCAGCTATTTCTTTCAGGTTTGAGTTGTAAGCATTAGTTGTCTCTATTGGAATAAAAGCGCATACAATATTATAGAAATGTTCCTTTTTATATGTTTTTGGTTTAGACTGCAATATTATGGGAAAATGATAAAAACAGGGAAATATTAGGAAAGATACTTAACTAATGCAAAAATGATAGTAGAGATTGGAAGTTATGAAATAAATTAAGAAAAATTATTTAAATTAATACTGAAACATAAATGAAATAAGACAGCAAGTCCCAAAAAATTTATGAAAAAAATTTCAACAAGTGGAGAATAGGAAAAAAGTTTTTCCGAAGCTATGGATCAATGTCCCTGTACCTTAAAAGCTAAAATTTATAATCGACTTGTGTGCTTGTTGTTATTATAAATAGAAGAAAAGTTTTAGAATTTATAATTTACTGCCTAAATAGTTGTAGTCCACTATGGACGTTATACGGTTGGCTATACCTCGATTTTATGAAATATGGCATAAATTATTTTGATGAAAATATATAATATGTATACTTTTGGTAATTTTGTTCGAAACAGTTGGTTTTGAAACATAGAATACCTTTGCGGAAAGGCTTTTGAAATTTGCGATGAAATTTTTTAGAAGTTAAAGTTTTAATGATATTTTTGTAAAAGTAATATAAAAATATTTTTGTACAGAAAAAAATTTAAAATTTAGAAATGCCACATACTTGACATGGAGAAATAATTGACGAGATTGTTAGCTTGGATTTCACTATTCAACAAAAGTGATAGTAAAATGAAATATGGATAAGAACAAGGGAGAAGCTGTTATAGCTATGGAAGCACTTTCTCCATATTGTGTTAATAGGTAAACCAAAATGGATTTTATAATAACTCTGTTTTAAAATAAAATTTACTTTTGCGGACTGCACTTCAAAAAGTTGGAAAAGAATTTGGGGTAAAAGGATGTTCCAAAGTAAAGTGGGAAGATGGATACTCAAGAGCAAAAGGATGGAATATGGAATTTTCCAACTAAACCCGTTTCTCGGCATAAAGAAAATAGGTTTGGAAATTTTAATTTTTCAAACTTGGATGTTAGTAATAGTGTGTTATGATTTTAGATGGTAGGAATTGGATGCAGAATTGATTGAACTATGCTTCTATTTATAGAAGTGTGGAAAAATTTAGATGCAAAAACAAGTTTTTGGTTTTGAACAGTGCAGGCATATGAACTGCCTATATATTTAGGTTATTTGCATCATATTTTCTAAATTGTTTTAAAAAGATGCATTCATATAGGAGGTGCCGATTTAGAATTTTTCTATATGCATATCATATCTAATTTTATACACCATGAACTTGTACACGATTGGTTGCAAAAATTATTTGTACACTAATTGATTTGTTAGTTTAGAATGGTTATATGTTATGTTATATTGTATAGTCCTAGAGGAATTCGAGGATGAAATTCTTTCAAGGAGGAGAATGTAACACATCATGATTTTACAAAAATTAATTAAAAATAAATTTAATAAATAAATAATAATGTTGAAAAATAGAGTTTTTGCAAACGCTAAAAATTGGCTACGAAACTCATACAAATGAGTTTGTGGTGATTTTCTGATCAATTTTCATATACAAAGTTTTCCGATCGCAGTTCAAACGAAAAAATTATTAGCGGTTAAAAATTTTCCATAAAAAATAATTATATATATAATTATGGTAATAAAAGTTAATTAATGCTAATTAATAATGTTAATAGAAACTTAAACGTTAAGAAAAGTTAATGTTAAATTAAATTCGAGAAATATATATGTAAAGTGAAAATGAATTATCTCTGCTAAAAGAAGAAGGAAAGAAATTAACGAAAAGCGGAATAAAATTAAACAAATCAAAGCATGCAGATAAATACACAAATTACAAACGGCACGGTCGATCCTAGATGCACCAAGATCAGACGGTAGCAGTCTACCCTAGGTAATGAGTGGTTGACCATTGCTAAGGTAAAACTAACATTAAACGTTGGCCTAAATGACCCAGATTCAAAATAATTTAATCAATCGACTTGCATTGATTTGAACTCCTATAACTAAAGACCTAGACCCTCACTCCCAAACTCATATTTTCTAATGAACGTGGAAGCTCTTCCATTTTCTTTTCTCCTTCAAAAATCTAAATTCTTAAAATAATTCTAGTTTATACATATACATAATTCGAGAATGGTAGAAGATGATTGAGAAAGAGAATAGATTCAAATCAATTTGCCAAAGCCAAGGTAAATTGTAAATCCGAATCTAAGATACAATTCAAACTCCAAAATTCATTTCTAATATGGATACTTGATAAATTTATATACACTTGCGGTGTATAAACCCAAATAGGGAGAAAATGGAATCAAAATACAATAACATGGATTAAATTTGGAGATTTGGAAAGCAAAAAAAGGTGAGTAGGAAAATTCTATACTTTGGTATAATATTAGACTTATATTGTTGTAGATCCATTCCCATATGCCTAATAAATTGGAACTGTAGGCTAAACCTATACACATTTAACGAAATTATAAATTCTGCCTATATATCCTGCAATTGTTAACTTGATATATATGTACGTATGTAAGTATGTATGTATATGTTGAATGAATGTTAATCTGTAAAAGAATTAGGTATTAGCAATCCTTAAATTTATTATTGAAAAATAGTAGACCATGAATGTGTAAATGATATAATATTTGTTAATTATTATTGAAATGGATATCGGAAAATAAGAATGTAAAATAATGAAATCACAATAAGATTTTAGTGGTTTAGGTGGTGTTTTATTTCGTTGGAATATAAGATGTTGCAATGTGAATATCTTTACATTATCACATTTAAAATTAATAGAAGTGCATTGTTTGAAATTATAAGGAATACACCTAAAAAGAAAGAGATGTATAAAATATGGATATTTACACCTTTGGTACCGTCTATTTCAATAACAATGAAAAGATAATTCTCTATCATTCCAAGTGGAACACAAATTTTTGCACTTGGATAAGATATAAAAATTTACAATGTTAACATTTCCATGATAGAGACATAATTCAAATGCATTAAAAGCAGAAAATCCGTACGTGTTAAATAAAGAGATATATTTGTGATGAGAACGTTTTATAAGAAAAGATACGCGATAATTAAATAAAATGTTATGTAAGTGTACGCAAGAATAAATTAAAGGGTAAAAAGGGAATAGAAATAGAAAATAAGAAAAACGGTAAACATTGGAAAAGGACTTATGAATCTTTTAAAAATAAAGTAGTAAATAATCCTAAAGTAATAGGAGTGAGCAATATCAGTTAGAACCGAATTAGCCGACAATATCGGTTCATTTCGATCGGTTCAGTTAGGTTATGAAATTACATCGGTTTGAATTCGGTTTGTGAAATAATTTTATTTTTGTCATCAGTTTAACTAAATTAACCAAACTTTTATTATATTGTCAAAATTCATGATATTGTAATACTCTTAATAATTGGTTTGGTAATTAAAAAAATGTTACCTATTAAAAATAGGTTAATTTTTCTAATAAACTTACAAAATACTCAAAATAGTTTATATAAACATAAAATTATGTTTTTCACTAACTAAATTAATCATTTGAATAATAATATATGGTAAATTCTACAAATGGCTTTTTTAGATTGATTAAATAGATTATCGACCGAATTAATTGAAATTAGTTCGGTTTGGTTCAGTTTTGATTTTTTCGATTTCTATTCGGTTTGACATTTTTTACCTTAAAACCGACCGAACCAATCGAACGTTCACCCCTAGTAAGCAAGATATATATACGTGTAATGAGGTAAAGACTAATGGTCAACAATAAATTGTAAAGGCAAAATAATAAGGTAAAGAATAATAAATATATATACAAGATACACACACACACACGTAATATGCGTTTATGACGGGTGTGAACTAATAAAGTTAATAAAGAATTGTATGAATAAAATGACATTGGTCATTAGTATGGGTTAGAATGCAAGATCCGTAGTATTACACAATAAAAGTCTACCAGTCACAAGAGGCTACCAGCGTTGGTGTATAAATTATACTTATGTGAGATATCTCTAACCGTAGGACCCATGGAGAGTATACACTTGCGTATAGATGAAGCAATACCCAATAGTAAGAGAAGTCTATTGCTAAAGTATGAAAGGGAGGGTATTGTCTTGATTATAATCTAAATTGGATGTTGAGTGAAATTGACATCAGTTAGTATGTGTTGGTACCAAATTAAGGAGTAGCAGCTGCACATAGGTCGAGAATGTAACCAGTCCTTAGCGACCAATAGAAAAGACAAGGTTTATGCCTAATGGGCTGCACTGCTAACTAATGACATACCACTAAGGTCATGCGTCGCCACATTGATTGCTAGATTGTTTATTATAAGGCAAGGTTATTTAACCCTATTAGAGATCTTTCATAACATGCATGGCCGTGGAGTTGAGTCTACAGCCGGTGGCGCTGAGTCCACCATACTTATAGTTTGTGGAGCTGAGTCAACAAATCAGGAAGTAGATAAGAAAATCCTCAAAGCACAATATGGGTACAGCTAAATTACTGTAAAGCTATTATTAGGCACTATAGGAGTTCCTCGATATGTGTAGTGATGAGAATGTGATACAACTAGGGTGATGAATCCAAATAGGATGCTGATTTAGGGAAACTAGCAGGGATACTACTTGGTCCATTGGAGGATCGTGGTTGTAGCAACTCGCACTTGCCGACACACTGATCCAAACTCAGTGTGGCTTTCAGTCTCATGTCATGCTGAGAAATACGAGTTGTTGGGATTTTAAAACATTATAGAGCATAATTATATAGGCAATTCTAAGACATTCTACACTTTTATATCTCATAGCAAAAGAAACTAGAATATAAATACATAGAAATAGATACCTCAGAAAAACAGTCTCCAAAATACTTATTTTACATATATATTGTTTTCAAAGTACAATATAAGCTTTACAAACATTTGATACAATAAGTGACTGCAAGAGGAATAATGAACAATATAAGAAGTCCAATGTGAAGTTCCTTTCTCCATGTACAATGCACAATCAATTGCTAACCTATCATCCTATAGTGGGGGAAAATGGATAGTAAGAGCGGGTAAGAAAAAAGTATGATGAATGAGTACAAGTTTAATATGTGACGATCATGTGCAGTTAACTTCAAAACTATTCTAAATGACATAAAGGTACTGCAAGTATTTGTGATTTTCTAAGGTCCTTTACCTAAGAGTTCTTGTTAAATACATATCTACATTTCTACTTATGAGACTACTACAAGGATCGAACTACAGTTCGAACCTCACACTAATGATCAGATAATGCTTCTAGAGCTACCTAATAAGAAATCATTGCTCCTAAGCTACACTAGAAACCCCTTTTCCACTAATACTACAGAAGGAACTGCCCTCCCAAGAATACCTACAATCATCAGTACGCTTGGAGAGGGAGAATCTTGATATGTAAACTCGCCATATGACTCATTACAAGCACCCACTATTCACCTCTCGATCGTAGTGGCAAAATGCATGTTATCGTGCTGCTCCAACATTATAATACCCCGCACCTCTAGGCACCCTGAAGTTCAAACATGACCAGAAGCACGGATGGTTGGGTGAAATAAAAATCCATAACATAGCACAGAGACTAAGGAAATAGCATAAAATGATTAAAATATTACAGCGGATGAAACTTTCACTAATTATAAATTAGTAGAAAAATATCTTCATTAAAAACAACATTATCCTAAATTTATTTTTGAAACCAAAAGTACCAAGTAGTCTCCACCAAAACATAAAAATTAACAAAGTGTGAAATATAGGTCCCCATATATAGAGCAAAGTACGAAAAAGAGAAATGAAGTACATAAAACAAAAGAAACAAAATATGTAGGTAACAACTTTTTCAATGACCCTCCAAGCTGCACAGAACTTCCCATCTGTGATTTGGGAAAAGTAGAAAAAACAGGAATGGGTCGAACATAAAGTCTGGTGAATGAGAAATAAAATGAAGCAGAAAGAATAAAACATTTTAATTCTAGGTCTTCTTCGGATACCGCAGAGGGTGAATAATAATACTGAAGTGAATCATTCTTAGATACAGTTTCAAAGAAGCCAAATTCCATGGTCACTTAAGGGAAGTCAAACATGTAGTAATACTAAATGTCAATTGACCTATTGGACCTGCTGTCCATACATATCCATGTGCTACAGCATGAAAGTCATGCTCTACACCCGTGCACTTCGACTAAATGCCTCTTATGTTTGACCGGCGCTGACTCAAACAACCTCGTAGGACCCTGAAGATGCTCTCAGGCTCCGCCAAATTAGACTCTTATCCTTCTATCTCCTTGGTCACCAACGTGGACTTGCCCTATCCAAAGTGTCGATCCTCCAAAAGAGCGCCCGCAGCTGGGTCCACTGCACAAAATCCTATAACGATCTGTCTAAAGAAACCTATGTCGGAGCACATTTATCCTGCTCCGTCCGCGTCGATCTGCTAAAGAAGCCTATGATTGTGGATGCTATCTATCCTACGTACTAGCAACCTGTGAAAGTTAACGAACATCCTTGCGAACCGACTTGCCCGCTCATAGTACGTACAACCAAAACTATATTTTGGTCTTTACTGCATGAAACAACTATCCAGACCTTTACAAGGTCTGCCTACCAAATCGCTTCTAGATTGTTTACTTTTACTGTTATAATTTACATATTGTTTACTTCCATTAATCTTCTTTAGGCCATTTTTACATCCGATTTGGTTATTTCACAATTTCCCTTTTTTCTTACATAAATGGTGTCTCAATTTCACGTCTGTTCAGTCCATATGGTTTGTCTGTATTTTTTTTACAATTTTGTTACAGATTTACACTATTAGCATCCAAATGCACCCATTAGCAGCCACATCCACAACATGTCTTACTGACATGTTACAACCATTCTTACTATCCATTGTTCTCTATACAAGCTATAAAGTTAAATATACAAGTAATCTATGCTTTTCTAACTAAAATGGAAATGTACCGGATAAGACTCTGGATGGGTAGCTTGGATTCTCTCCTTAGGATACCATGTACTCTTAACTCGATCGCCTCCCCACTGCACTCTAACCTGTTTAATTATTTCATTTCAGAGTCGATTTGTCCCATGCCCAAAAGTATAGGTAGGTGGATGGAGAACAAAGGACTCACCAATCCTTTTTAACTTCCCTAATTGATACAACTTGACCTCGGTTACCACATCACATAAACACTACTATAAGTACCTATTGACAGCTCCTTTATAATTTAGCCATGCTTTATCTTGCCTTGGGGATTTTCTGCTTGTCTGTTTTCCAATTGTAGACTCAGCTCCACGGACTATAGAGGACTGAGCTCCTTGGATTACTTATTTTTTTACTTATCCCGTGCAGTCCTTTTCCTTCAATAAATCGAATCGCGGCTACCTTTGCCAACTTTCACCACTGGAAAAAGTTTCAGTTCAATTATATGTGCATCAATAACCTTCAACAATCCTTACTACCAACTCAAATGATGTCATCTTGCACCATGCTAATTAACTTGGGCATAAGTATACTCTCACTAAATGTAGCTCCCTAAAATCCTCAATGCACAATCTACTGCCCTAACTCTTCCAGTGGTATGTCTAATCATCTTAACTTCTAGATACCATATGGGATAACTCAAATGTTGATGGTGTCTCCTTCTATCATACTCCCTACTTAACTTTTTTCTATATCTCCATTTTCCTCATGGCTATCCAAACCGGTGATTCCCCAATTTGTAAAAAAATATATCTTCTTTTCCAATTCGGCTCAACTTAAGTCATCTCTTTTTACTTCTGCATGGTTTCTTCAATCCTTTAAAAAAATGATGGTACCTTATTGTGTTTATAGTCTACACCGGTCTATCTCAAGTTCTACAGGTGAAAGTTTAGTCTACCTTCCCATAAAACCTTAACGATAAAAGCCCTAAAATTAGTTGGAGTTCTAAACTAGAATCGTTCTATCATTGATGATAACTATCTAATGGGTACTTCATTTGTGTGCAATTTTTATGCACCTGACTACGTATTCTAAGTTAGTCTTTCATCAATTTTATTAAGAAAACAGTCTTCCTCCAATCCGAGGGATGATTGAGAAAAATCTTTTTATCTCTTTCTCCGATTCTTACCATAATTTTTTGGTTTTTTTCCTATGAAAATTTCCTTCATATTCTCAATGCATGCAAATAACCATATCTCTCTCTTAATGAAAACCTATATCCTTGAATTAACCATCAGTTGAGAAATCTCAACTTCTACTTTAACTAGGATGCCTTTTGGAATTTTGAAATTCAAAATTTTTGTCCTCTATTCCTTAAAGTAATTCCATGAATGAGACCTTTGATTATACACAACCTCTTATAACTGCATTCTAATATTTTACTTATCCCATGATTGAGCCTACTTAATATGGAATGGCGCCTTGCCATTTTAATCTAGTAGATGTGATGACCATTGCTTTGATTTATACTTAGGGATTTCTACATTTTAATGTGTTGGAACTACACTTTTCCCAAAGGAAATATATGGTGTAGCTTTCCATAAATTATCTAAAAGGGAATTCGTATTATGTTTGGAATTACAAAGAACTATCTTTCTTATTTGTTAGTGAAATAGATAATAAAAAATATGGCGACTATCCTATTTTGTACATCGTTTTCTTATGGTATATTCCTTGTTATTTTAAATGATATACTTTTGTACTGAAACTGGATAATTTATCGAAATTTACATTGTCACACACTTCATAACAACGAATTAAAATACCACTTAAATCTGATTCCTATTTTATGATAACTTCCAATTTGTGTTTAGCAATCCATGCCAATTATCTAACAATTTATTGTGATGACCTATTTCACATTTTTACTTAAGTGATTTGAGTCTACCAATCTAGATCTATTACATAGCCTATAAGTTTTAGAAACTAAAACTACCCATTACATTATTTTCCGTACTCAAGTACGTGCAACATTCAACCCAATAATTCTAAGGTTCACATCTAGGCATCCACGTAACACAACTTTTATGATATAAATCCAGTAACATGTATAAAATAATACTTCCACATTATTGTCCACACGGTCTTCCCGTATCCTTCAAGGGACAACCCAATACTTGGACTGCCGATAGCCTATAAGTATCCTAGCCTCATCTATAAGGTATCAACTAATGTCTTTTGGCTATAGTGCCAAGCATAAACTTACTGTTTCACTTAAGATTGCCCAATGCAATAAAGGAAATGCTTTCTTGTTACTTAACACTCTTAATATGGATTGAAGTAGACGCTATTTGTCCCTTTAATACTTTGAACTGATAAACTTCTTACATCTGTAGTATTCTTTGATACAACTAAAACATCTTGACTTACTCCTTCATTATTCTGAAATAGGAATACTCAAATCATACTTGGGTGGAAAGATTCATGGTGATGTTTACTTTTCATTACTATGGGAAGTTCGACTTAGCATTAGATCTTTTCAGTTTTAATCTTTAATTGAAACGATCATTAAATTTCCTTGTTACTTCTTATCTCAGTCCCAACCATTTCAATACCTTCAAATTCCATAGTTAATCTTCTCCTAATAGGCTATTTAATTCTATTCATCTATCTCCAATCTATTTCTTTTCTTTTCAAGTTTTAATGATAGTCATAATATTTTCACTTTAGCTTTTAAATCAAAACCTCTGATTTTTACCATTGCTACAAAACTAGTAAGTTCTTAAAACTTAAAACACTTTATTCATTTTTAACAGCCATTTGCTTTCTTTAGAGTCATAACATTTCTTTAATTAGATTATTAAAAAAATGATTAACTAAACTTAGTAAAAATGTACATAAAAATACACTTTTCTTAAATCTTCATTTATAAATAAGAAATTTTTACAAAAGCATATTTTATATTATATTTATTTTCAAAAAAATGTAGTATTTTTAACTTCTTGTTATTATTATTATTATATTAAAGATATAACAAAAACATTTGCAAAGCATTTTTGGATACATAACCAGTTCTTATTTACGAAAGGAATTCAAAAGTTGTGTCTTACATACTCTTTAATTTTATTTTCAAAATTTCTATTGTCAAAAGCAAAATACACATTGAAGTATAACAATATGTCCAAAAAAACCAAAGCTTTAAAATAGGTATTAAAAAAACCTTTCATTGGGTTCTTTAATTTTGCTTTTTAAACGAACATCATAAAGTTTATCTAATTACTTTATATAAAATCATAAACCAAAAAATTTCTATTTAAAATATCAGATATCTACCATTTTTAACCTTTTAGAAAACATTTTCATTGTTTTATCACTTACATTGGAGTAGATAATAGTAACCTAGTTACCCAAGCCCACTTATTCCTAACGGTTCTTTAACTACATTGGTTATGTCTTCTTTTTAAAAGATGGTTACTTATGTCTATTTTCCAATAGAGCGTCTAACTTTAGTATATAAATAATCTAGCCGTGCCCTTATGTAAATATGAGTTCTTGCAACTATTGCCAATATGAAAATAAGGTTTCATATTTAACTGGGAAATTTTTTCCTTAAGTTTGTAGAGTCCTCTCTCATATTCCCTTTACGCTTTGTTGGCCTCCTTTTCTTATTATATGGGTCTCTTGGTACAAATCTTTTTTGTTTACCATTAATTCAATTATTTACTTGGCACTGCTAGTTGAAATAGAAAACCTCTACTAGCCCTTCTTTATGGGATAAGCCACAATAAATACAAAAATTTTATTTTTCCAGCTCCACTGTTATAACCTTATCATTTATTCTAACCTATAACTGTTTTCTTATTTAAGGGATATGTTAACCAGTACCTTATGTGCTCAAATATGTAAGGTATTGTACATTAATCCACATGTCAAAAAATCATAATTATGCTCTCCTAGTAAGATTTAGCTCGTCTTATCTCCTCACTTATAGCTTTTGACAAAACTATATAGGGATGTTCATGCTTAGACCTTAGCTGCCTTTACTAAGCCATTCTTCTAAGAATTGTACTCATTCTCATGATTTATATTTGGGAATTATTTTCAACTTTCCCACAGTTACTATATGTAGGAATGGAAGAAATTTTGATATATAATCTTTGGACATCTTTTTGAAAACTTACACACACACACACATATATTCCCAAAACTCATTTTTAAAAACTTTTTGGAAGACATTTGGAAAACCTTTTGAAAAACCATTCTCTTTTTTTTAAAAACCTTTTCAAGTACGTTCGCTCAATACATGCCTAGTCCTAGGGAATCCTATACCTAAGCTCTTATACTAAATGTAACAACCTGCACTTTCCGATACACTGATCCAAAGCTCGTTATGGCTTTCGGTCTCACGTCATGCCAAGAAATATAAGCTGTTGGGATTTAAAAACATTATAGAGCATAATTATAAGGGCAAGTACTTAGACATTCTGCATTTTTAAATCTCACTACGGAAGGAATTAAAATATAAGTACATAAAAATAGACATCTTAGAACAACAGTCTTCAAAATACTTGTTTTACATATACCTTGTTTTAAAAGTACAATATATGCTTTACAGATATTTAATGCAATAACTAACTTTAAGAGGAATAATGAATGATTTTAGAACTCCAATGTGAAACTCCTTTCTCCATGTACTATGCAAAATTATTTGCTCTCATTCCATCCTATGGTGGCAAAAAATGAAAAGGAGGGAGTAGGTAAGACTAAAGTCTGGTGAATGAGTACAAGTTTAATATGTGATGACCACTATAAGTATCGAACAACGGATCGAACCTCACACGTACAATTGGACAATACACTAAAGCCACCCAATAAGAAATCACCGCCCATAGCTATTGTGGAAACTATTGTTCGATGAATACTTGTAATCATCACTACATCTAGAGATGGAGAACCCAAAAATTTAAACTTTCCGTGTGACTCGTCGTATGCACCCACTGTTTACCTCTCAATTGTAGTAGAAAAATGCCTATTATCGTACTACTCCGACATTCACTTGTACCACATCGTACTAGAACCTTGCATACAAGAACTTCCATTACTATTAGGCTGCTTTCTACTCTATAGCCTCTTATCGTGCCGCACTGGGCTTGGCTGTCCTTTAGAATCGTCCATTAACACAAGGCTCATTCGTCTAATGTCTCAATCAGTACAACACGTCTATTACGGAACAGCTCTTGAGTGTCTGTAAACTAAATCAACTTAGTCAATTCCTAGCTCTTATTTAGGTATATAACAGTTAACTTAATCAATTGCTAGAGATAGTAGGGAACTCTAGCATGTGTACTTCATCCAAAATAGGCTCAGATAATCAACTTACCATTTTTATAATTTTTTTACAAAATTACATAATTTATATTCTTTAACTCGGGACTTAGGCCGAGTTTAGACCTGTGCAATTTTTGTTCTGAACAGTCGACCGATATTCCCCTATATTCGACCGTTAGTGGTCAACTGTTAGCGTTTTACGGTTGACTATTCGCATAGTAAAATTAGTTTTTTATGGGATTTCGGTTGTCGAGC
This sequence comes from Allium cepa, assembly GCA_030765085.1. Lineage (NCBI taxonomy): Eukaryota > Viridiplantae > Streptophyta > Magnoliopsida > Asparagales > Amaryllidaceae > Allium > Allium cepa. Next base: position 542,161,305 of record CM060939.1, read on the forward strand.
TATAATGTTAACAGATAATAGACCTGATTACTAGGTGACCAGTTCATATTTCAATTAGCTATTCAATTTGGGGCTTGTTAATTTAGGGATTGCAAGTTTAACAGTAAAAGAGGTTATACATCAATATTCAATTAGCAGTTACGTTGCTTAAATTCTAATTACGTTTCATATCCAAATTTAGGGTTTTATAAAATTTAGTTTAGATTTCTAGCACCCTAGATTAACTAAAATAGTCTAAATTTAACTGTAATAATTATCTTACTAAAATTGGTCCTAGTCATCTCAGGCCTAAGCTCTTTCAATCTGCTTTGCTTGAGAATTGCCTCTCCAAATGCTAGCTTTCCTTGCTCCATCTAAATCCAATTGATTGTGGTCTTATAAGTTGATTTTATTTAGATTTTTAAAGAATTTTAGAGTTAGAGAAGAGGAAATTTTTTGATAGAGTTCTGTTACTGTATAGAGTTATTTGATAATCAAGGTTAGATTTTTATAATGTTTTCAACTAATTTGGGCTATGAGATTTAGGTCGGAGAATCTTTTCAGTCATCACATTCGTTCATCTATTGTCTTTGCTGCCAAGAAATCATCTACACTGTTCGAACACATCACTGAAAACTCATAATGCCAAATTTTTACCCAACCACGGTCGACCCTCATCTACCTATGGTCGACTGCAACTGAGCGACCCCCAATAGCCCATGGTTGACCCTACAATGCAAAATTTTATATGGATATTTAATTTTTAAATCCATCTAGTTTTTTCAAATCTTCCGTCAACTACTCTATACTAACTCTGATTTCAAAGTGTTATGTATGAAACTTGTCCATAAAATTGCTACAAATACAATAATGCATGTTTCGTGGCTAAATTCGAACACCTACGAGAATTTTCTTTCAATTCTGTGTTTTAGTTAAATTTACTTTCTTATTAAATTTTCTAGACCCTATATTGGTACATATATATTTATATATATATGTTTGTGCAAGCTATAATCTACTACGGGTAGATCGGACGTATCACTCGTATGCATGGAATTGAGCCGACTAATTAAAAATAAAAGACATGACATGTAATAAAGAACAATGGGCATAAACTAGTTTTATATATAAATTTTACAATTTAACAATCACCAGAATGTTATTTTGACCCCTTCCGCATTACAACCTACATGATAGCTTAGACGGTCAGGTCCTTTAGCATGATTGATGCCAATAAGGGCACTAGATATCGGTAGTGTCAAATCTTGGTCAGTAGTTACATGGCTTATTATATATATTTTTTCCCTTGTGATTTAAATCGTTAGTGCTCTGATGTACATTCATTTGTTTATTTGCAGGATACCAAACCAATGATCTATACGTTAGTGGACTTGGGTTTTTGGTTTAGCGAAAACGTAGTCCCACTCGGGTATAGATTGTTATAGGATAGACATGTTCTAGGGTTCGATTTGGTACAAGAAGCTTTGGCGAAGGTTGAGTTGATTCAGTAAAGAATGTACCATGCTCAATCAAGGCAGAAATTTTAAACCAATAGGATGCGATAGGAATTAGAATTGATCTATGGGTCATTTGTTTGTTAAAAGTGTCTCCAATGAGGGACACTATGAGGTTAAGAAAGGTCGAAAAGTTAGTGACATGATAAGTCGGCCTGTTTTCGATAGAGAATTGATGGTATAGCTTATAGAATTGAATTGGTAAGAACTTTTGTTAGGGTCCATGATGTGTTTCGTGTATCACATCTAAGGAAATACGTCTGAGATCCAAGGAAGTTATGGTTCCGAGAGCTATAGAGGATTTGCTTGTCGAACTAAGCATGACCTGTGTAAGAAAGTTCCTTTGAAATATAGATCGAGATGTAAAGGACCTTTGGAATAACATGGTGAAGCTTGTGCAAGTATGTGGGTGTGAGGACTAGGATAATTGCACTTGAGAAACATAGGATAAAGTTGAAAGGATTAATCTCGAGTTTTTTGTTCAAGATTAGCTTGTATGTTTTCTATTTTTTTATAAACCATGTATATCTATAACAATATGTTTGATTTATACATTGGACTGTTACACCTTTGTAAAATGTGTGTACGCCATCGAAAACACGGCATGAAATAAAAGAACTGCTATAATAGCCCACAAGGTTATGCCCTAAAATATTTAAATAACTGATTTATTTAAATATTACAGTGCTACTTTAAATCGATGGGATGAAAACTCAACTTTCACAAACGGAAAAATTATGACTTGGAATCCATTCCATTGAGTTCAGATCATTCGAGGGCTTGAGAATAAGAATAAGCATCGATACATTTTGGCAGTCGGATTTTTAGCGAGTAGCTTACGTTCGATTCATATATCGATCCAAGAGCTTAAATTTTGTATATGATGGGATTAGATCCCAGAACATTTTCCACTGAGTCCAAAATATGAATATTTGGTTATGAATGACATTAAGTACTCATCGTTTGGAGTTGTGGACTTTTCAATATCTGTTTGTACTCGTATTGATTCGATATGCGAGAAATTAAAATCTCAGGGCACTGTATTTGATTTTGACGAAACTAATGGCATTGGGAAAGGAGTGAAAAGGTTATGTCTTGTGCGAAGTGTTTGGGATGATCGAAAATTTTCAGACGTCGGCTAGGTTTATGTCTTGTAGTCGATAAAGGTGGAGTTAGGCTAGATGGAGTGCGCCATTGTCTTTCTTTTGTTGACGTGCTCCACTCACCAAAAATTTAGCATCTCTGGCACATCCAGGAAATTTGCAATTTTGTCTCGAGGAGGGAGGCTACTATAGGTCGCAAATTGGGGATGAGGGTTGGGTGTCTAATGTTTGGGTCCATCATGGGGTATATGCATTATGGAGTCTATTGCAACTCTTCGTGCGTTGTTCTGTCCACCGTGGCTTGAGCTAGGAGGAGAGAGACAGGTGCAATGATATGGGTTTGTACAATTGTATGCACGGTTGTGCATATTGAAGGAAATGGGGAAGAAGGGGATTAACATGTGTATGGTAACTAGCGGATTAATCTTTAGTTAATTAGTTCGACTAATTATCATTTCATATGTAATTAGTATTTTATTCACACGGGGTCAGATTAAACTCGGTTTCTTATGTTGGACTCATAGAGTCATCATCTACACAATGGAACAACTTTTATTGCTATCTATACTGAAAAATAGGGCTAAGATGAGAAGAAATACGGCTCTAAAATTATTTCTTAGTATAAATCCCCATAATTTTGTACATTGAAAATGTTACCCAGTAGTGGTAGATAATATATGAAATTTTTTCTCATTTGATAGGACTTATTTGAGTAAATATCTAGGATAATTGATTAGTATCCCGTATATTTATATTATGTTATATTTGTGTCCAGTAGAGCTAGATATTGATGATATGAATTTATAGTGATTATAAATTAAACTCAAATTAGGAGTTATATCAGTGATAGAAATATCATTATATATTTTATTGCTAATACTCAGGTTAATTGAATAATATCCCGTATATGTAGATATTGGATTATATTCATAGCTAATAGAATTGGATGGAGATGATATTAATTTGTAGCATGATTATAAATTAATCAGAACTCTAACTAGGAGTTATGTTAGTGAGTGTAATATCATTATATATTTTATCACCAATAAGAAGTTAGAAACTACAAAATAAGCATTTTATTACTTGATAGGGTTTGATAAAGTTGTAAAATCCAAAATATTGCTATAACGGGATTTATTATATTTAGACCCTAAGAAATGGTTTTAAATGTATATGTATACATATATAGAAATTATATAACATTTTGAGGCCATATTGATAGCTAAACTTAAATTTAATAGAATAATTAAGTGAAATTAGGCTATAACATGATTGATAGGAAAGTGTATTATTTAATAAAATAAGTTTGGGACTTCTATAAGATAATACGAAGAATATGTGATTGGAATGAATAAATAAATAATCCGACTGTTGTATTAACATATCAAGTAAGATGAATTTGGTTGGATTAGATGTTACGATTTATGGAAATTTCTTAATGTTGTGAACGAGCTGATTAGTTTATATCATTAGATAGTATGGATTTTATTAAACAATTAAATTAGTTGAATGAGTAAAACTACGTGAAAGAATGTGTATATATTTGGATGCAGCCTATATATATTCAATGTAATATCACAGAAATATATTTAGTCGAGTTTGATATTAAAGAAATATATTTGGACGACCTAACTAAAATAAAGGATAAAAATATCATATATTGTGATCTAGTTTCCAGTGATTGAGCAGGGAGTTCTGGTGGAAAGACGATGTTATTAAGACAGTCGAGACGATGCCTAAAATGAGGTGGAACTTGTGTGATGCTTTCACTTGATGGGAATGAGACACTGTCCATGAGATGTCAAAATAACACAACTTATTGGACAAGAAAAGAGTTATATGTTAACTCTGGTTGTTTGACACATATGTTCGAGGGATGATACGTTCTATACGGCTTCGGTCGATTAACTTGAGCTATTGAGAGCACCTTATATGAGATATGCCCGTTATCCATATAGTATGGATGTGTAGTGATTACCTAGATAATCCATTACTACCAAATAGGGGATGGGGGATGGATATGTAGTGCATCTATAACAGTTAGTTTTGAACCTTAAAATGGGGGATGTTACACAAAATATAATTGGCAGAAGGGATATTTAGGGGTACCAGAAGGAAAATTTGTTAGGTTTGGGATTTGTATAAATGTGTCCGAAAAGTACAAATAAGGGTAAGAAAGGACTAAGTCAAACTAATAATCGGTTGATTCTTGTAAAGATGTCAGATGAGTAGGTAACATTTTCCAGTGTGTACCAAGAGGCAGTATCTATGGCACTAAGCCGAACTGAAAGTAAAATAAACTAGAACCATAAGTATAAACTTTAAGTAAGAAAGCTAAGTAATGCTATGTATAAGGCTAGGTTTATTAAACCAAATGTATTATTTGAAAGCTGATGAAGGACGAGGGTAGAGGAGGATCTATAGGTATAGGAGGTGATTTTTGAAATCCAAAGTTGATATTACTTATGTTAACTAACTAAAACTAAATAAAGATAGGCTTCCCCAAATGTGTCTAAGGGTAACGTTTACTAAGGGTAGTTTAGCTATGGGCAAGATGTCAGTTCTTGAACAGAATTCATGCTATGGATTAAGTTGGCTAAAACTCAAACGTAGAACATCAATGATGATGTAGTAATGTTGCTTAATAAATAGCTAAGGGAAAATCCTAATGTATGACTAGTTAGGTATGTAAGTGATGTTTAATAGATGATTCAACCTGAGGTGGTAGTGATAAATTAAAGGCAAAGGTGTAAGGCCTTAATGGCATCTAGAAATGAAAGTGTGGATGTAAAGCCTCGGTGGTAACTGAAATCGTGAACGTCGATATAGGGACTAACATGGAAACCACAACCAAAAGCATTCGTGCAAGGCCTAAAGTGGTGAACATAGTCGAAAGTCTTATAGTAAAGCCTTAAGGTGGCATTCAAAATGCAAAAGTAATTGGTGTAAGGCCAGTTATGGCAGGAAAGATTCGATAGAAGATGTAAGACCAAGTGGAGTAGGTAAGTGCAAAACATGAAATAATTATAATGCTTCAATTTGAATTGATACAAAAGCGTTGGTGTAAGGCCTAAACTGGAAATCGAAAACCAAAGCAAAGTAGGCATGCGGCCGAGTGTGGTAGCTGAAATACAAAAGAAAGGTGCAAGGTCAAAGTAGCGATTGAAAATGATACGAGTTTAATGGAATTAAGGAAGCAGTGTGGCATAAGGCCTTAATGGGAGCCGAATGCTTAGAAGAAAACGTTTCATCTCTTGTAGACGGTGTAAGGCCACGGTAGTAGCCTAGGTTAGAGTTTTTGAGGTTCCGAAAAAAGTATAATGGTTGCTAAATGGCTAACTGAGTGAAATGGTTATTGATATTGGGTATGGTACCCTGGTTTAATAAAAAACTTATGAATGAAATATTGACTTATGTTAATGATCAAAATTGTTAAATAAATACTTTGTTATAGTAAGGGGAAAACTTGTTCATGCTTTAGCATCATCCTCTGACTATCTTTTATGTTTAGGCTGATATATTACTCATACGACTTTATGTCTAACCCATTTTTTATTATCATGAGTACTCATTCGAGTAGACAGAGTTTATGGGTTTAGACCAAGATGCTTCTGGGCGAACGAATAATGATGCAAAAGATGAAGCGAGAGGCTTGGGAGCATTATTTTTTATTCTAGTTCCGCTATACTAATGTTATGTCAGCATCTTCGTATGTTGGTCGAAACACTTATTATTTATATTGTATTATATTTTAGACCCCTGCGTGGGCACAAATTTGGGAAATAAATTTTATGAAGTGTTTCTTAATTTCAGTTAATATTGGCTATGTTCATCTAAGATTATTTCAAATAACTGACCCCATCTCTATCATCGAATGATAATTGCAAGTTGACTATAGCACATTTGAGCTTCATCTTTGGGTTTCGGAATGAGGGATGTTACATTTGGTATCAGAGCTAGACTAGGGGACACTTAAGTGAAACAAAGCATAGAATTTTTTTTGGTAATATTGGATAGAAGAAATGAAATACCTTGGGGAGGGTACACACTATTATATAACAAATTTGTATTTTTCTATATAGTGATATAGATGACTTCTAATAGGAATTTTCTATTATTAAATCACTTCCTTCCTTGCATTTCTGAAGAAGACTTTCTTAGTAGAAACCGAAATAGGAAGTGGAAGGATCACTAAAGAAGGAGCTAACGTAACAAGAGAGACCGAGGGTATTCAGACTGATGGTGGTAATGGAAGAGAAATGCCTCCCGTAGCCGTGAATAGATTGTCCAACTTATTCCTGGAATGGATGTGAACGTTTTTTAGCTAGGCGAAAACCCGTTCATGCACTAGCAGCGTGGTCTCGCTACCTTTCATGTTTAAGGTAATATATTTCTCATGCCAGATTTCATGTCTGGCCAATGTTTTTATTTTTGTTTTCACTTAAACTCATAGATACTCATTCGAGTTTGCTAATGTTATGGGTTTAGACATGATGCTTCTATGCGTATGAATAAAGAAGCCAAAGACGAAGCAAGAGTATTGGGAGCATTATTTACTATTCTAATTTCTTTGTTTAAAGTGTTTATATCTGCATCTTCACATATTGGGCATAACACTATTATAGATGTTGTATTATGATTTTGGCCCCTACATGGGCATGAATTTGGGAAGTAAATTATTAATCTTTAATTATAATGATATGTACCTTAATTTTAATTAATACCTGCACATTTCACATAAGACTTTTTAATACAACTGATCTTATCTTCATTATTGAAAGATAATTCCAAGGTGACTGCGGCATATTGGAGGTTCATCTTTGGGTTAGAGATGTTATATTAGGGATTCTATTCCAAATGAATTCTATTAAAGAAAGCCAATGAGATTATCATATATGCTTTATTACTTTTCCTTTAAATAAAGATTGAGGGTGTTAATTTACTTACACATGTTTGAGACTACTTCTTACCTCAATTACATTAGGTATGCTCTATACGTAGTCAAAATAACATGTGTTATCTCTATATTAGGAACATGATTTTACTTTCTTGAAGATAATTACCGTTTGACAATGCTATTAATGTGTTTATTAATATATTATCGGATTTTTAGCACTTAACTAGAGGGATGCATAAAGAAACATTAGAGCATAAAAGGATATAATGTGGTGAAAAAAACTTTTATAGCATTATAATGGAGCTAATAATTCTACTAGAGCAGATATATGTTGATGATATACTCGAAGATGGAGCATAGTAATTAAAAGAAAACCATGCTTCATAATGAGTCGTTATCGAGTTCTTTGGAGTTTAGATTTGTTACAACTACACAAATAATGTCAACATCACTCCAAACTTCACCACGTCATCTGAAATACTTTATTCTGTATTTAAGGATTTTCATACATTTTTTGAAGCTCCAAAAATGTGAAAATGGATGAAAAACAGCAAATCTGGTGCAAAATAGGGATGGGGACACCCAACCAGTTCCAACCCCTCCCTTAATTAGGCCGGTTAGGGGTCAACCGGTTGAAGCCACCTAATATCGCGTCTGTCAATCTACCTCTTCGTCCAAAGGTCACATCTCTTCAATTTAATCCTTTTCCACTTCATTCAAGAAAACATTTCTAATGGATGTAACCTTCCAAATTCAACTCTACAACATCTATATAAACCTCATTACTTCCATACTATAGACATCACCCTATAAATTCAATTTCTGGCTTTTTTTGTCTGATCACTCTCCATTTCCTTTTGATTTATTTGATATCAGGTCATTCACTTCTAAATCATATTCGTGACCAAATTTATAAGACCAATGATTATTCAATTCACTACCTCAGGATTCTAGTTGACTTAATCTCCTAGCCCTCTGCACCTTCACCTAAGATTGTTTGTTTGGCTACAGAAGTTTTGTACCATGGTATTGATAAAATCGGTGTAAAGGAAGGCATAATATTATCAAAGTAAATGTTACACTAGGAGACGTTTATGACACTAAGGAGACGTTTATGACAACCTATCTCCCCACATGCCAATCCAAATCATAGTGTGATTTTCGAACATGCATCCTACCACGAAATGCGAACTATTGGATTTTTATAGCATTATAGAGACTAATATAAACATGTACAGTCTAAGTTATAGTTTCAGAATTCAAAGTGGAAGGAACAAAATATATAACACAGAAAAAAAATATCTCAAAAAATATCCAGAATCACAGTCTTAGATAATCAATACATGGTACAATATAGAGTATATAGAAAATATCACTTCAAGTCTGATAAAATAGATAAAATGTACTAATAAGATAGATAAATACATAGAGAGAAAATATGGTAAAAAGTATTCTCCGAGGATAAGATAAACTCTCCAAGTATCAAGAATGTGCCAATCACCTATTACCCGGTCCACTTGTGGTGGAAAAAGAAGGAAAAAGAGTGGGTCAGATAAAAGTCCGGTAAATGGGTAAAAGTTAAATATGTGATGATGGTGTGTAGTTACTTTAATGCTACTCCAGATGACATAGGGTGTGATAAAAGTGTCCATGAATTCCTAAGGTCCTTCACATAAGGATTCTTGTCTAATACGTACCAACACTACAATTTGCGTTGGCTACCACAAAGACCAAACTAAGGATCGAACCTCACAACTATATACCGGTCTCTACTCTAGAGCTACTCAATATGCAAAACACTTCCCTCTTGGCTACTGACTATGAAAACACCACCCCTATGCTACTTTGGAGATACATTCCCACTACTAACACTACCACAAGGCTATAGAATCGATTTTCCTCTAACTACGACTACTCATTTCTCAGTATGCTTGGAGTGGAAGAACCTGGAATGTAGACTTGCTCGCATATCACATCGTCTACACCCGCTTTCACTCTTTAATCGCAGTGTTGGCCTCTTATTGTACATGCCGGGATCCTCCATCTTTACAGTATCATGTCTTGTCAAAAATCATGCACACTAGGATTCCTATTATGCCGGGCCTACTCCATCAGGCATCCTCGTCAATTCTGTGCATCTACTATATAACCTCCTACAAATGCAATTTGCATAAATACATTGCCCCTAGTCAATAACTCTATCCCAACTTGGGTAATGAACATTTACATAACACTATGATGACCTAGCATCCTCCCATAGGGAACTAGCTTCCCTAGTACTCCTAACATACATCCAAAATACCATTAAACAGGCCTACAAACAAGTATCATTTATGTTAATTCATATTATTAAATTTGGGCCTTACTCTAAGGTTTAGATTCTTTAATTTAGAATCCTACTTGTAGACCATTAACCCTAACCGTTCAACTGCTAGGGATCAGGGATCGATCGATCGTAGGCCTAATTTTGGGGTTCTTTTGATTTTAAGCGTCTGTTACCCGGTTACTTGGCCCGACTACAAGATGATTATTATGGAGATTTTGATTGGATCGAGACCGGAATCGAGCCAGTGAGAGGTAGGAAAGATATGAAATTGATTCAATTTGAGTGGTCCGGCATATATACACAGGTCGGCCTATGTGCATGGCTTGGTCTATGTGCATGGCTCGGTAGGTACGGGCCGGCATGCATGGTTCGGTCTAGGTTGTTCAACAGGCACCGCTCGGTCAAGAACGAAGGTCACGCAAGGCTCGATCGAGATGGCTAACATGTATCGCTCGGCAAATGAAGATAAAGTTGGGGCGGTTCGGTCTGGATGCTCAGGGAAGGATGGCTTGGCATTTTATAGGTTAGCCAGTATAGAGAGACCCAACAGATCGGTCTGAAAGGTCCAACATATGCCGTTTGGCCTAGGCGAGGTAGTAGAAGTCATTCATTCGCGGTTGAAAAGTCATTGTCTTTCGATCGGGGGTGGTTCGACACTAGTGGTCGGTCTATCTGGTTCGGTGCAATATGAAGGAGTTAGCTTATTCTTCGAAGTCAACATCAAGTTGAGGAGTTCGGCATTGCTTCACTTAGAGATCCATTACGAGTTGCTCCGAGTCCTTTGAGGTCTTAGTTCTAGTCACTTGCTAAATGACCATCGGTCGGCAATGATGGTTTAGTATTCCTGATCGACTGATAGTCGTTCGGAATGCTTAAGCCGACCCACTCGAGATTATCATCCACGGGCCGGTTACGTTGGTCTTAGGCCTGCATATAGCATTTAGCCTATCTTCGTCTATAAATACAGAGGCGGGGGGACAATTGAAGGGACCTTTTTTCGAGAACTCCAGGGATACTCTGCCTTTTCTGGTACTTGCTTCTTTCAGTTCAAACTTGTATTCAAGTTATTGGTTGACAGATTGTATCTGTATTCAGGTCTTTGAGAAAAGCAATAAAGATTACATAAATAGTGGACATAGGTAGTTACGCCAAACCACTATAATTCCGGTGTTCTTGTTTCTGCAATTAGTTTTGCATACATTCTTCTATTTTAGTTAATTGTCTTCATTAATCTCTCTACACAAATCTTGTCTTGAGTGTTAGTGACCAATTTTGGTGCTAAAATTTTGGTGCTTTCACTAAGAACCGCATTCTCAGGCTGTTAGGATCTACTTTGTCACCACTAGATTGAAGAAATCCCCCAAAGAGATCCAAGTTCATTCATAACAAGTTCATATTCTACTCAAAGTTCTGATTGACAACTCTACAATGGAAAGACCACGTACCAGATTAGCCTCCCACAATGCTGATGTCAACGAGACCGCTAGCATCCAATAAGCATGACACATCAATCAACAAGCTAATCTGGGTGTAGGAACCGCCACCGTCCCAAACCAAACAGAAGTTGTCACTAGAACAAAGTTCAACTAGCTGATGAGAGAACTCATGGAAAGTACGAGACAACTTAATGAGTAGATTCAAGCTAACGCCTATCTCATGACCAACCTTATTCGACAACTGCATCAAAATGCTAGAGGAAGTCCCACTACCTACTCATCATCTGATAGCTCCGCTTCGTATGATGAACATCACAGGCGTAGACGCTATAGAATTGAAACAGCGCAAACATGTGTAGTAGATCAATCCAATAGGAATGATCTAGGTTCCCTACTTGGAGCTGTGGCCCCTCACTTTCACCTAAGAAACCGCCCTCAAGTTGGAATGGGAAACTTAGGATCTAGAGCGCGAGTGGAAGCTGGCCGTCTGGCTCACTAGGGACGCAATGAAGCAGGCCACCAAGACACTCGTTAGGGAGATCACTAATCAAGGTGGCACCGACCGGGATGGTCACACAGAACAGAATCCAACTTGCCACCTCCAATCTAGACCTCGGACTTGTCAGCCATGGTCAGATAGTTGATGAGGGAAAATCAAGGCTTATCCAACGATGATTGGGGCATGGATAGAAATCATACTCTATTCACACGTGCTATCCTACAGGCTGAATACCCCTAGAAGTTTAGTATGCCGACTATTCCAGCCTATGAGGGGAAGATTGATCCCCGATAGCATGTGATGAGATACGAGTGAATGATGGAATCGGCTAGGGCAAATGATGCGATTAAATGTAGATGTTTTCTACTAACCTTATCTGGAATCGCTACCATATGGTTCGCAAGACTTCCTCCATGATCGATCTCTAGATTTGATGAGTAAGCGAAGAAATTTGAGGAACAGTTCAGAATCCATACTACTCGCCCAAAGGATGTGATGTCTTTATCTAGCATAATCCAGGCTCAAGGGGAGTCCTTAAAGGAATATTTTCAAAGGTTTCATGTTGCAGCTACCGAAGTTAGCAACCCGAATGACCATGCTATTCTTATGGCCGTGATGCGAGGAGTAGATCCAGACTCAAAGTTTGCTGATTGGCTAGCAGGAAAACTTTCGGCTACCCTAAAACCTTTTTATTCAAAGGCACACCAATTCATGAGAAGGGAGGAAGCCAGGTGGACGAGGCGAAGCAGTGCACCAGGGCCTGGCGAAGAGACGGTGAAAAGTAACATTGCGATAAAACAAGATGGCGACAATTCTGGAACGGTCCAGGTTAATGTTCAAAACAAGCCCGAGCAGTTCAAAGGATCCAGAGGAGGAAATTCTAAAAGGAAGAGTAAAGCCAGAAAGTGGAAATCAAGGATCCCAACCTACAACGAATACACTCCTCTGAACACATCTCTGGAGAATATTTATTTGTCAACTTGTAACACCTTCCAATACTGGAAGTCGCGCCTGAAAGAATCAACTAAGGAACAAAAGCAGACTTGGAAGTACTGCCGCTTTCACGATACCTACATGCACAACACTGTAGAATATAGACACCTCCATAATGCTATAGAAAAACTAATTCGACAAAAGAAGTTATAGAAGTTTGTTAAGAATTCACAAGAAGGCGAACAAGGAACGTCCGACACCGGTCGCGGGCAGGCTCCACGTTATCCTGAGGAACCTACTCGAACCGTGGGTAGACTAATCTTAAACATGATAGCCCGTGGGCCTCATCTAGCAGACAAGAGTTGGAAAGAAATGGAACTTTATGCTAATTCCTTGAAACATGCAGACTTTAAATGCTGCTCGAATTCGGAAGATGGGACTCCAGCGAAACAGCAACGAATGATGACGGATGGTATAATGTTCAAGAGTAGAGATGCCGATCAGGTGGAGGCACCTACCATTTTCCCGATGGTCATTTCGACCATGATTGGGCTAGCATTTGTGAGAAGGATATTGATTAATTGTGGGTGTCCTGTTAACATTATATTCAAACAGGCATACGACCAAATGAAGATGGAGGCAAAGGATCTGAAACCATCTAAAGCCTGCATTCATGGTTTGAATGGTTCAGCCACTGACGCGATAGGTTTTGTTGAATTACCGGTTGAATTAGGAGAAGGTGAATGTAGTAGGGTATAAATCCTACCGTTCATTGAGTTGGATATTGATTCCCCGCAATATGTTTTTTTGGGCCGACCGACCCTGGCGAAGTTTTGGGTAGCTTTGGCCCCGTGGTATTTGACTTTGAAGTTTCCGATGGATAGAGCAGTTGGGGTAATGCATGGCGATCAAGCGACTGGTCGTGCATGTTATATGGCTAAGCTGAGAGAGGTTTAGCGAAGAGAGAAGGGAAAGGTTGTGGACGATTCTGTCCGCATCCATGTTGCTCAAATTGACAAGTAATGCCCAAGTCTTGGCTCGGGCAGCAGAGTCAGATCTATAGAGACATAGATCCGAGAGACGATGATGAAGAACATAAGGGTCTAAAGTAGCACCTACTGAATTGACAATTGACATTCCATTTAGCAATGACGACCCATCAGCGGTGTTGAAGATTGGATCACAACTCACCCCCTCGATGACTGAGGATCTTGTTAATTTCCTCCGAACGAATCTGGATGTTTTCGCTTGGACACATTATGATATGTGTGGGATTTCTCCTGCCATAGCGAGTCATATGTTGAACATAGACACGAAATATGTGCCAGTGAAGCAAAAAAGGAGAGGTATGGACCTAGAGAGGTCTGCTGCTCTAAGAGAGGAGGTGGAAAAACTCAAAGCCAATGGGTTTGTCCGTGATGCCTATGCAAGTGAGAAAAGCTTATGGGAAATGGAAGACCTATGTTAATTACTCAGACCTGAACGAGGCTTGCCCTAAGGATAATTTTCCATTACCCAGAATTGACCAGTTGGTTGATTCAACTACCGGACACGAGTTATTATCATTTATGGATGCGTATTCGAGATACAATCAAATCCCAATGCACATTCCAGATCAGGAACACACTAGTTTTGTCATTGATGTCGGACTATATTACTATGTGGTGATGCCTTTTGGATTGAAGAACGCAGGAGCGACTTACCAACGCTTGGTAAATCAGATGTTTAAAGGACAAATTGGTAGAACAATGGAAGTCTATATGGATGACATACGCGTGAAGTCACGGTAGTCAAACGACTACATTCGAGACTTAGCGAAGATGTTTGATATACTTAGATACCACGAATTGAAAATCAATCCACTAAAGTGTTCCTTTAGTGTTGTGTCGGCAAAGTTTTTGAGCTTTATTGTCAATGCACGGGGAACTGAAGCTAATTCAGAAAAGATTCAGGCTATTTGAGACATACAGGTGCCTAGAACTATAAAGCAAGTACAAATCCTGAATGGAAAGGTCGTTGTGTTGAGTCAGTTCATATCCAAAGAAACCGATAAACGTATTCCCTTCTTCGATGTGATAAAGAAAGGGAAGTGAAATTTAGAATGGACGTCCAACTATGAGGATGCACTACGAGCTCTGGTAAGACATTTGGAATGTACCCCGGTTCTGTCAAAGCCTGTTGACCATGATGTGTTATATGTATACTTGGCAGTGTCTCAGTATTCCATTAGTACGGCCATTGTTTGCGAGGAAGGCCAATTCAAAAGCCAATGTACTATATCAGTAAACGTCTAACGGGGTCAGAGAGAAATTACGCTAAAATTGAGAAGCTATCCTACTGTTTGGTGATTGCGTCACGCAAGCTTCATCAATATTTTCAAGCGCACCCGATCAGTGTTTATACCGATCAACCTCTATGACAGGTGCTCCAACGACTCGAAAAATCTATAAGGTTGTTAAAGTGGAACATTGAGTTGAGTCAATTCGATATCACGTACCTTCCATGGAGGGCTATCCAAGGGCAGACATTAGCGAAAAAGATACTCTGCTATGGGTACTATTGGCCAACCGTGAATCGGGACGCTACGGGCTATGTAAGAAGGTGCGACAAATGTCAAAAGTATGCAAAAATCCCGAGAGCCTCCCGACGGAACATGAACAAATGGTTAGTCCCTGGCCATTTGCAATATGGAGGATCGATATAATCGGCTCATTGCCGATCTCCAGAGGTAGTGCGGAATATGCATTTGTTGCGGTCGATTACTTTACTAAGTAGGCGAAAGTAGAGCCCTTAGCTACAATCACCACCAAAAAGGTCATTAATTTCGTTGTGCGAAACATCATATGCCGTTTTGGCCCCCCCATGAACTATCATTATGAGCAACAAAACTCGATTTGAAAGTAGGGAGTTAAAAGAATTCTAACAAAAAATATGGCACTGAGAAAAGGTTTACAGCAGTCGCTTACCCTAAAGCCAATGGATAAGTTGAAGCTGTAAATAAAATAATCAAATAATATTGAAGAAACGTTATGAGAATGCTAGAGGCAAGTGGGTGGATAAGCATCCGACAACACTTTGGGCTTATTGAACCACCCATAAGTCCGCGACCTTCCACAGTCCATTCACTTTGGCATACGACACTGAAGCTGTTATACCTGTGGAACCTTAAGTTCCTTCTCATTGGGTAACTCATCATGATCCTAAGATGAATCAAGATCTCTTATTGGAAATGTTGGACTTTGTCGACGAAAATACATGAAGAAGCTAATTTAAGGGCGACTGCATATAGGCATTGAGTTGCTCGATATTATAATCAAAAAGTTCGACCGAGAATCTTTGATGTGGGCGATCTCATTTTGAAGCGAGTTTTTTCGATCCCATCACATATGAATCTCAGATGGGAAGGTCCATAAGTCATTGAACGGAAGCATGGAGAAGGAACTTTCAAGCTAGCGACCGTCGATGGCGTGACGCTTCCCCTAGCATGGAATAACGAGCATTTACGCCGTTATTACGCTTAGCCCATTTCTTCCTCATTTAGTAGTAATTGTTTGCAGTATGCTTTTCTTTTTTTGTTTTTTGTTTTCGACATGTAATAAGACAATTCAGTTTATTCCTATTTGTTATGATCAATAAAGGCTTGAAGCCGCTTTTTATGAACTATTGATTTCCGTGTGTTACAATTCCACGGAAAAAATTATATTCTGTCCGGCTTATGAACGCGCATACAAAATTAATTTTCAATCAATAAAATAAAAATCTCTAAGTCCCCAGAGTGCGGACTAGAGTACTTTGAGTCCCCAGAGTGCGGACTATAGTATAAACGACTTAAAAATCTCTAAGTCACCGGAGTGCGGACTAGAGCATTCTGAATCCAAGGAGTGCGAACTTGGGTGTAAGTGATTTAAAAAATCTCTAAGTCCCCAGAGTGCGGACTAGAGTACTCTGAGTCACCAGAGTGTAGACTAGAGTACTCTGAGTCCCCAGAGTGTGGACTAGAGTATAAACGACTTAAAAAATCTCTAAGTCCCAGAGTGCGGACTAGAGTACTCTATGTCCCCAGAGTGCGGACTAGAGTCTAAACGACATAAAAAATCTCTAGGTCCTCGGAGTGCGGACTAGAGCACTCCGAGTTCCCCAAGTGCGAACTAGAATATAAACAACTCAAAAAATCTCTAAGTCCCCGGAGCACGGACTAGAGTACTCTAAGTCCTCGGAGTGTAGACTATAGTGTAAACGATTCAAAAAATCTCTAAGTCCCTAGAGCATGGACTAGAGTACTCTGAGTCCCCATAGTGCGCACTAGAGTATAAACGACTTAAAAATCTCTAAGTCCCCAAAGAGCGGACTAGAGCACTCCGAGTCCCCAGAGTGCGGACTAGGGTGTAAACGATTCAAAAAATCTGTAAGTCCCTGGAGCGCAGAATAAAGTACTCTAAGTCCCCAGAGCATGGAATAGAGGATTACGATTCAAAAAATTTCCAAGTCATGTGGAAGCGGACTAGAGCTTGCGTGACTCATGAGATTTCAAATTTCGACTACAAGTTAGAAAGTAAGTAAAACAGCGAAAATCATCAAAAACAAAGGAACAAAATTTTATTTACTAATCAAAGATTCATTTTCACTACAACTTCTCTTGAACTTGGAGAAAAAAGTCTATTTACAACGACTATGAAAATAAATAGAAATAACTGCATAATTCAGACTTATTTGGGTTGAATGAGACACGACTGGATAGCTACTTTTTTGATTTTTTTTCCTTCCTCGGATTCTTCGAAAGCTCCTCATTCAAGCGTTTTATCTTCGGTGCCTTGCTTCCTAGTGAGGTGGTGCTCGGAGAAGGAGGATGAACTTCTAGTGGCGTAGTCCCACCGGCGAGAATGACCTTCAAGGGCCTGCTCAAGGGATCATCCAGTTCCACCACTTGAGGCTCATCCTTAATTTCAGCTTTCTTCTTCCCATCTACCGTGATTTGTTCCTCCATGCTCAGTTTCGAAGTGTGTTCGGAGGCACCCGCGATTTCAACTTCACCATGCTCTTCTGTAGGCAAGGGTTTCTTGAGTTTGTCCTCATCAAGTGCCTCGATCATTTGAGCATCGGGTCCGACAGCATTCCTAGTGTAAGATGCCTCTCCAAATTTCTCTTTCTTATCCATGGTGGCATCGCTCCTTGGTGCTGGTTCGGGACCAGAATAGACTACACGAAGTTATAAAAGACAAATGTTAGAATACATTTATTGCCTGCCAAGAAATGATGGTTATTTGAACTCTAGAAAGAAGAGTTAAATACCAGCTTTCGA
Organism: Allium cepa; assembly: GCA_030765085.1. NCBI lineage: Eukaryota > Viridiplantae > Streptophyta > Magnoliopsida > Asparagales > Amaryllidaceae > Allium > Allium cepa. The sequence goes on from CM060939.1 coordinate 542,179,291, forward strand.
CTGACTCTCGACTGTTTTACGAGTCTCACCCTCTAAGATAGGGGACATAATATCGATATCAAGCCCGGGTTTCTCTAGATCATAGCCAATAGGCAGCTCAAAAGGGTCGAGTGATGAGCGACCAATCGGTTGAACAGAAGGAAGAGCTGGAGATTCAGTCCTGGATGGACCCGCAACTTCGTCCTTCCCTTTTGAGGAGGAGGAATATATTCCATAAAGGACTTTGGCTGCAGATAAGTCGAAAGGCTCATTTCCTTGAAGCACTTCCTTTACAAGAGAATCCTCATCAACCTCCTAGCTGCCTGGCTCTACTCATTTGATTTTTATAGAGGTATCTCATGCCTCAGCTGATGATTTGAGGTAATCCTCGCCCAGAAAAGATAGATCTCGATGCAGGAGAACCCAAGCGTTGTATTCAACAATAAGCGGGTCAAATAGGCATTTAATTTCCTCTCTCCTAGCTTCAGCAGCTGCCTCAAGGAAAGAGTCAATTTCTATCAATGCCATTCATTTTCCCTCTTCACGGGCTACGTCCTTTAACGCTTCTGCTTTGGAGAGCTCCTCGTCAAGCTTTGTTTTTAGAAGTCGTGTAGCGACAATCTCGTCGCAATATCATTGCAACTCCTCTTGAGTAGCAGTTTTTTCTTCCTTTTCTTTGGGAAGTAGCTCCTCAAATTATTTAACTCGTTGAGCGAGGACATCCTTCTCTTTTCCAACAGAGTCTTTTTCTAAAGCTAAAATGCCACAACGTTGAACCACCTCATCAATTTCCCTTTTGTGGGTAGCTTCCAAACGACTGACTGCCTCGGCTGTATCATTAGCATTTTGTTGGGCAACTACAAGTTGAGATTGTATGAGGAAAGCTCATCATCCTGAGCTTTGATAAAGCTTTATCATGGATGACTTCAAGTTTCAGGCGATCGATCTCATGCTGACGTTCCATAGAAACTTCTAAAACTTTTTCTACCAAGTGAACAAACGCATCATGTTGAACACAAACATCATTATTGCAAGCGATGGCTCTTTGTTTGACATGCCCTGGATTTGGGTGAATCGCAGGAAGAAATTTCAGTCCGTCGAAACATATCTTCAGAAATTTGGCTTTAAGCTCAGTTAATCTTTCGGCTACCAACGAATCATGTGCAGAGATTGGAAGGGTTTGCTTAGCCAGAGCCACGGGCTTTTTATGAGGCTTATGAGATTACTTTGTGCTAGATGAACTAGAGTGTTGGTCGCGGGGAGTTTCAAATTGAGACCCCCTCAGAGCAGACTTTTCTCCACTATGCTCTGAGTAAGGGGGTGGATCTTTGGGGTATGAAGAATGGATGTATGTTTTTCTCCAAGAAGACGATGAATCTCTGGGATGATAGTCCCTATTGCCGCTATCATCTCTTTCTTGGCGTCTACCTGCCCCGAATCCCGACTGGAATGGTGGAAGATTGAGGACCCGTGATGGCGGTCGTATCCGTGAGTGCACCCCATATCACCACCGTAGAACTCAAGTGAGGACGAGTTAGCGAGAATAATATGATGGCTAAAATTTTAGTGCAGGGTGAAGTGTGAGTGTTCGTGTGTGTCCTTATGTTTCCCCCCGACGGACCAGTTTCTTTTGATTTATTTATTGGAGTTTTTTCTCCCTGATGATGAATATGATCGCCTCCATCACCTTTTGCAAGAGAATTAAGTCCCGTATCCCCTGGGTCCTTAAAACCGTAATTCAGCAGGTCATTAGGGATGGTCAGGTCTGAAAGACCTTTTAATGAACCCTCTAGATGTTGGGGAGACGACTATTTCTCAACCGGAGTGATTGTAACTTTAGAAGTCCCACCTACTATTTTCTTTTTCAGTTTATAGGCTAAGCTTTTTTGCCTCTTCAAAAGAGGAAGTGACTTGGCAATGCCAAGCGCGTCCGTTATTGGTGCAACATTGGAGCCTAAGTTCTCATCGGTCATTTTTGGAACCTCGACCTCCTTTAATTCGCCTTTCTTAGATATATCAGGAGTTCCTCTTATGGAGGGCATCAAAGGCCCAGCTTGCCCTTTTTCTTTTTTCGAGGCAGATCCGGTTGTAATGGCGCTAGTTGGGAGACTTTTTCGATGACCTTCTGCCAACAATCCAAACTTTAAAAGAGATTCATTGGAAATAACGGATTTAATCTCCCGGTCTCCCATGGGAAAAGCACAAATGGCCTCGACGGCCTCAGAATATCTGATGCCTTAGGACATGGGCTAATACCCGAAAAAGTCGAAAGAAGTTTAGAAAGAATGCACTTCGTGCCTTAGACAAATATTGGTCCGGAAATGGAACTTACTCCCTTCCAGCCATCTTCTCGCAAAACCAGAGGGCAGCGTAAGTAAAACCATTCATGCTTATATTGGGAAAATTTACGCTACTCCCCCGTCAGGATCTGACACTTGGAGTGTGGTTCAAGGAATATGAAAGATTGGCTGTTAGACCGCCTTTTGAAGTGATAAATATAGAAGATATCACCAGGAGTGGGAAGCCTGAATAAGATGCTCATGAAGAGAATACAAGTGCCATATATGAAAGCGTGACTATTGGGATGTAGCTGTGTTGGGGCGATCCCGATATACTGTAACACTTCATGGTGAAAGGAGTTGAAGGGTGGCACGCTACCAACCTGGCACATGAATTTATTGCACGCTGTATATTGAGATGGGGGCAGGTGAGGCCAATCTTGCCTCGATGGAACTAAAACGTCATCGAAATATATCCTATGAGTTGTACACAACCGACGAACAACAGTTTCGTCGATTTTTGATGCTTGTGAATCAATAGGATTACCCAGAATGACTGCTCCGTCTATAACATCATGGGATGGGCCAATAAATACAGCAGATAGATCCGGGATACCTTGTATGGAAGTTATCGGCGGATTTGAAGTTCCTACTACCTCCAGCTGAGAACTTGGATCAGACTTATCAGAAACTTCAGCAGAGCTTGATTTTTTTGACATCTTTAAAGAGCGATGGATATGGGTAGATACCTGTTTAAATTATACTTGAAAGACAATCGACATTAGATATGACGATAAAAATGTTCCCCCATATGGTGTGTGGACTAGGGCAGTCATTCAAGCATGAGTATAAAAGAATTAAAGATTTAAAGAATGATGAAGTGTGATTGAGCATTAAATTATCATCTTCGAAGACCGTCATTGCTAACCGTCGCCGAGAGCTTGTCCTATGATTGGTAGTAGGGACCCTGGAATCAGGCATTGACGTCATAGGTTGAAGTTGGTTATTTGCTTGGACCGAGTTGAATATGTGTTTACATTTTGTTAAAACAATGAAGTTATTAGTCCGAATTGGCTATATATGCTCATGTGCTTAAATTGTAACGGTCCCGGATTTTGACTAAGTTTAAATTGATAATTAATTTAATTTTTGAATAAAAAATAGTGAAATTAATTGGTAAATTGATTCGAGTTTCTCCAAATTCAAATAAAATATGTGTTAAATCATTTGAAATAAAGTCTTTCAACAATATTTGAAATAAAATAAATCTTATAAATATTACCATAAGTATGAAAATAATAATAAGTAAATGAAGTATTTAATAGTTTAAGTTTAAAAAAATAAAAGATAACAAATAAAATACACTCAAGTGTTCAAACAAAAGAAGATAGCCAAATAGAAATATCTACGTGCACTTGCAAAAGGAAGAAATATATATATATATATATATATATATATATATATATATATATATGTAAGTATGCTTGCAAAAGAAGACATCAAATATATATTTAAGTAGAAACACAAAGGACTTATGCAATTAATGCCATGTCCTTAGCACACAAAATATTTACATCATCCACTGAAGCAAGATTATTAGCCAACATACAAAGAAAAATCTCTGCTCTTAATTGTACAAAATAATATCTCTGGTATTGTACAACACATAATCACTTGTACAAAATACTATCACCTGTAAACTTTCTTTTATATATCATCTTTCCTCATTTCATTTCGTTCATCCAAAGAAGAAATGTTAAGTAAATATCATTCATAATTTAAACAAAGATTCAACCTCAACAATACAGCTTCATTGAAAACCAGAGATCAAAAAGAAGTTTCAGCAAGCTAGGAATTCAAAAGCCTGTTTCAAATAAAAGCAACTTTGTTCTTTCTACTGAGAACAATGTGAGTAAACAAATTTTTTAAAAGTTCTAAGTTATTTAAAAAAGTTCAAACTTCATTTATAAACTGGTTTGTATATGCTTCAGTTTGCATATGATTTTGTATGCTCTGTGTTCTCTGAAATTTGATACAGATGGCATATTTGGTTCAAACACTCAAACTATCCTCATTTAAATCATTTTTAAGCTTTGATTCTCAACAAAACAAGATGTTAAACTTAAAATAAGATTTTTAAAGGTTGATTTAAATCATCTTTATCAAGCACATCACTGTAATATTGATATACAGGTAATTAAGTGATAGTTGATCAAATCGATTGTTGTAAAATATTGATTCAAGATTATACATTGAATTCATATTGCAAGACATAATTTTTAAAACAAAAATCAAGATTTTTAGATAAATATTTAAAGTGCAGTTTTTATATAAACAAAGATTGCATTTCTACAAATTTCTGATGATGGAATCAATTATAAATGTTGAAATCTGGATTGGAGCACGTACAAACATCATAGATTTTGAGAAAATTATTGGATATTATTTTTATTGACTAAATTAAAGAAGCAAATTCAATTTAGGGTTAATTCAAGTTTTCAGGACCGATTAGTAATCGAGGCTAGTGTGAACTCTATAAGCGATCGAGTGTCATATGATTCTGGTGGAAGGTTGCTTGATAGGTTGTCGTAGTATGGCCGAAGTTTGAGCACCTCCGGTGGCTTAGGGGGCGGTGGCGAGACGATTTAGTGGATAGCCAAGTTTACAGTTGTTCGAGCTATAGGCTAAATTTTTGATTCCAATTTCAGTAGGCGTTTAGAGTTTGAATTTCGTGCTTTGGGGTGGATTACGAGTTGCCTGATTGATTGGAAGTTCACCAGAGCCTTGCTTGTTGCCGTGCACGTGTACGGCATAGCTCCGGTGTCAGAGACGTTGATGGTTTGTGTCTCGAGTTATGCTCGAGTTAGTGGTGTGTTAGCTTCGAGTTGGATCGCATGAGTTTCCGATGCTATTTTAACTTACTTTAAATTTTTAAACTTATTGGAATAAATAAACTTAACTACAGATATAAAAAAAAGAAGGAGAAGAAGAGAGTAGCGTACAGGGGGAAGACTCGGGGAACTGGATGATTAACTCGGAGTTATGCTCGAGTTTTAGCAGGAATGGCTCGGGTTTCTTCTAACTGATGTATTTAATAAAAATGATGATGAAGCTAAGTAAAGTGTTCTCAACCAAAATTTTAGCATTGTAACTTTATAAAGGTATGTTTTCAACAAGGTAAACATTTGTCGACTTAGTAAGTGTTTAACAAGTTAAGTTGAAACTTTAACACAAGTTTTTAATAATTTAACTAATATTTTAAATTGTTTAATCTCTTAATTATTACTTTAATTAAGCAATTACTTTAAGTTAAATTTGGAACTGATTAACATTCAAGTTTGCAGTTAGTAGTAATTTGATTTTCAAAATTTAAAGAAAATTTCTTTTAAAAGTTAATTAAGTTGAATAGTTAATATTAATTATTTTTAGAAAGTAATTAAGAATGATTAACATTTTAATTTTAATTAGAGTTTGGATTACATAACTATTAAGTGATAAATAAATAGTAATTAAATACTTAAGTAAATTAATGAATGATTAGTAGTTAAGTAATTAAAAATAATTAAAGTATAATTATAATTAGAGATTAATGAATGTTTAAGTAATTGATAAATTGTAATTAACTACTTAAGTTAATTAATGAATGATTAATAGTTAATTAATTAAGTAATTTAATTAATAAATGATAAATTAAGAGACTAGCAGTTAATAAATAGGTAATTAAGTTTTATTTATTAATAATTAAGATTATTAATTAATGATTAAGGAATGGTTAATTAAAGTTAAATAACTTGATTAAGTAATTAATTAAATGGTGTGAAATCAAATAAGTAATTAATTAAATAGTCTTTAAAAAAAGTAATTTGTTTTCAAATAAATGTTTATAAACTTGAATTTGCAAGTTAAAAATGTAATGTAATTTAAAAGCTTAATTTTTTTTATAAAAAAGTTTAAGTAATTGAGTTTAAAGGCTTTCCCTTATATAGGTTTCCTATGTAAATAATAAAGGTTTTTAAATTTATTTTAAGGGTTATAAATTGATATTTAAATTGGTTAATGTTTAAATATATAATCATTTTGAATTTTAAATTCAAAATGAAATTTGAATCTAAATTTTGAAGTGTAATGTTTTAAGTACACTTAAACATTAATGAAGTTATTAATAAAGAAATGGATTACCTTAGAGATAATTAAGGTAATTGAGTGATTTAATTAATAAGATAATTAAGGAATAATTTATTAAATTTATAAATTAATGATTTAGATTAAATTATAATTAGAGATTAATTAGCAAAGTAATTAAAGAATTGTTTTTATTTAACGAAGACAACCAACTAAGATTTTTTTTAATAATTAATTAATGTGATTAATTTTAACAATTAATTAGATTAATTAATTGATGATAATCATTCATGAAATTGTGTGAGTGTAATTACTTTATGGTAAGTAATTAAAGGTTTAATTTCATAAAATAATTAATTAAGGGGTTAATTAATTATGTAATTGGTTTAGAGGTTAATTTTCATTAATGTGATTAATTAAGAATAATTTATTAATTAAGAATAAATAACCAAAGTGTTTGATTAATTAATTTATATCAAATGATTTGTAATTAATAAATCAAGATTGGATAATTAATTCATAAGTAATTAATTTAATTGGAATTAAATTGAATTAATTAGGATTAAACAATTAATTAATCCTGCTTGTAAATAATTATTGAATGCTTGACCTTACTTATGAATGATTGTATTGTATAAGATGCCTTAAATTGATTGTCCTATCTGATCTGTGATATTTTGTTCTGTGGATTGAGATGTGTGTAATTTATTCATTTAATTATGATACATTTGTTTATTACCTGTGAATCTGTGAATGAACGATACGCGTTATAGTTTATACCGCTTATCAACTATATCTTTGTGTTTTGATCTGTGATGATGACGTTGTTGCACTACTGTGTTAAACCCTTGGACCATACCATACACACACAATTATGGATTTCACGAGGAAATCGATTAATCTGTGATTTTTGAAATGATTTCTAAATAGACAATTTGAATTCAAAACGGTGTGGAAATGAAATCGGGTTAAATGTGGAAAGCTTTTGAAATGAAATTTCAAAGATAAAATTTATTTTTGAATAACTTGATAAAGTTTGAAGTTTAAATAATATGATTCAAATTTGAATTCAAAATTTGAAATTGGATTCTATGATTTGAAACTAGGGATCAAAGATGTTATGCAAGTTATAAATGGGTTATACCATTTTAAATATATTAACTTGGGAATTTGAATTTAATTCAAAGGCTTTAACTTGTATAACTATAATTGGATTTTTCTGAAACGTAAACTATTTGTTTTCAAATAACCAAAGCTTTCACATAAGAAACGAACGTCCAATTTGGGTCAAAAGGATTTCAAGTCTAAAATGAAAATAGATTTCCAAGTTATGGAAACGGTTTGAAAGCTATAAATATAATCTTTAATTTAAAGGTTGAATAAGTTAATCCGATTGAAATAGAAATTGTTTTGAAATCTGTAAATGGATCTTTGTAAAACTGTGTGAACTTTGTGAAACAAATCTTTTTATTTAAAAGATTTTTAATTTGTTTAACCATTTGAAGAAAGGTTTTGGCTTTCTTTGAAGTTGTGACTTAACTGAAATCCCATATCCATATATTTTAAATATTGCGCTCATTATTCGGTTTAGCCGGGAGAGGACCTTGTGTCATATAACCCATTCCGAATAATGATATGTCGTTATGGATTGCATTTTAAGACCGGTGGTGAAGACCGGGTATTTGTGAGAACGATATGATAACCTATCGATTGTCTCTGCACCGAGTAGCTACGGTATAGAGATTCTCTAAGTGATGGAAAGTCCGATCGGGGTTGTGAATACCCGGATTTGCAAGGGCTTCTTACGAAGCGCCTTCGGTTCTGTTCGAACCCGGGACAGACTTGTATGGTTGTATGTCTGACACTACACTTTGAGATATAAAGCAGTTTTCTTTCAATTACATATCTATTGGTGGCAGAGAATTTATTCTCTTAGCTTAACACCCTTCTTTGAGACGTACGAGCTCAGAGGTTATGTAGTTGAAGGTTATCAGCGATATATTCCCAATTTGGTAGTGTGGCATGCTGAGTGCTGCTATATGTTGATGATCATTTGTTGTTCATTTGCGATCAGAGCATGGCTTCTGTATGAAGCGTAGCTTTGTGGATGAGACTGCATCAGGACCTCACAACCCTAAAATGGTCGAAACAGGAAAGATGCGGCAAGGTTACGAGGGTCGTGCCCTTTAGGGTGTGTCATTCCCTTCTGGTAAAGGGTGGTATCATGGTATGGTGCCCAGATATTTACCTATGTGGTGGGCTTCAATCTCATTTTCTATGTGGTTGTTGCTTTGTGGTTTAGAGACGCCTTGGATAAAGGTCCTAAAGGACCGGGGGGTGGCATGCTCGAGAAGTAGTTACCTAGTTACAGAGGTAACCCGGCCTTGTGTTGGCAGAGATCCGGTTAGGTTCTCAGGACGTTCCGCCAGAGGCGTTCCCATGGACAGTGGGAAGTTCCTTAGCCCGACCATTTGTTGGTAAATTCAAACAAAAAAACACGCGCCTTGTATGGTTTTAGTTGTATGACCTGCCATGGAATGTGGCGGTAACCTGCTATTGAACATGGTAGCTATAGTAGGCATACGATAATGGTCGTATATTGGCTAAGATTTATATTATACTTTTGAAATGTTTTCCACCGTGCACCTATAATAATAATATCAAAAAAATTTATCATATCAAGCATGTTTGACTATCATGAGGAGAAATCTCCTCCAATTCTGCGTTTGCATGGTGTGTGCGGTGGGAGGCCTTATGGTACTTTTATTTTCCAAAAAGCATTGCGAATTTATTTTAAATTCCTTTGTTATTTGTTTTAAAAGATAAACTGTTTTTGTTACTCACACCAGTCCCATGACTGACTCGGAGTTTATTGTTCCTTTCCTAAACTCTGGGTGCCCACAATTTTTCCACACGGGCAGTCTAGAGTTGGGTTTTCCAGATAGTCAGGTTTAGTAGATTATCTGGAGTAAGTTTAGTCTTTGGATTACGACTGCACTTTCTTATTGTTAAGAAACGTGATGTTGGTTCGAGCTAGCTCTGGATAGGAGCATTGAATTTGGGGATGCATTCTATTGAAGATATTCTTTCCACTGTGTCTTGTATCTTATCTCTGATAGTATTAATATCTATTGTATCATTCGATTATATCATATTATATCAGATGTTGTATCTGTCATTGTATCAATGTTATATATATTGATATTTATTTCTTCCGCTGTGTTGTACTTAATGGTGTTATAAGCTGCGGCGCACCAGATTCGACGTTTCGATCTGCGGCATTTGAATATGAGCGTCGTTTTCGGTGTCGATTTTCGAAGGTCGAGTCAGGGCCGCTACATAAGTTCATGTCATTGTTCGTTGTTCTACGGTTAGGCATGGGATTAGGTGATCTTGACATATGCTGTGCTCAAGTGGAGATGGTTTTGGTTATCAATACCGAACCCATGGCTCAAGGCCGATCATCTCACTAAGCCTACATACCGAACGACTCACCTAAACGTTACCGAACCTCCGCCCTAACAACTGAACGGCCTCGCTCGGTCTTCGGCCGAACCACTACCCTAGACCTGTGCCAATTCATAGAGACTCACTAAGTGCCTGGCAGCACTCACTCCCTAGCCACCTAACGACCCACTAGTCTATACCAACCCACCTTCCTAATTTCCTGCTGTCCCATGCTCTCCCTCAAGGCCGAATGACCCCCTCGATCTTGATACCGTACTGCTCTCCGGGATTCTGACGACAAGCACCTGCTCTTGAATTATCAAACATTTCTTCTCCTTCTCTTTCTTCACCGAGCGACATCCTCCTTCCTCCTCCTAAGTCCCGACATCTAATTAAGAGACGAGAACTACTTCCTCTAGGCAATTTATGCCATCATCCATTAAAGTCAGGCTGAGGCCCTAACCTAGAATCCACCCTTATTCCTAATCCATCTTTTTCCCTCCTCAGAATCATCTTCTATCTATTCTTATAACAAAAGAAGAGGGGGGACTATCCCCTCGAGCATTGATTCTCTATATGACTCTAGATTTAGAAAGAAATTGATACATAGGGAGAGTGCTCGAGGTATGTGGTGGTTTCGAGGCATTGGGCTGGAGAATTTTTTGAATTTGTAAGCAATTAGAGACCCGAGGTAGGCGATCAGGATTCGACAGAAGGCTAAATAGCGAGTAAAGCTCGGGGAGGAGTGAACTGATGACTCTGGAAAGTAGAGTAGAAGTGAGAAGGAGAAGGAACGAAGGATGGGACTTATATATAGGAGAGGGAAGATGAAAAGGCTATCTCCTGTAGACCCGGTCGTTATGATTTGGGAATTCAGCTGCTAGACGTGCTTACCCTAGCTTAAGTAAATCAACCATATGGGTCAGCCTCCATATGCCGACCTGCTCCTTATTATAAAATATATAATAATAATAATCATAAAATCAAAAATGTACATGATGCTAGGAAGGTCCGCCATGTTTCGACTTTCGAGAGATCGTATGCGTTCGGCTTTTGGAAGCAGGAACTGATTACCGATTCAAAGCATGTTGTGTTGTTTCACACGACACACTTTGGGAGGAAAATGTTACCGGTTACTTAGCCCGGCTACAAAATGATAATTATAGAGGTTTTGATTGGATCGAGACAAATCTCGAGCTAGTGAGAGGTATGAAATATATGAAATTGATTCAATTTGAGTGGTTCGGCCCATATACATGGGTCAGCCTATGTGCATGGCTCGGTCTATATGCATGACTCAGTAGGTATGGGTCGGCATGCATGGTTCGGTCTAGGTTGTTCAACAGGCGCCGCTCGGTCAAGAACGAAGGTCATGCATGGCTCAGTCGAGATTGCCAACATGGATCGCTCGGCCAATGAAGATAAAGTCGGGGCAGTTTGGTCTGGACGCTCGAGGAAGGATGGCTTGGCATTTTATAGGTCGACCAGTATAGAGAGACCAAGCAGATCGGTCTGAAAGGTCCAGCGTATGCCGTTCGGCTTAGTCAGGGTAGCAGACGTCGTTCAGTCGTGGTTGAAAATTTATTGTCGTTCGGTTAGGGGTGGTTCAGCACAAGTGGTTGATCTATCTGGTTCGGTGCAATATAAAGGAGTTCTCTTATTCTTGGAAGTCAACATCAAGGTGAGGAGTTCGGCATTGCTTCATTTCGAGATCCATTACGAGTTGTTCTGAGTCCTTTGAGGTCTTACTTCGAGTCACTTGCTAAATGACCACCGATCGGCCAAGATGGTTCAGTATTACTCGATCGCGCGATAGTCGTTCGGAATGCTTAGGACGACCGACTCAGATTATCATCCATGGGCCGGTTACCTTGATTTTGGGCCGGCATAGAGTATCTAGCCAATCTTCATCTATATATACAAAGGTAGGGGGACAGTTGAAGGTACCTTTTTTCGAGAACTCCAAAGATACTCTGCCATTTTTGGTACTCGCTTCTTTTAGTTCAAACTTGTGTTCGAGTTATTGGTTGACGGATTATATATGTATTCAAGTCTTTGAGAAAAGCAATAAAGATTACATAAACAGTGGACGTTGGCAGTTACGCTGAACCACTATAATTCCGGTGTTCTCGTTTCTGCAGTTAGTTTTGCATACATTCCTCTATTTTAATTTATTATCTTCATTAATCTCTCTATACAAATATTTTTTTTGGGTATTAGTGACCAATTTTGGTGCTAACAGCATCGATTATAAATTTTTGTTTAATCCACGTCATCAACTTTTTTCGACGGAACCTAATTAATAATTCGACCGGTTTATACTTTTTAATTTCAATTATCAAATCCAGGGTTTACAGATTTAGGGATTTCTGACTTTAGGGTCACAGTTTAAATTTAAAGAATAGGTTTAATAGTTTATAGTGATTTCAATTCCTTTTCGAGATTATATGTATAAATTTAGGGTTTTTAACATCATCCTAGAATATGGAGCATAGAAAAAATTTAATTGTGAATAATCATCTAATTAAAAAAGTTCCAACTCACCTACAGCCTAAACTCTTTCTAGTTGGCTTACTTGAGAATCACGCCTCCGTACGCCATCTTCGCTTTGTGTTCTTCTATTTTGATTTTACGTTGATTTTTTATGAATTTTTAGGGTAGTGGAGGGTTTAGAATTGGACGAAGTTTCTTTACAGTGAACGGTTATGTGGATTTTAGGGCTAGGCTAGTATTTATAAAGGTTTGCAAATAGTTTATGCCGTTAGATCTAGGCTAGTGAATTTTCCATTCATCTCACACACTGGTCAAAAACTTTGCAATGAAGCAACAAATCGTCACCATTCGAACACATCATCCATCGCTCGGTTCAAGACATCTACATTCGACAGTTACCCCCCCGAGGTCGACTGCTGCCGGTTAACCTTCGACCCTTTGGGGTCGACGGTCCATTTGTTAATTTTTGAAATTTTTTATTTTCATTTTTCTACTCTTTTGTCAATTCTTCCAACGATAATAACATCTCCTTGCTTACTTCGATTTCGAAGTGTTATATCTGAAAATCGTCGAGAAAATCGCTACGAACATAATGGTAAATGTTTCGTAGCCAAATTCCAAAGCTTATGAAAAAAAATTTAGTCCTTATTTTATTTAAATTTGGTTTTCTTATTAAATTTCCGTTAAATTCTCAGGGTGTTACATTCTCCCCCTTAAAAAGGATTTCATTCCTGAAATCTCAAAGGACGAAAGAAATGTAACTTATACACACAACAAACAATAGCTAGAACTATCTACTCATCCACCATCCATGGGAAAATCATGGTCCTTAGAAAATTTTATAATACAACATGTACATATATATGCAACGTGAAATGGACATGAACCTATAGTAATGTAAAAAGTAGGCAGTCCACTGATGCAGTCTACCTCCTGCCATGCAAATGCTCATGTCTTGTATCCAAATGTATGCAACATCCTAAGTAAGTGTACTTGCAATTCTAGATGTATGTACAATCATACAACTCATATGCAACATCTATAACATTCACTAACTTAACAACAATCAAGAGATATTATGCCACCAAATGTGAATGTGTGTGTATACCTAGAGGACATACGGGCCCAAACATGTAAAAGAAAACAGTCCAAAGAATACATCCTAATGCATTAACTAGCATCCATCATCCGTAGTACATCCTACTGACATGTTCATAATCATTCCTACCATCCAATGGTTTATACCTAAAGGGTATACAAAGTTAAATCATATATATAAGTAGTATATACCTATTAAACTTAAATTGGAGATGCAAAAGAGTTATGGGTGGGTAGCATGGATCTTTTCCTCAAGTGTTAGACTTTAACAAGTCTGATCATTTCCTTGTTGGACTTTAACAAGTCTAATCTCCTTGATGAGTAGTCGCTTTGTACCATGTTCTAGAATACGAATGGGTGCATGATGAACAAGTAATTCTCGCTTTATCTCAACCTCCTCTTGCTGACTCGGCTCAACTATGGTAGGTGTATCGTGTAAGCACTTCCGCAACCGTGATACATGGAAACATCATGTGCCCTCACTAACTACTCTGGAAGCTCTACTCTATACACCAACTTCCCAACCCTAGAAACTATCGGTGAAGGCCCTACAAATCTCGGTGCTAGCTTCCCTGATCTACCAAGTTTCATAGCATGTCTAAGGAGTTAAACAAACACAAACAAAATGTCGCCCAGTGCGAACTGTGACTCCTTATGTCTCCTATCTATATAGGATCTCTATCAATCCCGAGCGATCTTCATTCTCCTAAAGATCAAGTCCACCTTCTTTGATGTCTCCCTTATCATATCAGGCCCAAATATAATCCTATCTGTAGTATCCCACCAACACGATGATGATCTACAGGGTCTACCATATAATTTCTTGAATGGTGATATCCGAATGCTAGCCTGTAACTGTTGTTATAGGTGAACTCCACCAATGATTAATGATCCTCCCAAGAATCTCCAAAGTCCAACACGCACATATGTAGTGAATCCTCTGATACTTGATTTACCCCCTTCGTCTATCTGCCCTTCTGCGGATGATATGTGGTGCACAAACTCAATTCGATCTCCCAAGCCTCATGTAGACTTCGCTAGAACTCGTTGGGGAAAAGCAAATCTCGGCCCCTAACTATAATAATAGGAACTCCATGTTACCTAATGACCTCTCTCATGTATAGAGCCTCTAACGATGCCCCTATTCTAATACCTAAATGCTCTCATTCCCTCTTCTACTCCTCAGTAAACCATCTATAAAATCCATAGAAATACTCTCCCACTTCTACTAAGGAATATCTAATGGCCGCAACAATCCTTCCGGCTTCTTCTACTCTGCCTTTACTCTTTGGAAAGTCATGCATCTAGCTACTTACTTTGCTACTTTCTTCTTCATACCGGACCAACTGAAGACTTTATTCATGTCATGATACATCTTGTCACTACTAGGATGAATGTTCATCCCAACATGGTGAGACTTAACTAGTACCTCATCTACCAAATCCATACTATGAGGAACACAAATCTTGCTATCCCTCTATAACCTTTCTCTCATGTTAATGGCATAATGCCTTAAATGGCTCGTTGACTCTCCTTTACCTATCCTCTTGATAATGTCTACTAGCTCCTTGTCCTCTTTCTTCCTAGACCAAATATGTTCAATCAATGTAGGCAGCACATCTACAGCTCTTAGTAATTCTTGAGTAATATTTGATGATGGTCGAAAATAAAAGGTAGAAATGTACTCCAAATGCCTCCACTCTTAGAATAAGGGACTCAATACTAGACATTGTCCACTCAAAGCATCTGGCACTACATTACCCTTGTCGAGGGTACAAGAGATATCGAAGTCACATGATGCTAAGAACTACATCCACCTTTTCTCTCCCTAATTCAAGTCCTTTTAGGAGAACATATACTTCAAGGACTTATGATCCATATATAGCTCAAACCACTAAGTAAAAAAGAAATGCCTCCATTACTTGAGCGCAAAGACCATGGCTGCTAACCCAAGAACATGGTAAGGTTGTTTCGCTCATGGGTCTTCAACTACCTACTCGCATAACTCATCACTCTTCTTTCTTGCATCTAAACCGCACCTAACCCCATACCATATGCGTCGATATAAACTGTAATGGCTTCGTCCCATCAGGTAATACCAAAACCGATGCACTTGTCAATGCCTCCTTTAACTTGATAAAAGAATCTTTGCATTCATCATTCCATGAGAAACCTAGACTTTCTTGGTAAGATGGGTCATAGAGATAGAGATCTTCGTGAAGTCCTTAATGAATTTCCAATAGCTGCCCGCCAAATCAAGGAAATTCCTCCCTTCCATGGCACACTTCGGCATATGCCAATCCTATTACCAGCTTATTAGAATCAACCGCCAATTCACAATCTGGGGCGATGTGTCCTAAAAATCATAAGTCCATCCTCCAAAAGCGGCATTTCAAAAACTTCGCCTTTAACTTTTGCACATGGAGTGTACTAAGCACTTCTTCTAATTGCAACTCATGATCCTCCTTGCTTCTTGAATATACTAGAACACCATTTAAAAATACCACAACAAAATTATTTAGAAACTCCCTGAATACTTGGCTCATCAAATCAACCAAAAAAATAGGCGGGTGCATCAGTCAGTCAAAAAGGCATGCTTACCACTCATACAACCCGTCGAGCATTCGGAATGCTGCCTTTTGGATACTGTCCTTAGCAACATGCAAGTGGTTGATCTATTAGCCAAGTCAGGTTAAATGAACGCCTTAGCTCCAACTAACTTATCAAAAAGAACATCTATGCGGGGTAGTGGATATTGATTCTTCTTTGTTGGTTTATTCAGCTCCATATAATCAATGCAGAGTCTCACAGAAAAATCCAACTTGGTGGGAAAAACGATTAGTGGTCTCCACTTACAAATGCTCCTCCTGATGAAACCCTTCTCCAACAACTCATTAACCTGCCTGTTCAACTTGTGTCTTTCCTTTGGAGCCATATGCCTTAATGGTAAGGTGATGGATCTGGCATCTTAACAAAATAGATCCTAAAATCAATCTATCTCTTAGGTGGGAGACTGGTAACCTCAGCAAAAAAATCAATGAAATCTCTAAATACAAGCATCATACATAGGCTATCATATGATAGGTTTAAAGAGTACAAGTTTCTCAACATAACTGATCCTCGAGGATCACAATAAACCTCCAAGCTTGGTCCACTACACATGCCAAATCCAAGGACCTTCCCATCATAGCCTAAAATAGCCCCATACATTGTCATCAAATCCATGTCCAATATCAACCCAAACCCGGTGTATCCCAATACAAAGGCATATACATCCATACTCGACCCTTAAAATGAACAACTTCAAACCCTACATAATATAGACAGATAGGCCAATCCTTCTACGGGGTTTCACATAACTATAAGGCCGATGACTACGCTAGTGTGCAAGTGCAAGTCATCAATAAGTCTACTAGAAATGAAAAAATGTGAAGCCTCAGTGTAAAAAAAAGCACAAAGATAAAATGGAAAAAGTCAACACACCATCAATCACCCCTTTCTTTTCCTTATCCACCACTAATTGCGCACTTGAGCTAGGGGTTGCCTCTAGTGCGTAAGCCAAGCCACCTGAGTAGAAGTCTGAGTAAAAGCTCTCTGTGGTGTTGTATAAGCTCGCTTCACATGCCCAAACTAATCGTAGTTATAACACTAACCTTTGAAAGATTTGTCTTGCATTCCTTCAAAAAATTCCCCCTCCAACCATACTTCCTATGGTGCATATCCTTCTTCTATACCTTTCCTTTGCCTCCACCTCCACCTTTATGTTAGTTCTATAGCATTTTCCCTCCAGCCTTCTTCGGTTCCTCTTCCTTAGCTTCTTCCATGGAATTGGTTTTTAGTAAGGCCATCTCCACTAGACCCTCATACATTGAACCCATTGGAATATGAATCAAAGCTAAATTGCGAAAAGCTTGGTTCATCCTTTTAGCAAATTTAAGAGCCTTCTTGAATCATGTTTCAATCAGCCACATACCAAATCTAGCTATCTCATTAAATTGGTTGGCATATTCCTTAATAGATAGATTTCATTGACTCGAGCGAATGAACTTTTCCAATTGCACACCTTTTTCTGCCATAAACAGGAACTTCATCTCAAATCCTTTATGGAACTCTTCCCAAG
Organism: Allium cepa; assembly: GCA_030765085.1. Classification (NCBI taxonomy): domain Eukaryota; kingdom Viridiplantae; phylum Streptophyta; class Magnoliopsida; order Asparagales; family Amaryllidaceae; genus Allium; species Allium cepa. The sequence continues at coordinate 542,196,829 of CM060939.1, forward strand.
TAATCTCCCCTCCATCAGTCTCAACCTTAACTACCTCCTACTAGCTCAATCCCTCACCCTGTAAGTGCCATGTAGCTTCCTGCCTCCTTACCTCATCAGCCAATTTTATCAAACCAAAGATCCTCTCACAAGTGTAGATCCATGTCCTCGAATACACGTAAGACTACATCCCTATGTATGGCTTTCCTCCAATATTTGAATAATCTTTGCATGGCTTACCAAAGTCTATAGCGGTGGGTGGACAGATAGGAACCACACATATCGCTTTCTCTATGGGCTCGCTAGTGTGATTTAGCTTGGCATGTCCCCTTGCCTGAAGATACCGGTGAAACCATATTAGAATGTTTAACATATGGGATCACTCTTCTTTTATCTATGAATTTTAAGAATTTTATTAGCAACTTTTCATATATACTACAGGCATGAATAAGAGAGGTAACATAAGCGAATCAAAGGTAGCATAGGCATGAAAAAGAGATTATAAATAATCTTTGGAAAGCTCTTAGAAAAATCTTTACTTATATAACCTTTTTGAAAAACCATCTTTTTTTCAAAAACTTTTCAAATACGTTCTCTTAATACGTCCTAATCTCCAAGGGATTTTGAATCGGTGCTCCGATACCAACTATAACAACCCGCAACTTCCGAAACACCGATCCAAAGCCTGGCATGACTTTCGAACTTGTGTCATGCCGAGAAATACGAGCTATTGGGTTTTTATAACATTAAAGGGACGCATACGAGCAGGTATATTCTAAGGCATATTATACTTTTAGAACTCATAGCGGAACGAACAAAATATATAACGTATAATAATATCCATCTTAGAAAATATCCAAATCATAGTCTCGGAAAACCAGTACATGGGTCAATACAGAGTACATAGAAAATATAATTCCAAGTCTGATAAAAGAGATAAAATGTTCCGATAAGGTAGATAAATACATGGAGTGAAAACATGGTAAATATTCTCAAAAGATAAGCTTAATTCTCTAAGTAGCAAGAATGGGCCAATCACCTATTGTCGTGTCCATTTGTGGTAGGGAAAACTTGGGAAAAGAGTGGGTCGTACAAAAATATAGTAAACGAGTTCAAGTTTTATATGTCACAATCATGTGCAGTTACTTTAATGCTACTCTAAATGACATAGGGTGCGATAAAAGTGTCCCTTATCCAAAGGTCCATTGTCCAAGGGTTCTTGTCTAATACATACTTATACTACAATTTGCATAGGCTACCACAAGGATTGAACTACGGATCAAAACTTATAACTAACAATCCACCACCGCTCCTAAAGCTACTCAATATGCAAAACATCACTCTCTTGAATACTAACTATGGAAACACCGCGCCCTAAGCTAATGTGTGGATACGTTTCCACTACTGTCACCACCAGTAAGCTACCGAGGAATCGATTTTCCACTAACTACGACTACCTACTTCTCAGTATGCTTGGAGAGTAAGAACCCAAAATGTCGATGCGGTGGTGTATCTCATCATCTGCACCAGCCTCCACCCTTCGATCATAGTGTTGGCTTCTTATTGTACTTGCTGGAATCCTCCATCATTACTGTATCACGTCACATCAGAAATCATGCATACTAGGATTCCAAAATAATTTGGGCCCACTTTGTCATGCATCATCGTCGGTGTTGTTAATCCACTATGGAACCTTCTGTGAGTTCCATTTGCAAAAATACATCACCCCCAATCGATTACTTGACCCCAAATTAGGTAAAGAACATTTACCCAAGATCGCAATTACCTAGCATCCTCTCCTAGGGAAATAGTTTCCCTCGTACTCCTAACATACTCCAAATGACTTTAAATAAGCCTGCAAACAATCATCATTTATGTTAATTTTTATCATTAAATTTGGGCCTTAGACCGAGATTCAGATTCTATAATTCACAATCTTACCGGTCGACCACTAACCATATCCGATTGACTGCTACCGACCGACCACAAAGGATCAGGGGTCGACCGATCGTCGGTTATTAGGGTTCATTTGATTTTAAGTTTCGATTTCAAATTTTGATTTAATTTATGTCCTTATCTGTTTTCAGTAAACATCCATATTTTTCAATTTCAATTATCAAATCTAGTGTTTATAGATTTAGGGATTTCTAACTTTAGGGGTTACAGTTTCAATAGAAAGAATAGGTCTAACAGTATATAGTGATTTCAATTTCCTTTCTAGATTATAGGTTTTAATTTAGGGTTTCTAACATTATCCTAGAACATAGAGAATAGATCAATTTTAACTGTAAATAATCACCTAATCAAAATTGTACCTACTCACCTCAAGCGTAAGTTCTTCCTATTTGTCTTGTTTGAGACTCGTGCCTCTATACACTGGCTTTGTTTCCACTATCTATATCCAATTGATTGAGTTCTTCTAGTTTGACTTATTGCGATTTTTGAAGATTTTCTCGGGTAGCGGAGAGTTTTGAATTGGACAGAGTTTCATTACAGTAAACGGTTATGTGGATTTTAGGGTTTGGTTAGGCTTGCATTTATAAGGGTTTGTAAATATTTTAAATTGTTACACTAGGCTAGTGAATCTTTGCAATCATCTCACATGCTCATCAAAAATTTAGCAATGAAGCATCAAATTGACACCATTTAAAAATGTCATCCATCAAACGATTTAATAAATCTACAATCGATCGCTACCCCACTTGGGTCGACGTATACTAGTCGACCTTTGACCCTGGGGTCGACCGATCCCTTTGTTAATCAGTGAATTTTTAATTTTTTAATTTTCTATTCTGTTTCCAATTCTTCCAATGCCCGTAACTTCTTCGTACTAACTCTGATTTCAAAGTGTTATATATGAAAATCGTCCAAAAAATCACTACAAACACAATGGTCCCAAATTCGAATATTTGTTAAAATTTCCTTTTTAGTACTTATTTTATTTAAATTTAATTTTATTATTAAATTTCTGTTAAATTCTCCAGGTGTTACAACGCTGGTGTTGAAGTCTTATGTTTTATCTCAAATAATTCTGGTGAAATGCTGTTACAGTATCCTTAACAAAATGTTCCAGTTTTGCACTAAGTATCGGTGTTGTGCACTATATAATGATGTTCAGAGAAATAAATATATTCATGAATTTTGTTCCATGATTACAGTATATTTTGCACTATGATTTGGAAGGAATACATTATTGGATGTGGGAGTTACCCTAACACACTGATGTGAATGGAACTGAAGGTACTAATATACAAGAGGGGTGAATGGTGTATATCAACTATTTTACAGTTAACTAGTATTTTCAAAGCTATTTACATAGGATCATAAATATGGGTAGGTATTTAGATAAATAAATGTAGAACAGGAATAAATGTGTTAACCCAAAAAATGGATCAACATCCAAAATCAAGATGAAAGTACCAGTTCAGATTAAAAGTAAAAGAAATGGCGGATAGTAGACAGGAACACATAGTAGTTGTTCGATGTAATGTCCGACCTATGTCCACTTCAATTTATTTCATTAGTTGCTCCATCTTCAGATTAGAAACTAGTTGTCCTAGATCCGACCACAGTTTAGTTGATCTCGGATGTACAATGATGTTTCTAGTGTGTTTGAGAGTCACTAATGTTGTTTAGCGAAAGATGGGTCTTAAGGCTAATTTTACACTAAAGGGGAGTGAATAGTGTTTTTCTAATTTTTGTCAGTCTATTTGAATTCTATAAGATTATAGTTCAAACAATACAATCCAGAAGGGGTGAATAGGATTTTATACTGGTTTGGAGTCACCCTACAACCAATCCTATACAATTCCTTATACAGATTTCTTTTCAAATAGCAAAAGTAAATACTTTCTCGATTTCAAGGCAACGAGACACACCCTCCAGACTTTCTAACCTCTGGGTAGAATCACTTGATTTACATGGTCTACAAGCACACCTATTAGAATTCTAGGCTACTAAGCACTATTGCTGAATTACACGAGGTACAAACACCCCAATAAGTATAACAGTATGATTTAATAGAGTGTTACTGACTAGGATCATTGATATTGATTACAAATGATCCAACAACCGTTTTTATAGCACTTTGATCTTTTTTGAGTGAGAAAGATGAGAGAATTCAAAGAGTAATCAATAGAGAATTAGATTAGTGGAGTTTGACTTTGATTCTAACTGAATTTGAGGATAATCTGAGTAGATTTTCTTTTATAATTCAAAAACTCAAAAGAGGAGAGAAAAATTAAGAAAGTAATTAAATAAAATTCACTGGTTTAACCCCTATTTATAGAGAAACAATAGTCATGTCAATTCACAAAGAGATATGATGAAAAATCAGTTCAACTCAAACTCGAATTTTTAATCTATAGTCCATATGTCAATTTATGGGGTTAGGATATGTTGACATATTCCTTTGAAATTTAAATAACTCTTTTTAATTTTTTTTGAATATAGTAAGTTTTGTAAAATATTATGATACTTTGTATAATCATTTAAACATAGCTTATATATAATTTAATCATATAAGTCTTGAGAATACTTTATAGAAATATATTTAAACATATATAGGTTTAAATATGAATTTTTTTGAAAATAATAAATATAAAGTAAAAGCGAATATATTTGAATCAAAGTAATAACAAATATTATAATAAGTTAATAGATATTTAGAAATCTTTAGAAATTAAAATTATAAAAAAGTACAATATTTGAAGTATATTAAATATAATAAAATCAAAAGATAGAAATAATTTGAAGGCTATTTTGAAAATAAGAAATCTTTAAAACCATTTTTAAGTATATAAAGGATTTTAAACATAAATAATAAAGTAGTTTTTAGGGTTATCAAAGTTTTAACAAAAATTCTATGACTCTATAACTTTTCTGGGAAATATTGAGTTCTTTAATATATAAGAGTATTCAGTCTCTAACTCATTATCTCAAACTTAGCCTGTTAAATGTTCACTTGACACTGTATAGTCTTCTCAATCAATACCTATCTAATATCCTGCACTATATACCAATATAACTTGATAATAACATTAGTATCTATATTTTATATAATGTCATATGGTTGCTATCATTAAAACCAATGCCAGAGGTACAAGTAATCTCCTCCTTTTTTATGATGACAACAATGTATACAAAATATGTTATAACCCCCAAAGTTACAAAACTCCCCTTATTCTATGCCTAGATTCCTAGACTTTATACATTTATCCTTTTTCGTCATCAATCCAAAATCTAACTAAAAACTCCCTCTAACTACGATACTACATAATATATAATAGCGCGATATAAAAGCAAGTAGAATAAGTAATAATAGTAGTTTAAAAGTGAAAATAATAATAAGTGATAGGAATGATAGGCGATGACATAAATAACTTGTATTAATCACAATAATCCAAGTAAATCAAACAAAGTCAAATTAATCAATCCACTCATGTCAATTCAATCCACACAAATCCATATTGTAATAATATATTATCATACAATTTTATTATAAATCCAAACCTATTTAACTTGACGTTTTGAGGAACTTCAACCTAACCATCAGCGCCAAAGATTGGATCTTCTTTGATGGCATCCTAATCTTCATCATCTTTGTTGATGGCAATTTTGGATTGTCAGTTGGTTCTTCTTTGGTTAGGGAAGAAATAATCCATCGAATAGCATCAAAATGATTCTCTTGCTCTATAATCATCTGCATTTGGCTTAATTCTAAATGTCATTGACTTCTAAGAATGAAAGCAAGGATATTCTTGAATGATTCAAGTTTTTGTTCAAGGTTTTCGCAAATTTTTTGATGTGGATAAGCCATTATTGAAGAGATATGTTTACAAATGAAAGAGAGTGAAGAAAGAGATTTATAATAATGATTTTCAGGAGTAAATATGTATATACCGAGGTAAGAAGTTGTTTGAAATGAATTGGTGTCTGGTAGTTAATTTTTTTTGAAAAATGGCTGTTATATGTCGACATACATGATTTTCATATGTCGACATATGCACTATATTTTTCAAACTACTTTATTTTATAATTATGTTGTTTTTGGTATAGACTATTATATTTGTATGACTTTCCAGAGTTAATTAACAATGTATAATAGAAAGAAATAGAATTTTCATTGATAATATGGATGAGTACAAAGAATAAAGAGAAAGATACATGAGATTCAACATAAACTTAAAACTAGAAAATCCAAATACAAGGATAGCGCAAATAAACTACTAGAAAGATGTGGATGAAGAAGAAGAATAACCACCAAGCTTGTAGATCATCTTTCCAAAGCATTATACATTTTGTTGGAAACTGAGGTATATCACTTCGAGAATGATTTCTTAAGCTTCTTTTGGTTGTGAATATTTTCTCTTGATTTTTGAGAAGAATTTGTTAGATGGATAAGGTAGCATATTGATACTTTCCAAGGAAGCATCCTCCTCCTCTTCTTGTTACTCCTCCTCGACTTCCATTTCCTCTTCTTTCTCTTCCTCTTCTTCCTTTTCTCTTATATATTGCTTCTCTTTCCATGCAAATCTACATTCCTTCTCCACAAGTCTTTAATAAGGCTTGAAAAAAGGTGAAATATGCATAAGTGAAATGTTGACCTTATCAAAAAAAATCAAGGAATTGCTTCCTCTCCTTTAAGGTAAACATCAAAATAATTGATAACTCTAGAAAGTTAAATACCATGAAATAGTGTGTTTTCACGTTTCAAAAGGTTTTTTGGAAAAACTTTATCCAAAATGATTTGAGATCAGTTTATGTCATATTGATCATAAATGGTGAAAAAAGCTTTGAAAACTTTTTGTGTCGGGTTATTATAATTACTCGTTTCTGAAATGATGCATTGTTGCAAAAGAAGGTTTAAAATTCTTGCCTTTGGTCACAAGTTTTTGATTTTAAATTCGAAACCATCATCACTTTCGAAAATATCATGAATCGCTTCATGGTTTTGAAAATCAGTTTGAAAAGTAGAAAGGCCCATTCCACTATATTTGCATCCATAAATGTGACCAAAAAGTTCACAATTTAAAATAATTTGTGTCCCTTGGAAACTACTCCAAACTTCTCCTTCGCTTCCAGCATAAAACTTTCCTTTTAAGTTTGAACAAAACATCTTCACCAATTTTGGATAACAAACAAAATCATTTTAAGAAGCACCGATTAATCCAAGAATTTCATTTTGCAAACAAAGATTAAAAAGACATAAGCAGGAAAATCTTCAAAAATAGCAAATATTTGGGGAAAGACTTTTTCGATAGATATATATACCCAATATAGGCTTGCATAAATTCTTAATAATTAAAAATATGCTCTTTTATTTTCTTAGAAAGCCTCATGGTTTCCTTATGCTTGAGGATGCCATTGAAGAATAGTTTGAAGAGATAAGAGAGTTTATGGTTTTTGAATTTGGAAATGAAAGTGAAAAATGAATAGATGGAGATAGAGTAAACAAATAAGGAATCAAATGATATGTTCTTTGGTTAAGAGATACCCTTTTAAAACCTAGGAGTCAATGAAATGGTAGAGGAAAATTCAAATTTTGAATTTGACATTGAAATTCAAGATCTGCTTACAAATGTCGACATATACATGTAGGATGTTTGCACCAAAATTGGGCAACACCCTTCGAAAGTTTTTGAAGAGATAATAAATGAAGGAATTAAATTGAAAATGAGGATTATCTAATAAAATCTCCAAGTCACAGAAAAGTAAATTGCACGGAGGACAACAATTTAGAGTGGTTCGGCAATTTGCCAACGTCCACTATGAAGTTTTATCTCTTTATTGCTTAATTCTTGAAGATTACAAGTGTTCTCGAGCGAAATACAGCAGATAATAGACTTAAATTCGAAATCAGCAGCAGAGGGAATGGTGTAGAATGATTCTGGCAGCGTCCGGGCATGCTTTATCTCTAAAAATTCTCCGATCCCCTTTCTGAATGACCAGGGGCTCTATTTATAGGTGTAGGAGGCTGATATTTCGCCTAAAATTCAAGGAGACCGCTTCTGGCATTTGTGGGGGCCCACATGGCCGAATTTTGGAGATCCGGGCCCACTTTGGGATCGATTCGACCCTTGGTTCGAATCGATCAAAAAGGTGTCCAATCGTGATGAAACTTGGCATGGACATTCTTCTATGTATATGCAAGCTCCTATGAAAATTGCATAGCATTTGGATTTTTAGATCTCGAGTTATGATCGATTCAAGATGGAGTTTTTCGCACCATGGATCCTTTCAAATCGATACGGTTCGAACCCATAGGGTCGAATCCATGCTTCTACACATGAAAGTGATGACGTGGTGCGTATGCTTCGGGTCAATCCTCCTTTTTCTCTGAGTTTTCTGGGTCGTATTCCTAGGTTTTAGCTGTGTGGACTTGATGGATTCGAGGTTATCTATTCGAAGAATCGCTTCCTTCGAATCGGTCAAATACGTGTTCCTTCGTATCGACCGTGGAAGGCCGTGGTTGATCGATACGAAGTTTCCTTTGCTTATTGGATTCGAAGACAATTACAGCATGGAGTCGAAGCCATAATGGGTTCGAACGTGGTCATGTGAAGATGGATTCGAAGCAAGGCTACTTGGACGGATTCGAACCAATGTGTGGTCGATGGATTCGGAGCATGGCTTACTTCTGATCGATTCGAACCTATTCTATTCCTGAGGGATTCGAACCTATATCATTTCATCCATCTCCCATTGGCGATAACTTGAGCATACTAACTCGGATTGCCTCGAAATTTGGAACGTTGGTTTCTACCACTTTGCCTGACGTGCCTTATCAATTGTAGCCCAACCCGGACTCGGGTAAAATTCGTCGGTATCTGCCGTTGCCCAACAATAATTCAAAGCTGGGGACGTGTGATCTTGTCTTTTTCCAGTCATTTCCTTGGTATCTCGGCCTTGCCAAAAGGCGGGATAACATTTGCCCCCAAAGTACGTCTTGTGTAAACATGACATGCTTTGAGAAGTTGCAGTTTTGCGTTGGACAACCATGATATGCTCTGCTGAAAGTTGCATTCTTTATTGCTGTAACCAATCGTTATATGATTGTGATCGGCTGTTTGTTGTCGAAATCATGACGAAATGGCCATTTGATTCCTGTGAACGACAAAGATCAAATATTAGTCAAACATATGTGCATATATGTACCACTTTGACTTTGGTTAACGTTGCACGATTGCAAGTCGTTGCCAGTTCGGCTTGTTATCGAATTCTGCATCGGTCCTCTCCTGAACCGATTTGAGATTCAAGTTAAAACATTGTTTTTAGGATTATCTATGATCATCCTCTTGTATCGATCCTCTCCTGTATCGGTGTAAAAGGTAGACAAGTAATTTCTCAAATTGAAACGATTCGTCCGTTCTCATCGGTGGACTTTGATGGATTCGAATTCATGTATGTTCGAATCGATAGCTTTCGAATCAATGGTTCGATGGTCTTCGTGCTTCGAATCGGTACAATTTTCAATCCAACCTTTGTACGGTGGCTTCTTCGAATCGATAATGCCTTGCATCGATCCTGCAGGGATGGATTCGAACGTGTAAAGGATTCGAGGGTAACGGATTCGAAGTGATATATGGACTCAGCCGTGTGATGGATTCGAACACGATAGGTGATTGAGCGATCTTTCGAATCGATAGGATATTGCGAGTGACTGGTGGTAGAAGGTCAATATGACCGGGAGACGAAGAGCCACAAGCGTTTCCTTGAACCCATATAAATACGCGAGGTAAGCCTCACTTTCACTTTTTACTTTTTACTATTACCATCGCCGCTTCTTCGAATCGATCCTCCAGAGCCAGAGATAATTGCATCTTGCACGAATCGATCCAATTTTTCCAAGTTTTCGTCTGTTAATCGAATCCAACTAGGTAATTAAGGAATTTGACTCGAGTGTAGGACGATGAAACTGGACTTTTCATCATCGATTTCAATTCTTTTCATCTGACAAATCTAAAGAGGCATGAGATCTGAATGGAGTTGGTCGATTCGATGGATCTAGGAGCGAAAACCATCCAAGTCGTTTCGATCTTAAGTGTTATCATGGAGAAGCATCCTTGCTTCGCATCGATCTGAGCATGTGTAGTTCGAATCGATCAAGAATGCAAGATTTCGAATCGATCCAGGAATGAACTATTCGAATCGATATCAAGCGCGAGGCTTCGATTCGAAGCAGTGATACCCTGATCGATTCGAAGGTATGTAATGTGATCGATTCGAAGCTATGCAGGGCTTATGGTTTCGAAGTGCTCTTCCACCCTAAGGCTTCACCGAGTCGACCTTTCATGGAGTCGAGGTGTACGGATTCGAACGCCTTCGATTCGACTTGTATCGATTCGAGTCGATCGATTCGAACGTTCTGACATCTAAAACTTCTGATCTTCTGATTTGCTCCAACATCTGAACTACGACCAATTTCAAGTTTGAACTTTAACGAACTCACTGAACTTTAGCATACTTGACTACGGCGAGCTTCGGCCTTGCATAATTGAATTTGACATGACCTCCTTTTTGAAGCTCGTCGATGGAACTGACTTAACCAACAATATAACAGAATGGTACTTGAATTGGTCAGTAGCATCTCGATGGTGTGGGAGTGACGGTCAGTGATGACGGTCATTTCCATCCTCAAATTCCAAAGTTTCGTCATTCAGACATCTTGTTCCAACTTGTAAAATCTGTTTAAGTTATGCACAGCACTTGCACTGCACGACATATTCATATACTTCACACCGGGGAATACACGGGCCTCTTTTGTACTTAACGCTGCTTTTGGGTGAGTTAGTTAATTATGGAGTCTTCAAGTTCTCAACAACAAGAGGTACAAAGTTCACCTCCTCCAGTGCTTAAGATTCCAGACATCCCTCCTGAAGTAATAGATCCGGCTCCGGACGAATTGCCGAACGCTTTATTTATCGAGGACCCCGTTGATTCCGTCCAGTCCAGTATTTTCGAAGCATTATTGGGTCGGATATGTTTGAAGCATAACTTATCCCCACATGACGTTTTGCTACCGGGCGTTGATGACATACCTCACAATCCGCCCGAGGGGTATACTGCTTTCTATCGCCATGCCTGGGCGGCTGGAACTCTCCCTCCATTTAACCAATATATCAGGGAGATGTTATCGTTCATTGGAATCGCCCCCTCATAACTTCATCCCAATGGACACGAATTGTTGAACAATGTTTTCGTTTTATTTATGGATCATCTCTTTCGTCCACCAAGGCCAACTGAGATTAGATACATATTCAACTTCAAGAGCAGGGGCGACAGTCCATCTTTCACCTTTTTGGAAGCAGTTAGAAACTGCCAGATTGTGATGGGAGCCTGGACCAGACTCAGTTATTTTAAAAATGAATGGTTTTTTTTTCGATGCCCCCCAGGGTTAGCTAGGCGATGGCTGTCTAGACGTAAGTGTCGTAAATCGCACAAGCCTTCTTAATAGTCGTTGCCAACACTTGAACTAATATCAGGCATTTTTCTTGCAGCTACCATCTCAAGGCCTGACGGTGGTCACTACAAACGCGTTGTCCGAAGTTTAGAAGGGGTCCCGAGTGATTTGCAGCACATCGACTCGGTGTTAACTGATGATAACTTAAGGATGCTCGGTTTAATTGAGACGAACCAGAGTATTGTCGTCGAGGGGTTGGCGAAACCGGCTTCGAAGACAAAGAAGAAGACGGTGAAAAGGAGACCCGACATAGTAATAAGAGAAATGAGCGATGATGAGAGAACGCCTACTGATACCGAGTTTGCGGTCGATCTTTCCCGAGTAGAAGAAAAGAGGAAAGGCAAGGCTGTTGTCCCTAAACTTAAGAGACGGAAGTCTGTAGTCGTGTCTCATTTGATCCCTGGAATTACTACCTCAGACGCTGCTCCTTGTCAATCAAGAAACATTTTTATAGGACTGGATGACATTCCTATCCCGGAATACATATCTTTCCACCACGAGTCCGGGTTGGATGAACTCCGGGAAGCGTTAGAAATAAGCGAGCCTTTACCTGTTAGTGCAGTCGACACTTCTGGTTGGTCGGGGGTTCTGCACATTTGCATACACTTTCATAACACTACACGACTTCCGCACAAATCGTACTGCTTTCGCCTGGTATTTAACTGAATTGCTTCTCTTATTCAGATGCTATGTCTGGCCGTCACTCTGCATTGGACAAACTTCGACGAGTACATCACCCTTCGTCTTATTACGAATCCCGACGTGGAGACTCCGATCGCGATCGTTAACGGAGGCATCATGGCCAGGAATATTATGCCAGGGATTATCATCGCAGTTATACCAGTCAGGAGCGATCGGATAGAGATCAGAGACACCGCTCTTCCTCTCGTTCTCCTCCGCCACACCGAAGCCATATTCAGGTGTCTGAGCCTCTGGGACATCAACCGTCTTCGCAGGTTTCGAGGCTCGAGCCACACCGTTCTAGAACTGAGGTTGCTACGACCACGGCTGCGGATGAGGCCCCTATTGAACCATCTGGTGAAGGGGCCATCACACTTGCTCAATTGAAGAGGGATTTTTCGGAGATTTGCTTCGACGCTTGTATTTTTCCTCTTAATCTTAAAAGAATCCCCGAAGATGCCGTGACCACGGCACTTAGCTACACCCGCGATTTCTATGCTCAGTACAAAGAATGGTATAAAGCGGCTGTTAGAGCTTCAAAAGAAGCCTTTGATCGGGCCAAAATTATCGAGAAACTGGAAGCCGACTTGGCTCAGAAGAATCGCATCGTTGATATACTCCAATCTGAGGCGGAATCTTCCCGTAAGTCCGAAACTGAGTCGTTAAAAAAGGTTGATGATACATTAGTTGAGATGGCAAAGATGCAACAGGAACATTGAACTTTGATTAAAGATTTGGGCCATCGATACAAAAATGTTGAAGCTGAGCGGCAGTCAAAGAACTAGAGGAATTAAAGGCTATGTTTGCTGATATGAACAAAGAAAAAGACGATGCTAATACGACTGCGCAAGAAGCGTGTGGGCAAGCTGTGTCTCTCCGAGCTGAGCATGATGCGGCAGTTGCAAGGGTTAAGGAGGTTGAAACGGAAGTGGAGGAGAGAGTCCAGGCAGAGAGGTTCAAGATGGAGGCCGAATTTGACGAACTCTTGGACACATATAATGCCAATGTGTTAGAACATAGAAATCTCTCCTGGATAGGAGATTACTCGATGCCTCTCTACAATGCCTGGAATAAATTATTGGAGAACAAGAGTATGTCTTGCCCGGATGGAGTGTTAGATGAGTTTGAGCTCGAGTCACGTTTACTTAGCGAGGATGAGAGAAAAACTCTTCACGAGGCGATAATTACTGTTGAGAAAGAAATACTTGGCATTTATCAAGCAGAGATTGGTGAAGGTTCGGGTGTCGCGCATCATAGCGAGAACATCGAAGTCCCTATCCCTACTTCATCCGAAGCTACCGCCGTGGTTGATCCACAAGTTATTCCTGCTTACAACCCAGACCAACCTGAGTTGTCCTCTGGCCAGATTGCTGTCTCCGAGCCTGTTCAAGTTCCAAGGCAAGGCAAAGAAGGTACTTCGATTATTTCCCTCATGTCTTAAAGTATCGATTTTCGAGAGAATTTTCTGGACTGATTACTTTTGCTCTCCTTTGTTCAGTGATTGAGAGTGTCGCATTCGTGCCCCCAGTTCCTCCGGTTCTATATCCTACGCGCGGAGTTATTGTCACCGAGGCGATCTCAACTGCTGCCATGGCCGGTGAGATGGGAGAGGGGAGCTCGATGTCATTCGATGTTCAAATGATTGAAGAGCTACTTGGTCACTCTCTCGACCCTATTCCTGATCCTTCATTCGCGACGAGTGGAGCTGCTCCAGTCTTCAGTTCCGTCGTAACAACCACCAGCGTATCCACCGCAGCTCAGTTGACTCAAGAAGAAAATATTTTAGCTGAGATAAGCGCTGAAATGGCCACGATGGTGATGGTTGGTGGTCCTAGTAGTGACACTGCTCCTTCGAGCTTATCTTCATTAATGGTGATCTCTCCCGGTGGCACGGTAACTGTCTCGAGCGTTGCTGAACAAACACCTGTCACCGCCCCCGTGCCTTCAATTCGCCCCCACAAGAGGATTTCTATCCCTTCCAGCTCTGAGGAAGACGTCGATATTATGCCAGATCCTGAGGATGTTCCAAAGAAGGACAAAAAGTCTCGTAGGAAGCCGGGTAGTGGGTCTAGCGGCTCAACTCCGAAGAAGAAACCCCGGAAGAAGAAGGAGTGAACTTCTCGTTTTATCATGTGGTTGTGAAATGGCAATTCTTTTACCTTTTCTTTTGTTTTTCTAGAGCCGTGTATATATGTGGATTCGTCTTCCACTTAATTGAAACTTTTTGACTTGCCATGTAATCAAACTTGTTTTTGTTAGTTGATTGAATGGGAAGTTGCTCTTTTCTTTTACTTAAGTGTTTTGCAATGTTTGTTTTTTTTTTATATATACCAAGTATGGAAATATAATTTCGTGTCATGATTTGATGAATGAGTTGAACTCCGGATATAGTATCACTTTGGTTAGTGACTAACTCTTAGCTTTTCTGCCCCCTAGTCTCGGGGAACAACATTTTTATTTTGGTGGTTGATCGCATTTATTGCAAACCTTAAGCACATGTCCACATTCTAGGGACTTAAGATAACTTGAGATCGATAATCCGGTCCACACTTCGGGAATTTGAGAGTTATCGATGTTTGTAACATGGATCGTGCTCCGGGGTCCTGGAATTGATGTTTATGCTCCACTTCACGCTCTGGGAACTTGGAGTTAGTATTGATATTTCGGTTCGCACTGTGGGAACTATGACTTGGTAATTGTTCCCCAAATCACACTCCGGGAATTTGGAGGTAGCATGTATGTTTGGGTTCGCGCTTCGGGAACCTGTAATTTATGTATATACTCCATTCACGTTCTGCGAAGTTGGATTTAGCCACTGGATGGTAAGCGACATCTATGTGGGCTTTTTAGGAGTCCGTTCACACTCTGGGAATGATGGATTCGACGTTTATACTCCAATTCACGCTCTGGGAAGTTGGAGTCCGTTTGCACTCTGGGAACAAGTTGTTGAATGTTTATACTCCAATTCGCACTCTGGGAAGTTAGAGTCCGTTCGCACTCCGAGAACGAGTTATTGAATGTTTATACTCCAATTCACACTCTGGGAATTTGGAGTTCGTTCGCACTCCGGGAATGAGTTATTGAATGTTTATACTCAAATTCACACTCTGGGAAGTTGGAGTCCGTTCGTGCTATGGGAACAATTTGTATGATGTTTATCCTCCAATTCGCGCTCTGGGAAGTTAGAGTCCGTTCGCGCCGTGGGAACGATTTGTGTGATGTTTATCCTCCAATTCGCGCTCTGGGAAGTTGGAGTCCGTTCGCGTTGTGGGAACGATTTGTATGATGTTTATACTCCAATTCGCGCTCTGGGAAGTTGGAGTCCGTTCGCGTTGTGGGAACGATTTGTATGATGTTTATCCTCCAATTCGCGCTCTGGGAAGTTGGAATCCGTTCACAATTTGTATGATGTTTATCCTCCAATTCACGCTCTAGGAAGTTGCAGTCCGTTCGCGCTGTGGGAACGATTTGTATGATGTTTATCCTCTAATTCGTGCTCTGGGAAGTTGGAGTTAGTTTTAGGACTGCCGTGTGTCGGTCCTATTGAGCCTTTGATGTGATGGCTTGACCCCGAGCTGGGGTTTCACTTAGCGAGTGGCCGGTCGTATCACAGTCACTCGCTATTTGAATAAATTCCATTGTTTGATGGAATTTATCTCTTCGTGTGTTGTGATTGTTGAACGTTGCATTTGGTGAATCACAGTTCTAGCTTGAAGAGATAATAATTTATTGCTGAAATAAGAAAATATGGCAAAGTCGGTGCCTTATTACAAGTTCAAACTTCAGAATATAAAGAAAATTGTAAAGTATTCATAGATTTAACAAAGCCTGTCATGCGTAACAATGGCGAAGGTCCTTGCTTCTCCAAGCTCTTGGCAAAATTGGATCACCCAATGTTGACAGCAAGAACAGGTCATCCTCGAATTTTTGTTCAATCACACATGGCCCTTCCCACGTGGATTTCATGCGCGATGGTGTTGAGTGTACTCTTCCGTAGACGAAATCACCAATTTTGAAGGTTTGGGGTTGATCATTGACACCGTGCGACCGAGAAGCTCGCTTTCGGAGTATGACAATTCTTAAGTCGGCCTGGTCTCCCATAACAACACCAACTCCTTTGTCAGTGGGGAATTTTAAGGTTAGGCACCATGGGGCGATGACGGCTCTGAACTCGGTAAGGGCTGGTCGGCCTAAGAAAGCATTGTACGGTGAATCTATGTCCATCACCACAAATCGCAATGTCCGGATTCTGCAACACTGTCCAGTCCCCAACTCCACCGGTATTTCTAGTTCTCCAACGGGCATGGCCGCGCTCCCGTCGAAGCCACGAATACTGGATTGGCATGGTTTCAAGTTTTTGGCATTCAGATTCATTTGGTCGTAGGCTCGCTTAAATATTATGTTCACAAAACTTCCGCTGTCCACCAAAATCCTTTTCATCCAGACATGGCCTTCCTGAGCTGATATGACTAATGGATCGGTAGTCGGGACTATGATTCTGTCATCACCACCACACTGAAATACGATGTCGTCAGTCATTGCTTTCTGTCGTTTGATCAGAACTTTACCTTTCAAATGTCTACAGCATGTAGCATCCGCATGCCTAGTAGGACTGGCATATGACATCATCTCATCCCAGCTTCGCTTTGTTGGATAGGGGATACTTCCAACAGCATTTACTACTAACCTCCAGCCGGTGGGGGTGGAGTCTTCTTGTATCAGATGATTGGATTCATTACTTTGATTTGATGGGCCCGCTTCTCCCAGTTGCGGCGTCCGAACAAACTGTTCCTGCTTCTTTTCTCTGATTAATTTCTCAACGAGGTCTTGTAAGCGACGACATTCGTTTGTATTGTGCCCGTAGCTTTCATGGAACCTGCAAAACTTTCCTGTTTGGATTTGCTTTTCTGACGACGGATTTGGTGTAGGTTTTTGATACCGAATTGTATCACGGGTTTGTAAATATAATTCTTATAATGATGTATTCAAAGGAGTGTAACTGTCAAACATTGGATTCTTGCGCCGCGAGCCACGATTTTGATCTTGCTTCTTAATTTGATTCACGCTCTCTCTTCGCCAAGCTTGTTTGTTTTTAACGTTCAACTGAACTTTTCCGGAGCTCTCACCGGACTGTTTGATTGCTACATTGCTTTGAATCCCTTTCATACTCGGTCCAGCATCAGTTTTCCTCCTAGACTGTTTCACATCCTCCCTTCTCAGGAATTGAGCCGCCTTGGCGTGGAAACGGTCCAACGATGCAGGTGGTTTTCCTGCTAACCAGCTGCCAAACTCAGAATCGGGGTCGATCCCCTCAGTCAGCGCCATAAGGATGGAGTTATCGTTTGGATTGCTGATCTCCGCACATGCCGTATGGAATCTCTCTAAATAGTGTCTGAGCGTTTCTCCAGGAGCTTGAGTGACACTAGACAGAGTGTTGACATCTTTCGGCCTTGCGACGTGCATGCGGAATTATTCAATGAATTTTGTGGCCAACTGGTTGAATGAAGAGATGGATCGAGGTGGCAATCGGGTGAACCCCATGGTGGCAATGCCCCCCAAGGATATGGGGAAATTAAGACACTTCACGGCAACGTCGGCGCGGGCAGCGGTCATCGACCATTCATATTTCAGAATATGTTGGTTGGGGTTGGAGTTTCCTTCGTACATGGGTAAAGTTGGCATTCTGAATCGCCGTGGGGGTTCGGCAGTAAGGATATCGTCTGTAAAAGGAGTGTGACTTCGGAAAACTCCCCAATCGTCATTTGTGAATCCCTGACCCTCACGGATCATCTGACGTATCATAGTTGAAAGATCCAGCATTTGCGCGTTTTGCGCCGCCTGCACCGGAGTATGATTACGTTCCATTCTCTAGGGCCGGATCGGATATTGTCGACGGTCCAAGTTTTGCCTTCTTGGTTCGTGGTCTTCTGGGACGTATAGTTCAGGAGTATGTCCGCTATGACGATGGTCCGGGTCCGACTGATCTTGGGCGTCGACTCCTGGTTTAGCTGCGACGTTCGTGGTGCGGTATTCTGTGGTGTGGTGAGAAATGGCACCTTCTCGGGAGGAGGGTCCGGTTTGGAAACTAGCTGATGGACCAACTCTCAGTTGTCCAACGGTCAGTGCCGGTTGATTTCCAACGACTGGCATGCGTCTCCTATCTAGTCGGGGTCATGGTGATCGATTGTGGTAATCAGAAGATGAAGAACTATCGCTGGAGGAGCGAGAAGCAAGGTCTCTCTTGGAACTTTTTCGTTTCTGGCGATCCAGCTTGTCGATTAGCTCAGCGTTAGTGCGTAGCTGTTCTTCTAGTTGTTGCCGACTCTAGGTCAGCTCTTGGAGTAGCAACTGCAACTCTTGTCGGGTAACCGAACCTGACGGTTCGGAGTGCCCAGTAGCATCCTGATTAGATGGAGGTGGCGGCACAGGATTCTGTCGATCCTGCTCTTGTTGATTGATAGCATTTGAGGTGGTTCTTGTATTAACCATCTTGAAAGCTAAATTCCTTTCCTTAGACTTTTGCAAATCTGAATAGAATGGAAGGAATTTGAATTTAATGATCTGGATCTCTCTCTTAGATTTATTCAATCCGGTATCGATGACAGATCCAACGAGCAGGACAAAATCTGGGTTTTCTCAGTGAAAGCACCAAAGTGTTTGCAACAAAATTGGGCAACACCCTTCGGAAGTTTTTGAAGAGATAATAAATGAAGGAATTAAATTGAAAATGAGGATTATCTAACAAAAACTCCAAGTCACAGAAAAGTAAATTGCACGGAAGACAACAATTTAGAGTGGTTCGGCAATTTGCCTACGTCCACTATGAAGTTTTTTCTCTTTATTGCTTAATTCTTGAAGATTACAAGTGTTCTCGAGCAAAATATAGCAGATAATAGACTTAAATTCGAAATCAGCAGCAGAGGGAATGGTGTAGAATGATTCTGGCAGCGTCCGGGCATGCTTTATCTCTAAAAATCCTCTGATCCCCTTTCTTAATGACCAGGGGCTCTATTTATAGGTGTAGGGGGCTGATATTTCGCCTAAAATTCAGGGAGACCGCTTCTCGCATGTGTGGGGGCCCACATGGCCGAATTTTGGAGATCCGGGCCCACTTTGGGATCGATTTGACCCTTGGTTCGAATCGATCAAAAAGGCGTCCAATTGTGATGAAACTTGGCGTGGACATTCTTCTATGTATATGCAAGCTCCTGTGAAAATTTCATAGCATTTCGATTTGTAGATCTCGAGTTATGATCGATTCAAGATGGAGTTTTTCGCCCCATGGATCCGTTCGAATCGATACGGTTCGAACCCATAGGGTCGAATCCATGCTTCTGCACATGAAAGTGATGACGTGGTGCGTATGCTTCGGGTCAATCCTCCCTTTTCTTTGAGTTTTCTGGGTCATATTCCTAGGTTTTAGCTGTGTGGACTTGATGGATTCGAGGTTATCGATTCGAAGAATCGCTTCCTTCGAATCGGTCAAATACGTGTTCCTTCATATCGATCGTGGAAGGCCGTGGTTGATCGATACGAAGTTTCCTTTGCTTATTGGATTCGAAGACAATTACGGCATGGAGTCGAAGCCATAATGGGTTCGAACGTGGGCATGTGAAGATGGATTCGAAGCAAGGCTACTTGGACGGATTCGAACCAATGTGTGGTCGATGGATTCGGAGCATGGCTTACTCCTGATCGATTCGAACCTATGATATTCCTGAGGGATTCGAACCTATATCATTTCATCCATCTCCCATTGGCGATAACTTGAGCATACTAACTCGGATTGCCCCGAAATTTGGAACGTTGGTTTCTACCACTTTGCCTGACGTGCCTTATCAATTGTAGCCCAACCCGGACTCGGGTAAAATTCGTTGGTATCTGCAGTTGCCCAACAATAATTCAAAGCTGGGGACGTGTGATCTTGTCTTTTTCCAGTCATTTCCTTGGTATCTCGGCCTTGCCAAAAGGCGGGATAACATAGGATATGTCGACATATAGGTCGAAATTTTCATAAGGAGAAATTCAATAAATAGTTCCTCCTTATAATTATAGTTTAATATGCACACTAAATAATTGAAAAAAGTTAAAAAAAATTATATTATTTTAATTAATATTTTATAACACACATATATATAGTGTAAACTATATGCACACTTATTCAACTAATATTATAATTAATTTATAGGTTATTCCTGCCAATCAAAACCAATCAACAACTAAAATTCAAAATTTTAATTTAAATGCGTACCTATTTCAGTTTTTTTCCTCCAAACTTCTCATTAAATGTCATATTACAATACATATTAGCATTTTTTGTATTTGGTTCGCTATCACTTGAGGAAGTATCTGAATTGTCTAATGTTGCAGCATAAGCCTTTAACCATTTTCTATATGAATCGGTATTTGGTGTATTTTTCGGTTTCTAAAGATCTGGACAGTATTTTTTATATGCCCAGATTCATCACAGTTAAAGCATCTAGCACCATTTTTTTGAGATTATTCATCTTTCATTACTTCAGAATTTTTTGTAAATTCTTGTCATGAAAGCGATTTCCTCATGATTTCCAAGCCATAAGCACACCCACTAGATTTTCGGGCTACTAAGCACACCCCAATGATTTACATGGGCAATAATCACACCTACAAGTATAACAATACGATTTGATAGAGTTTTATAGACTTAGATCATTGATCTTGATTACAAATGATCCTATAACCTCTTGAACATCACTTTGATCTTATTTGAGTGAGAGAGATGAGAGAAATTAGAGTGTAATCAATAGAGAATTAAATCACTAGAGTTTGAATTTGATTCTGATTGAATTTAAGAATATTTTGAGTAGATTTTCTTTTATAATTCAAGAGAGTAAAAAAGGAGAAAAAAATGCAAGAAAGCAGTTAAATAAAATTCTTTCGTTTAACTCTTATTTATTGAGAAACAATGGTCATTTCCTTCCTCAAAGAGATACAACGAAAAGACACTTTAATTCAAATTTGAATTTTGAAATATACGGTCCTTAAGTTGACATATGGGGTTAGAGTATGACGACATATCTCATTGAAAATTTGAAAGCTCTTTTTAAATTTGTTTTGAACATAGTAAGTTTGGTAAATATTTTGATACTTTGTACAATCATTTAAGCATAGTTTATACATAGTTTAATCATTTTAAAACTTGTGAAACTTTATAGAAATATATTTAAATATATAATGGATTTAAATATGAATTTCAACTGAAAATAGTAAATATAAAGTAAAGGTGAATATATTTGAAATCAAAGTACTAGCAAATATTATAATAAACTTATAAATATTTAGAAATCTTTAAAAACTAAAATTATAACAAAGTATAATATTCAAAGTATATTAAATACAATAAAATCAAAAGATGGAAATAATTTGAAGGCTAGTTTGAAAAATTATTTTTGAAAACAAGAGTTCTTTTAAAACCATTTTTAAATATACAAAGGATTATATAAATAATAACATTTTTTAGGATATAAAGGATTTTAAATATAAACAATAAAGAATGTTTTAAAAAACTTTAAAAAATATTTTTGAATTTTAAGATATGTGAAATTGAATTTATCTAGAAAGGAAAAATAGAGGGAGAGAGAGATCAACGAAGTGCTATTACGGTTTTAACATAAATTCTATGGCTCTTTAACTTAGCTGGGAAATCTAGATTTCTTCAATACTCATGAGTCTTCCATCTCTAACTCTTGAATCCTTATATTAGCCTCTTGAATCTTTATGATACTGTACAGTCTTCTTAATCAATCATGTCTAATATCTTGCACTATATACAAATATAACTTGATAAAACCATTAGTATCTATGTTATATATAATGTCATATGATTGTTGTCATCAAAATCAATGCCTAAGGTACTTGAAACTAGCACTTGCGATTTGATGATCAAAGTCATATAACAGTAAATAGTTGTTTCCTAGGTGACTCTAATGGAGGAGAGATTAGAGGTGAAGAAGTAGAAGAGTCTCCGCAGTTTGAGAATCTGGATCCTGTTTTGGTTGCAGGTAGGCTTTTATATTTAGGGTTATCAGTAGTATTAGGCCAAGAGAAGTGTTCGAGTAGAGTCCAGATAGAGGCTCGAGAGAGTGTGCAAAATTTCAAGTGCGTGTGAATAACATAGTCATGTTGGTACCGACCTCTCATGTCGACACTGACATATGTGGTTAATCCCAAATGCACCAAAATCATTTTCACTTTATTTCCTACATTTCAAGGCATCCCATGTTGTATCCATCAATTGTTGCTTCCCAAAACAAGTCCCCATTCCCTGCAAAATAGCCTGGTATCAGCCTTTTTCCCTAAGAGGTTGGTAGTGTATTTTCTCCCTAGCTTGGAATGACTAATAATTTTTACAGCACTTTTCTAATTCCAAATGGTGTCATAAGTAGTCGCAATGCCTATAGGATTATATGAGAAAACTATACCTACATGAGAGGCCAGTAACAATATCTCTCCTTAGTGTCTTGACTTGAAATTTTTTGATCTCAATTCTCTACTCATTTAAGGTGTACATCCAAGTTTTCAAGTCGTTTTATCCTCATTTGAATCTTCTAAGTCCAATTGAACTCCTTTACAAAAAATTCAATTTACACTTTCCCCTAAAGTATACCTTTAAAATGTAAGGTGTGCTTTGTTCAAGAATAAGTTCCAGTAATCAATCTTCGATAGTTGGGCTCTCCGGTATTTCAATCATCGTGAATCATCCAGTTCCTTCGGATTCTCTTGTCAACCATGGGTCACTCCAAACCTATTATAGCATAGGACTCTAAACCCTACCCAAGTGTAGTTTATACATCATAATCATTCTGATTTCATTCAGAGTTATTACATCACACATCTCTTATTATTTCACATATTTGATTTTGATGCTTTACACCACATATCCAAAATCGTCCCAAGTTCACTGGGATTTATCAGTTTTATTCTAATTACAAGATATTCAAATATTTTTATCAAATTTGTATCTGTTCTAAGGCTTGATCTCTCTAAATCATTCTTTATTTAATTTAACGCACGATCTCTCCGAGTTATTATATATTCAATTTAATGTGTGATCTCTCGAGATCGTCAAATGTTTAAGTTAAGGGGACGATCTCTTAGGATCGTTTATTGCTTAAATATAAGAGGCAGTCTCTTCAGATCATTTATTATTTAAGATTAAGGGACGATCTCTTATGATCGTTTATTGTTTTGTCTAGGGTTTTGATCTCTTCGGATCCTTGCTAAGTCAGTTCGCTCTTCGACAAAGGAACTCAACAACCAAGCAAGCCCATCCGCTCCCTCTCTAGTGAGGGGCTTACTTTTTACACTCTGGTCCTATCTCTCTTTTCAAGACTAAAAGTTATTAATATCATACAAGTCCTTCTATTAGCTATTTGGTGAGGGGACAAGCACCTTGCACTCCTGTCCCGTCTCTCTGGTCGAGACTCTAAGGTGGTCAAAATCAATCATCACTCTTTAGTGTAATTTCAAAACTCAAATATCCAAATTAAAGTAATAAAAAATTCTAATCGTCCCAAACATCCGACTCAGAGGGTGGCTAGGGCCTAATCTAGGTTTTGTGCATGCCAAAGTGGTCAGGGTTATTATTCTTTTAGGCAATCACCCCAGACATCCCAAGTAGAGCATGACTAGGGACCAAACTAGGTTTTATGCATGTCTAAGTTGTCCGGGATTATTATTATCCTAAATATTCATCTTAGGCATCTAACTCAAGCGTGCCAGCATACCGTTTGGGATCCCTTACACATGTAAGCGGCTTAGGTTTTATTACATCATTTATTAAAATTCAGGGTAAAGTAATTGAACCTAACCCCAATCCATCCCGATCATGGGTTTGTCACCCAACGGAAGTCTTTGATCCATAACTTCGTTCTACCCCCCGTTCTGACGACGAGCTTCTAGTTCTATCTCCTTCTATCATGCATTTGTATTCCGATTTACCTTGTTGGCACCAACACTCCTTCTCCAGGCATTAAAGCTCACCCTAGATCCAATTCGATCATGCCCGCGAGTTGTGGGGGCATTGTTTCGATTTGCTTTGCCATAATTATAGATTCTTTTGCATTGGCTCCTTGTCATTGGTTTTGAATTCCAGTAATTCTAGCTATTCCATGTGGTCCCATCCTTTGGAAGAACCCTTCAAGAATTTCCTTTTTTTTTGTTATCACTCCTTCCTACATTTCCTTCGTTATTCTCTCCATCCCTTCCTTATCGTGTAGTTGGATAAATGAGAGTTTGAGGATACCTCTTGGCTGCCCTCACGCTCTGATTGACTTGCTCCAGTTTTAGATCTAGATTAGACCTCTTCATCTTCTCCAAATCCCATATTAAAGCTTCAAGTTTTCAGCTCAAGATTTGTTCTTACTGAAAGCACTAAAATGTTTACTCGGAAAATGGATCAACACCAAAATCATGATAAAAGAACTAATTTAGATTAAAAGTAACAAAAAACGTAGAATATAAACAAGAACACACAGAAGTTTTCAAAGTGATTTGTCGTAATCTCCAGCCCACGACTTAAGTCTATTTCATTAGTTGTTCTCTCTTTACATTATAACAATTTATTACATATCCGAGAACAGTATAGAATCTTGGATTTACAATGATGTTTCTTGAGTGTTTGAGAATTAGTAGTACTTGAGATTTGTTGATCTGAGTCCTAAAACAGTAAATATTTGTTTCCAAGGTAAATCTAATAAAGGAGAGATTAGAGGCGAAGAAGAAGAAGATTCTTTAGAGTTAAGGAATCCAGATCCAGTTTTGGTTGTAGATAGGCTTGTGTTTATTGGGGTAAAAGTCGTATTGGGCCAAGAAAAGAGTTGGAGCAGAGTCTAGATAGAGGCCCGAGAGAGTGTGCAAAATCCCAAGCGCATGGGAATAACAAAGTCATATCGGTACCGACATTTGTGGTTAATCCCAAATGCATCGAACTCTTTTGCACTTCCTTTCCTACATCATATCAAGGCATCCCATGTTTCCATCAATCGTTAGTCCTCCAAAACTAGTTGTCATCTACTTCTCTCCTAAACAGTGTAATATCAGCCTTTTTGCCTAAGAGACAGGTAGTGACATTTTCTCTTTGCTCGGGATGACTTATAGTTTTTACAACACTCTTTTAATTCCATGTGGAAGTGTCCCAAGAAGTCGCAATGCTAATAAGGTTAACATGAGTTGTCAGTAACAACATCTCTTCTTAGCAAGTTTTGTGTTCATATTTCTTGAGCTTAATTCTCTAGTCATTTTAGGTCTACTTCCAAGTTGTCAGGTCGTTTCATACTTATTTGAATCTTCTAAGTCCAGTTGAAATCTGCTTTGCTAAAAATTAATTTAACAAAAAGCAACAAAGTAAATGAGACTACTAATTTTTATACTGGTTCTGATATCCAGTTCTATGTCCAATCCTATACCTTATACGGAATTCCGCTATAAGAACTTATTTTCCATAGGTAACAAGAATACCTTTACAATCCTAACATTCCATAGTTGTAGGGTACACCTAACCACTTAACTTTCCATGGGTCCAAAGTATACGTAACCTCTTGACGTTGAATTAGCTGGCAAGAAAACTATCCCGACTTTCCATAGGTGGCAAGGCACACCTATATTTTTGACTTTCCATGGCTGGCCAAGGTTACCTATAAAATCTTGACATTCAACGGGTGGCAGTATACATGGTTTTTCTTTTCAAATAACAGAGTAATGTGGCAAGTAATTATATTACAATATAGATTCTTATGGTTTCAATACAAAGACCCTATAGACCTTTGATTGCAATTTATCTTTAAAATTCGAGAGGAATATGATGATATCTGAATGAGTTATCAATAATTCAAGTATGAACTCTATGAAATTATTTGATTTGCAAATCCTTGATGAATTAGAGTGAGAGAGCATAGATTTTTAATGTAAGTGCAAAAGTATTAAGAGAACTTTGTAGCAAAGTAATGGAAAAGAAAGGGTTGGAGAATAATGAGTAGAAGTTGTGAAAAAATAATAATTTTCTAGGGTCTTTATATAGATTATGAAAAAACATGTCCTTTGGCAAAAGGATGGTGCCAAAATCAGTTCGTTTAAATTTTAAACAAATGTCCAATAGTTACATTGACAACATATGCTTATAGGGTATGTTGACAAACCTATGTTGACTTTTGGAAACACTTTATAATAATATTATTGAACTTTGCAATTTAAAAATTAATATTGTATATTTATAAAAAGATGCTACAGTTAAAAATAGAGTTTAATAATAGAGAAATATCAAAGGTATTTGCTACAAGTTCTTTAACTAAAAAACTAAGACTCAAAAATACATTTTTCGAACAGTTCTAATGTCTTGTTCTTGAAGCTCTTATGTCTTTCTTGTCTCTAATGGTGTTCCACTTGCCTTAAGTCTTCTGTCTTCTTACCTTACTCTTGAGTCTTTTTACTAATCAGTCTTCATGTATAATCCACATGTACTTGTATATTCCTAAAATATATCTAAATGGTATATCTAAAATTCGTACACACCACACATAATCATTAGTAATAATATTTATATTGTATTTGTCGTCAAAATGAAAATTCATGGTAGTAACATTCAAAATTTGAAGAACTTCATTCCATCATTATCTCACATTTAGCGCTTTGCATTAATACTCAAAGGGGTACCACTTCAAGATTTAATAGTAAATCAAATAAATAGCTTCGACCGAAGAGATTAAGACATTGAAGATGTACAAACTTCCTACTTCCCTATCACTTTTCTAGTATATATTTTATATTTTATATTTTATATGTGATCTCCCTCTTTGTCATCAACAAAAATGGATATAAAATTATTTGTGTACTAACATAATATATGGAGTAAAGGGTGTTAAATAGATCAATATCAAGCGTTTAGGAGAATCAAAATCGACTACTACATATAGAAGTGAGATACATGTCTCAATTAATGAATTTACAATTATAAACATATTATTATTAATACAAACATGATTTTAATACAGTATAAAAACTAGAAAGCAACATAAATAAACATAATAAATTATGATAGTAAAACAACATATATATAACACAATTCCTAATGATGACACTCCTTAACTATGTGTGACTTATGTACAATGATTAGGATAAGACAAAAGTTTCTCCTTTTGTTCAACAATGTTTCCTTATGCATCAAATACCACATCATCCACACTGTTATCCAACATTTTGACTAGGCACTGATTTCATGAGCAGTACTTGAAAGTATCGAGGTAGAAGGCCTAGAGAGTAGCCTTAAATTCTAGAAAACAAAGTACAATTAAAATCACGAGACAAAGTCAAAACCAACCTAGAAGTTCTAAAACTCAATTCCACCATGTAGTGGATCAGTGCCGATTGATAGAATTGCACGCAAATCACTTCACTTTTTTCACACCACTCAGTCTCAATGCCAGAAACTCACTCCATTTCTCGTTGATCGTTCGCTTATCATTTGGTATCAAATAGCTCAAGCACAAGGAATTAGCAACTTTACTCCTCCACCAATCCATCCCGTTGGTTAAGAAACAAGCTTATGATCATATGAACAAATTGAGAAACATAAAGCTATTGATATATCACTTTGATCCAAAGAGTCTAAAAAACATCCATAAGTCAATCTTATGGATCAATACCGATCCATGACTATGGACGGTAGTGATCCATAGCAGATTGCTGACTCGGCCACATTTTCTAGAATGCAACTACTTTTAGATAATGGAGATCATGGAGGAGAATGTGGTAGAGCATTTTTCGCCAGCGTATAGCTATAAATAGGCATGAAGTGGCTTCATTTCAGGGATCTTTTAGCTCTGTAGCAATTTTTACACCTTTCTTGTAATTTCCTATCTACTGGTTCCGAATCATAAAATCTGTACTTGTAAATAGCCACCACATCAGTAATAAAGCTATGTGGATGCATGCAACAATTAGTTGAACCACTAAAAACTTTTATGTCTTGCTTTTACTTGTTTTTTTAGTTTCTTCATTCTTTTCTCTACTATACTCATTTGGGTTTACGTGTCATTTTTAATGCAAAATTTTGGAGCTTTCACTGAGAACTACTTGAACTTGCTGATTTGAGATTTGAAAAGGTTTAAAATAACGAGGCAATCTGCACGGAAGACTGGTGTTCGACGAAATCAACAAAGGAGCAACTAGCAGGTGTCCTCTGAATCCAACCCCTTATTTATCTACATAACTAGGGATGAGATGGAGACCATGAAGAATAAAATGCAGGAAAGGATGATAGCCTGTAAGGAATAGATGATGATGGAAAGTTTCTGTAGGAGGATAGGACAAATAGGAACAATCGAAGTTGCTGCAAACCAGAATCGAAGACCTAAAAGTGGAGCAAATGCACCTTGGATCAGAATGAAGCAATATGGAACAATCCCCTATGAAGTTGTACAGATCAGTATCAATCTCCAATGATCAATCGATGTCGAACCCTAAGAACTCTAGGGCATACCATGTGTAATAACCCACTATTTTGAACCATTCAGATTGACCATAATCCACACATGTCAAACTTGAAATGCTCAGAACAACAGATTGTTAATTTATATATTTGGATAAACTTAGCATATACAAAAATTTAATCAATGACAGAATCACAGACACAAAGTTTTACAACAATATTTTATGGAATAGATAAATAGTAGTTCATGAAGCTACTACAGAAACATCAGAGTCCAAAACACAATACAACAAAAATCCAAATACATAGAAGTCTCTAATGCAACAAGAAAATGACAAGTTTGAATATAAATAACTGAAAATAATTGCAAGCTGAAATAACTTACAGCTGAATAGATAAGATAGATCTCCAAGCAAACTACAAGCTCCAAAGGAGAGTCTCAAATGCTGTAACACTCAGGCTGACCCGAGCATAAAGAAAAACACAAAACACTCGAATCAGGTTTAACATTCTTATGCAAGTAAATCAACTCAAGTGAAGTGCAGTATAACTTAATGAATATTGGGATTCCTTCCTTTAAGGATCCATTAAACTATCTACATACATAATATAATACACTACATAGATAATGTCTACAGTAAAGTAAAATATCAAAATAAAATAAAGGCGTTATCCATATCCCCTATAACATTTTTTTGTATGAATGCCATAGTCTATAAAGTACTATAAAATCCACCTAATCGATGGGCTATTAGGGAGCACTCCATAGGTACGACACAAGCCAAACTCACAATGAGCGCGATAAGGCATATGACGAGGCACGCGCGGCAATTTCCAGGGTAGGATACTACCGTTTTGCGGATCCAGGTGGTGGTAACGCATAGTAGTAACTACTGCCTACCTCGAGGCACACTCCCATAATCGTAGGTGTGCACACCATCATCAAATCACAAAAGCAATAGATATGGCTTTCAAGAAGCATGCTCGATCGGAGGTGCGACCACACTTAGCCCAGTGTGGCTCCTGTTTTAGGCAAATCAAACTGACTAGAGGGAGTCGGGGCTTCGTTCATACCTCATAGACATTTTCCAAATCATCCTACTTCGTTCTGGAATCTCCACCACATACACAGTTGTTAAAGTGGTTTTCGGTATTGGCAGAGATTATGCTAATATTCGATCCTGGTTTCTTTAACAACCAAAGGCTTATTTCACACCGTGGTCATTTTATAAAAATCACTTTAATAAACATTTGAATAAAATCCCAAATTACAATTTTAAAACAAAATAAAAAATTAAATATCTAACTTCAATTATATTTAAGTTGAAAATTATTCACTTAATCACTTTTACAATCCTTTAAATAAAATCTCAAATTTACAAGTTTAAATCAGAATTAGATATTCAAATTTTATAATATTTAAACTTGAAAATATTTATTTAATCACCTTTAATAAAAAAATCAAGTTATCAAGTTATAAGAATCATATTGAAAGTCTCAAAATCAGTAAGTCCAAATCAATTTTTGTTTGACCTAAATTATTAAACAAATTAAATTAAAAATCAATTTCATTTTATCTTCCCAACCTTAATTTATTATTGTTATTATAAAATCTATTTTCAAAATATTAATATAAATTTTAAATAAATATTTTAAAACATATTTTATATATATTAATTAAATAAAAATAAAAATTTATTAAATTAAATTAAATCTTATTATAAAATCTATTTTTAAATCTTTTTTAATATATATTTAAAAAAATTATAAGTTGAATCTTAAAATTTATATTTTTTCAAAACTGAACTTATAAATTTAAAATTTTCGAACATATAATTTAAAAATCTAAATTTTTACACACATATTAAAATAAAATATGTATATTATATTCTAAAAATCAATATTTATCAAAACACATACTTTAAAAATTCTGGAAATCATTTAAAAATAGACCAACGGTGTTCGTATATAATTTTCTAACCTATGGTCAACTAATATGGATATTTATCTTTTCAATGTGTAATAATTTAGTATTAACGGGTATATATCATTTTAACCCATAATCCCAAAATTCAAAATCAGTAAAATCGACTGCGGTTATCATGTCAACCCATAACGATTTTCCCCAATTAAAAGATCGTTCGAGTATGTGTCATTTCAACCTATAGTGATTTCCTAAAACTAAAGGGACTTGCAGAGTAAGAATAATAAAATAACAACATATAATGACATAGAATATCAATGGCAAATATGATCAAAATAAACAATTTAATATATATATATATATATATATATGCTAACAGGTTATTGGTGTTAATATGTTGATTAATATAGGTAAAAAAAATTAAATACTAACATATCATATTCAACGTTACAATTCAAATTAACAACATATTCAATCATCATTTCATGTGAATTTAATTTACTAAACAAATGAATGTTAATAGTGAGTGATCGCTCGCCTTTCGAGGCTATAAAAACAACGAGAATGAAGAGGGTGACATAGACATGCACATGGATAAGCGACTAATCTATAAATTTTGTTGTTATAATCTTTAAACAACGGCGATTAGACTGGACAACGTAAAGATGGCCAAGAAAAACTTGGCTAGAGCTTGGGGTCTGGTTCGGGTGGAAGGAGAGAGTAGGATTCAAAACCAATATATAAATGATTATACATATATTTATTTATTTATTTATTTGCTTTTTTAAAGAAAGAGTTGAAAATGGGAAGAGATGCTTCGTGTGGAAGACAGAGGAGGTTCTGGTGAGGAGAGTCCAAAGCAAGGCAGTGGGAGGACGTGGATCTGGTCGAGACCGGGCGACAGGCGATGGGCAGAGGGATTGGTTGGCAAGCTCTTGTGTATAGAATGGTGGGCTGCTATAGCTAGGGGATAAAGCCGAAGAGAGGCACGGGTTCGGGTTCAACAAGCGGCTGGTCGTGCAACAAAGTGAAGGGTTCAAGGCGGTGCAAGTTGAGGGGATGGGAAGGTGGCTGAAAAGGTTGTGGGGTGGGTTCGGTTGGCTACTCATTTTGTATGGCTGAGAGGCAGGGGAGAGATGGTGGAGGCGGAGCACAGGTGTGAGGCCGATGTCAGGTTGATGGGGGCAAGGGGTCGGTCTTTGCACGGAGAGTTGTGTGCTGGGTGTTCGTGTAAGGGAAGGGATGCAAGAATTCGAAGGTGAGAAGGAGAAATGAGCAGAGCAAGACAAAGAAAATATTAATGCAACTTTAGTATATATTATTATTATTATTGAAGAAGAACATAACGAATTGAGGAAAGACTAAAACGGACCGAAAGCAAATGAAACGTACAGTAAATATATTGAACAGGTCGGAAACAAAACGCAAGTCCATATATTTTCAACCGGTGGACAATGAAAAGGCAATGGAAATGAAAGGTTCAAATGCGGAACAGATATGGCTAACCGTTTCATAGATTTTGCCGAGCACCGGATGTCGAAATACATAAATGAATGTACTGCGAAGATCGGTGCAATGAGAAGAACAAGAAGGTACATAGATATGAGAGATATGACTATCCTATCGGAATTTGATTTTCACTGCCAAAACTGCTTTTAAAGCACCGAAAATAAGATAAACGGAGCTAGAGCAGTCTAAATTTGGCGTAACGAAATACGACGTCTCACTCAGAAAATGACTTATAATTTTTTATGTAAAAATATTTAGATTGCGAAATTTTTTTATTTCCATCAAATTTAACTGATTTTAAATTTTTAATTGAAATTTCACAACTGAACAAACTTACATATTTGCAGATGAAAATCTACCACTTGCTATATTAAAAGGGACGTTTTTCAATTATCAAATTTTCATTGCAAAAATTTAAATTGTTTATTTTCATGAAATTTTTTAGTTAATTACGTTATAAAAATCGTTAAAATTTCTGGGTCGTTACACTCTCCTCCACTCAAAACTTTTTATCCCCAAAAAGGAACGAGATACGAGAATAGAAGCAAACAGAAAGATAAGATAAATTCAAACGAATAGTACCTAAGACCAACAATTCAGGATTCGAAGCATACATGGACTCCTCAGTTTCCTAGGTGCATTCCCGATCATCTGTATTCCACTGTACTTTGACTAGACTAACATATTTTCTCCTAAGTTGCTTCGTACCTCTATCAACAACATGAATTGGCTTCATCTCTATAGTGAGATTTGGATCCACATCTAAATTTTCTAATAAAGCAAGTTGAACAATCAAGGAGGGATCATGGAGATGCTTGCGAAGGTGAGATACATGAAAAACATTATGCACACCTGATAGCTTCTCCGAAAAATCCACTCTATAAGCCAAAGGACCAAACCTTTCCAGGTCGCGGAAAGGACCAATGAATCTAGGAGCAAGCTTCCCTTTCTATCCAAAGCAAACCACATTCTTCAGTGGCAGGATCTTAAGAAAGACTTGATCAACCACTGAAAAATTCAATTCCCTTCTTTGCCTATCAGCATACTTCTTCTGCCTATCTTGAGCAATCCTTATCTTCCTCCTAATCTCCTCGGCATTCTCATATGCTTCCGGAATCATATCAGGACCAAGAAGTAAGCGATCACCAGATTCAATCCAGTAAGATGGAGATTTGCAGGATCGTCCGTAATGAGCGGCAAATGTAGACATCTTGATACTTTCCTGAATTCAAAAGAATGGCATTAATAGATTGAAGCTTAAGATGATTAAAAATTCAAAATAGAATTATATATGATACTTGTTACTATAGGTGAATTCATCTAGATGGTGTTGTTCTTCCCAAGATCCTCCATAATAAAAAACACAGGCACGAAGAAGATATTTCAGAATCTGATTTACCATTTCCGTCTAAACATCGGTCTAAGGATAGTAAGCAGTACTAAGGTTCAAACGAGTACCCAAAGCTTCCTAAAAATATTTGTAGAACTTACTGGTAAAGATAGGATCACAATTACAAACAATACTAGAAGAAACACCCTGGAGTCGGACAATATCCCCGATATAGACCTCGGTTAAGCTCGAAGAAGTTCGATTTGACTTAACCGAAATAAAATGAACAGATTTGGTCAATCGATCGACAACTACCCATATACTCTCGTTACCCTTCTAGTCCTTGGTAATTCGTCAATAAAGTCCATAGAAACCTGACCCCACTTCCAAATGGGAATCCCAAGAAGTTGCAGCAATCCAGTGGTCTTCTGGTGATCAACCTTAACCAGTTGATAAGGGGAACATCTACCGACTTAAATGGAGATATCCCGCTTCATACCACTCCACCAATACAATCTCTTTATATTTTGAAACATAGTCATGACACCTGGATGGATCGATAGTCTGGACTGATGATTCTCTCTAAGAACTTCCTACCTCAATCCATCGACATTCAGAACACAAATCCAATTAGTAATCCTTAAAACTCCATTCTGATCAATTTATGCTCCTAACTCGCTTTGGTTATCACTTTCCCTATTCTGAATATTCTCCTTTATGAGCTTAAGCATCTCATCTTTATCATGCTTGGCTGCTATATAATCCATATGAGGAGAAGAAGCTACAATCTGACACAACAAGGCTCTCTTCCAACTTAGAGCATCCGCGACAACATTAGCTTTCCCAGGAGTGTAGTTGATGTCGAGGTCATAAGATGCTAAGAACTCGAGCCATCTAACCTGCCTGTGGTTCAAATCCTTCTGGACGAAAATATACTTAAGAGACCGATGATCTGTAAAGAGCTCAAACTTGGTTCCCAAAAGATGATGCCTCCATAACTTTAATGCAAACACTGCAGCAAGAAATTCCAAATCATGGATGGCATAGTTAGCTTCGTGAGGCTTCAAATGATGACTAGCATAAGCAATGACCTTCCCATCTTGCATCAAAACAGCACCCAAACCTTCTTTACTAGCATCAGTATGAACTGGTAATTCTTCACTCTCATTCGAAATGATGAGAATAGGAGCAGAGGTAAGCTTTTGCTTCTGCTCATTAAATGTTGCTTCGCACTCATCACTCCAAATAAACTTAGCATTCTTACGAGTCAAAGTAGTGAGAGGTGCAGCTATGCGGGCAAAATTCTCGATGAATCTCCGATAATAACCGGCTAGGCCTAAAAAGCTATGGATATCGAAAGGTGTCTTAGGTGTCTATTAATCTTAAAAAAAGAATAAGGTGGCAAAGCTCAATGGAAGATAAGATAATTGAATTTCAAAAGCGAAAAGGAGGATAGACTTACATTAATCATGGCGACCTTAACCGGGCCAACCGAGACTCCATTTTCAGAGATAATATGCCTAAGAAACCAGAATTCATCCCTCTAGAAGTGGTGTTTAGAAAATTTAGCTTTCAACTGATGACTCCTAAGAGTTTTCAGAACATAGCCCAAATGAGATTTATGCTCCCTTTATGACTTAGAAAAGACGAGAATATCATCAATGAGAACCAGGACAAACTTGTTGAGAACTTTGTGGAAAACGCGATTCATGAGGTCGACGAAAAAGGCAGGAGCATTGGTTAAACCAAAGGGCATGACTAACAATCCATAGAAGCTATTCTCAGTTCGAAAAGCTCTCTTTGGAATGCTCCCTTCAGCTACACGAAGCTGCTGGAAACCGGTTGCTTGATAAAGTTAAGAGAATACTTTAGCTCCGTAGAGCTGATTGAACATATCATTGATACGAGGCATAAGATATCGGTTCTTAAGAGTAAGCTTGTTCAGCTCTCTATAATCAACACACATCCTTGGAGAACCATTAGATTTGGTGACAAAGACCACAGCTGCTCCCTATTTAGAAAAATTCTGCCTAATTAAACCCTTAGAAACAAGTCTTCAATCTGCTTCTTTAACTCGGCCTTTTCTCTGGAAGCCATTCATCTTGGAGGAAGAACAATAGGTCGATCTCCAGAAATAAGGTCGATGTGGAATTCAATTTCCCACTTAGGAGGAAGAGAAGTGACTTTACCAAAGACATTTGAAAATAGTTGGACAACAGGGATAGAGTCAAGATTACTAGGCTGAGCATTTAGCGAAAAGATAAAGCTGCCTACATAATCCTGAGGCATTCAACATTTGATGACTAAAGGCTCGCCCCGCTTGCTTATTAAGGAAACAGTTCATGCCTTACAAGAAATGACAACATCATTACCTTAACCAATCACCCCTAAGTAAGATATCAAATTCATCGAAACCCAAAACATAGAAATCTTCGGTCAATCGATGCTTATTGTAAAGGTGTTTCACCCTTTTACAAATCATGCTAAGTTTGACGGGACTGCCGATGGGATTAGTCATACATAAGGATCAAGTTGCCAATTGGGGTTGCAAAATGTGCTCAAATTATTACAAAGATCAACATAAATAAGGCTATGGGATGCTCCAGTATCAAAAGGAACACGAACAGGAAAATCATGCAAAGTAAATGAGCTCTAAAGAGTACCTTAGGTATCACTGGCAAAAGGAGGAGGAGGAGTGGAAGAGGTCATGGAAAGATTCTAGATGTCTTGTCCCTATGTTGAGTAGGATAGTCCTTCTTGAAGTGGCTAAGCTGCAAGCAAATATGGTAAAGGTTGTTCCAGGTTGCCTGGTCTGGAGGAATAACAGATCCGGTAGAGGATAGACAACTGTTGGAATAGTGACCTTTTTGGTCGCACTTAAAACAAGTGATGGAAGATAGGTGAAGAGATCGCTTCTGAGAAGAATAACCAAGACCCTGAGAATTCTACCAATTCTTCTTCTACTGATGAAAGTTGGGCTTCCTCTTCCTCAAACTACTGGAATTACTCTGAGATGCTGGCACAACCCGCTTTCCCTTAGAATTAGGGTTCTCGAATATAGTGGCCATATCCATAAAAGAAGTGATGGTGTCGTGAACATGACTAACCAAAATGTATAATACTCCGGGCGAGCACCGTGAATAAACTTCACATTCTTCTTGAGTGGGGTTTCAATCAAGCTAGGATAAAACTTAGCTAGTTCATTAAACTTCCTCTTATATTCGGCAAAAGTCATATGCCCTTGCACAAGGTCCATAAATGCCTTATACAACTGAGATTTCCTGGCTTCAGGCATCCACTTAGCCACGAAAGTATCCTTGAAAATATGGACACAAGTTAAGATAGAGATAAAGAAGATAAATTTCAAAGAGATAAATTTAAAAGAGCTAAATTTAAAAGAGATAACCAAGAAAAGGATGACTAAAGATCCCACCTGAACTGCTACTAAGTGATATTTGCCTCGACAGTCTAAGCGGTAATAGATTCCCACCTATCTTGGGCAGACTCCTGCAACTACCAGGTAGCTAGCTGATGCATCTAAGCATCAGTGATCTTAAGTCCAGTGCAAATCCTCTCTAACCTCTTCAGCCACTGTTGAGCCTCGATAATACTCCCTGTTCCAGTGAACTTGGTACCCCCAAGCTGAGAGTACTCCTTACAAAGAGTGGTGAACTAAACATTTGAGCTGGTGGAACGGGTACAACAACTGGTGATGCACGAGCATTTCCATGACCCCTACCATGAACATTACTACGGTTACTCATCTGGAAAAGATGAGAATGGATTTTAGATCAAAGGTAAAGATCCAAAATTCGAAGGAGATCCAAATCAAAGAGAATCCAAAACTAAGAATTTCAAGCTTGAACGAAGATGATTCCATATTAATTTTACTCATTCTAGGGTATTACTACCCCATCTCTAATAAGTTTCCACTCCATGTGCAATGCTTTGCCAAAACTAGAGCTCTAATACCAACTGCAATGACCCACTATTTCAAACCATTCAAATCGACAATAATCCACACATGTCAAACTTGAATTGCTCAAAACAATAGATTGTTAATTTATATTTTTGACAAAACATAGCAAAAAATTTCATCGCAAAAATTTAAATTGTTTATTTTCATGAATTTTTTTAGTTAATTACATTATAAAAATGATTAAAATTTCTGGGTCGTTACACCATGTTGCCTTGGATAGAAATGTTGCATGTCCAGGGAATAATGCTAAACAAATGGATATGAATCAGAATGCAAATGCACGACTGGAGGAGTACGTGCTAGAATTCCCTCGCGGAAATAGGGGCAAGCTGAGAATGCAAACTTAAGAATTCCTTTGAATGATGATGACAGACTTACCGAGATGGTGAGACAAGCTGTGAGTGGAGAATTACCCAATCGGGGCCCAGAGGATGTGAACAGAAGTATGCTAGGAATCTACCTGATTTTGAGTTGTCGACGTTAGAGATATATAATGGATAGACATATCAAATAGTTTATTTGATGTGGTACATCTAGCAGATAGAGGAGCAGGGTGTGGCATAAGAGGTCATGGGATTGTGTTTAGCATTATATATGGTTTAGGCAGCTGGAGAATGGTACCATTAACATATGGGCCGAGTTAGTGAATAGATTCATGAAATAGTTCTGGGTCCATATTTAATGACCCAAGAATGTAATGAAATTGTTGAGTGTGAAGAAAAGGGCTAGAGAGCCGTCGAGAGTTTCTTGATGAGATTCAATCAGACAGCTACTGAGGTAGATAGGCTGGACCCATCAATGGTTCTAATAGCGGTGGTTTAGGGAATATCTAGTAAAATATATTTCAAGGTTGCTTTGAAAAGGGATCCGTAGATGGATCTCATAGAATTTTATCATGAAGCCAAAAGGTACTTACGTCATAAGGATGCTGAAGCTAAGAAAAAAGAAATTAATGCTGCGGATGGCGGGGGACCACCCAGAAAAGGATCCAGTAAAGGCAAAGAAAATGAAAACAAAATATGGATAATAGCTTTGAAGGACCAAAACGGAGAAGGAGGGTACCGAAATTTCCTTCTTACATAGATTTGAACAAGACCCCCGGAACATATTTCCTTGATATTATGGGACATATTCCCTATCAAAAGTTAATAAGGAGAGATTACATGGACCGTGAGAGGATGTCGAAAAAATATTTCCTATTCCCTGAGCAGGCACTTGTGCGACTTGATCGAGGAACAATTTAGAAATAATAAATTATAAAAGTATGTAAAAATTTGAGCCTTGGTGGTGGCATAGGAGCGACCTTCATCTGCAATGAATAGAAACAGCCGTTGACCAATGTCAAGGATAGTCATCGCATGATTGGGATGGTAGGGAATCATGTTTATTTCCCCATTTTCTGTTCCCGATAAACGAAGTGGTATTACAAGTGAGCCACTTACTCATGCATGGGATATTGATTGATCCCTAGGCATGCTCTAAGTTAGATGCAAGGTTGTAATACTTAGATGAATGTACCGATGGGTGTTTTGTGTTTGTGCTTGGACCCTGCAAATGAATGTGTTATTTTATCCACTTAATTGTGATGACTCACATTGATCATGCTAGTCGCATCCAAAGAGATGGGGTGGTGATCGCAAGATGCTAATCCCCTCGTCGGAGAGAAAGTATATTAACTTATATGATATTGATCGCGTTAAGTCGCAACCGGAGTGCAAGATACAAGTTCCCTTGTCGGATAGCGAGTGAAATGGACTTGTATAGAAAGAACGTCACCTCATCGGAGCGCGAATGGATGGCTTGTTTTATTTGCCGAGTCCCCCCGTAGGAAAGAGAGTGGATTGGGCTCAGCAAGGGTCCGGAGAGACCATGGATCTAATTAACAGCCTTGAGCACAATGGATTTACTGATCATCCCTGAATGACCATCAGTTTGACTAACGATCCGAATAGAACATCGATTTACTTATCGACCCAAAATGACCATCGATTTGACTAAAGATTCTAGAGAGATCGTGGATTTGGTCACCGGCCCTGAATAACCATTTATTTGACTAATGATCTGGAGAGATCTTAGATTTACTTATCGGCCTCAAATGGCCATGGATTCAATTGGCGATCTATAGAGATCGCAAATTTACTTACCAGCCTCGAATGACTATGGATTTAATTAACAATCCCGAGAGATCATGGACTCAACTATCTTCTTAGAATAGCTATAGATTCAACTAATGATCCAGAGAAATCAGGACTTGAATCGACCATCGAATGCATGACCCAGAATCTAAAATTTACATTCTAACTTTGAACGCCATTTGACCTTGAAACAATTCGTTAGCAATCATCAAATCGAGCCATTGCTTTCAACATGTGATCGCTAACTCTTGAACGAACACGGATGATCCCAATTTGTGATGCAACCCACAATTTGATGATTCTAGGAGAACACGGAATCATTATCTATAACTGACACTCAAACAAGGGCTTGAGACCTTAGCTATCATGGTCTGGAACTATCTTTGATTTATAGATGAATCCAAAGAAACAGGATGATTTGCCATAGTTCGATATGTGGATAGCTACATAATTCGACTACCAATGTTACATCGACTTTGATATCTGCATTTGAGCAAAGCACACCTTCTGCGCATGAGGTGTGCTTTGGGAGGTAAGTATTATCCTGCCTTTTGACCAGGCAGTAACCAGATTGATTTGATGAACAGAACTTGAAAGCTATCGAGAGAGAAGGCCTGAAGAGATAGTCGTAAATTCCAGAAAACATAGTACGACTAAGATCACAAGGCAAAGTCAAAGCTAACCCAAAAGTTCCAAAATCCAATTCCACCATTTGATGGATCGGTATCGATCCATCCCAATGGATCAGTACCATTTGACAGAAGTGCATCTAACTCACTTCACTTTTCTTACACCACTTAGTCTCAATACCAGAAGCACACTCCATGTCTCATTGATCGTTCTCTTATCGTTTGGTATCAAGTAGCTCAAGGAAAGTATTTAGCAACTTAACTCCTCAACTGATCCATCCCACTAGCCAAGAAATAGGCTCATGATGATATAAAAAAGTTAGGAAACTTGTAGCTATCGATATATTATTTCAATCCAAAGTGGCTAGAACCATTTATAAATCAATCTCATGTATCTGTACCGTTCCATGACTATGGATCAGTACTGATCCATAGCTAATTGCTGACTTTGCTACATTTTGTCATATGCAACGTCTGCTAGATAATAGAGATCGTAGAGGAGAACGTGGTGAAGCATTTTCCGTCGATCTAATGCTATAAATATACATGGAGGGGCTTCATTTCAAGGATCTTTCATCTTAAGCAATTTTTACATCTTTCTTGTAATTGCCTATCGAATGGTGCCAAACCACAAGAATTATACTTGTAAAGAACCAAAAATCAACAACAAAGCTAAGTGGACATAGGAAATAGCTAGCCGAACCACTATAAAACCTTTATGTCTTGCTTTTACTTGTTTTTATTTAGTTTCTTCACTCTTTTCTCTACTATACTCATTTGGGTGTTTGCGTAATTTTGATGCAAACACACACACATCTAACATCAAATTCATCATCTTTCTCTATTTTCTCCACCTTGTCCTCTTCTTCTTCTTCCTTATCATTATTTCCTATATTCATAGGATTAAGAGTAGCCAAGTATACTTCAGGATCTACTTTCGATATAATAATAGCCTATTATTAAGTAAATGACTCTGAAAATTTCAAATAATTCTCCCTTAATTTTCCTGCTCATTTTTGAATCTTATCTAAAGACCTACAATTTTAGTAAGTATATTTAGAATATTGTTAAAAAAAAGTTCCCTTTTTTTTCCAGATTCTTGAGTCTGAAGTCCCTATAAGGAGAAGATTCTTTGCTAAG
This sequence comes from Allium cepa, assembly GCA_030765085.1. NCBI lineage: Eukaryota > Viridiplantae > Streptophyta > Magnoliopsida > Asparagales > Amaryllidaceae > Allium > Allium cepa. The sequence goes on from CM060939.1 coordinate 542,238,058, forward strand.
TCTTTTGGAATTTCATTGATCTGTTAAGTTTGTACTATATAATTTTTATTGAATAAAATGAGTGGAAAACGATTGTAAACATGAAATATACCTATTATAAAGTTGGTTTTTAAATTTTAAAATAAAAGGGAAAATCATTTTATGAAAAATATTTATATCTCAACATTCTCACCATTAATATGTCGACAAACTTTTGAAAAGTATATTTTTAAACTTCTGCATTTTATATTAATACTTATTTATGTACATTGTATACATACATACATACGTATGTGTGTATATATATTAGTATTCTTATTTCAAATCTTAATAAGAGAGCAACTCTTAATCCACGTTGTAACTTAATAAAATTATTTTTTATTAATAGTTTTGTTAAAATATAAGCTATTTGGTTTTTGATGTTTATGAACTTCGTAGTTGTATTTTCTTTATTTACATTATCTCTTAAGAAATAATGTCATATATCTATGTGTTGGATTTTTAGATAACTTTATAGAATAGTATTCTAATAGTATATTCGTGATTTTTTAATATTTAGACCGAAATATTTTAACATTTATAGCATATACATAACTTGTGAACATGTCATGGCAACATATATATTTTATGCGTTGTTGTTTATAGAGAGACAAAAAAATTCTTTTTACAGAACTAAGATATAAATGAATGTCTCAAAAAGTTACGAGTTCAACTTGTACTTTTTATGTTGGCTTTAAAGCCATCATAATCTACATCAGTATATGATATTAAGTCAAATATGTCTTCCTTAGGATAGAAAAAAACATAATCCAAGGTGTTATTGACATATCTTAGGATGTGTTTTACTACCTTTAGATGTGTTACCTTTAGATTCGATCGATATCTTTCATAGATACATAAACTATGTGTTATATCTAGTCTACATATGATATGATGTAATGAATTAACCACCGCACGATATAATATTTCATACACATTTTTATTATTTCACTTCTTTATTAAAGATTGCTCTAAATATCGTAGGAGTAGCTTTACCACTTGTATTAGACATGCCGAATCTTTTCACAAATCCTTAACGTATTTTTCATGCCTTACAAAAATTCCATTATTTAGTTGTTTAATTTTTTATCCTCAAAAAAATGTTGATTCATCCATATGATTCATCTCAAATACCTTTTTCATTATTTTTGAAAATTCTAAATTTAGTTGTTCGTTTTTTGAACGAAAAATAATATCATCCGTGTATGTTTGTTTTGGTTGAATATCGTTATTTGTCCTTTTTCTAAACAGTGTAGTATCTACTTTTCCTATTTCAAAGCGTGACTTAATTATCTAAGAATTAAGTCTTATGTAACAGGCAGGAGGTGCTTGTTTCAAATCATACAATTCTCTTTTTAATTTATAAATACGATTTGTACATTTCTCATCTTCAAAATTTTGGGGTTGCTCAACATATACATCTTCCTTAGTTATTCCATTTATGAAAGTACTTTATACATCCGTTTGAAATAATTTGAAGCTGCCATAATTTGCAAAGGCGAGTCGAATTCTTATAGCTTCGTGTCCTGCTACTAGAGGAAATTTGACATCAAAATCTATCACTTCTTCTTGATTATATTCTTGTGCTACTAATCTTGCTTTTTCTTACAACTCTTCGTATTCATTTAGTTTTTTTTTCATAGAACTAATTCCCAAACATTATTTCTGGTAAATTGATATAGTTCTTCTTACTAGCAAGAATATATGAATCATCCAATGATGCTTTTTTTGGATTTTAGGTTTGTTGGTTGAAATGAATGCCACATTACTCATTTTGTTCAATTAATTTCTAGTTTTTACAATTAATTTGATATTTCCTAAAAAATGATCTTTAGGATGATTCTTTAAAATTTTATTTTAGTTGGCTTATTTATGTTTATGTATTTATTGCTATCATTCCTATAATTAAGGTTTTCATTATTTTCTCTTAATTTAGTAATTTATTCATCATCACTATTTGTATTAATTTTTAAAAGTTCTCATCAAAAGATATGTGTAGAGTTTCTTCTATAGTATAATTCTTGTATTTTAAAGTCTTGTTGGAATATTCAATAAATATTCCTTTATCAAATTTATCTAAATTGTTCTTATATTTAGTATACAACACTTGCTTCTAAAAAGCTAAAAGTATGAAACTTTTTGCATTTTATTAAAAAATAATTCATATGGGGATTTCTTAGTTGATGGTCATTAAAATTCTATTTAAAGTATAACATGCCATAGCAACTAATTTAGTCCAAGAAATTTTTGGTAAATTAGTTTTATTTAACATCCTCTTTTCACAATCATGATTTTTTTTTTTAAATTTCGCAACACCATTTTTTTAAAGATTTTTTGGAAAAGAAAATTCATGTATGATACCTTTCTTATTACAAAAATTTTCAAAATTTTCATTTTCAAATTATCCTCCGTGATCACTCAACGTAGTTTTAATTTTACTAGATTTTTTATTATGAATTATTTTAGCAAGAGTTTTAAACATTTCAATGCTTCATTTTTATATTTTGGAAAAATTGTACAGGTATATCTTAAAAGTCATCTACGATTGCAATTTTTTTTATTAATTGTATTTGTAATGGTCCAAAATGATCTAGATGAAGAAGTTCTAAAGGTGGTGATGTAATGATCCGTGTTCTATGTATTGGAGGATCGTAGAATATTAATATTATTTATATATAAGGTCGTACGGTTCTATGGTTTTAGGAAATGACTATAGACCATTTTCCATCCTCGGATGTTTTATCAAATGATTTTGACTCTGAAAATATTGATGGCTTGTAACTTTTGATAGGAGTAGAGTTGAGGTTTGAAACCACTTCCATTAGCTTGGGATGATAGTTTCATTTCCGTAGAGTGGTCGTAGTAGGAAAACAGACTTATCTTTGAGGAAATACGGTTGTTTGAAGTTTCACTTGATTTTAGATAGCTTAATGGGTAATTAATGGGTTAATTGTTAGGCCCAAAGCCCATTTTAGGATTAGCATTTGGTTAGGGCAGATAGGACTTCTCTTTATCACTTCACACTTCCTAAAAATAGAGAGAAGCCCCCATTAACCATCTTCTTAGCCAAAAAGTTACCATAATCCATACCTTGATTAGCCAAAATATGTCACTATAGGAAGATTAGCGAGATTATTACTTTGGGTTGAAGATTTACTGTTGGAGATCACCTTAGAGGTGATGTTCCCCTCAGGATTCGTGCATTATTAGGCATAGATTGGATTGTTTTGGATTTAGGTGAATGGTTTTAAGCCTCTACTCACTAATTAGCCACTTTTAGATGTTTAATGACGTTTTAAAATTATTTTAAAACTCTAAAATATGTTTTAAACCCTTTTTAGCTACATACGTGAATTTCAAACGATTTGAAAAAGTTTTACAAAATTTGTGTTCTATGGATCTCCTTTGTTCTTACAGATACTACCCTCAGATTTAGGCTTTGCTTTGATACATATGAACTTATGATTATTAGGACATGCTATATATGATGATTTCTTGAATATACATTGGTGTAACAGCCGAAAATGCCGATCGAATGGTGATTTAGTTTTAGGAATATTTTATGGATCAGTATAGAGGAATCGGTAATGATGGTTAATTATTGGTCAAATCATAAGCGCTCGATATGAGGTAACAAAGAAGGCTCCATAAGAATAAATATCAAGTTTCAAGTCATTTGGAATTTGTATGCAGTAGCATGGCCATTTGGAGGTGGATCGGTAGTGATTTTGAAGGCTATGGAGTAGTATAAGTTGCTTCGAGGCACGCTCGAGTCATAAAGTGGATTGCTTCGTGTTTTGAAGGAATTTCTTGGAGTTGTGAACGATAAAAGATGAATTGCTTAGAGATATAGGGAAATGTTCAAGTGATGAATAGTAAATATGCTTCGAGTTTTGGCGCATATGCTTTAAGTTGCAAATGTTGGCTTGGAAGCATGGCATAGTGAAGTAAAAGATTTTGATTTTTGGCTAAGTCAACGATCAGTGACCATGGATCGGCATCTACCCATGGAAATCGATTGGCGTTGATGTCGATTCGATTCTTAATGTGTTTGGGTGAAGTGTGAGATCGGGGAAGGCCTAGATCGATGGTGATGGCTCGATACAGAGGAGTTGGATATCGATTCTTAATGTGCTTTCTTTAAGTCCCCATGCGCAAGCTTCGAGACGTAATGGGGTTGGGCTTGAGTCTTTGGTGTGTGGTCACTCAATGTCGTGATAGGAAAAATACTTAGCCAAATATGGCTAAGTATAGCGGTCGGTACCAAACTATAAGGTTCAGTGGAAGTTTTTGACGATGATGACCCATGATTTGATAGTGATGATTTCGTGATGGGAAGTGACGGATTTAATTATGGGTAGATGTTGTTATGACTACCTTATGAAACTGGCACTCATTATACCTACTTAGCATGTTGTAGCGGTGCTCGATCGTTGCAGGATGATCGTCAAGTTTCTAAATAAATTAAAACAGTCATAGAAACCGTCGTATATCTTGCAGCGCATTGATAAAATATAATAATAAATATCTTAGACAAAAGCATGCAAGATAGTGAATAGTTGAATGAATTACAGAATTAGAATGCACAGGTCCATATAGTGTACAACAAAAGAAATAGAGTTATACATCAATTCATAAATAACCATCTCTAAATAATAAAGGCACTAGAAAGCTCAATAGTGCGGCGCAGCAGAATTGCAAGTAAGTGTAGTAATACAAGAGTATAACCTCCTATCCATTCTCTGTCAAGCTCCACATGCTTACTGCACCTGATATCCCTAATCTATTCGTTTAAGAGTACCCGAAATAATAGGAAGCAAAGCATAAAACTTCAAATCAGACAGTAGCCAGGTGTGTGCGGTAGTAAACCACTAAATACTAGTAAATTGTTATAATAGAGAAAAATGGTATAAGGAATCATACCCGACTTGTCCATGCATCATAGAGTTAGCACATATATGAGATATATGCTACTCTAAATTATAGTTATCATGGGTGTAATATACATCAATGTACTATGGGGTGTTTAGATATCTAAATCAATAATATCAGTCTCATATAACATCCCTAAGGTGATAAGCAATCAAACAAACAACATCCATCCCTACATTCACTCACTCAGTGCAATGGATACGCAATAACTCAAATGACCTATCATGGTCATAGACTACTCAACATCTCAGTTCCTCAGTACTTGAATGCATGCCACTTAATAGGCCAAGAGCTAGATTGCTCGTCATGGCTGATTTAGGCTAAAGATTGCTCATCATGGAGATCAGATTTCCCATTATGGAGATTAGGACCGTTATGGTCCGAATTGGTACCTCATATTACCCTTGCTTTACGAGTACTCGCCGAACATTCGAGTATCAACAATCCTTTTGGAAACATCATCTATGATAGATCTTATCTGATAGCTGACCTTACGACTTCCGTCATGAATTTACTGCATTAAGGATGATTACCTATAGTCATCATCAATCATAGAATACCATCATATGTCCCATAGCCATCATCCAGTAGCACCTTAAGTCTGATTCATATTTCTTAACTCTGCATCTTGAAGTACAACTATCGATCATTAAAGCCGTCTCTTCCCATTCATAGAATCATAATCATCATCGAGTCGTAGGTCGTCATCATCGCAAATCACCACCTAACTATAGGGTTCGGTTTTGACCCATATATGTAGTTATATTTGGCTTGTCATGAGTTTGAGTAACCACACGCTCAAAACTCGAGCTAAAACTCATCGCGTCTTAAAGCATGCATGTGAAAACTTGAAGCAGCAATGCAAATAGCTTAAGGCATTTCTTTTCCCTGTAGCCCGAACCATCACCATTGATACATGCCTACCTCGACCCTACACTTCACTCAACTAGGTCATACTTCACTCCTTTTCCATCATTGATCGCATGCCCATACTGATCGACATCCATGGTTCACTATCGAACCAGGGTCACCGATCCGGGACTTAGCCAAAACCAATCCATTTTGTTACACTATAATATCCACAAAGTACAACTCAAAAACATTTGGGAAGAAAGTTCTTCGACTTGTAATTCTAAGACCCATTGTTTAGTTTTCAACGAGAGCTTAAGATATGGACTCAATAGCCGAGAGCATATAATTCGAAAGCATAAGTAAAAATGTAAGCTAAGATCAAGACCATATTCCAGCTAAGATAAAGTGTTAGTCGAGGGAAATATTTTTCAAAGCCAAAAGCACTTCAATAAGTCAACAATCAATAGCTCAGGTAGCCCTGGATCGAAATCAATGGTCAGGATAGATGAAAGGAATCAATAAGGCCATATATACAAAAGCATCTTTTCAGCAATCCACGCCAAAATGCACTTAACCAAATAATAACAAGCGTTCAAATCTAAGCCGCATATAACATGCTAATTCATCAATCCAAAGAGATGGCTTTCCGCTACGCTAAGTCATTAATCCAAACAGAAGGCTCTCCACTAATGGCGTTGCAGTATATTGGCTATAAATAAGCGGCTATCACAAGGCATAAGGGATCTTCTGACACGATAAAGAACTAATGTAAAATCATCTAGTACTTTCTTATATTAGAGCTCTATTCAAACACTCATTAATGGCGGAAATGCCTAGATTCAATGTAATAAGACTATCAGCTATATAAGGGTGAAAAAATAAGGAAATGACAATGGACCTAGGGACTTTCGGCTCGAACCACTACAAAAGTCACGGTGTTATTTCCTTTCCACATTTCATCTTCTTTTCATGTCTATTTTTATCCTATGGTTCTGCGTCTTGTATTCAAATCTTTATTACATCACATCTCAATAGTCTCTTTGTTGGGTCCAATATTCCATTCAGCTTCCGCATACATACCTTTGGATCATGGAGTATTAATTAGACCAAAATTTGCACTAAATGTTTTGGTGCTAGAAGGAGGGCTCATACTTTCGAACCTTGTTTCCTCTCGGAAGTCCAACGATACATTTCAATCAATTAACACTATTTCTAAAAATGAAAATGCCCTCTTGGAATTACCCCTTGACCTCTGCATCCAGCTCATTAAAGAAGTTGTAACAACCCAAAATTTGAGCTATAATAATTAATCAACGAAGTAATTGAATGATAAAATAAATTTGTGAAATTTTAAAAATTGAGCCATGGGAGTTGCATCATTGTGTCTACGGTGATTTTCTAGTCAATTTTCATATATAATTTATCAAAATCCGAGTTAATGTGAAGTAGATACGAGAGAAACAAGAAAAAAAAATATTAGGAGGCATAGGTCGACCCATGCTTTGGTCAAGTCGACCTTAGGGTCAACCCCCATAGAATCTAGGTCGACCTGCCTATTATTGGACATAAATTGTCCAGATACAAAGCAAACATATCATAATCCCATTTTCGTCCAATCCTGCGCATTCGTGCTTCCATTCGACGGTTTCCGGAGAGCCTATAACGTGGTTTCACCAGATTTAAACTTCAAATCCAATGGCCTGAAATCCCTAAACCACAATATAAATAAACCCTAGACCTAGCTATTTTTCTCATTCGGGTTTTCTTCTATTTGCATTCATTGCTTGAGGCTGGACCATAAATAGAAAATTTTCCTAAGGAGGATATCTTTTTGATAAAAACTACACCCTAGGAGTGGATCCAGGAAGGCTAAGGAATAGAGCTAAAGAACACTGGTGGGCGTTTTATAATTATTTTAGATTTGTAAGCAATTCAAAATAATAGGGTTCTCAATAGTTGTAGTTTTTCTACAATTTTAAGACAGTTTTTATACAAGTTTATTTATAGACATTTTTAAAGTAAATTTTAGATGTTCTTTTCAGTCTATTTTATTCGGTTATTTTATTCAGTTATTTATAGTTATTTACATCTATTTAAATTGGAATTTAGCCTGTATATGTTAGTTTCTTTTTATAGAGATTTAATCCCTTTTTTACACGAATAAAATAAAAAAAGAAGAAATCACAAATATAGATTAAAATGGAATAACACTAAATCTATAGAAATCGTATGTAAAATGAGAAAAACTGAAATAAAAATAGAGGTGGACTGAAATAGACAAATGTAAGATATTTGCAAGCATAATTGTAACAAGTGGTTATAATTAAAAAGGGAAAATCCAAGAATAATAGTTGCAAGAACAATTAAAATACAGGTTATAATTTGAAAGAAGGAAATAACAGAAGAGTCTTATTTTAAAACTTAGATCTTGGATTAAGTTAATAAGCAAATATAGTAGAAATAACAGAAGAGGCTTATTTTTAAAATAAGATCTTGAATTAAGTTAATAAGCAAACATAGAAGTAGGGCCCGTATCAACAACATTTCCTTTCTGGTCTAGAACTGATGGTCTTACACTTAGATGAGGCTGGGACAGGCTTATGATGATTAGGGTAAATAAATGGCCAATAGATAGAGGCTCAAATCTAGGGATTTGGGCAAGGGGCGCAAAGCTAGAAATTTGTTTATTAAGACCAGTACTGGCAATATTCCCTTTTGGGTGAAGGAATTATGATCTCACATGTAGGTGAGGCTAGGCATGCTTATGGTAAATAGAGGGTCAAATAGAGGGCGATGGTTAGTGTGTACTGGCGATGACCGAGCATGCAACATCGATTAGGGTAAAAAATTGGCTGCTGCATCTTAAGCGCTAAGAGGTGTCATTTGCTATAACCAATAGGATTGACAGCGGCACAACAGAGATAGAAGGCCGATCAAAGGGTAGATTTAGGATTTCAGCCTAATCAAGTTAGTAGTTGAGGTAGGATTAAGGTTTTAACCTAATCACAGCAATTTAAGACAAGTGCAAAAAAACACAATCAAACCTATTAATCAAAGCAAACGGTCAAACAACACTTTATGCGAGTTTTATCTTTCCTTTATTTTCCTTTCGTACTAGAACTATTACTTAGTCTATTATCTTTATCTTGCTTAAAAATGCTAGTAACTACATTCACTCACCAGACCAATTGTCTAACCAACTCCTCTATTTTTCCTTTTCCCTCATAGGCCGGTAGAGTCGAGGATAGTAGATTCAGATTACTTGGAGATATATCCCAAGAGTTTTTCGTGTATTCTTTGTCTTTCGTTTTTCCATTTTATTTGGCTTTTGATCTACTGGCACTTATGAGAGGGATGGTTTTTATTATTTTTATACTCTAATTCTGAGACTAAGATGTATTTTTCATAAGACGTGAGTATTTAGGCTTTTAGACATATTCTACTTTTATGGCTTATTGATGAAGTTTAATTCTAAATAATGAATTACTATTTAATTGTTTCCATTGTTTTTACTTATTTTTCATGTGAATCTTAGTCTCTGTGATGCTTTAGCTATACCTATAATGTACCATATCCTTTAGTATACTCTTTTTGGGTATTTTTAGGGGCTTGGTGTGTTCTATTTGGTATCAAAGCGTAAGGTTACAAGATTTCTAAAATATTATTTTTAAAAGTAAAGTATTTTTCAAAGGTAACATATATTTAAACTAAAATTATTTTTCAGAAAGGAACTCTTATTATAGAAAAGATTTTCAAGTATTAGAGAGTTTTTATAAAAATCCCATCAAAGTTTAGTTAAATCCTTCTGTGGAATCTTTCAAGCCGAAATTTTCTTTTCTTTGCATAGAATGGAGGACCTAAGTCCCTGGCTGGTTTCGTAGATACCTCTAAGCTACAACACCAAAGGTGCAAGGGCAAGCGCCCCATGCAACGTCGGTGGTTGGAGATCCCATTAATCCACCTACAGCAGCCAATTTTTTTAAGCTATGCAAGGACTTCACTAATCTAGAAGGCAAGAAGTTTTCTGGCACGAAAGATTTTGTAGAGGCACGAGCTTGGTTGAGGAATACGGAGTGGATATTTGCACTGTTAGGATTGGAGAATCAACAGAGAGTTTAGCTTGTATCTTGGCAGATGAAGGGAGAGGCTCCTTACTGGTGGGAGATTATAGAGATGGAGGGAAGAAACATTTTTTGGGTGGGATTTCATGAAAGGTTTGAGAGAAAATTCATGTCGCAAGCCGAGGAAATCATGCAGTTGGAAAAGTTCATCAGTTTGAAGCAAGGGAGTCTTTCGATGAAAGAGTATATAAATCGGTTTAATGAGTTGTCGTGGTTCGGGATGGATCTTGTTAATACACCACATAAGAAGGCCGCCAAGTTTGCTAAGGGTTTGAATCAGCCCCTCCAAGGGTTGGCATTAACACATGTACCTATGGGAGTGACGTATGAATCACTTGTGGAAATGGCTCACATATCAGATGTTGCTAAGGAAGAAGAGGTTAAGGAGGTTCCTAAATCAGAAAACTTTGAGAAGCAGTGGGGGAAGAATAAGAAGGATAAGCACAAGAAGAAAGGGGGAGGACCTCAAAAGGGACATATCAAGAAGGGGAAGAAATGTCATAATTACAGATTGATTGGGCATCTCATAAACGAATGTAAGAATGACACAATAAATGTGAGGTGTTACAATTGTGGGCAGCCTGGTCACCTTAGTAGAACTTGTCTTCAGAGGACGAGGCAAAGAGCAGGCGCACCTACAGCGCAAGTATAGGCTTTGGATGCAGCACCTTCTAGTAGTTGACTGGATCAAGGTAGGAAAGTCTCTGTTGAAGGTTTTATCTCTATTTCAGATTTTCCTATACGAACTCTTTTTAACTCCGGAGCATCACATTCTTTCATTTCTAGTTCCTTGGTTGATTGCTTGCACTTAGATATTTCTCTAGTAATAGACCCTATAGTTGTTTCAAACCCTATGAGGATCGGCACATTTATCTATGATTTGTAGGGGTTAGAATTTTTTTTTAATAGGCATAGAGTTTGATTGTGACACCCATGTACTGTGATTTTTGGGATATGGGATGATTTTGGGGATGGACTGGATATCGACTTATGGTGCGATATTGAACTACGAGAGGAGAGTCATTAGGCTAGAGACATCTAACGGGCGAACTCTCGAGGTTTCTTGCAATCCATAGGAGTCAGTCATGTTGAGCTTCCTTAATTCCCTTGATTCGTCACTAGGAGAGTATGCTTCAGCTCTAGTCATTAGAGATTTCTTAGACATTTTTCAGGAGGTTAGGGGATTACCCCCTAGAGAGAGATTAACTTTAGGATCTATCTTAATGACAATGTTAAGCTAGTGGCATTGCCCATGAGACATATGGCTCCTAAGGAGAGGAAGGAGTTAAGTAAGTAGATCAATGAGCTATTGGAGAAAGGCTTCATCAGATGGAGCATATCTGAGTGGGAAGTGCCAATTGTCTTTGCTATAAAAGCAGATGGTTCCCTTTGACTTTTCATAGACTATAGAGAGTTGAATAAGCTCACGAAGAAGAACCATTAACCACTTCCTTGGATAGATGATCTTTTCGATCAGTTGGTAGGCTCTTTAGTATTTTCTCAGCTTGACTTAGCCATTGGATTTCATCGGCTTAGGGTTGATGATGATAGCATCGATAAGACAACATTTAGTACACCCGATGGACTCTTTGAGTGGTTGGTTATGCCGTTTTAGGGTGACCAACGTCCCAGCTTATTTTGTAGATCTGATGAGCCATGTTTTTCAAGATGTCCTAATTAAGTCTGTTGTAGCATTTGAGGACGACATTCTGTTGTTTTCCTAGAGTATGGAAGAGCATATTATTCTTCTTGAGGAGGTTCTTCGAGGAGCTTCTTCGTACACTTCGTGTTCATCAATTGAAGGCAAATTTCTCGATGTGTCACTTTTGGCATGAGGAGTGAGTTTCTTGGGGCATGTAGTCTCAAGAGAGGGTTTAGTTATGGATCCTGCTGAGATTGTAGTAGTACGGGACTGAAAGGCCTCCAAGAACGCTACCGAAGTTAGAAGCTTCCTAGATTTGACTGGCTATTATAGGAAGTTTATCAGAGATTTTGCTAAGATTTCAACATCGTTTACTCGCCTCACTATGAAGAATACGGCATTCGTGTGAGACGTAGATTGTGAGGATTCCTTCACGTAGCCGAAAAGGGCCCGTACTAATGCACCAATGTTAGTATTACCGGACGGAGTTAAGCCTTTTACAGTATACACTGATGCATGTGGGACTAGTCTTGGAGCTGTATTGATGTAGGAAGGGAGGGTAGTCTGCTATGGAAGTAGACAGTTGAGAACTCATGAGAAGAAGTACCTAACCCATGATTTGGAGCTAGCTGTTATTGTTTTCGCACCCAAGTCTTGGAGAAATTACTTGCTGGGAGAGAGCTTCGAGCTTTTCATTGACCATAAATCATTAAAGTACCTATTCTCATAGAAGGATTTAAACTTGAGGCAGCAGCGTTGGATGGAGTTTCTAGCATCATATGACTTTGAGATAGCTTACACCCCTGGTAAGGAAAACGTAGTTGCGGATGCATTAAGTAGGAAGAGAGCAACCCTTAGTCCAATGTTTGTGGAATAGAAAAGCCTAGTGTTTATTTCCACCTTCGATTTTAAGCCCTCTACGTATATTACCCCTAGATTATTGGCAGCACTTGAGGTTAAACCTACCCTCATAGATAAGATTGGCTCAAGCTAGCAAGAGGATTCAGAGCTTATGGATATTTTGGATAGGATTAACAGAGGAGAGTTCTCTAGAAATCTCCAACGCTATTCCATTGATAATATAGGGTGGCTAAGTAGAGATGGAAGACTTTGTGTCCCCCGCACTAGTGATATGACAAGAGCAGTTCTAGAAGAAGCACACCATTCTCGAATGAATATTCATCTAGGCGGTGATAAGCTGTATAGGAATGTGAAGAGAGTGTTTTATTGGGGCTTCATGAAGAAGGATGTGGCAGAGTTTGTAGCTAAGTGTCTTGTGTGCCAAAGATTTAAGGCGGAGCAGCAGAAGCCCGAAGGATTGCTTCAACCATTGGATGTACCCGAATGGAAGTGGGATAGTGTTTTGATGGAGTTCATAGATGGTTTACCCTAATTTAGGAAGGGGAATACCAGTATTTGGGTGATTTTGGATCGTTGACTAAGAACGCCCACTTCATTCTGGTTAAGAGTAAGAGGACACAATCTTATTTGGCATCCTTATACGTTCGTAAGATTGTCTGACTTCATGGAGTTCCCTCTAGCATAGTGAGCGACAGAGACTCTTTCTTTACTAGCGAGTTTTGGAGGAGCTTGGAAGGGGCTTTAAGTACGTAGCTTAGATTGAGTACAGCCTATCATCCTCAGATGATTGGCCAAACGGAGAGAGGGTTAATAGAGTTCTTGAGGATTTGTTGAGGATGTGTATTCTTGATTTTGGAGGAACTTGGGAGGAGCATCTTCCTTTAATGGAGTTCGCATATAATAACAGTTTTCAGGCAAGCATTAGGATGACACCTTTTGAAGCTCTTTATAGGAGGCCGTGCAAGTCACTTTCATGTTGATTGGAGTATACATAGAGATTGCTGTTGATACATGAAGATTTTGATCAATGACAATGAGCTTCAACAAATAGGAAGAGAATGCAAAAGCTAGAAGAAGATCGATAAAGACCAAAGTATAAACATTAGTATGATTTTCTATAGGTCTTAGTCTAGATTATTTGTTAAAATCTATCCTCAAGAAATTTGCACGAATATTAGAACACATTTGCATGTTTCACTGTGCATACTTTCATACTTCAGTCGACTGAACAGACATGGCCAGTCGACTGAAACTGTACACATATACAAAATTGCACAGTTTCAGTCGACTGAATTACCTGTGCAGTCGACTGAAATTGTTCCTGAAAATATTTCTTCATATTTTCAATCGACTGAATCTCCTGCTCAGTCGACTGAATTTAAACTTGTGAATTTTCTCTGAAAAGACACCTTCTTCTTCCCAAGAGTTGCAACCTTTCATCAATGGAAATGGAAGCATCCCTTGTTTGCAACCTTTGACAACTTATGCACCTCTTCTACAAGTATATATACATGATTCTAAAATCATTTAATTCACTGAATTCTCTTGCTTTAATCTAACTATTCTCTTGTTCATATTTTCTAGATATTCTCAAAGCAATCGCTAATTTATTGTTTGAATCATTGTTTTCATTTATAACATTCTTTTGATTCATAGCAATTCACATTTCCTAAATCTTCACAAACACATTGCATACTCTCGAGGATAAGATTATAGGAATATTGTACTACATTAGACTCATTAGTGTTGACAGGAACACAACAAGTCAAATATTGTATTTTAGTAATTGAGTTGAAGTCCTCTTCGGTAGTTGAGGCAAGAAATACCGTTCGGTTGTTCGGGTAAGTTGTAAACCTATTCCTCCGGATGAAGTGAGGATGTTAGTTAGTGAAATTCCTAAGTGAAGCTTAGGGACTGGACGTAGGACGAGAGGTCCGAACCAGTATAAAATCCTGGTGTCTCCCTGCATTTACCTACTTTATACCTAGACTATTTTATTATTCCATATTACACGATCCTACCACATAGCCTCTTTCAATTGGTACCAGAGCTTGGCCGTCCTATAACCATAACACCGTTATTAGACATATTGATAATATGGAAAATAACGCAAGTACAAGCACAACATCTGCCTATAGTTCTACATTTGCAGAAGGACAATCTACCCAAAGACCTCCTCTGTTCAATGGATTAAACTATAACTATTGGGCTACAAGGATGAGAATTTATATGCAAGCAATAAGTTTCGAAGCCTGGAATGCTACTCAAGCAGAGTTTATTGTACCCACAACCGATTATCCTACATGGACACAAATTCAAAAGAATGAAGCTAGTGCAAATGCCAAAGCTATGAATATGTTTTTTTGTGCCCGGGATAGAAATGAATTCAACCATGTTAGCATATGTACTACTGCATATCAGATATGGAAAACGCTTAAAGTCATACATGAAGGCACAAACAAGGTTAAACAAACAAAGATATCCATGCTGAAGAATCAATTCCAAAACTTTAGAATGTGACAAAATGAATCCATCAATGACATGTACTCAAGATTTCAAGACATTCATCATGCTCTAATCGGACTAGGAGAAAGATACACGGACTTTGACATTGTGTTTAAAGTTCTAAATTCACTCACTGATGAATGGGAGAGAAAAGTACTAGCAATCGAGGAAGCAAATGATTTATCTACAATGAAACCAGAAGAATTAATTGGAAATCTTATGTCGTATGAAGTAAATATGCAAGCTAAAAAGGATCAAGCTCAAGAAAGAAAGAATATTGCTTTTCATGCGGAAAAGGAAGAATCAGAGTCTGAAGATGAGGATCTAGCATTTATAGCCAAAAATTTCAAGAAATTCCTAAAGTATAGAAAAGGAAACAAAAACGGATTCAAAAAGAATTTCTTGAACAAACCATCATCCTCAAATATAGAATGCTTCAATTGTCATAAGAAAGGACATATGCAAAAAGATTGTCAAGAACAAATGAAGGAAAATCAGAAAAAACTTCAAAAACAAGAAGGATAAATTCAAAAAGAAGGCATTTTCTATAACATGGGACGATTCAGGTTCATCATCATCTGAAAATGATAGTGATAGCGACAATGAACAGGCAAATGTATGCTTCATGGCTCAAGAATCCGAGGTAAATAATTTAACTTTCGACGATTTAATTGAAGTAAACACTGAACTTTTGAACACAATAAAAACTCTTAAAAAGAAACTCAAAGAAACTTGTGAAAATCAAAACAAAGCTGAATTTGAAAGAGATATATTAAATGATGAAAAGAAAATTCTTGAAGAAGAACTTGAAAAAGTTCAAGAATCTTATTCAAATTCAGAAACTCAATTATCACTTTTAAGTCAAGAAATTGAAACTCAAAAGATAAAGAATGATGTGATTATTTCTGAAAATCATGAGTTAAAAACTAAGATTAGACAAGTTGAGTTAGAAAATAGTAGTCTTCAAGCTAGATTAGATAACATCACAAAAAATGTTTCTAAATTCAACAAAGGAATAGAAAATTTATCTAAGATTTTAGAAAATTCTCAATACTCTTCAAGTAAACACGGATTAGGATATAAAAAGGAGTCAAAAATTCCTAAAAAGAAAAATACACATTTTAAGTGGAATATGGATTCAAAACAACAAATATTAATAAAGAAACCTATTAAAATGAAAGTAGAAAACAAGGTAGTTACATTTTGGGTACCAAAAACTAACAATGTATTAATAAGAAATAAATATATTAAAACATTTATGGATAATGTTCATCATAATAAAAACTATATTTATAAAAAGGACACAAACCAAATTGGGTTTGGTTTCCTAAAACTCTAACTTCTTAGAACCCTATTTAAAAGTGGGTACCAATAATTTCATATCTATTTTCAGGTTGTTAACCCTAACTCGTTCACAAGTTAACAGGTCCACGAGTTAAGGCATGTACGACTCAAGGCATGTACGACTCAAGGCATGTACGACTCAAGGCATGTACGAGTTAAAGGATACATGAGTCAGCAACTTCCTACAACTTAAAGACCTCTACGAGTTAGCAAGCTTACGAGATAAGCAGCCTACGAGTTAAGGAGTACCCGAGTTAAGCTACTTGCGAGATAAGCCTTTACGAGTTAGCATATCTACAAATTAGCAAGTGTACGAGTTAAGATCTTCCACAAGTTAAGCCTCTACGAGTTAATCCTCTGCGAGTTAAGATCTTCTACGAGTTAGCAGGCATACGAGTTAAGAAAAGCTAACGACTTAAGGTCTTTACGACTTAAGGAAATTGATGGCCTACGACTTAATGATAACTGCAGTTTGTACGACTTAAGACCCTTACGACTTAAAGAAGTTATACGACTTAAGGAGGATACGACCTAAAGACACACCTCTTAACTCGTCTACGAGTTAAGACTTGCTTTAAACCAGTTGCAATTGGTTAAGTCGACTACGACTTACGACATAAAAAGAGTCGTATACGACTTAAGAAGGGAAATTAGCAATTGCAGCCAGATAACTCGCACACGACTTAGAACTTAGGAGACTCGGCTCAGTGACCCGGGGACGACTTACCTTAAGTCGAACACGACTTATCTTAAGTCGGCCACGAGTTAGGACTTAGCACTTTTTCCGCCCAGAACTCTCTATAAATATGAAACCATCTCCAACATGCAAAGGACCTTTGGGCTCATTCTCTTCAAGCGCCATTACTCTGCCGAATTCCAGACGACTTCAAAGCTTTTTAGATCCAGCAAACTTCTAAAGGAACTCCATGAAGGAATCATCCACATTCACCATGGATTTGAAGATGATTGTCAACATCAAAGCTTGAGCTACTTGTTTCACATATCCTATCACTTGAAGTGTGTTGTAATTGAAAGATCTTGTAAAGAATTGTAATCAAACTAGTGATAAAAAGATTAAAGTGGACGTAGGCTGGATTATAAGCCGAACCACTATAAATACTGTGTCTCTTACCGTTTTTCTACATACTTTCTGCTTATTTCTGTTTCCCGTACAAACGGGTGGTGCTTTCACAATCACATCTTATACACCAGGGTGTTAGCGTTTAAATTTTTTCGTTAACATTTTGGTGCTTTCACTGAGAATTGAACTCAGGACATCTATCATCATTGTTTCAGAAAGATTTGTAGATAGAGTTTCTTTAAGAACCAGAAGTCTATCCGAAATCATGGCTCCTGGAAGGAAAAGTAAATCTGTGAGATCTGCAAACATTCAAGAGGGAACCTCCACTTCCCCAACACCAAATCAAGCCACTCCAGCTGTTGGAGTTTCAAAAGCGGAATTGGACGCTGCTATCTTTGGGTTGAATCAGCAAATAAATGCCCAGAACGCGCAATTGGAAGCTCAGAATGCTCAGAATGCTCTGATTCTGAATAGGTTAAACGATCTGCTCGGGGCAAACCGTCAACCTGCGAATAATGAAAGGAACTTTGTCGGTAATGTCCATGATGCTGAAACTAGAAACATTCCCGAAAGGGCTGCTAGCCCCTTTGAACAGACATTGCCTGAGGCTGGAGGATCCAGAAATAGGAATGACGAAGAATATCTTTCTGGTATGGTTCGACAGATTATGAAAGAAAGTATGCAAAGGGTCGAAGATGAGAAAGAGTGGGGTTTCGCTCCGAGCAAGACTCCGTTTACTGAAAAGATCCTAAAAGCTGAATTCCCAAGGAAGTTCGTCCCTCCGACCATTCCAGCTTACAAAGGGACAAGTGATCCAAATGAGTTCCTGTACAAATATGATTGGCACATGACAGGTGCCAGAGCTTCTGACGAGATAAAATGCCGCTATTTTCCTGTGTATTTGGAAGGGGTAGCTCTGCTTTGGTTCACAAAACTACCTGTCCGGTCCATCGATCAGTTTTCAGACCTAACCAGGAAATTTAAAGAGCAATTTAGGCTATATGCTTCAAAGGCAAAAGACATCATGTCGTTATCCGGTTTGGAACAGAATCCGGGGGAAACTATCAAGTCTTTTTTAAATCGCTTTAATATAGCGTTAGCTGAGGTGGATAATGCAGAACCCCGCATGGTCTTGACCTATTTGATGAGAGCTATTGATAAGTCAAGTGAATTCGGAAAGTGGCTGAACATGAAGGAGCCAAATTCTCTGGAAAAGTTCTACAAAAAGGCGGATGAATTCATGCGTTTGGAAAGCCGTCCTGTCCCGGCAAAGGCAACAGTAGAGAAAGCTGAAGACAACACTGCTGCGCCACGTAAGAATGGATCTGTGGGACAGAAAAGAGAAAATAATGATGGAAGGAAACAACACAATTCGAAGAAGCCTCGATCCTTCAAGCCATCAGAATATACTCCTTTGTTAGAAACACCAGAGCGCATCTACCTGGCTACAAAAGATTCTTTTGAGTATCCCAAACCTCCTGTTCTCAGAACCGGAAGAAAAGCTGTGCAAAGTGGGAAGTTCTGTCGCTTCCATAATCAGCCTGGTCATGACACAGACGACTGCCGTCAATTGAAAAATATAATCGAAGAATTGCTAAGAGAAAATAAGCTGCAGCAATTTGTGAAGAAGAGTGGTAATGATCCTGCTTCGTCAAGTCAGGGGCAACAAGCTCTTGCTCATCAGCCCAGGACAAATGAGAAGGCCGCAGGACATGAATCTGGAAGGCCAGTTATTAATGTCATCACAGGAGGACCCCACCCAGCAGGCAGAAGCTGGGGTGAAATGGAGAGGTACACTCGAGCTCTGAAACATATGCCAACTGAAGAGAATGTCTTTGTTTTAGAGGACTCTACACCCCTGAAACAACAAAGGACTTTTAATGATGATATTGTGTTCAGGGCTAGAGATTCCACGGGCATTGAGGCCCCTACTTTGGACCCGTTAGTCATCTCGGCCGGTATTGGACCGGCTATTGTCAGAAGAGTTCTTATTGATTGCGGCGCATCTTGCAACATCCTCTTCAAGAAAACGTTTGACCAGATGAGAATCCCGATGGCGGATGTGCAAGCCTCATCTCAGAAGATTGTTGGCTTCACTGGGGAGCCAAAGCAACCAGTAGGAACCATTGACTTGCTTGTGGAACTCGGAGAAGGAGAAAGAAAAGTAGTTCGCAAGCAGACTTTTGTGATAGTAGATGAATTTTCTGCTTATAATGCTTTCTTTGGTCGACCTATTCTTGCTGCATTCAAAGCTGTCCTTGCCCCATGGTGTCTTACTATTAAATTCCCTACAGACAATGGGGTAGGAGTTATTAAAGGAGACCAGAACGCTGGGCGAGAATGTTATATGACAGAGCTGCGAGAAACAAGGAAGAGAGAAATGGGGAAAGATGCGGCAACCCCAATCCGCATCAAAACACCAACCCTATAGCAACTACAGGGCGGACCCTGCACTGGCGAGCATAGCGGGGCACGAAAAGTGATGGATCCTAGAAAGGCCAGTGCGGGGGAGAGTAGGGTGGTACCAGCAGAAACAACGATACCGGTGCCTGTTGATCTGAAGGACCCAAACAAGGTGCTGAATGTGGGTTCACAACTTAATGTGTCAGTTCAGAATGCCTTGATATCTTTTTTGAAAGCAAACCTGGATGTTTTCGCTTGGACCCATGCCGATATGTGCGGAATATCCCCAGAAGTTGCGGTACATGCTCTGAATATTGACCCAAAGTTCACGCCAGTAAAGCAGAAAAGAAGAATCCAAGGTCTAGAAAGGTCGACAGCATTGAAAGAGGAAGTTGACCGGCTCATGGAGAATAATTTCATCAGAGAATCTACCTATCCAAATTGGGTTTCAAATCCAGTGCTAGTTAAGAAAGCCAATGGTAAATGGAGAGTGTGCATCGACTTTTCAGATCTAAACAAGGCCTGTCCCAAAGACTGCTTCCCATTACCCAGGATCGATCAACTGGTAGATGGAACAGCGGGTCATGAATTGTTGTCTTTTATGGATGCCTACTCCGGATATAATCAGATCATGATGCATGAGCCAGATCAGAAGGACACAAGCTTTATCACCGATGTCGGTCTTTACTGTTACAGAGTTATGCCCTTTGGGTTGAAGAATGCGGGGGCAACATACCAAAGACTGGTTAATGCTATGTTCAAACCGCAGTTGGGAAAGACTATGGAAGTTTACGTTGATGACATGCTAGTAAAATCTAAGAAAGCAGTGGATCACATCGAACACTTAGCAGAAATGTTCGCAATTCTCCGAAGATACGGAATGAAGCTTAACCCTTTAAAATGTTCTTTCGGGGTAGAATCTGGGAAGTTCTTGGGTTTCATCGTGAGCGCTAGGGGCATTGAAGCTAGTCCAGCTCAAATCACTGCTCTAAAAGAAGTCAAAGCTCCTAAAACAAAGAGGGAATTGCAAAGTCTCAATGGAAAAATTGCCGCCTTAAGTCGGTTCATATCCAAAGCTACTGATAAATGCATTCCATTCTTCGACGCTCTAAAGAAAGGAAAGAAAAACTTTGACTGGACTCCCGAATGCCAGAAAGCTTTTGAAGAATTGATTCAACATATGGAAACGCCTCCAATACTTTCCAGGCCCGGCGATGGCGAGGATCTTCTTATATACTTGGCAGTTTCATCTCATGCTTTAAGTGCAGCGCTGGTACGGGAAGACAAAAGGATTCAACATCCAGTTTACTATATCAGCAAAAGACTCACTGGGGCAGAAATGAATTACTCCAAGTTGGAAAAACTCGCCTATTGTCTATTGATTGCCTCAAGAAAGTTGAGGCAATATTTCCAGGCTCATCCTATCAAAGTCCTCACTGATCAACCTTTAAAGCAAGTCTTGTTTCGCCCTGAGACTTCGGGCCGCCTTTTAAAGTGGAATATTGAATTGAGCCAATATGACATCACTTATCATCCTAGAAAAGCGATCAACGGACAAGCTTTGGCAGATTTTATTGCAGAATTTACAGACAAGGGTAACAGCGAGGAAGAAACAATCGAGAACTCCCCAACCCAATGGAAGTTATTTGTAGATGGCGCAAGAAATGATTACTGTTCAGGTGCTGGAATTGTTCTTGAAACTCCTGAAGGCCGGTCATTATGCTATGCGCTAAGATTAGAATTTCCTTCAACAAACAATGAAGCAGAATATGAAGCTCTGATCGCTGGTTTGAAAATTGCTAAAGAACTAAACATTCGAGCGTTACAGATCTTCAGTGATTCTCAGCTTATAGTATGCCAAGTCAAGAAGGAGTTTCAAACGAAAGGAGGAAATCTGCCCGCTTATGTGTCAAAGGCTTGGGAACTTTTATGTGAATTCGACCATTACACGATAAGTCATATTCCTCGAGAAGAAAACATGAAAGCAGATTCTCTCGCAAAATACTCAAGTTCTGGCGAAGCCCAATCCTTAGGGTTAGTTCCAGTGGAAGTTTTGTCAAATCCGAGCATTGATGAAATGGATATCGATTGGGTTATGAGTATGTCGCAAGAGCAAGAATCATGGATGACTCCAATAACAAAGTATCTACTCAATGGCTCTTTACCAGAAAACTCTAAAGAACGACAAAAGCTACTGAGAAAAGCTTCTCGATATATAATACAGGATGGTCAATTATACAGACGAGGATTCTCAATGCCATTGCTTCGATGTGTATCCCGGGAAGAGTCCAAAACAATCCTAACTGAAGTGCATGGAGGAGAATGCGGTGATCATTCAGGTGGTCAAACATTAGCAAAGAAAATTCTCCGATACGGATATTTTTGGCCAGAAATTAATCGGGATGCCGCAGATTACTCCCGAAAATGTGACAAGTGCCAAAGATATGCCAAAATTCCTAGAGCACCTTCTACCGAACTCACACAGATGATCAGTCCATGGCCATTTGCAATTTGGGGAATGGATCTCATTGGGCCGCTACCAACCGCTAAATCAGGGATTAAATATGCTATTGTTGCGGTTGATTATTTTACTAAGTGGGCTGAAGCTGAACCATTGGCTACTATCACTTCTAAGAAAGTGATAAGCTTTGTGACCAAGAATATCATTTGCAGATACGGTGTGCCTCAAAAAATAATCACAGACAATGGTACTCAGTTTGAAAGTGAGGAATTCCAGGATTTTTGCAAACGATTCAAAATCCAGAAAAGCTTTTCGGCAGTAGCTCATCCGCAGGCAAACGGGCAAGTGGAAGCAGTGAACAAGATCATCAAATCAACCATCAAAAAGCAACTCGAAAGAGCAAAAGGTGGTTGGGTCGATAAACTACCACTTGCACTATGGGCATACAGAACTACTCACAAAACTGCAACTGGGCATACTCCTTTTTCGTTAGCATACGGATCGGAAGCAATGATCCCGGTTGAAACAGAGGTCCCTTCACACAGAAGAATCCATTTCAATCAAGCAGAAAATGAAAAGCTGCAACTTGAAGCGCTGGATCTCCTTGATGAGAAAAGAGATGAAGCTAACCTCAGAGTTGCAGCTCATCAGCAAAGGATAGCCAG
Organism: Allium cepa; assembly: GCA_030765085.1. Taxonomy (NCBI): domain Eukaryota; kingdom Viridiplantae; phylum Streptophyta; class Magnoliopsida; order Asparagales; family Amaryllidaceae; genus Allium; species Allium cepa. Next base: position 542,260,943 of record CM060939.1, read on the forward strand.
ACATTTCAATTCCAAAGTTCGTCAACGCAGCTTTGAAATTGGAGATCTAGTCCTAAAAAGAATTATGACTGCGACAGGTGTGTTTGGGCCAAATTGGGAAGGACCGTATGTGATAGGTCAGAAACTTCTTGACGGCACATTCAAGCTCACCACAGTTGATGGAGATCAAATTCCAAGGGCATGGAACAGCAATCACTTGCGTCCATACTTTACTTGAAAATTTTGTTGAAACATTGTAAAAAGAATTATGAATGTATGATTCCTGTAATTGAAAGCAATTGTGAAACTGATGCAAGTAAATAATGAAAGAATATAAAGTGGATGTAGGCCCAATTTCATGGCCGAACCACTATAAATCTTGTGTTCCTTATTATCATTATATGTTTGCTTTGTTTTCGATATAAAAATACACAAAATGTATTGCTGAAATATCGATTTAAATTTTTGCAGACAGTGGAGATAAAACTTGCGCATAATAAGACCGAGCGATTCTCACCATCATTCAACAAACAAATTTCAAGTCACAAAGACCCCGAATTCAAATCCTAGATAGGAAATGCTTCAATTGAACGGCTAATGATTTCGATAGGAACGAGCCCTTGCTGATAAATTGAGATTGTTTAAACAAACAAACATCCAATTAGGAAGCTAGTGCCCGTTCTCACGAACTTGCCTGGCAATGAAGTACACTTCCTTGGATTAAACAAGCCACTTGTGAGAAAAAGGGGGATGAAAACTTGAAAAGAAAAAAAAAAAAAAAAAAAAAAAAAAAAAAAAAAAAAAGAGGATCGCTGAAAAGGCATAAGCAAGTGAACAGAGGAACAACCAAAGCTACCATCAGCGCCACAAGTCCTCTTCGGAGGCGCAACTCTTCGGATAATAAAAGACCTCTAATGGGTCATATGCCACAAAAAAGAAAGTTCTCTACTCAACAAAAAAGATTGGAGGAGTCATGACCCTCCAACCATGAGAGAGTAACTTCCAGGCGATGAAAACCCTCTCTGAGGCACATTTCACCAGGAGTTGAAGTGTTATAACCGCTCTTCGGGATTTCACTTCACCAGAGTTGAAATGTAAACAAAATAAAAGCCCTCTTCGGAGGCCCATTTCACCAGGAGTTGAAGTGTTATAACTGCTCTTCGGGATTTCACTTCACCAGAGTTGAAATGTAAACAAAATAAAAGCCCTCTTCGGAGGCCCATTTCGCCAGGAGTTGAAGTGTAGCAGCCGCTCTTCGGAATTTCACTTCACCAAAGTTGAAATGTAAAAACAAAGACCTTCTTGAAAGCACACGTTTCACCGAGATTGAAATAAAACTTCCAAGTGTTGAAACGTGAAAAGGCTTTCTTCAAAGGCACAACTCTTTGGGGGTACACGTTTCACCAAGATTGAAATAAAACTTCCAAGTGTTGGAACGTGAGAAATCCCTCCTCAGAGGTACAACCCCCTCCCGGGAACACAATTAAGAAAAAAGACCTCTTTGGAAACCCACGTTTCACCGAGATTGAAATAAAACTTCCAAGTGTTGAAACGTGAAAAGGATTTCTAAAGCATAACTCTTTGGAGGTACACGTTTCACCGAGATTGAAATAAAACTTCCAAGTGTTGAAACGTGAAAAAATCCCTCCTCAGAGGTACAACTTTCTATAAAAAAAAAAATCCTCATCAAAAGCGTACTTTAACTTTCAAAGGAAAAGTAATTTGCCTACTATGAGAAATGATCGTAAAAAGAAAAGAAGTTAAAGTACCCTTCAGAGGTCCGCTTTACCACATAGAGGAATTCACTTGATGAGATATGCACATAAGCAAAAGAAAAAAGTGATTTCTTCGAACGACCAAGCGTAAAAACTTATACGAAGGGAGTTGTACTCTATAAAATTTTCTTTAAAGAATAAAATAATTATTCTTTAGCAAATAAGAGTGTAAGTCCCCTCGAGGTATAGAATATTGCAGCATACTTATGGAATGGGGGCAATATAGTATAATTACACACAATATGGTATAACTAAACCAGCAAAAGGTAACGCTCAAGTAACATACCATAAGCTCGCTGCAATATCAAATAAACTCATGCCAAAACGAATAACAAATGTATTCTTTAATTCAAACAAAAGTTTGTACAAACGAGGAATCATTTTATTCAATTACAACGCAGGTACAGGTTTCAAAATAAAGAAAAGCGGGGGCCGGTACCCGCACAATTCTCGGCCAGTACATGCAAAACACAAAAAACTAGAAACTGAAGATCTTCACTTCTTTTTGCTGCCTTTAGACCCTTTACCCGGCCGAATGATCAGCTTTTCAGGTCGGCCAGTGGGTATAAGGGAGGAAGGAGAGGTAGGCGCAGCTGGCCCAACTTCTGGCTCCTCTTCAGTGGCAGTGATTATCTTCCCTCTCCTCCTTGATGCTCCTTGCTTCCTTCTCCTCTTTGAGGAAGACTCACTTCCTGGAGTGACAAGTTTAGATAAAGTTATATCGTCAGAAGGAGTCCGCTCCGGAGATATGTCACCTCCCTCAAGTCCCTCATCTTTTTGCTCTTGCGAAGCAATGGGATCATCCAGGCCATGGAGAGCTTCTATTTGTTCTTCTTGTGACCCAGGTTGCGAGGCAGAAGGAGGCGCTACTTGAAGAGATGGAGGAAGGATCACCGGGGGAGAAGAAGCTTGAGTTTGACTCGGTGCTTTCTCTACAAAGGAGAAAAAACTTAAAATATCAGTATCTTTCGAAAAGAGAGGGGATGACGGCTCGTCAAAAGTCGGGAATTCATTAACATTTGAGGAATAATCAAAAGTCGGGAATTCATTGACATTTGAAAAATAATCAAGAAGATCGTCAAGTTCACAAGGAGCGAACGAGCAGTTCACCACTTGGGCTGGTCCGGTGTCAAGTTTACCTGGGGTAGTTGGATCTCTGAGGCTGATTTCATATCGCTGTGCTTCGTTGCTTTCACCACCTTCATCCCCGCCTTGTGCACTTGTAGTTTCAGTTACTGTCTTAGTTGCAGGCGGAGTAGAGGAGCTAGAACCCGTGATGTCAACCACAGGAGAAACTGGAGGTTGGACAGAGGAAGTAAGCGTTAATTCCTTTCCAGAACGTTCCTCTTCCGCCATTCCAGTTCTCATCCTGGCAAGTTGTTCTCGCCCCTTCGCAAGAGCAGCGCGAGCTCCCTCATCCAGGTAACGCGCCTCAAAATCTTCATCGCCATACCCGGCGTCTTTAAACATGTTAAGAGCAGCTTCCCACACCTCGGCCAGGGTGATTTCATACTTAGGACCAAGAAAAGAGAGGCTGCCGCGTCCCAAGACACAATGTAAATAAAAATCGAATAAAGTCGAATTGATATCGTTTTCCATGGTCTGAGCAGTTTCTTCGGCTGCAATTTTGCCAGCCATGGCCTCATCTCGATCTTTTTCGGTCTGAGCAAGTTGGGCTTTTAGCGCTTCAATCTCCATGTCCCGGGCGCTCAGTTTATTCTGCAGCTGGGTGACATCAGTGCGGTGGTTCTCTACAGCTTGTTCCAACCTCTCAGCTTTAGCTTCAGCGTCCCTCTGGCTGGCGTGCGCATCTCGCACTTGTTTTTGCAATACCTCTTCTCTTTGGGTGTAAGTATTAGTAGAAGAGGCAAGATCATCTTTGAGCTGCTTTACTTCAGCTTCGAGTTTTTCATTGTATTCGGCTATCTCCTTCATCTCAGCGTTGTGTTGATCAAGAATCTTCTGCCATTCTGATTTGTCATTTTCCATGGTCAGCATTGCTTCGATGTTAGCCCGATTAACTCTTTGAAGTTCATCAACCAGCTTTTGCCATCCAGACATTCTATCGATATCAAGCTTGACAGCATCGAGATTTCTGTACATAGCTTCTTTGTCAATGGGGACCAAATCAAGGTCGAAGCGTACCCCCCTCAAACACCAGTTCGGGAATCGGCTCTGCAAAGTCGGGGGGCCCCTTTCAACATGGTATGAAGGCCTGTTGAGAAGTGTTTGGATGGCACTTCCTTCAAGAGCAGGAGATTTGGAAGGGATGTCAATAGAAACTGAGGCACCAGGTCTCTCAGATGTCACGGGCACGTGCTCCTCGCCAAGTTTGGTCCGCTTTCTCGAATCCTCAATATGGCTCTTCCCCCTATCATCGTGCGTTTTACGTTTATGGGAGTCATCATCCCTTGGGAAGGATTCATGTCGCGTGCCCGCTCCCTCATGACGTTCTTCATACCTTCTCCTCTCTTCAGCTTTTCGCGCAGCTCTCTGCTCATTGGTTTCTCTGGGATCGGCATAGTATTGCTTGTAGTCATAGCTGCCACGCCCTCCATAGCGTCGAAAGTCCTTGTAATAAGAACCGCTGCCGCTGCGCCCCATAGAGGAATCTGAAAAGGCAAAAATAGCAAGTCTTAGAAACTTCCGAAGAAAAGAAGTTAAATATGAACAAATGCCGAAAAATCCTAAGTGTTGTGTGATGTGCAAGCTACGCGCATTAAGCTACAAACCACTCATTGGTGTAGGGGTGATGATAGCTTGGGTATGAGGAGTTGGTGTTTGTGTTGGTGTTAGTCGAAGAAGGGACGTCGCCTCAATTATAGGAGAGATAGTTTTAGACACGTCATCTCTAAAAAGCTCCTGTGAGGTCACTATTATGTCGCTCAACCCATCATAAACATCGTCACCATCATGCTCGGTGAGACTTGTTTTCTCAGTTCCTACATCAGCTAATCCCCCGAGAGGCTGTGAAGGTCCTTCTTCTTCCTCAATCGGGGCAAGTGCCGTCTTACTAGATGACCCCATAATGCCGGTAGGGGTGGAACATTTCACCAATGAAGCTTCGATGTTAGACTCTTTTGATGAAGATTGTTCGATAGTAACGGGGGCATCTGATGCTTCAGTCGGGGAATCGGGAACTTCAGTCGGGGCTTCATGAGGCTGAGTATAGCGAGAAGAGTGAAGAAGCCCGTATTGATGTAAAAAGTCATCTCTCAGCAAAAACTTTATATTCCTCTCTTCTACTGGCACAGCATTCAATCTTTCAAAAATTTGCTTATAGCCTGAGTCTCTAGAAGGAGGTGGAAGCGCTGAAAAGTAAAAAGGGAAATTAACATCTAACTACTCAGGCTATGAAAAGATTTTATAAGGAAAACATGTGTCAGGAATAAAGCTGAACGCCCTTACTTCCAACTCTCCACACACCATAAAACCCCGGAGGGCAACGAACATAGAAGAATTGGGTTAAAAACCCGTGAGCAGTATCAGGGAGGCCAACAATCAGTTTGCGGTTTCGGGCGCTCCTCACAACAGTAATGGAAGGATGATCCTTAGTCCGAGCAAAAGAGCATAGATAACAAACTTCACCAAAGCTTGGAAGTCGATCAAGTGTTCTCCTAAAAAGCACACACAACCCCATTAGAATGGCATAGCCATTGGGGTGTAGCTGGGATGGAGCAATGGCCAGTTGACGGAGAAGTTGTTGGAAAAAGTCATTGAAAGGAGGAATGCCTCCACTTAGGCACATTTGCCGGTTAATTGTCACAAAGCCAGAAGGAGCTATATCGGCAGTGTTATTTCTTTCGGGAAGAATGGCATCTGATTCAACGATACCAAACTGAGCACACAACTGGCGAAAAACTTTGTATGATAGTGAAGTAGGAGCTCTTTCGGGAGGATTAACCAGTGGAGCCGGAAGAACAGTTACCTCTCCAGTCCGAACTGTTGTATCACCTTCCTGAGAAGTCATTCTACACAAACAACTGGATATTCAAATATGAAGGTGCACGTTTCCTAAAAAAGTGTGAAGTGTTGTGCAAAAAACTAATAAAAAAATAATAATAACAAGTAAATATAACTGAAATAAAACTAGTCGACGATTGATCGATTACAAAAATTTCAGAACTTGTTAGTCTTTAGTTCAAGTATAATATTAATGCGAGCTGGTCAATTTTAATTGACTATTTCAGTATTGCTTTAGTATTTTACTTGAAGTTAATAAGTTGAGCACTTCATTCACACAATCTGTTTAAGTTTAATGACTGTTGTTAGCTAATCTGTCATTCGAAGAGGGCGATCAATGGCAGTATATTCGCCCCGGTTTTTCTGTAAATGTTGTATTGGACAGGTTGTTAACTTGCGAGTCAAAGTAATTTGTAAAAGAAGGCATCAAAGTTCAACAGTTCAACATCACTGCAAATTCAAGGTTTAAGCAGATCCTAAAAAAAAAAAAACAACACAAGTGCTAAGTCGTATCGAACACAAGTGCTAAGTCGTATCGAACACAAGTGCTAAGTCGTATCGAACACAAGTGCTAAGTCGTATCGGACTCAAGTGCTAAGTCAAAACCGACTCAAGTACTAAGTCGCAACCGACTCAAGGGATGAGTCGTTCCTATCCTCAGCCATCAAACACATCAAGCTGCTTATCCTCTAAGTCCTAAGTCGTAACTCGGGGAACAGGAGAAAGGCTCTGATCCAAAACAACTAGAAATCCTCCAAGTCTTAACTCGGCTACGGCTCATGGAAATCGCTAAGTCACATGGAAGAAGCCGAGTCATATATGAGACGATCCCTTGTTATCATCACTCAACCTATTCGACCAACTCGCCTCCCTTTCAAATCTCTTAACCTGTTCATCCTTGGCTTCTTCAGCAGCGACAACCTTAACCCGTTACACTATGAATCGCCCCAAAGCGCGAATCACCATAGGCCAAATCAGATGAATTTTAGTTCATCGGTAATCAATTCGAATAGAATTCGCAGGGTTTGAATGGGGCAAACCAAAGATGATGAACTGAATACATAAAGTAACAATGGTTAACGGTCGAAGTTTGAAGCAAAATCTCTTACGATTGTTTGATGCTAGAAAGAATCAGAGATGAATCGGGTCGAAATCGCCTCGGAGAGCTTGAAGATGCGTTAATGGCAGAAAGCAGTTTAAAAGGTTAAGTGATGAGAAGAAGGACGACTCAGGCTTTTATATCTGGAAAGGTTGGGATTTGAAACGACATGACCGAGTTATGATAAGTCGAAGCACACGACTTACGATTTAAGCGTGTGCTTCGAGGGGCAAATGTTAACCCTAACTCGTTCACAAGTTAACAGGTCCACGAGTTAAGGCATGTACGACTCAAGGCATGTACGACTCAAGGCATGTACGACTCAAGGCATGTACGAGTTAAAGGATACATGAGTCAGCAACTTCCTACAACTTAAAGACCTCTACGAGTTAGCAAGCTTACGAGATAAGCAGCCTACGAGTTAAGGAGTACCCGAGTTAAGCTACTTGCGAGATAAGCCTTTACGAGTTAGCATATCTACAAATTAGCAAGTGTACGAGTTAAGATCTTCCACAAGTTAAGCCTCTACGAGTTAATCCTCTGCGAGTTAAGATCTTCTACGAGTTAGCAGGCATACGAGTTAAGAAAAGCTAACGACTTAAGGTCTTTACGACTTAAGGAAATTGATGGCCTACGACTTAATGATAACTGCAGTTTGTACGACTTAAGACCCTTACGACTTAAAGAAGTTATACGACTTAAGGAGGATACGACCTAAAGACACACCTCTTAACTCGTCTACGAGTTAAGACTTGCTTTAAACCAGTTGCAATTGGTTAAGTCGACTACGACTTACGACATAAAAAGAGTCGTATACGACTTAAGAAGGGAAATTAGCAATTGCAGCCAGATAACTCGCACACGACTTAGAACTTAGGGATGGGTTCAAAAAAGGGGAACTGCCATAGACTCGGCTCAGTGACCCGGGGACGACTTACCTTAAGTCGAACACGACTTATCTTAAGTCGGCCACGAGTTAGGACTTAGCACTTTTTCCGCCCAGAACTCTCTATAAATATGAAACCATCTCCAACATGCAAAGGACCTTTGGGCTCATTCTCTTCAAGCGCCATTACTCTGCCGAATTCCAGACGACTTCAAAGCTTTTTAGATCCAGCAAACTTCTAAAGGAACTCCATGAAGGAATCATCCACATTCACCATGGATTTGAAGATGATTGTCAACATCAAAGCTTGAGCTACTTGTTTCACATATCCTATCACTTGAAGTGTGTTGTAATTGAAAGATCTTGTAAAGAATTGTAATCAAACTAGTGATAAAAAGATTAAAGTGGACGTAGGCTGGATTATAAGCCGAACCACTATAAATACTGTGTCTCTTACCGTTTTTCTACATACTTTCTGCTTATTTCTGTTTCCCGTACAAACGGGTGGTGCTTTCACAATCACATCTTATACACCAGGGTGTTAGCGTTTAAATTTTTTCGTTAACACAGGTCCTACTTAAAAAGAAGAAATGGATATTAGACAGTGGTTGTTCAAAACACATGACCGGAGACAAAAATATGCTTACAAACATCACATACTTTGATGGTGGCTTGGTTACCTTCGGAGACAATTCAAAAGGCTATATCATTGGCAAAGGAGATGTGAACAATTATGATACATCAAATTTACCTTTTATAACAAATGTTTCATTAGTTGAAAATTTAAAACATAATCTACTTAGCATAAGTCAACTGTGTGACAAAGGTTTTAAAATAACTTTCTCGAATAATAAATGTAGTATTTTTGATCAAAACCAAAATCTTATTTTTGAAGGAAATAGAGATAGAAATATTTATGTTTTAAATATGAATATTAATCATGTAATGGTAAAATTATTTTATGCTAATCTTAATCTTGGACACCAAACTCCAAGAAGTCCAAACAATAGTGTTTGGAGTATGGTGTGTGGAAGGAAAGTCTGGTTCTCATTGGATAGAATAGCACATATTTTAGAATCTTCAAATGTCGGGAGAAAGTTAGAGGAAATAGAATTCAATCCACACATTCGTGACAACATCAACCATCGATTCATGTGACAATATCAACTTTAGGGATTTTAAGTCCACCTCTCTTCGACCTATGGCGAGAATCATCCATAAAACCCTAATGAGAACGATTACTCCTCGTAACGGGCTCGTACGAAATTGTCTACCCAAATAACTATCGAGCACTATATGCTATTTTTGGCAATATACAAGTTAATTGGGTACAGCTTATTCTTGATGAGTTTCTCACTTTCAACAATGGCAAAATGCGCACTATTTACTTTGGAGAATACATCATGCGACTTCTCCTAAATGTCGATACGCCATTACCTGAATCAGAGAATACAATGGTCCATCAAATTAACCATCGGACCATAAGCCTAATGCAACTCCCATCTCGACCTCCTCGCATAATATCACTTGCCGAATGGGAAGCAAGGCATCAAGAACAACAACAACAACAACCTCCTCAACCTCGCCACGAAGAACATCTCGAGCAAGATGATGAAATTCGTCTTGTTGACCCAAGCTTCACTACCAACCAATCCTTGGGGATATTGTCAAGAAATCAACAAATTCTTGACACTCGCCTTAAAAAGGTAGATCATAAGCTTGATAAAATCAAAGGATTCTTCAACAAGCTTTGGGATGCAATCTCGTGCTCAAGCACGACTACTGCTTCAACATCTCGCGGCAAACGTCCGGCACCTACATTTACATGGACAACATCCAAAGAGAATACAAGTAGCAGCGCAAGCGGAGCTAGTTGTGGCCAAGGAGGAAGAGCACCTAGACCACCAACAGGAGGACCCGTCATACGTGAACCAACCGGAAGGGAAGGTTCATATGACTGGGATAAGGATGAGTGATTTTGTTATTTTGATGTATATTTTTAAACTTTCTAATGGCTTGTATAAATAGCCATTTTATGCTTGTCTGTCATAACAGTTTTATTTCTCTTAATTCATGCTTATATTCTCTATGATTTAGTGATTGTTTTGATATATTATTACTGCCGTTAGTTCTTCCTTTTTGCCGATGACAAAGGGGGAGAAAATCTATGGTACTAACTTTGTTTTGTAGAAAAGATAGTGCATACATTCAGGGGGAGAAAGTAAGTATATACATCTCTAGAATAGTATTGTCATCAATCAAAAAGGGGGAGAATGTTGATACACGAAGATTTTGATCAATGACAATGAGCTTCAACAAATAGGAAGAGAATGCAAAAGCTAGAAGAAGATCGATGAAGACCAAAGTATAAACATTAGTATGAATTTCTATGGGTCTTAGTCTAGATTATTTGTTAAAATCTATCCTCAAGAAATTTGCACGAATATTAGAACACATTCACATGTTTCACTGTGCATACTTTCATACTTCAGTCGACTGAACAAACATGGCCAGTCGACTGAAACTGTACACATATACAAAATTTCACAGTTTCAGTCGACTGAATTACATGTGCAGTCGACTGAAATTGTTCCTGAAAATTTTTCTTCATATTTTCAGTCGACTGAATCTCCTACTCAGTCGACTGAATTTAAACCTGCGAATTTTCTCTGAAAAGATACCTTCTTCTTCCCAAGAGTTGCAACCTTTCATCAATGGAAATGGAAGCATCTCTTGTTTGCAACCTTTGACAACTTACGCACCTCTTCTACAAGTATATATACATGATTCTAACATCATTTAATTCACCGAATTCTCTTGCTTTAATCTAACAATTCTCTTGTTCATATTTTCTAGATATTCTCAAAGCAATCCCTAATCTATTGCTTGAATCATTGTTTTTATTTATAACATTCTTTTGATTCATGGCAATTCACATTTCCTAAATCTTCACAAACACATTGCATACTCTCGAGGATAAGATTATAGGAATATTGTACTACATTAGACTCATTAGTGTTGACAAGAACACAACAAGTCAAATATTGTATTTTAGTAATTGAGTTGAAGTCCTCTTCGGTAGTTGAGGCAAGAAATCCCGTTCGGTTGTTCGGGTAAGTTGTAAACCTATTCCTCCAGGTGAAGTGAAGGTGTTAGTTAGTGAAATTCCTAAGTGAAGCTTAGGGACTGGACGTAGGACGAGAGGTCCGAACCAGTATAAAATCCTGGCGTCTCCCTGCATTTACCTACTTTATACCTAGACTATTTCATTAGTCCATATTACACGATCCTACCGCATAGCCTCTTTCAATTGCTACTAGGTTCCAACATGGTTAGATAGACTTTGAAAAAGATTGATTTGATTAGAAGTAGTATGAAGATGGCCCAAGATAGAAATTCTACGCAGATAAGCGAAGAAGGGATATTGAGTTTGCGATAGGAGATTTGGTTTTCATTAAGGTGTCATCGCTAAGAAAGTTAGGGAGGTTTGGATCAAATGAGAAACTTGCTCCCAGATTCGTAGGACCGTTCCCCACTGTGGAAAGGGCAGGGAAGTGACATTGGATAAAGCTACCGGAGAGGCTCGTGCGAGTTCATGATGTTTTTCATGTTTCACACTAGAGAAAGTGCTTACGTGATTCAGCAGAGGTAGTGCAACCTAGCCAACTTGAAGAAGTTAAAGAGGAGAGAGAAGCATCGGTTCGTCGCGTTCCTACCAAGTTCTTTGAATGTGATATCAAGAAGCTTAGGAATAAAAAAGTCTTTTGTTTAAGGTGCAATGGGGAGACAACATTGAGGATGCTATGTAGGAGGCTGAGGAGAAAATACATATCTCTTATCCATATCTTTTCGATGGTACGTCTTGAATTTCCTATTTACTTCTTTAGTTTTGAATAGGTTCTTTTCTTTAGTATCCTTTGGGAAATTGATCTTAGGATTTAACTTATGGATGGTAGGACTGAATGTAAACATGTTACTAGAACATGTTATGTATGTTGGATGCTAGTGGTTGCAATGTTTTCTAGTTAAAGCTAATGGACGCATATATATACACAAGGCACTATAATCTCTTAGGAATTGGCCTAACTAGGTCACTAAAACATATGCATATGAATGTGTGTGCATTTGCATTTTTATTTTATTTCCATTGTTGCTATATATGGATGATTATCATATGATTGTTGCATTTATATGATGATTATAGCACGCATATAGAACTATCCATTATCATTAGGGAATTTTCATGCATTTGAATACATGGCACATATATGATTGCATTAAAGGGGGTCGACTGAATCAGTAGACCGCCTAATCTTTTAAATTAGTTAGAGGCATTGACACTAAACTATTGCATATAACATAATTTTATTTGAAAGCTTAAGGATAATGGATGTAATGGATGATGGTTGAATATGTGGTTGTAGAATTTTGATGAAAATATTTATTTTATTCTTCTGTCATTAGAGATTTCGGGAACGAAATCCTTTAAGGAGGGGAGAATGTAACAACCCAAAATTTGAGCTATAATAATTTATTAACGAAGTAATTAAACGACAAAATAAGTTTGTGAAATTTTTAGAATTGAGCCACGGTAATTATACCATTGTGTCCGTGGTAATTTTCTAGTCAATTTCCATATGTAAATTGTTGAAATCAGAGTTAATATAAAGAAGATACGAGAGAATCAAGAAATAAACTAAAATGAAAAAAATAATATAAGGAGGGTCAGGTCAACCCATGCTTAGGTCAGGTCGACCTTAGGGTCAACCCTACAGAAGCTAGGTCAACCCGCCTATATTATTGGACGTAGATTCGTCCAGATACGAAGCAAACACATAACAATCCCATATTTATTCAATCCTGCATCTGACGGTTCCTAGAGAGCCTATGGCGTGGTTGCACCAGATTTAATGTACAAATCCAACGGCTTGAGATCGCTAAACCACACTACAAATAAGACCATAGACATAGCTACTTTCTCATTTAGATTTTCTCCTTTTTGGATTCATTGCCTGAGGCCGGACCCTAAATGGAAATTTTTTCAAAGAAGGAGATCTTTTTGATAAAAATATTCCATGCCCGAGGAGTGGATCTGGAAGGCCAAGGAATAGAGTTAAGGACCACAAGTTAGTATTTTGTAATTATTTTAGATTTGTAAGCAATTTAAAATAATAGGGTTCTCGATAGTTGTAGTTTTTCTACAATTAAGAGACAGTCTTTATATAAGTTTATTTATAGATGGTTTTCAAGTAAATTTCAGAAGTTCTTTTCAGTCTATTTTGTTCAACTATTTTATTCAGTTATTTACAGTTATTTACATCTGTTTTAAGTTGGAATTTAGCCCGTAAATGTTAGTTTTTTTATAGAGATTTAATCCTTTTTCTACACGAATAAATTAAAAAGAGAAGAATTTACCAGAATAACATTAAATTTACAGAAATCAGATGTAAAATGAGAAAAACTGAAATAAAAGTAGAGACGGAATGAAATAGGCAAATTTAAGATATTTTCAAGCATAATTATAATAAGTGGCTATACTAAAAAGAGAAAATAGAAGGATAACATCTGTAAGAACAATTATAACATATGTATAATTAGAAAGAAAGAAATAACAGAAGAGACTTATATTAAAACTTAGATCTTAGATTAAGTTAATAAAAATACAGTAGAAATCACAGAAAAGGCTTATTTTAAAACTTAGATCTTGAATTAAGTTAATAAGAAAACATAGAAGTAGGGCCCGTACCGCTAGCATTCCCTTTCAAGTTTATGACTGATGGTCTCACACGTAGGAGAGGCTGGGACATGCTTATGCTGATTAAGGTGAACAAGTGGCCAATAGATAGAGGCTCAAATCTAGGGATTTGCGCAAGGGGCGCAATGCTAGAAGATTTATTTATTAGGACCAAAACCGGTAGCATTCCCTTTCAGGTCAAGGACTGATGGTCTCACATGTAGGTGAGGCTGGGCACGGTTATGCTGATTAGGGTAAATAAAGGGTCAAATAGAGGGTAACAATTAGCGCATACCGGCGATGACCGAGCTTATGGCATCGATTAGGGTAAATAATTTGCAACTGCGTCCTAAGCGCTAAGAGGTGTCTTTTTCTGCAACCAACATGATTGCTTCACAATGACACAATAGAGATAGAAGGCCGATCAAAGGGCAGAATTAGGATTTCAGCCTAATCAAGTTAGCAATTGAGATAGGATTAGGGTTTCAACCGAATCACAACCATTTAAGACAAGTGCAAACAATCACAATCAAACAAATAATCAAAGCAAACAGTTAAACAACACTTTATGCGAGTTTTATCTTTCCTATATTTTCCTTTCATACTAGAACTATTGCTTAGTCAATTATCTTTATCTTGCTTAAAAGTGCTAGTAATTAATTTCACTCACCAGACTTATTGTCTGACCCAGTCCCCTGTTTCCCCTTTTCCCACATACGCCAGTAGAGTCGGGGACATTAGATTAAGATTGCTTGGGGATATATCCTTGGAGTTTTTCATGGATTATTCGTCTTTTCATTTTTTCTTTTCATTTCTCTTTTGATGTACTGGCACTTATGAGAGGGATGATTGTTATTGTTTTTGTACTCTAATTCTGAGACTGAGACATATTTTTCATAAGACATGAGTATTTAGGTTTCGAGGCATATTCTGCTTTTATGAATTATTGTTGAAGTTTAATTCTGAATAATGAATTACTATACAAATATTTCCGCTGTTTTTACTTATTTGTCTTGTGAATCTTAATCTCTATGATGCTTTACTATACCTATAACGCACCACATCATTTAGTATGCTCTTTTTGGGTATATTAAGAGGTGTAGGGTGTTTCAGAAGTCAATGACGAGAGCCTGGCCACTTTCATCTTGAAAAAGATCGGGACTAGAAGTATGATCCTATCGGCGAACTTCAAGCTTTCTACATTTGATAGCTTTCAAAGCATCTTTATGAGTCTCTCCAAAAGTTTGCTTGATTCCAAGGGATGGTTAAGGCTAAAGCAAAAAAAATTGGTGACTTAAGTAATAATTACAAGTAAAGGATCATCTTGCCCTATTAAAATAAATTTCCCTATCATATCTACTCTCCAATCTTGAAAGAAGATCGAATGAGACATCAAAGTCTGTCTCGGATCTTTCTAGAAACTTGTGGAGAGCTTCATTATCCATAACTTTCCCCATCAACTAAAGAAGATCCAACAGGAAATAACTATTGTATCTACCAACAAGTGAATGGGCATGAGAGAGACGGATGTCGACGACTTTCTCAGGCTATGGAAAACTTCATGCAGATAGGGAAATTGGCTGAATTTCTTAAATAATTAGTTTAATATCTTATATATATAACTTCGCTTCTGTGTTTTAAGAGAAATACGTGTTATGTAAGCCCGTTTAACCAAACATATATATTATCTTTCAATGATGAGGAATACTACATGGATCTCTACATTTAAAGAAGTCTCTTACCTTCCAAAAATGCTTCTTTCAGGTTTGACTCTTTCCATTCTCGTTAGGTATAATTCAGTCTTGGTACACACAAAATTCTACCCAATATGTGTCTCTTTTAGTTATTTTTATTTATAGCTTCAACATTTAGAGTCTATTGGCCGAAATTCTTCTATTGGTCTAATAAGGTCAATAAAGAGTTTCACTTTTTCTGAAAAAAAGAGGGAAAGGGTAAAGTCCCTACAAAAACTCTCTTTCTCAAACTCAAATTTAACATTTTTTTATCGTACAATAAGATTTGCCAACTAGACGATTTAAAATGTCATTTGCAGAATACCCTAGGATCACTTTTTTCAAAGAATTCATATCTCCCGAGTTATAACTAGCATTCCGCATGATTATCACTTAAAATTGCTTTTGACGGCCGACACCCAAAGAAAGTGGCTGTAGATAGTCGATGCTCGCCAAAAGTGGTTATAGATGGCCGACGCCCACAAAAAGTGGTTGTAGATGGCCAATGCTTGCCAAAAATAACCATGATTTGGACCCAATGATAAGTTGGTCAACCTTGCCATAAGTGCAACCCCACATTGATGCATTACAAAGTGCAAGGCCATATCACCTTGGTTTAAAAAAAGTCGAAAATTAGAATGCATGCTGATAGTGGGCCATGGTCAAATAGTAACATGCGTTGGATAGATTCGTAGGTAGATTGGAATATTGGGCAAATTCCAAATAATAGCGAGCCATGATCAAATAGCACCATGCATTGGGTAGATTCCCAGTAAGATTAGAGTAGGGGTAGATTCCCAATAATAGTGACCCATGGTCAAATAGTAGCATGCACTAGGTAGATTCCCATTTAGATTATAATGTTAGGTAGATTCCCAATGACAGTAAGCCATGGACGAGAAGCACCATGTGTTGGGTAAGTTACTAATTAGATTAGAATGTTATATAGACTCCCAATGATAGTGAGCTGTAACGACCCAATATTTCGCACGTTAAAAACCCACACCGATACTCCTCAATCACGAATTCCCAAGGCAAGAAAACCAACTCATTAAGGATGAAATAAAAGAAACAAGAATATAATAACACAGCGGAATAGAATAGACAATGCATGGAGAAAATATAATATTGAATAATATCTTTATAGCGGAGAACACTTAAAAACATATTAATCAGAGTCTAACCTATGATCAGCCTGGACAGTTATAAACTCTATACTTACAATTGCTGAAATAGATAAACACAACAAATATAGCATGCATAAGTAATAAGACTACACCCATACATGGATCCAAATCTTCAGCGCTCCTTTGGAAAGCTCGAACCTCTTATCATGTTGCACTATGCCAAAGCAAACGCGATCCCATATGATCTCTACCCAAGAAACTCCCCAAGTCTAGCCTTCTCACTTTCCTGCTTGCATAACTAATCCTGAAATCACCGGTACTGACCCGAGTGCTGAAAACACCTGGATCAGGCTTGGAAAAACCAGCGTAAGGACACAATCCCAATTGTGACAACGTCACAATTGGAGACCAAACTAGAAACCTGTATTTCGAAAACAATGGGTATCTCATAAGACCATGCAGTATAAAAACACTGAACGCATTTTTCACTTATGATAACCACAAAATGATTACACCAAAAATAAGGGATATTATTTTTAATGACGTTATTTTGAAAGTTCTTTTCAAGTAAACTTATGAATCTTAGCCGAAATTGTTACATTGATTAAATTCCAGCATTTGGTCTACAATCAAAATCGTACAAGGCTCTTAATAGATTATTGGATTCCGTATTAGCAACTAAGGTTAGAGACTACCTTTCGCACAATACACCTCTAGAGGAATGTACCTAGGTGTGAGTTCCCCACCCAATGCCTAAACAAAACTGCCTATCCAACCATAGACCGAATACACCATTTTCCTCAATCGTTTCTGACCTTCCGAGCATGATCATATCACATAATTTAAATCCCAACATATAAAGTAAAATTAGTTTTCTATCTAAAAGGGAAAATACGAGCATTCTCATGGGTACTAAACCATGACACATTTTGCTGCATGCCCTGTTTCAGTCACTCCCTATTTGGTGAGGCTCGAGGTAACGCATTACCTTTTCATTCCAGCCCATCCACTCTGAATGCCATATTGCCAAATTCGTCAAATACTAATAGAATCCCACAAAAATAAAACTTCCGAGCTCATACGTCTCAGAGAAGGGTGTTAGGTTAAGAGAAGTTTCCTTCTCCACCACCCAGCAGATGTACGTTTGTAAAAGTCAATGTACATAATCGTTGCAAATGCTTTGTCAGACATCTATCCATACGAGTCATCCAGGTAAAGGATGAACCAAAAGCACCACCCCACTGCTTCCCTAGCCACAATAGCTGCAGCCCTTGCATCATCGCAGATCCCACAATAAGGAATCACTACTATTCATTGACCTTATGCTCGACACCAAAGTTATCAACAAGCAATCCGCTTACCATGAAAGATCTTCGGTCTTCAATACAATGGAGATTTCTCAACAAAGAAAGGACTATCGCCTCATTGTAGTTATCTTTCTAGGCTATCTAAAAGATTTCATCTTAATGACGTACTCAACAAGTAGCCTTTTCCTTGCCGAGAAAAATCCTTGGCCTTTAACCTTACAGTTTCATATTCGTTTCTGAAATACTGCGAATTGATTCGAAGTGGTCTTCGAATCTGGAGTACCCAAATCCGACCCCGGTTCCTTAGATACCAACAATCGAAATAAAATGTGTATATGTGTACATAGGATCACTAAGCCTCATTTAATTAATTGTTTAATCTCAGTTTTCCCATTAGAATCAGTTCTCGATTGTAAAACATTAAGTGAATAATTTCCCAAGCACGAACACCCAAAGCCTAGACCAACATAATATCAACACCTAGAAGACTGCCAGGCTTAACATCAAAACAATTAAGTTCCAACTCCTTTTTACCCATTCTCCTTAACTTTTCTTGTCAAAAATTTTGTATGATCTTTGATAGATATCCGGATCAATCTTTCGATCTGTTCCACTCCTCGTCTCAGAAATAAACAAGGTCAGATGGACTTCCCATCTTGTTGACTACCTTATCTGCTTTCTCAGATCTCACAAAAATGAAACAAGATGTACTTATAGGTATTACTGCATACCCCTATTTGTTATTTATTTTAATTTTTACTTAGAGATAATACCTCATTCACAACTTAAGTCTTCGATTTCAAACTTAGTTATTTATCTACAAACAATGAGGCATTTCAAATTGGGGAACTATTTCCTCTCAGACCATGGTTCGATCACATTCTTAATCCTTTAAATAACAGTTGTTTCTATACCTCGAAGTCTAATGTCACTTTCGACCTTATTTCCAAATGTTGTTTATTATTTAAACAATCCACTCGACTCTAGAATTTGACCATTTTTATAAGTCTTTAGAAAAGTCCCAAATAAATCTTAAAAATCATAATTAATTGTTATGAAAACATTTGTAAAAGATTGGGGTCAAAATCTACTTTCGATTTTCTAATTTAAAATCCATTCGTTAATCACCAATCAATAGTGATTAACCAGACCACTTTCTATAATTAAGCTTTTTATTAAATATAACATCATTTTCATGTTTCAAAACCTCATTATTATATTAATATTGAATTTACAAATTTATTCCATAATTTTTGGAGCTATAAAACTTCACTTACCAAAATCTGGATTTTACTGCTTCCCCGACGACCTTTTCGAAAACTATTTTGCTCATAACTTGAGTTTTCAAATCGAAAATTAACTACTTGGATTCATTTGAAAGTTATTAACTTTATGGACAAAACATTTTTGGTTTCAAGTCATTCTGACTAGAAATGCATTCTACACTTCCGTTCGAAATTATAGGTCGCGTCACCGCGAACGGTCGCTACGGAAAGTGCCCAATTTTTGATTGTTTGGAGAATTGTTCCTGAACATCCCCGGGACACTTCTAAAACACTTATAAATTATTATAATCATTTATTTCTACTTTGTCAACTTATACAATATTATTTTCCAATATTTTATCTTTTATGATGTTATGTTATTATAATGTTATATTCTAACTTTTCTATGATTTAAAACCTATTTTAAATCATTTTTCTCTTTTTTTAAAGAGGCTTAACCCTTTCCGTTGGTATATATATTAATGTATGTGTAACATGACTTGGAATTCCCTTTAAAATCATGATATAAACAAGATTATACATATATAAATGTAATATCAAATCCAAACAAGTCATCCAAACATTCATATAACATCCACAGTTATCATCCAATACTAGTAAATCAACACAACCAAGTTTACTAATCTTTTCTAAGTTTGTTTACTAACTTTTTATAACTTGTTAATTAAACACGTTTTAGTAACCAAACACGCATTATCCAATTAGCTTATCATCTAATCACATATGACTTTTAATCACAATAAATTAAGGCGAAGTGTATCTTACTAACTTGTATCCATATTAATTAAACATTAGTATCACTCTATAATCATAAAGCTAAACTCTAAGCGTCGAAGTGTTCTTACAATCAAGCTCCCTACTTCCCGAGCTTTCTTCGGATGATTTTGTCATAGCTTCCGCTCCTCGACAAGCTTTCAAAATCCTCCCTATTATAACATGGTTCGTCCTCACCCGAAGGACATATAGGGGTAAGAGTCATATGTTCGCTACCTATTAACCAGCGAGAACCCCTGATCATGTTGCACCATCTGTGCCTAAGCAGAGTAGATATACAAGATCAAGCTAATGTAGTTCTCCTACCACAAATATGACTCATGGAGCCCACGATGCACAAATAAATGCAATTCCCACTACGTAACATATATCATGCAAATGTAGATGCTAAGCCACCTACTTAGCTTAATCCTTACCTTTTGATTTTCAAATCTAATTATCTATATGAGGATCATCCCTTTGGACTTTATTTCCAAATTCTTGTTTCAAAACTTTTGAAATATATGTACACTTATTGTATAAAATTATACTTTACTTCGGTATTTCCAAATCAAATCACTTTTGAAAATCGAATATTCTATTATTAAAGCATATCAAAACTATATGCTACTCAATGTCGGGAGGTTTTTTGCCATAACCAGGCTCTTGGATCATTCCTTCCAAATAAATAAAGATTGGCGCATCCCTTTACTCAAGAGTGGACGAAACAAAGGCTATAGAATATCAATACCAACCTACCCACCTGTCTAGTTATGGGTTACCCGAATCATTAGTAACATAACAAATCAATTTGCATCCCAAAGTGATAAATCATTTTGCATTAATATTTACAAATACTTTCAATCATAATATTTTCATTTCCCAAAACATTTTGGAATAAATTTCAAACACCGGGTTTAGTCCATGAAATTCTCATCATTTATAAAACACTTTTATAAACCATTTCTATATAAATCTCTTTTACGTGAATCACTTCAAATATTTTCATCGAACACTTCATAGTCAAACTATGAATTTCTAATCACAAAGTGTTTGTATTCAATGCATCCGTAATTAAAGTCTACCCAGCCCATGCATGTACAGGTAATTGCTCATAAACTTACCGAGCAAAGTCAACAATCAATAAATAATAACCAATGCTCATAAACTGGTCGAGCATAAATAAATATCAATAAGCAATAAACAATGCTTATAAACTGGTCGGTCGTAATCCAATAAATCATATCACACAATATATGAAAAATAAAATAAACAACTTGAGGAATCCTGTTGGATCCCTCCAACCTGTCCCCCCCGCATCACGTACGGTTATATAAAAATATAAATCAGCTGTTTCGACGTAGGATCGTACACAAAGGGTCATCCGCTAATACACGGGAACGTATTAGGGCCTCATCCGCTCCAATAGTTGGGTATATCCAAACCAGATGATAAACATTGCAAATCATGCAAACAGACAACAAACATCATACTATATAATTATTTTTGCTTATATAAAAATATAAGCAGACCATAGAGGTGAGATTAGCTAACTTTCATTGCTTCCTATCTTTGCTAAACGGACTATAGATCTGCTATGACCAAGTAAAAGCCAATGGAACCAAGCTCGAGAACTTTTCAAAGTTTGTCCAAAGTGGATAGGTTGGTCGACTTCGAATCATCGTCAATTTCACCAAAACCATACCCAAAAATAGGTCATCTTTAAGTAAATATTTGGAACAGAATCTTACTAAATCTGTAAAAGTGACTAGCTAAAAAGCTGTTTATTTTCTTTCTACTTTAAAAAAAGAATCACTCAAAAAGGTTCACTTTTGAGAAAGTTATGATCGAAATAAACAGAGGCATTTTCGGATTTGAAAATCTGAGTTTAAAAACACTCTGCAAATATTTGTATTTTTGGCATAGCAACTTAAGGAATTTAAAGAAGTGATATAAAAGAAAATTATAGCCACTAGAAAAAAATGGTTACAAAAAAGAATGAAGCCATTACGATCCGTTTTGATGTAGAAATGTAATGAAGAAGATGATCCAAAAAAAGAGTGAAATGGTAGGTTATTTATAGCAAAAGATTAAGGTTAAACAACTCATTAAATGTCACATCAACCCCTACCTCCTTGCACAACCTTACCCCATCACATCACCGTACCCTTACATCCACCCTAACCCCTACCATACCCCCAAATCCTATCAAGCACTATTCAAACATTATTCTAGACTATTTGACACTATTCACGCCATACTTTTATTATTTAAAATCATGTCATAACTTTATTAACTAAAACCTATATCAACCTTCTAATTGACTCTTAATCTAATTACGTGACATGTATAATTATGTGTGTACATGTACACAAGTGTGTACAATAATTTCCGGCAACGTTTGGCAGCTTCTACGCGATGTTTTTCTTCGTATTTAATTCTATTTATCGGTCATATTTTCTATTATATATTAATCTATATATAAGAATAAACAAAGTTCAAAAATCATATTTCAATAATCTTATTAATTAAACTCCCTGGTTTAATTATAAAATCTTTTATATTGAAAATTCAGAAGTGTTGTGGATATACGTCGTAAAAGTGAATAATGTTACTTGCTGCTTTTAGTCAAACTTCATGTATTAAATAATGATGACATCATCAATATTTTTATGACCAAAAAAATGAAAATATTTTTATTTCTTGTTCTTGTTTAATGGACATATTAGTGCATGCATCCATGCTCGTGCATGATTCTTTTAGTTAAAAATCAATTTTATCGACAAAACGGTTTTCGGTTACTTAAATAAATTTCAATGCGTTTCAGCTTTGCAAGATCAACCGATAAGTCTGATTGCTATGAAATTTGAAATCCTACAATAGTTTACCATTACGGATCAAATGAAACTGGTTTCTTCCAATTCAAAGACAGTGTCCTGAATAGCTATTTTCACTCGTTGGACTTCTAAATCAATTATTCAACCAACTCTAGTTTTTCAATTAGCAATCATATTCCAATTTAAACTATTTAACCTATTAAATTAAAATTTCAATATTTAAAATCAATCAAATATTCCAAATTCAAATTTCTAAATTTCAAGGTCTTTACATGCCATATGTTTGGTGGATCCCAATAATAGTGAGCCATGGATGAGAAGTGCCATGCATTGAGTAGATCTCTAGTTAGATTAGAGTATTGAGAAGATTCTCAGTAATAGCGAGCCATGATCAAGAAGTACCTCAAGAAAGAATTAAAAGAACAAGATGGTTCGAATTGAAATAATAAGTCAACCGAATGGACAAAAGGTCCTCAAATAGAGATATTATCCAAGTCATCATTAATACATTCCGAATGAAAAAGAAAAGTGAAGGGGGTATGGGAAACATCTCATAAGCCTTCATACATATTTCAAACCATGGTTTCAGCCTCCTTTGTGGTCTCTCCAAACGAGATTTGAAATGCACTTTCGTCGTGTCGTATGTCTTAGATATCCATTCCTTCTTAAATTCTCTAAACGAGATTTTTCGACCACACGGGTACAAATGAGAATGATTGATGCATTAGGCACTAGAGCTGAGGGAGAACTCCTTTCGGATGGGGAGTATCTGGAACGAGACCTGAAAGAGACAACTATAGTCCTATGAGAAGAAGGATTTCCCATAGTAGCATACTCACTTCCGCGAGCCGAATGGACTGCAACCGTAACTTCGTTTGTACATTTAGTATCAGTCTTGAGTTCTTCCACCTTGATTATTGAAATCGCTCAGTGGGCTTCCTCCAATTACTGTCTAAGAGTAACCACCGACTCCCACAATCGTGAAACTACCGATTTCAAAGCCTAACCAGTTACCGACACTACCTCTAGAACGGCAGACATCTTTTTGGATAGTTCCCCAAGAGTTCATTTCAAGGATTCGTTATCTTTCAAGGCATCATGCATGTTAGTATTCTTGTCGAGATTATATTACATCAATAGGGAAAACTTATTATCAATACTCCATTGCACGGAGGCAAGATCTATCTCTAATCTTAAGGAATTGGAACATGATTTCCTCTAAGAAGAGATTTAAGTTCGAACCAGAGAGGACAAGCCATCATAAGAAAATTCCATTTCATTCTACAGAGAATTAATACAGATAGTGAAAAATAAAAAGTATAGAATTCATAGTCCCCTCAGATAGTTAAATTTATCTTTAGTAGCTAAAATAATATTAAGGTATCCACTCCTAGTATCAGTAAGGGACACCGAGGGTTTGGCCATATAGGAAAAAGAGATATCCTTCCCTAAACCACCCTTTGGCACAATAAGTTCCAATGAAGAAGTGTTTACTAGGGCAGTCTAAGGTTAGCTTCCTGGATGCATTGGGGAACATATTCTTAAATATGCTCCTTTTAGGAATCTTCCCTCTGGTCATAGCTAAAAGAGGTGGGGTTACACTCCGGTAATCAGAAAATGCCTCTATAGTTACAGTTAGGCTTGGATCATAGAATATTCTAAGGAAAGATAAACTTTTATTCTTCAACTATGGATCTCCCGGATGCAATTTAGAGAGTCGAGCAAACTCTTAAAAGACCTCGTTTCGATCGTCTAAACAAGATTGAATTTACTCCAAAGGTCCAAGATTTGGTTGTTTAACATAGTACCTCTAAGCCCAAGGGACTTGATTGATATGGCACCTGATCAGTCATGTGTTTCATGTACCTCTAAGTCTATGGTTGCTAACAACCTTGAGTTTTTCGTCTAGCTCCTCTTCCATAACACTTCATAGTGGGAGATGAATTTGACTCTTTTTGTTTAAACACGGTTTAAGGAAAGAGTACTTTAGAATAAACACGACGAAGGCGGTAAGGAAATAATTCAATCATAAACACAACACCCAATAGGAATACCCTAAAAGTCAACAGTCACCACATGCAAAAGCATAAAGAAAGTATAGAAAAATTATTACAAACCAAAATTCAAATATGATTGACAAGAGATTTTTGGGATTCAGAATCATTGCGTACCACTCCTCTAGCTTCCTTTACCTCCACCAGTATTGAGCACCCAACACCTAGCGAGGCTCGTGCTTTCTCATACTTATTAGAAAAGCTATCCTCAATCCTTTTACCATTAGGATTGAATCCCATAAAAAGAGTCATGCCTCTATCCTAGTTATGCTCATAATCATCATAGAGAATTTTGAATGCCTTGCAACCACCTTCTCAGCAATCTCCCTGGTAATCAAGCCTGAAATCTCCTTCTTGGCCTTTGTAAGTTACCACTCAGCCCAATATTGCCAGGTCAGCAATTTTAGCCTTAGAAGCCTTCAGACTCTTTTCCCTTTTGGCATGGGCATCCTTTTTGAACTCGGTGAATTCTTTGCTCGGCCACTTCCCCCTCTATTTTTTGAACCCCTTGGTGCAGAATAGAGAGACCAGCTTAAGCCCATAGAAAGAAGGTTCGGATGAAAAACAAAGAGATAAATACTTCTAAACCTATACCCGGAATTAATCCTCCATCCACAGACTTAACATCCTTTTAAAGCTACCCATGTCATCAGCTAATTCCACTCGGGAGTTCCCTACAACCGTAGTCAAATGGGCTCAATAGTAGAGCGGGTTACCTCGACCATCCAATCCACTTGTTTCTTTAAAACAAGTGTTAGAGAAAAGGCCTCAGGAGTAGGTATGGCTTTGGCAAGAGGGATATTCATGTATTTCTTTCATTTCTTAGTTATCAATGGATCCAGTAGAGTTGGTTTCGGCCTAGTGGAACTAAAAGAAAGATGTTTGTTCAATAACAACCCAACAATCTCACACACACTGTCAGAAGCCACTATGAAATAAAAAGATAAAATGGGTTTGACAAGCAGGGTCACATGTCCTAAAAATTACATCCTAGAATACATTCTATAAGATATTTAAAACATAGGTCTACCCTGGGAGCAACATCTTCTCTTTCAATCTCACCATTTTTAGGGTTAGAGATAGTGGATTTTTTAGGACTACACAAATCAATCACATAAGGGGCATAGTTTTAATGAAGGGGAGATCATATCCAAGAAACATAGCAGAAGACGATAATAACCCACAAGCCTTGAGATTAGCCTCGGTAAGAACAACCTACTTAAGTCTTTCTCCTTTCAGAATTTTCATCACCTCCTCACACTTAAAGTCGAAAATATCCCTAATGGTTGGGGCCTTATCCCTCATACGTTTAGTTGAAGAGATAAAAGGCGAAAATATTATGGAATGGTGTGACCAAAGTTTAGAAGCAAGAGCATTTTAGACAAGAAGTGTTTGAAAACTTACAGGTGTTTGATAACTTAGTAACAATTTAGGGATCATCTGTCTTCATGAAGAACCAATGGGTAGTAGTTAATTTGCTAAGTAGTTTAATCAAGGGTATCTTCTTCCAAAATCAGAGAAAATACATGGGAACTAATAACTTACTACGTGACCTATGCAAATTTTACAAGTACTGAATCTCGGAAGTGGCCACGTTGTGGTACCATTTTTCGGTATAAGATCGTTAAAGTAAATAGATGTTATACGAGACCACTCCAAGTTGAATTGGATTAACTGCATAAATTCTAGAATATCAAAAAACAAGGGAGCAAGAGAAAGCGGTATTCTGTGTGCTAAATGTTCCAATGTCAAAGTGAAGAACCCTTCGGGGGGTTCGCTCCAGCCGTCATCTAGACTAGAAGCTTTAACATCAACCACCTCAATTCCATAGCTCTCAATCCAACAGTCTAATTCCTTCTAATCAGTTATCAATTTATCCATTGCAGAGTCCAGAGAAGCTTAATGCTAAGCTAACAATTCAGCAAGAAACCCGAAACTTCCGCTGGAAAAGCTAAAAGTCTTATAATTCATAAAAGGAATTAGGCATAAAATTGGATCCTACAGCCTAAGTTCAAAACTTGAAATTCCCACAATAGTCAATTAGACAATGCTATGATTATCAGCCGAAATTAATCAAAGACTTGATGTGGAATCAAAACTTAAACCTACAATCTATAGGCATTATGGTTTGACTGATCAAACGATATCATAAATCAAAGCAAGCGCTGGAATCGTGGTAAATACCAAAATCAAAATTTTTGAAAAAAGGAAATGCTCAAAGATATTGATAGTAGTAAAGAATATTAATAAAATCATAAAGAAGGATCAAGGGCTTATTGTTTAAGTTGAGAAGTTTGCACTAGTTGTTGATGGTTTCCAAGTTTTTATGGCAGGCTTGGTTGCTAAAGTTGTGAGTAAGAAGAAAGAAGGAAAGAGAATGGGCACTTTTCTCTTTCCTTAAACCCTGGAACCATCGATGGAGATTATCTAGTCATCAAAATCCTAGCCATAGAGTAAAATGGCAATGTCAGAATACGAATCATCATGGGTAAAGAAAAGGAGGCACTTTTCCAGAGAAAATAATAGAATTGTGACAATTGTCATGAGAATTAAATGTAGGATCTAGACCCATCTTTTCAGAATCAAATTTTGGTCTCTCGGTTTTATAGGTCTCGAGAACCAAGTACGTCCTCAACCCCACTATCTAGTTTAACCTTAGCCTTTCGATACCAAAGTAGTTTCACATAACACTTGGCCTAAATGGCTTCAAGTAGTAAGCACAGTTTCAAATATTTTGACCTCACAGTCCTTAATAATAATTTATATTTTGGCAACAAAGTAGTTTCACTTACCACTTAGTCTAGATGGCTTCAAGTAGTAAGTACAGTGTCAAACATTTTGACCTTATGATCCCAAATTATATTTTACCTCTCAGCAACGAAGTTGTTTCACTTACCACTTAGCCTAGATGGCTTCAAGTAGCAAGCACTGTTTAAAAAAATTGCCCTAAAGATCTCAAGTTATATTTCTCCTTTCAATACGAAAAAGTTTTTCTGACCACTTATTCTAGAAGGTTTCAAGTGGCGAGCATAGTTTTCAAAAATTTCTGACCTCGTGATCACAAACTAAATCTTCTCCTTTTGGCTATCAAAACCTTTAAATATTACCACCTAACCAAAACAACCAGCTAAGCCTCCACCCTTAGGCACTGATTTCAAATTGCCTTTAAAAACCCTTTAAATGAGGTTAGATCTTTAAGTGGTGCATAAGTAAAGCAATGCTCCTTGAAGTTCTCAGAATAATATTTCACCTAAAAGCTTAGAATCAATGGGTTCGAAACACACAAGCCAAGTATTAATCAGGACATGACACTATTCTTTCAAAAGTCCACCTCGTATCGGCCATATGAGGTGAACGTTGGGAGGGAATGTGTTACACTATAATTTCCACAAAGAAAAACACACGAATATTTAGGAAGAATGTTCGTTAGCTTATAATTCTGAGACCCATTCTTTATTTTTCAACAAGTACTTAAGTTCGAGCTTAGCAGTCGAAAGCGTGTAATCCGAAACATAAGTTAAAATGTCAACTATCAAGACCATTTTCTGACTAAGATAAAGGATTAGTCGAAGGCAATAGTTGCCGAAGCCAAAAGCATTTCAGTAAGTATCAAAAATCAGTGCCTCAGATAGCCCCATATAGAAATCAATGGTCAGGATAGACGAAAGGAATCAATAAAGCTATATATATAAAAGCATCATATCAGCACTCCGCATCAAAATGCACTCAACCAGATGATGACAAATATTCAATCTAAGCCGCACATAACAAGCCAAGTCATCAATTAAAAGAGAAGTCTCTCCACCCACGGCATTATGACATATTAGCTATAAATAGGCAAAAAAACCCAAGGCACATGGGATCTTCTAGCATGAAAAAGAACTAACATAAAATCATATAGTACTTTCCTATATTAGAGCTCTATTCAAATACTCATTAATGAGGAAAATGCCAAGATTTAATGTAATAAGCTTCTCGGCTATATAAGGTTGACTAAATAAGGAAAGAACAATGGACGTAGGGACTTTCAGCCCAAACACTATAAAAATCTCGATGTTATTTACTTTCTGCATTTTACCTTCTCTGCATGTGCTATTGTTATCCTATAGTTTAGTATCTCATACTCAAATCTTGATTGCATCACATCTGGGCAACCTATTTGCCGGGTCCACTATTCCATTCATCATCCAGAGACATACCTTCAGATTTCGAAGTGTTGGTGTAGGTCAAAATTTGTACTAACACCCTTTACTTTACTATCTTTCCACACTTCCAAGCTATCATTCGTGCAAAATCCCCCTACTTGGAGGAAAAAACTAAAGGCTACGGATGATGTAGTCATCCTTAATTATTAATCCTCGATGACAAAATTTGGCGGTGTGAGATACATTGACACATAGATCACAAGAATATTAAAAAAAGTTAAAAAATTTAAAACATAATTCCACATTACATTCAAAACATTTCATGTTCATTACATAATCCAAAAAGCGTTAACCATATTCAGAAAATATAATTATTACACATACGCCAAGAGTGACATATGAAGATCCCCCCTTTGTTGATCAGAGTATATAATATGGCAAAAAGTCTTCATTTACATCCAACATACACAGCGGAAAAGATAATTCTAAATAACTAACTGCCTCTTCCATGCCTCTGGAAGCTTTATTCATCGGTGAAGAGAACCTGGAAACCTTAAATCTCAAACTACTCAAAATAAACTGAGCCCCAAGAGTTTAAGGGGAAAACAAAAACTTTGAGTCAGACATAAAGCCTTGTATGAATAATAATCTACCATCTCAAATCATTTATATATCTAGTAAAACCACGCCGCTTAGCAGAACGGGTTTTCCTCTTATCAGTATCCTAAAACCCTTTTTATAAAGCCATATACTATGCTCCTTCATCCACAAAGGTTAAAGCATGACATCTCAAAATATGACGATGAAAACACACACACACATATGTGTGTATGTGTGTTTCATCATCATATTTTGAGTTGCATGTTTTAACCATTGTGTATATATGTATATATGTATATATATAAACATCTTTGATTTCCTATCCCTGGTTTAACTAAATTCCTTTCATAATTATAGTTTTTAGGATCACAATCAACCTATTAGTCTTCATTGGTTTACTAATAACCTTTTTTATAATTCATGGACACCCTATCCTATTCCAGAGTTTTCATGGGACCACTAAGAACCTATAAGCACCTGCCAATTAACTTAATCAACTCATGAGTTCCCTTAGACCTGTTAACCTTTCCCATAACTCACCTATTATCCTAGTTTTCATGAGTTGATTACGAACTTATGGACTATTACAGTAACTCCCTTTTTAGCCTAGTTTTCATTGGTTAATTAGGAACCTACTACTTTCTTATCCTAGTTTTCATAGATTGACTAGGAACCATCTTACTAATGTCAATACTTAATCCATATATAGTTCTCCTGGGTTCACTACAACCAAGTGGCCCATTCCAACCATCCTTTATACATAGTTTTCATGGGTTTACTATGAACTTGTTGGTTACCCCCAATAACTTCCTACTAATAGTTTTCATGGGTTTACTATGAACCTATCTCCCAGTCAACTTCAAAGTTCAAGCATCCTATATTCTAGTCTTCCTGACTTACTGGATGCAATTCTACTCAATTAGGAGTTTAATCAATTTATATTCACTATTGGGTTAACCTAGTTGGTTCTTCTACCCCTTTTATCCTCAAAATACAGTTATGGATCCATTATCATGTGAATGTATTCATATTTGAAGAAGCAAACATAACTTAACAATACCACTCCTATGGGTTAATATCCATGAAAACATTTGCATATAAAACGTGATTAATTCCTTTAACCTATAACTTTATCAAGGAAATACTTCTTCAAATTTATATACTTAAATCATTTCAAAATTCCCTTATTTAACCATGGGTTTTTCCATTAAAAATGAGTTTGGTTCAAAAAGCCTTTTGACACCTTCGAAACCTTTACATTCGACTTTATTGGATAACCTCCTTCAAAAGTATAGAATTCTATCTTTAAAACATTAGGCTCCTACCTTTCGTATACTTAAAAAAAACCCTTCGAAACCTTTCGATTGTATTAAAGCATTAACCTTTAACGTAGGAAGCATAGCTTCGAAACCAAGTGAAAGTATCCCCTTTTGAAACCATTGGAAATAAACCTTCTGAAACCATTGAAACTAACCCTTTCGAAACCATTGAAAGTTACCCTTTGAAACCAATACCTTTTGGAACCATTAGGTTAATATTTAATATAATGTTTTTGGGTCAATGTGAACATAAGCGAAAGCACCTCTTTTGAAACCATTCTTTACTTCAAAAAGTACTGGGGACATCTAGGTAAAACAATTGAAGGTTGGCGTCGAAACCACTTTTGATAGCATCCCCTTCGAAACCCCTAACCCCTTTCGAAATCAGTAGGAAATGGCTTATGTTTATGAAAACAATAGTACCTTTCGACAACATTAATGTCTTCAATACCATCGAAAGGCATCATTTAACATAAGGGTTTGACTTGGTCGAAACTACCCCTTCCGAAAGCTTTAAGTAAAACCTAAGTAACTCCTTCGGAAGCTACTTCTTTAAAACAAAGGCGGCAACTCTCTTTTGAAATCTTATTTTGAAATACATTTCGCAACCATAGGTATGGTCTATGTTGAAACCCCTTCATAAACAGGTAAGTGCCTTTTCTTTTAAAACAAAACAAAGGCTTCAACCCTTTCGGAAGCTATGTTACGGCAACCTACATTTCGCCTATCTCCAATCAACTACGTACCATCTAAAAGATACAATGTGTATTGGTTTACTGGTTTCAACCTAGAAGCTTTCAACTAGGTTGGAAGAGAAAGCTCAAGGTTGAAAGGTATTTCCAAAGAAGGCGGAACCGCTTTTTTGAATAAAAATGATGTTTTTACCAAATAAACTAAATTTTTTGTAGCAAATTTGCCCACTTGTAAACTCTTAATTTTTACAATAAACTTTCAATTTATTTTATTAAAATTTGCCTCATTTCTTTAGATCTAACCAATTTACTTTTTAACAAATAAGCTCTTTCCATTAACAAAACAATTAAATCATTTAAGTCCTCCTTTCAAAGTAATATAATTTCCATACTAAATCACGTAGTAAAAATTCCAACAATTCACTTTAATCATATTGTCTAACACATCAAAACTTCAGATCCAAATTCTTAATCTATTTTCCTAAATAAATTTATAAATCCAAATAACCATATTTTTCTTTGAAAATTCATAATTAATTTTCCATGGCTTAAAAAATTATGAAATTTGAAACCCAACTCCAAAAACACATTTTTCATAACATAAAAATTTTCCATGGCATTTAGAAATCATTAACTCTTGGTTTTACCCTAAAACTGTGCACATTCTCTTTTATACAATCTTGTTTAAATCATAAGAATTATAAATCAAGCATATCATCATCCAATATATCATAAAAACGAATTTACCCTCGAATCCGAAAACACATGATTATATAAATCAAAATATAGATGTAGTGATTATTATTCACATTAGATTGGATAAGAAATTGATGATTGATTGAGATTGATTTCTTCTAGCTTGAATCCTAAGCATTACTTTGATTTTTTTTCCTCTTCTCTTCTTTCTAATGCCTGGCCTTGCTCTTTCTTGTTTACGCTTTTTAGTTTTTCTTATGATAAATGAGCGTGTATGGCTAAGGAGAAAATAGTATAAGGGTGGGAAATGGTATGACAATGACTCTAATGCCCTTATGACTTATTAGCTAACATCTAACTATTTGTAAGTTCATTTATTTTAATAAGCACGACCACTACATATTTATTAATCAACTCAATCTCCTTATCTATATTATTATATTTCTAACTAAATCTCTTGAATATAGTTATTACAAATTGGGGGTGTTACAGGCTCCCTTCCTTAAAGAATTTTGTCCTCGAATTTCAGCAAGGACTAACTAGCAAACATAACAATCATCTTTAATATCTCCTAACATCCATACTAGTCTACTTGACTAAACATATTAAGTATCGAATACATAGATTTCAACATTCATTGTTGAAATAGATGTTTTCGAGAAGTAAGGAAATGATAGACTATAACACTATTGTTATGGTAAATGATTTTTCAAAAGGAAATGTTTTGTATAGTATATAGGATTTATATATCTATCTAATTTTCGAATCCGTATACTAATGATTATGGGTTGTCGTAACGATGTTTTACGCAACATTCGTTTTGACCCAAAATAAAGAAGTTTAAAAGAATGTTTTCCTTAAAGAATAAAATATATACTTAATCGTGATTTAAGTATATGTAATATTTTCCAAGTGTTGAAAATAAAGGGATTATGAATTACTTATTATTAAATAAGTATATGGAAATGTTTTCCAATGTAGAAATGGTTTGGAAATATATCATTTTAATGATAATTTGAAGTGGATATTTGGCAAATGTTTAATCAATGAAAGATTAATTAAAAGGGCCCAGTGATTGCTTATGGTGCTGAATATTTGTTTGTTTGCTTTGATAGTTAAATAACCGACTATCAAATTTGGCTATTTTAGTATCTCGACTTGATGTATGAACTATTTAGTCGTACACTTAGTACGTAGCCTTCTATGTAGGCTTGATTATCGTTTGTGTTGAGGATGTTGATTCGTGTAGTGCGGAGTATTACTCCAATCTATCGAGCTTCCTTCTTGGCCGAAGGATAGAAGTTGAAAGTTGGAGACGGGATAAGTCTATGAGACTTAGTTTCTTTGTGAGGTTGAGAAACGCTTTTGCATTGTTGGTGCGTAGAGACCGAGATCAGATTTATCTAAAAACCACTTTGGACCAACGTATATGCGTTCGATTATGCATGTTATTGATGATATTGATATTTAGGATTTTCATAGTGGAGGACTGCTTGTTGATCATTTGGGGTTAAAATCTCAATATACATCCAGTAGTAGCAGTCTCTTCGTTATGAAATATCCAATACAAGGACTATTCGCAACTAATCCTAGGGATTCCCTGATAGGATGTGGTAGGAAAGTGCATTCGGTTTATCCTGTTCCTTGACAAACTGTATGGATGTTGGTCTGACTTTACATTTCTATAGATTACATACATTGGTTTTACAAACGTGCATCAGTGGTGGCGGAGAAGGCAACTTCTCTTAGCTTAACACTCTCCTTGAGATGTATGAGGTTAAGGGTTGTATTTTTATGGAAGGAAATTAGTAGTCAACAGAAATGGTCGTGTGGTATTCAAAGTGATGCGATTATGATTTGTGAAAGGTAATCGTTTTCTCAGGCCTCATCAACCGGAAATGACCAAAACAGGGTTAGATGTAGTAGGGCTAAGTAGGTCGCTCCCAAGTAGGATATGATCATCCTCTTCTAGATATAACTTCACATGCTATGATGTCGTGTATCTGATTATTGTGGTTTGTATGCTTCGAAGGCCCTCGGAAAAGGCCGGTAACGACCGGAGGATGACATATTCGGTACTATCAAGTTATAGAGGTAGGCCGGTCTTGTGTTGGTAGAGGGCAGATGTTTTGTGCCTCGGGACATCCATCTAGAGGTGTACCCATTGGAAGGTAGTCCCTTCATCTGGTCATTTGTATGGAAAACCAAACTCCACTACGTACCTGCGATTTTATTTGTAGAGCCTAGTATGCTAGAATTTAATAATGGTAAAAATTTCGGCTATTTTTAATATTATTTGTGCAATAGACACTAGTATAATATAAGAGGATTGGATATGAAATGTTTTAGTTATCCTAAGATAAAAACATGTCCGTGTTTATGTATGGGCATGTCCTACGAGATACTTTTGTTTTGAAAGGAAAAGTTTGGTAATCTAATAAATTCAGTTGAGTGTGTTTCTCACACTGGTTTACCAGACTGATCACGGAGTTCTTCCCTTTCAATGCTCAGGTCAGACCGAGTATATTTACAGGTTCATATTTGATGCTTTGTAGCTTTAGCAGGAGAGCTAGATATCTTCATTTTCTTATACACGTATTTGTTAGATTATCCACTGCTTAATTGTTGTATATTACCGAAAGTTGTAAGTACAGGTTATTATAACTGTTCATGTTGATTACTGATGATTGATTGTTGAACTCTGATTGATGTACGCATATACAGTTTCTATTTTGTAAAGATCATTGATATGATATTATATGTTTTCTGCTGCGATGTCAGAATATATATTTTTCTTTTTTTTCTCTTCTCTCTTTCTTCTCTTCTCCTCCTCTTTTTTTTTCTTTCTCTTGACTTTCCGTCAGTCTGTACTTTTTGGGTCGGACATGTGTGGATTATATCGATTCAAATGGTACGGATTCTCAGGTCGTTACAGTCTCGGTCTAGTTTGCACTGTGTCATATCCTCAGATTATACTCTTGCTTCAATCGTAGAAATAATCCTAGCTAACCTTGTATCGTGTGTCTAACTAGTACCAGTCCACTCAATCATGGTAGGCCTGATAGTCAAGCTCGCCAATATCTTTGGCTTTATCTCGCATCTTTTTTGGAAATCATCACCAATAATATACTTTAATGGTGTCCACTCTAGGAACACTAGCATGTCTCCAACTCAATGCATCAACAATGGCATTACCCTTCTTTGGGGTATATGCAATACTAAATTCATAGAAGGCCGAGAATTCTAACCATCACTATTGATGTAGGTTAGATCCTTCTATAAAAATAGGTACTTCAATGATTTATGGTCGATGAAGAGCTCGAACCTCTCTCCTAAAAGATAGTACCTCCACATCCTCAGTGCAAATACAATCTCTACTAATGCTAAATCATGGGTCGGGTATTTCTT
This sequence comes from Allium cepa, assembly GCA_030765085.1. NCBI lineage: Eukaryota > Viridiplantae > Streptophyta > Magnoliopsida > Asparagales > Amaryllidaceae > Allium > Allium cepa. Next base: position 542,296,336 of record CM060939.1, read on the forward strand.
CTCATGTGACTTCAATCGTCGACTAGCATATTCAACAACTTTTCCTCTTTATATCAAATGCCGCATCCAGTACCACAAGCATTAATGTATATCGTCACTACTAACCCAAAAAATGGATCAACCCCTGGTTTGAGTGTAAAAGCACCGGCCCTGCTCTTATAGAGTAATAACACAGATAACGTGCATAGAAAAAAGCAGTAAAAGAAAGAATACAAGAAGATTTTTGTAGTGGTTCAGCTATTACTGAAGCCTACGTCCATTTTATAGTTTTATTTTAGATTGATTGCTGTTACAAGTAGTATTTGGTTATAAGGCTTTTTATTGTCCTTAGCTAGATCGAATCTCCAAGGTTAGAATCCATTGGGGAATCCAATGAATTCCTTTGGAGATTGTTATGAGGGAGATGAAGAGTGAAGAAAGTTTTTAGTAGAGCTTCAGCAACCAATATGAAGAAGATCCCGCTTATGTTGCAGGTAGGACAATATTTATAGAGAATGAAGAGCTTTTAGGCCATGCTTGTTTTCTAATTGCTTGTAGATGGACACATGAAAACGGAGCACAAATAGGAAAACTATGGACGTTTGAAGTTTTTGAGTATAAAATAATTTAAATAGAATTCAAAATTAAATGAATAACAAATTTCAAATTTAGAAATTCAGAAGTTAATAGTAGATAGACTTAAGGATTAAGGAAGCGTTAAAATTAACATTGACGTTAAATGTTAATTGAGGAATTAAATAAATTTAACAACGGCTGAAAATCAATGTTCCCAAAATAGATGAAGAGGTCGACCCCTGACCTCTATCGGTCATCCGTTAGCGATCGACCAGTGGTAAAAGGGCATCGACTACTCCTTATCAAGTGGCATCTAGGGGTTTTAATTTTGGACGTTTTGTATTTGATTATTTAAATCCGACGACTCTGATGCTTTCTCGCTACTATAAATAAGATTTTAGACCCCTCACTTTTATTCACATAATATTTTGGAAACTTAGCGAAGCTCTATTGGTTCATCTCTTAAAAGATTCAAAAAATTCCATTAGGAATTTAGGTATGAAATCTGATATACCTATTTTGTTTTCTATTTATTTTCCTAACTTATTCTTCTCTAATTTCCTAAATCTAATATATATACAAATCCCTTTGTTAGTCCGTGAGATGATGGTTTTGATGACAACAACCTTAGAATAGATTATAAAATATAAATACTAACATTACAAGTTTAGATATATATGTATATGCAGGATTTAACCATGCAGGTACTAAGAATGAAGACTGTACAATATAGAGATTCAAGATATCAAGATAAAATATCAAGATAGAAGACTCATGAGTATCGAGCCTATCAAGAGTTCAAGATTTCAAGGATAAGTATTTTTTTATTATTATTAGGAATTTTTGTTAAAACTCGTAGAAAAGCACTGGCATCTTAAAATCCAATTTATTCGTGGAATGAAACCCACTTCGAGTCCGTTAAAGGGATGGAACCCTAAGTAGGATGGAACCTACGAAAAATCTAGTGGAACATTGTTTTGTATCCGCTAACTTTTATTCAAAATGATTTTTCAAAATTATATCCTGTTTTCAAAATGTTTTCAAAACTTTCCTTTTAAAAGATTCAAAACCCTCGATCCTGATTTTAAATAATTTTAGCCTCAAAAAATCTTTATTTTCAAAGTCAAATTACTCTTGATTTTAAACTATCTTTTAAAATAATATATTTAAATTTTAAATATTTATACTTAGATTTAAATATAAAATTATAGTTAAAATCAATATATATTATTCTTTATATTTACTTATGAATTTTAACTATAGTCAAGTATATTTATAAAGTTTAAATTAGTTTTTATATAAGATAAAGGTTGTTTTCAAAGAAAAACAAAAACACCAAAAAATCCATTGGATGTCGACATGCCTATCATGACCATGTCGACATGGTGACAGTTTGATTCAAAAATTCAAATTTCAAAAGAAGTGTCTATTCGCCATAACTGTTCATGAATGGTCATGGCTGTTGTTTTTCTATAAATAAGGGTCAGTTTCAACGAATTTTCAATCATAATTTTCTAGTTTTCACTCCTCTTCTTCTTCCTCGTTTCTTAATACATATTCTTATTATTACTCTGCCAAAATCAACATTGAATCATACTCGATTACTTCTAGTTTGATTCTCTATCACTATCTCTACAAGATTCTCAGTGTTATTCAGAGTTATAGACTTCTTTGTAATCTATTAAGCGAGAAAAGGTGTGATTGTATCCTTGGAAATCAATCAAAAGGGAAAAGGTGTGATTGTACCCTTGGTAAATCAATTGGGTAAACTTATGGCCCGGAAATCAAATATCTCTACCCAGAGGATCGAAATTCTGGAGGGTGTACCTCACAGCCTTGAAACCGAGGGTGTAATTGTACAATTGATTTTGTAAGGAAATCCGTACTTGTGTTGCTGGACTGGATGTAAGGTAACTCCGAATCAGTATAAAATTCGGTGTGTTCTTTCCTTTACTGCTTTTATTTTATTTCAGCATCTGTGATTGTTTCTTTGATCATATCTGTGTCTGGCTATTGCATACTTTTGTGTCTAAATTAACATCAATTAAAAAGATTTAGTAATTCTTTATTAACACTATTCACCCCCTTTTAGTGTTAATCTTAGCCTTAAGATTCATAATCCGCATTTCTCACACCCTTGTTGTATATGTCTAAAAGTAGAGATCTGAAAGAGATGTCATAGGCATGTCAAATCCAGAGAAGGCAAAATTGAAGCTATACTATGAGTGAAAATCTTTGGTTTTTAGTAATCGATTAGTATAGTTTAGGGATGAATATGTCTTAAGGAGTTTTGGTTTGTGAAAACATCATATTTAAAACCCTCAAAACTCTTCAATGCGAAATGCCAATTCTAGGTTGAAATCTCAATTTTTTACGTCAAAATGATGGAAACTATATAGATTTGCATTTTTTGTAATTTCCCTTCTATTCAACTCCTTATTCTTTTTCTTTGAATTTGGTTAAAGGTTTTGATTACGAAATAGTGTGTAAGGTACGAACTTTATTCGTAGTTTTAACTGCTTATTCCCATAAATTAAATAGAAATTCCATCTTTCACTTTTGTGTGAAAAATGATGTGAATAGAGCATCAAAATTGGAATTGTATGTTTCTGTTATCAATATATTTCATTATGGTTTTTAACCCAGCAGGATCTAACAGGTGACAGAATAGGCTGGTGTTATCAGAATGTTTCGAAACTTAACCAGAAAGGCTAAGAAAAGGAGTTAACGAGAGCCAAGCTATATTACTATGGCAACGAATGGGATCAATTAAACCGAGAGATCAGCATCCTTTTAGCCCAATCAGTAGCTGAGAGCAAACAGCTAGTAAATTGTCATCAAAATGGAGCGATGACGACAAAAGACTATGGAAACATATCCAACTCTAAACTCCAGAAAAATCCTAAGTGCTTGGATCATCAGAGACCCATGCCTCTCCTCGAATCTTCAAATGAACTAACTAAGGATGCAATGAAAGGAGGCCAAGGCATTGGCTCGTAGACGAACCAAGACCATGGGTCGCCAGCGACCTATGGTATTTCCTCGGTTTGTAAGCCAAACCCTCCTTGGTCTTTCCCTACCTACCTTCGAGCAAATGATGACGTGGCCCGACCCAGAAGCTCTTTGATCTCTATAAATATCATCCTATCTGTAACATAAAGAGGTTCTTCTCTAGACTGGTGGCAAAAGCTCTGTTGGAATTGTTCTTCACACTCTACCTCCCTCACAACAATCACCTAAGGAATTCACTATGATTCTCCAATGGATTCAAACCACGCAGATTCAATCTAGCTAAAGATAATCAAGACCTTATAATCAAATAACTCTTGTAATAGCAATTAGTCTTTAATAAAACTATAAAGTGGACATTGGCTTCATTAACAGCCGAACCACTATAAAAATTCTCTGTCTACTTTCTTTTACCGTTCTTTTTCTATATACGTGATCTGTAATATTGCTCTGTCAGAACAGGAGTGGTGCTTTCAAACTCTAACCAAGGTGTTGACCATTTTATGGGTTACATTTTGGTTTTTTCACCGAGAACCAAACTCAGGATCCAGATCTAGCTATCTACTTTGGATCCCATAGGTCCAGAAGTTAGATCCCCAGTCCCTGCTTAAAAAATTCTCTAATTACAGTCAGTGGCTCCTTGAAGAAGAACTTCCTCTGGGAGAAGATGTTAGTATCCAATAGACTGAAGTAAACAGTGCAAACTTAGGAAACGAAGCACGATGTTATCTAGTCAGCACGAAGTTGTCACCAGAGATGACCTGAGTAAGATGGATGAGCAGATCAACCAAAGAATCGAAAATAGTCAAAAGGCTCTAATGGATAAGCTCAATGCTCTGTTAACCCAACAATCAAACCTTGCACCAAGGACTATGCCAGAATCAGTTACTATTGTAAGGCAAGAGAATTCCTTCATTTTTGGCCTGCATAAAAGAAACGAAAAGCATCCGCAAAGAAGGGTAACAACATGAGGTAGCATGGAGGAGAATGAGAATACTCCACCTGACGCGAGGCAACCGATCTTGAATTTGAATCAAAGGGCCAAAACCCCGTAGGAAGACATGGCTGTGAATCACTTCGATTCAGAAGATGGAGAGCAAGGCAATCAGATCGATGAGAATGTCAACATGTTCTATGATACTAGAAACATCCAAACTACCCTCGTCATGCCAATTGCAAGCCAACGGTGCCCCGTGGGAGTGGCTCTCCCGTAGACAGGAGAGCCAAGGCTTCAACTCACGCGTCATGACCGTTTGTAGAACCAAACACTTGGCGCGGTGACTAATTGCGCCCCCAGGACTACCGGACATCAGAGGCATGCATGGTGGACATGGTCAAAAGGCTGATGGACGAAAGTAAAAGCCGAAAGGACGATGAATGGGGATCTGCCTTGATTCGGACCCCTTTTATCGCTGAAATTTTGAATGAAAGATACCTAGACAAAATCACTGTGCCAACTATCCCTCCTATGCCAGAACAAAGAACCCAAAACACCATTCGTATAAGTAGTTGGTATATGGATGAAGCCAATGCTTCCAAGGCCGTTCACTACCGATGTTTCCCTATTTTCTTGAAGGAGTCACATCTATATGGTTTACCAAACTACCCCCAAGATCTATTTCTACCATTAACCAACTTGCAATGAAATTCCTTGACAGTTTAGGCTCCATATCGTGTAACCAAAAGGACGACAAGTCCCTATCCAGATTGGTCCAAGGGTGCTACGAGTCAGTCAAATCAGTCATGAACAGGTTTAACACCATGGTGATGGAAGTAAACAGCCCCAACGAGAAAATGGTTTTTATGGTGTTAGTTCACGCTATACACTCGAAAACGGAGTTCAGAAAATAGATTAAGATGAAGCAGCCTACCAACATGAAAGACTTCAACCATAAAGCAAGCCGGTATTTAAGATTGGAGGAAGCATAGGAGTTGGAAAGAAAGTCCGCTGGTATACAATAGATGAACACCGGACAAAATGAAATGGCGGGAAATCAAAACATATGTGATCCTAGAAGTACTCAAGGAATCGTGGGGAAGAGTGGGAATCAGAAGAGAAGAAACCAGAACTCCGATAAAAGAAATAACAGTGGCAGCAACAAAATATTTAGAGAGTTTAGACGGGAAGACTATACTCCTCTAAATGATATTCTGGAGAATATTTATCTTGCAACACAAGACATTGAAGAATATAAGAAACCTCTTAGGAAAGAGGAAATAGAACATTAAAAGTTCGTAGGGGAATTCTGTCGCTTCTACGAGATGCGTGGTCACAATACAAACGAATGCTTCCACCTTAAGGACCTCATCAAAGGGTTGACCCGATACAATAAGCTTCGATAATACATGAAAAGCCACAATAACCCAATCAACCTGCGGCCCCTCAACCTCCTAGAGGACAATGAAATCCAGCTGGAACTCATGAAGAAGGGTCAAAACGAACCGAGCAGAGGATTATTATTGGAACAATATCTTGGGGACCACATCCTGTGCAAAGAAGTTAGGGGGAGATGGAGCATTATGCGAGTTCATTAAAGCACGCTCCAAAGTAATCATGTCTAGCAATAGATGATGAGACTCCGGTCAAGCTGCAAAAGGTTTTGAATGATGAAATTGTGTTCCACTATCAAGAAACCAAAGGGATTGATGCTCCAACTCTTGATCCAATGGTGGCGACAGCAGGAATAGGGCCCGTCGTAGTCCGATGAGTGCTGGTTGATAGTGGTAGTTCAGTTACTTACATTTCAAACGTACTTTCGATCAAATGGAGTTTTGCATGTAATCCATATCTGTGTGCCAAACAAAGATTCAAGGGTTTAGCAGTGAACCCAAACAACCTTGGGAACAATTGACCCACCTGTGGAGCTTGGAGAGAGTGAGCGAAGGGTCACCCTCATTCGAACTTCTGTGATCATGGGTGAAATGTCAATATATAATGCATTCTAGGGACGGCTCGTATTAGTCGACTTTAGAATACCATTGGCCCGATGGTGCCTTTCATTGTACCCAACCGAGCATAGAGTTGGAATTGTGAAAGAAGACCAAAGCTGTGGGAAAAACCCTCCACATCATAATTACACGAGTCAAGAAGAAAGGAAAATGGAAAAGATGTGGGGAAAACACTCCACATTCATGAACCCTTCGAATAGCAACTACAGAGATACCCTTGGCTTGCGAACCATAACCGATTTGACAAGGCTTTAGACCCTAGGAAGAAGAGCTTAGGGGAGGATCAGGCAGCACCGATGGAATTGACGATGTTGTCCCCGTTTATCTGGATGACCCAATGTGGTCCTGAATATTGGGTCACGCCTTTAAAACAAGATGCGGTCAAAACTAACCAAATTCCTCCATGCCAATTTGGACGTATTTGCTTGGACACACTCTAATATGTGTGGGGTATCACCTGAAATTGCTTGCCATGCACTCAATATTAATCCCAAATTTACACCAGTGAAGTAAAAGATGCGCAGCTTGGGCCCTGAATGGTCCAAGGCACTAAGAGAGGAAGTAGATAAACTAATGGCTAATGGCTTCATCCGAGATGCAACTTACCCCGAATGGGTATCAAACCTAGTCCTAGTCAAGTAGTCTAATGGAACGTGGCAAACTTGTATTGATTTCTCGAACCTAAACAAAGCTTGTCCAAAGGATAGCTTCCTTCTTCCTAGAATTGACCAGCTTGTGGATGGAACGGTGTGACATGAACTACTTTCGTTTATGGAAGCATATCCGGGTTGCAACCAGATTCTGATGCATGAGCCTGACCAAGAGAACCCAGCTTCATCACTGATTTGGGATGGTACTGCTATAGGGTAATGCTATTCGGCTTCAAAAATGCAGTGGCAACGTACCATAGGCTAGTGAATACTATATTCAAACGCCATATTGGAAAGACTATGGAAGTTTACGTTGACGACAGGTTGGTCAAATCTCGAGTAGCTGCTAACCATCTAGACAACCTTGCTAAAATGATTTAGATACTCCGAAAATATGGAATGAAGCTCAATCCGCTCAAATGTCTCTTCGAAATGGCCTCTGGCAAATTCTTGGGATTCATAGTAAGTACCCAGGGCATCGAAGCGAATCCAGAGCAAGTAACGGCGTTACGGCAAGCCCTTAAAGATAAGAAGAAACTCCAAAACTTGAGTGGAAAAGTCACAGAACTGAGTCAATTCATCTCAAATGCTACAAATAAGTGCATACCGTTCTTCGATGCACTGAAGAAGGAACAAAACTTTGAATTGAGTGTGCCAGACAGCTTTCGAGGAATTGCTATGGCACATGGAAGCTCCCCCAATCTTATTAAAGCCGGTGGATGAAGAAGACCTGTTCCTTTGTTAAGCAGTTTCCCTACACGCACTGAGCGCCACTCTCGTATGGGTTGAAGCAAAAATCCAACAACCCATGTATTACATTAGCAAAAATTCACCGAAGTTGAGAAGAATTACCTAAAACTGAAAAAGCTAGTGTATTCCCACTTGATCGCATCTCGAAAGTTACGACCATAATTTTAGGCTCATCCAATTAAAGTGTTGACTGATCAGCCCCTGAAGCAAGTGTTATATCCCGTGTAATACCCCGCATTTTAAAATAATTAAATAACCAAAATAATTATAAACAGTGAAAATGAGAAGTTTTGGATTTGCCACAATATGACCTCAAAACTTATACCATTGTGTTTGTGGCGGGTTTTGGATTAATTTACATATATAATATGCCTCGAGCAGACTTCGTATCAAAAAGTTATTGACGTTCGAAGATCCGTATAGAAAAATAATTATACGTGTTAATGTGTGCAAATATATTTGTTTATAAATATATGCTCATATAAGTTCTAGAAATAACACGCGTTTAAATTTCAAAATAGACGCACATCATAAAGAAAATTAATTAACATCAGCAATTAGAGGTAATTAATTAACATTAGTATGCAATGTTAATCAAATCAGAAATTGGAGGAAATTAATTTACATTAATTAGCAACGTTTGAATTTCAAAATAAAAATGTATTATAGAGGGAATTAAATTTGCAATTGATGGATATTAATTGGAATGAATAGGCAACAGTCAAAAGTTAACGTTTAATAATTAATTTTCGCCCAATCTCGAGCGTTGTTTTATGGATCCAACGATTCGCAGCAAACCTGTGACATGGTTGCCCCCGATTCAATCCTAAAATCCAATGTCCTGAGATCCTTAAGATTCACTATAAATAGAACCCTAGGCCTAGGTATTTTCTGACAATTCGATTTTCTCCTGATTGGGTTCATTGCCTTAGGCTAAACACTAAGTGGGAAATATTTTTAGGGAGAACATCTTTCCAATAAAAATATTAAACGCCATAGAAGTGGATCTAGGAAGGCCATGGAGCAAAGGTAAGGACGAGCAAAGTTAAGGACAACAGGTGAGTGGATTTAAATTTTGTATCTTTTATGTTTATGATATATTATCGTTGGATTCCCGTTAAATATTTTAATTCAACATTTATTTCTTTAGTTAGTTCTACTAATTAGTTATGTTAAAACTGTAAATTCAATAAGAGAGCTTATATTTAATTATTATTTATGTGGAAAAGAAAGAATGAAATCCAACTAAATATGAATAATATTAGATTTAACAGTTATAGGAAAAGGCTTAATCCTAAAAGCAAGTAATTTACGATAAATTATGCTAAAACAGAAGAAATAAATTAAATATGAATATCTTTTAGCACGGTTTTTGTAACCAACCAAATAGAATAGGATTACTTCCTAGAATAAAAGAGAGTAAAGTGAAGAGTTAAAGAAGTTAAAGAAGAAATCAATTTAATTATTTGACAAGAAAAGAAATAATAAACATAAATGTACCTAGATCTGCATTTACTGCATAGATAGTAAAATAAAAGTGAAGCAGTTATTATGATAAGTAATTTGTGACAATATAGAGCCTAATGAAGCAGTTCATCATAGATTTTTAGCATAGAAATAGCACGTTAAACTTAGTTACTTTAGGCTAGAAGAAAGTACGAAACTTCAACGGGACGTGAGGGTACTCCAGGATGACCCTATGTGGTAGGCCTAACGAAGATGCTCCCCGAAGACAAGTCTGTAGGTGTTCCATTAAGAGAGTATGCCTTGACTACTTTTGCATTGCATGCCTAACGAAGTAGACCTTTGTAGGGAGTCAAAAGGCTGGTAATGGAGTATGATGTTCGTGTATCCCATTACTCGAGATTTTGTAGTGGGCAGGACCCAAAAGGATAGTCGCATGCGAAGATCAAGCCAGAATGAGTTCGGAAAAGACTAGAGTTAAACCAACAGGCCAATAACTTTCACTATCGAGACATCGGATGAGGGGCGCTACCAATTGGATGTTTAGATTGTTTGCAGTAGGGCACAACCACTTAGCTCTTTATAGGACTTTTGATTAGTTGAGGGGTGGCTGCATGGGACCAAAACCACAATGTGAAAAGAGACAGACCAAATAGAATATCTGTATTGTAGGCCAAACAAAGCTGCCCTTTTACAGATAAAGAAAATCCACGATTGTGTTCCATACAAGGTAGACCTTGATAGTGGGATTTAGGGAGTAGAAAGAAATAGTCCTCAAGTTATGCACTTGGTGGTACATTATGGACGTCCGAGCATTAGTATAGGCAAGTGCGGAAGCAGTTTTACGTTTTCATAGTGGACGACGGAACATCTGTACTGTAGGCCTCACGAAGCTGTCCTTCAAAGATGTAGTTACATAATTCTCTAGGAGCAAAACGATGAAGTCCTTTTCGAGGACGATACGGAAGGTACTATGGGCAGTACCTAGGACCGATGGAGTCATTGGGCATGTAGCTATATGTATATTTGTTATTAGGTTTTAATCTACTAGGAAGTAGATGGATACGATTCACGCAAAGAGGCGAGAGTATTATAATCCCGATAAACCTAATATAACAGAAAATGAAAATAAGATGGTATATGTAGAATTAAGCTTAGAATTGTATAATTTGTCCATTCACCACAACTTTAGTTCTGATCCCCTCCTCATACATCTCATAGGTTAGGTAGATGGTAGAGACTTTCCAGCTTTGAGATACCTGTTTAGAAAATGTTATTATCTTGGTGAGTATTTGCTTACTATTTTATTTTGGTCAGTTCCGCTGTGAGATATTTACATGAGCGCTGATATATTTATCTTTACCTATTTGCAAGATACTAAATACCCAACTCGGGCTTCAGTGGGTTTGGATTTTGGAATTTTTGCGAAAAATCCGGACCCACTGGAATTTGGGTTGTTACATTTTGTATCAGAGCCTAAGTTTAGTGTTCCTAGGTAGATAATGAGTGAACGTATTTGTATTTTTGAATAAAATATAAAAATATTATGTACTAAAATCCAAGCAGTTCCAAATTATATGTTTTAATATTTGGAAAGTTTTTAGAAGTACATTTGTGCACAGTTTGCTAATTGGGTTTGGGATGACCCAAGAGTGTTGAGACCTAAGTTACTACCAATTTATAGTGTACAATAGGTTATGTTTTGAGAGAATATTAGTATCCATATGTTATAAGAATGAGAAAGTACCCTAGGTACAGTAAGGAGAGTATTTTTATTTTGGAAGGAATAAGAGATTTTAGTAAGAGAATGAGATTTCCAAAGTTTTGGAATGATATTCGTGGGTAGTAAGAAGAAAATCCACTTTATGTCTAGCCCAATAAAATGAAACTTTTTGGAATTGAAAAGTTGAAAAATATAATTGTTGATATGTTTGAAGTAAATATTGGGTTCTTTGAAAAAAAAGTGTCATAAAATTTAAATTGCTTTTTATATGATGTGAATTTTAATTCATTTTGAAGAATTATAGCGCATATATAGCTCGCTAGTCTCCTTGTAGGTAAACAAAGATTTTAAAATATAAAAACCTACATTATCTTAAGTATCAAAAACGTAGGTTACAATATTTATTATTGTAATAGATGTTTTCATGAAAAATAAAGGAAGTATAGACTATGACACTATTGTTATAGTAGGTGACTCTCGAAGGAAATGTTTTTACATAGCATATGGGATATATTAATATTTAATTTAACTGAAACCATCTACTAGTATTTTGGGGTGTAGTAACGGTGTTTTACATAACATCTATTATAACCCAAATAAAAATGTGTTTTGAAGATAATTTCTAAGTATAGAAATAAAGTGGTTTGCAAGCACAATTATTATTTAAATAATTATATGGAAACGTTTTCTAATTATGAAAATGTGGAAACAATTTTGAAAATGAATTGTTTTGAGAAAGATGTAAATCAGATATTAGGAAATTGATAAATTTCGTAGGAAATATCTATTGTAAGTGAATATAGGTTAAACATACTTTAATCTATTGGAATGAAATAAATAATGGTATAATTTTCAATGTAACCAAACTGCAAGTGAAGATGTTTTGTGCAAGTTATAAGGAATGCGTGGAAGAGATGTACATGGTATGGAAAGCACCATATTTTGTATAGTCTATTTCAATAAATTATAAAATAAGTTCCTTGTAATTTCACATAAACATAAAATCCTCTTTAAAGGATTCATAGAAGGTTTTAGCATTAATGGCTTCTCATAAGAGAAAGTGGTTCCAATACATTAAGGTATAAAACCATTAGGTGTAATAAGAAGTGTGATAACTAGAGACAGTGTTAGTTAGAGGGATATTATAGAGAGCCTTAGTAGGAAAGCTAAGCAATGGGAATTTCATATTTTTCATTGGTTATGCGAATTGGTTGCTTGCCTTCGTAAAAATTCCCCATTTGTAGTAAGTTAGAAACTCCTCCAAGGTTAGGTAATTTGAAAAGTAGGAAAGCTATGGGATTTTTGATAAAATAATTTTTCTTATGTACTCCAGTTTTCGTAAATTTGAAAATCCATGAAAGGAAGATGTTTTGAAAACATGCGAGGACATTTTTGGAAGTTAAAAAAATGTTTTAAGAACAAGCAAGGCATGTTTTATAGAAAAAAGGTTTGGTGAAAACGTAAGTAAGTCTTCTGGAAGAGAAAAACATAGCTAACAGTTAAATTTAAAAATCCAATTATTTTTAGGAAAAATATAAAGGTCTTTAAAAGGAAAAGAGGAATATGTTTTGAACTTAGCATTTATAGGTTTTCCCCTCTAGGTTTTGGGGAATAATTTAAATTCAAAGAGCTGTAAAGATGCAAGTCTAGAAAGATAAAATGTTAAGTAACTAAGTACCTTTGAATTTATTAAAACTTTAAAGTAACACTTTTAAAGGCAAGAATTTCGAGATTTGATGTTTCAAAAATTTAAAAGCTTTAATTTTTGAAATGAAATGATAAATGCCAAATAAAACTTTAAAATATGGAGTAGATAGGAATCATTTCCTAGGTGTGATGGGAAAAGTGTAAGGTTATGCAGGAGATGGTAGTTATTACTTTTAGTAGTAATTATTAAAGTTCCCGTAAAGTGTATAAGACACTAGTGAGAACCAAGGAATGTTACTTCATGTGTGTAGACTGTAGAAGAATAGTGAAGTGATATCAGTAAGATAATAAGACACACGTGGTTGGGATAGGTAGACCTTAGTTCGGGAAAAATGAAAGGTAAAGAGAAATTTTCCCCAAGCCTAGTTGCCTTTTTAGATAGAGACTGCACAGATTGAAATCCTTATTCGTTGCAGTAAACGAGACTTGGTTATTCCTTTTTGAGTATGGAATGGAAGAGATAAATAGATCTTATTCATCGTGAGTAATACAACATAAGTTAGTAACGAGTAATAAGTGGCATGAGGAGCATATTAGTTACTTAGATTCCTATAGTAGGACCTTTCTTTGTCAGAGTGGACATACTCCTAGGCATCCTAGCCCTAAACCGTGCTTGTGAAAGCAAATAAAGATTTTTATACGATAGCGGCATAAGTTCCAAGTACAGAGATAGAGATGCGCAAAAGTAAAACAATAAATGTGAGGTTTTCAATTTCTGCCTTCTTTCTGACATAAGAAATCGAGTTCGAAAAAATTAGATTTTGTTGAAATTCGAAATTAAAAGGTATGTGGTAGGATTTGGATGTAAAATTCGTTGAACTACGCCCCTATTCAGTAGGAGTGTGGGAAAAATTGGATGAAAAACATTTTGAATTTTCAAAAGATTGCACTCATATAGAAATTGCAAGTATATTTAGGATGTGTGCATCATATTTTAAAAAGAAAATTTTAAAGAAGAAAAGCATTCATATAGAAGGTACCGCTAAGAAATTTATGTACATGCATATATTTTAAGTTGAATGACAATTTGCATAAGGACATGGATGGACGCAAAATTGGATGTACACAAAATAGATGCGATTGATGTGAGGAATTACATACACTTGTCGAATTTCGGGGACAAAATTTCCTAAAGGGTGGGAGAATGTAACACCCCAGCATTTTAAGATAACTAAATGACCAAAATAATTATAAACAGTGAAAATGAGCGTTTTTAAAATTGTCAGAATATGGCCTCGAAACTTATACCGCTGTGTTCGTGATGATTTTTTGATTAATTTACATATATAATATGCCTCGAACGGACTTCGTATGAAAAAGTTATTGGTGTTCGAAGTTCTGTATCAAAAAATAATTATAAGTGTAAATGTGCGTGAATATATTTGTTTATAAATATATTCGTGTAAAATTCCATAAACAATGCGCGATTGAATTTCAAAATAGACGCACGTCATAAAGGAAATTAATTGACATCGGCAACTAAAGGTAATTAATTAACATTAGTAGGTAATGTTAATCAAATCTGCAATTAAAGGAAATTAATTTACATTAACTAGCAACGTTTGAATTTCAAAATAAACATGTGTTATAGAGGGAACTAAATCTGCAATTGATGGAAATTAATTAGAATGAATAGGCAACGGTTAAAAGTTAACTTTTAATAATTCAATTTTCGTGCAATCTCGAGCGTTGTTGTCTAGATCCAATGATTCGCAACAAGCCTGTGACGTGGTTGCACTAGATTCAATCCTAAAATCCGACGGCCTGAGATCCCTAAGATTCACTATAAATATAATCTTAGGCCTGGTTATTTTACCACAATTAGATTTTCTCCCAATTAGGTTCATTGCCTTAGGCTGAATACTAAATAGAAAATATTTCTAGGGTGAATATCATTTCAATAAAATATTAGATGCCATAGAAGTGGATCCAGGAAGGCCATGGTGCAAAACTAAGGACGAGCAAAGCTAAGGACGACAGGTAGGTGGATTTAAATTACATATCTTTTACATCTATGATATACTATCGTTAGATTCCCGTTAAATATTTTATTCAGCATTTATTTCAGTAATTAGTTATGCTAATTAGTCATGTTGATACTGTAAATTCTATAAGAGAGCTTATATTTAATAATTACTTATATGGAGAAGAAAGAAAGAAATCCAATTGAATATTAATAATATCGGCTTAACAATTGTAGAGAAAGGCTTAAGCCTAAAAGCAAGAAATTTACAGTAAATTATGCTAAAACGGGAGAAATAAAATAAAAAGGGAGGAATCTAATAACTTGATTTGGATGTTAGTGATAGATTTAGTTGGTTGGTTTAGAAAACATAATACATTTCCATAGTTTAATGTTGCAAAAATAACGATAAAAATAATTGCAAGAATAAAAGAAAGAAAAAGGAAATTAGTGTAAAATAGAGACATTTCTGTATTTTTCATTACCGGATAGTTAAAGAAACAATGAAAGAAATATCTTGCAATTTCAAGTTATTGTTTATAACATTATTTAGTATTAAAATATGGGATTGGATTTTTCGTACAGTTTTTATAACCAACCAAATAGAATAGAATTACTTCCAAGAATAAAAGAGAATAAAGTGAAGAGTTAAAGAGATTAAAGATGAAATCAAGTTAGTTATTTGACAAAACTAGAAATAATAAATAGAAATATGTCTTGATCTACATTTACTGCGCAGATAGTAAAATAAAAGTAAAGCAATTATTATGACAAGTAATTTATGACAATTGGACATAGTCCCAAGCTAAGATGTCATATAATTTAAAAGAACTAAACATAATATAATATCATAATAAAAGAAGACAGACTAGAATAGAAAAGAGACATCTTGCAATTATATTTATAACATGTGTTTGCACCGAAGTTGGTCACAAACCCCAAAAGTCGTGAAAGTACCAGTGTCAGCACACAAATCCACAATATTCAGGCACAGATCTTAGATCTAGATAAAGTATAGAATGAAAATTAAGAAACAGCAAAATTAAAATAGAAGAAAGCATAAAGAACACAAGGTTTATAGTGGTTCGGCAATCCGGCCTATGTCCACTTTGAAACGATCTTTTTATTCCTTTTGTTTTACAATTACAAGCCTTTGAAAATCAATAGAAAAAGTGGCAGAGTTTCCACGTAAGAGAAAGAGAGGAAGCTCTTTTTAGCTGCCACAAGACTCCTATTTATATGTGTAGACCCAAAAATATCTGCCTCAAAACCTGGAATACTTCTTCTCTTGCGCAGCTGGACCCGCCATATCGATCCATAGTGATTTTGGATCGATGTGTGTTCAATTCATATCGATCCAAAAGTGGTCCAATCGAGCCAAGATCGATCATGGAGGTTCTTGGGAGCATCAGGAAGCTCCTCTCAAAATTTCATAGCTTTTGGACCTGTAGATGTCGAGTTATGATCGATGAAAGTGTCTTGCGAGTAGGCTGGAAGCTTCGTATCCATGAATTCATCTCCATCCATTCGTATCCATCTTCCCTTCATGTCCATCCCATTCACATCGATGACGTGGCTCGGAAACCTTGGGGAGATCCATTTTTTATGCCAAGTTGAGTGCTTCTACATTCAAACTCGTTCCCTTCGTATCAACCTGGGATGCTTATTTCGCATCGATGATTCAGTGGCCTTTTCGTATCGAACCCTGCTCTTCATGTTACCTTGTTCGTATCTATCCTTGAGCCCCCGAAAGCACATGCCTTCGTATCCATCAAACTTGCCTTCTTTGTATCCATCATTTCTGGTTGTATCCTTCGTATCGATACACATCTTGTTTCGTATCGATGTTGGGATATGCTCTTCGTAACCATACCTTGCACCTATCTTCGTATCGATCCTGTGCATATTCTTTGTATCGATCGCATGTTGATCGATACGAAACGTTTTTGCCAGTAGCCATTTGCTCCTCGTGTCGATCCAAATTTCCTTTCTTTGTATCGATCCTGATGGATACAAACACCATCCACCTTTATCGATACGAACGGATCGATACGAACCAGTTTCCATGAACCTTGATCCATCCATAACTTGGGCATACGAACTAAGATTGACCTGAGATTCGAAACGTAGCCTTTCCTTGTCTTGTTCGTCATTCACAGTCGATCCCGTCTTAATTAGAGCTTAGTCAAATTTTTGACGGTATCGATCATAGCCTTATTTCCGATCGATCTCCTGTCCTGATATCCATCCTTTCCAGCCGATTTGTTGATATCCCGACCTTGTCCAAAAGGTAGGGTAACATTTGCCCCTCAAAACATACCTTGCGGTAAGAAGGCGTGATTTGAATAGCTTTAAATCTATCATCCAAAATCTATATGCCATCCATAGCAATACTATCCAATCCGCAATCCAATCCATTACCAAACCATCATATCCATCCGAACTCTTTAGCCGTGTTTTAATCCATCCATATTCAATAACCAATAATCGAATTCAGGATCTCTCAGGCTTGATATCTCAATCCGGTACCACTCTGGGCCCTTAGCCGAATCCTTAGCTGTTCATAGCCAATACCGAATCCATAACCTTTCTAGGTTCTTGCCAAGCGTAATCCACACTCGACGACCGGTACTAAGCAATGCCTTGGTGTTCTTGGTCCAGTGTCCCTAAACGTTGAGTAATGCCATTGCTTAAATCCTAAGCTGAATCCTGGTCGCTCCGACCCCTTGTCGAGTATAGTCTATACCCGACGACTTGAAATAGTAACCGATAATATAGGCCTAAGTCCTAGGCCGAATCCTGGTCTCTCCGCACCCTTGCCGAGCATAGTCCATACTCGACGACCTGAATAAGCTGATTCGCCACGTTCGGACAAAACAACTTTCCCCTTTCCATGCATAATCCATACCAAGCAATCGTTTACCAAAAACCAGATAAAAATCTAATCAAAACCCGATATAAAATCCAGACTAAATCATAAAAAAAAAAATACATATCAAAAATCCGAATCAATACCCAAACCAGAAAACAAGCATCCAAACCGATGTCCAAACTAGAAAACAAACAAAACCAGTAGTTCAAACCAAACTCCAAAATCAAACCAGAAAGAGAAAATGTCTAAACCAAAAAAGAAAACGCAGATTTCGCAAACTAGAGCATCGCGTTTTATCATCATCTCAAAGCATGCCTAGGAGCTATCCCCGTCCTCGTAAATGAGTAAGTGACTTAGTTGTTTGCCCAAAGTGTGCTGCTTATTCCATATCATCACTGCTAGTCGATAACCAATCGACCATCATTCCTGGGCCTCATGCCATCATCGTTTGAGGTAGACAGTGGCTGCTTCTGTTCCGCCACCGCATTCCGAGTTTTGACAAATTGTCGCAACAGACCACTCCTTACATGGTCCTCGATTATGTCCTTTAGATGCCTACATCTATTGGTATCATGCCCGTCTAGATCGTGAAAGAGACAGTGCCTTCCGGATGTCCTTTCGTGTTCCGAGGGTTCCCTCCTTGTTGGCCTTAGGTAAGGAAGGCGATCCTTAGTTTCCATGTATATCCGCTCCAATGTTTCATTCAATCTTGTGTAAGTGGAGAATTTCGGTTCTCCCCAGCGTTTCCTTGTCCGGCCAGAGTTGTAATCCAACTTCCTTTTTCCTTTATCCTTATCCTTCCCCAAGCTTCCATCTGATGGTTCTCCATCCTGAGCCGCGTTTACTTCCTTCAACTTCACTTCCGAATATGCATCTTCCTGTCGAAGAAATCTTTTCGACTTCATGAAATAACTCCCCATGATCCATTGGAGGATCTCGTATCAATGATACCTTGTAATCTGAGTTATCCCTGACTCCAGACACTACTTCCATCAAGACCATCGATGTATCCAACCGATCCACCAAACAAACTGCTGCATTGAATCGAGTTAAGAAAGCCCTAAGCAATTCTCCTGTACTTTGCCTCACTGACGTTAGCGTCATTACGTTCTTCGGCCTTTTGATATGAACCAAAAACTGCTTCAAAAACCTGCCCACCAATTCCTTCTATGTCCTAATAGATCCATCTTCCAATTTCCTAAACCACATAGCAGCTATATCCCACAAGTATAGAGGGATACATCGGGCCATAACTTCCTCTGATGCCCCTATCACTTCCATGTGTCTCGTGTACCTCATCACATGATCGTTAGGATCTGCCTTGCCGTTATATACCTCCAAAGTATGTAGCTTGAACTCTGGTGGATTCTGAGCCATTTTGATGTCGTGGATAAGCGGACTCCTGTTTACTCCTTCAAGATCTATATTTGCCAAACCTCCATGCATAGTTCATTTGATAATCTCAGCTAATCCAGGGTTGTCCACCAAGGGTTGTCTCTCGAGTCCCCAAGGGAATTCTGGTATATAGTGTTCATCACGTATTCTTGTGCTTCTACCAGCATCCTTTGTGCAGTGTTACCTGTAATCCCTTAATGAATTGGTCTATCATGGCATGGTGGTGTGCCCTCGAGTCTGGATCCAACCATATTGGTTGTTGTGCGCTGATTGGGGGCTGTGCCTTGTTTAGCTGCTCTATCCGCTTGTCTGTTAGGTCCTTCTATTTAAGCTCTATGGATCTGAACTCTTGCAGCTCTAGCCGTTCCTGCTTATCCAAACAGTCTGAGAAGGTTTTGCATTATGTCCTCCTTCCTTTTCAGCAACTCTTCCTGCATACCTCCCATTATCGTCTCCATCTCATCTCTAGTGATGAAAACTGTGGCCTAATTTTCTCTTGAGGAAGCCTCCAGACTCCCTTCGTGCTGACTCCTTTCCGCTCTTTGTCTTCTTGTTACTAGCTTTGTCATGGTTCCTTTTTAGATCTGATACCCAAGCTCTCCAAATCTAAACTCCAAATATGGTGTAGCAGGCGTTCGTCCTTCTCAGTGAAACATCAAAGTGTTTACGCCAAAGTTGGTCACGAACTTCGAATGTCGTGAGAGTACCAGTGTTAGCACATTGATCCACAATATTCAAACACATATCTTAGATCTAGATAAACTAGAGAATGAAAATGAAGAAACAGCAAAATTAAAATAGAACAAAGCAGAAAGAACACAATGTTTATAGTGTTTAGGCAATCCGTCCTACGTCCACTTTGAATCGATCCTTTTATTCCCTTTGTTTTACAATTACAAGCCTTTGAAAATCAATATAAAAAATGGCAGAGTTTCCACGTAAGAGAAGGAAAAGATCCTCCTTTTAGTTGCCACAAGACTCCTATTTATAGGTGTAGACCTGAAAATATCCGCCTCAAAACTTGGAATACCACTTCTCTTGCGTAGGTGGGCCCGCCACACCTATCCATAGTGATTTTGGATCGATCGATGTTCAATTCGTATCGATCCAAAAGTGGTCCAATCGAGCCGAGATCGATTATGGTGGTTCTCGAGTGCATTAGGAAGCTCCTCTTAAAATTTCATAGCATTTGGACCTGTAGATGTTGAGTTATGATCGACGCAAGTGCCGTTTGCGAGTAGGCTGGAAGCTTCATATCCATGAATTCGTCTCCATCCATTCGTATCCATCTGCCCTTCATATCTATCCCATTCACATCGATGACGTGGCTCAAAAACCCAAGGGAGATCATTCTTTATGCCGAGTTGACTGCTTCCTCATTTAAACACGTTTCCTTCCTATCGATCTAGGATGCTTATTTCACACGATGATTCAATGGCATTTCCATATCGACCCCTTGCTCTTCATGTTACCTTGTTCGTATCGATCCTTGAGCATCCTGAAAGAACATGCGTTCGTATCCATCAAACCTTCCTTCTTTGTATCCATCATTTTTGGCTATATCCTTCGTATCGATACACATCTTGTTTCGTATCGATGCTGGGCTATGCTCTTCATAACCACACCTTGCGCCTATCTTCGTATCGATCCCATGCGTATCCTTCATATCGATCACATGTTGATCGATACAAAACATTTCTACCAGTAGCTGTTTGCTCCTTGTATCGATCCAAATTTTCTTTCTTTGTATCGATCCCGATGGATACAAACCCATCCCCCTTGATTGATACGAACAGACCGATATGAACTAGTTTCCATGAACCTTGATCCATCCATAACTTGGGCATATGAACTCCGATTGACCTGAGATTTGAAATGTAGCACTTCCTAGCCTTGTTCGTCATTCCCAGTAATCCCATCTCAATTGGATCTTAGTCAAATTTTGACGATATCGAACATAGCCTTGTTTCTAACCAATCTCCAATCCTGATATCCATCCTTTCCAGCCGATTTGTTGGTATCCCAACCTTGTCCAAAAGGCAGGGTAACAACTTGTAGATTATAAAAGAATATAGAAGTAACAATTGAAATTATAATTATAACATAGGTTATAATTATAGATAAAAGAAAAGGCTTATTTTAAAACTAACACTAAGTTAATAAGCGAACATAGAAGAGAGGCCTATACCAACAACATTTCCTTTCAGTTAGGAACTGATGGTCTCATAATAATTAGGTGAGGCTGGGACACGCTTATGCTAATTAGAGTAAATAAGTAGCCAACAAAATTAGAAAAGTAAACAAAATGCATAATAAAAGATTAGACGTAGGGTCTAATAAAATGGTAAGATGCATTTGGAGCAGCCCAAAGGATGAAGAGCCTAACAAAGCAGTTGATCACGGATTTTTAGCACAAAAATAGCATGTCCATATTAGTTAATTTGGGCTAGAAGGAAGTACGAGACTTCAACGGGACGTGAGGATACTCTAGGATAGCCCTGTGGGGTAGGCCTAACGAAGCTGCACCCTAGAGGCATGTCTAGAGGTGTTCCATCAAGAGAGTATGCCTTGTGTGCTTTTACATTGCAGGCCTAACGAAGCAGACCTTTCTAGGAAGTCAAAAGGCTGGTGATGGAGTAGGATGTTCGTATGTCACATTACTTGAGATTGCACGGTGGGAAGGACCCAAATGTATAGTTGCATGCGAGGATCAAACCGTCATGAGCCAGAATGAGTTCTGAAAAGACTAGAGTTAAACCAACAAGCCAATGATTCTTTCACTATCGAAACATTGGATGAAGGGCGCATCCAATTGGATGTTTAGATTGTTTGCAGTAGGGCACAACCACTTAGCTCTTTAGATGGTGTCTTTTTCGAGGAGGATACGGAAGGTACTATGGGTGGTACCTCGGACCGATGAGGTCATTAGGCATGTGACTACATGTATATTTGTTATTAGGTTTTAATTTACTAGGGAGTAGATGGGTACGATTTATGTAAAAAGGCAAGAGTATTATAAACCCAATAAACCTAACATAATAGAAAATGGAAATAAGACAGTATATGTTGAATTAAGCTTAGAAGTGTATAATTTTTCTGTTCACTAGAACTTTAGTTTTGACACCCCCCTCATACATCACACAGGTTAGGTAGATGGTAGAGACTTTCCAGCTTTGAGCCACTTGTTTAGAAAGTATTATTATCTTGGTGAGTATTTGCTTACTATTATATTTTGGTCAGTTCCACAATGTTATATTTACTTAAGCTCTGATATATTTGTCTTTGCCTATTTGCAGGATGCCTGATACCCAACTCAGGTGTAACGTCCCGAAAATTTTCGACTTTCGAAAATTCAACATCGACACTCACTTTATCGACTATCGACCAATCGAAGGTCAAAAACCGGAATGTTATGGGTTTTAAAAAAGAATTTAAGAAAAGAAAAGAGAAGAAGAGAGAAGATATAAAATAGAGAGAAAAGAAAATAGAAAAGAGAACAGAAAATTTAGAAGAGAGAGAGGAAAGATAATAGAAAACTTTTAAAATAGAAGAAAATAGGACGGAATAGAAAACAACAGAACAACATCAGAATCTCACAATTCGCAGCGGAACAACATATAATAATAAATGAATAATCTTTAAACAAAGAACTATACCAGTTATTACATTTTATACATTACATTACAACATATCATCAGAGTATACAATATCAAACAAACAGCGGAAAAAGAAATACTATATAATTAGTAATACGCCATGCCATCCAGCTTGCCTCCAGCAAATCCAGAATATCCAGAATATCCTGATAAACCTAACTCTTAACTGCCCGTGTGGAAAATTGGTGGGCACCCAGAGTTTAGGAAGGGAAACAATAAACTCCAAGTCAGTCATGTGACTGGTGTGAGAACTCAAAACAGTTTATTTATCTTAAAAATCAAAATAGAGGAATATTTTTAAAGTCAATTCGCAATGCTTTTAAAAATGAGACTACCATAAGGCCTCCCGCACACACACACATGCAAACGCAGAATCGGAGGAGATTTCTCCTTATGATAGTCAAAGATGCTTGATACGCATTTAAAAGAACATTTCATATTATTATTAGTGCATAGTGTAGGGGAAAAATTCATTTCGAAAGTAGAATATAAATCTTAGCCAGCATAGACATTCCGAACTATGCCTACTATAGCTAACTATGTTCAATAGCAGGTTACCGCCACATTCCATAGCAGGTTATACAACTAAAACCGTACAAGTTTCGTATTGTTTCTTTGGATTTCCAACAAATGATCAGGCCAAGGAACTTCCCATTGCCACATGGAAACGCCTCTGGCTGGACGTCCCGAGAACTTAACCAGCTCTCTGCCAACACAAGGCCGGGTTACCTTTATCACTAGGTAACTACTACACGAATATGGCATCCCCCGGTCCCATTGGACCTTTTAACCGAGCGCTCGTCACCAACAACACCACACAGTAATAAATATAGTGTATCAACATGAGTAAGTATCTGGGCTCCATACCATGATACCACCCTTTCCAGAAGGAAATGCACATACCCTAAAGGGAGCTACCCCTCATAACCTTGCCGCATCTTTCCTGTTTTGACCATTCCGGGATGTGAGGCTCGACGAAGTTTCGTCCACAAAAACATACTTTATACAAAAGCCATGCTTTGCGTCAACAAATGATCAACACAATGATCACCAAGATAGACGATCAAATAAACGATCCTATCACAATAATCAACACAATGATCATTTCAGCAACACTCAGCATGTCACATTACCAAATTGGGAATATATCGCTGATAACTTCAACTATATAACCTCTGAGCACGTACGTCTCAGAGAAGGGTGTTAAGCTAAGAGAATAAATTCTCCGCCACCAACATAAATATATTTGAATGAAATCGGCTTTATATCTCAATTTGTAATGTCAGACATACAATCCATACAAGTCTGTTCCGGGCTCGAACAAAACCGAAGGCACTTCTTACGAAGCCCTTGCAATCCGGGTATTCACAATCCCGATCGAATTTCCCATCACTTAGGAGATCTCTATACCAGGAGCTACCCAGTGCAGAGACAATCGATAGGTCATCCTATCGCTTTCACAAATACTCGGTCTTCAACACCGATCTTCAATGCAATTCATAACGACGTATCACATATTCGGAATGGGTTATACGACCCCATGGTCCTTTCCCGGTTAACCCGAATAGTGAGCGCTTATTTAAAAATAAGTGTGGCATTCACATTCAAACAAATCACATCAATTACCCATTCAAAGGGAAATATTGATAGTCGGTTATTGAACTATCAATGGATATGCACACATCACCAGTTCCCAAATAATTTTCCAAATTATTTATTTTCCAAAATATCTTTACAAGATGTAAAATTTTCACACTTCAAAAATAAATCAATATTTATTTTTAAACGAATTCTCCTTTTCATTCATAAATTCCATAGTGAATTTAAAATCCAAAATATCTATGAATATTCGATTTCGATTATTCATTTCAATTTATCTTCAAAAAGATAAATTCTCAAAGTATTCACTTTATATTGGAAAAACATTTCCTTACTTATTTATTCATAAGTAATTCACAAATTTTATTTATTTTCAACACTTAGAAAATATCCAATATACTTCAATCAAAATTAAGTATATATTTCATTCTTTAAGGAAATCATTCTCATAAACATATTTATTTGGGCCAAAACGAATGTTGCGTAAAACATCGTTACAACGTCCCAAAATCACTAGTATAGGGATTCGAAATTAAATAGATATATAAATCCCAATACTATTCAAAACATTTCCTTTCGGAAATTATTTACTATAACAACAATGTTATAGTCCATCATTTCCTTTCATTTCTCGAAACATCTATTTCAACAATAAATGTTGAAATCTATGGTTTCGAATCTCAACATCTTTCAAAACATCGTTAGATCGTTTTAATTCTATTTAAAACATTCTCATTCAAACCATTTTCTTTAACGTGTTATTCACTATTCAAAAATGTGAATAAACTTCATTAAGAAATCTCATCCTTTTATTCGTTTTAATTCAAAGGATTATTCACTATTCAAAAATGTGAATATAACTCCTTTAATAGGTTCCAACAATTTTCTTATCAAAATAAGTCATTTGCGAATTTATAAAACATCGTTTATAAATTCCATTTCTATTTATTTATAAAAACTTCCTTTTTATAAATTCTTTTATTAACCTATTCCAGTTTATAACTCAATTATAAACTACAAGTTCATATTATAAGTTAATTATTTATAAAACGATTATTTTACAAAATCGTTCCTTAGAATTTCATAATTATAAATCTTATAACTTATGAGATTCAATTATTTACCCAAGTTTATTCTTTTAATAACTTTACAAATTTTATAAACCTACTGTTTATAAAATTCCATTTATAACTTCACCGTTTATAATTCTATTAATTTCATTCTTTAATGAAATTCATTTTCACTTCATTCAAACACTTATAAAAACTCGTTTTATAATGTCTATATCTCAATTTATAAATATCCATTTATAAATCTCTTAATATAAATCAATTTATATTATTCTTTTAAAACGTCTTTAAATTCCTTTATAATTTCACCATTCTATTGATTTATAAAATAATCAAATTTTATAAATCCTATATTTAAACTCTTTATAATAAATTCAAAAATCTCGGTTAAACTATTTTATAAAATCATTAATCCATATTTTCTCAAAAATCAACTTTTAAACTATATTTCTCAAAATCATAATTTTTATAACTTTAAAAATTATAACGTTTATTTATTTGAAATGGATCAATTCCAAAAATTATTTTATAACTTATACTTTCAAAAATCACTTTGAAATCATTTTAAAATTCCAAATTTGGTCCAATGATGCTACATACCAAATAGTCAATCACGACTACAACGATCCATCATATATCGATATGATAATCCATCAAATATCAAAATATCTGAAATCAAATAAAAACTGTTGAGGAATCCAGTTGGATCCCTCCAACCTGTTTCCTGCATCCAAAAACATTAGCACAATACCAATTTCGCTCCAGTACGAAATTATCGCGGTATATGTTCTTATTAAATATTATCCGCTTAATAACGGCGCAATAGGGTCTCATCCGCTAAAAAATACGGGAAATCAATCAACTGCAGTATATACATATGCCAATATATATATATTGATATTATATATAATACCAATTTCACTGTTTATGAAATATTCGCGGTATATGTTTTTATTAAATAACATCCGCTTACTAACGGCGCATAATGTCTATTTTAACAATCAATAGATATCAATCAACATTCAAACATGCATTCAAATATTTTAAATCTAACTATTTAAAATAAAATCGAAACCTATTCGATTGAGTGAGAAGTTCTCACCTTGATTTAAATTCCGTTTTAGCGATTTATTTCGAATAAAATTAAACGGACGTTTAATTTTACCCAAAATTCTCACTAACTCCAAACGACTCCAAACCAACTCCATCGCGTAGTGCTCGTCCACAAAATCTTCACCTCCCTCATCACGCAACAAGCTCCAATATACACGCAAATAGCCGAACCCAACATCGTCACTTAGGGCACGATTTCGCCATCACCACGTCGAACTAAAACTTGATCAGAGACCATCATCTCCTTGCCCATCGCGAGCTCCACCCTTGGCCGAAGATCGGCCCCACTCGGTCGCCCATTTCCCCTCGAAATTCGTGCCGACCGTGCTCCCTTCCAGCCCAATTTGCTGCCTATCCTCTCAACGAGAATTGATCATCACCTTATGGATCGATAGTTCTCATCACACTCTTCAATTTTGTAGTTGATCATTTCGTGTGAATGTTTGTGGATTGGGAGATTATAGAAGAAGAAAACTGGAAGATTTCGGCCATTCAATCAGGGTGAACGGCGGCTAGGGTTTCATCTTAATTTTTTTTTTTTTTTTTGTGAATTAAAGGGGTATTTATAGGAAAAATTCGAACACTATTCATCCCGGAAATTCCGAACTCCGATTTAGGCGCCGTAACCAGCGTTTCTAAGGTTTACCCCGCGTTCCGGACACAATGGAACAGGTTTCGAAAGCTAATTCGGAAGTATGTGCGAGTTATGGCTATAAACGCTCAATTTGAATTAAACCGATTTAAGTCGATTTCTAGGCGTTTTAATTTGTACAGGACAAACGGTAAATCCAATTGACTTGAAATTTGAAACCTTACAATAATATCACATTACGGATCCGATGAAACTGGTTTCGTCAAAATCCGAGACTTTTTGAAAAATGGCTATTTTAACTCGCCAAATTAAAATTAAAAATAAATCGATGCGTTTCGAGCTGCCACGATCAAACGATAACTCCGATTGACACGAAATTTGAAATCCGGTAATAACTAACTATTACGGATCTAATGGAACTGGTTTCGTTCAATTCTGAGACTGTTCAAAAATTGGCTATTTTCACTAGTCGATTTAAATATTAAAATATTCAATTTTCACAAATTAACTTTTAATTCGATTTTAAAAGTTCTAAAATATCATTCTAACTCCGATATGATAAAATAAAATTTTACAAATCATTTTCAATCATATTTAACTCAATTTTCAATTATTTTCCATAATTTAACATATTAAATTATCGATTTAATTATTCAATTAAATCCAATAATTCAAATAAAAATTTATTTGACTTATAAATTCACTTATTAATATTTAAAATTAATTAAATATTCATATTTTAATTTCTAAAAATTCTGGGTCGTTACAATCTTCCCCACTTAAAAGAATTTCGTCCTCGAAATTAACAAGTAAGAAAGGTTACAGAATTTATTAATTTTCCAAAATTCATAGTCAAACTTCTTACAAATCTTTACTAAGTTTTCAAATAATACTTAGTTATCTTTTCAAAAACAATTACTATTGTTTAACTTTCAATTCCAAAATCAAAGTTATAGTTTTCAAAATTTTCCGATTTTCTCAAAATTTTTCTAACGCCTTAAATTTTCGGAAAAATTCGCCATAGTCTCCTTTGCGCGGCTCGATCCGAAAAAAAATGACAGTATATATATCACAAATATACATCTCATCAAGTAATGAGGCATCCCGCAGGGAAAAAAGTGTAAAAGTACGGTATTTAATCCGAGATATGTACCTTATATTTTATTAGCAAGCATATACGGCTAATATAGCGCGAAAGCGAGCTCCAAATGCGAAGCAAACGCGATCCGCACCTACTAAACACTCAACAAACAACATGAGAATCATGCATATAGACAATAATCTCAATATACAACATATAGCAACATAACAACTTATATGTCAACATAGCACATGTAGTAAAACAACATATATTCAACCATCAACCAATTATCATTCATAACTAATAATATTCATTCATATTCTCATTAATATTCAATGAATTGGGTTTTCAATTTAATCACCTTTGATTCATATACGGTGGATGTTCTTATTAGCATTCATTTTCAATTAGTTTATATTAACTAATTCATATTCAAGTTGGTTCACTTCCAATTCAAACTCAATTCTATTCAAATTTACTTACTTTCAATTTGAATTTAATTACATAGCTTTAAATTTCACTAATTCACTTTCATTAACACTTAATGAATTATATACAATCAACCAACAATCATATAACAATCAATGTATATTAATTACAACCAAATTCCTTTACTTACAATTCATTTCATTCAATTATTCAACTTTCAATAACGTTAGATTTTAATGAATTAACACTTATATTCATTATTCCATATCAACTTTATTCACATTCAATTGATTAATCATTCAATCCATTCATTCAATTTTATTACAAAAGTTGAATTTCATTTATATAACTCAAGTTCACATTTATCACTTCATTCAACACCTCTTAAATTATATTCCAATTAACTTTAAATTCACTTTTATTACAACTCATATTCATATAGTTTCACTTCTTATATATATAAGTTTATTTCACAATTGTAAATCACTTTTAATTATAATTCAATTCTTATAATTTAGATTATTCAAACAACTTAACAATCAACTTATATACACTTTAATAATTCTGAAAAATTATTCCTTTATATATAAAAATATAATCAAGGTAAAATTATTTCATTTACCCACTTTAAAACAATATCGTGTCGAATTGTTCTATTCAAGCGTTTAGAAACCCCTTCGGCATAGTTGTACATACTGTGCTGAGGAAGGTTCATATGCCACTCAATAAACCAATCATCACAATATAAAACAATTTTATATTCACTAACAAATACGCTCTCATAGCTATTATTACACTCAAACTCATTCTAGAGCACTACTGACTCTATCTCTAATGAGTAATACCCAACAGAACCATGGTTGTCGCTTAACCATATGCTCTGATACCAAATGTAACGTCCCGAAAATTTTCGACTTTCGAAAATTCAACATCGACACTCACTTTATCGACTGTCGACCAATCGAAGGTCAAAAACCGGAATGTTATGAGTTTTAAAAAAGAATTTAAGAAAAGAAAAGAGAAGAAGAGAGAAAATAGAAAATAGAGAGAAAAGAAAATAGAAAAGAGAACAGAAAATTTAGAAGAGAGAGAGGAAAGATAATAGAAAACTTTTAAAATAGAAGAAAATAGGACGGAATAGAAAACAACAGAACAACATCAGAATCTCACAATTCGCAGCGGAACAACATATAATAATAAATGAATAATCTTTAAACAAAGAACTATACCAGTTATTACATTTTATACATTACATTACAACATATCATCAGAGTATACAATATCAAACAAACAGCGGAAAAAGAAATACTATATAATTAGTAATACGCCATGCCATCCAGCTTGCCTCCAGCAAATCCAGAATATCCAGAATATCCTGATAAACCTAACTCTTAACTGCCCGTGTTGAAAATTGGTGGGCACCCAGAGTTTAGGAAGGGAAACAATAAACTCCAAGTCAGTCATGTGACTGGTGTGAGAACTCAAAACAGTTTATTTATCTTAAAAATCAAAATAGAGGAATATTTTTAAAGTCAATTCGCAATGCTTTTAAAAATGAGACTACCATAAGGCCTCCCGCACACACACACATGCAAACGCAGAATCGGAGGAGATTTCTCCTTATGATAGTCAAAGATGCTTGATACGCATTTAAAAGAACATTTCATATTATTATTAGTGCATAGTGTAGGGGAAAAATTCATTTCGAAAGTAGAATATAAATCTTAGCCAGCATAGACATTCCGAACTATGCCTACTATAGCTAACTATGTTCAATAGCAGGTTACCGCCACATTCCATAGCAGATTATACAACTAAAACCGTACAAGTTTCGTATTGTTTCTTTGGATTTCCAACAAATGATCAGGCCAAGGAACTTCCCATTGCCACATGGAAACGCCTCTGGCTGGACGTCCCGAAAACTTAACCAGCTCTCTGCCAACACAAGGCCGGGTTACCTTTATCACTAGGTAACTACTACACGAATATGGCATCCCCCGGTCCCATTGGACCTTTTAACCGAGCGCTCGTCACCAACAACACCACACAGTAATAAATATAGTGTATCAACATGAGTAAGTATCTGGGCTCCATACCATGATACCACCCTTTCCAGAAGGAAATGCACATACCCTAAAGGGAGCTACCCCTCATAACCTTGCCGCATCTTTCCTGTTTTGACCATTCCGGGATGTGAGGCTCGACGAAGTTTCGTCCACAAAAACATACTTTATACAAAAGCCATGCTTTGCGTCAACAAATGATCAACACAATGATCACCAAGATAGACGATCAAATAAACGATCCTATCACAATAATCAACACAATGATCATTTCAGCAACACTCAGCATGTCACATTACCAAATTGGGAATATATCGCTGATAACTTCAACTATATAACCTCTGAGCACGTACGTCTCAGAGAAGGGTGTTAAGCTAAGAGAATAAATTCTCCGCCACCAACAGAAATATATTTGAATGAAATCGGCTTTATATCTCAATTTGTAATGTCAGACATACAATCCATACAAGTCTGTTCCGGGCTCGAACAAAACCGAAGGCACTTCTTACGAAGCCCTTGCAATCCGGGTATTCACAATCCCGATCGAATTTCCCATCACTTAGGAGATCTCTATACCAGGAGCTACCCAGTGCAGAGACAATCGATAGGTCATCCTATCGCTTTCACAAATACTCGGTCTTCAACACCGATCTTCAATGCAATTCATAACGACGTATCACATATTCGGAAT
This sequence comes from Allium cepa, assembly GCA_030765085.1. Classification (NCBI taxonomy): domain Eukaryota; kingdom Viridiplantae; phylum Streptophyta; class Magnoliopsida; order Asparagales; family Amaryllidaceae; genus Allium; species Allium cepa. The sequence goes on from CM060939.1 coordinate 542,327,667, forward strand.
GAGTTATACGACCCCATGGTCCTTTCCCGGTTAACCCGAATAGTGAGCGCTTATTTAAAAATAAGTGTGGCATTCACATTCAAACAAATCACATCAATTACCCATTCAAAGGGAAATATTGATAGTCGGTTATTGAACTATCAATGGATATGCACACATCACCAGTTCCCAAATAATTTTCCAAATTATTTATTTTCCAAAATATCTTTACAAGATGTAAAATTTTCATACTTCAAAAATAAATCGATATTTATTTTTAAACGAATTCTCCTTTTCATTCATAAATTCCATAATGAATTTAAAAACCAAAATATCTATGAATATTCGATTTCGATTATTCATTTCAATTTATCTTCAAAAAGATAAATTCTCAAAGTATTCACTTTATATTGGAAAAACATTTCCTTACTTATTTATTCATAAGTAATTCACAAATTTTATTTATTTTCAACACTTAGAAAATATCCAATATACTTCAATCAAAATTAAGTATATATTTCATTCTTTAAGGAAATCATTCTCATAAACATATTTATTTGGGCCAAAACGAATGTTGCGTAAAACATCGTTACAACGTCCCAAAATCACTAGTATGGGGATTCGAAATTAAATAGATATATAAATCCCAATACTATTCAAAACATTTCCTTTCGGAAATTATTTATTATAACAACAATGTTATAGTCCATCATTTCCTTTCATTTCTCGAAACATCTATTTCAACAATAAATGTTGAAATCTATGGTTTCGAATCTCAACATCTTTCAAAACATCGTTAGATCGTTTTAATTCTATTTAAAACATTCACATTCAAACCATTTTCTTTAACGTGTTATTCACTATTCAAAAATATGAATAAACTTCATTTAGAAATCTCATCCTTTTATTCGTTTTAATTCAAAGGATTATTCACTATTCAAAAATGTGAATATAACTCCTTTAATAGGTTCCAACAATTTTCTTATCAAAATAAGTCATTTGCGAATTTATAAAACATCGTTTATAAATTCCATTTCTATTTATTTATACAAACTTCCTTTTTATAAATTCTTTTATTAACCTATTCCAGTTTATAACTCAATTATAAACTACAAGTTCATATTATAAGTTAATTATTTATAAAACGATTATTTTACAAAATCGTTCCTTAGAATTTCATAATTATAAATCTTATAACTTATGAGATTCAATTATTTACCCAAGTTTATTCTTTTAATAACTTTACAAATTTTATAAACCTACTGTTTATAAAATTCCATTTATAACTTCACCGTTTATAATTCTATTAATTTCATTCTTTAATGAAATTCATTTTCACTTCATTCAAACACTTATAAAAACTCGTTTTATAATGTCTATATCTCAATTTATAAATATCCATTTATAAATCTCTTAATATAAATCAATTTATATTATTCTTTTAAAACGTCTTTAAATTCCTTTATAATTTCACCATTCTATTGATTTATAAAATAATCAAATTTTATAAATCCTATATTTAAACTCTTTATAATAAATTCAAAAATCTCGGTTAAACCATTTTATAAAATCATTAATCCATATTTTCTCAAAAATCAACTTTTAAACTATATTTCTCAAAATCATAATTTTTATAACTTTAAAAATTATAACGTTTATTTATTTGAAATGGATCAATTCCAAAAATTATTTTATAACTTATACTTTCAAAAATCACTTTGAAATCATTTTAAAATTCCAAATTTGGTCCAATGATGCAACATACCAAATAGTCAATCACGACTACAACGATCCATCATATATCGATATGATAATCCATCAAATATCAAAATATCTGAAATCAAATAAAAACTGTTGAGGAATCCAGTTGGATCCCTCCAACCTGTTTCCTGCATCCAAAAACATTAGCACAATACCAATTTCGCTCCAGTACGAAATTATCGCGGTATATGTTCTTATTAAATATTATCCGCTTAATAACGGCGCAATAGGGTCTCATCCGCTAAAAAATACGGGAAATCAATCAACTGCAATATATACATATGCCAATATATATATATTGATATTATATATAATACCAATTTCACTGTTTATGAAATATTCGCGGTATATGTTTTTATTAAATAACATCCGCTTACTAACGGCGCATAATGTCTATTTTAACAATCAATAGATATCAATCAACATTCAAACATGCATTCAAATATTTTAAATAACTATTTAAAATAAAATCGAAACCTATTCGATTGAGTGAGAAGTTCTCACCTTGATTTAAATTCCGTTTTAGCGATTTATTTCGAATAAAATTAAACGGACGTTTAATTTTACCCAAAATTCTCACTAACTCCAAACGACTCCAAACCAACTCCATCGCGTAGTGCTCGTCCACAAAATCTTCACCTCCCTCATCACGCAACAAGCTCCAGTATACACGCAAATAGCCGAACCCAACATCGTCACTTAGGGCACGATTTCGCCATCACCACGTCGAACTAAAACTTGATCAGAGACCATCATCTCCTTGCCCATCGCGAGCTCCACCCTTGGCCGAAGACCGGCCCCACTCGGTCGCCCATTTCCCCTCGAAATTCGTGCCGACCGTGCTCCCTTCTAGCCCAATTTGCTGCCTATCCTCTCAACGAGAATTGATCATCACCTTATGGATCGATAGTTCTCATCACACTCTTCAATTTTGTAGTTGATCATTTCGTGTGAATGTTTGTGGATTGGGAGATTATAGAAGAAGAAAACTGGAAGATTTCGGCCATTCAATCAGGGTGAACGGCGGCTAGGGTTTCATCTTAATTTTTTTTATTTTTTTTTATTTTTGTGAATTAAAGGGGTATTTATAGGAAAAATTCGAACACTATTCATCCCGGAAATTCCGAACTCCGATTTAGGCGCCGTAACCAGCGTTTCTAAGGTTTACCCCACGTTCCGGACACAATGGAACAGGTTTCGAAAGCTAATTCGGAAGTATGTGCGAGTTATGGCTGTAAACGCTCAATTTGAATTAAACCGATTTAAGTCGATTTCTAGGCGTTTTAATTTGTACAGGACAAACGGTAAATCCAATTGACTTGAAATTTGAAACCTTACAATAATATCACATTACGGATCCGATGAAACTGGTTTCGTCGAAATCCGAGACTTTTTTAAAAATGGCTATTTTAACTCGCCAAATTAAAATTAAAAATAAATCGATGCGTTTCGAGCTGCCACGATCAAACGATAACTCCGATTGACACGAAATTTGAAATCCGGTAATAACTAACTATTACGGATCCAATGGAACTGGTTTCGTTCAATTCTGAGACTGTTTAAAAATTGGCTATTTTCACTAGTCGATTTAAATATTAAAATATTCAGTTTTCACAAATTAACTTTTAATTCGATTTTAAAAGTTCTAAAATATCATTCTAACTCCCATATGATAAAATAAAATTTTACAAATCATTTTCAATCATATTTAACTCAATTTTCAATTATTTTCCATAATTTAACATATTAAATTATCGATTTAATTATTCAATTAAATCCAATAATTCAAATAAAAATTTATTTGACTTATAAATTCACTTATTAATATTTAAAATTAATTAAATATTCATATTTTAATTTCTAAAAATTCTGGGTCGTTACATCAGGTCTCAGTGGGCTTGGGTTTTAGCATTTTCGCGAAAAATCCGGACCCCTTGGAATTCGGGATGTGACATACCGACCAAAAACTAGTCCAGCTTAGTTAATTTGGGTTAGATGCGTTTGGAGCAGCCCAAAAGATGAAGAGCCCAATGAAGCAGTTCATCACAGATTTTTAGCATAGAAATAGCACATCTAGCTTAGTTAATTAGGGTTAGAAGGAAATACGAGACTTCAACGGGACGTGAGGGTACTCTAGGATGGCCCTCTAGGGTAGGCCTAATGATGATACACCCCTGGAGGCAGTTCTGTAGGTGTTCCATCAAGAGAGTATGCCTTGACTGCTTTTGCATTGCAGACCTAACGAAGCGGACCTTTATAGGCAGTCAAAAGGCTGGGGATGGAGTAGAATGTTCGATGTCCCAGTACTCGAGATTGCATAGTATGCAGGACCCTAAAAGATACTCACATAAGAAGATCAAGCCATCGTCAGTTAGAATGAGTCGAAAAATACTAGAGTTAAACCGACAGGCCAGTGATTTTTTCATTATCGAGACATTAGATGAGGGGTGCACCCAATTGGATGTTTAGATTGTTTGCAGTAGGGCATAGCCACTTAGCTCTTTAGAGGTGTTTCGATTAGTTGAGGGGTGGCTGTGTGGGGTCATAGCCATGATGAGAAAAGAGACAGATCAACTAAAATATCTGTATTGTATGCCTAATGATAGAAAATCCCTGACTGAGTTTCATACAAGGTAGACCTTGTTGGCAGGATTCATGGAGTAGACAGAATAATTATGTATAGTCATCAAGGTAAGTACTGGGTGGTACATTATAGAAGTTTGAGAAGTAGTATAGGCTAGGGCAGACGTAGTTTTACATTTTCATAGTAGACGACGAAACATCTATATTGTTGGCCTCACAAAGCTGTCCTTTACAGATGAATTTATAGAAAGCTCGAAGATCAAGAAGATGGAGTCCTTTTACGAGGAGAATATGGATGGTACTATGGGTAGTACCTAGAACCGATGCGGTCATTGGGCATGTAGCTACATGTATATTTGTTATTAGGTTTTAATCTACTACGGAGTAGATGGGTACAATTCACGCACAAAAGCGAGAGTATTATAAACCCTATAAACCTGACATAACAAAAATGGAAATAAGACGGTATATATAGAATTAAGCTTAGAAGTGTATAATTTTTCCATTCCCTAGAACTTCAGTTCAGACCCTCTCCCCTCAATTATCCAGGTTTGGTATATGGTAAAGACTTTCTAGCTTTGAGACACTTGTTTAGAAAGTGTTATTGTCTTGGGGAGGATTTACTTACTATTATGAAATAATTAATTAAATTAAATAAATAATGTGGAGATTAAATAGTACAGGATTTATTGTCAAGGACAAAATTTCACAGCTTTTTAGCCTCAAGGACAGACCTTCAATATTTTATCCTGAAGGACAACTTTCTGTAGGTATCAGTTTTTAGTTATTGATAGAAGTTTTTAGGTATCAGTTTGTAGTTATCGGTAGCAGTTTTAGGTATCAGTTTTTAACTCGGTAGCAGTTTTGTTGTCCTTATGAATAATTTTGAAAATTGTTTGTCCTTATGAATAATTTTTAGAAGAATGTTTGTCCTTGTGGCAAAAATATTGAGGTCATGTCCTTGAGGCAAAAAATATACAAATCTTTTTCCTTTAAATTAATTCTCCCTAAATAGTATTTGATCGCTATTTGCTTACTATTTGCAGGTAGAAAAACTAATTGAGTCATTCTTTTAATTGATTAGTTAATTGGATAATTGATTAGCTAATTGGTAAATTAAATAGATAACGTGGAGATTAATAAGTTGATAATTGATTAGCTAAGGTTAGCCATGCCATGTTAATGTGCAAACTAAAATGAAATAACCTAAGCTAATGTGTTAGGTTATGAGAAGGGTAATATGGAAAATAGGTGGAGCTTATACCTTAAACCCTTAGAAGATAGAATGCTCACATTCATTTCATTTTTATTAAAGTGAAAATACTAAGGTCTGCCACCATTATCATTCTCAAGAAGAAGATTAAAGCTAGGATTCAAGAGAAGGGAAACTATCAACTAAATCAACATCAAATCTCACATCTATAATCTCAAAGCTAAGGTGAATAATTACTACATCCCGTTTTCTTTTATTTTTCAGTTTTAAAACTAGATTCGAAATAATGTTGCAAGTATATGCCATGTTTTGATGACTAAAGTTGTATATATGCTTGTTGATGAATTACATATGTTCATGTTAATTTCTATGATATGTTTGATATGAAAAACCTTATTAGATGACATCCAAATGCCTTGAAAAATTAAAAATAGGTCAGAAATGATATTTTAGAGAAGGATTTCGATTTTCATAATTTTTTGAATTAATATAGATTTTATATTAATTCTCTAGTGAAGGAAATTGTCAATTAGGTTATAATTTACTTTCGACTAAAATAATTATTATCTGGGGTTGAAATTTTTATTTGCTAGGCAACGTATTAAAATATATTTTCTATGATTTTTTCAAATTTTTCCTAAGTTACAAGACGAATAAATAAATTATTTTAGGAATGGGACTAAAATGTTTTATATATTTAATTAAGGAAAAGGGGCATTTTATAAAATAAAATTAATATTTAATCCTGAAAATAGCGACAGCATATTTTGAAAAGAATTTGTTAATCAATGAAAGTTTGACAAACAAAGGCAGGTTAGTTGAAAAGTTATCCTTTTTAAGTAAAAAAAACATATTTTTAGCATGTTTGAGCCTTTGCGGCAATAAACCTTCCGACCCAGACCTTTCGATAAGGTCGAGAAGTTCAAAGCTTTTGAAAAGGTCAAACCAATGCATATGATGTCAAGGAACTTGGTATGTAATGAATTAGACAAGGTCGGAGGGTTCTTAGTCAAAAGGTTAATGGCCAAAGGTGTTGGGGTATATTTATTTTATAAACCAAAAGCTTCCACGTGTTTTTGCTTTCGAATAAGAGCTTTCGAATTGGTTGCTTTCGACTAGGTCAAATTCACTATTCTGTTTTGAAACCTTTCGACATAGTCGAAGTGTTACTGCTGCTTTATTTTATCTTGAACCTTTCGCAATGACAAAAGATTTATTTGTTTTAAAACTAGCCGCTTCTCCAAATGCTTCTGAAAGGAAGCTTTTGACTTAGGTGATTTACCCTTGTACTTATTTGAGTATAACCAAGTTTTCGAAGCAAAGCTTTCAACTTAGTCGAAAAGTTGTTTCTAATGACTATGAAAGGTTTATAAAAGGTTTTTCACTTGTTTTAAGCAATAAGTATTCGAAAGATAATTCAATGGTTTCGAAAGGTTTTAGTTGACTGATTTTTAAAGGTTTGATGAATGATTTCGAAAGGTTTAAGTGAATGATTTTGAAAGGTTTAAGTGAACGATTTCGAAAGGTTTGAGAGATTGATTTTGAAAGGTTTGTTTACTGATTTCGAAAGGTTGAAGTGAATGATTTCTAAGGTTTGAGAGATTGATTTCGAATGGTTTGATTATTGATTTCGAAAGGTTTAAGTGGTTGTTTTCGAAAGGTTTGAGATGGAAGGTTTTCCTAAGTTTTTCTAAAGCAATGTTTTGAAGAGATTTTAAAGAAGGATGTCTAAAGTTTTATTGTTTTCGAAAGGTTTTATTTCAAAAGGGTTGATTTTGGATTTGAAATAGATGATTTTAAAAGTGTATAAAGAGGTTCTTTCAAATGGTTAAATGTTTTCATCAACTAAAGTTTGAGTAAAGAATATATATAACATGGTGATATGATTTTGAGTAAAGTGTAAAGATTAAATACTTTTCCTTGTTTACTTAAAGGTTTTAAATCATTTTGAAATTGTTTTCAAGGAAAATTATGGGAGGGAATCCTTAAATGAAAATGACTCGGATATTTAAATATCAGATGGGACTATTATGCGGCCATGCCCTATACATTAGCAAATAGCCCCAGCTAATTGTTCTCCAAAGTTCTAGTGTGTAGGGCTTTGTCACAGGTAGACTGAAATTATGGTTACATGCCGAAAGGAATATATGCTTGTATATAGATAGGTTATTGGTGAGTCTAAAAAACCATTAGGATCGGGAAGACTTGGAAATGTTTAAGTTAGGGACGGACCATCCAGAAGTGAAGTATTTAACAAATAGTTAAGGGCAGACTATCTAGAAGTGAAATGTTTAACAGGTAGTTAAGGATAGGTAATCCAGAAAAATAATACCTAGCAAGTGTCAAGTTAATTTTGATTATATTGTCTGGTAGACCTGAGTAAGCCAAAGATTAAAAGTTATCCGAACAAAACTTATGTGTTTGAACAGATGGTTCATTATTACCTGATATTTATGTATGTTTACATAATGATTACTTTACATTACTTAACCATTGTGGATGCAGAAGCATAGTATATGGTTTTCTAAATGGTTTTTAGAGATATGTTTTAAAAGGATTTTAGTGAAAGTAAACCTGTTCCGCTAAGCGGCGTGGTCTCACTTAACATATTTAACCAAGATGTATAGTATTATTCATAGCAGGGTTTATGTCTGTCTCTAAGTTTATGTTTTCTCCTTAAAATCTCGGGTGCTCAAAATTAATTTGAGTAGGCCGAAGGGTTAAGGTCTTTTTTAGGTTTTAGTAGGATGACGAATAAGGCTACCGGAGTCATGCAGCAGGCAAACGTATAGTTGTTTAAGATTCGCGGTTCTTCTTATGTGGTGATGTACTTCTGCTGTGATTGTATTAGGTCTATTATGACCATATGGCTCTGATCAACCAAGGGGTATCTTCATATACCACTCTTGGCGTATTTTGTAATCATTATATTTTATCTGTGCATGGAACGACTTAGGATTATGTGTTGTGGATGTGAAACAATTGGTTTTGAAATGTAATGAAGTAAATCTTGTTTTGAAATATGTGTTTTGTTTCATATTCAAATGCTTCTGATATTATTGATACCATTAATATAGCCGTATTTAGTCGCTAGAAGTTAATACTATGGATGACTGCAATATCTGTAGCGCTTAGCTTCGGGCCTTTAGATAGGGGATGTTATAGCTTGGTACCAAAGCATGGTTTATGAAATACTTTAAAAAAAATTGATTTTTGAAAACATAATACTTAGAAATTAGAGTTAAGATCGAGTTATGAAGTGACCCACTACTTCCTACTCTAACTTATATGATTTTTAATGAGTTTTTTTGGCAAGTGCTCACTTCTTTTGATTCATTCCCCCCAAGATCAGAATCTTACCAATATAAAAATATTAGTACATAAATCAAAACATGTCATTTATATATGTGAAGATATATAAATGTTTCTTTGCCCATCAGAGTAATTAAAATTGCAAAGAAAATTTTATCACATAATATTCTCATATCTGAGAGATATTATGTCACATAGCTTCTTTCTGGTTTCAATCTCTCTCTCTCTTTTCTTTAATTTAAATAATACTCTCTTAATATTTTCTTATTTTATTTTTCAGCTTGTTTCTTGATCCCAATTAATTAATTTCTAGATTTTTCAGTTAATACCTCCTTTTTTCATTTGTGAAATCAGGAGTTTAACACTTATAGTTTTCCTTTTGAATTTCATACTAAGTGTAAAACAACTCAAGCTTGTGAGTTTAGCCCGGGGTACTCCTTCTTTTCACAACAATAATTTTTTTATGTCAGATATAAATACTTATATCTGGATTCATAATGTATGTAATAGTCCTATGATTATTATGGTTGTAAGTGAGTTAAAGCCCAGTCAGAGGAAAAGCAATGCAAGTAAACAAGTGCTACTTATTCTAGCATACCAAGTAAAATTTTGCACATACATGTAAACACCATGTTCCAGGCAATTTATTTAAGGAACCAAACTCAAATAAGACTGTGGTGCAGACCTCTAATGGTTATTGAATGATGGCTATTGACATAAACCAAGTTGCAGTGAGGTAGTGGTCATGCTTAACACTTTACCAAATTCTTTGATATTGCAGATTCTTAAAGTTTAAACAAGACCAAATGCAAACAAACTTTAAACTGCATTTGATGCAACTGAATATTGTTTAATATGGTTATAGTGAATGCTACTAGTACTTTACACACATCATTTTATAAAACATTTCAACACTGAAAAATCAGACATGCAAGAAAGGTTTGTAGACTAAAACTTCAAGCTTCTCATGGTCTTATATCAATTTATAAGTCATGATCAAGCCTCACTGGCTAAACCAGATTAGATTCAACCATCACCTAACAGTTCTACTACATGCATTATCAAAAGAAAACCTCTGCAGTTTCACTATTTAAAACTTATCGGATATGTAAAAGAAAGTATGTCCACATATAAAATTACATGGCATGACTTCCTTCATTACAGTCTACCAGAAAACATCAAGGTCAGTTACTTAGATCAGTAGCTCAAGACACATATAATACTAAGTTTTACAAATTCTTTTCAAATGAACAAAGCCACTACAATACTAAAAGGTCTGCATAGACTTAAGTAAATTTACCTAGCTATCTTTATTACAATGAACTACTGCATTTTAAAAACTCAAATAGGTCTTCTAATATTCCAAGCAAGCAAGCTATTCATGCATCTCTACCTGCAACAACATTTTGAGCTGCCTCAATAAAATTTTAGACACCCCAAATATTGCAAAGGTAATAAATAGGGTCAGAATAAAATTCTGGTATGAGTGAAATCAATATTAAAAATAACTTGTGACATTCTTTTAAGACTGTGCAAAGATCATATACAATTTAATGCTTTCCAATTCTCTAATAGGCTTTGGCATAAGTATATTTAAACCTATACATTAGCGTACATCCAAGCATTAATTCATCCAATTTATCCAGTTGTACATGCACGAACTCCTGTGGGATTAAGCTCTTAAATTCCATAACATAATTTCTCAGTTCCATATATATTTTTCATTTTTATATGATCCAAATCTTGCCATTGAACCCAAAGTGTGCATTGCAAAGGAATCAATTTTGTTAACCTTTGCATAGAGGCCTTCAGGACTTGATCAAGTCATGCACATACCCATCATCCACCTGATGATGAATAGATCAAGGCACCTCTCCTAAATTACTTTGTAATTTAGAGACCATGTATATTTATTCATTTGAGGAATTTTCCTTTCAACTCCAGAAATACCCTTATGTTCCTTTCTTCATTACATAAGTCAGGAATTTAATCTCCTTAAAAATCATATCCAAACATACCAAACATTCATACAAAATTTCTTAACCCATTTCAAAGTCATTACTACCTGATCACATTTTCTAAAACCTGCTAGTACATTAATTTCTAGAAATTTGTCTTTGCTTATATCAATCTACTGAAGTCATAAGAAATACCATGTTTGTTTTACTCTGAACATAGGATATGGTTTTTTTTGAGAAAAACCCATAAAACATATTGGTTTATGATCTTGAAAAAATCAGCACATTTTCACAGCATTGCTTTGCTCATATCAATTTTAATGAACTAGACATAAGCATGAACCTCCCAGCTCACACAGCCTGATCCATTTTATTTAATACCCTATTTCTCAGTAAATTAATCAAATCATTTTCTTATAAATAAAAAAAACTGAGTCATAAACTCATTTCTGTAATCTGGGTATATACTTGATTAATTCAGTTTCAAAGCAGAAATGTTCAAACCCCAATAAATCAAAACATCAACCAAAATGCTCAATTAAAATACCATCCATGAACTTCAAGATTTTTTTCTTCAGAAAATAAAACCAAATAGAAAGCGTAATATAACTTCATATAAAATAATTTGTCTGCCCTTAGCTTAGGGACTTATTGCCTTAAACCTCATAATTGATCATCACTCACCTTCCTCTTCTCTTTCCCCCGAGAATACTCAAGCTTGAAGACAGTGTAAGTTTGTTTTTTTTTTCTATTGTTCTTCTGTTTTTCTCCCAGAGAAAACCCTCTGCCTTCCCCCTTGATTTAAATCATTTAATTAGGGTTTTGCTAGAGGAAAAACCGTTTTTATCCTCACATTATTCAGAAAATTATGTGTGTATTGTCATGGCTAAATGTTCCATTTTCTCTTGGTTTCTATTTCTGGTAAAAGCAGTTATCCTACTGCTTTTCCTGTGTGCATGCAATTTGCATGATTCACTTACATTATTTTCATGTAGCTCATTTTCACCATAAATTTCATTACACCAGAGATATTTCTTATTCCTAGCTATTATTTCAGCCTATTTATTTACTCTTGATTTATTTCAAAATTGTACTTATGCACAGCTAATATTAAACTGGTTTCTAGGCATTTTAATTTACCCAAGAATTTTATTTTTATCTGCACATTGTTTTTATATGACTTAATTTCATAATGTATCTTATCATACCTGAATTAATTCTCATGTTTCTTTCTATAAGTTTTATTTTCAACTAACATAATTTACCATTTGCTTCCCTCTTGATCTATTTTAAAACTCATAAATATCAATAAACCTTGTTTTTATGCATTTTAATTATCAAGAGGAGTTATTTTATCACTCTTATACTATTATTTTTTGACTACATATATATATATATATATGTATGTATGTATGTGATATTCATGAGATATGTGAATTTAAAAATTCATTCATACTTTAGTTATTTTACTGCTCATTATTATTAATTTGAAAATTTATTTTCAAATTATTTTATTCTTCAATTGTTTTCTATTAACTAATTTAATTTTTCCTTTTATTTTAAAATTATTTTAATCTCAAAAATTTGGGTCTTCACATACTCTCCTCCTAAAAGGAATTGTGTCCCACAATTATATATTTGTTCATTAGTATATTTCAAAAGTATCAGAAATTCATTCATTCAAGATCAGTCAAATACACCCAAGTAATATTTAAAACTATTATAATTTTAGACATACGTTCAAGCAGAAAATAGATTAGGATACTTATCCTTCATCCTATCTTCAGCCTCCCATGTGCAGTCATTTCCATCTAAACTCCAGTGAATTTTAACTAGTTTAATTATTTTATTTCTCAATTTCTTTTCTTCTCCAGCCACAATGCCCACTGGTTCCTTTTATAGCCCAGATTTTTGGGAATTTCAACATGTGTAGGAGATTCTAGAATGACCTCCTTATCATGCACCCATTTTCTCAATTGAGATACATGGAATACATCATGTATGTTGCTTAATTCCTCTGGCAACTTCAACTTATAAGCCAAGGTGCCTATTCTTTGAATAATTTCATATGGCCCTATATACCTTGGTGATAATTTCCCTACTTTGCCAAATCTCAGTATTTTTCTCATTGGTGAGACTTTGAGAAAAACATAATCTCCCACCTCAAATTCCACTGGCTTCCTCCTTTTATTTGCATATGCTTTCTGTCTCTCTTGAGCTGCTCTCATTCTTTGCCTCACTAAGTCAATTCTTGCAGAAGTTTCTTTTACATTCTCTGGTCCAAGCATCACTCTTTCACCAGCCTCCATCCGACATGCTAGAGATAGACAAGGCTTTCCATAAAAGGCCTCAAATGGAGCCATACCTATGGTGGACTGGTAGCTATTATTATAAGCAAATTCAGCTAAATAAATATAATCCTCCCAGTTGCCTCCAAAATCAAGTATGCATGCTCTAAGCAAATCTTCTAAAACTTTATTAACAATCTCAGTTTGCCCATCTGTTTGGGGATGGTAGGCTGTGCTTAGATTTAGTTCTGTCCCCATAACTTCTTGAAAGCTACTCCAAAATATTTAAGTGAACAAAGTATCTCTATCACTAATGATAGTCTTGGGGATGCCATGCAATCTCACTATCTCCTTTACAAACAATTGAGCTAGCTTGTGAGCATTTCTGTTTGAATTTATTGGAATGAAGTGTGCTGTTTTTGTGAGCCTATCAACCACTACCTAAATACTATCATTGCCTCTTCTTGTTCTTGGAAAACCATCCACCAAATCCATTGAAATGCTCTCCACTTCCAGGTAGGCACTTCCAAAGGTTGCAGTAGGCCTGAGGGTCTTTAGTAATCTTCCTTTACTTGTTGGCATGTCAAGCAATTTGCCACATATTTTTCCACTTCTCCTTTCATCCCTGGCCACCAGTAATTCCTCTTGAGATCATGGTACATTTTTGTCCCACCTGGATGTATAGTATATTTTGTTTTGTGATGCTCATCCATAACTTCTTGCTTTAGTTCCTCACCACTTGGTATACAGAGTTTCCTCTTTTTCCTCAAGTAACCTTTATCATCTACTTCATAATTTTCCACTGTCATGCCTTGTGCTATCATGTCCTTCTTCTCTTTTAAATTTGTACCTTGATTCTGCATTTGTCCTATTTTATCAACCAGAGTTGACCTTAAAGAAATGAGGCTTAATTTACCATATTCAATCATCTCACCGTGTGTCTTAACTGATATACAAGTTTCTTCTTTTACTTCCACTTCACTGAGAATTGTCAAATCTTTGAACTCAGTCATCATTAAGCTTGCCAATTTTGTCGATGTCTACTTAATGCATCTGCCACTTTATTTGCCTTTCCAGGGGTATACAATATATCAAGATCATAGGCAGCTAGGAATTCTACCCACCTATGTTGCCTCATGTTCAAGTTTTTTTTAGGAAAACAAGTATTTAAGTGACTTGCGGTCTGTAAACAATTCAAACTTAGCACCTAGTAAGTAATATCTCCATAGCTTCAATGCATATACTACAGCAGCTAGTTCTAAATCATGTGTAGCATACCTTGTTTCATTTGGCTTGAGTTGCCTTGATGCATATGCTATGACTCTACCATGTTGCATGAGCACTGCCCCTAGTCCAGATCCGCTAGCATCTTCGTAAACTACTAATCCCTCATTTCCCTCTGGTACTTGTAAAACTGGAGCTTCCATCAATGCTTTCTTCAGTGATGCAAATGCTTGTTCACACTTCTCTGTCCACACATATGGTTGCTCCTTTCTAGTTAACTTGGTCAGTGGGATGGCTATTCTTGCAAAGTCTTTTATAAATCTCCTATAATAGCCTGCCATTCCTAAAAATGATCCCACCTCAGTCACTGATTTGGGTCTGCTCCAAGATTGAACTGCCATGACCTTGTTTGGATCTACTCTAATGCCTTGTTGAGAAATAATATGCCCCAAAAATTTTACTTCATTTTGCCAAAATATGCACTTATTGAATTTTGCTTTTAAATTGTGTACTCTTAGCCTTGACAAAATCAGATGCAAATGCCTTGCATGCTCCTCTTCTGACTTTGAGTACACTAATATATCATCAATAAAGACACCTACAAATTTGTCTAAAAAATCTCTAAATGTTCTATTCATTAAATCTACAAAATATGATGGTGCATTTGTCAATCCAACAGGCATCACCAAAAATTCATATAATCCATACCTTGTATTGAAGGCAGTGTACTTAATGCTTTCCTCCTCTACCTTCATCTGATGAAACCCAGAGGCTAGTTCTAGCCTTTAAAAGATCTTTGTTCCATTTAACTGATCAAATAGATCATCAATTCTGGGGAGTGGGTATTAGTTCTTGATGGTGACTTTATTTAGTTCTCTATAATCAATACACATTCTTAGTGTACCATCATGCTTTTTCACAAACACCACTGGAGAACCCCAGTTTGAACTGCTAGGCCTTATGAAGCCTTTCTGCTCCAATTCTTCCAGCTGTGCTTTTAATTCTATCAATTCCTTTAGACCCATTCTAGTAGGCTTCTTGATGATAGGACTTGATCCTGGGATTAACCTTATTTGAAATTCAACCGGTCTATTTTCTGGTACTCCTACTACTTCTCCAAAAACATCTGGATACTCTCTTACCACTTATATGTCTTCCAAAATTAATTCCTTTTTAGTCATACTCCATATTTGATTAAGGCAATTTATTTTAGCTATTTCACTCATGACTAAAATATTTTTACCATTTTCTGTTTTCAAAGAAATAGTAAAATTTTCCAAATTCAAAATTGCTTTGAATTTTCTCAACCAATCTACTCCTAGAATAATTCCTATTCTAGGATATTTTAACACAAACAAATCATATTTAAACACATTTCCTCCTATGTTTAACTCTACTCCCAAACATTTTAATCCTAGCAGACAAGAGCTACCTAGGGGACTTTGAATAAACAGGGTTTTTTCAACTGTAGTGCAGGTGAGAGCTAATTTATCCACTATGTCTTGTGAGATTAGAGAATGTGTGGCTCCAGTGTCATATATAACTATGATTGGGTAATTTTTAATTAGAAGTATACCTTCCAATTGTCCAGAGCTTCCTGCTGCATTTGCCTTTGCCTTTGTTTCCAATGCTCCTACCATTGCTCCTTTCTTAAACTCTGGGCAGTTTCTTTTAATATGACCTTCTTTCCCACAGTTATAGCAGCTAAATGGTGCCTTTCTTGGCTGCTTGACACCTATTACTCATGTGTCTTCTTTGCCACAGTTATAACAAGTAATCTTCTTCTTAACTTCCCCACTAGTTGCTCCTTCAACCTTCTTGTATGCATTCATTTTATCATAAGGATGTGCCCTATTTTCCCTTTCTTTTGACTATTGGCCCTCATGTTCCTAAACTTTTCTCTGGCATTATCATGTTGTTCAAAAGAAAGAGTAAGATCTATGACTTGATCAAATGTCCTGTCTTTGTATGGTAACATTGCTCTACTCAAACTAGCATTGAGTCCTTGAATAAATCTTGAATTCTTTGATTCTTCATTTCCTATGAGCATAGTTCCATATTTTGACAAGCTCTCAAATTTCTGAGTGTATTCAGTCACACTCATTGGTCCTTGCCTTAGCCTTATGAATTCCTCAAGCAATGTTGTCTTAGCTGTTGCTGGGACAAATCTTGCCTCAAGCATCTCCTTGAATTGATCCCATGTTATCCCATTTTCTGGCCTTCCTGTGATGATCACCTCCCACCAATCTAGTGTTGCTCCTTTGAGCCTTCTTGAAGCTATCTGCCTCTTCCTTTGGTCATTAATTTGCATATCTGCAAATATTCTTTCCAAAGTTCTCAACCATGTCTGCACACCCATAACTCCCTCAGTGCCTTCAAAGTCCTTGCCTCCTAAATTTGAAAATGTCTTCAATAGATTAGCTAATTCCTCATGAGGATTTTCTTCCCTCTGCACTGCTCCTTCCCAAAATGCTCTCACCAAATCTTGCAAGTTAACTAATGGTGCAGTATTTGAGGGTCCTGCTCCAGTGCTTGGTGGTCTTCCTACCATGACTCACTATTCAATTACATAGCTAGTTAGTCATATTTCTAATTTAATTATTTTCTGCAATTTATTTCTACTATGAATATTTATTTCTATCATTATTGTATGTATATATATATATATATATTTTTTTGGAATTTTATCCATACAAGAAGATTGGATAATACATGTATGCTAAGTTTTTAGCAACATAGCTCTGATACCAACTGAAGTGACCCACTACTTCCTACTCTAATTTATATGATTTTTAATGAGTTTTTTCTTTTTTGCAAGTACTCACTTCTTTTGATTCATTTCCCCCAAGATCAGAATCTTACCAATATAAAAATATTAGTACATAAATCAAAACATGTCATTTATATATGTGAAGATATATAAATGTTCCTTTGCCCATCAGAGTAATTAAAATTGCAAAGGAAATTTTATCACATAAAATTCTCATATTTGAGAGATATTATGTCACATAGCTTCTTTCTGGTTTCAATCTCTCTCTCTCTCTCTCTCTCTCTCTTTTCTTTAATTTAAATAATACTCTCTTAATATTTTCTTATTTTATTTTTTAGCTTATTTCTTGATCCTAATTAATTAATTTCTATTTTTTTCAGTTAATACCTCCTTTTTTCATTTTTGAAATCAGGAGTTTAACACTTATAGTTTTCCTTTTGAATTTCATACTAAGTGTTAAAACAACTCAAGCTTATGAGTTTAGCCCAGGGTACTCCTTCTTTTCACAACAATAATTTTTTTATGTCAGATATAAATACTTATATCTGGATTCATAATGTATGTAATAGTCCTATGATTATTATGGTTGTAAGTGAGTTAAAGCCCAGTCAGAGGAAAAACAATGCAAGCAAACAAGTGCTACTTATTCTAGCATACCAAGTAAAATTTTGCACATACATGTAAACATCATATTCCAAGCAATTAATTTAAGGAACCAAACACAAATGAGACTGTGGTGCAGACCTCTAATGGTTATTGAATGATGGCTATTGACATAAACCAAGTTGCAGTGAGGTGGTGGTCATGCTTAACATTTTGCCAAATTCTTTGATATTGCAGATTCTTAAAGTTTAAACAAGACCAAATGCAAACAAACTTTAAACTGTATTTGACGCAACTGAATATTGTTTAATATGGTTGTAGTGAATGCTACTAGTACTTTACACACGTCATTTTATAAAACATTTCAAAACTGAAAAATCAGACATGCAAGAAAAGTTTGTAGACTAAAACTTCAAGCTTCTCATGGTCTTATATCAATTTATAAGTCATGATCAAGCCTCACTGGCTAAACCAGATTAGGTTCAACCATCACCTAACAGTTCTACTACATGCATTATCAAAAGAAAAATTCTGCAGTTTCACTATTTAAAACTTATTAGATATGTAAAAGAAAGTATGTCCACATATAAAATTACATGGCATAACTTCCTTAATTACAGTCTACCAGAAAACATCAAGGTCAGTTACTTAGATCAGTAGCTCAAGACACATATAATACTAAGTTTTACAAATTCTTGTCAAATGAACAAAGCCACTACAATACTAAAAGGTCTGCATAGACTTAAGTAAATTTGCCTAGCTATCTTTATTACAATGAACTACTGCATTTTAAAAACTCAAATAGGTCTTCTAATTTTCCAAGCAAGCAAGCTATTCATGCATCTCTACCTGCAACAACATTTTGAGCTGCCTCAATAAAATTTGAGACACCCCAAATATTGCAAAGGTAATAAGTAAGGTCAGAATAAAATTCTGGTATGAGTGAAATCAATATTAAAAATAACTTGTGACATTCTTTTAAGACTGTGCAAAGATCATATACAATTTAATGCTTTCCAATTCTTTAATAGGATTTGGCATAAGTATATTTAAACCTATACATTAGCATACATCCAAGCATTCATTCATCCAATTTATCCAGTTGTACATGCGCAAACTCCTGTGGACTAAAGCTCTTAAATTCCACAACATAATTTCTCAGTTCCATATATATATTTTTCATTTTTATATGATCCAAACTCTTGCCATTGAACATAAAGTGTGCATTGCAAAGGACTCAATTCTATTAACCTTTTCACAATGGCCTTCAGGACTTGATCAAGTCATGCACATACCCATCATCCACCCGATGATGAATAGATCAAGGCACCTCTCCTAAATTACTTTGTAATTTAGGGACCATGTATATTATACATTTGAGGAATTTTCCTTTTAACTCCAGAAATACCCTTATGTTCCTTTCTTCATTACATAAGTCAGGAATTTAATCTCCTTAAAAATCATATCCAAACATACCAAACATTCATACAAAATTTCTTAACCCATTTCAAAGTCATTTCTACCTGATCACATTTTCTAAAACCTGCTAGTGCATTAATTTCTAGAAATTTTTCTTTGCTTATATCTATCTACTGAAGTCATAAGAAATACCATGTTTGTTTTACTGTGAACATAGGATATGGTTTTTTTTTGAGAAAAACCCATAAAACATATTGGTTTATGATCTTGAACAAATCAGCACATTTTCACAACATTGCTTTGCTCATATCAATTTTAAATGAACTAGACATAAGCATGAACCTCCCTGCTTACACTGCCTGATCCATTTAATTTAATACCCTATTCCTCAGTAAATTAATCAAATCATTTTCTTATAAATAAAAAAACCGAGTCACAAACTCATTTCTGTAATCAGGGTATATACTTGATTAATTCAGTTTCAAAGCAGAAATGTTCAAACCCCAATAAATCAAAACATCAACCAAAATGCAACCATCCATGAACTTCAAGTTTTTTTTTCAGAAAATAAAACCAAACAGAAAAACTTAATATAACTTCATATAAAATAATTTGGCTGCCCTTAGCTTTGGGACTTATTGCCTTAAACCTCATAATTGATCATCACTCACCTTCCTCTTCTCTTTCCCCCGAGAATACTCAAGCTTGAAGACAGTGTAAGTTTGTTCTTTTTTTTTTTTTTTCTAATGTTCTTCTGTTTTTCTCCCAGAGAAAAAACTCTACCTTCCCCCTTGATTTAAATCATTTAATTAGGGTTTTGCTAGAGGAAAAACCTATTTTATCCTCACATTATTCAGAAAATTATGTGTGTATTGTCATGGCTAAATGTGCCATTTTCTCTTGGTTTCTATTTCTGGTAAAAGCAGTTATCCTACTGCTTTTCCTGTGTGCATGCAATTTGCATGATTCACTTGCATATTATTTTCATGTAGCTCATTTTCACCATAAATTTCATTACACCCGAGTTATTTCTTATTCCTAGCTATTATTCCAGCCTATTTATTTACTCTTGATTTATTTCAAAATTGTACTTATGCACAGCTAATATTAAACTGGTTTCTAGGCATTTTATTTTTATCTGCACATTGTTTTTATGTGATTTAATTTCACAATGTATCTTATCATACCCGAGTTAATTCTCATGTTTCTTTCTATAAGTTTTATTTTTAACTAACATAATTTACCATTTGCTTCCCTCTTGATCTATTTTAAAACTCATAAATATCATTTAACTGGTTTTTATGCATTTTAATTATCAAGAGGAGTTATATTATCACTCTTATATTATTATTTTTTGACTACAATATATATGTGATATTCATTAGATATGTGAATTTAAAAATTCATTCATACTTTAGTTATTTTACTTCTCATTATTATCAATTTAAAATTTTATTTTCAAATTATTTTATTCTTCAATTATTTTTTGTTAACTAATTTAATTTTTCATTTTATTTCAAATTATTTTAATCTCAAAAATTTGGGTCTTCACAAGTTATGGCATAACGCTATAGTAACGTACTTGTATTTGCTATATATATATATAAGTATAAGCTCTATCTCTAGACTATTATCTTAGCTAGGCTATTCATCTGTATCTCAAGAGGTTTGAATATAAATATGGAAGGAAGAAGAGGCAGAGTTGATTTCGGAAGAGATAGCACTACCACTAATGGAAATGCCCGACCAAATGCTAGGCGACGTCCCAGTCCGGCACGAGCTAAAACTATTGTTGTAGGAGTTCCCTAGATGGACATGGAAGCAACGTATTAGTTCTTTGTAAACATGATGCATGCTGGGATAGCAGCCAGAGTTGTCGGAGGTAATGTTGTGGAGGTGGAGCTCAAGAAATTTCGATGGTCAATTAGTATGCTAACTTGAGTAAAGACAACATTAGGTTTGGAGGAAATCCGTTTATTGGTACTAAAGCTGCGATCGAGGTGGAAAATTGGCTACTGCATTGGAGAGAATTTTTGCTGACTTAGATTGAATGATGCATAGAAGAGGAGATTGGCTCCGAGGTGGCTGCAGGGAGATACTCTATTCTGGTGGAATATTGTTACTGCTGGAGTTGATGAGGAAAAAATAACTTGGGTGGAGTATAGGAGAAGGTTTTCAGAAATATTTATGTCTGTAATGGCGTAGTGGGTGTTAGTGAGGAAGTTTGCAGAGTTGAAACAAGGAGATATGTCTGTTTTGGAGTATGCTAGAACGTTTGAGGAGTTGGTTCGATATAGATATTCTTTGTAAACACCGTAATCAGGAGGAATGAGAAGTTTATAAGGGGCTTGAGGCCAGAGTTGATAAGTGCTTCCTTTCCGCCTTTGAGAGACCCTAGTGATAAAGTGGTTGAAATGATATTAAGACAGGAAGAGGCGTTGGCTTGTCTAAGGAAGAAGATGAAGGAGGCCCAGATGGGGCAGGGTCAGAAAAGAAAGTTTTTCTAGAAAAAGAATGCTTAGAAGTGAGGAACATTGAAGAAAGGAAAGGCCGAAGTGGTTTGCTAGAAATGAAACAAGAAGGGACAATATGCTAATGGGTGTCGAACCAATAAAGGAAAAGGAAAAGAAGAATGTTAGATGTTTTAATCGTGATCAGATCAGTCATTACAAGAAAAAGTGCCCTGAGCATGCTGGGGATGGAAAGGGACAAATAAATTCACTGGAGCCCGCAATTCTAAGGCCAGTTGTGTAGGAAAATGGAAAGGCTGTTTTGGGAGGCTCGTTGCAGATTCACGATATGCCTATTAGCGTTCTGTTTGATACCGAAGCATCTCATTCTCTTATTTCTTGATTTTTGGTAGATAAGATTAACCCAGAACCCTTATATTTAGTTACTTCCTTAAAGGTTACAAATCTGATAGAAGGGTATGCAACACTTGGGATGAGGGGTGACCATTTAGTGTTTGATTTGCTAAGCCATACTTTCGATTGTTGTTTGTATGTGTTTGACTTTGTGGGAATTGGAATTATCCTTGGGATGGATTGGTTAAGTAAATATGATGCTACGATATTTTTCCATGGTAGGAAGATATCACTTAGTTATCTGGATTGTAGTGATCGGATATTCTATACCATAGAGAAACCCGGTTGTGAAATGAATGCTTTATTGGGTATCATGGAGTTGGAAGATGAGTTGCATCGAGTCTTTGTAGTCAGAGAATTTGCGGATGTATTTGAGCCAGTATTTGGACTGCCACCGAAATGAGCCAAAGAGTTTCGGATTAATTTGGTGCCTGGAGCAAAGCCAGTGAAAAGGCCGCCGAGCAAGATGACACATACAGGGATGAAGGAGTTGAAGGTGTAGTTGGTGGATTTGGAAGGCAAGAGTTTTATCCGACTAAGTAGTTCACCATGGGGGGCTGCCGTAGTGTTTGCGAAGAAGCCGGATGGATCATTGAGGCTATGTATCGATTATCGTAAGTTAAATGAGAAGACAATAAAGAACCGATATCCATTTCCACTAATAGATGATTTTTTCGATCAGTTAAGTGGAGCCAAGGTATTTTCTTGGTTGGATTTGGCGACAGGATTTCATCGGCTTAGAGGGGCGGTGGATAGTATTTCTTTGATGGTGTTTAGCACAAGATATGGATCGTAAAAATGGTTGGTCATGCCGTTTGGACTAACCAATGTTCCGGCATTCTTTGTGGATCTGATGAATAGAATTTTCTGAGAGCACTTAGATAGATTTGTATTGGTTTTCATTGATGGCATTTTTATAAACTCTAAGGGTGAGAAAGATCATGAAGTTCATCTTGGAGTTGTGCGCGAGACGTTAAGAGAGCATCAGTTGAAGGCTAAGTTTTTGAAGTGTCATTTCATGAAGAAGGAAGTGAAGTTCCCTGGTTATGTCATCTCAAAGAAAGGGTTGTCCATAGACCCGACTAAGTTTACGGAGGTGAATAATTGGAAGAGATCGGAGACGATGACCCAGATTAAGAGCTTCCTTGGATTGTTTGGATATTATCGAAGGTTTATAAAGGATTTTTCATGGATAACTGCACTGATGACTAAGCTTACGCGAAAAGATGTGAAGTTTATATGGACTAATGAGTCTAAGGAAGCATTTTAGAACATGAAACACTTATTGACTCATGCACTGGTGTTAGTGGTTCTGGAAGGGAATCAAGATTTAGTTTTTTATACTGATTCGTGCGGAACTAGATTAGAAGCCGTGTTAATGCAAAGAGGTAAAGTGATTGTTTGTGCTTCTAGACAGCTCAAACCACATGAAGCTACGTATCCTATGCATCATATGGAGTTAGCTGCCTGACATTTTCTTTAAAGGTGTGGAAGCATTATCTTTTAGGAGAGTAAATTGAGTTATATACTGATCATAAGTCATTGAAGTACTTGTACTCTCAGAAGAAGTTGAACATATGACAGCAAAGGCCGGAGTTTATTGCTGCTTATGATTTTGGAATTGAATACACACCAGGAAAAGGAAATAAAGTGGCGGATGCACTCGACCAAAAACATCAGAATGCGGTATTGGCTATGATTGGTGAGTGGAAATATTTGGAAACATTATCATCTTGTAGTGTGCACTTTATCTAAGATAGGTTCTAGTACTGGAAATGCTCTGTTGTCTTATTTAGACGTCCGAGCAGTATTGATTGAAAAGATTTCTTCTAAACAGGAGGAGGATCCAATTTTGGCTGAACGGATCAGATGGTTTAGGTCAGAACAAAGAGCGATGACCTAAAAGATCTCAGTCTTGACCAAAATGGGTGCCAAGGAAGAAAGAAAGGCTGTGTGTTTCGAATGTTGGAGACATGAGGAAGGAAATTTTGGATGAGTGCCATCGTTACAAGTTCACTATCCATCCAGGAGGAATGAAGATATATCAGAATATGAAGAGAAGTTTCCTCCGGAAAGGTATGAAATGGGACATTGGCTTGTGTTCTAAGCAGTGCTTGACTTTCCAATAGGCAAAGGCTAAACACCAGAAGCCTAGCGGATTGCTTCAATCGTTAGAAGTTCCATCGTGGAAATATGATTCTATTGTGACGACCCATCTCCTCGACCCTCATAAATCGATACTAATACATCCATAGTATTCACGTGCCGTAAATCCAAGTGTTGGGAGGCAGAATATCATGGATATAAAAGAAAATAAAGATAAAAGATAACACAATAATAGAATCTCACATCGCATTCAACATTTTAATTATACATAAATGATCAAATTCAAATACAAATCTAGCGGGATTGTTATAACTGTCTATCCGTACATATGGTAGGAAATACATACTACATACACAGTGGAAAATGGATAGATATCTACATAGGGTACTTCAGCTTCATAGCTCCAAAAGACTTCTCCAAAATGCTCCCCAACATGGTCTAAAATGCTCCTAAGGTATCCGGACTACACGACTTCCCGAAAAATAGGGCTCCGAGACAAAAACAAACTCTAGGTCAGTCATGGGACTACTGTGAGAAATCAAAGTACGATGTTTTGAAAACAAAAAGGTATCTCATAAGACCATGTCGCACATAAACATGGAACGGGTTTTTACCTTATGATAACCAAAACTCTTTATTATGTAAAATTTGGGATATTATTTTTAACGACATTCTTGAAAACACTTGCAAATAAACTTACTAATCTTAGCCAAAATTGTTGCCATTATTAAATTCCAACATACTAGGACCTACAAACAAAACTGCAAGTTCTTATTGGAGAATGGATTTACATACAAATGACCAGGTGAAGGGACAACCTTCCGATTGGTACATATCTTGATGGATGTCCTGAGGAACCATCACAAAGCTCCTCTACCAACACAAGACCGGCCGATCTTTATAACTAGATAGTACCGAATATGTCATCCTTCGGTCATTATGGACCTTTATCTGAGAGCTCTCTTCGCATACATCTACATTAATTTACATCCCGAACGTCATAGCGGGTAGAATATATCTTGAAGGGAATGATCATACCCTAATTGGAAATGACTCACTTAGCCTTGCTGCATCTAACCCTGTTTTGGTCATTTCCGGTTGATGAGGCTCAAGGCAACGGTTACCTTTTCATATAGCACATATTACATCTTTGAATGTCGTATTGCCATTTCCGTTGACTACTAATTGCCTTCCACAAAATACAACCCTTGAGCTCGTATGTCTTAAGAAGGGTGTTAAAGTAGGAGAAGTTTCCTTCTCCACCACCACTGATGTACGTTTATAAAAACCAATGTACGTAGTCTTTAGAAATGCAATGTCAGACAAACGTCCGTACAAGTTGTCCAAGAACAGGACAAACCAAAGGCACTTTCTTCGGTCATTACTAGGCGAGAAGTCCTTGTGGTTTTGAGGTTTTTCATAACAAATAGACCACCGCTACAATATAGTGCATCGGGAGTTTATCCCTAATTAATCAACAAGTAGTCCCTCGTTATTATTCGTCTCAATATCTCCATCTCCAAATATCTTCAATCTTCGAACACGTAAATTGGTTCGAAGTGGTTTTTGAATAGGAATCGCCCAAATCCGAACCCCAGTTTCTTCGAAATCCAATCATCGATAAAAATGATGTAACTAGGTGATTGTTTTTCGATTCATTTATTTCCTTTACCAAAAAATTTTTGAGAGATATATATTTTCAAAATATTCTTTTAGTGGATATGGAATCATTTAAACCTCTTTTTGAATATTTCTCAAATCATTTTTAAAGAGTACATTTGAGAAAATAGGATTATAGAAATCATTCTACTTTTATCCAAAATCAATTTCCGTATTCAACGAGTGTTAAGGAAGGAATAACGTTGAGATCACCATTCAAATTCCACGAATAGGACAAGTTCCTTCTTTGGATTTTAATAATGAGTATAAGAAGATTATTTCTATTAAATCCAAGCTAAGCATCCGGGCTTTCCTCTCGATATGTTTTGCCCCTCGCCTAAAAGAGAAAACTGAGCCCAGGTAAGTTTAGGACACTGGTTGCTCCATCCCTAACCTTAGTTACACAACTTGTTTTCACTTTTAGATCTCACAGGCGGGACAAATGTAATAGTCGTTTCTGCATACTCATTTACCCTTTTAAAATCACTTAACTATTTGTTAAACCATCTTTGAAATATTGTTATATTGTTCAAATTTCTTTTAAAATGTTTTGTTATTTGCTTAAAAACATTTACTAAGGATTTGGGAAAGAATCGTTAAGTTTTAATCTTTGTTTCAAAAGTTATTGAAAAGCATTGCGAAAAGTGTTGCAAATAGTGTTAAAAAGTGCTTTAAAAGCTATATTCTTCAAAATGACTTTTTATATCATTTATAAAACCATCTTTTCAACTTAAATCACTTTTAAAACATTTTAAAAGATTTTTAGAATTTATTTCATATTTTTAAAACATTAATTTTATCGATTTTCAACTTTGGTCATTTAGTGCAAAAATGGATTTTCTTGAAAATTGATTTTGCCATATTTAATCTTGATTTTCTTTTTTATATGAAAGATATGGATATAAGGGTTCATAAAATCCTTACTTCGAAGAATTCTGAACTATATTCCACTTAGTATGTTCATTTAAACTTTTGATGCAAAAACACGTACTATAGTTACGCGATGCGTCAAATTTTAGGCTTTGAAATTTATATCCAAACTTTGTCGAGACAAGTTTAAACACTTCGAAATCATTTCTAAAGCATAATCAAGTATTTTTTTTCAAGTTATAAATGATTCCATATCATATTTCATTTCTTTTGGAAAGTGATTTCTATGTCGTGTAAATCCGTGATTTGTTTCAGTATATATATTCAATATACAACTAATGAACAACAAAACAATGTTTATAACCATTTTAACATATTCCAACATGTCATATGAACTTGCAAATCAATTTAACAACCTTTTTTAATTACAAAGTCACTTGATTGTCATTTATGCACACTTTTGCTTACTAACTTTTGCAAATGACTTAAAGGTGGTTGCTTTCTTTTTCAAACACTTGTCAAACATCATTATTAACATCCAAACGACATTTATAACTTGTAAAACATCATATAAATATTTTCTACTTACCAATTTAGAGATCTTACTTCGTTTGGTTTTGGCAAACGGAAAATCGGCTATAGCTTCGCTACTCAACGTTTTTAGCTTACGATTCCTTAAACGCTTAGACTTGGATGGCTCAACTTGACTTGCGGAAGGCTAGGAGTGCTCGGCCTTGGTTGATGGGGGAAGAGGAGGCATGAGCAATAGAAGAGGGAAGGAGGCGTTTTGAAGTGGTTCGGACAGAGTTTTATCGATATATTTCCTTTGTTTTATTTTCAGGAATATTTTGGCATTATTTAGTTATGGAAAGAAGCCATTAAAAGAGTGAGAAGAACCTTGAAATTTTGAGAAGAAGTAGCGTGGAAGGAAGTGAGAAAGTGGGTATGTATTTACAGAAAATATTTGAGATTAAAATATAGATTTGTGTTTTTACTTAAATATCCTTCCTTAAGAATTAAGTAAAATTATTTAATTCAAAACTTACCATCCACATCACATCGCACTTTTAAAATTCAAATACATAAGAGTTAAGTAAAGAATAAGAATGATTGCTTTATTTTATGTAACATTTTTTTACTTTATGTCACATTTGATGTGACATGTGTTTTGTCCTTTTTAGTTAAATTTTGCAAATTGCTTTTTAGTTTCTAAGTGTGATTATTAAAAGTAACATATTTTAATTAATTGTTACTATCTTTATATGTTAACATATTTATCAAATTGTGTACATAAAGGCGCAACAACGTTGCGACAATTTTAGATCGACAAAATGTTGATTTTTGACAAAATGTTTTATGGTCCCATTTTGATGTTTTAGTTAAACTATTTATTTATGCAAACCAAATTTAAAAATAAATTTATATAATATTATTTAAAAATATAAACACTCATAAATAAATTAAAATAATTTACTAAACCATTTAAACTTACTTTTTCTGAAATCAGGATTTTGTCTCTTTTGTTGATATAAGCAAATGTTACTATTTTTATGTATATTTCTATTTCCAAATCATATCGAATATGGTTTGAATCAGAAATTTTTTTATATTTTATATTTAAAATCACTTCAAATATTATGTTTTGAAGTGGCAAAATTTTGGGTCGTTACATCTATCTCCAAGGATTTCATTGATGGGTTGCCAAGATCTAGTAGTGGAAATGAAAGCATATGGGTCATAGTGGACAAACTGACTATGAGTGCCTATTTAATTCCAGTAAAATCAACGAGGACGGCTCCTATTTTAGCGAAGTTATTCATGAAGAATGTAGTTGGACTGCACGGGATTTCTAGTAGTATTGTCAGTGATAGAGATTCTTTGTTTACTAGTGATTTCTTGAAAAGTCTACCCCAAGCATTAGGAACGAAGATCAACATGGTTACGGCTTACCATCCATAGACTAATGGGCAAATAGAAAGAGTTAACAAAATCCTGGTAGATTTGTTAAGAGCTTGTGTATTGGATTTTAGGGGATCATGTAAGGACCTTCTTCACTTTGTCAAGTTCTCGTATAACAATAGTTATTAGACTAGTATTAGGATGGCACCATTTAAAGCTTTGTATGGAAGACCATGAAATTCTCCCGTATGATAGTTAAAGATCGGGGATAAATTGGTTCTTGGTCCAGATTTGGTGAAGGAAGCCGTGGAAAAGATTGATTTGATCCGAGTTAGGATGAAGGAAGCTCAATCTAGACAGAAAAGTTATGCTGATAGAAGAAGGAAGGAAAATTAGCACCTAGATTCATTGGTCCTTTTTGTATTGTAGAGAGGATCGGGAATTCGCTTATAAAGTAGAATTACTGAGTAGTTTGGCTGGAGTCCATGATGTTTTCGACGTTTCTCATCTTTGAAAATGTGTTAGAGACACAGAGACTACCATGGCACCTACAGTGCTGAAGATTTAGTAGTAGAACAGATTTGACCATAGTTAGAAAGCCGATTCAAATTGTGGCACGAGATGAGAAGAAGTTGAGAAACAAGACGGTCATGCCAGTAAAGGATCGGTGGAATGACGATGCTAGAGACTGTACTTGGGAGATAGAGAGCAGGATTAGAGACCCTCACCCTGATTTGTTTGATGGTATGTTTTACCTTTGGTTATTTTGATTGTGTACCTTATCGTAATTTCGAGAATGAAATTCTTTAAGGCGGGGAGACTGTAACACCCCATATTTTTTATTAAATTATTTAAAATAATTAATTTGGTAAATTAGATAAATAATGTGGAGATTAATAAGTTGATAATTGATTAGCTATGGGTAGCCATGTCATGTTAATGGGCAAACTAAAACAAAGTAACCTAAGCTAATGTGTTAGGATATGAGAAGGGCAATATGGAAAATAGGTAGAGCTTATACCTTAAACCCTTAGGAGATAAAATGCTCACGTTCATTTCATTTTACTCAAACTAAAGATATTAAGGCCGATCATCATTATCATTCTCAAGAAGAAGATTAAAGTTAGGATTCAAGGGAAGGGAAGCAATCAACTAAATCAACATCAAATCTCACATCTACAATCTCAAAGCTAAGGTAAATAATCACTACATCCCATTTTCTTTTAGTTTTCTGTTTTAAAACTAGATCCAAAATGTTTTTTCAAGTATATGCCATGTTTTGATGAATAAAGTTGCATACTTGCTTGTTTATGAATTGCATATGTTCATGTTAATTTCTATGATATGTTTGATATGAAAAATCCTATTAGATGACCTCCAATGCCTCGAAAATTCAAATATAGGTCGGAAATGATATTTTAGAGATGGGTTTTTATTTTCATAATTTTATGAATTAATATGGATTTTATATTAATTTTCTAGTGAAGGAAATTGTCTATTGGGTTATAAATTATTTTCAGCTAAAAGAATAGTTATTTGGGGTTGAAATTTTGTATGTTGGGAAACATATTAAAATATATTTTCTGGGATTTTTCCAGATTTTTCCTAAGTTATTTGTTGAATGTTTGCACAAAAAATGGGCAAACACCTCCAAGTCGTATTATTTAGTTGATTATATGTGATTTTCGGTGATTTTAGATGAGTATGTAAATATGAAAGAAGTAGGGGCTGAAATGTAAAAGACACACAGATTTATAGTGGTTCGGCCAGAATGTGCCTACGTCCACTTTATATGTTATTATCTTCTTTCTTTCAGATTACAGGTACAATGCTTCGTATATCAGTATATGAAAGTAGTTTGAAAGTTCCTTCCTTGCTTGAGCTCTCAAACTTGTCTGCCATTGTTGTACCCCTGCCCCTCTATTTATAGAATGAGGTAGGGGGCAGGGGTCTTGGAAGTATATAACTGCTGGTGGGCCCGGGCTGAAGCGATCTGGACTGGCAGTTGTCAGGTTCGGCGAGGTTCATTCGGTGGTGAGGTTGGACCGGTGGTAGCCTCGTTCGGTAGGGAGATGTTGGAGTTTGGACCGGTGGTGCCTGGTCCGGCTATGGTGGTCCGGTGATGGGTGGATATTGGAGAGGTTGGTCCGGAGGAGATGTGATGGGAAGGTGGTTCGGCAATAGCGTGGTCCGGTGGTGGTATTCGGCGGGGCTTGGACCGGCTATACCGAATGGGTGAAGGAGCATGGGACTGCCGGATGGACCATGGCACATGGAGACGCCGAATGACTTGGGTACATGGAGGTGCCGAATGGGGCTGTGTCCACGGAGGTGCCGAATGGAGCTTGTGGGGTATCGCCGAACGAGGATGGAGACTGCGATCCAAGATGGAACTGACGCCTATTGGTCTTGGGTACACGCGAATAATCATCGAATCAATCAACATATTATCGGCACTTCGAAAGCCCAAAAGCATTCCCTTTCAGTCAGGAACTGATGGTCTCCTGGGTGAGAATTCGCCCAACATTTGCCCCCCAAAGTGGGGTACGTGCTTGCATGTGCCGCGCTTTGCTTTTCTGTGGTGGGAAGGCTCGTTTTGTAACGCCATGGGCTAGATGTTCGTATCTTGTTGATGTCCTGCAAAGGGACTTACGGTTTCAGTATGATTTCAAATAACGACCGTTCATGATCGAAATATTCGAGATGAAGTGAACTGTGCCGTTCAGGACGAGAGAGTGAGCCCCGAAGGGGCTTGGCATCGTCGATGCCCGGTTTATGTTTGTGAAGATGGTTTATTGCCAGCTCAGAGCATGCCTAGGGATCGTTCGCAACCCCGTGCATGTGTAAGTAGCTTAGCCATTTCATAATTATCAAATATCCATATGACCGCTGGGCTTAAGAATGCGTGTCAAAGTGTAAATTCCCACGATGGTAGGGTTAACAACCATTCAGAGCGTGCCTATGGACCATTCGAGGTCGCGTACACGTGTAAACGATTTAATCCACGTCGGTGAGGATTTTACGACTTATTCACCGTTATCATAATCTTATTTTATTATTTAGTTCTGGAGTTCGGTACTTATCTGAGGGAGGCGCTTTGCACGCCACTAGTTCCTGGTCTTGGACGGTAGAGAGAGAGTTCCATTCAGTTCTTGGTTGGTCCGGCTATTCTCATTCGGCTTATTGTGGTCCGGTATTATTGGTCCGGTTGGGCAAAATGTTTGGTTCGGTGGTTGTGAATTCGCCTATATATAGAGGCCGTACCCCCTTGTTTTTCTTTACCGAACGAGTAGAGCCGAACCATATTGAGCACCGAACCAGTTAAGTACCGGATCAAACAAATACCGAATCGATCAAGCGCCGGACCAATCTAGTACCGAACCAGGTATGTTCCCTTTTGCCGAATACATACGAAAGTTTTCATTTTACCGAATGGGACTATGGCCTTGGGTCCGAACGAGATGGGAACCGAAGGAGATGGTAACCGAATGAGATGGAAACCGAATGAGATGGAAACCGAATGAGATGGAAACCGAATGAGATGGAAACCGAATGAGATGGAAACCGAATGAGATGGAAACCGAATGAACTGGGAACCGAATGAACTTGTGAACTTGAAAACTTTAGTTTGCGAATGAAATCCCACACTTGCACGCATCTGTTTGTTTACTTTCCTATGTTCCTTGTCCTAATGCCTTGCTTTCCTTGTGTTGCAGAAAATGTCTCGCAAAGCGGAAACACGATCAGACAGAAAAAAGTCTCGAGGCACAGGAGAACCTTCTTCTTCCTTGCCCCCAGTCCAACCAGGATCCGGGCAACATCGACCTATCCCGAGGTCTCTAGTGGATGGATATGGTCCACAGGAACTTTTGATCTCTCCTCCGGATTGCTTTCCCAGCTCCCTAAAGGAGGAGCAACTTGACGTCATATCCCGTTCCTTCGGGATAGATAGGGCCCTTATGCTGCTGCCGGGAGATGGAGTGATGCCATATAATCCTCCCGAGGGCTACTTCGCTTTTAGCAGATACCATTGTATGTGCGGTGCTATCCCCCCTATCAACGCTTGGATTATTAGCTTCACCACATATTTGAAGGTGGCTCCCTTCCAGCTTCAGCCTAATTCTTATGCCATCCTGGTGAGCCTCTTTGTTATCTTCCAGAGGAGGTACAGGCGTCCTCCTTCTAACCGGGAAATTCGATACTTGTACAACCTGAGAGGCTATAAGAAGGGGTCTCCGTATATTAGTCTGGAAGCGGCCGTGCCCTTCAAACCAGTCCTGGACCTATATTCCAAGTTTACCATGTTCAAGAAAGAGTGGTTCTTCGTCAAGGACGATGCTGTTTCTTTCCGCCTTTTCACTTCTGGCTGTAAGATGGATTTCATTTATATTTTCCATGTTTTGACTGTAGTGTTTTTTTTTGACATGCTTCTATTTCTGGCTAGCGACAGGTGGTATTGCAGTTGTGGAGGATGATTCCTTGGTGCGAATGGCTGCTGAACTAAAGGCTATTCCGGCACGGGACCGGTCGGCCTCCTTCTTGATTAGGAACGCAACCCTCTTGGAGTATAATTTGATCTTACCGCACCAGTCCGTGGTTAAGCAAAGAGACACGGCTGAGGAGAAGGCTGCTAAAGCTAAGGAGGGGGATAAGGTAAAGAGCGGTAAGAGGGAGCCTTTCGCAGAGCGTCCCGTGGTCGGGGGGAAGAAACTGAGGAAGTCCGATGGCCCTTCTCCAAGTACTTGCCCGACTGTCCCGGAGGAGGAAGGTGTAGAAGAGGAGGAAGGAGGCGAAGTTGGAGAAGGGTCGGAGGGTGGAGGAGATGGCGACGGTCAAGGTGGTAGTGGTGTTGCTGCTTTAACCTCTGAACAAGACCTCGAACTGGATGAGGCTCTCCGTCGGGCCTTCGGGGAGTCGGAGGGAGAGTCGGAAACGGAGAAGGGAACGGAGAAGGCAAAGGAAACCGGCAAAGCTGTGGCTGGCACTGACCCATCCTCTAAGGGTTCCTCAGCTAGGGTGATTCCGGCGATGCAAGGTGAACTTTTGTCTTCTGCCGATTCTATTTTCGATAAGGACTTAGAAATTTTTTACGGTTCACTTCCGTCCTGGAATGAGATCCAGGACTTATTGCAGTATCCCACTCCTCCGCCGGGTTTGTATAATAGATGTGTCTCCTCACTTTTCTTTCTTTTTAACTTAGCACATTTTTTGAATTGCGGATTATTGTATGTTCGTAACACTTGTTCTTTATTCCAGGGGCAGGCCAGGCGGGTAAAACGTCGGATGTTCGACACCGCCTTGAACAATTTAAGTCGAGGAGAGCTTCCGCGAAACCTTCTACTGATCGCACTGGGGACGTAGTCAAGTACCGCCCTCTTCTTGGGGTCATCGAAGAGGGCATTCAGAAAAGGAAGCGGAGCCGTTCCTTATTTGAGTCTTCTTCTGCTTCGCAGCTTCCTACTCTGCCTCCCCCTACTCAGCCTCCTCGTGATACTACGGAGGAGAGCACGGAGCCCTGCCCCCCTCCTCCTCCTTCCAAGAGTTC
The DNA here is from genome assembly GCA_030765085.1 of Allium cepa. Lineage (NCBI taxonomy): Eukaryota > Viridiplantae > Streptophyta > Magnoliopsida > Asparagales > Amaryllidaceae > Allium > Allium cepa. The sequence continues at coordinate 542,361,720 of CM060939.1, forward strand.
TACTGTCATTCATATAAGGCATCCCGATGTGCCTCGCCCCGTGCCTCGTGACCCTTTTGCCGGCCATCCTGATTTAGACCCAAGTTTTCGGGACATTTTATTCGATGAGACCACGGGCGAGCACCTCCTTCCCCGCAACCCCATGGTAAGAGTGCTGGACGAGGCCAAATCTTTAGATCTTGATTTACTTACTACACGGGTAGTCACCATGGGGGATGAGGCCAAGGCTAATATCGACCGGGTGGCCGCAGAGACCAAGAAGTTAATGGAGCATCATGCTAAGTTGGTCAAGGCCGGGGAAGAGATCGGGAGTGCTAACATTCGGTTGAGGTTAAAGGTTGCCGATCAGGCCAAGCAACTCGCCGACCAAGCCATCCAGATTTCCCAGCATGAGGAAGCCTCCAAGCGTCTGAAAGAGACCATGGAGAAGGCCAGTAGGGCGGAATTACGGAAGATGGAGGTCGCTTGCAGGGAACGGATTAACATAGCTATCGCAACGGTGGATGAGGTTCGAAATGCGGATCTCGAGCGGGTAGAGGAGTTGTCAGGGAGGCTCGAGGCTGCGGAGATGGCTCAGGCCGAGTTGAAGGAGGAGATGGAGGAGATGAGGAGGTCCCTCAAGTTGAAGGAAGAGGAAATGAGGAGGTCACTCCAGGCTGACTGCTTGAGATACCAATCAGAGAGGGACGTCGCCATCGCCAAGTTGCAAGCTTCCGAGGCCCGGGTGAGGGAGTTTGAGGAAAACGAGGGGATGATGGATGAGATGTTGCAGGATATGTACTTCCACACTTGGAAGGAGGGCGGCTTGTCTTGGATGGACGATTACCCTCGGGTCATGGCCAAGGTGTATCTCCAGGCTTTAGAGGAGGCCAGGGTGAACGCGGGTAAGGAAGGCGGAGAGGCTTTCAACTTGAGTGCGGTTACTGCTCAGTTCTCAAAGGAGGAGCAAGCGGCGGTGAAGGAGGGGATGCGGCTGCTTGCTGCGGAGGAAGCGGGCGTGCAGTTGGATGATGAGGATCAAGCGGCGGATGCTGGTGAGTTATTCTTTTCCCTTTCTTTTCTTTCCGTGTTTTCATAACTTGATCGTTCGTTTAATGAATTCCTCTTCTGATCTGAACAGGTGGGACTTCAGATCCACACGCTGGGGGCTCTGATCCTGCGGCTAAGTAGGCTGGGGGAGTTGGTGATGGAGTGTGGATGCATCTGCCATCTTTTTGTTTCTTTTTTTTTTTTTTTTTCACTGTTTATGTTAGTCTTTGATATGCAACTGTAATAAAATTATCTGCAAAGAATAACTTCGTGTGATTTTATAATATAAGCTGATTTTGCCATGTTCAAATGTTGTTGCTATCTTTATGTGCCGTGTGAGAAGTATAATTATGTATATGCCTGTGATTCTAGTTGTGTTTGATGTTAAGTTTTTGCTTGAAATATAATTTCACGTTTTGCGATGCCAGTGTACGAATAAGCTATAGTTACGCATTTATGTACAAGAGAAGAGAGTACCGCCCTTCATGTTTTATTCGCAGGAGGTAGCGTTGAGTGTCATGTGTAACTGTTCACGGATATAGCTGAGTACCCTGCCGTCCAATACGCAGGCTTAGATTCTCATGAGTGAATGCTTCCTATTCGATTTCCTGCACTTTAGAGTTTGTTATACAGGATAGAAGAAAAATATTTAAATGGAATGGAAATATAGTAAAAGTAAAACTTCCAGTCACGGAAGGCCGTCGATGTGCTTAAGTTCGTGGCAAACGGGTTTTGTAGTCACTTTCCCTAGCTGTGGGTCTTGGAGACATTTGTCACCCATCGTACGCCTCCGCGGGGAGTTTTCTTTTTTACCACAGCCGCACTTAAGACACATCGGAGCCGAGATCGCGCACGGTAACTACCCGAACCATTATGGTCCGTAATCGTGGGTATTATTCGATTTACCGTGGCCGGCTAGCGTGGGTGCCGTTGGCCGTGAACTACCCCTGGCTGGCCACACCTTATGTTGGGGCTTAAAGTAGGTTCACAGTTACCGGCGAGCCGAACGCCGTAATGAGCTGCCATCGGCTATAGTCGGCCTTTATGATGACTTATAATCGGCTCATTACAGTTGGTTTGAGGGCAGGCGCGCAATGAGTTAACCCGCAGCAGAGGGATGCTGGAGCAAAAGAGTCTCATTGGCGAGTGCATAGAATCGTAGCGTACCTGTTAGGCCTAGTCCAGATGAGGCCGCGGTGCGTCTTGAGTGGAGATGCCATAGGACTTTGTTCAACAGAAAGGGATAAAACTTAACAAGTAGCCAAGACACAAAGGAACAAGTTAAAAAGAGACAAGATTTTTTAAAGTGGTTCGGCACGAAAATGCCTACGTCCACTGATTCTCTTTGTTAATTCACTTCATATGGGCAGTACAAGTTAAGAAAAGTATCGACGGAGGTGTCGGATGTTCCATGCCCTCTGGAACACCTCTCCGTCCACTGTTGACAAAATGTAAGCTCCGTTGTGGAGATCTTTGTGAATTACATATGGTCCGTCCCAGATGGGGTCCAGTGCCCCGGGGCGCGGAAAGATTCGCCTGAGGACAAGATCTCCTTCTTGTAAGTTGCGATGTTTGACTTTGGAATTGTATAGTGCTGCCACTTTTTGTTTGTGAGCTGCTGCTTTGAGTGCTGCGTCGTTCCTCCTTTCCTCAATCAGATCCAAAGACATGAGGAGGAGTTCTTCGTTTTCTTCTGGGTTGTAGTGGATCCTACGGTGAGAAGGCACAACAGTCTCAACTGGGAGCATTGCCTCCGATCCATATGCCAAAGAGAAAGGAGTATGTCCCGTTGATGTTCTGAAAGATGTGCGGTATGCCCATAGTGCCGTAGGAAGTTCGTCCACCCAAGCGCCTTTTGACTTTTCAAGTTTCTTCTTGATTAGGGTTTTGAGAATTTTGTTGACAGCTTCAACTTGTCCGTTTGCCTGAGGGTAAGCTACTGATGAGAAGCTTTTATGAATTCCATGCTCTTGGCACCAGTCGGCAAATTCTTCGCTGTCAAATTGGAGCCCGTTGTCTGATACGATCTTGAGGGGGACTCCATACCTGCACAGAATGTTTTTGATCAAGAAGTTGATAACTTTTGCTGAAGATATTTTATTTAAAGGTTCCGCTTCCACCCATTTGGTGAAATAATCGACTGCCACTATAGCATATTTGGCTCCGCCTCGGCCCGTTGGCAGTTCGCCAATTAAGTCAACTCCCCATACCGCAAAGGGCCAAGGGCTGGTCATTTGAGTAATTTCGTTTGTGGGTAGTCGAGGGATCTTGGCGAACTTCTGACATCTGTCGCATTTCTTAACGAAGTCTAGGGCATCTTTGTTTAGTGTGGGCCAGTAATATCCATATCGGAGTATCTTTCTTGCCAAAGCCTGTCCTCCAGTGTGATCTCCGCATCCTCCCTGATGGATGTTTGTTAATACCTCCTTGGCTTCCCTTCCGGCGACGCATCTTAATAGGGGGCTAGAGAAGCCACGCCGGTAGAGGATGCCTTCTTGTATTGTGTAGTGGGGAACTTTCCTCAAGATCTTCTTGGCTTCGTCACGCCTGTCGGGTAGTATGCCATCTTGCAAATATTTCCGGATAGGAGTCATCCAGGTTCCTTCTTCGATTGCAGTTATCAGATTCACTTGTTCGAAACTTGGGGCTAGCTGCCTTGAGATTGCTAGTGCTCCGGAAATGGTGCTGTTCTTCATACTAGCTTGCTTTGCAAGTTCATCTGCCTCTTGGTTTTCTTCTCGAGGAATGTGTTTGATTAGATAATGGTCCAATTGATCGAGCAGCAGTTTGGTTTTCTTTAGGTATGCTGTGAGTCGTTCTCCTCGAGTCTGGAATTCTCCTAGTACCTGGTTTATGATAAGCTGAGAATCACTATGAATACATAAGGAATTGATTCCAATTTCTAGGGCCAGTTCCAATCCCGCTATTACTGCTTCATATTCAGCATCGTTGTTAGTGGCCGTGAACTCCAATCTTAATGCATAGTACAACTTTCTTCCCCTGGGGGTGATGATCACAATACCTGCCCCCGAGCCTTGTTCGTTCGATGCTCCGTCTACAAAGAGGTTCCACTTGATGTTTTTTGCTACTTCGGATTGTTCCTTGCCTTCGTTGATAGTGAATTCGGCAATGAAATCAGCCATGGCTTGTCCTTTGATAGCGGCGCGAGGATGGTAGGTGATATCATACTGACTTAGTTCGATGCACCATTTGAGGAGTCGCCCAGAAGTGTCAGGACGATGGAGCACTTGTCTTAGTGGTTGATCGGTTAGAACCCTGATGGAGTGAGACTGGAAGTAGTGTCGCAGTTTTCGTGACGCGATCAATAAACAATATGCTAATTTCTCAAGTTTAGGATATCTGGCCTCTGCCCCTGTAAATCTCTTACTTACAAAGTAAACCGGGCGTTGTGTGCGGTCTTCTTCTCTTACCAAGGCGGCGCTTAGAGCATGAGATGATACAGCGAGGTATAGGTATAACATTTCACCTTCATTTGGAGTTGAGAGTACTGGTGGTCTCTGAAGGTGTTCGATTAGGTTGAGGAAGGCTTTTAAGCATTCGTCGGTCCACTCGAACCTCCCTTTGTCTTTCTTGAGTGCTTCGAAGAAAGGGACACACTTGTCAGTTGCCTTGGAAATGAATCTGCTTAGGGCGGCCACCTTTCCGTTTAGGCTCTGCATTTCTTTTCGAGTGGAAGGTATCCTTATTTCTTTTAAAGCCCGGATTTGTTCAGGGTTTGCTTCGATTCCTCTGGCGTGGACGATGAATCCTAAGAATTTTCCCGATGATACTCCGAAGGAGCACTTTAGAGGATTCAGCTTCATTCCATATCGGCGAAGTACCCGAAACATATCGTCCAGGTGGCTTACATGGTCGTCGGCTTTCCTGGACTTCACCAACATGTCATCCACATATACTTCCATAGTTCGTCCTATCAGTTCTGCGAACATTTTGTTGACGAGGCGTTGATAGGTAGCTCCAGCATTTTTGAGTCCAAAAGGCATGACTTTGTAACAATATAATCCGCGGTCGGTGATGAAGCTAGTGTGGTCCTGATCGGGAGCGTGCATGGGGATCTGGTTATATCCGGAGTATGCATCCATAAAAGATAGGAGTTCGTGCCCAGCTGTGCTGTCTACGAGTTGGTCAATTCGGGGAAGTGGGAAGCAGTCTTTCGGGCAAGCGTCATTCAGATTGGAGAAGTCAATACATGTTCGCCACTTTCCATTGGCCTTTTTTACTAGCACTGGGTTAGCGATCCATTCTGGGTAGATGGCTTCTCGTATGAAGCCATTAGCAAGTAGATTTTTTACTTCCTCATCAAGGGCTGCTGATCGCTCTGCCCCCATGCTCCTCTTTTTCTGCTTTACTGGTACCTTGGTGGGATCGATGTTCAACATGTGGCATGCTATGTCTGGGGAGATTCCTGTCATATCGGCATGGGTCCACGCAAATACATCTAAGTTGTGGCGGAGGAAGTCAATGAGTTGATCCTTCAATTCCGTTTTCAGCTGAGATCCGATTTTTAATAATCTACTTGAATCATGCTTATCTACCGATACGAACTCCATAGCCTCTGCAGGCTCGGCGGTAGCCTCCTCCTCTTTATCCCTGGGGTCTAGTTCATTGAAGGGATCGCTTGTGTATCGAAGAGGAGGGGCTTTCTTTAGTTGCTATGCCTCCAAGCTTTTCATGCAGAGAATAGTCTCTGCATCTTTTCCTTTATTCTTTCTGCGGTTATTGCGAAGTTCAGTTACGTAGCAGTCTCGGGCGGCATCTTGATCTCCTTCTACTTCTCCTACTCCGTTGTCTGTTAGAAATTTCATTTTCAGGCACCAAGGGGCTAATACAATCTGAAAGTCAGACAAGGCTGGTCTTCCCAAGAAAGCGTTGTAAGCCGAGTGGTTTTCTATTAGTACGAACGTTTGTTTTCGCACAACGGAGCGGGGATGACTTCCTATTTCGACGAAGAGGTCAAGTTGCCCGAGGGGCATTTTTGCATCTCCAGTGAAACCGTGCAGTGGTTTGTCACAGGGGGATACATCCTTCATTGATAACTTCATTTTGTCGAAAGCATGTTTGAACAGGATATTTACGGAGCTTCCCGTGTCTATTAGAATCCGAAAAACTTTAGCTGGACCAAACCAGGCAGAGATGACCATGGGATCCGTATGTGGGTACTGTCTTCCTTCCAAATCATGCCTACTGAATACAATGTCATTGTTTTCTTTTCGTTTCGGGTGGCGTTCCTCCGTAATGGAGTTAACATATCCTTCGGCATTTCTAAGCGACTTGCCGTACCTTTCCATCTCTGCCCAACTTCTGTCGGCGATGTGTGGTCCTCCTGAGATGGTAAGGACCACTATCTTCTCTTGACTAGAGCCACTGGTGTTGTGATTGTTGCGATTCCCTCCGCCTACTTCTGGGAGGGGTTGCTTTGAGTTCTCATTGGCAGGAGTTGGAGTCCTGTTCTGACCTTTCACATAACGTTCCAGTCTTCTTCTTCTAATGTGTTCTTCGATCAAGTCCCGAAGATGGTGGCATTCATTGGTGTCATGTCCGTGGGATTCGTGGAAGCGACAGAACTTTCCGGACTTGAGTGCGTTATCTGATTCTTTCTTGTGCGGGGGGCGCTTGTATCCGAGTTCGCCCTGAGTGGCTAGGTAGATGTTTTCGATTGTTTCATTCAAAGGAGTGTAGGAGTCAAATCTTGGCCCTGGTCGATATTGGCGCTTCTCAACCTTTCTGCCCCCAGCATTGTCTCTAGATTCATTTCTTCGAGCGTCCTTAGCTGCAGTGGGAACCTTGTCCTGAACTATCTTGCCTTGTTGCCCTGACTGCCTCTCCGTAGCAGCGTCTTCAAGTCTCATATACTTTCCAGCTTCATGGAAGAAATCAGGCAAGGTAGCTGGTTTTTCCTTAGTTAATCTTCTGGCAAACTTGGTGTCTGGATGTACACCACTACAGAGGGCCATTAGAGTGAGTTTTTCATCGGCATCTTGAACTGCTGCCGCTGCGGCGTTGAACCGTGTTAGATATTGTTGCAACGTCTCTCCGGATTTCTGTTTGACATTGGATAGAGAATAAGCATCCTTGGGTTGTTCCACATGGATGCGGAACTGGCTAATAAACCTTTCTTTTAACATCTCCCATGAGCTGATGGATCCTTGGGGTAGATGGCAGAACCAGGAGGTAGCTAGATCTGATAGGAATAGCGGAAAGCATTTACATAATACTCCTTCTGTTGCTCCACTCATGAGCATATGCTGGGTGTATCTCTGCAGGTGTACGATGGGGTCGGAAGTTCCTTTGTAAGGTTCCATGGTTGGCATTTTCCATTCCCGGGGAGTGATGGCAGTTTCGATATTTCGGGTAAAGGGACTGGTGACCCTAGCGCCTATTCCCCGGTCCCTTTGTTCCCGTTGGACACATTCTCTGAATAATCGTGCCATTCGTTCGTCAGAACTTGGAGCGGACAAAAATGAGCTCGGTTCTTCCCTGCGGGATCTATCTCGTCCAGACGACCTGTAGGGATGGTACAGTCTATCACCTCCAGCATTATCCAGTGGTTGTCTTTGGCTGCTTGGATGCACGCTAGGACCAGCTACAGTTGCCCCCTGCCTTGATCTTCCCCTGTGGGGTTCTGTTTCGAGCACATCCATGGGGTCAACTTCGGGCTGGGTTCTAGCTCGGCTCCGTTCAGCGGGGTTTCTATGATTAGGTGGCATGACTGGCTCAGCTACATCCGACCCTCGCCTGGTGCCTCCCCCGCTAGGTTCGGTTCCAAGGGCTTCCTCGAGTCGGAATTCGGGCTGAGTCCGGGCGCGGCCCCTATCATCGTTTTTCCTGTTGATAGCTTGTTCGAAGAGTGAAGACCTTTGTTGCCTCCGGGATCCTCCGGATTGGGATTCACCCCATGATTCAGTGTTGCGGTTGGACTCTTCAGCATCCCTTAAGCGTGTCATGAGTTGGTCCACCAAAGTTTCTTGTTGGGATGTGAAGCGGTTAGTTACTTCAGCCACGACCCTGTCCAGATCTGCCCTAGTGATTGGTTGTTCCGTTGCGGGACCAGTTGGATTTTCCTGATTTTCATCTGGTACTGCTGTTGAAGTGGGCTGATCTGTGATTGCTGGATCTGGAAGGCTGCTAGTTGCGATGTTCTTTCCTTTGTTAACATCCCTTCTCTGTTTGGAAGGCATGATTTCTAAGCAACGAGTGATGTTGTTAGGAAGAAGGTTGAGTGGGAGAAGATGAAGTTTGAGTTCAGTTCTCAGTGAAAGCACCAAAAATGTTTGCACAAAAAATGGGCAAACACCTCCAAGTCGTATTATTTAGTTGATTATATGTGATTTTCGGTGATTTTAGATGAGTATGTAAATATGAAAGAAGTAGGGGCTGAAATGTAAAAGACACACAGATTTATAGTGGTTCGGCCAGAATGTGCCTACGTCCACTTTATATGTTATTATCTTCTTTCTTTCAGATTACAGGTACAATGCTTCGTATATCAGTATATGAAAGTAGTTTGAAAGTTCCTTCCTTGCTTGAGCTCTCAAACTTGTCTGCCATTGTTGTACCCCTGCCCCTCTATTTATAGAATGAGGTAGGGGGCAGGGGTCTTGGAAGTATATAACTGCTGGTGGGCCCGGGCTGAAGCGATCTGGACTGGCAGTTGTCAGGTTCGGCGAGGTTCATTCGGTGGTGAGGTTGGACCGGTGGTAGCCTCGTTCGGTAGGGAGATGTTGGAGTTTGGACCGGTGGTGCCTGGTCCGGCTATGGTGGTCCGGTGATGGGTGGATATTGGAGAGGTTGGTCCGGAGGAGATGTGATGGGAAGGTGGTTCGGCAATAGCGTGGTCCGGTGGTGGTATTCGGCGGGGCTTGGACCGGCTATACCGAATGGGTGAAGGAGCATGGGACTGCCGGATGGACCATGGCACATGGAGACGCCGAATGACTTGGGTACATGGAGGTGCCGAATGGGGCTGTGTCCATGGAGGTGCCGAATGGAGCTTGTGGGGTATCGCCGAACGAGGATGGAGACTGCGATCCAAGATGGAACTGACGCCTATTGGTCTTGGGTACACGCGAATAATCATCGAATCAATCAACATATTATCGGCACTTCGAAAGCCCAAAAGCATTCCCTTTCAGTCAGGAACTGATGGTCTCCTGGGTGAGAATTCGCCCAACATTGAATATATAAAATTAATTAAGGTATGGGACTTAAATATTTATATATTTAGCTAAGGAGAAGGGGCATGTTATAAAATAAAATTATTATTTAATTTTGAAAATAGTGGTAGCATATTTCTAAAAAGAATTTGTTAACTAATGAAAATTTGACAAATAAAGGCAGGTTAGTTGAAAAATTATCGTTTTGAAGTTAAAAACAAAGAAAACATAATTTTAGCATGTTTTAGCCTTTACCGCAACAAACCTTCCGACTCGGACCTTTCAATAAGGTCGAGAAATTCAAAGCTTTTGACAAGGTCAAACCAATGCATATGATATCAAGCTACTTGGTACATAATGAATTGGACAAGGTCGAAGGGCACTTAGTCAAAAAGTTAATGGCCAAAGAGATTGAGATATGTTTGTTTTATAAATCAAAAGCTTTCACTTGCTTTGTTTTCAAATAAATGCTTTCGACTTGGTTGCTTTCGACTATGTCAAATTCACTATTCTATTTTGAAACCTTTCGACATAGTCAAAGGGTTACTACCACTTTATTTTTATCTTGAACCTTTCAACAAAGACGAAAGGTTTACTTGTTTTAAAAGCAACCGCTTCTCCTAATGCTTCCGAAAGGAAGCTTCGGAATCAGGTGATTTACCCTTGTATTTAATAAAAGTATAACCAAGCTTTTGAAGCAGAGCTTTTGAATTAATTGAAAGGTTACTTCTGATGACTTTGAAGGGATTTAAAACAAGGGTTTTCAATTGTTTTACCAGTTAGACTTTGAAGGTAATTCAGTGGATTCTACGGTTTTAGTTGACTGACTTCGAAAGGTTTGACGAATGATTTTGAAAGGTTTAAGTGAATGGTTTCGAAAGGTTTAAGTGAACAATTTCAAAAGGTTTAAGAGATTGATTTAGAAAGTTTGTTTACTGATTTCGAAAGGTTTAAGTGAATTATTTCGAAAGGTTTGAGTGATTGATTTCCAAAGGTTTGGTTATTGATTTCAAAAGATTTAAATGATTTTTTATCAAAAGGTTTGAGATGGAAGGTTTCCAAGGTTTTTCTGCGGAAATGTTTTGAAGAGATTTTAAAGAAGGATGACTCAATTTTTATTGTTTTTGAAAGGTTTTATTTCAAAGGGTTTGATGTTTGAATTTGAAATGGATGATTTCAAAAGTTTAGAAAAAGGTTCATTCAAATGGTTAAATGTTTTCATCAACTATTGAGTAAAGAATATATATAATATGGTGATATGATTTTGAGTAAAGTGTAAATATTATATATTTTTCCTTGTTTAAATTTGATTTAAAGGTTTTAAATCATTTTGAAATTATTTTCAAGAAAATTTATGGGAGGGAATACTTAAGTAAAAATGACTCAGATGTTCAAATACTGGATGAGACTAGTATGGACTCGTGCTCTATACATTAGACAATAGCCCCAACTAATTGTTATCTAAAATTCTAGTGTGTAGGGATTTGTTATAGGTAGACTAAAATTATGGTTACATACCGAAAGGAATATATGCTTGTATACATATAGGTTATTGGTGAGCCTGAAAAACCATCAGGATCAAGAAGACCTGGGAGATGATTAAGTTAAGGACAGATCGTGTAGAAGTGAAGTACTTAACGGATAGTTAAGGATAGACCATCCAGAAGTGAAATGTTTAACAGATAGTTAAGGATAGATAGTCCAAAAAAAGAATACCAAACAAGTGTTAGGTTAATTTTGATTATATTGTCTGGTAGGCTCGAATCAGCCAAAGCTTAAAAGTTATCCAAACAAAACTTATGTGTTTGAACAAATAATTCATTATTGCCTGATATTTCTGTATGTTTACATAATGATTACTTTAGAATATTTAACCATTGTGGATGCAGGAGCACAACATATGGTTTTATGGAAGGTTTTGCAAAGATATGCTTTACAAGGATGTTTGTGAGGCGAAACTCGTTCCCATAAGCGCCGTGATCTCACTTAACATGTTGAACCGGGATGTATAGTATTATTCATACCAGGCTTTATGTTTGACTCAAAGTTTATGTTTTCCACTTAAACTATCGGGTGCTCAAAATTAATTTGAGTAGGTTGAGGGGTTAAGGTTTATTTCAGGTTTTAGTAGGATAACGAATAAGGCAACCGAAGGCATGTAGAAGACAAACAGATAATTATTTAGGATTTGTCGTTCTTGTTATGTTTTGATGTATTTCCTCTATGATTATATTAGGTCTATTATAACCATATGACTCTAATCTACCAAGGGAATATCTTCATAAACCGCTCTTCGCGTATTTTGTAATAACTATATTTTATCTGTGCGTAGGAATGACTTGGGATTTCGAGTTGTGAATGTGAAACGATTATTTTTGAAATGTAATGAAGTAAAAGTTGTTTTGAAATTTGTATTTTGTTTTGTATTCAAATATTTCTGATATTAGTGATACCATTAATATAGCCGTATTTAGTCATCGGAAGTAAATACTATGGATGACAGCAGCATTTGTAGCGCTTAGCTTTGGGCCTCTAGATTGGGGATGTTACAGTGGAAAGCTGGAATTTCGAGCTAGGGTTTGAAATTTCAAGTTAGAATCATGATGGAAGGGAAGGATATCACCAGGGATTGATGGATCGAGGCATAGAAAGGCTGTTGAATTGCTTGAGATTGAGTCGCTCGAGGAATTGATCGAGTGGAGAAGCTTTTCAGCTCGGGTCGAATGAAGCTATTAGGTCGGTTCGTGGCTATAAATATACAGAAAGAAGGAAGCATAAATATTTTCTAAGGCATTGGGTCGCCTACGATCCATCACGGGTCGGTAGCGACCTAAATATCCAAAAGTTTCAATAGTACGGCCACTAGCGATCCATATGTAATGGATCACTAGCGACCCATAGTGTTGGGGAACTTTTTCTCAAGCTCATCCTATGGCATTTATCTATGTTCCAAAGCTTGCCGGGAAGCTATGGGAAGAAATTTGATAGTTGGGGCAAGCAATAACAGTCAAAACCAAAGCAAGATGACCAATGGCATAACCTACTATGTATTCATAAAACTTTAATCAATCATATGGAAACTGACGGATGGATATTGAGAGCGAAAATTTCTAGAGCAAGCCTTGTTTACAACAAAGACATACTTTGGGGGCAAATGTTATCCTGGTTTTTAACCCAACAGGATCTAACAAGAGACAAAATAGTATGGTGTTATCAGAAAGGTTTGGAACTTAACCAAAATGGCTAAGGCAAAGAGTTAATGAGTGCCAAGCTATATTACTACAGCAATGATTAGGATTAATTAAACTAAGAGATCAGCATTCTTTTAGCCCAATCAGTAGTTGAGAGCAAACAGCTAGTAAATTGTCATCAAAATGGAGCAATGAAGACAAAAGATTATGGAAACAAATCCAATTCCAAACTTCAAAAAAATCCTAAGTGCTTGAATTATCAGCTATCCATGCCTCTCCTCGAATCTTCAAATGAACTAACTAAGGATGCAATGAAAAGATCCCGAGGCATTGGCTTGCAAACGAGCCAAGTCCATGGGTCGCCAACGACCCATTGATGATGGATTGCGAGCCAAACCCCCTGGGTCGTTCCCTACCTACATGCGAGTAGTTGATGAAGTGCCCAGCCCAGAAGCTCTCCGATCCCTATACATACCATCCTATCTGCAACATAAAGAGGATCTTCTTCGGACTGGTGGCTAAAGCTCTACTGGAACTATTCTTCACTCTCTACCTCCCTCACAACAATCTTCAAAGAAATTCACTGTGATTATCCAGTGGATTCCAACTTTGTAGATTCAATCTAGCTAAAGATAATCAAAACCTTGTAATCAAACATCTCTTATAACAGAAATCAGTATTTAATAAAACTATAAAGTGGATGTAGGCTTCATTAACAGCGGGACCACAATATAAATTCTCTGTCTACTTTCTTTTACCATTCTTTTTCCATACCTATGATATGTGATATTGCTCTGTCAGAACAGGACTGGTACTTTCAAACTCTAACCAGGGTGTTGATGCATTTTTTTGGTTAACATCCATTACTTCGATGTAATAAGTTGAATTTAAATTTTTATTGTACATAAGTCTATTGATTGGAATGTTTGAATTTGAATATTGGAATTTTTGATAATATAGAATGGGGCTTGTATAATTGTTTAGAGAGTTGACGTTTAAATGCTAGTTTAGGGCGTAAACTCTACATGCTTAGAAATTACTAGGCGCATATACGTATGTGTGTATGCATGGGCATGTGCGTGCGTGTACATGTGTGTATGTATTAGCATAATTAACGTATAATTGTATTGTATAATTGCATAGTTAAATAGGTTACTAATTCTATTAAATACCTCTTAAGAAGGTAACTAATGTTAAAGGTGAAATAAGAAAGATATATAATAAGCGCTTGATTTTGGAAACGGTGAAATGTGTGATAATACATATAGAGTGTGATATAATTAAAGGCATGCATGGTCAGCTAAAAGTACATAGAAGACTGTCCAACTAATTTGGCTACCAGAAGTGTGACTTTAGGGCAGATGTGGCGCATCACCTATAATAAGTAACTACAATTTCGCGAGGTTGGTCCCAAATTCTGTAGGAAAAATTTACCCAGTTAATCTGGCTACTAGTACCTATGAATAGTCGGGTTAATGTGGGACGTCACTGTGGAGCACTGGTCATAATACGAAGGACATGTTTTAGAGATTAAAGGAATTAAGTAGTTATGTGAGGGCCGGCCTCTTCTCTATGTAGCAAGTAGTAAATGATCGGGGTTATGGGTTAAGCATGATAGAGGATATCTCGGAAAGGGCCTGATTTAATAGGAAGTATTGAGTGGCTGAAGAGATTTCGTGAATGTTAGCTAGATAATTACTAGTGGGAGTCTGCCTTAGTATTAGAGATAGTAAATGACGTGGACCTGCCTTAAATAAGGTATTAAATGGTCGAAGTCTACCTAATTCCTATTAAGAGGTATTAAGTGACTTGAATAATATCACTTATATCGATAGAACATTATTGACGATAAATACAAGTTATTGGTTGATAGGAAATTACGTATGGGCTTATATTTGGAAAGCCACTTATTTTAGTTTGAGAAAAGCCATTGGGATTACATTTGGAAGGACTTATGATGTAGGTAGAAATCATAATACATATTCCTATTTAAATTATACTGCCAAACACTGATTTAGTAAGCCTCGAGATTTTTATTCACCAGATATATGATGTTTTGACTCCCTCCTCATTACAACACAGGTTAGAAAAGATGATGATGTTGAAGGAAAAGGCGTGGAGTAAGCTTGTTTAGTTTATCTATTTGCCTTCTGTTCCACTCCTTATTCTTTTCTTTGAATTTAATTAAAGGATGTTGATTATGGAATAGTGTATAAGGTATGAATTGTATCTATAGTTTGCACTTCTTATTCCCATAAACTAAATAGAAATTTCCTTTTTATTTTTATGTGAAAAAGGAGTTGAATAGAGCATAAAAATTGGAATTGTATGTCTCTATTATCAACATATTCCATTATTTCTATTTAATAAGTTGAGTTTAATTTTTTATTGCATGCCCGTCTATTGATTGGAATCTTTGGATATCAATATTGGAATTTTTAATAATATGGAATGAGACATGTATAATTATTTAAAGCGTGGACGTTTAAATGCTAGTTTAGGGCATAAACTTAGCATGCCTAGAAATTGCTAGGCATATGTGTCTATATATACACACATACACACAGACACACACATAAAAACAGACATATACTAGCGTAATTGACGTATATTGTAACGTATAATTGCATGTTTAAATAAATTTTTAATTCTATTAAATCTTCCTTAAGAAGTAATTACTGTTAAAGGCAAAATAAGAAAGATTTCTTATAAGGCCTTCATTTTGGAAATGGTTAGATATGTGATAATATATGTGGAGTGTGATATAAATTATGACCAAGTTATAGGGATGCATGGTCAGCAAAAAGCACATGGAAGTCTACCCAGCTAATCCTGGCTCTAATATGAGACATCACCTATAATAAGTTACTCTGATGATGTGGGATTAGTCACAAATTCTGTATGGTAAATCTGCCCAGCTAATCTGGCAACCAGTACCTATGAATAGTCGGGCTAATGTAAGATGTTACTATGGAGTATGGTCATAATATAGAGGACCTACTTAAGAGATTAAATGTATTAAGTGGTTGTGTGAGGCCTCGCCTCTTCTCTATGTAGGAATTGGTAATGGTCGGGGTTATGGGTTAGGATATCTTGGGAAAGGGCCTGCTTCAATATGAAGCATTAGGTGGCTGCAGATATTTCATGCAATGTCAGCTAGACAATTACTAGTGAGGATCCCGCCATAGGATTATAGGTAGTAAATGACAAGAACCTACCTTAAATAAGCTATTAAGTGGTCAAAGTCTACCTAATTCCCATTAAAAGGTATTAAGTGACTTGAGTACTATCTTTTACATTGATAGGACATTATGGACGATAGATATGAGTTATTGGGATTATAGAAAGTTAGCTACGGGCATATATTTGGAAAGCCTTTTATTTAAATTTGAGAAAAGCCTTTGGGCTTACATTTGAAAGGACTTATGACGTAGGTAGAAATCATAAGATATATTCCTATTTTAACTATACTACCTAATTTTGATATAGTAAGGCTTGATATTTTTATTCACCAGATATATGTTGTTCTGACTCCCTCCTCATTACAACACAGGTCAGGAAAGATCATGATATTGAAGGCGAAGGCGTGGAGTAAGCTTGTGGCAGTCTGTCTATCTATTTATTCATGTTGTTTTCAGAAGTACCCATTGGAAAATGTTGTATTTTGAAAATGATGTACCATGGAAATGTAACGGTTATTGCTTGGATTTTGTATTATGGATATTCTATTATGGTTTTAAATAACAATTTGAAATTTGAATTAAATGGGTACTATTGTTACTATTATATTATATCCTTCCATTGTGAGATTCTGAATGTGTAGACAAATAGCTCTGTATTGTTCTTTTTATGAAACATCCCCTATTTTGAGGCTTGAAAATAAGTACTGCTGATGCTATAATCATTAACAGTATTATTTCCTAGTTACAAAATTAGATTAGCTAATTGTATCTATAACATCAAGATCACATGGATATAATAATTACAAAATCCCACTGATTCCTTATTCAGTGAAAATATAATAATTCAAACATATTCCAAGAGTGACATATGAAGATGCCCCTTGGATGATCAGAGTTTAATTATTTGATAGTTATAGGTCCTATAATTTCATCTGTTCATACAAAACATAAGCTTTAATCAACACAGTGATAAACTCCAAACATTAGCTAGCTTACCTCCTTTACATCTTCGAAAGCTTACTCGTTTAACCTAAAAATCCATACTCCCAGCCTACTCTAATGAGTAATCGAGAGTTTTGGGTGAAAAACAAAAACTTCAGATAAGACAGAAAGTTC
Organism: Allium cepa; assembly: GCA_030765085.1. Taxonomy (NCBI): domain Eukaryota; kingdom Viridiplantae; phylum Streptophyta; class Magnoliopsida; order Asparagales; family Amaryllidaceae; genus Allium; species Allium cepa. The sequence continues at coordinate 542,378,412 of CM060939.1, forward strand.
GGTGTGAATAATAATATACTATCTCAAACCAAAATAGATATCTAGCGAGATCATGGCGCTGAGTTGAACAGGTTTTCCTCTCATTAGAATCTTGTTAAAATTTGTCAATATATACATAAATCGTTTACTAGCAACCACAATGGTTAGAATAAAACATAACATGATCATATGCATGCATGAAACATGGGTAAATCATATTCTTTCATCTAAGGGTTATGCATACGTAAGGTTGACCCTTCTCAAAAATAGACTGTTTGTCTCAAATCATAGTTTTCCTAGGGTCACTATAAACCTAATGGTTTTGTAGGCCAACACATAACCTATCGGGCAGACTCAGACCAAAACTTTAAGAAAATATTTCAAAATCTCTATGCACATTTAGGATTCCTCAAATATGGTTAGAGTAAAACAACTTAAATATTCTAGTGTGCATACAGAGCTATGATTTTTTCTATCCGTAAACATCCTTTCGTCCCACTACTGACAAGCCCACGCACTGGAGTCATGGACCTTTACTAACCAAGGGCAAATGGTTAAAGCATAGGGTGTGACCCTACACTAGTCCCACCAATAATCTTATCCGGTTTTAAATCCAAGAGTCGTATCTTTTGTTTAGTTTTTGGCATCGTAACACAATCGATCCATTTAATCCCCTAGATGCAATTTTACTCACTCGGGAGTTTAGTCCAACCATGCTCACTACTAGAACAATCTAAATGGAAATTCTATTTCTAAATCCCTAGATGCAATGTCGGGTCATGAAAATGTGAGTATGACAAAAATAACTATTCAAATTTAACTGATCAGATGATAACAAGAACATATAACATCTTCCACCAAAGTATGCTCAATCAACGGTCACATCCGAAGTAAAATTACTTAAATTTAAGTAATGATTCCCTTGGCAAAAGCCATATAAATTTGAACTAAAACATTGTTTTATTTCCTTGAAAACATTTAATATTGGAGATGATAATCCACTGGAAATCATTCTTAAAACAAGGAAAACATTGCCCATACATTTAGCCAAAATCTCGTGCCAAACCACTATCTTTTTTACTTATGCTTTAAAACACTAGCTGTCAAAGCAGGGATGTCGACCCAAAAACAAGGCTATCAAGCCTATAGACATAACTATTCCAGAAGGCCATCTAGCTTATAACCATAGCTATATAGTTTATATAATCATAAGGCTGTCGAGCCTTTAGAACATAGCTTTCGAATTTATATAATATGGCTATATTTGCCACTGAAACACATGCATCGAGCACTTACTCAAAAAGTTATCGAATCGCAATAATATAGAAGATGTCGAATTTCTTAAAACATGAGGTTCCAAGCCTTTAAGAAAAATTATCAAATTTGTAAATATATGGTAGTTGCTGCTTTGAAAACACTAGTGTCGAACAAACATGAGACAAGAACCCTTAAAAGATTAATATTGAGTCTTAGAGCTTTAGGGTTTCGAGCCTTTCAACCTTGTGATATCAACCTCCTATTGTAATTAGTGCCGAGCTTCAATACAACAAATACATCACATATCTACCAAGTAGATATCGCATTTGTTGTCCCATATAGATCCCGAGTCTATAAATTTAATACTCCATATAATTATCAAATAGTTGTTCCGTGTATTAAGCTTATTGGATGTCGAATATTGATATAACAAGGTATTGAGTATCTACAATAGCGTTACTATAATTAAAATAAAAATTGATTTATTTCCGTTTAAAGTCAATACTTTCCACGAACTCTTTCCCTATGTCCAATTATCAATGGATAACAAAATGCTTTACATATTCTTTTTAGAAAGTGCTGGTAGATCTATTGTACCTTCTCAAATATCTTTACAAACCCCTTTAATTAATATATTTATCTTATATCAATTAAACACTTTTCTAGAATAACAAATTCAAAGAAAATCATACCAATTAGGGAAAAATCCTCAAATATCACCAAAAATCTAAATTTCCATCCTTATTCAAAAATTTCATGGCCAAAATATTGATTTAATTATTTTTATTAATTAAAACCCAAAACAAACACTTTTTCCTCTTAGGAAAATCATAAAATTTTCATATGAACTAGGAAAATTATGAAATTAGAAACTCATCTCCAAAATAATATTTTACACAACAAATTAAAATTTAAAAGCAATTGGAGATTAGAAACTTAGGCTTTACTATTAAATCTATTAAAATAATTCCATAAAAATTCCAATAAATCATCATTCAATACAATAGTGATGATCATCAATCAAAGCATGACATATATTCACAATTAGTTTAAAATCATTCATAGATCAAAAAACAAGCATAAATATATGAGACGGATTCTAATATTCACCATAGATTGGATATGAGGGATTGATATTTGATTTTGATTAGTTTCTTAAGCTTTGCCTTTGAACTCCGTTGGATTTCTTCTTTCTTTTCCTTAAGTAGTGGTCGGCCTTCCTTTAGTTTTCTTTATTAGTTTTGACAAAGAAAATGAGAATGAATGAGGAAGGGAAGGTTTAAGGAATGAATTAAGGATTATTCCTGTTATGCCTCTCTCATAAATTCCTTTCTATTTTATACTTAAAACAATCTTCTTAATTGATTACTTAGGGAACGACCCATATTTATTAACAAATCTAATTATCCTTATCACATTACATCACATTATTCTATTCAAATTATCTAAATAAATTTTTTGAATAATATTAAACAAAAATTAGGGTTGTTATAGGCTCCCCACTTAAAAAATTTCTTCATCAAAATTACGATAAGGAAAACAACAAGCATATTAATCATGCAAACATGTGTGACAAACAGATAACAACAATACTAGCCTATATGACTAGTGAAAAGTCTATATAACAAATGTAGAGCATACCATCAAAACAACTTAGGATAAGTGTCTCTAATTATATCTTAAGCCTTCCAAGTACATTCTTTCTCATTGTCACTCCACTAGAGTTTCACTGACTTGACTGTCTTGTTCCTTAATCTCTTCTCATCTCTTGCTACAACACAAAATGTTTGTCTAACAAAAGTCATGTTCGGTTCCACTACTAAATCATCCAATACAGTTGGTGCAATAGTAGTCTCTATGTAACGTTTGCGATTTTTCATTGCCGAAAAACCGAAAGGTTAGGGTTTAAGAAGAAGAAAAAGATAGAACAGAACAGAAACAACAGAATAATATCAGAATCTCACAATTCGCAGCGGAATAACGCATAATAGATAAATGAATAATCTTTAAACAAAGAACTATATCAGTTATTACATTACATCATCAGAGTGTACAACAACAACATGCAGCGGAAAAGAAATATAATATACTAGTAATACGCCATGCCATCCAGCTTGCTTCCAACAACTCCTAAATTCCAGAATATCCTGATAAACCTAACTCTTGACTGCCCGTGTGGAAATTGGTGGGCACCCAGAGTTTAGGAAGGAAAACGATAAACTCCGAGTCAGTCATGTGACTGGTGTGAGAACTCAAAACAGTTTATCTATCTTTAAAATCAAAATAGAGGAATATTTTTTTTAGTCAATTCGCAATGCTTTTAAAAATGAGACTACCATAAGGCCTCCCGCACACACACACAATGCAAACGCAGAATCGGAGGAGATTTCTCCTTATGATAGTCAAAGATGCTTGATACGCATTAAAAAGAAACATTTGATATTATTACTAGTGCATAGTGTATAAAACAATTTCGAAAGTAGAATATAAATCTTAGCCAGCATAGGCATTCCGTACTTATGCCTAATATAGCTACCATCCAAACAGTGGGGCGCCACCATACGTGAATGATAGGTTCTATAACTAAAACCGTACAAGTCTCGTATTGTTTCTTTGGATTTCCAACAAATGGTCAGGCCAAGGAACTTCCCATTGCCACATGGAAACGCCTTTGGAATGACGTCCCGAGAACCAAACCGGATCTCTGCCAACACAAGGTCGGGTTACCCTTAACTGGGTAACTACTGACACGAATATGTCATCCCCCGATCGTAACCGATCTATCCGAGGATCCTCGATTTCCAACAACCACAAAATTTGCAGCAACAACATAGGTTAAGTATCTGGGCTCCATACCATGATACCACCTCTATCCAGAAGGAATGACATACACTAAAGGGGTGCTACCCCCTAATAACCTTGCTGCATCCTTCCTGTTTTGACCATTTCCGGGGTGTGACGTCCGACGAAGTCTCGTCCACAAAGCCACGCTTTATACAAAAGCTATGCTTTGGGTCAACAAATGATCATAGAAATGATCACCAAGATAAATGATCAAATAAATGATCCTATCACAAATGATCAAACAATGATCATTTCACAGCAACACTCAGCATGTCACACTACCAAATTGGGAGTATATCACTAATAACCTTCAACTATATAACCTCTGAGCTCGTACGTCTCAGAGAAGGGTGTTAAGCTAAGAGGATAAATTCTCCGCAACCAACAGAAATATATTTGAAAAAAGTCAGCTTTATATCTCAATTTGTAATGTCAGACATACAATCCATACAAGTCTGTTCCAGGCTTGAACAGAACCGAAGGCACTTCCAAAGAAGTCCTTGCAATCCGGATATTCACTAATCACGACCGGACTTCCCGTCACTAAGGGTGATAAAACCTCTATATCGGAGATCAGCCGATGTAGAGTAACTCGACGGTAATCCTTCCGTTTTCACAAATATCCGGTCTTCAACACCGGTCATCAAATGCAATCCATTACGACGTATCACATATTCAGAATGGGTTATACGACCCCAATGTTCTTTCCCGGCTAACCCGAATAGTGAGCGCTTAGTTTAAAAATAAGTGTGGCATTCAAATTTAAACAATTCACAACAAATACCTATTTAAAGGTAAATATTGATAGTCGGATTATTTAACTATCAATAGGCATGCTCAACATCACCAAATTCCAAATAATTTCCCAAATTATTTACTTTCCAAAATATCTTTACTAGATATATATTTCCCACACTTCAAACATTTGAAAACTAATTTTCAAATCACTTTTCAATCCTTTATCACTTTTGAAAACAAATTTCAATCATTTTCCTTACGCGGAAATACTTTCATTTCAATATGGTTCATTTAAACCAATTAAATAAATCCTTACCGATTTACTTTATATTTACGTTCCAAATCCATAAAATAATTCCCATACTTCGAAAATAAATCAACGTTTATTTTTAAACCAATTCCCTTTTTCATTTATAAATTCCATAGTGAATTTATAATCTCAAAATATCTATGATGTACGATTTTCAATCGATTTTCAATATTCACTTTCAATTTATCTTTACAAGGATAAATTCTAAAACGTTCATTTCACATTGGAAAATTTTTTCCATACTTATTTAATAATAAGTACTTCACAAATCTATTTATTTTCAACATTTGAAAATATTCAATATACTTAAATCAAAACTAAGTGTATATTTCATTCTTTAAGAAATCATTTTCGTAACACATAAATTTGAGTCAAAACGAATGTTGCGTAAAACATCATTACGACGATCCAAAATCACTAGTATAGGGATTCAAAGTTTAAATAGATATATAAATCCCAATACTATACAAAATATTTCCTTTCGGAAATCATTTACTATAACAATAGTGTTATAGTCCACCATTTCCTTTTATTTCTCGAAAACGTCTATTTCAACAATGAATGTTGAAATCTATGATTTCGATATTCAACACATTTTAAAACATCTTTAAAACGATTAACTTCATTTTATAATATCACTTTTCCAAAACATAACCATTTTATTCAATAATATATTCACTGTCCAAAATCGTGAATATACTTCACTAACCCAATTTCAATATTTACAACACGTTTTATTTTCAAGAATTTATTCACTATCCAAAATCGCGAATAAATTACCTTTCATAAATTTCTATATTCAATTTACCAAATCCAATTGATTTCGAATTTATAAACAATGTTTATAAATTTCATTTACATGACGAAATTCGGTTTATAAGTAAATTACTTATAAACCATTTATTCACCAATCCATTCTTTTATATCAACATCAATCTATAAATCTAAATTCTTATTTACTTATAAATCTAGGTACAAACTTTATTTTAATACTTATAAAAGCTCGTTTTATAATTCCAATAATTTTAACTTATAAATATCAATTTTATAAATCTTTTATATAAACCGTTTATAATAATTCAAAAATTCAAATTTAAACCAATTTATAAATTTATTAACTATTTATTTCCAAAAATCTCATTTCGGTTATATTTCTCAAAAATATTAATTTTTTATAACATAAAATTTATAACGTTTTAATTATTTAAAATGAATCAATTCAAAATTTAATAAAAACATATACTTTGAAAAATCACTTTAAAATCCTTTTAAAATCAAAAGTCGTTATTTTAAAACTTCAAAAATGGATTCGATGATGCAGCAGCACCAAATAGTCAATCACGACATCCAAATATCATATATTGATATGATAATCAACAAATATCACAATATCTGTAAATAAATCAATACAGTTGAGGAATCCAGTTAGATCCCTCCAACCTGTTTCCCTGCATCCAAAAACATTAGCACAATACCAATTCCGCTCCAATACGGAATTATCGTGGTATATGTGATTTATAAAATATTATCCGCTTAATAGACGGCGCAATAGGATCTCATCCTCTATATAATGCGGGAAATCAAATCCAAGCACATAAATAATACCAATTTCACCATACTGTGACATATTCGTGGTATATGTTTTTAATAAATAACCTCCGCTTACTAACGGCGCATAATGTCTATTTTAACTATCAATAGATAACAATCATCATTCAAACATACATTCAAGAATTTTAAATCTAACTATTTAAAATATGAATCGAAACCGATTCGATTGAGTGAGAAGTTCTCACCTTGATTTAAATTCCGTTTTAGCGATTTATTTCGAATAAAATTAAACGGACGTTTAATTTTACCCGAAATTCTCACTAACTCCAAACGACTCCAATCTAGCTCCATAGCGTAGTGCTCGTCAATACAATTCCAACGTAACTGGTTTCGCGCGTTTTCGACCTCGTATGAAAAAGTTATGAATTTTTAAAGTTTCACAAATTTATATATATCAATTTTACAACATATTTTCAATTTTTTTAACCCACATCTCCTCTGGGCCGTTGGACCTGGCTAGATTTTATCAGGGCCGCACCTCACTTCATCTCCTCTCTCACATTCATGTACAGGAAATAGCCGAACATGAACCCACTTCCATCCAAATTAGGGTTTAATGTTGCGACCACCAACATCGACGAAAAATAGATCAGAGATCTCCATTGGAAAGCTACAACCTCTCTCCACTCTAGGCTGCCATGGGGTGGAGCTCGGCCCCCTATTTTGCACACAAAACGAGGCTGACCTGATGGTGAACGCGGGCACATAGCCCCCTCCTCGTCGCTCCAATTCCGATCATCACCGTATAGAATCAAAGCTCTCATCGAGCTCTTCGACTTTGTAGTTGAGCATATTGGCTAATTGTATATAGATTGAGAGAGATTAAGAGAATAAAATGATGAATTTCTGGCCTTTGGTTTATTAATGGCGGTTGGGCAATTGAAATTAGGGTTAGGGTTTTAATTTTTGCAAATTTATGAAGAGAGGGGGCTTTTATAGAAAAATCGATGTACACTATTCATCCCGGATTTTTCGAACTCCAAACGAAGTGTGCCGGTTGGCGTTTCTAAGGTTTACCCCGCGTTCCGAACACAATGGAACGTGTTTCGGGAGCTAATTCGGTCATCTGTGCGAGTTATGGCAATAAACGATCAATTTAAAATTAAATCGATTAAACCGATTTCTAGGCGTTTTAGCTTAGACCGGGCAAACGGTAAATCCGATTGACATGAAATTTGAAATCTTACAATAATATCACATTACGGATCCGACGAAACTAGTTTCGTCGAAATCCAAGACTTTTTGAAAAATGACTATTTTAACTCGCCGAATTAAAATTAAAACGATATTGATGCGTTTCGAGCTGCCACGGTCAAATGACAACTCCGTTTGCTACGAAAATTAAAATCCTATAATAACAAACTATTACCGATCCAATGGAACTAGTTTCGTCCAATTCTGAGACTGTTCAAAAATTGGCTAATTTCACTAGTCGATTAAATATTAAAATATTCAATTTTCACAAATTAACTTTTAATTCATTTTTAAAAGTTCTAAAATATAGTTCTAACTTCAACATGATAAAATAAAATTTTATAAATCATTTTCAATCATATTTAACCCAATTTTCAATTATTTTTGTATTTTCAACTATTAAATTATCGATTTAATTATCAAATTAAATCCAATATTCGAAAAATAAATTTTTCGACTTATTAATTTCACTTGTTAATATTTAAAATTAATTAAATATACAAATTTTAATTAATAGAAATTCTGGGTCGTTACATACTTCCCCCCTTAAAAGAATTTTCGTCCTCGAAATTACCAAGTAAGAAAAGGTTATAGAATCCATTAACTTTCCAAAATCCATAGTTAAACTTCTTACAATAACTTTACTAAGTTTTCAAATCATACTTAGTTATCTTTTCAAAACCAAACTATATCGTTTAATTTCCAATTCCAAAATCAAAGTTATAGCTTTTCACAAAATTTCCCAAAATTTTCAAATTTTTTTCTAACGCCTTAAATTTTCGGAAAAATTTCGCCATAGTTTCCTTTGCGCGGCTCGATCCGAAAAAAATGACAGTGTATATATCACAAATATACATCTCATCAAGTGATGAGGCATCCCGCAGGGAAAATAGTGTAAAAGTACGGTATTTAATCCGAGATATGTACCTTATATTTTATTTGCGAGCATATACGGCTAATATAGCGCGAAAGCGAGGTCCAAAAGCGAAGCAAGCGCAATCCGCACCTACTAAACACTCAACAAACAACATGAGAACATGCATATATGAAAATAGTATCAATATACAACATATAGCAACATAGCAGCTACATATGTGCCAACATAGTAATGCAAAAAAACAACAAATGCAATCATCAAGCAACTATCATCCTACAAATCCATAATTAAATCAATATTCTCATTAATATTCATTGAATTGGTTTTCAATTTAATCACATTTGATTTATTAATATTGGATTTTACTAACATTCATTCATATTCAATCTTAATTAGTTTGCATTCACTAATTTGCATTCATATTAGTTCACTTCCAAATCAAATCCAATTCTATTCAAATTTACATATTATCCATTTGAATTCAATCACATAGCTTCCAATTTCGCTAATTCAATTTCATTAATACTTAATCAATTATATACAATCAACTAACATCCATATAACAACCAATGTATATTCAACATAACCAAATTATTTAATTTACATTCAATTTGGTTCAACACTCTTAATCCAATTGGTTGATATTAAATTGACTAACATTCAATTTATTCAATTAGCTTTAAATGAATTAATACTTACATTCATTATTTCATATCAACTATTTACATTCAATTGATTAACATTCAATCCATTTATTAATTCAATTGCTAATTCCTTTAACAATTTAAAGTTGAATTTCATTTATATAACTCAAGTTCACATTCTTAATGACTTCATTTCATTAATTCACTTATTAATTTACTTCGATACCAAAATTCAACATCATTCAACATCACTTAAGTTATATTCCATTTCAAGCATCTTATCAAATCCAAATCAATTTATTTAACTTTCCTTTTGTTAAATTTCAAATCATATATCTTTGATGACAACTCAAATTTATTTCAACTTGGATTTTTATTGATTTACTTATACTTCCTTTAATTTAACTTCATCCTTTAAGTTAAATTTATTCTATCAAAATTCAAATTGTATAAGTTATCAACTCATTTATCATTCCCAAATTACTATGGCAGCAAATCTATCACATGGAGACTCGAAAATGATACTGATGATGCTACAGTCATCACCCTTATTATTTCCCAGTAACAATAGTGAATTCAGTGCTTAATATTCCTTCAAAAATTTTCCTTTCATTTATAAATGACATTTATAAATCTTGTTCTTATAGAGTTTCACTTTATATATATACAAGATTATTTCACAATTGTAATCATATTAATTATAGTTCCATACTTATAATTCATTTGCTTATACAATTATTCTTTTACAATGTGTTGTTATAATTTAACTTATTCAACAACCAAACAATCAATTCATATACACTTTAATAATTCTGAAAAATTATTCCCTTATATACAAAATATAATTAAGGTAAAATTATTTCATTTACCCAATTTAAAACAATATCGTGTCAAATTGTTCTGTACAAGTGTTTAGAGATCCCTATCAACAACGTTAATTACTCGTGTTGACTAAAATCCATATACCACTCAACAAACCAATCGTCACAATATAAAACAATTTATATTCACTAACAAATACGCGCTCGTATCTATTATTACACTCAAACTCATTCTAGAGTACTACTGACTCTATCTCTAATGAGTAATACCCAACAGAGCCATGGTTGTCGCTTAACCATAAGCTCTGATACCAGATGTAACGTTTGCGATTTTTCGTTGCCGAAAAACCGAAAGGTTAGGGTTTAAGAAGAAGAAAAAGATAGAACAGAACAGAAATAACAGAACAATATCAGAATCTCACAATTCGCAGCGGAACAACATATAATAGATAAATGAATAATCTTTAAACAAAGAACAATATCAGTTATTACATTACATCATATTACATTACATTACATCATCAGAGTGTACAACAACAACATGCAGCGGAAAAGAAATATAATATACTAGTAATACGCCATGCCATCCAGCTTGCTTCCAGCAACTCCTAAATTCTAGAATATCCTGATAAACCTAACTCTTGACTGCCCGTGTGGAAATTGGTGGGCACCCAGAGTTTAGGAAGGAAAACAATAAACTCCGAGTCAGTCATGTGACTGGTGTGAGAACTCAAACAGTTTATCTATCTTTAAAATCAAAATAGAGGAATATTTTTTTTATAGTCAATTCGCAATGCTTTTAAAAATGAGACTACCATAAGGCCTCCCGCACGCACACACAATGCAAACGCAGAATCGGAGGAGATTTCTCCTTATGATACTCAAAAATGCTTGATACGCATTAAAAAGAAACATTTGATATTATTACTAGTGCATAGTGTAGAAAACAATTTTGAAAGTAGAATATAAATCTTAGCCAGCATAGGCATTCCGCACTTATGCCTACTATAGCTACCATTTAAACAGTGGGGCGCCACCATAAGTGAATGATAGGTTCTACAACTAAAACCGTACAAGTCTCGTATTGTTTCTTTGGATTTCCAATAAATGGTCAGGCCAAGGAACTTCCCATTGCCACATGGAAACGCCTCTGGAATGACGTCCAGAGAACCAAACCGGATCTCTGCCAACACAAGGCCGGGTTACCCCTAACTGGGTAATTACTGACACAAATATGTCATCCCCCGATCGTAACCGATCTATCCGAGGATCCTCGATTTCCAACAACCACAAAATTGGCAGGAACAACATAGGTTAAGTATCTGGGCTCCATACCATTATACCACCTCTATCCAGAAGGAATGACATACACTAAAGGGGTGCTACCCCCTAATAACCTTGCTGCATCCTTCCTGTTTTGACCATTTCCGGGGTGTGAGGTCCGACGAAGTCTCATCCACAAAGCCACGCTTTATACAAAAGCTGTGCTTTGGGTCAACAAATGATCATAGAAATGATCACCAAGATAAATGATCAAATAAATGATCCTATCACAAATGATCAAACAATGATCATTTCACAGCAACACTCAGCATGCCACACTACCAAATTGGGAGTATATCACTAATAACCTTCAACTATATAACCTCTGAGCTCGTACGTGTGACGACCCAGAATTTTTGAGTATTTGAAATGAGAATATTTAATTAATTTTAAATATTCAAAATTTATTTATTTAGCTTTAATTCCAAATATCAGTATTTATTTGATAATTAATTGTTGAATTTAATTATCGAAATTGGGTAAATTATTGAATTTGGAATTTTAAACATGTTAAAAAAATGATAATTTGAAGGCTTATAAGTTTTATATTGATAGTATTGAAGATAGTAGAAGTGTTAAAATTGAATTTGGAAGTACTCTGTTCAGTTTTAAAAATATATCGTTTAAATTGATATTTAAAAATAGCCTTCCGAGGCACAGTCTCGAAATTCGATGAAACCAGTTCCATCGGATCCGTAATATTATATTATTATCGGATTACAAATTTCATAGTTATCGGAGTTATTGTGTGAGCGTACGTTAGGTAAACGCGTTGAAATCTATATCAAATTCAATTTAAATTTATATTTATATTGGTCAACATCAGCCTACATTCTTTCCCATCATAACTTTTCCCTTTCACATTCGAGGTACTGTAGCCGACAACCTTCTAACGCAAGCTGTTTCCCTTCGTTTTAAAATCACTCTGTCTCCTTCCTTTCAGAATAAATTAACTTCAGCAGAAAAGAAAATGGCCACTCTTTCTTGTTCAAAACAAAATCGTGCCTACCTCCACTTATTCCAAATCGCTGCCCTCAATTGTAAACGCAAGTCCTTCCTTTTCTAATATTCATTTTTCACAATATCGTTCCCTGATAAAATCGAATACATCTCAAAATCGAAATCCAGTATAAAAAAATGAAGGAAATCACTGCTCGTTCAATCTGGGGTTTCGCGATCGACTCGTGACGGTGGTAGTTAGGGCACGCGTGCGGCATGGTTTGTCATGGCAGCGAGATGATTGGTGGAGTGCTTCGCGAGACTGTGGGGTTCCTCGTTCGCGTTCGAGCCTAGGGAGGTGGATTCATGTCGGTGCCGAGATTCGCTCGAGTTGTTGAAGCGGCAGTTGTTGATGGCTGTAGTCGAGGACGCGACAATGATGGGAAAGAAGCAGGCTGCTCGTTTTGGATTTTGGTGGAAGGTATAAGATTTGATTTCAGTTCATTTTCGAATTGAGTTATATGTCTGTATAATTTCAAATGCAGTAAAGGAAAAAGTTTACAAAGAAAAAAAAATATTGACTTTTTGTTAAGCAGTTCTTTGAATAGATAAAAAAAAAAGTTATGTTTAATTGCAGTAAAACAGAAGATTTATTAAAAAAAAAAATATATAGGAATTTTGAATATTGAAAAGAAGTTATATAAATTAGATTTTAGATTTATATACACAAGTTTTTAAGTGAATGGGGAAGTACATATATATATATGTATGTAAACTTATCTATTTAAAAATATATATACACATGTGTTCACTAACTAGTTTATTGTTAATAATGTATGGTGAAGATATTAACTTGTTGAATTCTTTTAGGTACTAAAAATATTTTATAACAAGGAAATCAGCTTAAATTTAATTATTAGTCTGAGATAAAAGCATTGAATAATTAAATTTATACGAAAAATTTAATGGTCGATTTATTCGGATGTTAATAAAAACCATGTAATGTTTATTCAAGATCTAAATCGGGAAGAAATCAAGCTGGATTGAAATGGATGCCAATAAAGTAAAAGGTGAGTTAATCTCACTCGGTTAATTTAAATTGCAAATGATAAAATTTAAATAATTGTTTGGATGGTTGAAATTGATTATTGTGCTAGATTTTGGTATATTCTGGGACTGGTATTTTATACTATGCTAACGTCTGTGGATGCAGGGAAAACAGGTTGGAGGGATCCAACTGGACCCCTCAACATTTATTTAAATTATTTAATATTCTCTGCTGTGAATATGATATTCTATGATGAGTTATATTGGAATATTAAATGTTATGGTTTGATTGGATATATTTGGATATAATGAATTCCCAAAAATATATAAATTGGATTGTTGGAAAGAAAATAAAAGAAAAGAATTTGTAAGTGAAATAAGTATAGAAAATTTGAAAAAATTTAAAAATGAATTGGGAAAAGAAATAAGGTAATGTAAAATTTTCGAATGAATAAATCTTGAGTATAGAAAGGGTAATTTTGAATAAATAGAAGATTAATGAATTTTAAATTTATTTATTATTATTTTTAAAGAACAAAACATTTATTTAAAATTTAAGATTTAAATTATTGAAAGAATAAAGAATAAATTGGGAAGTAGCTGAGATTTATATATTTCAGTTAAAGAATTTTAAATCAAATGAGAAATAGTAACAACAATAATAAAGTTCATAATAAATGAAATTTCAAATGAATTGAGTAATTAAAGAAATTTATTTCAAATGGAATAAATTGGGAATCAATTTGGAAAACTGATTCAATTGATTGAAGTTGGAAATTCTCCTTGAATAACCAAGAACGTTTTAATAAATTTCTAAATATAAGTTAATAGTTTTAAAATTGTTTTTAAAAAGGTATGTTTTGAAAAAAAATTATTATTTCTAATATTTTAAGTCTAAAGTAAGTATTTCCTTTTAATTTATTATAGCGGTAATTATTTAAAAAGTGATGTGGTGTTTTGTAAAAGTGGAAATCTAGTTTTTACATTTATTTAGTAACTTTATTTTCAAATATTCATATAGTATGTATTTTTAACCAAACTATTAAAATAGTTTTAATTTAAATGTTTTAAAAGTATATATTTTAAAGTAAAGCGTTTTTAAATTATTTTTAAAATCTAGCTTTGTGCTTGGTAATTTCAGAGGAGATAGAAGATATCTGGGAAAGTTTATTCTGAAAAGAAAGATGGTTTTGAAAACTGTAACAACCGTGGTATTTTCAACCATTCGCATCCATTATAAGTGTATAGGTAGACACTCATGCCGGAATTAAATTGCTCAAAATACCGCGTTGTAAATAAAAATTTGGCAAATCTAAGAATATACAGTAAATAAAAATCATAGAATCACAGACACAGAGTAATAATAGTGCAGCGGAAGCAAAAGAAATAGTAGTTCATGAAGCTACTATATAAAAATATCAGAGTTACATAAAATACATAGAGGAAATAAGGTACAAAAGAAGTCTCACTTCGTAGAAGTCAACTAATACAAGCGCTGAAAGGAACAACAGGTTTCAAAAGATAAACATGACAAGTAGATAATCTCCAGCGATTCCAATCTCCAGAAAGTGGAAATCCAAATCTGTGAATAACTCAGGCTGACCCGAGCGTAAATAAAAATACAAACACTCGAGTCAGGACATACATACTTATACAATGTAAACCAACTCAAGTGAACTGTAGTAAAGGTACAAGTAACTTAGAAGATGCTTGGGACCGCCCATCCTCTAAGGATCCGTTAAACTATTTACTATGTAGTATATTGCGCTATATACAGTAGTGTCTAATCAGTAAAGTATAATCATATAGAAAATAGCGTTAAGGGGATGGTGAACCTTAACGCGGTCGGATCTTTAAAACCAAAATCGTAGTGGGCTCGATATAAGGATATGACACGGCACGCAAGGAAATGCCAGGGTGGATACACCGTTTGCACTCCCGGACCGGTGGTGACGGCAAGCCAGCAGCTTCCGCCCACCTCGAACAATACCCCCGAATCAAATGTGGCGCCACCGAATCGAATCACAAAAGTAATAGAATGGTTTCCGATGGAGCATGCTCGATGAAAGGGTGCGACCCTTTGTGTAGCCCGGTATAGCTCCTGTTTTAGTCATATATGCCAACTCACGGGAGTTGGGTCCACGTAATATACCTCGAGAACGTCGCCACCATCCTACTTCATTCTGGAATCTCTACCGCGTACACAGTTGTTAACGTGGTTTTCGGTATTGGCCGGCTATAAGACAATATCCGATCCCGGTCTCTTTAACAACCAATCGTTATTATAACCCGTAGTTATAACTTTAAAACATATTTTATACTTCAAAATAAAATATCATTTCAACCCAAATCTTTATCAAAATAAAGATTAAATCATTTCCAAACCATTTCAATATATCATCATACCATATCTTTCAATTCAAATATTTATCAAAGTAATTATCAAGTCATTTCAAATCATTTTTAATACATAAACATCACATCTTCCAAATTCAATATTTATCAAAATAATTATCAAGTCATTTCAAATCATTTTTAATACATAAACATCATATCTTCCAAATTCAATATTTATCAAAATAATTATCAAGTCATTTCAAATCATTTTTAATACATAAACATCACATCTTTCAAACTTCATTTTCAAATCGTCTTAATTTCAAAATATCATAACTTTCAAAACTTCATCTTCGAATCATTTAATATATACCAGAATATCATATCTTTCAAAACTTCATTTCAAATCATTTCAATATATCATATCTTTTCGAAACCACATTTCAATCATTTAATATATCAAAATATCATCTCTTTTCACAACCACATTCATTTCAATATCATTATTCATTTTATTCAATTTAAAATACCATTTCAATTCATATTTCAAAACAGTTTATATTCCAAAAATCATTTTTAATCACTAAAATGAAGTTATTATGTTTAATAATTAAATTATTAAACTTCCAAAATTTTCAACTTTCAATGTTCATTTATTCACTTAAGTTTATTAAAACAGTAAAGATTCACTTTTCGTGGCATTTAGAAAATGCTACGGAAAAATACATTCAAAACAGTTCACTTTAACAAAAGACAACATTTTAAAATGTTGTAATAGGGTTTACTTAAATTTCAAATAAACTTAGTTAAATTCAAAAATTATAGCACTTGCAAAAATTTTCTATAATAGCCTTTAATTCAATTTAGCTTTTTAGTTCATTATCGTCAACTACAGCATTTACGATGCTGTAATATCATTCACATTGTAATTAATAGAATTTCAAAAATGCAGTAAATTAACTTCAAATATTCAATAAAATTTCTCAACCAATTATATTTTTATTTAAAACATTTTTTTAACTTATAAAATCATACATTTCACATTTATAAACATCATTTAATTTTCCTCAAATTCATGATTTTATAAAGTTAAATTTCCATTCAAAAATCAAGTTTTAATAATAATTCACTTATCAAAATGCAATGTTCAATTTTAGATTCACTACATTAAATTTCAACTTAACATTTATGTTAAAATTCTCAAATATAACTTATTTTTATTTTTATTTACTTAACTAAAATTTCCCTTTCAAGTCAATTTCATAAATTTCCAATTTTAGTTATATTTCAAAATTTCAACTTAAAATATTCATTCATTTCACATTTCAGCTTTATTAAAAATCATTAATATGATATAAAATCACTTTAAATTCAATTTATATTCAAATTATCATAAATTCATATTCAATTAAATTTCCAATTATAATTAAATCAATTTTTCCAAAATAACTTACGTTCAAAATTTCTAACTTTTCCATTAATTCAATTCACTTACAATTATTCATAAAATCAATAATATTTTACAAAAATCCTTTTTAATTATATTTAAATCAAAATAATATAATATTTACATTTCTAAAATAACTTTAAAGATTTTAGGAAAACATATATTAACTACGGGTCTATATATAATTTTCTACGCTAGGTAAAGTGATACGGATATGTATCATTTCAATCCGCAGTTTAAAAAGAAAAATCCGGGTTTTATCATTTCAAACCCGCAATCCCAAGTTAAATAAATGATTTGAAAATCATTCAGGCCTATCATTTCAGCCCATAACAATTTTCCCTTATTCCAAAGTCCGTTCGGGTATATATCATTTCAATCCATAGTGATTCTAATCAAAAGGGAACTTGCAGTGTGATAAACTGATATAAATAAACAGAATAGCATAATAAACAGTAACAAGTGATATAACAGGTGTAATAACAGGTGTAAACATCATATGATCATAATATAGCAGTTATAACATGATGCAATACATTTAAAGATTCAAATGGTGTCGGTTTATCAGTTATATAGGTACAGATTGTCTGGTGAGAATAACTCACCGGTTTGAGCTGGAGACACAACAACGAATTTCACGAACGGAATCTACACAAGCACAAAAGCACGACACAGATACGAATGGAGGAGCCAAGGATTAATTCCCTTGAATACAAATCAAACAAACAATAACAAACATGAATTATAAACCAAGATATTACAAAACAATGCTAGGAATAAGTACACAATTCAAAGCTAGAACTTTTGCACTTGCATTCACCTTTGTATGCTTCAGCTATGGACTGGAAAAGCACTGTAATGGAATGGTTTTGGATCAGGTTTGGATGCAACAGGTCAGCGTATCATGGATTTGATGATGGTGCAAAGGTATGTGTTCAGCTGAAAGAAATGAGATATGGTTGGCCTCAATTGAATGCAAGAGTTAGAAAATGAAAAGGTGGGAAAACAAAGAGACTTAAGCAACTAAAGAGTCACAAAACCTTTCAAATTTCCACTAAATTCTTTTTAATTTTAAATAACTGAAATATATATATAAATCCAGATAAAAATACGAAAATTTAGTAAATAAACAATAATAAATAAATAAATTATTAATTATATATAGTTTAATTAAATAAAACAGCAAAATTTACAACTAGTCCTGAAAATATGAAAAATAAGTGCAATGAACTTGGAAAAATTTTTATGTACTTAAAAATATTTATAAATAAAGATAAGAACACAAAATAAAATGAATTCACAAAATAAATAAATAAATTTTAATTAAAATATAGTTTAGACGAACAAAATAGTAGAAAAAGGAAACAGCCTTTTAAAAATAGGAAATCATCATAGTAAATTTTAGAAAAATCCTATTATTATTTTTAAAATATTTAGAGATGAAAATATACATAAATTAACATATCTACCCATATTAAAAGAAATATAAGAAAGAAAAATATGATTTATAAAATTTAAAATAGGCAAAATTGCACAATAAAACAAATTATACTAGAAATTGAAATGTACATAACTTTTACATTTTAGCTCCGTTTTCAACGAAACGAAAAGTGGTGTTCTTAGAATTTTATGTAATTTCATAATAAAAGATAAAATTTATAATTTTAAACTTTTAAAATTTTAAGTCAAAAGTCAAAGTTTGACTATTTTGACCAAAATCAACATTTCAGGAACATACTCAAATTACACAAGTTTGGAATTATAATTTCATATAAAATCAAGATTTATATTTAAGTAATAAAATTTAATCATTTAAAATAAGTAAAATAAGTTTTTTTTTAAATCAAAATAATTAAAATATAAAAGAAAAAAAAAATACAGGGTTGTCACACTCTCCCCCACTCAAATCTTTTCGTCCTCGAAAAGGAACGAGGTACGGAAAAGCACAGAAAAAAGATAGAGTGAAATAGGATTAAGATAAGATGACAAGAAAATTGAAATTATACCTGATAACTGTTGTTATAGGTAAGTTTAACAAGGTGGAGATGATCTTTCCAAGATTCTCCAAAATTAAGAACACAGGCACGAAAAGGTAGATTCAAAATGATTACCAAAGATCTATCAAAGATTATAGAAAGATTTCTAACATAAAGATTGTAGAAAGATGCCTATACCAATCTATATCAAGATAAGGATGATAAGGACAACCAAAATATAGTTTGGAAAGCAAAATAAGGAAACAGATTTGAAAGCATGGAAATTTCAACTTAAATTGATAATTAATATTTTTACACAAGTTAAATAAATCTTAACTATATCAAGTTTCTTTATCTTATTATCCAATCATCTTAAACTAACAAAAAATTTCTTATAATTGAAAATATTCCTTAAAAATAAAATTTAAGAATTAAATTTTCGATTACATTCAAACCATTTAGAGATAAGTCATAATATATATAATATGTCAAATCAAATTTCAATCATATATCTATATTATTATAAATCAAGTCATATTTTAGAAATTCAAATCAATTAAATTCCCCAAAACAAAGCTGTAGCAAGACTACATAACAGTCTCTTAACTTCGAACTAGAAAATGAACGTCGATGATGTCGCGATCATCACCGAAGTTATTTTCCAGCGACAAAGAGAAGAGCACTAATTTTAAACCTTTAAAATTCTTTGAAAACAAATTCTATTCAAAATACTTTAAATAATATAACCCTTTTAAAACTTTTAAACCAAAGTTCGAGATCATCGGAAAATAAATTCTCAGATTTCTTTTCTAAATTCATTTAAGTTCCCAAATCAATTTATAAACAATTATTTATAAATTCATTTATAGAACAATAAATGATAAATCAAGTATTATCATTTCAAATTATCAATTTGAATCATTTCATTAAGTTCCATAGATATATATATATCAAAATTTTATTTCATTAACCAAATTTTTAAAATAATATTGTGTCAGTTTGTTCTATCAAAGTGTTTTAGAAATCCTATCGATAGCGCTGATCAGACGAATCGATCGGAAACCCAAATCAACATCAACAACTCAAACAACACAATATATAAAAAAATATAGATTGACAAATACAATTCAAAATGTTTGAAAATATGTTGGAAACAAAAGACAAGATGATTAAATATAGAGTAGGGAGGTGGATTAGCTAATATAAATCACGGGCAACCTTAATCGGGTCAACCGTGACTTAAAGTATAAGGTCGAAGTGGATTTTCTGGGGTAAATCTACATTCAACCTCATAAGATAGAGTTTTGGATAATAGGAGATACTAGCATCTAAACTGAGGATATAAAATCTTTGGTGAATCGATGCTGTTGTAAAGGAGTTTCGCCCCTTTTACAAGAAAATTTTTGAGATTGGCGAGACCGCCAATTCACTATAAGATCATTCGAAGTGGAGTTATGCGATACTCCAGAATCAAATGAAGATGAATAGCGGGGAATAAGAATGGATTTTGGAACCACGGGGAACGTTCCAAAATTCAAAGGAATCGAGTCAAAAGAAAGAGATTCAACTCGAATGAAAGGGATTCTGTAAATTCATCTACTCCATATGCTGAGTTTTGCCTAGAGCTACCAAAGCTCTGATACCAACTGTAACAACCGTGGTATTTTCAACCATTCGCATCCATTATAAGTGTATAGGTAGACACTCATGCCGGAATTAAATTGCTCAAAATACCGCGTTGTAAATAAAAATTTGGCAAATCTAAGAATATACAGTAAATAAAAATCATAGAATCACAGACACAGAGTAATAATAGTGCAGCGGAAGCAAAAGAAATAGTAGTTCATGAAGCTACTATATAAAAATATCAGAGTTACATAAAATACAATAGAGGAAATAAGGTACAAAAGAAGTCTCACTTCGTAGAAGTCAACTAATACAAGCGCTGAAAGGAACAACAGGTTTCAAAAGATAAACATGACAAGTAGATAATCTCCAGCGATTCCAATCTCCAGAAAGTGGAAATCCAAATCTGTGAATAACTCAGGCTGACCCGAGCGTAAATAAAAATACAAACACTCGAGTCAGGACATACATACTTATACAATGTAAACCAACTCAAGTGAACTGTAGTAAAGGTACAAGTAACTTAGAAGATGCTTGGGACCGCCCATCCTCTAAGGATCCGTTAAACTATTTACTATGTAGTATATTGCGCTATATACAGTAGTGTCTAATCAGTAAAGTATAATCATATAGAAAATAGCGTTAAGGGGATGGTGAACCTTAACGCGGTCGGATCTTTAAAACCAAAATCGTAGTGGGCTCGATATAAGGATATGACACGGCACGCAAGGAAATGCCAGGGTGGATACACCGTTTGCACTCCCGGACCGGTGGTGACGGCAAGCCAGCAGCTTCCGCCCACCTCGAACAATACCCCCGAATCAAATGTGGCGCCACCGAATCGAATCACAAAAGTAATAGAATGGTTTCCGATGGAGCATGCTCGATGAAAGGGTGCGACCCTTTGTGTAGCCCGGTATAGCTCCTGTTTTAGTCATATATGCCAACTCACGGGAGTTGGGTCCACGTAATATACCTCGAGAACGTCGCCACCATCCTACTTCATTCTGGAATCTCCACCGCGTACACAGTTGTTAACGTGGTTTTCGGTATTGGCCGGCTATAAGACAATATCCGATCCCGGTCTCTTTAACAACCAATCGTTATTATAACCCGTAGTTATAACTTTAAAACATATTTTATACTTCAAAATAAAATATCATTTCAACCCAAATCTTTATCAAAATAAAGATTAAATCATTTCCAAACCATTTCAATATATCATCATACCATATCTTTCAATTCAAATATTTATCAAAGTAATTATCAAGTCATTTCAAATCATTTTTAATACATAAACATCACATCTTCCAAATTCAATATTTATCAAAATAATTATCAAGTCATTTCAAATCATTTTTAATACATAAACATCATATCTTCCAAATTCAATATTTATCAAAATAATTATCAAGTCATTTCAAATCATTTTTAATACATAAACATCACATCTTTCAAACTTCATTTTCAAATCGTCTTAATTTCAAAATATCATAACTTTCAAAACTTCATCTTCGAATCATTTAATATATACCAGAATATCATATCTTTCAAAACTTCATTTCAAATCATTTCAATATATCATATCTTTTCGAAACCACATTTCAATCATTTAATATATCAAAATATCATCTCTTTTCACAACCACATTCATTTCAATATCATTATTCATTTTATTCAATTTAAAATACCATTTCAATTCATATTTCAAAACAGTTTATATTCCAAAAATCATTTTTAATCACTAAAATGAAGTTATTATGTTTAATAATTAAATTATTAAACTTCCAAAATTTTCAACTTTCAATGTTCATTTATTCACTTAAGTTTATTAAAACAGTAAAGATTCACTTTTCGTGGCATTTAGAAAATGCTACGGAAAAATACATTCAAAACAGTTCACTTTAACAAAAGACAACATTTTAAAATGTTGTAATAGGGTTTACTTAAATTTCAAATAAACTTAGTTAAATTCAAAAATTATAGCACTTACAAAAATTTTCTATAATAGCCTTTAATTCAATTTAGCTTTTTAGTTCATTATCGTCAACTACAGCATTTACAATGCTGTAATATCATTCACATTGTAATTAATAGAATTTCAAAAATGCAGTAAATTAACTTCAAATATTCAATAAAATTTCTCAACCAATTATATTTTTATTTAAAACATTTTTTTAACTTATAAAATCATACATTTCACATTTATAAACATCATTTAATTTTCCTTAAATTCATGATTTTATAAAGTTAAATTTCCATTCAAAAATCAAGTTTTAATAATAATTCACTTATCAAAATGCAATGTTCAATTTTAGATTCACTACATTAAATTTCAACTTAACATTTATGTTAAAATTCTCAAATATAACTTATTTTTATTTTTATTTACTTAACTAAAATTTCCCTTTCAAGTCAATTTCATAAATTTCCAATTTTAGTTATATTTCAAATTTTCAACTTAAAATATTCATTCATTTCACATTTCAGCTTTATTAAAAATCATTAATATGATATAAAATCACTTTAAATTCAATTTATATTCAAATTATCATAAATTCATATTCAATTAAATTTCCAATTATAATTAAATCAATTTTTCCAAAATAACTTACGTTCAAAATTTCTAACTTTTCCATTAATTCAATTCACTTACAATTATTCATAAAATCAATAATATTTTACAAAAATCCTTTTTAATTATATTTAAATCAAAATAATATAATATTTACATTTCTAAAATAACTTTAAAGATTTTAGGAAAACATATATTAACTACGGGTCTATATATAATTTTCTACGCTAGGTAAAGTGATACGGATATGTATCATTTCAATCCGCAGTTTAAAACGAAAAATCCGGGTTTTATCATTTCAAACCCGCAATCCCAAGTTAAATAAATGATTTGAAAATCATTCAGGCCTATCATTTCAGCCCATAACAATTTTCCCTTATTCCAAAGTCCGTTCGGGTATATATCATTTCAACCCATAGTGATTCTAATCAAAAGGGAACTTGCAGTGTGATAAACTGATATAAATAAACAGAATAGCATAATAAACAGTAACAAGTGATATAACAGGTGTAATAACAGGTGTAAACATCATATGATCATAATATAGCAGTTATAACATGATGCAATACATTTACAGATTCAAATGGTGTCGGTTTATCAGTTATATAGGTACAGATTGTCTGGTGAGAATAACTCACCGGTTTGAGCTGGAGACACAACAACGAATTTCACGAACGGAATCTACACAAGCACAAAAGCACGACACAGATATGAATGGAGGAGCCAAGGATTAATTCCCTTGAATACAAATCAAACAAACAATAACAAACATGAATTATAAACCAAGATATTACAAAACAATGCTAGGAATAAGTACACAATTCAAAGCTAGAACTTTTGCACTTGCATTCACCTTTGTATGCTTCAGCTATGGACTGGAAAAGCACTGTAATGGAATGGTTGTGGATCAGGTTTGGATGCAACAGGTCAGCATATCATGGATTTGATGATGGTGCAAAGGTATGTGTTCAGCTGAAAGAAATGAGATATGGTTGGCCTCAATTGAATGCAAGAGTTAGAAAATGAAAAGGTGGGAAAACAAAGAGACTTAAGCAACTAAAGAGTCACAAAACCATTCAAATTTCCACTAAATTTTTTTAATTTTAAATAACTGAAATATATATATATAAATCCAGATAAAAATACGAAAATTTAGTAAATAAACAATAATAAATAAATAAATTATTAATTATATATAGTTTAATTAAATAAAACAGCAAAATTTACAACTAGTCCTGAAAATATGAAAAATAAGTGCAATGAACTTGGAAAAATTTTTATGTACTTAAAAATATTTATAAATAAAGATAAGAACACAAAATAAAATGAATTCACAAAATAAATAAATAAATTTTAATTAAAATATAGTTTAGACGAAGAAAATAGCAGAAAAAGGAAACAGCCTTTTAAAAATAGGAAATCATCATAGTAAATTTTAGAAAAATCCTATTATTATTTTTAAAATATTTAGAGATGAAAATATACATAAATTAACATATCTACCCATATTAAAAGAAATATAAGAAAGAAAAATATGATTTATAAAATTTAAAATAGGCAAAATTGCACAATAAAACAAATTATACTAGAAATTGAAATGTACATTACTTTTACATTTTAACTCCGTTTTCAACGAAACGAAAAGTGGTGTTCTTAGAATTTTATGTAATTTCATAATAAAAGATAAAATTTATAATTTTAAACTTTTAAAATTTCAAGTCAAAAGTCAAAGTTTGACTATTTTGACCAAAATCAACATTTCAGGAACATATTCAAATTACACAAGTTTGGAATTATAATTTCATATAAAATCAAGATTTATATTTAAGTAATAAAATTTAATCATTTAAAATAAGTAAAATAAGTTTTTTTTTAAAATCAAAATAATTAAAATATAAAAGAAAAAAAAATACAGGGTTGTCACAAAAACTGTTTTCAAAGGGTTGAAAATAGAAAATATATCTTGGGAAGATAATTTGAGGTTAATAAATAATTTGGGAAATTATTTATTGTGTGGTGGATGTTGTGAATATTAATTGATAGTTAAATAACCGACTATCAATATTGGCCAACTACGTTGATCGTTTCGAAGAGACCGGGATCGAGATTTATTTCTCAAAAACCACTTCGATCCGGTTTGTACGTTTCGTGCGAAAAACGTGTTCGGGGTCGAAGATGGAGCAGTAAAGTGCAAGGGCTAGTCGCTACTAATCCTGAGGATATTTCCAAAATGGATGTAGTAGGAATAGTGCCTTCGGTTCCGTTCGAACCCGAGACGGACTTGTATGGACGAATGCTTGCGAAACATCGTCTGGTGGGCGATGGGCATTCTAAGTGAAACGTTCTAAAAGGTAACGCTTAGCCTCAAGCCTCATCAGCCGGGAATGACTGAAAATCAGGGGATATGCAGCAAGGCTTCGTGGGTAGCCCCCACTGGAGAGTAAGGTCATCGCTGTTTAGATGTCCCTTTTTTTATTTCGGCTTAGTGGTGCGGTTGCTGATCCCAACCGTGGGGTGATCTTATTCGGAACTGTCCAGTAAGGGATGGGTCCGGCCTTGTGTTGCAGTGGATGAAGGGAGTAATCCTCGGTACGGTGATCTAGGCCCCGTACTGTGACAGGTGGTACCCCAGTGCCTAGTCATTGATGGAAATCCATTCTCCCTACGAGCCTTTTATGAGTTTTGTTTGTATTACCCACTTTGTGGCTAGTAGCTGGAATTTAATAATGTGACAATTTCGGCTATTTTATAAGTATTTGTAAATAGACCCTATTATAATATCAGAGGATTTCTATAAAATTGGTTTAGCTATCGTAAGGTAAAAACCCGACATGTTTATTTGTGGCGTGGTCTTACGAGATGCTTTTGTTTTCAAAGGATTTTTGAAACTTTAATAATCAATTGGGTGTGATTTTCTCACGCTGGTAATCCAGACTGACTCGGGTGTTATTTAACTGTAATGCTCGGGTCAGACCGAGTATTATAGGGTATAGGATATGTTGCTGTGGTGCTCAGGAGACGAGCTGGATGACGATACATATAGTCGTACTTGTTATATATATTCCGCTGTTTGAGTTGTTATGTATTCAATGTATGTTAGTGATGTGATCTGTGACTGATGTATTCTGATGATGTAATGTATGTAAACAGATATATTGGATTTTGAGTAAAGATTATTTACTATCTACTATATTTTATTCCGCTGCGATGGTTAGAATCTGATGTTGATTTTGTTTTCTCTTCTTCTACCGCTTTTTCTTTAACCCAAATGGTTTGTATTTCTGTACAACTTGAGTTGATTTAGGTAGAATAGTGTTGACTCAAGGGGTACGGAATTGCGGGTCGGTACAAGTGGTATCAGAGCTTAGGTTGGCGACAACCTAGGCTTTGGTGGGAATTACTCAAGTAGAGTCCGTAGTACTCTATAATGAGTTTGAGTGTATTAATAGATATGAGCGCGTATTTGTTAGTGAATATAAGATGGTTTTATATTGTCTCGATTGGTTTATTGAGTAGTTTATGGATTCAGGTCAATACGAGTAATTAACATTATTGATAGGGATCTCTAAACACTTGAATAGAACAATTCGACACAGTATTGTTTTAAAGTAGGGTAAATGAAATAATTTTACCCGAATTATTTTTGTATATAAAAGATATAAATTTTTGTAAAGTATTATAGTATTTGGATGCTTGATTGTTAAGGAATGATAATAATTAAATTCTTAACACTATTGTGTAGAAATTGAAAACTTATAATCAAAGTTTAAGAATAAATCTATATAACAAATGGAATTTGAAATATAGATTATAAATGTAATTTATAAATTGAAATAAACTTCATATACAAATGAAATTTGTAAGTGTAAACTATAAAGGTGATTATAATTTTGAAATTGAAATGGGATAAAGTTCCAGAGAATGTTTGAATATTGATTTAAAGGGATTGCAATTTGGAATTTTTGGAAAAAAAAATTTAAATTCCTTTCGATTTGGAAATGGTTTTCAAAGTTTTGGAGAAATAATAATGGTATTATTTCAGAAATATTTTTGAATTGAATTTGAAATCTGGAGAGATTTGGAAATTAAAAATATTTGAAATGCTTTAAAGAGATAAAAGCACTAAACTCTCTGTGGTCGCTAGAAAATAATTCCGATGATGATCGTGACATCATCGGTGTTCATTTTCGAGTTTCCAAGAGAGGGATTGCTACCTGAATGATTTTGGATCGGTGTTTGTTTGCAAGAAGTTGAATTTGGTTTGGAAATGCAAAGGATTTTTGGATATAGTTAATTTCAAAGGTGATTTTGAAATTTTGAGAATTGTTTAAACTCTGGAATCTTATGTAAAAATGTTTGTGTAATAATAGAAATATATTGAATAAAGAAAATGTATAATCCCGAGTTAAAAGGTAAAATGTGAATGAGATTGATTATAAATAGATGAAATATGGATATAAATAAGATTGTGAATTATAAAATTTAGAAGTCGAATAAATAAGCCAAAATAAAATAGTTTTGAATTCTGGGAAGTGAATAAAAATCCAAAATTGAACTTTTAAAATAAATAGGTTGAACTCCAGTAAATAGATAAAGAGATTTTGAAATAAAAATCAAATATTGATTAAATGTATGTTGAATATCAATTTGTGGTGACAAAAGTTTGGTTTGTCAATAAGTTATGGGATGAATACTCGACGTAAGTAATATGGAATGTTCCAAGATTAATTAAGGGAATATGGAAATGGAATTCGAATTGGTTAATAAAAATTTGAGTCGTGAATAAATGATAAAATTTGAAAGAGAAGCTTGAGTTATTAATAGAAATTCAACTTGAAATTATAAGTGAATTAAATTCAAATTGAAGTTGAAAGGAATTGAATCAACATACAAATGATTTGTATTGTAAAAAAAAAAAAAAAAAATCTAAGTAGAGGTAAATTGGAAATGGCATTGTTATAAAATAAAAGAGATTCAGAAATAATTTATTGAATGTGAAATATACTAATTTAATTTAAGCGAATGGAGCTAACAATGAACTCAAGTTAAACAAAATAGAGTTGGAATACTGATGGTTTAAGTTGTGAATAAATTCCATTCAAGTATAAATAAATGGAATGTGACTTCGAAAATATTATTCAAATGAGCTTGGATTATGGAATTAGAAATGAATATGTGTATACATTATAAACTTGGGATTATAAATTAAATTTGTTGAGAATCAAATTAAATAGATGTGAACTTAAGTCGAGAGGTTGAGATAAATTGAAGGAAGTAAATTAACTTAAGTTTAAAGTTAAAAGAAGTTTGGCTTCGAGCAAAAGTGAAAGACCATAAAAAAAATCTGGGTCAAATTGATTTGGGAAAGGGTCATTATTTTATATGTATGGAATGTGCCCAGCTTAATAAATTATTTTGAATGGAATAATTATGGAAATGAAATGAAATGCAAGTGAAGGGTTGTGAATAAATTAGATATGAGATGAAATTAAATATAATAATGAATCGGGATTTAATTGGCATGGTTATTAACTAAAATGGTAAGGAAGCATGTAAATCATATAGATTGCTTATGAAAATTATTGTGTGTATATTTCCTATAAAAATTGTGTTTAGTGGATACTGCTTATGTGCGTATGTGTTTAGCCGTTGAAATTAAGTAGAATGTTAATAAGCTTTGTATATTTGTCACTTACATGTTTATATTGAGTAAGTACAGGTTGTTGGAAGCCGTTTGACGGGTTTTACCGCGCAAATTGCTTAAATAAATAGCCGCTTGCTTAAAAATGCTAAATAAGGTACGCCTACGCAATACAAATAGGAAATATGAACTGTTTTTCTGTTTTCCGACCGCGTGGGTCGATGTATATTGATTTCCGGCCTGAGGCCGATGTATATATGTTTTTGTGCATCCTGCGATATCGCAGAAGTCCCTCCTTACAAGGGAGACTCTGCCAAATTTTTTCGTAAATTTTGAGAGTTAGAAATTTTTTGAAATTTTTGGAAATTTTCACTAATAACAAATGATTTAAATTTGTTAAGCACATAGAACTGGAACTGAATATTTAAGTGTAATTTACAATGTGTAATTGTAAAGTAAGTGAAATCGAAGGAACTAAAGAAGTAAAGTGTAAATAAACTTTTAATTGAGGCTTAAATTAATTAGTAAGTGAAACTAATACAATATTTGAAGTAGAAGCCAAATGGAATTCAAATGGAATTGTAAGGGCAAAGTGAATAAAACTGAATGAAAAAAAATGAACTTCAATAGTAAAGTGAAAATAAATATAAGAAGTATGTAAACCATTTATATTGAACTTAAGGGATGAAAAATGAAATCCTTAAGTAAATTTAGTATTGAGAAAATTATTCTAAGTGGATAATTGAATAAAGATTTAAAAATGGAAGTAGTGACAGGGGAAATTGTGAACAAGTGAATAAAAATCAAAATGAATGTGAATAAAAGAGAATAGGTATAGCTAAAAATAAATTGGGCTTAATACGTAGAGTGTACGTATATTATTTATTCGCATAGCAATGATCCAGGATTCGAGCACAGAATTTCGAGATAAAAATGTCGATCCGAGTTAGAATTTTTCACTCGATTTTCGACGGCGAACCTGGATATGGAGTTTTGATTGATTCTGAAAATTCTCTATCGTAGTTTACGGCTATGCAAGGAGAATGACGGTTTCTGATCAAGAGACCAGATCTGAGTCCGCATTAGGAAGTCGGGTGGACGATACTAGTTCGGAAGTGAAATTGTGTGATCGAGCGAGCGATCGAATTAGATATTGCGTACGTATGATATAAGCAAAGCAGATATTGAAAATTTGAAATAAAATGTATAAAATGGTTTTGAAACTGTATTTGGATATTATTGCTTAGTGGGATGTACAGGTCTATTGAAGCAAAAGATAAATTGGGATTTTTGATTTCAGGAGATAAAATTAATGGCCCGACAAAAAGGTATGTGTTTAATTTTCTATATGAAATTGGATTGGTTTTTGGATCGAGCCACTTGGCTTTTTGTTTTCTTTTTGGATTTGGGAGGCCGTAGAGCCATTTTGTAGTTATACCGAGCTAGCTGCGCAAAGGAGACGCTGGCGAAATTTTTCGAAAATTCAGGGAGTTAGAAAAATTTTGCGAAAATTTGATAATTCAAAAAAATTTGGTTTCAATGTTAAAATTTGAATTGTCAAGAAAGTAAAATGGTTTGAGATTTATGGATAAGTTAAAAGGGGAGAAAGAGGGATGGTGTGTCTTAAATAAAAAGTTTTGATTGGAAGTTGTTAAAACTATTTGAGTTGAGGAAATAGTTAATGGGTTATGGACCATTCTTCCTAACTAATAATTTCGGGGACGAAATTCTTTTAAGGGGGGAGGAATGTGACAATCCGGAATTTTTGAGTATTTGAAATGAGAATATTTAATTAATTTTAAATATTCAAAAGTTATTTATTTAACTTTAATTCCAAATATCAGTATTTATTTGATAATTAATTGTTGAATTTAATTATCGGAATTGGGTAAATTATTGAATTTGGAATTTTAAACCTGTTAAAAAAAAAATAATTTGAAGGCTTATAAGATTTATATTGATAGTATTGAAGATAGTAGAAGTGTTAAAATTGAATTTGGAAGTACTCTGTTCAGTTTTAAAAATATACCGTTTAAATTGATATTTAAAAATAGCCTTCCGAGGCACAGTCTCGAAATTCGACGAAACCAGTTCCATCGGATCCGTAATATTATATTATTATCGGATTTCAAATTTCATAGTTATCGGAGTTATTGTGTGAGCGTACGTTAGGTAAACGCGTTGAAATCTATATCAAATTCAATTTAAATTTATATTTATATTGGTCAACATCAGCCTACATTCTTTCCCATCATAACTTTTCCCTTTCACATTCGAGGTACTGTAGCCGACAACCTTCTAACGCAAGTTGTTTCCCTTCGTTTTAAAATCACTCTGTCTCCTTCCTTTCAGAATAAATTAACTTAAGCAGAAAAGAAAATGGCCGCTCTTTCTTGTTCAAAACAAAATCGTGCCTACCTCCACTTATTCCAAATCGCTGCCCTCAATTGTAAACGCAAGTCCTTCCTTTTCTAATATTCATTTCTCACAATATCGTTCCCTGATAAAATCGAATACATCTCAAAATCGAAATCCAGTAAAAAAAATGAAGGAAATCACTGCTCGTTCAACCTGGGGTTTCGCGATCGACTCGCGACGGTGGTAGTTAGGGCACGCGTGCGGCATGGTTTGTCATGGCAAGATGATTGGTGGAGTGCTTCGCGAGACTGTGGGGTTCCTCGTTCGCGTTCGAGCCTAGGGAGGTGGACTCATGTCGGTGCCGAGATTCGCACGAGTTGTTTAAGAGGCAGTTGTTGATGGCTGTAGTCGAGGACGCGACAACGATGGGAAAGAAGCAGGCTGCTCGTTTTGGATTTTGGTGGAAGGTATAAGATTTGATTTAAGTTCATTTTCGAATTGAGTTATATGTGTGTATAATTTCAAATGCAGTAAAGGAAAAAGTTTACAGAGAAAAAAAATATTGACTTTTTGTTAAGCAGTTCTTTGAATATAAAAAAAAGTTATGTTTAATTGCAGTAAAACAAAAGATTTATTAAAAAAAAATATATAGGAATTTTGAATATTGAAAAGAAGTTATATAAATTAGATTTTAGATTTATATACACAAGTTTTTAAGTGAATGGGGAAGTACATACATACATATACATATATATATATATATATATATATATATATATGTATGTATGTAAACTTATCTATTTAAAAATATATATACACATGTCTTCACTAACTAGTTTATTGTTAATAATGTATGGTGAAGATATTAACTTGTTGAATTCTTTTAGGTACTAAAAATATTTTATAATAAGGAAATCAGCTTAAATTTAATTATTAGTCTGAGATAAAAGCATTGAATAATTAAATTTATATAGGAAAAATTTAATGGTCGATTTATTCGGATGTTAATAAAAATCATGTAATGTTTTATTCAAGATCTAAATCGGGAAGAAATCAAGCTGGATTGAAATGGATGCCAATAAAGTAAAAGGTGAGTTAATCTCACTCGGTTAATTTAAATTGCAAATGATAAAATTTAAATAATTGTTTGGATGGTTGAAATTGATTATTGTGCTAGATTTTGGTATATTCTGGGACTGGTATTTTATACTATGCTAACGTCTGTGGATGCAGGGAAAACAGGTTGGAGGGATCCAACTGGACCCCTCAACATTTATTTAAATTATTTAATATTCTTTGCTGTGAATATTGATATTCTATGATGAGTTATATTGGAATATTAAATGTTATGGTTTGATTGGATATATTTGGATATAATGAATTCCCAAAAATATATAAACTGGATTGTTGGAAAGAAAATAAAAGAAGAGAATTTGTAAGTGAAACAAGTATAGAAAATTTGAATAAATTTAAAAATGAATTGGGAAAAGAAATAAGGTAATGTAAAAATTTCGAATGAATAAATCTTGAGTATAAAAAGGGTAATTTTGAATAAATAGAAGATTAATGAATTTTAAATTTATTTATTATTATTTTTAAAGAACAAAACATTTATTTAAAATTTAAGATTTAAATTATTGAAAGAATAAAGAAGAAATTGGGAAGTAGCTGAGATTTATATATTTCAGTTAAAGAATTTTAAATCAAACGAGAAATAGTAACAACAATAATAAAGTTCATAATAAATGAAATTTAAAATGAATTGAGTAATTAAAGAAATTTATTTCAAATGGAATAAATTGGGAATCAATTTGGAAAACTGATTCAATTGATTGAAGTTGGAAATTCTCCTTGAATAACCAAGAACGTTTTAATAAATTTTTAAATATAAGTTAATAGTTTTAAAATAGTTTTTAAAAAGGTATGTTTTGAAAAAAAATTATTATTTCTAATATTTTAAGTCTAAAGTAAGTATTTCCTTTTAATTTATTATAGCGGTAATTATTTAAAAAGTGATGTGGTGTTTTGTTTTGTAAAAGTGGAAATCTAGTTTTTACATTTATTTAGTAACTTTGTTTTCAAATATTCATATAGTATGTATTTTTAACCAAACTATTAAAATAGTTTTAATTTAAATGTTTTAAAAGTATATATTTTAAAGTAAAGTGTTTTTAAATTATTTTTAAAATCTAGCTTTGTGCTTGGTAATTTCAGAGGAGATAGAAGATATTTGGGAAAGTTTATTCTGAAAAGAAAGCTGGTTTTGAAAACTGTTTTCAAAGGGTTGAAAACAGAAAATATATCTTGGGAAGATATTTTGAGGTTAATAAATAATTTGGGAAATTATTTATTGTGTGGTGGATGTTATGAATATTAATTGATAGTTAAATAACCGACTATCAATATTGGCCAACTGCGTTGATCATTTCGAAGAGACCGGGATCGAGATTTATTTCTCGAAAACCACTTCGATCCGGTTTGTACGTTTCGTGCAAAAAACGTGTTCGGAGTCGAAGATGGAGCAGTGAAGTGCAAGGGCTAGTTGCTACTAATCCTAAGGATATTTCCAAAATGGATGTAGTATGAATAGTGTCTTCGGTTCCGTTCGAACCCGGGACGGACTTGTATGGACGAATGCTTGCGAAACATCGTCAGGTGGGCGATGGGCATTCTAAGTGAAACGTTCTAAAAGGTAACGCTTAGCCTCAAGCCTCATCAGCCGGGAATGACTGAAAATCAGGGGATATGCAGCAAGGCTTCGTGGGTATCCCCCACTGGAGAGTAAGGTCATCCCTGTCTAGATGTCCCTTTTTTATTTCGGCTTAGTGGTGCGGTTGCTGATCCCAACCGTGGGGTGATCTTATTCGGAACTGTCCAGTAAGGGATGGGTCCGGCCTTGTGTTGCAGGGGATGAAGGGAGTAATCCTCGGTATGGTGATCTAGGCCACGTACTGTGACAGGTGGTACCCCAGTGCCTAGTCATTGATGGAAATCCATTCTCCCTACGAGCCTTTTACGAGTTTTGTTTGTATTACCCACTTTGTGGCTAGTAGCTGGAATTTAACAATGTAGCAATTTCGGCTATTTTATAAGTATTTGTAAATAGACCCTATTATAATATCAGAGGATTTCTATAAAATTGTTTTAGCTATCGTAAGGTAAAAACCCGACATGTTTATTTGTGGCGTGGTCTTACGAGATGCTTTTGTTTTCAAAGGATTTTTGAAACTTTAATAATCAATTGGGTGTGATTTTCTCACGCTGGTAATCCAGACTGACTCGGGTGTTATTTAACTGTAATGCTCGGGTTAGACCGAGTATTATAGGGTACAGGATATGTTGCTGTGGAGCTCAGGAGACGAGCTGGATGACGATACGTATAGTCGTACTTGTTATATATATTCCGCTGTTTGAGTTGTTATGTATTCATTGTATGTTAGTGATGTGAGCTGTGACTGATGTATTCTGATGATGTAATGTATGTAAACAGATATATTTGATTTTGAGTAAAGATTATTTACTATCTATTATATTTTATTCTGCTGCGATGGTTAGATTCTGATGTTGATTTTGTTTTCTCTTCTTCTACCTCTTCTTCTTTAACCCAAATGGTTCGTATTTCTGTACAACTTGAGTTGATTTAGGTAGAATAGTGTTGACTCAAGGGGTACGGAATTGCGGGTCGTTACAGTACGTCTCAGAGAAGGGTGTTAAGCTAAGAGAATAAATTCTCCGCCACCAACAGAAATATATTTGAAAGAAATCAGCTTTATATCTCAATTTGTAATGTCAGACATACAATCCATACAAGTCTGTTCCGGGCTCGAACAGAACCGAAGGCACTTCCAAAGAAGTCCTTGCAATCCGGATATTCACTAATCACGACCGGACTTCCCGTCACTAAGGGTGATAAAACCTCTATATCGGAGATCAGCCGATGTAGAGTAACTCGACGGTAATCCTTCCATTTTCACAAATATCCGGTCTTCAACACCGGTCATCAAATGCAATCCATTACGACGTATCACATATTCAGAATGGGTTATACGACCCCAATGTCCTTTCCCGGCTAACCCGAATAGTGAGCGCTTATTTTAAAAATAAATGTGGCATTCAAATTTAAACAATTCACAACAAATACATATTTAAAGGTAAATATTGATAGTCGGATTATTTAACTATCAATAGGCATGCTCAACATCACCAAATTCCAAATATTTTCCCAAATTATTTACTTTCCAAAATATCTTTACTAGATATATATTTCCCACACTTCAAACATTTTAAAACTAATTTTCAAATCACTTTTCAATCCTTTATCACTTTTGAAAACAAATTTCAATCATTTTCCTTACTCGGAAATACATTCATTTCAACATGGTTCATTTAAACCAATTAAATAAATCCTTACCGATTTACTTTATATTTACATTCCAAATCCGTAAATTAATTCCCATGCTTCGAAAATAAATCAACGTTTATTTTTAAACCAATTCCCCTTTTCATTTATAAATTCCATAGTGAATTTATAATCCCAAAATATCTATGATGTACGATTTTCAATATTCACTTTCAATTTATCTTTACAAGGATAAATTCTAAAACGTTCATTTCACATTGGAAATTTTTTTCCATACTAATAATAAGTACTTCACAAATCTATTTATTTTCAACATTTGAAAATATTCAATATACTTAAATCAAAACTAAGTATATATTTCATTCTTTAAGAAATCATTTTCTTAACACATAAATTTGAGTCAAAACGAATGTTGCGTAAAACATCGTTACGATGATCCAAAATCACTAGTATAGGGATTCAAAGTTTAAATAGATATATAAATCCCAACACTATACAAAATATTTCCTTTCGGAAATCATTTACTATAACAATAGTGTTATAGTCCACCATTTCCTTTTATTTCTCGAAAACGTCTATTTCAACAATGAATGTTGAAATCTATGATTTCGATATTCAACACATTTTAAAACATCTTTAAAACGATTAACTTCATTTTATAATATCACTTTTCCAAAACATAACCATTTTATTCAATAATATATTCACTGTCCAAAATCGTGAATATACTTCACTAACCCAATTTCAATATTTACAACATGTTTTATTTTCAAGAATTTATTCGCTATCCAAAATCGCGAATAAATTACCTTTCATAAACTTCTATATTCAATTTATCAAATCCAATTGATTTCGAATTTATAAACAATGTTTATAAATTTCATTTACATGTCGAAATTCGGTTCACAAGTAAATTACTTATAAACTATTTATTCACCAGTCCATTCTTTTATATCAACATCAATTTATAAATCTAAATTCTTATTTACTTATAAATCTAGGTACAAACTTTATTTTAACACTTATAAAAGCTCGTTTTATAATTCCAATAATTTTAACTTTTAAATATCAATTTTATAAATCTTTTATATAAACCGTTTATAATAATTCAAAAATTCCAATTTAAACCAATTTACAAAATTTATTAACTATTTATTTCCAAAAATCTCATTTCGGTTATATTTCTCAAAAATCTTAATTTTTTATAACATAAAATTTATAACGTTTTAATTATTTAAAATGAATCAATTCAAAATTTAATAAAAACATATACTTTGAAAAATCACTTTAAAATCCTTTTAAAATCAAAAGTCGTTATTTTAAAACTTCAAAAATGGATCTAATGATGCAGCAGCACCAAATAGTCAATCATGACATGCAAATATCATATATCGATATGATAATCAACAAATATACAAATATCTGTAAATAAATCAATACAGTTGAGGAATCCAGTTGGATCCCTCCAACCTGTTTCCCTGCATCCAAAAACATTAGCACAATACCAATTCCGCTCCAGTATGGAATTATCGCGGTATATGGGATTTATAAAATATTATCCGCTTAATAGACAGCGCAATAGGGTCTCATCCACTATATAATGTGGGAAATCAAATCCAAGTACATAAATAATACAAATTTGACTATAATGTGAAACATTCGCGGTATATGTTTTTAATAAATAACCTCCGCTTACTAACGGCGCATAATGTCTATTTTAACAATCAATAGATAACAATCATCATTCAAACATACATTCAAGAATTTTAAATCTAACTATTTAAAATATGAATCGAAACCGATTCGATTGAGTGAGAATTTCTCACCTTGATTTAAATTCCGTTTTAGCGATTTATTTCGAATAAAATTAAACGGACGTTTAATTTTACCCAAAATTCTCACTAACTCCAAATGACTCCAATCCAGCTCCATAGCGTAGTGCTCGTCAATACGATTCCAACGCAACTGGTTTCGCACGTTTTCGACCTCGTATGAAAAAGTTATGAATTTTTAAAGATTCACGAATTTATATATATCAATTTTACAACATATTTTCAATTTTTTTAACCCACGTCTCCTCTGGGCCGTTGGATCTGCCTAGATTTCATCAGGG
The DNA here is from genome assembly GCA_030765085.1 of Allium cepa. Classification (NCBI taxonomy): domain Eukaryota; kingdom Viridiplantae; phylum Streptophyta; class Magnoliopsida; order Asparagales; family Amaryllidaceae; genus Allium; species Allium cepa. The sequence continues at coordinate 542,416,429 of CM060939.1, forward strand.
CCGCACCTCACTTCATCTCCTCTCTCACGTTCATGTACAGGAAATAGCCGAACATGAACCCACTTCCATCCAAATTAGGGTTTAATGCTGCGACCACCAACATCGACGAAAAATAGATCAGAGACCACCATTGGAAAGCTACAACCTCCCTCTACTCTCGGCTGCCATGAGGTGGTGCTCGACCCCCTATTTTGCACACAAAACGAGGCCAACCTGATGGTAAACGCGGGCACATAGCCCCCTCCTCGTCGCTCCAATTTCGATCATCACCGTATAGAATCAATGCTCTCATCGAGCTATTCGACTTTGTAGTTGAGCATATTGGCTAATTGTATATAGATTAAGAGAGATTAAGAGAATAAAACGATGAATATCTGGCCTTTGGTTTATTAATGGCGGCTGGGCAATTGAAATTAGGGTTAGGGTTTTAATTTTTGCAAATTTACGAAGAGAGGGGGCTTTTATAGAAAAATCGACGTACACTATTCATTCCCGGATTTTCCGAACTCCAAACGAAGCGTGCCGGTTAGCGTTCCTAAGGTTTACCCCGTGTTTCGAACACAATGGAACGTGTTTCAGAAGCTAATTCGGTCATCTGTGCGAGTTATTGCAATAAACGTTCAATTTAAAATTAAATCGATTAAACCGATTTCTAGGCGTTTTAGCTTGCACCGGACAAACGGTAAATCCGATTGACATGAAATTTGAAATCTTACAACAATATCACATTACGGATCCGATGAAACTAGTTTTGTCGAAATTCAAGACTTTTTGAAAAATGACTATTTTAACTCACCGAATTAAAATTAAAACGATATCGATGCGTTTCGAGCTGCCACGGTCAAACGACAACTCCGTTTGCTACGAAAATTGAAATTCGATAATAACAAACTATTACGGATCCAATGGAACTAGTTTCGTCCAATTCTGAGACTGTTCAAAAATTGGCTAATTTCACTAGTCGATTAAATATTAAAATATTCAATTTTCACAAATTAACTTTTAATTCGATTTTAAAAGTTCTAAAATATCGTTCTAACTTCAACATGATAAAATAAAATTTTACAAATCATTTTCAATCATATTTAACCCCATTTTCAATTATTTCTGTATTTTCAACTATTAAATTATCGATTTAATTATCAAATTAAATCCAATATTCGAAAAATAAATTATTCGACTTATTAATTTCACTTGTTAATATTTAAAATTAATTAAATATACAAATTTTAATTAATAGAAATTCTAGGTTGTTACACTCTAGATCATGCACACACTTCCCAAGATGAGAAATATAAAAAAACATTATGGATTCTTGTCAAACTATTCGGTAACTCTATCCGATAAAAAAGTTTCCCGGTCATTTTTATAATAGGAAATAGACAAAGATATCTCGATGCCAATTTCCCCGACTTCCCAGTCGTGCCACACCCTTCATTATTTATAGTTTAACAAAGACATAGTCTTCAACTAAGAACTCTAAACCCTTACACTTTTTATCTATGTAAATTTTCTGCCTGGACAGAGCTTCCTTCATCCTTGTTCGCATAAAATCAGTCTCTTCTATGGCTTCCCTCACCAAATCTAGACCAAGAATCCATCTGTCTTTGGTCTCCAACCAACATGCTGATAATTTGCATTGCCTTCAATAAAGAGCATCGAAAGGTGCCATTCTTATACTAGTTTGGCAACTATTATTATAGGAATACTCGACTAAGTGCAAATGGTCCTCCCTTGGCCCTCCAAATTCTATTACAAGCACTTAGCAAACCTTCAAGAACTTTATTAACTCTTTCTATTTGCCCATCTATTTGTGGATAGTAAGCTTTACTCATCTTTTGCTTAGTACCTAACACTTCCTGCAGAGTCTTGCAGACTTCACTAGTGAACAACTTATCTCTATCATCAAATATACTGCTAGGAATCCCATGTAGTCTTACAATATTTCTCATAAACTATGTCGCAAACGTAGGTATTGTACTTGTCAACTTACTGAAAGTGTGTTATGGACCGTGTAATATGTATATATGATAACATAGAGTATAATGATGATGATAATACTGTAAATAGTGCGGAACAAAAAGAAGTATAGTAAAATGGCACCAGAGATTTTTATACTGGTTCAGAGCACCGTCTTACGTCCAGTCCCAGACTCCTGGAATTTCACTAAAACAATAACCCTCACTTAACCCAGAGGAACAGGTTTATACACCCTGAGCAACCGAACGGGGACCTGAGCAGCAGAATAGGATTTCGCCTCAACAGCCGAAGAGGACATCACTCACCTGAGTAGCAGAACAGGACTACAACTAATACAGAAAATAGTTTTGACTTATGTGTGTTCTGATAACACGGATTTGTCACTTGTAGTACACTCTTCCTATAATCTTCTCCTCGAGTATAAATATGTATATTTGAAGTATATGAAGAATAGAAAGGTATAGTACTGCCTTAATGCAGAATAATTGAAAGTATGATAGCAAATAGATTTTAGAAAGTTAGATCAGAGAATAAGAGAATTTGATTCTGATTAAATGCTTTGGAATGAAGTTGGAGTTTGTATTTATAAAGTCAGAAAGCAGCGACTGTTGGTGAAGAGTTTGGATTAATGTGTTGCATCCAATCGTTTCGTAGAGGTTCGTATCTCCTCACATAAAGTCGTGTCTTTTTCGAAAAATGGCTGTTATAGAAATTCAGTCAACTGAGCCTCTAGGTCAGTCTACTGAATATTCAAAGTAATTTTTAAAATTTAAAATTCGTATATCTATGTATTTGTGCATGCTGCACAAAATTCCTAGTGTCAGTCGACTGTATCAGGTTGTCAGTCGACTGACCTGGTTAATTTTGTGCAGTTTGCAAATTTTACATAGATATATTAATTTCTATAACTTTATGATAATATTATAATTTAAATTTATGCTTATATATGTGTAATTTTTTTAGCAAATATAGTGATTAAATATATAACTAATGTAGACATAATCAAGGAGAGATTTCAACAATATTAACCTAAGACTTAAAAACAAAATACCATAGTTGATGCGTCGGTTTTTAAAGTCTCATCTCTTTGTCTCTTTTTGTCGGAGCAGTCGTCAAATATGTATGTCGTAGTGATAGCTTCGTGTCATGAATCAAAACCAAGTCTCAACGCTTATTAGGAATAACGTATGCTCTCTTGATTAGTCTATCTACCTTGAGTCAAATACTTTCAATTTCCATATCCAACCTTGGCAACCCATTGATAAAATACATGGATTTAGAATCCAATTTCCAAAGTGGCAATTCTAAAGGTTGAACAATTCACTTGGTTTCTGATATTCGACTTTCACTTGCTGGCAATTCAAACGTTGTCTTACCTATAAGCCTACATCTCTTTTCAATCCTTCCAAGAAGAAACTTCTCTTCATGTTCGGATACATCATAATTCCTTTAAGATGAATAGTAAACTTCGATTGGTGACACTCTCTAAGAACTACCTTCCTTAGGTTACAAACATCCCTTCTACCTCAACCATCCATTCTGCTCAAGACTAAAACCTTTTAAATCATCAATCCCAGTTCGCTTTCCAAATATCCTTTTCCATTCAGTTAGTAATGAATCATCTCCCTATTTAGAAGCAATTCTTTCGATCATCACTAGTCATACTTCCAAATAGGATAACATAGCAGTATTCCAACTAGAACTAGCTATTGATCTTAACTGCATTAGTATACACCACAGATTCTGTATTACCATCTGTAATGACTAATACGGACGCATTGGTCAATAAATGTTTCATCTTTAAGAATGCTTCTACAAATTTATTGATCCAACAAAACTTTACGTCCTTCCTTACTAGCATAGTTATGAGCGCTGCTATACGAGAGAAATCCTTAGTGAATCTCCAATATAATCTAGCTAACCCTAGAAAAATTCTTATCTCGGTCATTGTCTTTGGTCTTTTCCAATTATTAACACCTTCAATCTTAGTTGGATCTGCTGATAACCAATTTTTTGAAACTACATGCCTAAGGAACTTAACTTTTTTCTTCCAAAATTGACATTTCAGAAACGTTTCTTTTAGTTTATGCTCCCTCAACGTTTCTAGCACTATTCTAAGATGATCTCATGATCTCATTCATTCTTGGAATATATCAGAATGTCATCTATAAACACTAACACGAACCTATAAAAATGCACCTGAAAGATCTGTTTCATCAAATCCACAAAGAAAGCAGGAGCATTGGTCAATTCAAAGGGTATGACTGACCATTCATATGGATCATATCTTGTTGGAAACACTGCTAATGAAATGCGATCCTCCAGCACTCTCAATTGATGGAACCCTGATCCTAGATCCAATTGGAAAAATACTTTGGCTCCACTCAATTGGTCAAACAAATCACCTATTCTCAGCATAGGTGAAACAACCCACACCCCTTAGTATACCCAAAAAGGGCACACTAAAGGATGTGGTGTGTTATAGGTATAGCTAAAGCTACACAAAGACTAAGATTCGCAAGACAAGTAAGTAAAAACAGTGGAAAATTTTAAACAATAAATTATAATTCATAATAATACTTCATATCAAAATAAGTTATAAAGACATAGCATGTCTCAAAACGTCAAAATATCTCATGTCTTATGAAACATACATCTCAGTCGTAGATCAAAGTACAAAAATAATAACAATCATCCAACTCATAAGTGCCAGTACATCAAAAGCCAAATGAAAAGAAAAATGAAAAGAAGAAGAATACATGAAAAGCTCTGGGATTTATCTCCAAGAAATCTGAATCTATTGTCCTCGACTCTGCTGGCCTATGGGGGAAGAGGGGAAGCAGAGGAGTGGGTCAGACAATAAGTTTGGTGAGTGAAAGTAATTACTAGCATTTCTAAGCAAGATAAAGGTAATAGACTAAGAAATAGTTCTAGTATAAAAGGAAATAAAAGAAAGATAAAACTCGCATAAAGTACTGTTTGACGTTTTGCTTTGATTATTTGCTTTGATTATTTGCTTTGACTATTTCTTTTGTTTGCACTTGTCTTAAATTGTTTTGATTAGGCTGAAATCCTAATTCTATCCACCGGTCGACCTTCCTATCTTTGTTGTGCCGCTGTGAGCTAATCCTCTTGGTTATAGTAAAAGACACATCTTTAGCGCTTATGACGCAGTAGTGAATTATTTACCCTAATCGATGTGGCATGCTCGGTTATTTCCGGTACACGCTAACGGTCGCCACCTATTTTGACCTCTTATTTACCCTAATCAGCAAAAACATGGCTAGCCTTACCTAACTATTGTAGGACCATCAGTCCTAGACTTGAAAGGGAATGCTGCCCAGCCTCACCTAACTGTTGTGAGACCACCAGTCCTAGACCTGAAAGGAAGTGCTGTCGGTACTGGTCCTAACACACAATCTTCTAGTTTTGTGCCCATTGCCCAAATCCCCTGATTTGAGCCTCCATCTATCAGCCACTTATTTACCACAATCAACATAAGCGTGTCCCAGTCTAACCTATTATTGTGAGCCCATCAATCCTAGATCAGAAAGGTAATGTCTATTTCAATCCATCTCTATTATTTTCTTCAGTTTTTCTCGTTTTACATCTGATTTTTTTTTGAAATTTAGTGTTATTCGATTTTAATCCATATTTGCGAATTCCTCTCTTTTTAATTTAGTCACGTAAAAAGGAATTAAATCTCCATAAAAAGAAACTAACATTTACAGGCTAAACTCCAACTTAAAACAGATATAAATAACTGAATAACATAGACTGAAAAGAACTTCTGAAATTTACTTAAAAACTGACTATAAATAAACTTATACAAAAACTATCTTTAAATTTAGAAACTCTACAACTATTGAGAACCCTATTATTTTAAATTACATAAAAATCTAAAATAATTACAAAACACTCACCAGTTGTCCTTAGCTATAATCCTGGGCCTTCCTGGATCTGCTAGGGTGTAGAATATTTATTAAAAAGATCTACACCCCAGAAAATTTTTGTATCTATGGTTCAGCCTTAGCCAATGAACCCAATAGGAAGAAAATCTGAATGAGAAAAATAACTAGGTCTAGGGTCTTATTTATAGTGTGACTTAGGAATCTTGGGCCGTCGGATTTGAAGATTAAATCAAGTGCAACCAAGTTATATGCTCACCAGGAACCATCGGTTGCAGCTAAGAACACACGAGATTGCACAAAAATCAAGTTTTAACACCATCGATTCGTACGTGGATGTTTTCACGTCCAGGCAAAGTGCGGGTTGACCAAAGCACAATAAGGGTTGATCCATAGTCGACCTAACTATGGCATGGGTCGACCCATGCCTTTGTAATTTTTTTTCATTTTCTTTTTATAAAATTCCGATTTCTTATTTCTTTCATAACTTCTTCATACTAGGTCTTATTTTAACAATTTAAACATGAAATTGATCAGAAAATCGCAACAGATCCAATGGCGTAACTCCAGTATCTCGATTCTGACAATTTCTCAAACTTATTTTATTGTTTAATTAATTATTATAGCTCAAATTTTTGGGTTGTTACATTTTCCCCTCCTTAAAGGATTTCGTCCCCGAAATCTCTAAGGAATGAAAAATGAGATAAATATTTTCATCCAAATTTTACAACCACATATTCAACCATCATCCATTACATCCATTGTCCTTAAGCTTTCTAACGAAATTTATGTTATATGAAATTGTGTGGTGTCCATGTCCTTAACTAATGAAAAAGTGTTAGGTTGTCTACTGATTCAATCGACCTCCTTTTTATGCAATCATGTCCGTGCCATGTGTCCAAATGAATGCAAATTCCCTAATGACAACTGATAGTTCTATATGCATGCGACAATCATCATCCAAATGCAATTATCATTTGATAGTCACTCATTATAGCAACCATGGAAGTAAAAATGCAAGTGCACACACATCCATATGCATATGATTTAGTGACCTCGTTAGGCCAATCCCTATGAGATAATAGTTCTTAGTGTGTGTATATGCGTCCATTAGCATCCACTAGAAAGCACTTGCAACAACTAGCATCCATCATACATAACATGCTCTAGTAACATGTTTACATTCAGTCCTACCATCCATAGGTTGAATCCTAAGATTTACCCTCTATAATAAAGGAAAGAATCTATTCAAAACTAAAGATGAAAATAGGAAATTCAAGACATACTATCGAAGAGATGTGGATAAGAGATACATATGTTTTCCTCGGCCTCTCACGTAGCATCATCAATACTATCACCCTACAACACCTTAACCAAGGGGACTTCCTTGTTCCTAAGCTTCTTGATATCATGCCCAACGATCTTGGTAGGAATGCAATGAACCGATGCTTCTCTCTCCACTTCAACTTCCTCAAGTAGGCTAGGTTCCACTACCTCTACTAAATCATGGAAGCACTTTCTCAAGTGTGAAACATGAAAAACATCTTGAACTCCTGTGGGCCTCTCAGGTAGCTTTATCCGATACGTCATTTTCCCTACCCTTTCCACAATGTGCAACGGGCATACGAATCTAGGAGCAAGTTTCCCACTTGATCAAAACCTTGCTGCCTTTCTTAGTGGAGACACCTTAATAAAAACCAAATCTCCTACCACGAACTCAATATCCCTTCACTGCATATTTTCGTAAGATTTTTTTCCATCTTGGGCCGTCTTCATTCTCCTTCTAATCAAATCAATGTTTTCTAAAGTCTCTCTAACCATGTCGGGACTAAGTAGCAATCTTTCTGTAGACTCCAATCGACATGAAGGCGACTTGCAATGTCTTGCACAAAGAGATTCAAAAGGTGTCATTCCAATGCTAGCTCGAAAACTATTATCTATGCAAATTCCACTAGAGGAAGGTGCTACTCCCAAGTTCCTCCAAAATCAAGAATGCTCATCCACCAAAAATCCTCAAGAACTCTATCAATTCACTATGTTTGGCCATTATGTTTAGGGTGGTAGGCCATATTCAATCTAAGCTGTGTACCTAAAGCCTATAAAAAGCTCCTCCAAAACTTGCAAGTAAAGTTAGGGTCTCTGTCGCTCACTGTGCTAGATGGAACTCCATGAAGTCAGACTATCTCACGAACATATATGGATTCCCAGTGTCAGTCGACTGTCTCAGGTGGTCAATATACTGACCTGGTTAATTTTGTGCAGTTTGCACAATTTACATAGATATATTTATTTCTATAACTTTAAGGTACTTTTATTATTTAAATGTATGCTTATATATGTATAAAATATTTAGTAAATATAGTGATTAAATAAATAAGCTAATGTAGACATAATCGAAGAGAGATTTTAATAATATTAACCTAAGACTGAAAAACAAAATACCATAGTTGATGCATCGGTTTTTAAAGTCTCGTCTTCTTGTCTCTTTTTGTCGTAGCAACCGTCAAATCTGTATGTCATAGTGATAGCTTCGTGTCATGAATCAAAACCAAGTCTCAACATTCTCCCCCTTTTTCATTGATGACAACCTGTAAATAGATATAGATTTCGACTGTATATATATAACATAAATAATTACCCCCTGAATCTTTGACGCTCTATACACTGCATTCTTATTATTAGCAATAATATTTATCGCCTTTTGTCATCGAAAAAAAGGAATAAGTAATATAAAGTTATAATGTAAAAAATACTACAAGATAAAAACAAAAACAATCATCCATACATTTAACTTCCATAGTCAAGAGTGTGTAAAATAAATAAACTAGAATGGCCATTTAGTACAAGGCATACGAATTGAAAACAAATGTTTTGATAAAAAAGAAAAAGAACATCTTACGCCATTGGTTGGTTACCCCTACCACTATCACCTTCATCTCCATCATCATCACTACTACTTGCTTGATCATCGTTAGCAGAAGACCATGTAAAGACGGGTTGCTTACTCAGATCGCCTTTAGTAGCCGTAGATGTTCCGGAAGAGCATGAGATAGCTTGCTATAATTTGGTAAAAAAATCCTTTGACCTTATCAAGGTCTTATCAACTTTGATGATGTTGAATTGTAGAATTTGTTGATTACAGCAAATTATATTGATGGATTCACGTGGTTGAAGATCCGGATTTGGAATCCAAATTTCTTCTTGTTAATTGCGAGTCGATCTGACGAGATGGCCCTTGAGATGGCTCGCCATGTTGTTGTGGTTGGTCTTGAGCTGTTTGCCTTTGGGTCCATTCTTCAAAAGATATGATATAAGGGGGTCGGGCAACCGGTAGTTTCATCAAGGCTAAGGTTTGAGCGTTCAAACATCCAACGGTAGAAATCGGTGAATTCGGTTCCGAAAATTCACAAGCTTTTAGAAGACGCATAATATATTCACCGTAGTAGATTATATTCATTTTACCATTGTTGAAGCTTAAAAATTCATCAAGAATTAAACAGAGCTAGTTGACTTTAATGTTTCCAAATATAGTATATAAAGCTTTAAAAGTTATTTTCGTGGACAAGTTCATAACTCCCGATTCTGGGAGTTATATTTTTCATTAGAGTGCGATGAATAATTCGTGCCTTTGGTCGTAAAGACATCGACTTTAGTTGATGCATGTTGTCTTAACGAAACAAATGGCTTACATTGTCTCAAACAACCACGTCACAATCAATAGTGGCCAATTCAACACCATCATTTTCTATTTGCAAAATATGAACCATGCGGTCTAAAGAGAAAACGACGGGTTTCCCACATACGAGACTCCATACACAGTCTTGTTGATCTGGAACGTTTTGGTGACCCAAATTTAGGTTTGCGTAGAACAATTTCACCATTATTTGGTTGATTTTGTGTTTGTTATCATTAATGTTAAATAACGACTGCAAATTGCTCCTTCGAGTTAAGTCTCGAATGTGATATGGAGAAAAATCAGGGAATTTGACAAACGAACCTTCGAAAATCCTTGAGTCTTGCATTCGTCTCCACCTACTAATCGCGGTGTCATCAAATAGCAACCTTTGAATTTGTTCGTTTGACGGAGGTTGAGATGATGAGGAAGCTTGTCCCTTTCGTTTAGGTGCCATTTAATTTTAATTTTGAAGAAAAAAATGGTGGTTTGGAAAGTCAAGGATTTTGAAAAATTTGGAAATCTGAAATGGTAATGGTGAAAAGAGAGTAAAGTAGAAGATAAAAGGAATAAAGTGGGTAGGTGAAAGTTAAAAAGTAACTCAGATCTACGGCTCAATCAACTGGCTCAGGGCTTCAGTCCATAGAAGCTGAAGGTTGAAATTTTTCTACCTTCTGGTCCAGTCGACTGAGGCTTTGAGACAATCGACTGTCCATGTAAATAAAAAAATATGTTGCCGCGTTAGTCGACTGGCTCAAGGCTTTAGTCGACTGAAGCTGAAGTTCGAAATTTTTCTAGCTTCTGGTCCAGTCGACTGAGGCTCTGGGATAGTCGACTGGCCGTGTATATATAAAAAATTAACTTACTGTGTCAGTCGACCGATAGCCTGAGACAGTCGACAGACCTCGAAGTTTTTTCCAGTGAATTTTATTTTGGTGGTAATTTTTAATACATTATATATGTTGTTAGTTCTATTAAAATAAATAGTTTTTATTTTGATAAATGATACAGAATTAAATTTAGTTTGCTTTGAAATGTTAATATTTTCTATATGTGATTGTTGTAATTTCTATTATTTAATATAAATAGTTGTCTTGATGAATAATGAACCAGAAATAAATTTATTCAAAAAACGTACATATGTAGAGAATTTATTCAGAAATATAACAAAAGATAATGACAACTACGATTATTTCGAGGGGCTAGTCGTCCTATATTCTTTCAGTTGCTTACGACGAGTATTCAATTCTTCGTTGTGATCCCACGAATTTGGTGAGTACGGTAGTCGCGGTGGAGACAAAGTCGATGGTCGTCTGATAGGCGAAACAGCATGTTCATCTATTGGATGTGATGATGCCCCACAGAATTTCATAGCGATGTGCTCAATGATTCCTATCCATCTGGAGTTTATCTTTTGTTTGTAATACATTTTCCGTTGTAGCATTAGAGATTCTTGCTGATATGGTGGAGATCATCTATCTTTTGCTTCGTATTCGAAGAAATATCGATCGTCCTCTTTCCCTTCTTCTTATCTGGAGTATATCCGGTGTGATGGACAGATGATGGTGAAATTTTATGATACGGAGTTTATAGAGAGTTGTTTGATGCAATAATTTCGATCGAATTCGTGGAAGAGAAGGTTGACATTCTTAAAAAAAAGTTGTTTATAAAAGCTTTACTTCAGTTTGAGAGGAAAACGAATGAAGGCCTTACTTCAGTTTGATTGCATAGAAGATGGAATATGCATCTATTTATAGGCTAAGTTTAGGAAAAATAGGATAGAGTTGAGTGGATTAGATTTAATATAGCCAAGAAGTATGGAAATACGTTAGTATTTCTGTTGGCTGATATATTTTGTGTAATTTTAATATTTATAAAAATAGTAATGTATATTATAAAATTAAATTTGTGTAGTTAATGCCCCTCTATTACCCGTCTATAACCCTGCTATATCTCATAGCGGATTTCTACCGCTATGATTTTTTCATATAGGCCCAAAATATTGCCTTTCCGCTTTAATCCCCACTATTTCCGCTATATCCCATTATTCCCACTATATTCCGCCATTTCCGCTATATCTTTTTTAATAAAATGAATTGAAAAATTGCATTTATACATTATAAAATTATGAAACTAATTTATTTGATTTCATTTTTAGTATATTTTCAAAAAAGAAAATACTCTAACATTCTACCAAATTCAATTATGTTATATAACAGTTTTACGTTTATTTAAAGTATATTCGCACATGTTTTTATTTAAAATATTTTTGTATTAATTATAATTCAATTGAATGATAATTTTTCATTTAATTACCATTTATATATTTGTAAAAATATTAAGTATGAGTTTTATATGCTATTTTAGAGCCATCCGCTATATCCAGCTATATCCTCCTTGTATCTCTACTATGACTTTTTGCACCTCCACCGCTTTGAATCTACCGAGCGCATTAACTGCATAGAGTTAGATGTGACGTGTATTGTAGTATATATTAATGTCACCATATAATAAATTGCCCATGCTAGACTACAACAGAAAAAATCAATAGCTTAAGTGGTTAAGACACTTGGGCTATTCACGATAGGTCATGGGTTCGAGTCTCTGCGTGGTCCGAATTTCAAATTTTTGCAAAAAAAAAATTATTTTGTTTTTTAGTTAAAAATTTATATTTTATTTATATATCTTTAATTGACATTATACCAAGCTCACATCGTAATTTTCTAAACGTATTTTCTAACGGTGGTTTAGTAAAAATATCGGCTAATTGATTTCTGATGGTACGTAGCCAAGATTTATCACTTCTTTTTCCATGTTATCTCGTAAAAAATGATGTCTAATGTCTATATGTTTAGTTCTTGAGTGGTTTACTGGATTTTTAGATAAATTAATTGCACTACAATTATCGCAGTAAATTGTTGATTTTGATAGATTGACTCCAAGATCTTTAAGTGTTTGTTGCGTATAAATTACTTGTTTGTAACCTAGTGCCGCAGAAATATATTCTGCTTCACAAGTTGATAAAGAAAAACAGTTTTTTTTCTTACAAAATCATGATATTAAGGATTTACCAATGAAGTGACACGTATCGCTTGTACTTTTTCTATCCGTTCGTGATCCTCTGAAATCAGCATCGCCTGTATGATATTAATTCGAACGAACACTCTTTCGAATAGAAAAGTCCGAAATTTATAGTTTTACTAAGATAGCGTAGTATATGTTTTACAGCACGTAAATGCGATTCTTTTGGGGCAGATTGAAATCATGCACATAAGCACACACTCATCATAATATATGGTCCACTTGCTGTTAAATAAAGTAGTGATCCTATCATGTTACGATATAGTTTTTGGTCTACACTTTTGCCGTTTTCATCTTTATCAAGATGTGTTGTTGTGCTCATAGGTGTTGGTTCGGCAGAAGTGTTTTCCATTCCAAAATGTTTGATAAGATTATTACAATATTTTTCTTGATTAATAAAAATTCCATTTGAAACTTGTTTATTTGAAGTCCCAGAAAATATGATAATTCTCCTATATGGGACATTTCAAATTCTCTAGTCTTTATTTCAGAAAATTAATTACATAATTCATTATTAGTTGAGCCAAATATAATGTCATCGACAAATATTTGAACTATTAACATATCATTTTTTGAATGTTTTATGAATAAAGTTTGATCTACTTTTCCTATTTCGAATCCAGAATTAATTAGATAGCTTTTTAGTCGTTCATACCAAGCACGTGGTGCTTGCTTTAAACCATATAAAGCTTTCTTAAGTTTATATATATGATTTGGATATTTTTCATGAATAAATAAACGAGGTTGTTCAACATAAACGTTTTCTTTAATATAGCGATTTAAAAAAGCACTTTTAACATCCATTTGATAGAGTTTAAAGTTAATATAACATGCGTATGCCAATAAAATTCGTATTGCTTCTAGTCTAGCAACGGGAGCAAAAGTTTCTTCGTAGTCTATTCCTTCTTCTGGTTATATCCTTGGGCTACTAGTCTCGCTTTGTTTCTATTTATATTTCCCAATTCGTCTGCTTTATTTTTTTAAACCCATTTAGTTTCTATAATAGTCTAATCAGTCGGTCTGGGTACTAGTTCCCAAACTTCATTTCGTTCAAACTGATTTAGTTCTTCTTGCATAGCAATAATCCAATTTTCATCGGATGATGCTTCCTTAGTATTTTCAGGTTCTATAGTGGAGAGAAAAGCTACATTATCCATTAAATTTAATTGATTTCTAGTTCAAACATTTGAATATATTTCTCCAATTATATTTTTTGTAGGATGATTTCATCAAACTCTTCGAGGAGATCTTATTGTATTAGTAGTATTTTTGTTTTCTAAATTATTACGAATGTTTTCATTTTCTCTAGAATTATAAATGATATCGTCATCACCTCTTGAATTGTTTATTGTTATATTTGTTTTATTATTATTAAGTAAGTCATTGTCATTAATTGAATTAGAAACAAGTTTAGAGTTCTCATTAAAGATACATGGAGTGACTCTTCGATGGTATTAATTCGTTTATTAAAAATTCGATAGGCTTTGCTTCGATACGAATAGCCAAGAAATATTCCTTCATCACATTTTGAATCAAATTTTCCAAGTTGATCTTTGGTATTTAATATAAAACATTTTGATCCAAATATTTCAAAATAGGATATGTTTGGTTTTCTACTGTTAAAAAGTTCGTAAGGAGTATTTTTGGTGAGAGGTCTAATAGAAACACGATTCAAAACATAACAAGCAGTTGCAACAGCTTCTGCCCAAAACTGTTTGGCAACATGCTTTCATTTAGTAAATTTCTTGCACATTCTTGTAGAGTTCGATTCTTCCGTTCTACAACTACATTTTATTGTGGAGTTCTAGGAAATGAAAAATTATGAAATATTCCTTCCTTTTTACAATAATTATCAAATTGTATATTTTCAAATTTACCTCCGTGATAACTTCTAATATTTTCAATTTTAATACCTTTTAAATTTTGAATTTGTTTAAAAATTGTTTTGAAATTTTCAAAGGTATCGCTTTTATTTTTCATAAACATAGTGAATGTATATCTAGAAAAATCATCAACAATTACAAATACGTATTTATTATCATTTATGGATTGAATTTCGGTAGGGCCAAATAAATCCATATGAAGTAATTCGAGTGGTTGTAATTTCGAAATAACTTTCTTAGATTTAAATGAAGATTTAGTTAATTTACCTAATTGACATGAGTCACATATATTGTTAACTTTAAAGTACATATTTGGTAATCCTTTTACAAGATTATTTTTACAAATTTTATTTATATTTTTGAAATTGATGTGACAGAATCATTTGTGCCATATCTAGGGATTATTTTCTTTAGCTATTAAACACATATCAGAGTTACGATTAACTTTCATATTCAAAACGTAAATATTTTTATCTCCATTTTCTTTGAAAATAAGATTTTGATTCTGATCAAGAATACTATATTTAATTTCAGAAATTGATATTTTAAAACCTTTATCACATAATTGTTTATACTTAACAGATTATGTTTTAAATTCTTAACTAATAAAACATTTATAATAAGAGATAAATTAGATGTACAGTAATTGCTCACATCGCCTTTGCCGATGATATATCCCTTGGAATTATCTCCAAAAGTGACAGAACCTCCTTCTGTGTATGCAATATTTATCAGCATATCCTTGT
Source organism: Allium cepa (assembly GCA_030765085.1). Lineage (NCBI taxonomy): Eukaryota > Viridiplantae > Streptophyta > Magnoliopsida > Asparagales > Amaryllidaceae > Allium > Allium cepa. The sequence goes on from CM060939.1 coordinate 542,431,700, forward strand.
CTCGTATCATGTGTTTTGAGCAACCACTGTCAAGTATCCATTTTTCCCTTTTCTTGAGTGGGGCCTGCAAAAAATATGAGATAATGTTGGTACCCACCTTTTTAATAGGGCCTAAGAGTAGGTCTTAGGAAACCAAACCCAAGTGGGTTTAGTAACCCTTTTATAAATATAATTTTCATTATTATGAACATTTCCTATAAATGAATTAATATACTTTTTCCTCATCAGTTTATTATTAGTTTTAGGTACCCATATATTTATTGTTTTAAAAACTTATCTATTTGAAGACGCGGATGTTTTATCAACTTTAACTTTTAAATTACCGTATTATGAATTCTTGATTTCTTCTTATATCCTAAGCCATTTTTATTACTAACAGATTGTGAATTCTAAATTATTCTAGATAAATTTTCTCTTCCTTTATTGAAATTTGAAACATTTTTAGTGATTCCATCTAGTTTGGGCTTTAGACTTGAATTTTATAGTTCTACCATTTTAATATTGGTTTTTAAAACATGATTTTTAGAAACAAGACTATCATTCTTTTCTTTTTGAGTTTCAATTTCTTGACTCAATAATATAAGTTGAGAATTAACATTTGAAAGGGATTCTTGAGTTTTCTCAAGTCCTTCTTCCAATATTTTCTTCTCGTCTTTAAGCATATCTCTTTCGAATTCTGCCTTGTTCTGATTTTCTACAGCCTCATTATGTTTTATTTTGAGACTTTTTAAAGTATCTAATAATTCAGAATTTATTTCTATCATATCATCAAAAGTTAAATCACTAACCTCATTAGTTTTAGCCATAAAACATATGTTAGCTTGTTCATTATCGCTGTCACTTTCACTTCCCGAAGAAGAATGGGTGGAATCTAAATCATCCCATGTGACTGAAAATGCTTTTCTTTTGAATTTGTCCTTCATTTTATTTTGATATTCTTTCTTTTGATCTGGACAGTCCTTTTGCATATGCCCCTTTTTGTGACAGTTAAAACATTCCATAACTGATAGAGACGGTGGTTTATTGCTGTTTGAGCTTCTCTTGCCATTATTTCCGTTTCCTTTTCAATATTTCAAGAATTTCTTGAAGTTCTTGGCAATAAAGGCTAGGTCGTCATTGTCTGAATCTGATTCTTCTTGTTCTGCATGAAATGCTATATTCTTTTTATCTTAAGCCTGAACTTTTTTTGCCTGTAAATTTACTTCACAAGACATTAGATTTCCTATTAACTCCTCCGAAGTTATTTTGGAAATATTGTTCGCTTCTTCAATAGCGAGAACTTTTCTTTCCCATTCTTCCGTTAAAAAGTTAAGGATTTTGGATACAATGTCAAAGTCTGAATATTTTTCTCCTAGTCCAACTAATGAATGATAGATATCCTGAAATCTTGAGCATATGTCATTTATAGATTCATTTTCTTTCATTCTAAAGTTTTGAAACTGACTCTTGGGTTTGGATATATTGCTTTCTCTGAACTTGTTGGTTCCTTCGTGTGTAACTTTGAGTGTACACCATATTTAATATGCAATATTGCACAAGCTAACATGGTTAAACTCATTTTTATTTAAGGCACAAAACACTTTTGCATTACCTGTGGCATCTAGTTTGTGTATTTGACCAAGTAGAATATTCTTCAGTGGGAATAGTATATTTTGCCTGAGTTATATTCCATGAATCAAAACCATTTGCTTGCATATATATTCTTATTCGTGTGGCCCAATAGTTATAATTCATGCCATTAAATAGTGGTGGACATGCAGTGGATTGTCCTTCAATGAAGCTAGTGTTAATGCTAGTGTTAGTGCTAGTGTCAGTGTCTATATTATTAGATTATCAGATAAATATGTTACGGTTATATGACGACCTTGCTTTGATACCAAATGAAAGTATGCTATGGATCGTGTAATATGGATATATGATAACACAGAGTATAATGATGATAATAATACTGTAAATAGTGTGGAATAAAAAGCAGTATAGTAAAATGACACCAGAGATTTTTATACTGGTTCGGAGCACCGTCCTACGTCCAGTCCCAGACTCCTTTTGGAATTTCACTAAAATAACGACCCTCACTTAACCCGGAGGAACATGTTTATACACCCTGAGCGGCCGAACGGAGACCTAAGCAGCAGAACAGGATTTCGCCTCAATAGCAAAAGAGGACTTTACTCGCCTGAGCAGCCGAACATGACTACAACTAATACAGAAAATAATTTTGACTTATGTGTTTTCTGATAACACAGATTTGTCACTTGTAGTACACCCTTCCTATAATCTTCTCCTTGAGTATATATATATATAAAGTATATAAAGAATAGAAAGGTATAGTATTGTTTTAATGCAGAATAATTGAAAGTATGATAGCAAATAGATTTCAGAAATTTAGATTAGAGAATAAGAGAATTCGGTTCTTATTAAATGATTAGGAATGAAGTCGGAGTTTATATTTACAAAGGTTAGATATCAGAGACTGTTGGTGAAGAGTTTCGATTGAAGTGTTGCGTCCAATCTTTTCGTAGAGGTTCGTATCTCTTCATAGAAAGTCGTTTCTTTCGAAAAGTGGCTATTATAGAAATTTAGACAGCAGAGCCTCTGGGTCAGTCGACTGAATATTCAAAGTAATTTTAAAATTTTAAAATTCGTATATCTATGTATCTGTGCATGTTGCACAAAATTCCCAGTGTCAGTCGACTGTCTCAGGTGGTCAGTCGACTGACCTGGTTAATTTTGTGCAGTTTGCTCAATTTACATAGATATATTAATTTCTATAACTTTGAGATACTTTTATAATTTAAATGTATGCTTATATATGTGTAAAATATTTAGCAAATGTAGTGGTTAAATATATAAGCTAATGTAGACATAATCGAGGAGAGATTTTAACAATATTAACCTAAGACTTAAAAACAAAATACCACAGCTAATGCACCGGTTTTTAAAGTCTCGTCTTCTTGTCTCTTTTTGTCATAGCAGTCGTCAAATTTGTATGTCGTTGTGATAGCTTCTGTCATCAATCAAAACCGTCTCAAGACTTACTAGGAATAATGTATGCACTCTTGATTTGTCTGTCTGCCTTGAGTCAAATACTTTCAATTTCCATATCCAACCTTGGCAACCCATTGATAAAATACTTGGATTTAGAATCCAATTTCCAAAGTGGCAATTCTAAAGGTTGAACAATTCACTTGGTTTCGGATATTCGACTGTCACTTGCTGGCAATTCAAACGTTGTCTTACCTATAAGCCTACATCTCTTTTGAATCCTTCCCAAAAGAAACTCCTCTTCATATTCTGATGAATCATAATTCCATCAAGATGAATAGTAAACTTCGATTGATGACACTTTCAAAGAACTACCTTCCTTAGGTAACAAAAATCTGGAACACATAAGCATCCCTACTTCCTCAACCATCCATCCTGGTCAAGACCAAAATCTTTTAAATCATAAATCCAAGTTCGCTTTCCAAATCTCTTTTTCCATTCAGTTAGTAATGAATCATCTCCCTATTTAGAATCAATTCTTTCGATCATCACTGGTCAAACTTCCAAATAGGAAAACATTGCAGTATTCCAACTAGAACTAGCTATTGATCTTAACTGCATTAGTATACACCACAAATTATGTATTACCATCTGTAATGACTAACACGGACGCATTGGTCAATAAATGTTTCATCTTTAAGAATGCTTCTACAAATTTATCGATCCAACAAAACTTTACGTCCTTCCTTACTAGCATAGTCATAAGCGCTGCTATACAAGAGAAATCCTTAGTAAATCTCCAATATAATCCAGCTAACCCTAGAAAATTTCTTATCTCGGTCATTGTCTCGGGTATTTTCGATTATTAACAGCTTCAATCTTAGTTGGATCTATTGATAACCAATTTTTTGAAACAACATGACTAAGGAACTTAACTTCTTTCTTCCAAAATTGACATTTCAGAAACTTCTCTTTTAGTTTATGCTACCTCAACGTTTCAAGCACTATTCTAAGATGACCTCATGATCTCATTCATTCTTGGAATATATTAGAATGTCATCTATAAACACTAACACGAACCTACAAAAATGCACATGAAAGATCCGTTTCATCAAATCCACAAAGAAAGCAGGAGCATTGGTCAATTCAAAGGGCATGACTGACTATTCATATAGATCATATCTTGTTGGAAACACTGTTTATGAAATGCTATCCTTCAGCACTCTCAATTGATGGAACCCTGATCCTAGATCGAATTAGAAAAATACTTTGGCTCCACTCAATTCGTCAAACAAATCATCTATACTCAGCATAGATGAAACAACCCATACCCTTTAGTATACCCAAAAAGGGCACACTGAAGGATGTGGTGCGTTATAGGTATAGCTAAAGCTGCACCGAGACTAAGATTCACAAGACAAGTAAGTAAAAACAGTGGAAAAATTTAAACAATAAATTATCATAATTATACTTCGTTTTAAAATAAGTCATAAAAACATAGCATGTCTCAAAAACTCAATATATCTCATGTCTTATGAAACATACACCTCAGTCGCAGATCAAAGTACAAAAATAATTACAATCATCCAACTCATAAGTGCCAGTACATTAAAAGCCAAATGAAAAGAAAAATGAAAAGAAGAAGAATACATGAGAAGCTCGGGGGATATATCTCTAAGAAATCTGAATCTATTGTCCTCGACTCTACTGGCCTATAGGGGGAAGAGGGGAAGCAGAGGAGTGGGTTAGACAATAAGTTTGGTGAGTGAAAGTAATTACTAGCATTTCTAAGCAAGATAAAGGTAATAGAGTAAGCAACAGTTCTAGTATAAAAGGAAATAATGGAAAGGTAAAACTCGCATAAAGTACTGTTTGACCTTTTGCTTTGATTATTTTCTTTGACTGTTTCATTTGTTTGCACTTGTCTTAAATTGATTTGATTAGGCTAAAATCCTAATTATACCCGCTGATCGACCTTCCTATCTCTGTTGTGCCACTGTGAGCCAATCCTGTTGGTCATAGTAAAAGACACATCTTTAGCTAGCGCTTAGGACGTAGTAGTGAATTATTTACCCTAATCGATGCTACACGTTCGGTTATTGCCAGTACACGCTAACGGTCGCCGCCTATTTTGACCTCTTATTTTCCCTAATCAGCAAAAATGTGACCAGCCTCACCTAACTATTGTGAGACCATCAGTCCTAGACCTGAAAGGGAATGCTGCCCGGCCTCACCTAACTGTTGTGAGACCATCAGTCCTAGACCTGAAAGGGAATGCTATCGGTACTGGTCCTAACACACAATCTTCTAGTTTTACGCCCCTTGCCCAAATCCCTAGATTTGAGCCTCTGTCTATTGGTCACTTAGTTACCTTAATCAGCATAAGCGTCTCCCAGTCTAACTATTATTGTGAGCCCATCAATTCTAGATCTGAAAGGCAATGCCTATTTCAATCCGTCTCTATTATTTTCTTCAGGTTTTTTCGTTTTACATCTGATTTTTTTTTTAAATTTAGTGTTATTCTATTTTAATCAATATTTGTGAATTCTTCTCTTTTTAATTTATTCACGTAAAAAGGGATTAAATCTCTATAAGAAGAAACTAACATTTACAGGCTAAATTCCAACTTAAAACGGATATATAAAATGCTAAATAAAATAGCCGAATAAAATAGACTGAAAAGAACATTTGAAATTTACTTAAAAAGTGATTGTAAATAAACTTATATAAAAACTATCTTTAGATTGTACAAAAACTACAACTATTGAGAACCCTATTATTTTAAATTACATAAAAATCTAAAATAATTACAAAACACTCACCAGTGGTCCTTTTCGATAATCTTAGGCCTTCCTGGATCTGCTACTAGGGTGTAGAATATTTATTAAAAAGTTTTACCCCCCAAAAAAAATTTCTATCTAGTGTTCAGCCTTAGGCAATGAACCCAATTGGAAGAAAATATGAATGAGAAAAATAAATAGGTCTAGGGTTTATTTATAGTGTGACTTAGGAATCTTGGGCCGTCGGATTTGAAGATCAAATCTAGTGCAACCATGTAATATGCTCACTAGGAACCATTGGTTGCAGCTAAGAACGCACGAGATTGCACAAAAATCAAGTTTTAACATCGTCGGCTCGTACGTAGACGTTTTGACGTTCAGAAAAAGGTGTGGGTTGACCTAAGCACAATAGGGGTCGACCCATAGGTCGACCTAACTATGGCATGGTTCGACCCATGCCTTTGTAATTTTCTTTTGTTTTCTTTTTATAAAATTCCGATTTCTTGTTTTTTTCATAACTTCTTCATACTAGCTTGGATTTTGACAAATTAAACATGAAATTGATCAGAAAATCGCAACGGACCCAATTGCGCAACTCCCGTAGCTCGAATCTGACAATTTCACAAACTTATTTTATTGTTTAATTAATTATTATTGCTCAAATTTTTGGGTTGTTATATTTTCCCCTCCTTAAATTATTTCGTCCCCGAAATCTCTAAGGAATGAAAAATGAGATAAATATTTTCATCCAAATTTTACAACCACATATTCAACCATCATCCATTACATCCATTGTCCTTAAGCTTTCTAATGCAATTTATGTTATATGCAATTTTGTAGTGTCAATGTCCTTAACAGATGCAAAAGATTAGGCGGTCTACTAATTCAATCGACCTCCTTTTTATGCAACCATGTCTGTGCCATGTATTTAAATGAATGCAAATTCCCTAATGACAACTGATAGTTCTATATGCATGAGACAATCATCATCCAAATGCAATAGTCATATGATAATCACTCATTATAGCAACCGTGGAAACAAAAATGCAAGTGCATATACATCCATTTGCATATGCTTTAGTGACCAAGTCAGGCTGATCCCTAAGAGATAATAGTGCTTAGTGTGTGTGTGTGTATGCATCCATTAGCATCCACTAAAAAACACTTGCAACCACTAACATCCATCATACATAACATGTTTACATTCAGTCTTATCATCCATAGGTTGAATCCTAAGATTTACCCTCCCAAAGGATAATAAAGGAAAGAACCTGTTCAAAACTAAAGATGTAAATTGGAAATTCAAGACATACTATCAAAGAGATGTGGATAAGAGATGCGTATTTTATCCTCGGCCTCTCATGTAGCATCATCAATACTATCTCCCCACAACACCTTAACCAAAGGGACTTCCTTATTTCTAAGCTTCTTGATATCATGCCCAACGATCTTGGTAGGAATGCGACGAACCAATGCTTCTCTCTCCACTACAACTTCCTCAAGTTGGCTAGGTTCCATTATCTCTGCTAAATCATGTAAGCACTTTCTCAAGTGCAAAACATGAAAAATACCTTGAACTCCCATGGCCTCTCCTGTAGCATTATCTGATACGTCATCTTACCTACCCTTTCCACAATGTGCAGTGGTCCTACAAATCTAGGAGCAAGTTTCCCACTTGATCCAAACCTTGCTACCTTTCCTAGCAGAGACACCTTAATAAAAACCAAATCTCCTACCTCAAACTCAATATTCCTTTACCGCTTATTTTCATAGGATTTTTTTCCATCTTGGGTCGTCTTCATTCTCTTTCTAATCAAATCAATCTTTTTTGAAGTCTCTCTAACCATGTTGGGACAAAGTAGCAATCTTTTTGTAGACTCCAAACAACATGAAGGCTGTTAGTCCTTGAGATGATGGTTTTGATGACAGCAACCTTAGAATAAGAATATAAAATATAAATACTAACATTATTGTTTAGATATATATGTATATGTAGGATTTAACCATGCAAGTACCAAGAATGAAGACTGTACAGTATAGAGATTCAAGATATCAAGATTGAAGACTCATAAGTATCAAGATTATCAAGAATTCAAGATTTCAGGAATAATTAATTTAATTAGGAATTTTGTTAAAACTCCTAGAAAAGCACTGGCAAATTAAAATCCAATTTATTCGTGGAATGCAATCCACTTCGATCCGGTTAAAGGGATGGAACCCTAAGTATGATAGAAGCTACGAAAAATCCAGTGGGGCATTGTTTTGTATACACTAACCTTTATTCAAAATGTTTTTAAAAAATTATATCTTGTTTTCAAAATGATATCAAAACCTTCCTTTTAAAAGAATCAAAATCATCTATCCTAGTTTAAACACTTTTAGCCTCAAAATAATATTTAATTTCAAAATCAAATTATCCATAGATTTAAACTATCTTTTAATAATAATATATTTAAATTTTAAATATCCATACTTAGATTAAATATAAAATTATAAGTAAAATTTTATGTATACCAAAATATTATTCTCTATATTTATTTATGTATTTTAGCTATAGTTAAGTATATTTATAAAAGTTTAAAATAGTTTTAATATAAGGTAAAAGTTATTTCCAAAGAAAAACAAAACATCAAAATTTCCTTCGGGATGTCGACATACCCAAGTTACCCATGTCGACATAGTGTCAGTTGATTTCAAAATTTTGAATTTCAAAAAAAGTGTCTATTCGTCATATCCCTTCACGAATGGACATGGATGTTGTTCTTCTATAAATAGGAGCTGTTTTCAATGAATTTCTAATCATATTTTTCTAGTTTTCACTCCTCTTCTTCTTCCACATTTCTTTATACATATTTTTACCATTACTCTATCGAAATCAACATTGAATCTAACTAGATCATTTCTGGTTTGATTCTCTATCACTATCTCAACAAGATCCTCAGTGCTATTCAGAGTTATAGACTTCTTTGTAATAAATTTTTGTGAGAAAAGGTGTGATTGTAGCCTTGGAAATCAATCAAGGGAAAAAGGTGCGATTGTATCCTTGGAAATCAATAAAGTGTAAAAGGTGTGATTGGAGCCTAGGAAATCAATTGGGTGAACTTGTTGCCCGTGAAATCAAGTATCTACCCATAGGATTGTGAATCTGGAGGGTGTACCTCGTGGCCTTAAAATCGAGGGTGTAATTGTACAATTGCTTTTGAAAGGAAATCCGTACTTGTGTGGGGGACTGGATGTAGGGTAACTCCGAACCAGTATAAAATCCAGTGTGTTCTTTCCTTTGCTGCTTTTACTTTATTTCTGCATCTATGTTTGTTTCTGTGATCATATCTGTGTCTGAATATTTCATACATTTGTGTTTAAATTAACAAAAACTCTAAAAGATTTAGTAATTCCTTAAAACACTATTCACCCCCCTCTAGTGTTTATCCTAGCCTTAAGATCCATAATCCGCATTTCTAACATTTCACATCAGAGCGAGGTTTTCAAAGTTTTCATAATCCGAATATTGAAAACATTTCAAAATGGCTACCAACACTGGTACTGGTAACACTATCAACACTAGTTCTATCATCCCTATCGCTAGTTCATTTGTAGAATGTCAGTCTACTGTTAGACCACCACTTTTTAATGGCAGTAACTATGCATATTTGGCATGTAGGATGAAAATATATTTACAATCTGTAGGATTAGACACTTGGAATATCACACAGACTGAATATTCTGAACCCACAACTGATTTTTCACAGTGGACCGCCAAGCAAAAGACTGTTGCACAAAATAATTCTATAGTAATGAATATTCTGTTTTGTTCACTTGATAGAAATGAATTTAATATAATGTCAGTTTGTAAGTCTGCATATGAAATCTGAAAAACTATGCAAGTTACTCACGAAGGAACAAGAAAAGTTAAACAGACCAAAATTTCCATGCTCACAAATCAGATTCGATTATTTAAAATGAATTATAATGAGTCTATTTCAGATATGTATAGTAGATTTCAGGATATTTGCATTCTCTAATATCCTTAAAACTAATTTTCGGAAGAAGATCAAGTCAGAAATCTTAAATTCTCTTACTCCAGAATGGGATCAAAAGACACAAGCGATCAAAGAGGCAAATGACATCAGTACCTTAAAGATAGAACAATTAATCGAAAATCTAATGTAGTTTGAAGTTCAAATGATTGAGAGAAGAGAAAGAAAAGCGTTTGAAAAGAAATCAATGACATTCCATGCATTGACCGACGGATCGGACTCAAACAGCGATAATGATGAAAAGATAGCCTTTATGACCAAGATTTTTTGGAAATTCCTGAAATACAGAAAGATGAACAATCTCAAGAAAAACAACTATAGGAACTCTGAATATCAGAATGTAGTGTCAAACAATATCAAATGTTTCAATTGTGACGAACCAGGCCATATCAAAAGAGACTGTCTGTATCCAGATAGGCTAAATCTTCCTATAAACAATGATTCCGTAAAGAAACGAAAACGTGCATTTACTGCTACTCTAGATGACTCAGACTCGTCCTCAAGCAATGACGATCAGAAGACAGATTATTCAAATATGTGTTTCATAGTAGTTCACGACTCCAATGAATTCAGAGAAATGAACTTAGAAAAAGGTACACATTTACAATACAATTGGTTGAAATTGAATGATTAGAATTGGTTGCTTGATTGATTGATTTTGAATTGGTGTGTTGTCTGAATTTTAAATTTTTTATTTTTTACTATTATTTTTATTTTTAATTTTAATAGTATTATAATATTTTATATAATATACTACAATTTCAGAATTATTCCAAATATATATACATTAAAAATAATAAGTGTATATATATATATATTAGAATACTTAGGAAAAATAAATCATAGAAATTCAAAAACACATGCCAGCATGGTCCCCATCATGATGTCGACATGGGTATAGAATTTAAAATTCAAAATTTGAATTCAAATGGTTGAATTTCCCTCCACCATTTCACATCATTCAATTCTCTAAAAAGGCATCTTTTGACCAGAGAACATGTCCTTTGAGAATCTATTTATTCACTATCTTTTATCATATCTTTTCTTACTCATTTTCAAATTCAAACTCTCTCTTCAAAACTACAAGCTCTCTACTCTTTAATCTAATGGCTTCTTCAAGTAATCCCTCCACCATGTGAATTTCCAGAAAGATAAATGAGGAACTCTTCAATGATCCGGAGTCTATAAAAGCATACATCAATTATGCTAACTACGCAAAAGTCCACCTCGGAAAGTTTGCTATATTTCAAGATTTCTCTTCTTATGAAATTGATTCTCTTTTTGCAAACAATCAAATTCTTAGTCTTTTTGATGCTTCTCAAAATGATTTTGTTTGTTATCCAAATCTTGTTAAAATTTTCTATGCAAATTTAAACCGTGGATTTTATGTTGGAAATGATAATGAAATTTGGAGTAGTGTCAAAGGCACTAGAATTGTTTTGAATTGTGATCTTTTGGGTACCATTCTCAATTGCAAGAGTACGGGAATGGATCTTTCTAGTTTTAAAATCAATGAAAACGATCGTGAGACATTTCATCACACTTTCGAAGGAAATGATAATTTTGAATTCAAAAATCGAAACTTTCGACCAAAAGCTAGAATTGTTAATCTTCTTCTAGAACATACTTTGACATTAAGATCAGGGAATTTTGACAATCCTACTTCAAAAGTTTGCAAAGCACTTTTTGCTATTTTTGAAAATTATGATATTAATTGGGCGCAAGTTATTTTGGATGAACTTCATCCCAAAAATCTTGAAATGGGTGAGAATACTTTGTATCATGGAATTTATCTTACTCGAGTTTTTAACTATTCTGGAGTGGATTTCAAAGGAGAAGAATTTGTTTCAAGAAAGGTTTTTAATCACTCAAACATTTCTCTTATGAAAATTCCATTTGTTTTTCAACCTTATAAGACTCTTGCCGAAAAGGAAGAGCGTTTGGCTCATGAGGAGATAGAAGAGGAGGTGGAGGAAGATGAAGAAGAAGGGGATGAAACGCAAATTGAAGAAGAAGAAGAAGGTGAAACACCTTTGGAAAGCATTGATTATCCTTCTAATCCAACCAACAAAACCTTTCTCAAAAACCAAAAGACCATTGTTGAGAATCAATGGATTCTTAAACGATCCGTTAGTAAGAAGTTGGACAAAATTTCATCCAAGATGAACAAATTTATTTCCAAAGTCAGCAAGAAGCTTGGATTATCTTCATCTTCATCATCCTCTAACTAGTTCTGCCTTTTCGTATCTCGTTGTATTTGTTTTAGTTTATTTTGATTTGAAAAATCGTGTAGTTTTAATGTTAAATCATTGTATTGATCTATTATGCAATGAAATTGAATTTCCTTTCTGTTATCTAGCTTATCTTATCTCCAGAATAAATGGTAGCATATTATATAAATACACACACACACACAATTATTCACAATATCAAAATAAGCCATCAAAATTCACTGAACCATGTCGACATCTCCCCTACGACCATGTCGACATGTACTGGTCAGAAATGACACTTCATTTTAAATTTGAATAACTACCATATGTCTATTCATTTCAAACGAATTTCTACACCTATAAATACCTATTTCTTCCAGAATTCATCACTCAATATTATTTCTTATTCACTTTGTCTCTCATTCTTCCCACGAACTCAAATATGGCCAATCCAATTCATAATTTAACTGAAAATCTTGAAGAGACTCTTAATTCTTTCGAGAATATTCTTTCGTTCATTCTTCGAAACCAGCGACACTTAGAGCTGAGTCAAATGCAGATGATCAAGGAGCAAGAAAGGCATTTCGATGTAATATGATGGATGATTTCCTCCCTGCACAAGGATGATAATGAAGCACATCCTCCAGTCTCTCTCGCTAATGATAATGAAAATTGGAATTCCATTAAAGCAGACCCTATATTTGGAGAAGAAGGATAGGTGGAAGTTCCTCGTAATGTTTGATTTGATTGGTTTGTTTGATTTGAATTGTTTGATTTGATTTGAATTGTTTGATTTGATTTAATTTAATTTAATTTGATTTGGATTGATATTTGATGTGAAAAACATGTATAAATATGCATTGATATTTATATGATCCTTAATTAATTATCCTGTCTATTAGTATAATTATCTCTTAATCTATCTATTATATACTCCATTGAATAGTTTATAAATGTAGGTAGTTTAGTCCAAGAATGAGGGAGGGTTATATAGTTTGGAGATAGTTTTTGTCGATGAAAAAGGGGGAGAAATATAAAATAGGATAGTTAGGAATAGATTAAGGAGAGTTATTAGATTAAGGGGGAGTTAGTAGGATAGAAGTAATGTTTTATAAACAAAGGTTGTCATCATCAAAAAGGGGGAGACTGTTAGTCCTTGAGATGATGGTTTTGATGACAACAACCTTGGAATAAGATTATAAAATATAAATACTAACATTATAGTTTATATATATATATATGTATATGCAGGATTTAACCATGCAGGTACAAAGAATGAAGACTGTATAGTATAGAGATTCAAGATATCAAGATATCAAGATTGAAGACTCATAAGTATCAAGAATATCAAGATTATCAAAAGTTCAAGATTTCAAGAATAAGTAATTTAATTAGGAATTTGGTTAAAAATCCTAGAAAAGCACTGTCATCGTAAAATCCAATTTATTCATGGAATGGAATCCACTTCGAGCCCGTTAAAGGGATGGAACCCTAAGTAGGATGGAACCGACGATAAATCTAATGGGACAATGTTTTGTATCCACTAACTTTTATTCAAAATGTTTTTACAAAATTATATCTTATTTTCAAAATGATTTTAAAACCTTCCTTTTAAAAGTATCAAAATCATCTATCCTGGTTTTAAATACTTTTAGCCTCAAACTAATCTTTAATCCAAAATCAAATTATCCTTAGATTTAAACTATTTTCTAATAATAATATATTTAACTTTTAAATATTTATACTTAGATTCAAATATAAAATTATAAGTAAAAATTTTATGTACACCAAAATATTATTCTCTATATTTATTTATGTATTTTAACTATAGTTAAGTATATTTATAAAAGTTTAAAATAGTTTTAATATAAGAAAAAAGTTATTTTCAAAGAAAAAAAAAGCACCAAAAATTCCTTTGGGATGTCAACATACCCAAGTTACCCATGTCGACATAGTGTCGGTTGATTTCAAATTTTGAATTTCAAAAGAAGTGTCTATTCGTCATATCCCTTCACGAATGGACATGGTTGTTGTTGTTCTATAAATAGGGGCTGTTTTCAATGAATTTCTAATCATATTTTTCTGATATTCACTCCTCTTATTCTTTCACATTTCTGTATACATATTCTTACCATTACTCTGTCGAAATCAACATTGAATCTAACTAGATCATTTCTGGTTTGATTCTCTATCACTATCTCAACAAGATCCTCAGTGCTATTCAGAGTTATAGACTTCTTTGTAATAAATTTCTATGAGAAAAGGTGTGATTCTAGCTTTGGAAATCAATCAAGTGTAAAAGGTGTGATAGTAGCCTTGGAAATCAATCGAGTGTAAAAGGTGTGATTGTAGCCTAGGAAATCAATTGGGTGAACTTGTTACCCGTGAAATCAAGTATCTCTACCCAAAGGATTTTGAATCTGGAGGGTGTACCTCATAGCCTTGAAATTGAGGGTGTAATTGTACAATTGCTTTTGAAAGGAAATACGTACTTGTGTGCGGGATAGGATGTAGGGTAACTCCGAACCAATATAAAACCCGGTGTGTTCTTTCTTTTACTGCTTTTACTTTATTTCTGCATCTGTGTTTGTTTCTGTGGTCATATCTGTGTCTGAAGATTGCATACATTTGTGTTTAAATTAACAAAAACTCTAAAAGATTTAGTAATTCCTTAAAACACTATTCACCCTCCCCTCCTCTAGTGTTTATCCTAGCCTTAAGATCCGTAATCCGCATTTCTAACAAAGGCGACTTGCAATGTCGTCCACAAAAAGCTTCAAAAGGTGCCATTCCAATGTTAGCCCAAAAACTATTATATATGCAAATTCCGATAAAGGAAGCTACTCCCAAGTTCCTCCAAAATCAAGAATGCCCATCGACAAAAAATTCTGAAGAACTCTATTAATTCTCTCTGTTTGGCCATTTTATTTAGGGTTATAGGCCGTACTCAATCTAAGCTGTGTAGCTAAAGCCTCTAACAAGCTCCTCCAAAACTTTCTAGTAAATTTAGGGTCTCTGTCGATCATTATGCTAGATGGAACTCCATGAAGTCGGACTATCTCACGAACATACATGGATGCTAACTAAGGATCTGTCCTCTTACTCTTGATCGGAATAAAGTGGGCGCTCTTAGTCAAACGTTTTACAATCACCCACATAGTTGTAGTCCCTTTCCTAAATTGGGGGAAACCATCTATGAAGTCCATCAAAACACTATCGGACTTCCGTTCAGGTACATCTAATGGTTGAAGCAATCCGCCAGGCCTCGGCTGCTCCGCCTTAAACCTTTGGCACACAAGACACTTATCCATAAACTCTACTACATCCTTCTTCATGCCACTCCAACAAAACACCCTATTTATGTCCCTATACAACTTATCACCACCCATATGAATGGTCATTCAAGAATGGTGTGCTTCTGCTAGAACTGCACTTATCAAATCACTAGTGCGGCGAACTTAAAGTCTTCCATCTCTCCTTAGCCATCTTTTACCATCAATGGAATAGTGTTGGAGACTTCTAAATATCTCTTCTCTGTTAATCCTATCCAAAATATCCACAAGCTCTAAATCCCCTCACTGCCTTGATCCAATCCGATCTATGAGGGTAGGCTTAACCTCGAGTGCTGAAATCATAGTAAAATCTCTGATAAACTTTCTATAATTACCAGCTAAAACAAGGAAGCTTCTAACTTCAGTAATGTTCTTGGGATCCTTTCAATCCTACACTGCTACTACTTTAGTAAGATCCACCGCTAGACCCTCTCTTGAGACTACATGCCCCAAGAAACGCAGCCTCTTATGCCAAAAGTGACACTTATAGAATTTTGATTTCAACCGATGAACACGAAGTGTACGAAGAACCTCCTTAATAAGAATAGCATGATCTTCTATGCTCTTGGAAAACACCATAATGTCGTCCACAAACACTACAACGAACATATTTAGGACGTCTTTAAAAACACGACTCATCAAATCTCCAAAATTGGCTGGGGCATTGGTCAGCCTAAACGATATAACCAACCACTCAAAGAATCCATTGGGTGTCCTAAATGTTATCTTATCGATGCTTTCGTCAGCGACCCTAAGCTGATGAAATCAGTAGCTAAGTCAAGCTAAGAAAATACTGAAGAGCCAACCAACTAATCGAAAAGATCGTCTATCCTAGGAAGTGGGTAATGGCTCTTCTTCGTGAGCTTATTTAACTCTCTATAGTCTGCACAAATTCGAAGGCACATCCGCCTTTGTAGCGAAGATGACCGGTGCTCCCCACTTAGATATGCTCCGTCTGATGAAGACTTTCTCCAATATCTCACCAATCTGCTTACTTAACTCCTTCCTCTCCTTACGAGCCATATGTCTCACGTGCAATGCCATAGGCTTAGCATTGTCATTCAGATAGATCCTAAAGTCGATCTCTCTCTGATGAGGTAGTCCTCTAACCTCCTTAAAAAAGTCTGCGAAATCTCTAGCAGTTGGAACTGAATCTAACTCTCCTAGTGCAAGGAATATTGGAAGCTCAACATGACTGCCCCTATGGGCCGCAAGCGACCTCAAGAATCCATCCACTACATGTCTTTAGTCTGACTACTCTCCTCTCATAGTCCAATATCGCACCATAAGTGGATAACCAGTCCATTCCCAAAATCATCATATATCCCAAAATCCTAGTACATAGGCATCACAATCTAACTTTATGCCTCGTATAAAAAATTTCAACCCCTACAAATTATGGATAATGTTTCCATCCTCCTACGTGGTTTGAAACTACTATATGTTCAACAACTAGAGAAATATCTAAGTGCAAACAATTAGCCAAGGAACTGGAAATGAAAGAATGCGATGCTCTAGAGTCAAAAAGAGTTTGAATAGGAAAATCAGAAATAGAGATCGAACCTTCTATAGAGACTTTCCTACCTCGATCTGGTCCATTACTAGAAGGTGTTGCATCCAAAGCCTGTACTTGCGCTGTAGGTGCGCCTACTCTCTACTTGTCTTCTGAGGATAAGATCTACTAAGTTTTCCAGGCTGCCCACAATTGTAACACCTCCCCTTCATCGTGTCCTTCTTACAATCCATTGTGAAATGGTCAACCAATCCACAGTTATTACATTTCATGCCTTTCTTGATCTATCCCTTTTGGGGTCCTCCTCTTTTCTTCTTGTCCTTATCCTTCTTATTCTTACACAACTACTTCTTTTTTTTGATTTAGGAACCTCCTTAACCTCTTCTTTCTTAACAAAATCTGATATGAGAGCCATTTACATAAGTAATTCATATGTTGCTCTCGTAGGTACATGTATCAATGCCAACCCATGGAAGGGCTGGTTCAAAACCTTAGCAAACTTGGTGGTTTTTTTATGTGGTGTACTAACAAGCTCCATTCCAAAACGTGATAACTCGTTAAATTGATTTACATACTCTTTCATTGAAAGACTCCCCTACTTCAAACTAATGAACTTCTCCAACTGCATGCTTTCCTCGGCTTGGGACAAGAACTTCCTCTCAAACCTTTCTCGAAATCCAAACCAACCAATTTCTCTACCCAACATCTCTAAAATCTCCCACTAGTAAGAAGCCACTCAATTCAACTGCCAAGATGCAAGCTTAACTCTCCGTCGACCCACCAATCCTAACAGCCCAAATATCTGCTTAAGTATTCATCGACCAAGATCGTGCCTCTACGAAATCCTCTGTGCCAGAATATGTCTTGCCTCCTAAACTAGCGATGTCCTTGCATAGCTTAGAAAAATTGGCTGCTATAGGTGGATTAACGGGATCTCCACCCACTGAGGCTGCATTGGACGCTTTCCCTTGCACCTCTAGTGCCATAGCTTGGTGATGTCTACGGAACCAAGCAGTGGCTTGAAAACCCTCTTGAAGATTTGGAGTATTCGCCATACTACGCAAAAATAAAGAAAATTTAGACTCGAAAGAATCGAAAGAAGGTTGAACTGGACTTTAAGGTGATTTTTATAAAAAGTCTCTTATAATTGAAAACTATTTCTAAGAGTTTCTTTCCAAAAAATAGTTTGGAAATATGTTACCTTTGAAAAATACTGTACTTTTAAAACAAGTTTTTAGGGATCCTATAAGCTTATGCTCTGATACCAATTGAATCACCCCCACACCACTTGGTATATCCAAAAAGGGCACACTAAAGGATGTGGTGCGTTATAGGTATAGCTAAAGCATCACAAAGACTAAGATTCACAAGAGAAATAAGTAAAACAGTGGAAACATTTAAACAAAAAATTGTCACTCAAAATTAAAATTCATTTCAAAACACGTCATATAAACACAACATGTCTCAAAAACTCAAAATATCTCATGTCTTATGAAAAATACATCTCTGTCCTAGAATCAGAGTACAAAAATAATAACAATCATCCCTCTCATATGAGCCATTACATCAAAAGCCAAATGAAAATAAAAATGAAAAGAAGAAGAATACATGAAATGATCTAGGGATATATCTCTAAGAAATCTGAATCTACTATCCTTGACTCTACTGGCCCATAGGGGAAAAGGGGAAATAGAGGAGTGGGTCAGGCAATAAGTCTGGTGAGTGAAAGCAATTACTAGCATTTCTAAGCAAGACAAAGATAATAGACTAAGCAACAGTTCTTATATAAAAGGAAATAAAGGAAAGATAAAACAGGCTTAAAATACTGTTTGACTGTTGCTTTGATTATATGCTTTGATTGTTTCGATTGAGTGCACTTGTCTTAAATTGCTTTGATTAGGCTGAAATGCTAATTCAAACCGTTGATCGGCCTACCTATCTCTGTAGTGCCACCATGAGCCAATCCTGTTGGTCACAGCAAAAGACACCTCTTTAGCGCTTAGGACGCAATAGCGAATTATTTACCCTAATTGATGCAGCATGCTCGGTCATCGCCGCTACACACTAATTGTCGCCCTAAGTTTTAACCTCTTATTTACCCTAATCAGCATAAGCATGCCCAGCCTCACCTAACTGTTGTCAAACCACCAGTCCTAGACCTGAAAGGGAATGCGTCCCAGCCTCACCTAACTGTTGTGAGACCATGGGTCCTATATCTATAAGGGAATGCTACCGGTATTGGTCCTAACAAACAATCTTCTAGTTTTGCGCCCTGTTAGCACTAAAATTGGTCACTAACACCCTAGAGTAGATTTTTGTAGCGAGATAAATGAAGAAAGTAAATCGAAAAAGAGGAATAACATAATATAATGCAAAAGGAATGGTAAAAAACAAGAAAAACAGAATTATAATGGTTCGGAGTAACTGCCTACGTCCACTTTGATTGTAATCTTTATTGCTTTTTCAACTATTTGAATACAGATACAATACATGATGAACAACTTAAATTCAATTTGGAATAAAAAGGAAATGTGTACGAAAAATGGTAGAGTCTCCTCTCAGCCTCTCTTTTTATAGATGAAGATAGCTAAGCTTCTCTGATCTTGAATCTCTCTCCAGTCATTCGGTCCCATCACCAAGAGAGTTTGGCCCACAACTGATAAGTTAGGAAGGCCAACCTAGCCACGTCGACGCCTCTGAGCCGACCCAGGGTTCTCTGGGTGTTGACTCGAAGTAGCCTCAATTCTAGCTTGAAGCAACCTGGACCGCCACTCAAAGTAACTCATTCCCTCTCTTAGGCCGATCCACTCCTCCTTTCCATAATATCGATCCGAGTTAGCCGACCCGAAGTAGCCGACCTAAAGTACCCGACCCCACTGCTTTATGCCGATCCACAGGTTTGCCGTCCTGACTCGATCATTGGATGCCAAACCCCTTTTTATACCGAACCTTTGCAAACATGCCGATCCGAGGGCTCTGTATACAACAAACTAATCTCATCAGGGCTAAGCTGAAGCAGGTGTTCCTATGACCTGAAGCAAAACCTTTAGCGACTCGAAGTAACCTCCTCAACGACCCAAGCCAGACCATTCCTCGACTCTGCTTCCATCAGCGTACAACTATAGTTCCCGCAAATACTGTTTTGCAGCCGGGCCACGGTATTGGGTAACACGTCGCTTGACCAAATCCCCAGATTCGAGCCTCTATCTATTGGCCAATTATTTACCCTAATCAGCATAAGCGTGTCTTAGCTTCACCAACTATTGTGAGACCATCAATCCTAGATCTGAAAGGGAATGCTGCTAGTTTGGGCCCTACTTATATATTTACTTATTAACTAAATCTAAGTTTTAAAATAAGTCTCTTTTGTTATTTTAGCTATATTTGCTTATTAATTTAATCCAAGATCTAAGTTTTAAAATAAGTCTCTTATGTTATTTCTTTCTTTCTAATCATAACATTTGTAATAATTGTTCTTTGCAGTTGTTATTCTTCTATTTTTCTCCTTTTAGTTATAACTACAGGTTATAATTATACTTGCAAATATCTTAAATTTGCCTATTTTCAATCCATCTCTATTATTTTTCGTCGGTTTTTTTTATTTTACATCTGATTTTTTTTAAATTTAGTGTTATTCTATTTTAATCCATGTTAGCGAATTCTTCTCTTTTTTTAATTTATTCACATAAAAAGGGATTAAATCTCTATAAAAAGAAACTAACATTTACAAACTAAATTCCAACTTAAACAGATGTAAATAACTGTAAACGACTGTAAATAACTGAATAGAATAGCTAAAAAAATTGACTGAAAACAACCTCTGAAATTTACCTAAAACTGATTGTAAATAAACTTATAAGAACTATCTTAAAATTGTTGAAAAACTACAACTATTAGGAACCCTATTATTTTAAATTACTTAAAAATTAAAATAATTACAAAACACTCACCAGTGGTCCTTAGCTCTAATCCTGGGCCTTCCTCGATTTGCTACTAGGGTGTAGAATATTTTTGTTAAAAAGATCTTCTCCCTAGAAATTTTTCTACTTAGGGTACAGCCTCAGGCAATGAACCCAATTGTGAGAGAATCTGAACGAGAAAATAGCTAGGTCTAGGGTCTTATTGATAATGTGACTTAGTAACTCAGGCCGTCGAATTTGAAGATTAAATCTGGTGTAGCCACATCATAAACATACTAGGAACCGTTGGATGCAGCTAAGAATGGACGAGATTGTTCAAAAATCAAGTTTTAACGTTGCCGGCTCGTACCTGGACGTTTTCACGTCCAGGCGAAGGTGCGGGTCGACCTAAGCACAATTGAGGTCGACCTATAGGTCGACCTAACCATGGCATGGGTCGACCCATGCCTTTGTAATATATATTTTTTCGTTTTCTTTTTATAAAATTTTGATTTCCTATTTCTTTTTTAACTTCTTCATACTAGCTCTAATGTTGACATGTTATATATGAAAATTGATCAGAAAATCACCCCGGACTCAATGGTGTAACTCCCACAGCTCGATTCTAAAAATTTCACAAACTTATTTTATTATTTAATTAAATCATTAATTAATTATTATAGCATAATTTTTTGGGTTGTTACAAGAGGATACCGATTCTTTATCGTCTTCTCATTCAACATACGATAATCAATTCACATCATCAACGACTCGTCTGATTTCTTCACGAACAATGCAACTGCTCACTATGGCAAAATGCTTTGTCTAATAAAATTATTTCCTTCTAAATCCACTAACTACACCTTTAACTCTTTCATCTCAATTGTTGCCATGCCGCAAGGCAGTCTACTTACGGGTTTAGCTCCAGGTACACGATATTTCTAAAACTTGATAGCTCATTCAGGTGGTAGTTCTGTAACTGGTTAAAAAAAATCCTCACACTCGCTCACAACGAAGGCTTGGCTTACCTCATCTTCCACTTCTGTTGCACTTAATAAAGCATATACATATAAACTCGAATTCTCTATCGAGTATTTAATTTGATCACGGCTATTATGGTGTCTTAATAATATCTCCCTATCTTGGCACAATATCCTAGCATCATATCTACTTAACCATTCCATACCTAAAATAATCTCAAAACCTAAAAAATCAAACACATGTAAACTGTAGGTAAATGCATGACCTAGCAACTCAATTTCTAAATGGTCACATCTCATCCCAAGAGTTGCATAACCTCCTATCAGATTTGCATCCCTTAAGGAAGTAATAAGGTATGATGATTCTAGACTTAACTTCTCTGCGAAACATTGCGAGATAAAAGAATGTGAGGTGCCACTATCAAATAATACTTTAATAGGTATGCCATGAATCAAAAGCTTACTCATCATTGACATTCCTTTCTCATCTATAGTCGGTCTAGAAGATGACGACTCTAGAGCAAAAACTTTCCATTTATCGGCCTTGGTCACATTTGGACATTCATTCTTGTAATTCCCCTTCTGTTTTCCGTTATAACACTTCACGCCCTTCTTTCCATCACCAGATGGACACTCATTAGTAAAGTGTCCTTTCTTATCACACTTATAGAAAATAATTCTAGCTTTCCCTTTCTTGAACTCCACCCTTTCGAGCTCCCTTCTTCTTAAAAAACTTTCTCTTCTTGCCTTAAAAACATTTAGTTTCCATAATCTTGTCACTTGTATATGCTGAAAGCATTTCCCCATTCCTTAACTCCATCTCCACAACCACATCATAAGGATCTCTAAGAAGTGTTATTATTGCCCTGGCAACCATGGGCTTCAATCCATAAATGAACTTCTCATTCCTCTTGATTACAATATTGATTGTAGCGTATCTATGTCTGGATAACTCATCAAACTTAGTCGCATACTCTAGTATAGACATCTATCCCGACTCCAATTCGACGAACTCCCTAATAGAGTTAACTTAGCTATCTTTGACAAAAAGCTCTCCTCAAATCTCCTTCTAAATTCAGCCAAAGTCAAATTCTCCACCAGTGCTCCTACAGTCACACCATTCCACCAATACAAAGCGGCTCCGTGCAACGGTCTAGATGCTAACATCCTCTTCTGTTCATTATTCAAGCCTAAGTCAAAAAAATCTTTTCATAGTGCAACAATCAATTCTCCTCTTTAATAGTGCTTTCTATTCCTAGAAATGGCTTTCCTCCAAGACTGGCATAATCATGGCTCAACTTGGTGCAATTGTTATGGGAAGGTACCACGGGATTAGTTCCTCCCGCATTGCCAAAGTTTCCTCCAGCCAAACTAGCAGCAGCTCCAGCTTATATCATATTCACACAGGACTAGTATATAGTCCCCATATCTATTGGTGGGGTTCCAGCCCTCGCATAGCAATTGCATTTGGATTAGCATTTGCCTGTCGACCCAGATTCCTTCTATTATTAGGCCAAACATTTCCATTAGCTGTGGTGCTTCCTCCACCAAGATTCACTCTACCATTTCCCACTTCCGTATCTTGATTTCTCATAATCTGCATATTAATCTTTGTAAGATACTAAAGAATGGTCTAAGAGAGAGGGGAAAATAGTGATAGAATACATACTTTTGCATAGTAAATAGCAAGTTTAGTACTATAGCGTTATCTCATACCCAAATCTTATTCTATAGTTTATTCGGATTATATTTTCAAAATCTTTTGGATTTTAAATCATCAAAATATTATAAGTTTTAAATAAACCTATGCACTAATATCAAGTGGTAACATCCCCTATTTTAAGATCCGAAAATAAGTGCTGCTGATGCTACAGTCATTAGTAGTATTATTTCCCAATGAAAAAATGAGATCAGTTAATCATATGTAAAACATCAAGAGCATATGGATATGAAAATTTTCAAAACACATTTCACTAATAAACTTTCATATTCATTAAATAATCCCAATGATTTCAGATTTAGAGAAAATATAGTAATTACATAGAGCGGCATTTGAAGAAGCCTCCTCGGGTGATCATCGTCTAACTACTAGATAGTTGTAGGTCATGTCATTTCATCCATTCAAACAAAACATAAGCTTTAATCGACATAGCAGAAATAAAATCCTAACATCAACTAGCTTGCCTTCTGCATGTCCCCGAAAACCTATTTATTTAACCTGAAATCCCTATCCCCGACCTACTCAAATGAGTACCTGAGAGTCTAGGGAGGAAAAGAAATTCTTCAGGTCAAACGAAAGTATCATGTGAATAATAACATACCATCTCAAACCAAAATAGATATCTAGTGAGACCACACCATTGGAAAAACATGCTTTCTCCTCACTAGTGTCTTGTCAAAATATGTCAATATGTACACAAATCATGCACCTGCAACCACAATGATCAAAACAAAACATAACATGTCAAACTAGTCTATCATCCTATGGTTATGCATACCCAAGATGTAGCCTTCTCAAAAATAGATTGTCTATCTCAAATCATAGTTTTCCAAGGGTCACTACAAATCTAATAGTTTTGCAGGACAACCGATAATCTATCGGATGATTCAGGCCAAAAATTTAACTAGAAATTCAAAAATCACTAGATACTGTTAGGAGTCTCTTAATATGGTTAGAAGTAATACAATTTAAATATTATGGTGAGCATATAGATCAACGAGTTAATTTCTGTGCATTGACATCCTTTCGCCTCACTGTGGACAAGCCATATGCACTGAAATCGTGGACCTTTACCAACCAAGGGCTAACAGTTAAAGCTTAGCATGGGACTGTACACCAGTCCCACCTATGATCTTATCTTGTTTAAATCCAAGAGCAATATCTTTTGATCAATTCAAGGTATCCTAACATAGTTTATCTATTTGATCTCCTGGATGTAATTCTACCAGTCGATAATTTAGTCTAACCATTCTCACTATAAAACAACCCCACCAGAAATCCTATCCCCAAATCACCAGATGCAATGTTGGGTCATAAAAATGTGAGTATGACAATAATAACTATGCAAATTCAATAGATCAAATGATAACATGAACATATAACATCATCCATCAAAATATGTTTAATCAACGGCCACATCCGTAGGAAAATTACTTAAATTTAAATAATAATTCCTTCAACAAAATCCATAGAAAATTAGGCTAAAACACTTTTTTATTTCCTTGAAAATATTTAACTTTGGAGATGATAATCTACTTGAAATCATCTGTAAAACAAGGAAAACATAGCCCATACATTTAGCCAAAATTTCATGCCAAAGCGTTGTCGTCCCTGCATAGCCTTTGAAATATTAGCTGTCAAAATAGGGATATCGACAACAAAACATGGCCATCAAGCCTATGGACGTAGCTATTTACTTTGTAAAACATAAGGCCATCGAGCTTAAAAACATAGCTACACAATTTATATAATCATAAGGCTATTGAGCCTATAAAATATAGATACATATGTTGAGCACCTACTCAAAAAGGTATCAGATTATTATAATATAATAGACATTAAATTTCTTAAAATGTGGGGTTTCGAGCCTCTAAGCAAAGCTATTGAATTTGTAAACATATGGCAGTTAATGCCGGTAAAAACATTGGTGTCAAACAAATAGGAGACATGAGGCTCAAGTTTTAAAACATTTAGGGTTGTCAAACCCATAAAATCTTTGTGGTGCCAAGCTCCTAGAACTTGTTAGTGTCCAATCTTAAAAGCATGAAGGTGTTAAACTCTTAAAAGACTAATATTGAGTCTCGAAACTGTAAGATGTCGGGCCTCTACGACCTTGTATACCGAACCCTTACAATACTTAGTGTTGAGCTTCTATACAAGCATATATCTCACATATCTACTGAGTAGGTATCGCACGCATCATCCTATATAGATGCCGAGTCTTAAATTCGATACATCATATAACTGTCAGATAGTTATTCCATGTATCAACCTTCATG
This sequence comes from Allium cepa, assembly GCA_030765085.1. Classification (NCBI taxonomy): domain Eukaryota; kingdom Viridiplantae; phylum Streptophyta; class Magnoliopsida; order Asparagales; family Amaryllidaceae; genus Allium; species Allium cepa. Next base: position 542,457,438 of record CM060939.1, read on the forward strand.
GATGTCAAATATTGATATAACAGGGTGTCGAATATCTTTAATGGCATTACTATAATTAAAATAAAACTATTTTACTTCCACTTTAAGCCAATATTTTCCACCAACTCATGCACCATGTCAAATTATCATTTGATAATAAATTACTTTACATACTCTTTTAAGAAATTTCTAGTAGATCTATTCTACTTTCTCAAATATCTTTACAAAACCATTTTAATTAATATATTTATCTTATATTAATTAAACACTTTACTAAAATAATAAATTCATAGAATATCGTATCATAAGGGAAAAATCCACAAAAGTCACCAACCAAATTTCCATCTTCTTTGTTATACAAAAATTTCAAGGCCAAAATATTAATTCAATTATTTTTAAAAATTAAAACCTGAAATAAATACCTTTTCCCTCTTCGAAAGTTCATAAAATATTCATTTGAACTTGGAAAAATGTAAAATTAATATCCATCTCTAAAATAATGCTTTACACAACATATTCAAATTTCAAATCAATTGGAGATTAGAAACTTAGGCTTTTCCTTTAAACCTATTAAAACAACTCCATAAAAAATTCCATAAATCATTATTCAATCCAATAGTAATGATCATATATCTAACCATCATATATATTCACAATCAATTTGAAAATCATTCATAGATCCGAAAACAAGCATAAATAAATGAGATATATACTATTATTCATTTTGGATTGCATAAGAGAGATTGAGATTTGATGTTGATTAGCTTCTTAAGCTTTTACCTTGAACTCCCTTAGATTTCTTCTTTATTTTTCATAGTAATGGTCGACCTTCCTTTAGTTTTATTTTTGAGGGTTTAAGGAATGAGTAGTTTTATTTTTGAGGGTTTAAGGAATGAATTAAAGGATTACTCCCTTATGCCCTTCTTATAATTTCCTTTCTATAATATGTTTAAACAATCTTCTTAATTGATTATTTAAAGCATGACCCATACTTATTAACAAATCTCATTCCCCTTATCACATCACTCTACACTATTCTATTTAATTTATCTTATTAAATCTCCTTGATAATGTTAAACAAAAATTTAAGGTGTTGCATTTTCCTAACCAGTAGTCAGTTTTGAGACGGTTCTAAGAGTCGATAGGCCTTTTCTAGATCGTAATTTAGGCCCATTTCATGGTAGGTTGTTACATTTGATATCATAGCATAGGTTACCCGATCAATAGGGATTCGTATATGTATGATAGGCATACTTGTTATTTTTGAAAATGTTCTTTAAAAATCCTACTATATATAAATATATGTACTTATTTTAAACGTACACAAAAACTCTGTGCAAATCTTTACTTCAGCATATAAAACTCTCTTAGGAAACGGGAAAGGAAGAGATTGAAACTCCAAGGTAAATAAGGAAATAAATATGCAATAAAGAGGAAGTTACAATAATTTAATGAGGATATAAATAAACTAACTAAAGAGATTGTTTGATTAACTACAAAAAGATAAGGAAGCTCTAATAGGTAAAATATGAATAAATAAATAAATTTCTTTAAATATTGTCCGTTAGAATAAAAATCATTTATTATGTACAATTGATGTTTATAGAAATAGCAAATAAACCTGTTACGTAGTAATTAAATTTTATAAATGGTATATTCGTCATTTTGGTAAATTATGTAGCCTAAATTATACAAACAAAGATTAATGGTTCTAGCCCAATACATTAAAATGGATGGGAGCTAGGAATCTATGTGTTTATAAATAACTGGAAGTAAGGAGTGAAGCAAGATCCCACAAGAAGATGTGCATTAATCACTATAAGGAGATAATATGATTTTTGTGAAGATTGAGTAAGGAAGAAGGAAAGCTCAATTGGAAGGACTAAAGTAAATTTCTAAAATCCAACCCCAGGAGAAGGAATTTGACAAAAAAAATTGGTAGAATTCCATTAAATGTTTTGAACAAATATTCAAAGGATTTATTGAGAAGTTCTTTTGAAAAATAAAGAAATTTACAAACTCATAATTTCAAAAAAAAAATTGAGTCTAAAGCTTCTGATTAAAAGTTTTTTGGTGAAAAGGGTTTTAATTTTAAAGTTCTAGTTTAAAATTGGTTGAGTTAACAAGTTATTTATTTTTAGAGAAAGGGAATCTTTGTTTTTAAAATAAATGTAAGACAAAGCACACACTGGACTTGATGATTTCTTTTCCATTCAATAAATTTGGGAGTTCTTTTTTTAATTCTTCCAAAAAGCGGTGAAAAATGGAAATGGAACTTAATTAAATTAAGGAATAGAGAATAGAAGGATCAGAATAATTTGGATAGGAGGAACATTTCCATATAAGGAAAATATGATGAATATAGCTGAAGTAAGAGCCAACAAGTGAGGAGAAAAATAAATAGAGGTAATATTGGGAGATTGGGACAGAAATAACACTAGGAATTTATATAAAACATGATCAGTAGTTAGAAATTAGTAGGGTGGAAGTTAATTTTGTCTACTTCACTTTTAATAGTTTAAAGTTATAGAAGATGTTTAAAAACTTTTTACTTTACTATTGGATGGAATTATAAGATGATAATTAGTAATGCGATGGGTTATTTTGGTGAATGTTGTAAGGAAAAGCATTTATTTATGGACAAGAATTTTATAAGTTCATTTTAGAATTTGTTTTTAAAATGGTAATAAAAGAGGAATAAATTAGGAATTTGGCATTCATAAGAATGGATTGTGGTTTGAAGTTTACTTGTCTTGTAACAAGAAATATCTTCGAAATAATAAATGACCAATATAGGAAATTCTAACATTATAGAATACTTGTACTGGGTTTAAAGGGGGTTAAATTTTGAAAATAATGGGTGTTAATAAAAAGTATGGACCATAATTTCATGGAGTAGTAAATGTTGATTTTGAATTTAATGTAATAAGTTTATTTTTATGAAAATGATTTATTGAAATTTATTTTGTATGTTATAGAAGGACTTTCAGAAGGGATATTATTTTGCTTCATTATGGAATTTAGCAACTTGTGAATTATTGATGCAGTAATGGTTTAGTTTGTTAACTGATTTTTAAATGTTTTGAGTCAAAAGTCCAACTTTTATAGGAATAAATATCTGTTGTAGAAAGTCCTTAAACATGAAAAGTTGGTTAGAGAATAAATAAATAAAATTCATGGCTCAATTTGGGATCTACCCAATTTTTAAAAATTGACAAAAAGGGATTCTAATTTTATGTTTTTAAAAATAAAGGTTTCAGATAAGGTACTTTATAATTGTTATTAATCCAAAAAATGGATCAGCATCCTGTATTGAGTGTGAAGGCACCAACAATATTTTTACAGTGTAATAATATAGAAGATAAATGTAAAAAGAGAAGAATAGTAAAAAGACAAGAAGATTTTTATAGTAGTTAGGCTGTTAATAAAGCCTACGTCCACTTTATAACATTCTACTAACTGACTAGTATTATAAGTTGAATCGAATTACAATATGATTGAATCTTCTAAGTTAGATCAAGTCACAAGTACAAGAGTTCACTGAAGAATCACAGTGAACCCCTAGATAACTATTGTATGGGTGGAGTAGAGTGAAGAATAATTTCTGCAGAGTTTGAATAGCCAGTCTAGAAGATCCCGTTTATGTTGTAAGTGGGAATGTATTTATAGGGGTTGGAGAGCTACTGGGCCTGGCCGCTTTGCCAAAAGCCTACATTTTATGATATGAGAGTGCATTGAAAATTACATTGCGATCCACTTTAACCTGATGGATCGTTAGTGATCCATGTACTAAAGGAATTTTTGGATCGTTTCCTATGGGTTGCGGTACTTACCTTATATAGTTGCTTCTCATGTGATTTCGTAGCTAGTTGCCTTGTTACGATGATGATTCAAGTACTAATTGGATTGAACTATGACTGAAATCAGATAGGTCTTTGCTTCTCGAACTAGAACTCTTGGAAGGCTATGAAACATAGCATACACCCCTAGAAAAGATGTTGACTCACGATGCAAATGGTTTGCACAACCCACGAGCAGTCCTTATGGATTGCTAGCGATCCATAGGTGATGGATCACCAGCGATCCATCCCCTTAGCTAATTTTTATGTACTTCCTCTTGAGTCCTTCTTAGCCTATCCTTCTAGTCCATTTGGTTGATTTTTATGTATTTTTCCTTGACCTAGATGTTCTAACCTCTATTGAATTTTGCTGGGTTGAAAACCTAGTTTATATTTTTCCCTAGTATACACCTTTGTTCAAAATAAGGTATGCTTTGGAAGTAACCTCTTTTGAGATTTTATTTTGTGAAATTTAATTGATCGTGTTAAGGTTATCATGTGTATTTGGCTTTGGCTATTCAGCTTTCGGTTGAGTTTACGAGGTGAATCGTCATTACTCATAGTAATAAATCAATTTCGATCCCATAATTTTTAAGATGCTTGCAAACAATATATAGATCTTACTTGGCAAATTTGGAGAAGATTTGTTGTAACCTGATGGATTGCTAGCGATCCGTAGTTCATGGATCGCTAGCGATCCATCGATTTAACAAAATTTCTGCAACCAATCCTCAATTTATCTTTGCATGAATTGACCTATTCTCATCATTCTCTGTTCATGCATTCTTCTTGCGACCCGAGCAAATTCACAACCGAACCATAAATTATCCTTTGTCATTGTTGCCATAAATCCCCACCGCCGAGCCTTCTACCACCGATCTCAACTACCTACTCCATAACTTCGAGCCAAGCCCAAGTGCTTGAATCGTAGCTTGCTTCGATCTCTACCAATCTTGTGTAGCTTGGATCGCCACTAACTCAAAGTCAAAAGCATTTTCTTTTGATCTAAGGTTGGTGATGGCGTAGTTACTGTGTTGGTGGCAATTGTCAATGAGTTTGGGGAGATCGATGAGAATAGTGAATGAAGCGGGTTAATTGCGATTTATTAAAAGCAGATGGTAGATTTGTGCCCTACATTTGATGTATTCTAGCATCTTCGTTCAGTAAATCAAAATAGATTAGCGCATGGCCCCGATAGCTACATCAAGCTAGTTTACTATGGACTTGATCATCCCGGATTAATTTTACTATTGTATGCCCGGTGTACCTAAAAATAGAATGAGCTTTCTGTGTCGCTTTGGTCAACAGATCCATTATCGATTATTGACCGATAACAAGTAAGTGTAGGAGGAATAACTACAATAAATGATATGAAAAGATTTTTCCTTTCTCAGCTGCGAGTGAACTATAGAGTGTTCATAGTGTTTAGGACACCAAGCCCATCCTACATAAATAACACACTATGTTTGCCCTAGTCAAGGCTTGGGATCCGACGAGTTGGAACAAGTCGACGTCTTTTCAGAATTCAAGTGTTAAACATATGTGGATTTCTAGTTATAAATAGAATTATTTAACCACATTGGATACAAATTCTATTATATAGAATAAGCATACATCATCCCATTGTTAATCCAGTGGAGGAAGCCTAACACTCTTGGGAGTAGAATCTTCATTAGTTATGCCTTCGCAAACGGTTCCAGCAGAGACTACTTCTTCGACGCCACTGGCTGAATATGGTTAGTTGGTGTCGGTTGATCCGGTTGTTGATCAAACCTCTTCGAACTTTAGAGTTTTTCATAACCCTTCGGTGATAGCTTCCACGGTAATTTTTAATAATGTTCCACACAATATTTTTTTATAGCATGGAATTCTGGATGATGATGCGCGCCTTCCACTTAAAACGAGTTTTCACACATGCCACCCTTGGGGTACACCGCTTTCCATCGGTACTTATCTTAAATGGTGCAATGCCCCCTTTCAAGTATTGCTTGAGAGAGACACTTCTGAATTAGGGAATATCTCCATTTCAGATTCGTCCCAACAGAATGCAATTTTGACTTGCCTTCAAGTTTTGTTCATGCGGACACTCAATCGTGCCCTAAGCTATGAGGAGTTTAGATATTTCCTCTCATTCAAGAAGATAGATGAATGTCCATCTCTTATGATTATTAAGGCTTAAAGAAACCATAAAATCATGTTCAACTTCAAAGTACTTTGTCCTCGTTCAAGACATAATATTTCTTGTTAGATGTCTTGAAGGATTTAATCGTCTTTGAATGATGGGGGTAAGTTTTCTCTTCACTTATTGAGATTTATTATGATGGTGCAGGGTAACAATAGATTGAATACTCCATATAGTTATTCCAAGGCTAAATAAAGATGCATCACTTGATCCCGTCTTCCATACTCTGAATGCCATAGGTGCTAGATAGAGATTGGTCAAATCTTTGCTAATGGATGAGAATTTGCATTGATACGAATTGTTGCTTCCTAGGAGATTAGCCATCACCATTGAAGTTCTATCCCCTACCAGTTATAGGATTCAAACACGCTTCATTTCTTCATCGCTCGATTCTGAAGAGGGCGGTCTACTAGGACAAAAAGGTCCATCCTGTGATCAATTGACGAAATCCATGAAGGAAAGGCATTATGACCAGAACCAGTAGCCCATTTTTGATGCTTCCATTCTTGGAGGAGGGGGAAGAGGAGTTAAAATAGTAAGAAGGAAAGATTGCGATGATTGTAGAAAAGGAGGAAGGTGAAATTGATAAACAGAGCAGCTATGATTCCTCTTCTAGCGATGAGGAATTTGATGCATGTTCCAGCGATAGAAATTTCGAATCATGTGATGATACTTCAGGAATTAGTCCCATTCTCTCGGATTCGCCTCCCCAAGAGATTATTGCTAAATATGTTCCCTCAGCAGCCGAACGACTCCATGGTTCTCTGTCGAAGGAAACTGATATCAACTTTGGGGACTTAGGCAATGTTGATGTGGACATTGCAGAACTCATTGAAGTTGATCCTGAGTTCGAAGGATTGTCTTCTCACTCCAATCATGTTGTTTATAAAGTTAGACAAATTCCCAATGTAATCGCTTCCTGACCCGGTTCGTGAAGTCCTTTTAGTCCGCCTACAGCACGTTACACGCTCCACTCACGTACACTCATCTATGCATTATTTGAGCTCATTTTCTATCTTTGAAGTCACTTCAATTTTTTTATATTAGGTACTATGGAAGGTCGTGGGCTTTATGAAGATCATGAACAATTCACAGGTGCACAACATGGGTTGAGACGGACTTCGAACCACCGCTAGCCCCGAGAAACTATGGAAGAATGGAGGAGGAGAAAATATTGGGATTCTAAAGCTTGTCGTCAGGACGATAGGGATCTAGGTAGAGTTTATAGGGGTAGCTATGAGAATAGGAAGACTCCCAATGATTGAGAAGAGCCATCCAAAAAGTTGAAAGCAGATTGTGATCGATATACTTTCGAGCACTGTACCTTTGCCCCAACTCCAGTTTCTATCAGAATTGAGGTTCCAACTTCTACTGTTCAAGTTTCTCCATTAAACCAGGCTCCATTATCTCATATTCTTCCTACTTCTAGTCCTTCATTCCCTCGTAGAAGACCTGGTTATATTCATTCATCTGGATCCACCCAAGCTTAAATCCACGCTCTCCGGATGGTTTCTAAAGGGAGTTAATTTTGGCCGAGACTAACGTCCGATTAGTAAGGATTCTTATATTCCCTATATCCAGGTGATTCAAAGCGACTTGGATCAAGCTAAAGGATGGGAGAAATTACGTAAGCGGCTGACAGACACAAACCGTAATAACTATCATGAGATCCTTTCTTTGGAGTCGGAACAAGATGATTACAAAAGGATACCGATGGAACATGATGTTATAATTGATCAATTGACAAAGGATAGAGATGATGTCATTTGAGAGAGTAAGAACTACACTAGTTTGCTAATGGAATTGAAAGAGGCTAGTGCAAAAATAGAGATCATGTTCAAAGATGAAATTAAGAAATCTTATGCTGATGAAGTTAAGATGAAAAAGGAGCTCGAAACTCGAGATGAGATGATCGAAGATCGAAAGAGAAATTGTTGGTCACAATGAAACTGTCTAAACTCATAGGAAGACAACTATTGATTACGCGAGAATGGTGGAATCACGAGATAAGACCAAATCTCAAGTGATTACTTTTCTTTTAGAAAAAGTTATGCAACTCAATGTTGAAAAGACCAAAGTCGAAGTTGAAAAGGCCAAGTGACATTGGACTACTTGGAGCTGCAAGATACATTCGAAAGGAAAATGGCGAAGATGGATGACACCATCTTGAACTTCTACATTAACTCCATATTGCATCAGGGCATAGTTGTCTAGGCGCTAAATTCCCACATACTCTTATTGTGGTTTAGGAAGAAGTTCTAGCCTATTTCCAATAAGATGGGGATGTGTACACTGAACAAGAGTTGGAGGATGCCTATCATAATGAAGAATCAAAGAAGGCTTTGGTAAAGGGCCGAGAGATTATTCGGGTTGAAAGGGAGTGAGAAGTCCCCTATGCAGCTGCAACTGCAACTGATAAAGCACTATCAGAACCTTTCAATTCTGGGACTGGTAAATCATTCAAGCAGCTTCATGATCAGACAGGATTCATTCTAGCTTCGGCCAATGCTGCTTGTTGTCTACCCCTTCAGTAGCTATATCTAAAGCCTTGGGTGGTCCTAAAGCTTCACCCAAGATTATGCAACCATCTAGAGAAGGAAACGGTAGGGAGTATGAGGTTGAGATTCATGGTTACACTTCTAATGCAGGTAACTTTCTTGTTTTCCCCGAGATTGAGGATTTTCAGCTCAAACCGCAAGAATAAGATGAATTGAATGCTTTCCCTTTTGATCTAATAGGTCAGTCTTATTTGCCCGTTGAACTGCCAATTTCTCCAGTCCTAGGGCCAACTGCCATTTCGACCGATTCAATGCCTACTTCTATGGCTGCTTTGATCACAACACCTGTGTCTGGCGTGCAACCAGGGCTGGATTTTGAGAAGATCGATGAGTTGCATGTCTTAGACAATCCTTTCATATCTCTGGAGGGTGACTTAGCTGTAGTTGACACTCGAGAGAAGACAGAACATGCCAGCCAGCCAAGTAAAACCGAACAGCTAATGGTGGCAGTTAAGAAGGAAAAGATTGAGGGGAATAAGTCTTTGAGGAGCTCCAGCAAGTCCCGCAAGCGTAAGACTAAGGGGGAGACTTCTGAGGAGGTCGAAGAATAAGGAGGAGACTTGGGCACTGAGCCTATAATTAATAACCTCTAGCGACGATAAAACTCTCGGCGGGGATGTTGACGGGAAAAATAAAGCTTTGACCAAAGGCGGGAAAGGAAGTGGTTGCAAGAAACAAAATCAGGCTCAAGTGACAGTGAAGCTGGATTTTGTAACATTCTGATTTATTTAACAGGTACTCTGTTCAAGTGCAGATTCTATGCCTATAACTTTTGTTGTGGTAGCATGTGCACTTTTCTTTTTGTTTACCGATATTGTGTAGGTATAACCATGACATTTTGACTTTATATAGAAATTTTTTTAAGGATTGAAAAGATTAAAATTTTCTGCTTTTATCTCTTCTGAGTTCTTCCTTATTTATCATGTACTTAGTTTGTTTTGATACCACTTATGTGTGTACATGACACGATTGTTTATCATGTAATTTTCATACTCACATTGTCATGCCGTGTTTTATGGATACGGTGCCTTTATTTCCGTGGTTTCACATATTACATATGTAATTTTTTTTCTAGTTTAATAATTCCACTGTGATTTTCATAATCCTTTGTTTGGCGAAACGGGACTAAGGAGTAGTTTTCCTTTCAACTAAATGTTGGTATGTGTGTGCCCCACTACTTTACACCATTATTTTTTCCGAACACTTGATAAATAACTGTTGATTTGAGCGAATCCTCGAATGTTTATAGCCAAATATATTTTGCGGTTCCTTTCTTTGGAAACTTGTGACTCGAGCATCTTGACTCTAGAGATTTTGTCGGTCAAAGATCAGAATTATTTGCCAATCTCTAGTTATGCAACATTGTCGGACTCATGTCAATAACTTTTGATAGTAGGAGTGAATCCTTGTTAGTCCTACAATAAAGGTGTTTCCTGCTATTGTTGGGACATACCAGTATTTATAAGATCTTGATGGTTTGCTAATGATGCCGGAGCAACATCAAGTAGTGCTTGCACGAGGGTATTACGAAATTCATGGCTTTTTAAGAGTGTGCAGCTTATGAAATTCCTGGCTTATAAGAGGTTGCATCTTACAAAATGCGCGGGTTTTATTATGAGTCGATTTATTTTCATTGACCTGGTGAGTAGGCGAAGCATACTTGGGTATGGTTTCACTTCCTTAAGCTACTAATGAATGATTTTTGAGTCGGTTTACTTTCGCCAACCCAGTGAGTAATTTATATGAATATGTTTTATTGGTTCCGGAAGCAAACGAGATTTCATTAATAAAATGAAAAGTAAAGAAAAATTTTCTATTTATAATGCCTCCAGTGTAGTCAGGCGGCTTAATTGCGAAAATAGAAAATACATTGACAAAAGTTAAATAAAGTAACGCCGAAGCATGTCGTTGTTCAAAGCATAGGGAATTAGAATTCCATCGAATGTGGTCAACCTGGAAGTGCCATCTCTAAGACTTTGCCCAATTGAGTAAGGCCCTTCCCAGTTTGGTCCGAATGTTCCTGGGGCTTGATAGATCTATTTCAGGAAGAGATCTTCCACTTTGAAGGTACGGTTATGGACCTTGGAGTTGAAATGCAATGTTACCCTTATTTGGTGAGTCATGGTCCTTAGCTCAGCTTCCTCTCATTTCTCGCCAATCAGATCTAGTGACTTGAACAGGATCTTCTCATTCTCTTTTTGATTGAACTATCATTCCTGATGAGAGGGGACTTCTAGTTCAACTAGGATCTTTACTTCGGATCTGTATGATAGGGTGAACGACGAGTGTTCTATTGCTGACTTTTGCATCGATCAGTAAGCCTATAGTGCAAGTGGGAGCCCGTCAACCCAATTTCTTTTATTAACCCAAAAATTGGATCAATAGCCTACATCAAGTGTGAAAGCATCAGTGCTGATAATCAGTGGCACAAATCTTAAATAAATAGTTAATAAAAAGAAGAAGTTAGAAAAGAGATAGAATTTTTATAGTGATTCGACTGTTAGCATAGCGTACATCCACTTTATAGCTTTTCTTAATGACTGACTGCTGTTATAAGATGATTCAGATTATAACACAACTAAATTATGTTTGATGGACAAAGTGACCAATGCTAGAGTTTATTGGAGGATCACAATGAACCCTATGAATGACTGTTGGGCGGAAGAAGAAGAGTGAAGAATCATTTCTTCAGAGTTTCGGCAGCCAGTCTAGAAGGTCCCACTTATGTTGTAGGTAGGATTGTATTTCTAGAGGTTAAAGAGCTACCGGGCAAAGCCTTTGCCAGATGCTTGCAAACGATCATAGGAAGACACACATCTCAAGCTGAGCTAACTTTATGGATCGCTAGCGATCCATGCTCTGTGGATCACTAGAGATCGATGGATTCAGTTCGAAGGCGATCCAATGCCTTAATTCGGTTTCCCTTGGCTTCTACTCTAAAGCTTGTGGCGACCTGATGAGATGATATGGATCGCTAGTGATCCACAGTACATGGATCGCTAGCGATTCATACACTTAGCTGATTTTTGGACTTTGTTTTTCTTGGGCAAAGCTCGATATCTCGTGTTGATGTTTTCCATGTAGTCTTGTAGCATGCTGCTATGTTTCAATGGTGATCCATGCATTGGTTGCGTTAGACGGCTGATTAAATTAAATGAGTGCTTGCTTCATGATCTAACTTGCTTGGAATACCATAAAATCTATCAGATGTCTCCAGAAGTGACAGTGCTTCATGATGCAAGGAAAATGGATGGCCAACGACCAGTATTTATCGATCGCTCGTGATCCATGGTGATGGATCGCTAGCGATCCATACCCTTTGAATATTTTTGCTACTTTTCTCTGAAGTCCTCTTGATTACATCTTCTGGTATTCTTGGTTGATTCTTGAGATACCTTGACTTGTTGTTAATGTTCTAGTTCCCTTTGAATTCTATTGGGTTAAAAACCAAATTAACATGTGCCCCCAAAAATATGCTTTTTGAATGAAAGGTGTACTTTGTTCTAGAAAAAGTTCCAGTAACGAGTCTTTGATTGTTGAGCTTTCTAGTGGCTTTTAGCCTTGGCGAACCATCTAGTTCCCTTGGATTCTTTCGTCAATTACAAGTCGTTCCAAACATGTTATGGCCTAAGACTTTGAACTCTACCTAACTTTAACACATACATCACAATCATTCTGGTTTCATTTGGACTTATTATATTACATGTCTCTAATTACATTACACATCTCTAATTGTCCCATGTTCATTTGGGATTTACAACATTACCCCTAGATTTAATTCATATTTATAATATTATATATCAAAATTGCATCATATATCGAAATCACATCATATCGTATCATTTCACATCACATATCAAAATCACGTTATATCATATATCAAAGTCATCCTACATTCATCCAAGATTTATCTGTTTTATTTTACTTATAAGGCATTCAAATCCTTTCTGCGAAATCAAATCTGTTTTAAAGTCGGTCTCTTTGGATCGTTTAAGTTTAATGCATGATCTCTTCGGATCGTTTACTGTTTAGTTTAATGGGCGATCTCTTCGAATTGTTTAGTGTTTGTTAAGGGGACGATCTCTCTAGATCGTTTGCTTGTTAAGTTAAAGGAAATTAAGTAAGCCCATCTGCTCACTCTTCGATGAGTGGACTAACTTCTTGCACTTTGGTCCCGTCTCTTCGGTCGGGACTCTAAGGCGATCAATATTGTACAATCTGCTCGCTCTTTGGCAAGGGGACTTGCACCTTGCACTGCAGTCCCCTAGGGGGACATTGAGGCGATCAATATCAGTCATCATAATAAATGTGCATTTTTTACAATCCAAAAATTCAAATCAAAACAAGAAATCAAAAATCAAATAAGCAAAAATCAAAACAGGTAGAAATCCTAAATTTTCACCTCAGAGATCCGACTCAAAGCATGCCTAGAGACCTATCCGGGTCCCGTACAGGTGTAAGCGATTCGAGTTTATTATTGTCCTAAATAGCCATCTCAGGAATCCAACTCAGAGCGTGCCAAGGGACCGTTCAGGATCTCATACACATGTAAGTGGCCTGAGGTTATTAGTGTCCAAATACCAAAATAAAAGTGCGAAAATGAAAAAAAGCAAAGTACAAGAGCCGGATCCGATTCTCATCTATCATAATCATGGGATAATTTATCTAAGCTCAAATCCCTAGTCATTTCTTGGTGCATTTTCCAAGGATGGTGGTTGTTCTTACAATTATACCATAGTTTAATTCCTCATGTTCTGTGGCAGCTAGTTGTTTCGAACCAGTTCTTCTATCAGATCACGAAGGTGTCGACACTCATTTCTTTCATGCCCATTTAGGTCATGGAAGATGCAATACTTTTCAAATCTTTTTTCTCGATCAGCGGGCTCCCTCCTAGGTGGCGTTCCGTAGAGATTCTCCCCTCATATCCAAGTATATCCTCTCCGAGGTTTCAGTCAAGTCAATGTATGAAGGAATTTCATTTCCTTCCTTTATTGTTTCAGCTTCCCAAAGTCGTTGTCGGTTTTCCTTTTCCCTTTGTCTTTTCCAGTTCCAACTCTGAATGATCCCTTGTCCTCCATGGCATTTATTTCAGCATCCTAATCCTTATCTTCGGTTTTAGCATCTTCCTGACGCAAATATCTCTAAGCTTCGTAGTATAATTCTACAAGATTGCTTTATCCCTTTCAATGCAGTTTTGAAATCAGTCTTACCCGCGACCCCAGATACTACTGCCATTAGGATAAATGATAGAATCGGCTTACCAACCACAGCCGCCACCGCATTGAATCTTGTTAAATAACTTCTTAAGGACTCTCTGGTCTTTTTCTTTACATTGGAGAGCATAAGTACATTCCTCAGTTGTGATACATGAACTCTGAACTGTCTTAAGAACAAGCTTACCAAATCGATCAATGTGCTTATGGACCCATTTTCCAATTGTCTAAATCACATTACAACCAAATGCGTTAAGTATAATGGGAAGCATCATACCATTATCTCCTTAAAATCACCCGTCACCTCCATATGTTGGATATATCTCATCATATGAATCATCGGATCTGTCTTTCTGTAGGACATTTCAAGTGTTGGAAGCTTGAAATCTAAAGGATTTCTTCTGGATATTAGCAGTAAGCGGATTCAAGTTCATTTCCAAACCCTAATCTGGGGGTCCTCCTTTCATGAACCTTCATACCAATTCGGTAGTTTAGTTCTCACCATACAGTGAAGGTCTTCGTCGTAAAGAAATACTATGTCCCCTGTTTCGGTGGGGGCATCATTGGATGCACTCTCCTGGCCGCATGCCTGTGTTCTAATTCATAACTCTAGCTTCATTTAGCATACGTCCCTTCGAGAAAGTTCTGGTACATATTCTTCTATTGACTGCACTTTAGTATTTGGATTCGCTCCCGTACCACCAGTTCCTAGAGTTTCAGCAGTCACTCCATTGTTGGCCCTTTCGGTTCTAGCTCCAATGTTAATCTTATCATAAGCACTGGGTTTCCATGTTGACTCCCATATTTCCCCCAAGTATCAGTTTCTCTGGGCGGGGAGGCAACGTTCCATCTTATTCTAATCAAACTCTAGCAGCTCTTGTTTTAATTCCTAGGGTCTGAATTCTTGTAGCTCTTGTAGCTTCTTGTTGCCTCATCCTTTAGAAGAATCCCTCCATCATTTCTTGTTGCCTAGCCAAGATTCCATCCTGCATTTCCTTCACCAGCCTTTCCATTTCTTCTCTGGCCACATAGTAGAAATGTTGAGAATTGAGGATACTTCCTGGTTACCTCCAGGCTATGGTTGACTTGCTCGAGTTTTAGATCTAGTATTAGACCTCTTCATTTTTCCCCCAATCATAGATTAAAACTTCAATTCTTCAAATCTCGTTCAAGATTCTCAGTGAAAGCACTAAAAGGTTAACCCAAAAAATAGATCAACACCGTGGATCAATTGTGAAAGCACCAGTGCAGAAAATCAGCAACACAAATCTTAAATAAACAACAAATAAAAAGCTAAAGTAAGAAAAGATACATGGAATTTTTATAGTGGTTCGACTGTTAACGAAGCCTACGTCCACTTTATAACTTTTCTTATTGACTCACTACTATTACAAGATGATTCTGATTACAAAACAATTGAATTATATTTGATGGATAAAGTCACCAATGTTAGAGTTCATTGGAGGATCACAGTGAGCCCTGTGGATGACTATTGTGTAGAAGAAGAAGAATGAAGAATCAATTTTAGAGAGTTTCAGCAGACAGTCCAAAAGGTCTTGCTTATGTTGCAGGTAGGATTGTATTTATATAGGCTGAAGAGCTACTGAGCCAGACCTTCTTGCCAGATGTTTGCAAACAATCAAAGAAGGACGCACACCTCAAGCCGAGCTAACTTGATGGATGCTACCGATCCATGGATTCGGTTCGAAGGCGATCCAATGCCTTAGTATGCTTCCCCTTGGCTTCTACTCTAAAGCTCGTCGTGACCTGGTAAGACGGTATGGATCGCTAGCAATCCATAGTAAATGGATCGCTAACGATCCATGCACTTAGCTGATTTTTGGACTTTGTTTTTTTTGGGCTAAGCTTGATATCTCGTGTTGATGTTTTTCATGTAATTTCATAGCAAGCTGCTATGTATCGATGGTGATCCATACATTGGTTAGACTGCTGACTGAATTAAACGAGTGCTTGCTTCTTGATCTAACTAGCTTGGAATACCATGAAATTTATCATATGTCTCTAGAAGTGACAATGCTTCATGACACAAGAAAAATGGAAGGCCCAAGACCAGTATTTATAGATCGCTAGCGATCCATGATGATGGATCGCTAGCGATCCATGCCCTTTGAATACTTTTGTTGCTTTTCTCTAAAGTCCTCCTTGATTACCTCTTCTGGTATTCTTGGTTAATTCTTATGATATCTTGACTTGTAGTTGATGAAGGACTTGATGATTTTTTTACCACCTCCACTTACCCATTTGTTTGAGGGTGTGCCACTGCGGAGAAACTCTTTTCAATGAGGATATGCTTGCGAAAGTCCTTGAATTCAGCGCTTCCGAATTGATTTCTATTATCTATGATGATTTTTTGGCACTCCAAATCTGCAAAAAGTATTTTTAATGTCAAAGTTGATTACTTTCTTAGTTGTAATAGAAGCCAGCGGTTCCACATTGGCCTATTTTTTGAAGCAATCAACAGCAATGGTAGCATATTTGGCCCTTTCTTTAGCAAATGGGAGCATGCCGATACGGCCAATTCCCCAGATCGAAAACGGTCATAGCCCAACCATTGGCATAAGTTCTATGGATGGAGTTCTTCGTATTTTGGTGAACTTTTGACATTGCATGCATCGCCTGGCATAGTCCATTGTGTCATGGTTTGTGGATGGCTAGAATTAACCGTATTGGAGGATCTTCTTTACTAGAGTTTACCCTGCAATGTGGCTTCCACAATCACCTTCATTGACCTCCCTAAGGATCTTTTTGGCTTTGCCATAGGTTATATATCTGAGTAGGGGAGTAGAGAATCATCTCTTGTAAAGAATTCCATCTTGCAAGATGAGCCGTGGTGCCTTCCTGAGTAGCTTCTTTCACTCGTTTCGATCCCTTGGGAGTGTATCTTCGATCAGGAAATCTTTGATCCGCGTCATCCATGATTGTTTTTCCTCTACAGTTTCAATAATCCAACCGATATCCATATCATATATGTTAGGTGATGTAAGCATTTCGAATGCGGCCAATCTCATTGATTGAGCATCTCTAGAACATGATAGTTTTACTAGGTTATCTTCTTGCATATTCTGTTACCTAAGAATGAGACTTAAAGTGTAGTGCTCGAAGTTTTGCAGCAATTGGCATGCTTTTGACAAGTAGAGGGTGAGGTTTACCCTTGCCTAGTACTCTCCTTTCACTTAAAAGATGATTAATTGAGAATCACTATAGATATGCATAACTTTTATTCCTAGTTCTTTAATGATTTTTAATCTTACTATTAAAGCCTCGTATTCCACATCATTGTTGGTAGAAAGAAATTTGAGTCTCAGAGCGTAGTAAACAGATCGGCCTTTGAGCGTTTGAAGTACCACCCTGCACCTGAACATAATTCATTTGACGCACCATCGACAAACAACTTCCACTGTGGCACCATGTTTGAAATGCTTTCTTCTTCACCGTCCCGCTCGGCAAATTCGACGATTAAATCTACCAGATCTTGTCCATTAATAGCTCTACATGGGTGATAAGTCATTTCATATTGGCTTAACTCAATATTTCATTTCAGAAGTCGATATGATGCCTTTAGGCGATACAGCACTTGTTTCAAAGATTGATCCATCAACATCTTGATGAGATAAGCCTGGAAGTACGGTCGTAGCTTCCTTTACGCGATCAGTTAGCAATAGGCGAGTTTTTCCAATTTTAGGCAATTATTTTCAGCTCTAGTGGACCCCATATTGATATAGTACATGGGTCGTTGGAACTTAGCCTCTTCACGTACCAATGCTACACTCATAGCATGACTCAACACATCGAGGTAAACAAACAAATCTTCCTCGTTTATCCGCTTAGATAAGACCAGTGGGGTTTCCATATAATGGAGTAATTCTTCAAAAGCTATCTGGCAGGCTTCATTCCATTTGAAATTCCTTTCTTTAACACATCGAAGAATGGTATGCATTTGTTAGTCACTCGGGAGATGAGTCAGCTTAGCGTTGTGATCTTTCCATTTAGACTTTGCAATTCCCTTTTGGTCATGGAGGATTAGACGTTCCTTAGGGTGGTAATCTATTCCAGATTAGCTTCAATGCCACTTACATTCACGACAAAACCCAGGAATTTGCTAGTAGCGACGCGGAAGGAGCATTACTAAGGGTTGAGCTTCATTCCACATTTCCATAATATTTCAAACATTTCTACTAGGTTGTCTAAGTGATTCTCTGATATGTGTGATTTGACAAGCATGTCATCACATATACTTCCATCGTTTTCCCAATCTGATCGTTGAACATTGTGTTTAGCAGTCATTGGTACGTTGCCCCTGCGTTGTTTGGTCCGAAGGGCATGATTCGATTACAGCATAACAAGAGTTCGATACTGAAACTAATATTCACCTGATCGGGTTCATGCATCATGATTTAGTTGTGTCACGAGTAAGCATCCATAAACAATAGTTGCTCGTGGCCTGCTGTGGCATCAACAAGATGATCGATCTTGGGTTACCGAAAGCTGTCCCTTGTGTAGGCATTATTCATGTCTTGTTAATCAATGCAAGTCCACCACTTCCCATTGGAATTCTCTACTAAAACAATATTTGGTACCTGTACAGGGTAGGCTGCATCGCGGGTGAAGCCGATTAGGTTATCTATTTCCTCACTTAGTGCAGAAGATCGTTCGGTCCCAGGGTGCGCCTTTTCTGCCGCACTGAAGTGTACTTAAAATTGATATTAAGTGTGTGACATGCTATCTTTGGCGATATACCACACATATCAGAATGAATCCAAGCGAAGACGTCCGAAAAAGGGTGAAGAAACTTGATTAACTTTTGTCGTGTCTTGGTTCCAAGGTGTGGTCCTATTTTTATTACCCGTATCGGATCACCCATGTCTATACGGAAAGGCACCGTAATCTCTGCCAGTGTTGCCCGTTCCTCCCCTGAACTCTTATTTCTAGGGTCCATAGCCTTATCGAATCGGTTGTGGTCCCTAAGGCAGGGGGTTCGTGAAAGTGGAGAGTTCTCTCAACGTTCTTCCTCTTTTCTTTCTTTCTTGTTTCACACAATTCAACAACGTAACATTCCCTAATGACGCTCTGGTCTCCCTTTTATCATTCCAACTCTATTTTCCATATGGAATTTCATATTGAGACACCATTGTGCCTAGATAATTTAGAAATCAATGAGGGTCGGCGTCCCAAGAATACATTGTAGGCCAACATCTTGTCAATTATCATAAAGGTTTAGGTGAGAATCATATTTCGATCTACTATTCTGAGTTCAATAGGCAGACCGATTATGCAAATTGGCTATAGTGGATGGCCGGTGAATCCTAGGATTTTGATTTGGCATTCATAGACATCCTTTATGTTAAGCTTCATTTGGTCGAAAGTATGTCAAAACAGAATGTTTGTTGATCCTCCGATATCGACCAACACCCATCGCACGACAGCGGGTCTGATTCTTATCACCACCACCATTGGATCTAAAGTTGGAGCTTCTATTCCTTCACTATCCTATTTAAGGAACACGATGTCGTCATAGAGAATCCTTTACTATTTAGCAAGGTTCCCGTCTTCGATCGCAAAGCAAGTTTCCTTTGGAGCATGTTTGAGTGAACTAGCATATTTCCATCTCGCCCCAACTTTTTTATGCCGGATGAGGACATCCTGAAATGGTATTGATGACAAGCCTCTGCTTAGATCGCTTGGATGCTCTCCACCAGATCTAGATTGCGTTCCTTGGGTGTTAAGGCATGAGGTTCGATTGGCTAACCGAAATTTCATGGCTTCTTCACATACTATGGGAGCCTGTTTTCTCTAAATAGTTGAAACACCTCACACCCCTTAGTATACCCAAAAAGTGCATACTAAAGAATGTGGTATGTTATAGGTATAGCTAACGCATCACAGAGACTAAGATTCACAAGAAAAATAAGTAAAGCGGCGGAAACATTTAAATAGTAATTCATTATTCAGAATTAAACTTCATCAATAAGTAATAAAAGCCGAATATGTCTCAAAACCCATGTATCCTGTCTTATGAAAAATACATCTCAGTCTCAGAATTAGTACAAAAATAATAATAATCATCCCTCTCATATGTGCCAGTATATAAAAAGCCAAATGAAAAGGAAAAATGAAAAGACGAAGAATACATGAAAAACTCTGAGGATATATCTTCAAGTAATCTGAATCTACTGTCCTCGATTGTGCTGGCCAATGGGGGAAATGGGAAATAGAGGATTGGGCCAGACAATAAGTCTAGTGTGTGAAAGTAATTACTAGCATTTCTAAGAAAGATAAGATAATAGACTAAGTAATAGTTTTAGTATCAAAGGAAAAAAAAGGAAAGACAAAACTCGCATAAAGTGTTGTTTGACTGTTTTCTTTAATTATTTTCTTTGATTGTGATTGTTTGCATTGTCTTAACTTGCTATGATTAGGTTGAAATCCTAATCCTATTTCAACTGCTAACTTGATTAGGCTGAAATCTTAATTCTATCCTTTGATTGGCCTTCTATCTCTGTTGTGCCACTGTGAACCGATCATGTTGGTTACAGCAAAGGACACCTCTTAGCGCTTGGAACGTAGTAGCGAATTATTTACCCAATCGATGCCGCACGCTCGATCATCGCCGGTACACACTAACTGTTGCCCTAGATTTGACCCTTTATTTACTCTAACCAGCATATGCATGCCCAGCCTTACCTACGTGTGAGACCATCAGTCCTTGACCTAAAAGGGAATGTTGCCGGTACTGGTCCTAACAAACAAATCTTCTAGCTTGCGACCCTTGCCCAAATCCTCTAATTTGAGCCTTTATCTATTGGTCACATGTTTACCCTAATCCGCATAAGCGTGTCGCAGCCTCACCTAACTATTGTGAGACCGACAGTTTCTAACTGAAAGGGAATGCTATTGCTACGAGCCCTACTTCTATGTTTTCTTATTAACTTAGAGTAAGTTTTAAAATAAGCCTCTTCTGTTATTTCAACTATATTTGCTTATTAACTTAATATAAGTTTTAAAATAAGCCTTTTCTGTTATCTCTAATTATAACATATGTTATAATTGTTAGTCTTCTATTTTCTCTTTTTAGTTATAACCACTAGTTATAACATGCTTGAAAATATCTTAAATTTGCCTATTTCAGTCTATCTTTTTTTATTACAATTCTTTTTATTTTACATCTAATTTCTATAAATTCAGTGTTTATTTCTATTTAATCCCTATTAGCGAATTCTTCTCTTTTTAATATTCTTTTATTTTATTCGAGTAAAAAGGAATAAAAAGAAACAAATATTTACAGGCTAAATTTTAACATAAAATAGATGTAAATAAATATAAATAACTATGAATAACTGTAAACATCTGAATAAAATATCTGAATAAAAATAGCTGAATAAAATAGGCCGAAAAGAACTTTAAAACTAGTGGTAAATAACTTATATAAAACTGTCTCAAAATTGTAGAAAAACTACAACTATTGAGAACCATATTATTTTAAATTACTTAAACATCTAAAATAATCACAAAACACGCACCAGTGGTCCTTAGCTCTATTCCTTGGCCATCCTGGATCTACTTCTAGGGAATAGAATATTTTTATTCAAAAGATCTCCTCCCAAGAATTTTTTTTCTTTTTAGGGTCTAGCCAATGTACCCAATTGTGAGAAAATCTGAATGAGAAAAATAGCTAGGTCTAGGGTCTTATTTATATTGTAACTTAGGTATCTCAGGCCGTCAGATTTGAAGATTAAATCAGGTGCAACCACATCATAGGCTCTCTAGGATACGTCGGATGGAAGAACAGACTCACAAGATCGCTCAGAAATCGAAATATAACACGCTCGCTTTGACTTGGGCGAATCTACATCCATTAAAGGGGCTGGTCGACCTAGGCATTGTGGGGGTCGACACTAAGGTCGACCTGACCCAAGCTTGGGTCGACCTAGGCCTTAGTATTTTTTTTGTTTATTTGATTATAAATTCTTATTTCTCTCTTATCTTCTCCATACTGACTTGGATTTCGACAAGTTATATATTGAAATTGATCGAAAAATCATCATGGACACAATGGTGCAACTCCCGTAGTTGATTCTAACAATTTCACAAACTTATTTTATTGTTTACTAAATTCATTAATTAATTATTATAGTTCAAATTTTGGGTTGTTACATTCTCCCCTCCTTAAAAGATTTCGTCTCCAAAATCTCTAAAGACAAAAGAGTGAAATAAATATTTTCATCAAAATTCTACAACCATATATTCAAACATCATCCATTACGTCCATTGCCTTAAGCTTTCTAATGCAATTTATGCTATATGCAATAATGTAGTGTCAATGTCCCTAACTAATGCAAAAGATTAGACGTTTACTGATTCAACTGTCCTCCTTTAATGAAATCATGTATGTACCATGTATCCAAATGAATGCAAATTCCCTAATGATAACTGATAGTTCTATATGCATGCTACAATCATCATGCAAATGCAACAATTATTTGATAATCATCCATTTATAGCAACCATGGAAATAAAATAAAAATGCAAATACACACACATCCATATGCTTACGTTTTATTGACCTAGTTAGGTCGATCCGTAAGAGGTAATAGTGTCTAATGTATATATATGCATCCATTAGCATCCACTAGCAAACACTTACAACCACTAGCGTCCAATATACATAATA
Organism: Allium cepa; assembly: GCA_030765085.1. Taxonomy (NCBI): domain Eukaryota; kingdom Viridiplantae; phylum Streptophyta; class Magnoliopsida; order Asparagales; family Amaryllidaceae; genus Allium; species Allium cepa. The sequence goes on from CM060939.1 coordinate 542,479,898, forward strand.
TGTTCTAGTAACATGTTTACATTCAGTCTAAACATTCATAGGTTAAATCCTAAAATTTACCCTCCCAAAAGATACTAAAGGAAAGAACCTATTCAAGACTAAAGATGGAAATAGGAAATTTCAAATGTACCATCGAAAAGATGCGATAAGAGGTACGTATTTTCTCCTCAGCCTGCCATATAGCGTCCTCAATGTTGTCTCCCCACTGCACCTTAACCAAAGGTACTTCCTTATTCCAAAGCTTCTTGATATCATGCCCAACGATCTTGGTAGGAATGCGATGAACCGATGCTTCTCTCCCTACTTCAACTTGGCTAGGTTCCACTACCTCTGCTGAATCACGTAAGCACTTTCTCAAGTGAGAAACATGAATAACATCATGAACTCCCACAAGCCTCTTTGGTCGTTTTATCCGATACACCATCTTTCCTAACCTTTCAAAAATGGGGAACTGTCCTACGAATCTGGAAGCAAGTTTCCCAATTGATCCAAACCTCACTACCTTACTTAGCGGAGACACCTTAATGAACCCAAATCTCCTATCTCAAAGTCAATATCCCTTCTCCGGTTATCTGCATAGGATTTCTATCTGTCTTAGGCTGTCTTCATTCTCCTTCTAATCAAATCAATATTTTCAAAGTCTCTCTAACCCTATCGGGACCTAGTAACAATCTCTTTGTAGACTTCAACCAACATGAAGGCAACTTGCACGGCCTCCCATAAAGAGCATCAAAAGGTGTCATCCCAATGCTAGACTGAAAACTATTATTATATGTGAACTCCACTAAAGGGAGATGCTCCTCCTATGTTCCTCCAAAATCAAGAATACACATCCTTAACAAATCCTTAAGAACATTATTAACTCTCTCCGTTTTGCCATCCGTTTGAGGATGATATGCCATACTTAATCTTAGTTGTGTCCCTAAAGCTTCTTATAAGCCTCTCCAAAACTCGTTAGTAAAGATAGAGTCTCTGTCGCTCACTATGCTAGAGGGAACTCCATGAAGTTAGACTATCCCGCGAATGTATAAGGATGTCAAATAAGGTGTTGTCCTGTTACTCTTAACCGGAATAAAGTGAGCGTTCTTAGTCAAACGATTTATAATCGCCTGAATACTGGTATTCCCCTTCCTAGATCGGGGTAAACCATCTATGAAGTCCATCGAAACACTATCCCACTTCCATTCGGGTACATCCAATTGTTGAAGCAATTCGCTGGGCTTCTGCTGCTCTGCCTTAACTCTTTGGCACACAAGACACGTAGCTACAAAATCTACCACATCCTTCTTCATGGCGCTCCAATAAAACACTCTCTTCATGTCCCTGTACATCTTATCACTACCCGAATGAATAATCATTCGAGAATGGTGTGCTTCTTCTAGAACTGCTTCTGTCAAATCACTAGTGCGGGGACACAAAGTCTTCCATCTCTCCTTGGCCACCCTTTACTAACGACGGAATAGCATTGGAGATGACTAGAGACCTATACTCTGTTAATCTTATCCAAATATCCATAAGCTCTGAAACCTCTCACTGCCTTGAGCCCATCTGAAATATAAGGGGAGGCTTAACCTCAAGTGCTGCCAATAATCCGGGGGTAATGTCCGTATAGGGCTTAAAATCGAATGTGGAAATAAACTCTAGGCTCTTCCACTCTACAAACATTGGACTAAGGGTTGCTTTCTTCCTTCTTAACGTGTCCACGGCTACGTTCCCTTAACCATGGTTGTAAGCTATCTCAAAGTCATATGATGATAGAAACTCCATCCAACGTCGTTGCCTCAAATTTAAATCCTTCTATGAAAGTTGGTACTTTAATGATATATGGTCAGTGAAAAGCTCGAACTTCTCTCCTAGCGAGTAATGTCTCCAAGACTTTAGGGCGAAAACAATAGCAGCTAGCTCCAAATCGTGGACTGGTAGTTCTTCTCATGAGTTATTAAATGTATACTTACATAGCATACCACCCTCCCATCCTACATCAATACCGCTCCAAGACCCATCCTACATGCATCAGTGTATATTGTAAAAGGCTTAGCTCCATCGGGTAAAACTAATACCGGTGCACTGGTAAGAGCCCTCTTTAGCATCATGGAGGAATTATCACAGTCCATGTTCCACACAAAAGTCGCATCTTCTTAGTAAGGCGAGTAAGTGGTGCTGTAATCTTAGCAAAATCTCTAATAAACTTCCTATAATAACCAGCCAAATCTAGGAAGCTTCTAACTTCAGTAGCGTTCTTAGGAGCCTTCCAATCTTGTGCTACTATTATCTTAGCGGGATCCATGACTAAACCTTCTCTTGAGACTACATGCCCCAATAAACGCACTTCCTCGTGCCAAAAGTGAAACTTCGAGAATTTTGCTTTCAACCGATGAACACGAAGTGTACGAAGAACCTCCTCAAGCTGAATAGCATGCTCTTTCATACTCTTGGAAAACACTAAATATTGTCCATGAATACTACAATGAACTTATTTAGGACATCTCAAAAAGCACGGCTCATCAAATCTACAAAATAAGCCGCGGCATTAGTCGGCCCAAATGGCACAACCAACCACTCAAAGAGTCATCAGCTTTCCTAAATGCGGTCTTGTGAATGCTATCGTCAGGGACCCTAAGATGATGAAATCCAGTGGCTAACTCAAGCTGAGAAAATATTAAAGTGCCTACCAACTGACTAAAAAGATCGTCTAACCTAGGAAGTGGGTAACGGTTCTTCTTCGTTAGCATATTTAACTGTCTATAGTCTACATGAAGTAGAAGGGAATCATTCGCCTTTGTAGCGAAGACGATTGGCGCTCCCACTCAGATATGCTCCGTCCGATGAAGCCTTTCTCCAATAGCTCACCAATTTTCTTACTTAACTCCTTCCTCTCCCTAGGTGCCTTATGTCTCATAGGAAATGCCACTGGCTTAAAATTGTCATTCAGATAGATCCTAAATTCGATCTCTCTTAGGGGGTAGTCTCCTAACCCCCTCAAAAATGTCTGAAAAATCTCTAACGACTGAAGCTGAAGCTAATTCTCCTAGTGACGAATCAAGGGAATAAAGGAAGCTCAACATGACTGACCCCTGTGGGTCGTAAGAAACCTCAAGAGTCCGCTCGCTACATGTCTTTATCCTAACGAGTATCCTCTCATTGTCCAATATCGCACATAAGTGGATAACCAGTTCATCCCCAAAATCATCCCATATCCCGAAAATCCTAGTACATAGGCATCACAACCAAGCTCTACGCCTAGTTAAAAAATTTCAAACCCTTACACATCATGGATAAATATGTCGATCCTCCTATGGGGTTTGAAACAACTATAGGGTCTACTACTAAAGAAACATCTATGTGCAAACAATCAACAAAGGAACTAGAAATAAAAGAAAGCGAGGCTCCGAAATCAAAAAGAGTTCAAATAGGAAAATCCGAAATAGAGATCAAACCTTCAAGAAAGACTTTCGTCGGCTTGTGACAAGAACTTTCTCTCAAACGTTTCCGAAATCCTACCTAGCAAATGTTTCTTCCCTCCATCTCTACAATCTCCTACCAGTAAGAAGCTTCTCCCTTCAGCTGCGAAGATGCAAGCTAAACTCACTGCTGGTCCTTCAATCCTAACAGCCTAAATATCTGCTCTGTATTCCTCAACCAAGCTTGTGCCTCTAAAAAATCCTCCATGCCAAAAATCGTCTTGCCTCCTATATTAGCGAAGTCCTTGCATAGCTTATAGAAATTGGCTGCCGTAGGTGGATTAATTGGATTTCCACCCGCCGGTGCTACATGAGGCGCTTTCCCTTGCACCTCTGGTGACGTTGCTTGGAGGTTTCCGCAAAACCAGCCAGGGACTTGGACACCTACTGGAAGATTTGTGGCGTCCACCATTCCATGCAATGAAAAGAAAATTTAGGCTTGAAAGAATCGAAAGAAGGATTGAACTAGACTTTGAGGGGATTTTTATAAAAACTCTCTTATACTTGAAAACCATTTTTATAATAAGAGTTCCTTTCTAAAAAATATTTTTAGTTTGGAGATATGTTACCTTTGAAAAATACTTTACTTTTAAAATAAGTTTTTAGGAATCCTGTAAACTTAGGCTCTGATAACAAATGAAACACCCCACACCCCTTAATATACCCAAAACGGGAAAACTAAAGGATATGATGCGTTATAGGCATAGCTAAATCATCATGATACGAAGATTAAGACAAATAAGTAAAAACAGCAGAAACATTTAAATAGTAATTTATTATTCAGAATTAAACTTCATCGATAAGTCATAAAAGCATAATATGTCTCAAAACCCAAATACTCATGTCTTATTTAAAATACATCTCAGTCTCAGAATCAGAGTACAAAAATAACAACAATCATCCCTCTCATAAGTGCCAGTACATCAAAAGCTAGATGAAAAGGAAAAATGAAAGGACGAAGAATACATGAAAAACTTTGGCAATATATCTACAAGCAATCTGAATCTACTGTCCTCGACTCTGTTGTCCTATGGGGGAAAAAGGGAAATAAAGGAATGAGTCAGACAATAAGTCTGTTGAGTGAAAGTGATTACTAGCATTTCTATGTAAGATAAAGATAATAGACTAAGTAATAGTTGTAGTATGAATGGAAAATAAAGGAAAGATAAAACTCGCATAAAGTGCTGTTTGACTGTTTGGTTTGATTATTTGCTTTGATTGTGATTGTTTGCACTTGTCTTGAATTGTTGTGATTAGGTTGAAACCCTAATCCTATCTCAATTGCTAACTTGATTAGGTTGAAATCCTAATTCTACCCATTGATCGACCTTCTATCTCTATTGTGCCATTATGAACCAATCATACCGTTTACAGTAAAAGACACCACTTAGCGCTTAGAACACAGTAGTGAATTATTTAACCTAATCGATGCCGCACGCTCGATCATCGTCGGTACACACTAACTTTCACCCCCTATTTGACCCTTTATTTACCCTAATCAGCATAAGTGTGCCCAGCTTCACCTACTTGTGAGACCATCAGTCCTTGACCTGAAAGGGAATGCTGCCGGTATTGGTCCTAACAAACAAATCTTCTAGCTTTGCGCCCCTTCCCCAAATCCCCGGATTTGAGCCTCTATCTATTGGCCAATTATTTACCCTAATCAGCATAAGCGTGTCCCTGCCTCACCTAACTATTATGAGACCATCAGTTCCTGACTGAATGGGAATGTTGTTGGTACAGACCCTACTTCTATGTTTGATTATTAACTTAGTGTAAGTTTTAAAATAAGCCTCTTCTGTTATTTCTGTTATATCTGCTTATTAACTTAATCTAAGTTTTAAAATTAGCAATTTTTGTTATCTCTAATTATAACCTATGTTATAATTGTTACTCTTCTATTTTCTCTTTTTAGTTATAACCACTAATTATAACATGCTTGCAAATATCTTAAATTTGCCTATTTCAGTATATCTTCTTTTCATTTCAGTTCTTCTTACTTTACATCTAATTTCTATAAAGGGGATTTTCACTTCAAGGGCTTATTTGTACAGGGTAATAAGTTTTAAGGACACTACTTTTGAAAAATTAGTTTTAAGGACATTTTACAGGAAAATGATAAAAGTCATGTATAACTTAAAAAGATAAATGAATTTATCACTATGCTGTAAATTGTCCTTAAAACTAATTATTCAAAAATGCTGTCCTTAAAACTTATTACCCTGCAAATAGAAACCCTTTAACCTAATTTCCACTTCTATAAATTCAGTGTTTATTTCTATTTAATCCATATTAGCGAATTCTTCTCTTTTTAATATTATATATTTTATTCAAGTAAAAAGGAATAAAAAGAAGCTAACATTTACAGGCTAAATCCTAAGGTAAAATAGATGTAAATAAATACAAATAACTATAAATAGCTAAATAAAATAGGCTGGAAAGAACTTTAAAAACTAGCTGTAAATAACTTATGTAAAAACTGTCTCAAAATTGCAGAAAAACTACAACTATTGAAATCCCTATTATTTTAAATTACTTAAAATCTAGAATAATTACAAAACACTTACCTATGGTCCTGAACTCTATTCCTTGGCCTTCCCGGATCCACTTCTAGGGCGCAGAATATTTTTATTATAAAGATCTCCTTCCAAGAAAAATTTCTTTTTATGGTCCAGCCTTAGGCAACGAAACCAATTGGGAGAAAATCTAAATGACAAAAATAGCTAGGTCTAGGGTCTTATTTATAGCGTGACTTAAGGATCTCCAGCCATCATATTTTTGAAGATTAAATCTGGTGCAACCACGTCACAGGCTCTCTAGGAACGGTCAGATGGAAGCACGAACACACAGGATCACTCAGAAATCAAAATATGACATGTTCGCTTTGACTTGGATGAATCTATGTCCATTAAAAGAGGCGAGTCGACTTAGGCATAGTGAGGGTCGATCCTAAGGTCGACCTAACCGAAGCATGTGTTGACCTAGGCCTTAGTATATTCTTTTTTGTTTATTTGATTCTGAATTCTTGTTTCCCTCATATCTTCTCCATACTGACTCGGATTTGGACAAGTTATATATGGAAATTGATCAAAAAATTGCCATAAACATAATGGTGCAAATCCCAAAGCTTGAATCTAAAAATTTCACAAACTTATTTTATTGTTTATTTAATTCATTAATTAATTATTATAGCTCAAATTTTTGATTGTTACATCAGTTCTTTAATCCCATTCTTCAAACGGAGGCACTCGTTTGTGTTATGCCCATGGGTTTCGTAGAAGCGACAGAAATTCACTAACATCCTTTATTGCTCAGACTCTTCTTTTTGATGTGGCTTCAGGTATTCTTCTGTTCCTTGAGTTGCTAGGCAATATTCTCTAAGCTATCGTTCAACAGAGTGTATTCTCCACGTTTCAGGCCTTTGAGTTTCTTTCTGCCTCCATTGCCCTTACCGATGTTATGATGCTGGTTTTTCTTTTTGTGGTTCCCATCTTTCCTAGCAGTTACTTCAAAACTCTTGCCATCTTGAATGAGTGCCACATTACTCCTGATCGATTCATTTGGTCGCATATTGATATTTTTCCCTTCTAACGCGTTTGCCTCTTTCAATCTTAAGTATTGATTGGCCTTTCGACAGAATTCTTTCATGGTGGTTGGTTGCTTCATTTTAATCCATCTCCCAAAACCTATCTCTAGATGGAACGAGCGGACTAAAGCCATTAAAATCATATCCTCATTTTGATTGCTCACTTCAGTGACGGTTGTGTTAAAGCGGTTCATGAACGGTTTTAATGATTCGTTGGGTCCTTGGAAGTAACCGGTCAGAGACATCACATCCTTTGGCTGAGACGTGTCTAGTCTAAATTGTTTCAAGAACTTTCTAGCTAGCTCATCAAAGGTTGAGATAGATCATAAAGGGAGCTTAGTAAACCACATAGAGGCGACGCCTTCCAAATATATGGGAAAACGTCTACAACGAACCGCATATGTTGCCCTTGCACCATCCATAATTTCAAATGTACTTGTACAAGTGTTGTTGAGGGTTAGTAATTCCATTATAGGAGGGCATGGCTAGTGGCATATTGAATTTCTTAGGATATTTTTCCCTCAAGATACTATCAATGAAGGGAATTTGGCTTGGAGCAGAACCCCAATTATTATCATTTCTACCCTTGCTTTCTTCCATCAAGCGTCTGACCATGTCCACAATGTATGCCTTACTTGTCCATTCATCCGTATGCGGGCTTTACATAGCTACGCCAGGTGTTTGTCTTTGCAAACGGTCTTGGTGGGCTAGCGAAGCCTAGGCTCTTCAGTCATTGGTTGAGCCACTCCTACAGTGGTTCGTTGGTAGGCGGTAGGTCTCGTGGGTGGAGATTGATTATTTGAGTTCAATTCACCTTCTTTAAGTCACTCATCCTCCTCAGAGTTAGTGTCTTCCACTTGTATGTCCTCCCATGGAGTTTTCACTTCTAAGTTCAGATTTGAAGTAGGTCCTTTTGTAGTGGATGGAGTGTTAATGTTTTCTTCCATCATGATTCTCAAAACCCCGCCCTCTACTTCCTTTTGCTTTTATCTTCTGTTTTTTCCATTCAAGCCGGAAACAAAAGAATTCTCTTGCTCCATATCAGCTAAGGCATCAAGCACTATTCTGGGAGTAATTAGTTATTATAGAGATAAAAGAGCATCTATCTTATCCATAAGAGTTTTTTGACTATCTGCCATTTTCTGGTTAATTTCATCGGACATCTTGTTCAATTCTCCCTTAATCACAACTTCATGTTGCATGGAGGATCTTGGAACCTAATCTCCAGAGTTAACCCCTAAAAGTAGGTTGTTGGGGTTGTTGAGTTCAATTTACTAAGGGTTTGTTTCTTCTCCAGCAATAGTGCTCCTATGAATATTTGGAAGGTAGTTCTCTTTTTTCCCGTGTCATTGATTCTCAACTAAATCTTCTAAGCTAAAATTAAGGATCTAGCTTCTGAACTTATCTAGATCCAAAGTAAATAGTTAGATCTAAGCCTGAGTTTACTTCTCGGTGAAAGAACTAAAATATTAAACCAAAAAATGGATCAATACCTTGGATTGAGTGTGAAAGCACCAGCCCTATTCTTACAGAGTAATAATATTGAAAATAAATGTAAAAAGAGCAGAAATAGTAAAAAGGATAGAATACTTTTATAGTGGTTCGGCTGTTAATGATGCCTACATCCTCTTTATAACTTCTGTTAACAAACTGTTATTACAAGTTCAAATGGATTACAGTATGATCGAATCTTCTAATTTAGATCAAGTTGCAAGTACTAGAGTTCACTGAAGAATCATAGTAAACCCCTAGAAAACTATTGTGTAAGAAGAGAAGAGTGAAGAACAATCTCTATAGAGTTCCGGTAGCCAGTCCAGAAGATTCTGTTTATGTTGCAAGTAGGGCTGTATTTATAGGGGTTGGAGAGCTATTGGGCTAGGCTGCTTTGCCAGAAGCCTACACTTGATGATATGAGAGTGCACTGAAAATTTTATTGCGATCGAACTTAACCCGATGGATCGCTATCGATCCATAGGGCATGTGATCAATGTACTTAAGGTATTTTTGGATGATTTCCTTAAGGTTGCAATCGTTGTGTTATGTGGTTGCTTTCCATGTAATTTCATAGCCAGCTACCTTGTTTCGATGATGATTCATATACCGGTTGGATTGAACTATAGCTGAAATCAGATAAGTCTTTGCTTCTCAAACTTGGTCGCTTGGAAGGCCATGAAACGTAGCATACACCCCTAGAAAAGATATTGACACACGATGCAAGAGGTCTGAACGATCCATGAGGAGTCCTTATAGATCGCTAACGGTCCATAGGTGATGGACCGCTAGTGATTCGTCCCCTTAGCCAATTTTTTTTATATTTCCTTTTGAGTCCTTCTTATCCTATCCTTCTGGCCCTTTTGGTTGATTCTTGAGTTTCTTTCATTGGCTTAGATGTTCTAACTCTTATTGAAATCTGCTGGCTTAAAAACCTAGCTAACAATTGTGAAATTTTAGTTTAAGAATGGTTAGAATTAAACAAAAAATATTTATGGAGTAGATAGGGATTACTACCAAGGTAAGACAGTGTAAAGGTTTTAAGATATGAACAAAATAGAAATAGTATGTACAATTTGATCTAGAAACTTGACATCGTTCTCAAATATTTAATTGTAGAATACCATTAAAGTTATGAAAATACTCCGATTTATAATTAGGTTGTCCTAATTAACTTGGAATATAAATTTCTACGTTTTGATTTATTGGAGTAGTCTCTATGTAACTTCCATAAAATTTCCAATTCCAAAATATGTATAAAAGTACGGCATTTGATTTCATGATGAATATACCAAAGAGGGGAAGAGATGTGTAAGATATGGATATTTATTTCCATAAATTACACTATCTATTTCAGTATAAGAAAAAGAAATAATACCTTGTAATTTCAAATGAAGCAAAAGACCCACTTTGGTTAATTTATCGAAAATTATAATTGTGATCCCTTTTAGAAGATGGCTTTGATAAATTAAAATGTGAAAAGGAATATTTTGGTTCTAGTTTAGAACTTAGAAATAAGGAATATATAGACACACTATAACCGCGCTTAACGTATAAAAATAGAAACGTATAACGTAATTTACAATGATATTCGTATTAGTTATTATAGGACTAGGATTTATGGACATTAATCATAGATTTAACGGGCAATAAATTTGCAATTAATAGAGAATTAAAATGAATTAAATGGGGACTGATTAAGGGATTTTATATGATGGAGGAATTGGATCTGCATAATCAATGGATTTTGAAACGGGTAACAATTTTAAAGGAATTTAAATGAGGATTGAGTAGGGATAGTCCAACATTGACATTCATGATTAATTATTACGGTTATATTAACTGAGCAATGTATGGACCGCATTAAGTAGAAATCAAGAAGGAGCATTAAGGATGATGGAGAATTAAGTGGAATAACTTACTAATGGTGTCCATCTTAATTTAGCAAGGAGTATTAGGGCCCCAACGCCATTAACACCAGTTAATGCTAAATGGCAACTTCTAGCAAAATTTTCTTTTGGAGTTTTTGATTGTTATCACTAGTTGTCTCCGTTAAGCTATTGGAAAAGCATATGATATGGTAGAATATGTGTTCCTATTTTATCATCGGGTTGATTTTATGGATGGGATTAGGCCACAGTTAAACATGTATATGGAGGAACAAGTAAATAAGGAAATTTTATAAGGACACCAAGCTAATGATAAACTTCAGGTAAGATTGTAAGTTAATGAGGAAATAGGTTAGAAACTAGGAACAAAGAATGCTTCAATCTCAAAAAATAACTAGGATTCTGGGAAAAAGAAATTTTACCCTATGGAACGATACAACTCAAGGATGACCATTCATCTAGAGGAGATAAGAAGAATATGGATATGAAAATAATATTCTATTGGACATGCATGAAGAGGAAGGCAGTGGAATTTTCCACTAATCGTTTTACATGCCAAAACGAGAAAGATAGAATTGATTAGGCAACAAATGAAGGCTGCACAAGATCATCAGAAATTCTATTCGAACAAGCATAAAAAAGAGAAAGAATTAGAAGTAGGGGATATGGTGTTTACCAAAGTTTTCCCACTTAGATTGGTTGTGAGATTTGAAAGTCGGGAAAATTGGCACCAAGGTTTGTTGGGCCTTTCTCAATTTTAGGAAGATAAGAAGACTTGACATTGTGTGGAGCTACCGAATAATTGACAAGAGTCCAAGATATTTATTTGTTTCACATTTGAGGATACACCTTCAGGGCATAGCTACTGTGGTTGAGCTTGATATATTAGGGAATACTGAGATAGAGCCAATAGCATCCATTGCTACCACAAGCATTGTGGAGCACAGAACTAGGAAGCTCCACAACAAAGAAATTAGATTGGTTCGAGTATAACGTAGGGAAAATCCGAAAAAAGCACGAGGACTTCTTATCCTAAGTTTTTCACTAGCAAACTTTCCTCTCGAAACTTAGGTTTTGGTTGCATTGCGGTGGTTAAATTGGATGGTAGGAGTTGTTAAACTTTATCACTTTTGCACTAATATATAACACTTTTTGCATGTTCAAAATGTTTGCATATATACTTCTATATCACTTTCATATACTCATGCTAGGATTTAGCTTTCTTATAGTACATCTACACATATAATCACATTGCACTTTCGATTGAATAGATGGTTGTGTAATAACTTGACCGTATAACATGGATGTTTATTGCACGTTACGCTGTTCGCTCTTTGGAAAGATTTCAGGGACGAAATCCTTTTAAGGAGGGAAGAATGTAACATACCGTAAAATCGACCGTAAATAAATAAGTCGAATATATTAAATTAAATAAGATAGGATAAACTGAAAATTTTGTGAAATTTTGAATTTAGACCACAAATATTTTGATGTTGCATTCAAGGCGAAATTTCGATTAATTTCCATAGATGATATGTTGAAAATGGAGCTCAAATGGAAAAGTTATGGACATTTGAAGTCTTTGGATGCAAAATAATTTAAATAGAATTAAAATTCAAAAGAATAATTAATTTTAAAATTTAAAGTCAATAGTAGATAGGATTAAGGAAACAATACAATTAACATTAAAGATAAATGTTAATTGAGGAATTAAATAAATCTAACAAAGGCAGAAAAATCAACGTTCCCAAAATAGATGGATAGGTTGCCCCCCGACCTTTACCAGTTTACCCCTAGCGGTAGATCGATGGCATAAGGGTGGTCGATAGCTCCTTATCAGGTCTTGGCTACGGTTTTTAATTTTGGATGTTCCTAATTTTATTATGTAATTTGAGGGTTCTGGTGCTTTCTCACCACTATAAATAAGACCCTAGAACCATTACATTTATTCACAAAATATTTTAGGAATTTAGCTAAGCTCTATTAGTTCATTGCTACAGAGATTCAGAGTACACCATTAAGATTTTAGGTATGAATCCTATATATCTATTTTGTTTTCTATTTATTTTCCTAACCTATTCTTCTCCAATTTTTTAAATCTAATCTCCATATACAAATTCCTCATTGTATATATCCAAAAGAAAAAAGATTTGATAAAGATTGTCAAAGGTGTGTCAAATCCAAACAAGGCAAAGCTACGGCTATACTGTGATTGGAAATCTTAGCATTTTGATGTGCAATGTGCATATTTTTACCACTATATTTAATCTATTTAAATTAAATAAATGATCATATTGTGTATTTTAACCTGTTAAACATAAAAATCAAATTATTTTCAAATTGTCACATATTCATCTTCATATAAGGGCAAAATGGTTATTTTTATGCATTTACTAAATTGTGAAATTTTATTTGGAATTTTCTATGTTGTTTTGTAGGAAATTTAGTGGATTTTACAAGTGGTTTCATTATGATATATGCATGCACAAGAGTGAAGATAAAGAAATGAAGATGGAAATAATTCAAAGGCATGATAATGGAGGACCCTACCTAACCACATACCTTCATGTACAAATTAGAGGCTAATGCACATGCTAATAGAATTTAAAGCTTCATGCACATCTAAATGATGATTGATTGATGCTAAAGATTACTTGGCCTCCATACTTCCTAAGAGGGTATTTTGGGCATTCCCCAAAAATATGAATTACGGTTTAACACATGTATAAATACACTTTTTTTTTCATGTATCATTCTTCCTCCTTAGTCTCTCTTGGGCATGCTTCTCTTTAGTTTAGTTGAGATCAAATAAAAGAAACCCTCTTTCTCTTTTCCATGGCTACTTAGCCATTTTATTTTCATGTTGCTTTTTTTTATATGCAATGTTAATTATTTCTTTTACATGCTTCTTTTACTTTCCTGTTAGTAGTTAGTTTATTTTCATGCAAGTAGAGAAGATTTTATTTTATGCAAGTAGATTTAGTTTTTCGTTTCATCTTGCTCTCCTTTTCCTCTTGTTTTATTTCATGTTGCAAGCTACAAATGTTGATATGACAACACAAATGAGAGGCTAATCCCTTCAATTCAGGGGTAATGAAGCCTCTAATCATGTAGCTTCAACATTTTGATAATTATTGCTCTCTTTTGTGTTTAAACGAATGTTGATGTGATTTATTATTTCATGTTGAATTTGATAGTCTATGTTGTTCATAACAAATAGGCTATGCTTAGACAATCACAAATAAAAATTGCCTCTTCATCTAAATATGATTATGGCAAAGAAGTGAATGTTGAAATTGAAATTTGATTGTCTATATTTCTAATTAATAGTTAACAGACCATTCTTAACGTAGAATTTGCTTTCAATTTGTTGTCATTTTTCATGAGAGTTGAAAAGTAGTTTAAATGGTGTGTTATAGTTTGATGGCTTATGTTGAGCTAATTAATAGCAAAAATGGACCATACTTATGGTAAGCACATCAATTAAACTAATTAATGACCAAAAAGAGAGACCATGAACTCATAATTTGTTGAGCTATGTGATCTAGAGAGCGAAAATTACCTCTAAATTATCTTAACACTCTCATATTTTTATTAATTCACTTTTTTCATTATTCTCATTTTTTTAGCTAATCACTCTAAATCTGTAGTTAATTTGATTGACTAGAATTTAAAAATAAAAACAATACCATGTGGATTGATCCGTACTCACATATGGGCTACATTCGTACACCGTGCGCTTGCAGTAAATTTAATTTGAAATTTCTCAACTATTTTCTAAACCGATAGAAAATTAGCCGATTAACAAGTTTTTGGCGCCATTGCCGGGGAATTCTTTGTTTTTATTTTCTATTCTTTGAATTTTTTTCTTTTGATTATATTGTGTGTTTATTTTGTGTGTTGAGTGCATTTAAAAAAAAAGTTGTTATGTGTGTTTGATTTGTGCTTGCATTTGTTTGTCTGTTTGTAGTTTTTCATTTTGCACTTCTATTTCCATTTAAAAAAACATACAAATTTCAAAACAAAAACAAAAATATTTTACTTCCAATTCATTTTCTTTACAATTTCATTTACAATTTTCTATTTCAACACACATTCTGTTTTTCTACATTATTTCTGGCCACAATATTCACTATCTTCACATTACTGACATTCTTCCACAAACATCACTCAATCACCTCAATTCATACAAAAGAGACTTCATCACTTCCCTACCACATCAGAGCAACACAAGAACACCCTTCCAGTTCTTTGTTAATCTCCAACTATACCAAACTGAACTCTCTGCACATTGCAACCCTCTGCTGTGCACTGCTTTCCCATTGCCTCACCACATTTATTTGCCTCACAACAGTGACAACTACAACTTCACTGACATCAACAGACCACATTCACCAAATACAACCACACTTCAACCTGCAGTTCATCACCATGTACGACATTCCTATCACTCCACAAAACTCCAGTACACACATCAAATACTCCAACTCCTGCGAGCAGCCTATACAACCTGCCTTCAAACATCACGAACTCACAAACTTGCCTCCCTCCAACTACATTACAAAAGCCTGCTTCATCAACCAAAAGCAATTGCTTCCATCATTCCTCTACATTACTCCAATAACAGAACCACTAGTCAATAACCATATTAATCAATCCCTCACCCCCTTCCTACACATCACCAAACATCAAAACTTGTTTCTGCAATTCCCTACTCCATTGCAATTCAGTGCAGTCATCATCTTAACATCCTCTTTCCGCTACTCCTGGTTCACCATGATTCAAAAAAAAAATCACTGCAGTGACCATCATTTGTTGTACACTTTACATACATAAAAGAAAACAATTGCATATATACTCCATCTCATTGTTGCCTTACAATTTTTTGTTTCATTTGACCAGCCATATATACTCCTAATCACTGCAGTACCATAACCTTCCTGCTCCCTGTTCACGAACCACCTTCCCCTGCCAACCCAATCATTGGTCGACTCTGCCCTCTGCCATCTTCACTACCGCATCACTGCTTGCCTCACCACTGTTGCAAAATCCCCAAATTGAACAGCAGCAACTTCAAATCTCCATCACCGGCAAATTGACCACCCCTACAGTTCAACCCACTGGCTCCACGACGCCAAAGCCGCACATCCACAATCGACTTCAACAACCTCGACTTCCACTACTTCACCATAAAACAACCACGACCACAACTTCATGCAATAACCAACTCACATAATCCTCAAATTCAAAGTGCAAGCACCCAATACCCTAAATCGACTTCAGCAATTCCACGAACCAACTGCCTTATTACCAATCACCTAAAACCAAATCGCGACCACCACAACCAACAGAAATTGCCTCCTTTCCAATTGACAATCAATCAACCCAAAATTACAAAAAACCGCAACCTGATCGCCTTCGCATAATCTCACCGTGACATCCACTGCAAATCCTCTCGACCAATTAATATTTTTGGGAGCATCTATTACCTCCCCTTGTTTTGCTTTTCACCCCCGGTAGCTGTATATCGTAAAAAAACAAAGTCTTATAAAAACAAGTTCAGAGCGAGCGAGGAAATATAAAAAACCAAGCTTCAAACGAGTGAGGAAACACAAAAAACCAAGCTTCAAGCGAGTGAGGAAACATAAAAAACCAAGCTTCAAGCGAGCGAGGAAACCTAACAAAGCAATCTTGAAGCGAGTGAGATAACCTAACTCGCTACACTACACATGTTTTTTATTAAAAATCTAGCTTAGTACAAGCATGGTTTTATACAAAACCTCGCTCGTTTCGAGCGAGGTTTCTTACAAATCATTGCTCGGTCCGAACAAGGTTTCAAACGGAACAATGCTTGATCCAAGTGAGCTTTTATATAAAACAAAGCTCAGCCCAAACGTGATTTTTATTTTAAAAACTGACGTTAGAAATTGAGAACAACGGGGTTATTTATGGAATAAACTGGGGGGTTAAAAGAAAATAACGGGGTGAGTATTTTTTCTTTAGCTAACCGGGGTGTGTAAGGCAAATTTCGGGATGCAAACAGAGCTAGCCAATATTTTTTTAGTTTGTGTGTCCTGAATTCGCGAGTTCTTTTAAGTTGTCAATTGTTGAATGAGAAAGTTGCCGATGTTGTTCGTTTAGTTTATATTAATAGAATAGATTAAAAAAATTGCAGGTTTGGGCCTAAAATTATGGGCTAAGGTTTTGATGTGTGTTTGACTTTCTTAAGTAAATTTATCTGTTTTGATTGACTTTTCTTTTGGAAAGAGTAAAAAGGAAAACAAAATAACAAGTTTTTTTGTTTTTTTGTTGCCTTTCTGAAAAAACAAACAAGAAGTTATTTTCAAAAAAAACGGAAAGAAATAAAAAAAGAAACAATAAAAAAGGTTGTTTTCAAAATTCTTTTTTTAGTTTCGGTTGTTTTATTTTAGTTTTATTTCTGTTTTATTTCCATTTGTGCTAGTTTTTGCTTTGATATATATACTACAAAAAAATTGTATATATCTTCTTTTTATTTCAGGTTGCCAACGTAGAATTTCAGAAGGAGAAGAACTGCTACAAAAAAAATCGCTTGCTTATAAGAAAAATTTGTTGCTTTTATCCTCTATCTATTGTTTTTATTTGTCTTGCATTTTTGTTTGCTTGCATTTAAAAAAAAAATCCATTTGTAGTTGCATTGTTAATGCACGTTTATTTTCTACTTTGCATTTCATCTTAGATTTTAATTAATAATAACGGTTAGAAATCTAAACACGTAATTTTATATTGACAAGTTATCTTCTTTGAACAATTTAATTTCTTGGTGTCTAGGCTACGACAAAGAAATTATCATTTATAAACATTACGGTGATTTGTAAATATTATAATAATTGTTGCTCTGAAGCTGCTTAAACCTTCATCTGCATTGCCATGGTGATTCGTGGTGCACCGATAACTCTTGCATGTTACCTAGCTGAGTACATCTTATTGATTTAAGACAAAGTGTGATTATATAATTTTGGGTTAATTTAGGATGATCATTTGTAATTAGGCCATTGCATTCATTTAGTTGCATTAGTTCATGCATATTTTAAAAAAAAATTCAAACATCCAAAACTAAAAAAAATTGTATATATTCCTTTTCTTTTTTTTTGAAATTTCTAAATCCTTTTCCATTTAAATTTCAACAATCCAAAAAAATTAGGAAAACAAAAAATTCCAATATATATATATATAATATTTTCAAAAAAAGTCGAAAATCGAAAAACAAAACAGAAATTAAATTTCCATTTTGAAAAATAAATAAATTCTATTTGTAAAAAAAATTCTTTATGAAAAAACCAAAAAATAAATTCTTGAAAATGTCCGAGTTTTCTTTTCCTTAACCACTTGAATTTAGTTGTGAAAATTAATATAATCCATATGATTTCACTCCAAATTCGTATGGATATTTTAACGACAACTATTGTTCAATTGATTCGGATTTCGCACCATAAAGTTTTCAAAATAACGAGCAACCCTCAAATCTTGAAAATAGAATTTCGTCTTTACTTGAAATCTCTACACAACAAAATCAAATGATAAATGAGTTGTGTAATTCATATTTGTGCGATAACTCGAATCAAACTTTTCAAAATAATCAAAATTTGAATTCGCTTCAAAATTCAAATGATTTCGAGTGTAACGCATGCCAATTCAATTTTGAACTTCAAAATGAATTTCAAAACAAAACGAAAATGTGATCCACTTTTCAAATAATTTTGGCAACGGGAATAATCTAGACTACGATGCGATTGAAAATTTTTATTCTCAAAAAATCTGAATTGAAAACTCTCAAGTTAATAACTACAAATTGGATTTTGTTGAACAAATGAACGAAACTTACAATGATCACGCAGTTTCATTGTTTGAAACTTATATGAAACAACGTGAACAACAAAACCAAATCCCAACGTGTGACAAGTTAAGTATTAATCCATCTTTTACCAAAATCGATGATTTTCAAACCACAACTTTTGAAACTGAAAATGATGATCTTAATGAAGTTATTGAAAACACGGTAATTTAGTTGGACTTCAATTCTTTTGAGGGTGAGAAACTCGATTTGAAATTCTATTTTCCTTTTCCCGATTTCAAAATTTTGAATGCAACAACTTTGGATTTTAAGATTCACATGTGTAATAAAGTTGTTGATAATCCAACAAAGGAGGACGAATTCAATTAGCACAAATTTTTTGGACTTTTGGATGACGAGTTGTTAAATTCCGACAGAGAAGATTTAAATTACTACTTTGATTTTGAAAATGATAATTTTGAAAAAAAAAAAATCAATGAGAAACTTGAATTTCAATTTGGCGAAAATAAACTTGAATTTCAATCAATGGTTTTATCAACCCCAAAAATCATCAAAAATAAAACAACTCATACGGTTTTCAATAAAACGATATTCGTTTTTCCAAATCGACATTCAACTTCGAAATCTTTTACGGTTTGGTTTTCCAAGCTTAAGCTATGTCTCTCATACTTGTCGAGACAAATGAATTGGTCTTTGGAAGACCTCTTCATTTATTCTTTGATGATATACTTTTTGATCTAGTGTAAATACCGATCACCTTCATGTAAACATAGGTCATCGTTTTATTTTTCTCCATCCACTTGAGTTGACTGTGGGGACACAGTCAAAATCAAGTGTGGGGGGAGACTCATCTTCATTTTCGATTTTTCATGGTTTATTTTTACTTTTTCTATCCAAAATTTAAAAAAAATCTCAAAAAAAACATTTTTATTTAAGCGTTTTTGATTTATTTTTAAAGAAACACTATGGAATAAATATACGGTTTTGGCTTGTTAAGTTGAAAATTTTGAAAGTTTATTTTTCTTAACAAAAATAAAGATGAAGCTTGATTACAAATAACGATAGTTTAACTAGTATATAGGAAAGTTCATACGTGATAATTATCAAAATATATCCTAATTGAAAATCTTTGTTCTAAAAAGTGGTTGATTTAAAGTAAAGGATATAACATTTTTTTATCTTCTAGTTAAATGGTGCTAAGATGATTTTTCAAAACTCTCTTTTAAAAAAAAAGAAATTTAGAAAGAAAAAAACAATTTTATATACGTTAATATTTCGTACTAACACCTATGATCGACATGTGTGTACACATGTGTGTACACTCGCCATGCTCTATACCTTTCTCATATAAGCCCGAAAGGCAGTGCACGAACGGTATATCTGGCCTCATTTTATCTAAGCCAGGTGTGTGTGTGTATATATATATTCTTTTCTTTTATTAATAGAGCGTACAATCTATAGGTGTTCACACTCGTGTGTTCACTCGCCACGCTCTGTACTCCCCTCACATAAGTCCGCAAGGCAATGCACCAGTAATATATCTGGCCTCAGTTTTTTGAGTTAGGCATATATAAATATTGTTAATATCAATATAACTTTCGAAAGAAAAAAATGGAGAGAGCAAGCAAATGAAATCCAAACACTATTTTAACTTATTTGATTTGACTTTCTATTGATCTGAAATGAAAATACCACTTTGATAAATTTTGATAATCAACTAAGGATCTATTTCATAGTTATACTTTGTTACCAACCGAAACAACGGGTTAAACTATAGTCTATATGTTATGATAACTTCGTTTTTGTTGGAAATTTTGACGAGTAAATGAATTAAATTTTAAAGATAATGACCAAAACCTATATTTAACTTATTCTTGTTAATTTGAAAGTAAATCCTTCATTCGTAAATACTTTCAAAAACTAGCATTCATCTCTTTGTAAATAATCTTGCATTTTGTAAATATTTTCACTTTGCATTTGGATTTTGTGGGTAGTATCTGCTGAAAACCATCACGAGATAACACTCGCCCTACTGGGGACACTTAGAGGTTTAACGGCTTGTTGCATACGCTCAATGCAATCGTGATCCCTACGAAAACGAATTAATCTTATTTTTTTTATTCTAAAAAGATAACTGTGGGGTATTTGATGTGCATGTAAATGTACATATTTTTACCACCATATTTAATCTACTTAAATTAAATAAATGATCATGTTAGGTATTTTAACTTGTTTAAACCATAAATTCAAATTATTTCAAATCGCCGCATATTCATCTTCATATAGGGGCAAAATGGTCATTTTTATGCATTTGCTAAATTGTGAAAATTTGCTTGGAATTTTTTATGTTGTTTTGTAATAAATTTAATGGATTTTACAAGTGGTTTCATTATGATATATGCATGCACAAGAGTGAAGATAAAAAAATGAAGATGGAAATAATTCAAAGGCATGATAATGGAGGACCCCACCTAACCACATACCTTCGTGTACAAATTAGAGGCTAATGCACATGCTAATAGAGTTTAAAGCTTCATGCATATCTAAATGATGATTAATTGATGCTAATGATTACTTGGCCTCCACACTTCCTAAAAGGGTACTTTGGGCATTCACCAAAAATATGAATTAGGGTTTAACCCATGTATAAATACCATTTATGTTTCATGTAACATTCTTCTTCCTTAGTCTCTCTTAGGACTTCTTCTCTTTAATTTAGTTGAGAACAAATAAAAGAAAGCTCTCTTTCTCTTTTCCATGGCTACTTAGCCATTTTTATTTTCATGTAACTTTTTTTTATACGCAATGTTAATTAGTGCTCTCTTTTCTTTTACATGCTTCTTTTACTTTCTTGTTAGTAGTTAGTTTATTTTCATGCAAGTAGAGTAGATTTTATTTTATACAAGTAGATTAGTTTTTCCTTTCATTTTGCTTTTTTCCTCTTGTTAGTTTCATGTTGCTTTCTACATTTCTTCATATGATAACAAATATGAGAAGCTAAACCCCTTCAATTTAGTGGTAATAAAGTTCTCTTAAATCATGTAGATGCGGCATAACTTTCATTTACGTCTCTTTTGTGCTTAATGAAAAGTTCGATGTTTGTTTGATTTTTTGTTTAATATTGAGTTTGATAGCTTATGGTGTTAAAAAAATAGGCTATGCTTAGCCATAGGAATCACTAATTACCTCTTCATCTACATATGATCATGGTAATGAAAGTGGATTTATAATCAAAATTTGATGGTTTATGCTTCTAATTTAATAAATAATAAGCCATTCTTAAAATTGATTCTACATTTAATTTCATGTCATTTTCATTAAAGTTAGTATGTGGGTTAGAGGTGCATTAAAGTTTGATGGTATAAATGTGTTAATTCGTTACACAATTAGGCTATGCTTATGATAAATGCGTCGACTAATCTCATAAATGACCAAAGGGAGATCGTAATTTCATTATGTTGCTTTATGATCATTAGAGGGGATTTGCCTTTAAATTGCCATTAATCTCATGTTTTTATTCTCCGTAGTTTTAGCTTGTTTTTACTTTCTTTTAGTTTGTTAAAATCTCTCGACTTTGGTTTAATTTGATTGAATAGAATTTAAAAATCTAAACAATTCCCTGTGGATCGACCCGTACTCGCATACGTGCCACATTCGTACACCATGCGCTTGTAGTAAATTTAATTCGAAATTTCTCGACTATTTTCTAAACTAATAGAAAATTAGCCGATTAACAAGTTTCTATTTTAGTAGTTGACTAATATATTTTGGGTTTAAAAATGCCTCGAGGAATTTTATTTTGCGAAAACATCATATTATACACCCTTAAACTCCAAAAGTGCAAAATGTTAATTCTAGGTTGAAACCCCAATTTGTTTATGTCAAAATAATTGAAATTGTTTAGATTTGCAGTTTTTATATTCTACCTTCCATTCCACTCCTCATTCTTTTTCTTTGAATTTGATTAAAGGATGTTAATTATGGGATAGTGTGTAAGGTATGAATTATATTCATAGTTTGCACTTATTATTCACATAAATTAAATAGAAACTCCTTCATTTATTATTATGTGAAAAAGGAATTGAATAGAGCATAGAAATTGGAATTGTATGTTTCTATTATCAATATATTCCATTATTTTTATGTAACAAGTTGAGTTTAAATTATTATTGTATACCTGTCTATTGATTAAAATCTTTTGATATGAATATTGGAATTTTTGATAATATGGAATGAGACTTGCATAATTGTTTAAAGCGTTGATGTTTAAACGCTAGTTTAGGGCATAAACTCTGCACATCTAGAAATTACTAGGCTTGTGTGTGTATATATAAATATACACACACAGACACACACATAGGTTACTAATTCAAATAAATCTCTCTTAGGAAGGTAATTAATGTTAAAGGCAATGTTAGAAAGATTTCTTATAAGGCCTTTATTTTGAAAACGGTGAGATGTGTGATAATATATGTAGAGTGTGATATAAATTAGGACTAAGTTTTAGGGATGTGAGGTCAGCCAAAAGCACATGGAAGTCTACCCAGCTAATCTGGCTCTGATTTGAGACATCACCTATAATAAGTAACTATGATGATGCGAGGTTGTTTCCAAATTCCGTAGGGTAAATCTACCGAGCTAATATGGTTATCAGTGCCTACGTATAGTCGAACTAATGTAAAACATCACCTTCGAGTATGGGTTATAATACAAAGGACCTACTTCAGATATTAAAGGTATTAAGTGGCTGTATAAGGGCCCACCTCTTCCCTATGTAGGAAGTAGTAAATGGTTAGGATTATGGGTTAGGCATGGTAGATGATATCACAGGAAAGGGATTGCTTCAATATGAAGTATTAAGTAGCTGAAGAGATTTCATGCAATGTCAGCTAGATAGTTACTAGTGAAGAGTTCGCCTTGGGATTATAGGTAGTAAATGACGAGGACCTGCCTTAAATAAAGTACTAAATGGTCGGAATCTACCTACTTCCCATTAAAAAGTATAAGTGACTTGAGTACTATCTATTATATTGATAGGACATTATGGACGATAAATATGGGTATTGGAATTATAGAAAGTTAGCTATGGGCTTATATTCGGAAAGTCTTTTATTGAAGTTTGAGAAAAGCCATTTGGCTTACATTTGAAAGGACTTATGATGTAGGTAGAAATCATAAGACATATCCATATTTGAATTATACTACCTAAGTACTGACATAGTAAGGCTCGAGATTTTTATTCACCATACATATGTTGTTTTGACTCCCTCCTCATTACAACCTAGGTTAGGAAAGATGATGATGTTGACGGCAAATGCATGGAGTAAGATTATAGCAATCTATCTATTTATCTGTTGATGTTATTTTCAGAAGTACCCATTGGATACTATTGTATTTTAAAAATGATGTACCTTGGATATGTAATGGTTATTGCTGGTATTTGGCATGTGGTTTTAAATGACAATTTGAAATTTGAATAAAATATTATACTTTACCTTTCCATTATGAGATTCTGAATGTGTAGATAAATAGCTTTATATTGTTCTTTTTATGAACCAATAGCTAGCTTTGAGATGGTTCTAATTTTTGATAGGCCTTTTCTAGGGTGAAATTCAAGCCCATTTCAGGAAAGGTTGTTACACTTCATTCGGTCTGAGTGAAAATGTTAGAGAACTAGATATGAAGTTGCTAACTAGGGAGATTGTCCATTACCGTTCAGTTAGGGACAAAGGAATCCAAGTCCTCGAAGATGGTTCTTGGAAAAGATCGCACTCTCCTAGCTGTAAATCGAGGTCCCAAACTCTAGCTCGTCCCTCCAAGTCGCCCCGTCGTTCGCCTTTTCCTTTATTTGACTTGGAAGCTTCCAAATAGCAAGAGAAGATTGATAGAAGAGGAGCGGTAGTCCCTGCCCATGAAGGAAAGACAAAGGGAAGGAGTAGAGTGAGAAATTGTCATAACCAGCCCAAAGACGAAAACTTTGACAAAGTCCAACATCCCTAGGAATTGGAAGATCCTCTAGACCTCTTGATTGTTGAGGTGCCCCCTCTTTCCTTGACTGGGACATTGATCATCTTGTGGATGGACTGAGCGGCGTTAAGGCCTTATCCAAGTACCATGCCAAATTCATCAAGGTCTGATAGTAGATCAGCAAGAAGAATGTCTAGCAGAACTTGAAGATCTTTGACTTGAGAAAGAAGTTAAAGGATAAAGACTTAGACCATAAGAAAGTGGTGAATGCACTGGAGAGATCTCATTATGTGGAAATGAAGAAGCAAGCCGATGAGATCAACAGGCCTAAGGCTGCTCATACTAAACTACTAGAGAAGATGAAGTAACATCAAGTTGCCAAGAAGGATTATTATGACAGGGTCGGGCAGTTCTTCGATGATTATAAGATTGTCAAGGCGAAATATACTAAGAGATTTGATGAAATCTAGGAGGTACTTGGTAGGGTGGAGCTTCGCATTGCTGACCTGAAGGTAAAAGTTGTGGAATAGAGAGCTAAGAGGGCCTCTCTCCAAGCAGAAGTGGAATGAAAAGACCATCGAGACTTCCAGAGCCAAGACACCACAAGCGGAGTGCAATGAGTTGAATAGTGTGTTCGACCAAGTAGAATCTGTCTTAGATGAAATCTACTATGGGACCTTCATGGAAAAGAGCAAGCAGTCGTGGAATGGAAAGACCACCGAGACTTCCAGAGCTGAGGCACTGCAAGCTAAGTGTGATGAGATGAATAGCGTGTTGGACCAAGTAGAATCTCTCTTAAACGAAATCTACTATAGGATCTTCATGGACAGAGCATGACCTAGATAGACGACTACTATAAGGTCATGGCTTTAATCCATAAGTGTCTTATCAAGGAGGAGAAAGCCACAAATGAGCAAGGTACTTCACTTTTTTCTTTGAAAACGTTGTTCCCCACTTTTCAGATGAGGAAAAAGAGGTCGTTCGTCTTGCTACCTGAAGCTGTCTAAAACCAAAAGGGCTTGGAAAGAAAAGGAAGAGCAAAAGAAGAATGGTAGCTCGACCTCTGGGGTGTAAACACATGGTCAAATTTCGAAACCAGTGACGTATGCCTTCATGCACGGTATTTCACTAATTGTCATCTATATTTCTTCAGATCCACCTACTAAAAGCCAAACTCCAGAAACATCTCCTCCTCTAACTTACATTCAACCTCCCAATGATGCCCCTGGGTCATCTAAAGGAGGTAGGATTTTCTTTATAGTCCACTAGTCACCGCTAAACACGTTAGAGCTTGTTTGAGCGAATCCAGTCTGACCGTCCTCTTACTTCCCTGTATTTGACATGCTTATGATGGATAATGCTGGTATCGTGCCCCTCGGCTCCTCTGATCCCTTGATTAGTGTGGCTCACAACGAGATTATTATTGTTCTCGAGGAGGATATTAAGGTTGAGATCGTGGGTGAATTTAATCCTATGAAGGAGTTTGACAAGGATGAGGCCTTGAAGCAACAAGTCCTATTGATATTTCCCTCGGAGCTAGCAATGATCAAAATTGAAGCTCATGAAAAGCAAAAATGCATGTAGAAGTGACAAGAAAAAATCGATGTTGCTACCTTCACTGCCAAGCAAGAGGAGGAAAAGGAAAAAAAGGAAAGAAGAAAGGGCATAAGCACCACAGCAAGAAAATGTCTCCAAACTCAGGCCTAAGTGAGAGATGCACCCGTGTCCTATTTGTGTTTTCTCTTATTGGAGATAAATCATTACATTCATATTTTTTCCTTTGCATGTATCAAACAATGCCATATGCGATCAATTGATTTTGATATATTAGTGAGGTTGAGTAGTATTACTTGCTTATGCTTATGATTTTTGGCCTATAATGATTTGACTACCTGAATTTAGTGATTTTAAGTGTAATTTTTATTTTCCACTATTCATATGGACTCCATTTTATTTTCCTTTTGTTCGCTAATTATTATGCAATTTACGAACAATTTAGGTAAGTTTGAACTGATTGTAGATGTTTGGCATTGTTGGTCTCACTTGTCTGCTATGGGAGAAACAACCAAGTGGTTGTCTATCCCGACGGTCGGTGAATCGGGTTCTCCTTGACCCTTCATGGGTTCAAAGCTACCAATAATAGTAAACACCTTAGCAGGGCCACTTTGGCTTACTATAATCGATGAGGAAGTTATGCACCGCTCATCAACTATGGACACCCGGATAGAGATCACTCTATTCCACCACTGTCGATAAAAATTTGAACTGATCATCAGTTGTAAACACTTGAATAGGATCACTCTAGTCCACTACCACTGGCGAAAAGTTTATGTCAATCGTCAGCAATATGGATCACTTTGATCCATCGTTGTTGGCAAAAATTTTAAGCTAACCGCCATCTATAGACACCCGAATAGGGATCAATCCGGTCCCGACTGCTGACGAAAAGTTTGAGCTGATCATTGACTATGGACACCCGAATAGGAATTACATTGGTCAGCTATTACTAGTGAAACGTTTAAGCCGAACATCAGTTGTGGGTACCCGAATAGGCATCACTCTTGTCCACCACTGTTGATGAAAATTTTGAGCCAATCGTTAGTTATGGACACAAAAAAGGGATCATTTTGGTCCACCACTGCTTGAGAAATGCTCCAGGGAAGATTGCACGATAATACGGCTTTGTTCCCAAATTGAGGAGTCAGCCCTTTGGGCTTAGGCGATGCTTCCTCCTAGTGTTTTTGTTAGTCCAATGCATTCAATTAGTAATATAAAGTCATGTTTCCTAATGATTATCTGTTGAAACATGATTTTAAGGAAATCACACTTTATATAATCTGTTTCATAAGTAGTGAAATTATGGAATTAAAAAAAAAATTAGAGAAAACTAAAGTAAAATAACGATGGAGATGGTGTGCATTTCAAGCTCTTCTAAATTGAGCTTAATTTACTATATTGAGGATGAAATATATATTGTCCAAGTCCTTGTGAATAACATACAGTCCTTCTCATACTGGATAAGTACCCTCGATCTGGGAAAGACCCACTTCAGCACCAAATCCCCTTCCTTGAGCGGGCGGTTTTTGACCTTAATGTTGTACTGTGTAGCTGCCCTCTGCTTGTGTGCTTCAGCTTTCAAAGCAGCTTCCTCACGCCTCTCGTCAACCAAGTCGAGTGACATGTTCGGCAGAATTTCATCCTCACTTGGGTCATAGTAAGTCCTTCTTGTGATAATACCGCTATCTCTATCAGCAGCATTGCCTACGATCCGTAAGCCAATGAGAAAGGAGTATGTCATGTTGTTGTCTTGAAGGTAGTATGGTTGTCCCATAACACTAGAGGAAGTTCATCTATCCATGCTCCCTTCGCTTTTCCAACCGCTTCTTTATTAGTGTTTTCAGAACTTTACTGACTGTTTTTACCTATCTATTAGCCTCGGGATATGCCACCACGGAGAAGTTTTTCTTTATTCCATGAAGCAAGCAAAAATCAGCAAATTCGGCACTCTCAAACTAAAGTCCATTGTTCGAGATGATCAAAAGAGGAACTCCATACCCACATATCACATTCCTGGTTAAAAAGTATATGACCCTGGTTGTCAACAACTCAGTAAGGGTTTCAGCTTCCACCCACTTAGTAAAGTAGTCAACTATCATTGTAGCATACTTAGCTCCGCCCCGAGCCAAAGGAAGTTCTTTGATTAAGTCTATCCCCTAGACCGCGAAAGGCCAAGGGCATACCATATGAGTTAATTCATTCAGGGGAAATCTAGGAGTCTTCGTGAATAGCTAGCTCTTATCGCATCTTGTGTATTCTATCGCATAATGATTCAATGTGGACCAAAAGTATCCATATTGTAATATTCTGTTTATGAAGGTCTGCCCCATAGTATGGTCTCCGCTACTCCCATGGTGAAAGTTTTCCAACACCTCCTCAGCTTCTTTTCCAGCAACGCTCCTTAATAATGGGTTAGAAAATCTTCTCTAGTACAACAAACCATCCCGAGTGACGAAGCAAGGTGCCTTTTGTAGGAGCTTCCTAGCTTCATTCATGTTACCTGATAATACTCCTTTATTCAGATATATTATTAATGATGTCATCCAGGTCACCTCGCAATTAATTGTAGCAATCATGTTCACCTCCTCGAATCTGGAACTGTGCATAGTCGTAATAGGTACCAACTCCTGAACTTGCTAACTTTTCCAACTCGTCTGCATCATGATTCTCTTCTCAGTGAATGTGCTTGATTGCATAGTGTTTCAATTCATTAATTAGGACCTTCACCTTCCCCAAATAAGAATTCATGAGCTCTTGCTTAGCCTAGAATTGTCCAAGCACCTGGTTCACCATCAATTGCAAATCATTGTGCATGTACAACGACCTGATTCCTAACTCCTTTGCTATCTTTAATCCTTCTATTAAAGCTTTATACCCCGCTTCATTATTTACCTTGAATCCAAGCCATATTACATAGCTTAGGTTTTTTCCTCCAGCGTTGACAACACTACTCCTATGCCGGAGTCATGATCATTTTACGCTCTATCTATATATATCTACCATTTAAGAGCTTCTTCCACCTAGGGCATTACTTCCTCGTGTCAAATGGAAAATTTAATGATAAAGTCTACCGATGCTTTTCCTTTGATCATAGTTCTCTGATAATAGGTTGTCTTATATTGGCTCAATTTAATACTCCATTTGATTAAGTCTCTCCAAAGTATCAGACATGGGTAGAACTTGCCTCAAGGGCTATCCGTGAGCACTCAGATGGAACATGATTGGAAATAGTGCTTGAACTTTCGAGATGCGACTAACAGGAAGTATGCTAACTTTTCCAGCTTAGGATACCTTGACTCTGTCCTGGTAGAGCACTTACTCATGTAGTATACTAGACGTTGCACCTAATCTTCTTTTCTTGCCTAAAGTTGTGCTCAAGGCATTGAATGACACCTCCAAATTAGGTTGAGGCCTTCTCCCTCGATCGGCAAAGAAAGAACTGGCGGCTTTTGTAAATGTTCCAACAAATATAAGAAAGCAGCCAAGCACTCATCTATCTATGTTTTCATCTCAAGTGCTTCAATGGAAGGAATACATTTATTTGTTGCCCTGGACATGAACTTGCATAATGCTACTACTTTTCCATTTAAATTCTTCATCTCCATCCATGTTTTAGGAATTTTAATGCCCTTTCAATGCCTGGACTTGCTTAAGGTTAGGCTCGATTCCCCTAGAGTGCATGATAAATCCTAAGAATTTTCTAGATGACACCCAAAAAGAATATTTTAGAAGATTTAATTTCATCCAAAACTCCCATAGAATTTGAAATGTCTCCTCCAACTTTAAGATGTGATCCTCGTCCCTTTATGATTTCACAAGAATGGCATCGATTTATACTTCCATAGTCTCACTAATCTGCCCAGTAAACAACTTATTAATCAAGCATTGGTATGTCATTCCTGCATTATTAAGCCTAAATGGCAAGACCTAGACCTGGTAGTAGTAAAGCCCTAAGTCGATAACAAAACTAGTGTGTTCATGATCAAGGACATGCGTTGCAATTTGGTTGTATTCAGAGTATGCGTCCATAAAAGATAGAAGCTCGTGCTCGATAGTTCCATCTACTAGCTGGTCAATCCTCAGGAGTGGGAAGTAATCTTTAGGACATGCATCATTTAGGTTGGAGAAATCGGCACTGGTATGCCATTTTCCATTTGACTTCTTGACTAGAACCGGGTTTGTGATCAACTTTGGGTATAGAGATTCTCTGATAAATTCATTTACCAATAAGGTCTTTACTTCTTCTTTTAGTGCAGCTAACCGCTACAGGACCTATACTTCTCTTCTTCTTCTTCTTCACTGGGGGTTTCCTGGGGTCAACATTGAAAGCATGGCATGCAATTATGGAAGAGATTCCACACCTATCAACGTGAGATGTAACGAACTTAATTTTGATTAACATTATTTAGGACATTTAATTAGATAAATTAAATGAGATAATATAAAAAGTTAAGAGGCCGAAATTTGTATAATTAAATGGTAGCCATGCCAAATAAATAATAAATAAAAGAGAATTAAAATGAGATAGATAAGGGCAATATAGGAATAGGTTATATTCTTATACTCTAAATCCTCATACCACTTTCATTTACACGTTCACAAATAAAATTAAACTAAGTAAGGCTGGCCACCATTAGAAGAAGATAAAGTAGAAGATAAGCAAGAATCAAAAGGAATAAGCGTAATCAAATTCTTCAAGAGGAAATCTCAAACTCCTTAACAACAAGCTAAGGTGAATAATAGGTTACATCTCATATTTTCATATTTTTGGTTTTAGATCAAATTCGAGTATGTTTTGCAAAGTATTATGCTGTATTTTGAATGTTAAATATATATATATATATATATGCTTGTTAATGAATTTTTTTATTTGTATAGATTTTATGACAAGTTTTGGTTTGAAAAACCTAAAAATCGACATCCCAATGCCTTGTGTTTTTTTATATATGGTCAGAAATAATATTTAAGAGATGAGTTTCTAGTTTCATAATTTTCTGAATTAATGTGGATTTATTAGGATTTTTCTAGTGAAGAAAATGGTTAAATTGGGTTTAAAATAATTACAGCTATTATATATTAGCTTTGGGTTAGAAACTTATATATGTTAGAAAACGTATTAAAGTGATTTTCATAAATTTTCAGAGAATTTTCTTAGGTGTACATTAAATATATAAAATTATTTAAGGTATGATATGAAAATGTTTTATATATTTAAAAAAGGAGAAGGGGAAATTTTTAAATGTTTTAAATGTTAATTTCTAAAATTCGGTAGCACTTTTAGAAAGGATTTTGGAAAAGAGAAAGGGTAACCAATTATATGACGACAAATAAGCAAGTTAGTAGGAAAAAAATTGCTTTATAAAGTTAAAAATTAGTTTTAGAAGGTTTTATAGCTTGGTCACTTATAGCAGCCACCTTTCCACCTTTTATTGCCGCCTCCATCTAAGTCGAGACCAATACACATCGTATCAGCTTCGGTACATAGTGGATTGGAGTTAGACGAAAGGTATGGAGTCAAAAAGGGCTTTTGAAGGATATGAAGTAACTTTGGTAAACTTTGAAGCATTTTAGTTATAAATGAGGCTTTCAAAGGAACTAGCTTTCAACTTGGTCGAATGTTCTAGAAAAAAGGCTTTCAAAAGAGGTTGCCATCTTTATTTTAAAAAGAAGCTTTCGAAGGGATCAAATTCCTAGTTTCCCCATTCAACCTTTCGAAGCAATGCCTTCGAAAGTGTTCTTATTTTTTAAACACTAAAGCCGCTTCTCCAAAGCTATCGAAGGGGTTGATTTTGACACCATCTAATTTTTTACATAGGAATAATGCTTTCGAAAGAGTTGCTTTCATCCCAATTCTTTTAAGACACTTTGTTCTATTGAAAGATAAACCCAAAGGTTTCGAAAGAAATGTTTTAAATGGTTTCGAAACTATGTTCCACAAGCTTTTGAACTAGTACTTCCGAAAAGTATGTTTTAAGTAAAAGACTAATGCTTTGAAAGGTATAATATGAAGGTTTTGAAGGGGAGGTTTCCTAAAGTTTTCAAAAGGTATATTTTAAAGGTTTTGAAGGGGTGATTCCCCAATGTTTTTGAAAAATTTACTTCTAGTAATTGTATGGAAGGTTTCCAATGCTTTTGAAAGGCAAGTTTGAAATGTTTTCAAAAGAGGATGTATAGGGTTTTATAAAGCTTTCGAAAGGATACTTTAAGTGGTTTCGAAAGGTCTATCATAAATTGTTTCGAAAGGTATGTTTTGGCCTTTTGGCCTCGTGTTACAAAGTAAAGTAATTAAATGGTTTTGAAAGGGGTACTTTCAAAGGTTTCGAAGTAGATTGTTTAAGGTTTGAAACAAGGTTTTCGAAGGTTTTCATCAAAAAAATTTTGTGTAAACCATATGTCATGGCAAAGAGATTTGAATAAAGCAAAAGTATGTTTTCCTTGTTTAAGTGTGATTTTAAGGGATTAAAGCAATTTGAAAAATGTTTTCAAGGAAAATTTGATAAGTAGTCCACCCTAAGTAAATGACCTAGATATTTTCATACCAGAAGGGACTGGAATAGATTCGCGCCCTATAATTTAGCTATTAGCCTCTAGCTAAATTAGTCCAAAATTCCAGCATGTAGGGCTTTGTCACAGGTAAGACTAAAATGAGGTTACACGCAAAAATGAATTACTGAGAAGAGATAGGTTATTGGACGGCCCACAAAACCATTAGGTTCAATTGACTATAGAAGAATATAGTAAAGGTAGTCAGCTCAGAAGTGTGTCTAACAGATGTTAGATAATTGATTATGCCCGGTAGGCCCAAGTCAGCTACTGATTAGTAGTTAGCCAGACAAAACTATATTGTTTGGACCGATAGTTCATTGATTACCTGATTTATATGCATATATAAAATTGTTATTCTTGCTATAATTAGTTTGATTATAGGATATTAATTTGCAAAAAGACATGTTTTAAAAGGATATTAGTGAGGGGAAACCTGTTCTGCTAAGCAATGTGGTCTCACTTAATATCAGTGAACCGAGATGTAATAGTATTATTCACACTAGGCTTTATGTCCGACTAGAAGTTTTTTTTTCTCCTTAAACTCTTGGGTGCTCAAAATATTTTGAGTAGATTGAGAGTTAAGGTTTTTGAGGTTTTAGTAGATTGAGGATTAAAGCTAGCGAAGACAAGCAGGAGGAAAAAGTTAGCTATTTAAGAGTTTTAGTTTTATTTCCGCTATGACGTGTTAAAATTGTTATGTCTATTGAGTACTCTGATCATCCAAGAGGGCATCTTCATATGTCGTTCTTGGCGTATTTTGTAATAATTACATTTGATCAAAACCTAGGATGACGATTGGGATTATGTAATGGAATATGAAACATGGTTTTGAAATGATAGTAAATTTATTCTTGCAATCTATGATTTTGTTTCATATTCAGGTGCTTCTTATATTTTGGATACTATTGAAATTACCGTATTTTGTCATCGGAGGTTAATACTATAGATGACTGCAGCATCCGTAACGCTTAGATTCGGGCCTCAAGATAAGGGATGTTACAACTTAGTATCACAGCAAGGTTTATGAAGAACTTAAAAAGAACTTAAAATGATTTTAAAAACATAACCTTAATGAATTAGAGAAAAGACTGGGGTATGGGATAACGCTATAGT
This sequence comes from Allium cepa, assembly GCA_030765085.1. Taxonomy (NCBI): domain Eukaryota; kingdom Viridiplantae; phylum Streptophyta; class Magnoliopsida; order Asparagales; family Amaryllidaceae; genus Allium; species Allium cepa. The sequence continues at coordinate 542,513,342 of CM060939.1, forward strand.
AAAGTACTTGACGCTTTATCCCTATTCTCCCATGTCTTTTAGGCTATTCTTCTGTATCTTACAAAGACTCGAATGCATATTTTACGGACGTAAGATGTGGATGCTCGAAGAGTTAACATTGGAGGGGGAAGCACTATAACTAATGGGAATACCAGACCAAATACTAGAAGGAATCTCGATCAAGCACAAGCTACAAATATGGGTGCTAGAATGTCGTAGGTTGATATAGGAGCAATGTACCAATTTTTCATTAACATGATGCAGGAAATAGTTGTTGCAGGGTTAGTTGGAGATAACGCTGAAGGAGGAAATCAGGGAGCTCCAATGGTTAATAACTATGCTATGTTGAGTAAGGATTATGCTGGGTTGGGTGGAAAGCCGTTCATTGAAACTAAAGATGAAATTGAGGTGGAGAATTGTTTACTTTATTCCGAAAAGATTTTTGCTGACTTGGGGCTCAAAGATGAGCAGAAAATGAGACTTTCTTCCAAGCACTTAAAGGGAGCAACACTGTATTGGTGGAACAGTGTTACAGTCGAACTCTATGAGGCGATTATGACATGCGCTGAGTTTGGGAGGAGGTTTGAAGAAATATTTATGTCAGAGATTGCAAAGACTACTCTGCTTAAAAAGTTTGCTGAGTTAGAGCAGGGAGATATGACAGTGCTTGAGTATGCAAACAGATTCGAGGAGCTACTAAGATACAGGTATGTTACATTTAATACAGTCATTAAGTGGAACAAAAATCTCATCCGTGGGTTGAAGCCTGAGCTTGCTAAGGCCACATTACCACATATTAGAGACTTGTGTGATGTAGTTGTTGAAATGTACTTAAGACATGAAGAGATGCTTTCTTTTCTTAAGGGTAACAAGGTAGTCGAGTTCAAGGAGGATAGAATCAAAAAAGGAAATTTTTCCATAAGAAAGGAGCTTATAAGAGTGGAGTTGCCAAGAAAGGAAAGACAAAAGTCGTCTATTACGACTGTGATAAGAAAGGACATTACGCTCATGAACGATGGACGAGCAAAGGAAAGAAATTTATTGAAAAGAAGAATATTAGGTGCTTCAACTGCAATCAGATTGATCATTATAAGAACCAGTGCAAGGAGCCAACTAGGGAAGTGAAAGGCAAGGTTTTTACATTAGAACCAGTTTCCTCGAGAATAATGGCAAAGGAGAAGGGAAAAGCTGTGTTTGGAGGTAATCTTTTGATTCATGGTGTGTCAGATAGAGTTCTATTTGATACTGGTGCATCACATTCTTTTATGTCTCATTATTTGGTAGGTAAGCTTAACCTACTACCCTTATACCTAGTTACTTCCTTAAGGGTTGCAAATTCGATAGGAGGGTATGCGTTACTTGGGATGAAGTGTGACCAGTCAAAGTTTGAGTAGTTAGGTCATACATTAGTTTGAAGTTTGCATATGTTTGATTTCGTAGAGTTTGGAATTATTTTTGGTTATGGATTTGTTAAGTATATACGATGCTAGGATATTTTTCCATGATAGGAAAATATCACTTAGACGCCCTAATTATAGTGATTGGAATATACACTCCGTAGAAAACCTTGTTTTGAGTTTAATGCTTTGATGGGTGTTATGGAGGTAGAAGGTAGTTGAATTGTGTTTTCATTGTTAGGGAATTTGTAGATGCTTTTGAACCTGTAATAGGACAGCCACAGAAATGAGCTATTGATTTTCGAATAGATTTAGTTCCAGAAGCAGAACCGGTGAGTAGATCACCAAACAAAATGACACCTACCGAGATTAGGGAGCTAAAGGTGCAATTGGTGGATTTGGAAAATAAGAACCTTATCATACTAAAAAGTTCACCTTAGGGAGCAGTTGCAGTGTTAGCAAAGAAACCGGATGGATCATTAAGGTTATGTATCGTTTATTTCAAATTGAATGAGAAGACGACAAAGAATCGATATTCATTGCCTAGAATTGATGATTTGTTCGATCTGTTGAGTGGAGCCAAAGTATTTTCCCAGATGGATTTGGCATAGGATTTCATCGGCCTAGAGTGGCTGAATATAGAATTCCTTTTACGGCGTTTAGAATCAGACATGATCGTGCAAATGGTTAGCAGTGCCATTCGGACTAACCAATGCATCGGCATTCTTTGTAGAATTGATGAATCGAATTTTCCGAGAGAATTTCGATAGGTTCGTATTGGTATTTATAGACAATATTTTGATATACTCTAAGGATGAAAGAGCGCATGAAGTTCATCTTAGAGTGAGGCTTGAGACGTTGAGGCAGCATCAATTAAAGGCAAAGTGTTCAAACTGTCATTTCTGAAAGATGGAAGTGAAGTTTCTTGGTCATTTAGTCTCAAAGAATGGGTTGTCTGTAGATCCGGCTAAGATTGAGGTAGTAAATAATTGGAAGAGACCCGAGACCATGACCGAGATAAAGAGTTTTCTTGGATTATTACTATCGAAGATTCATTAAATATTTATAATGGATAGCTTCACCAATGACAAAGCTAACGCAGAAGGATGTAAAGCTTGTTTGGACCGATAAGTGTGAGGAAGCATTCTAAAGATTGAAACACTTATTGATAAATGCACCTGTATTAGTTACTCCTGAAGGGAATCAGGATTTAGTAGTATATACTGATGCATGTGGAACAGGATTAGGAGTTGTGTTAATGCAAAGAGGTAAAGTAATTTCTTATGCTTCTCGACGGCTTCGATCGCACGAGGTTAGAGATCCTACTCACGATTTAGATTTAGTTGTGGTAATTTTTGCGTTGAAGGTGTGGAGACATTAACTTTTGGGAGAAAGATTCGAGTTGTATACGGATCATAAGTCACTGAGATAATTATTCTCTCTGAAGGAGTTGAATATGAGACAACAGAAGGGGTTAGAGTTTTTAGCCGCTTATGACTTTGGTATTAGGTACGGACCAAGAAAGTGGAAAAGGTTGCACATGCACTTAGCAGAAAATATCAGAATGCAGTGATGGCAATGATAGTGATGTGGAAAATTTTAGAAGCATTGACTACATGTAGAATTCAGTGGAGACCCAAGGATAGATCTAGTAAGGAAAATGTTGTGTTGTCATGTTTAAAGGTTCGACTGGTGATGATTGAAAATATTTCTTCCAAGCAAGAGAAGGATCTAGTATTAGCTGAACGAATCAAAAAGTTAAGGGATGCAACGGAGAGCGATGACTTGAAAGATTTCAGTCTTGCCCAGAATGGGTGTTTAAGGAAGAATGGAAGATTGTGTGTTCCGAATGTGGGAAACATTAGGAAAGAAGTTCTCGGAGAATGCCATCGTTCAAAGTTCACCATCCATCCAGGGGAACTAAGATGTATCAGGATATGAAAAGAAGTTTTTTATAGGAAGGTGTGAAAAGAGATGTAGGCGTATGAATGGAGCAGTATTTGAACCGACAATGGGTAAAAGCCAAACATCAGAAGCCAAGTGGTTACTTCAGCCTTTAAATTTCTAGTATGGAAATGAGATTCTATTTTGATGGATTTTATTGACGGGTTGACAAGTTCAAACGAAGGAAATAAAAGTATACAGATCATAGTGGATAGATTGACCAAGAGTGCATATTTCATTGCAGTTAAGTCAACCAAGACGGCACATGTTTAAGCCAAGTTGTTTATGAAGAATGTATTTAGATTTCATGGAATCCCTAGTAGTACAGTAAGTGAAAGAGGTTCCTTATTCACTAGCGAGTTCTGGAAGAGCCTACAGGAGACTTTGGGAACCAAGCTCAAAATGAGTACCGCTTACAGTTCGCGGACAGATGGGCAAATGGAAAGATTTAACAAGGACTCAGAAGATTTTAAGAGCTTGTGTGCTAGAACTTGGAGGATCATGGGAGACCACCTATGCTTAGTCAAGTTTTGGTATAACAATAATTATCGGACTAGTATAGGGATGGCACCGTTTAAAGCTTTGTATGGAAGGCCATGTAAATCTCCCATTTGTTGGTTAGAGACTGGGAATTGGTTAGTTCTAGGTTCGGATTTAGTTAGAGAAGCTGTAGAAAAGATTGAACTCATTTGAGGCAGAATAAAGGAAGCTTAGTCTAGCCAGAAATGACCTATTTCATTGTATGTTTTATCTTTATGATTGATTATTATGAGTACCTTACTGAAATTTCGAGGATGAAATTCTTTAAGTAGGTGAGTCTATAACGCCCTTAATTTTGATTAACATTATTTAGGACAATTAATTAGATAAATTAAATTAAATAATGTAAGAAACTAACAGATTGACATTTGTATAATTAAAGGGTAGCGATGCCAAATAAACAATAAACAAAAGAGATTTAAAATAAGATAGATAAGGGTAATATCGAAATAGGTTATATTCTTATACCCCTAAACCCGCATACCACTTTCATTTTACACGTTCACAAAAAAAATTAAACCAAGTAAGGCCGGCCACTATTAGAATAAAATCAAGGGGAAGATAAGCAAAAATAAAAAAGAAGAAGCTTAATCAAATTTATTCAAGAGAAAATCTCAAACTCCTTAACAACATGCTAACGTGAATAATAGTATACATATCTTATTTTCTTACTTTCAGTTCTAGATCAGATCTGAGTATGTTTTGCAAAGTATTATGCCATGGTTTGAATGCTAAATATCAAATGGTCTAAAATAACATTTTAGAGATGGGTTTCAAGTTTATTGACTTTCTGAATTGATGTGAATTTATTATGAACTTTCTAGGGAAGAAAATGATTAAACTGGGTTTAAAATTATTTGCGGCTATTATATATTAGCTTTGAGTCAGAAATTTAAATATGTTAGAAAACATATTAAAAGTGATTTATGTGAAATATTGGATTCCTAAGTATTTTATTTAATACATAAAATTAATTTAAGTATGGGACTTAATGTTTTATATGTTTATAATAGAAGAATGGGTAATTTGGTAAATGTTTTTACATGTTAATTTCTAAAAGTTAGCAGCACTTTTAGAAAATATTTGAACAAGAAAATGGGCAACCAATTATATGATGACAAATAAGCATGTTAGTTGGAAAGAAATCGCTTTATAAATTTGATAATCGGTTTTATAAGGTTTTACTGCTTTGCTACTTATTGCAGCCAACTTTCCACCTCAAACTGCCGCCACCATCTAAGAAAAACTAATACACATGGTATCAGCTTCAGTATGTAATGGATTGAAGTTAGGCATAAGGTATGGATTCGAAATAGGGCTTCCGAAGGGGTTGAAGTAACTTTGTTAAAGTTAGAACCCTTTTGATTATGAATGAGTCTTTCAAAGAAACTTGCTTTCGACTTGGTCAAATGTTTTGGAAAAAGGGCTTTCGAAAGAGGTTGCCACCATTGTTTTACAATGAAGCTTTTGAAGAGTTCGAAACCCCTACTGCCGCATCAACCTTTCAAAGCAATGCCTTCGAAAGGGTTCTTTTGTTTTAAACCTTGAAGTCGCTTCTCCAATGCTTTCGAAGGTGTTGGTTTCGACGCCATCCACGTTCTTTTACTTAGGAATAATGCTTTTGAAAGAGTGCTTTCGTCCCGATCCTTTTAAGACCCTTTGTTTTATTGAAAGATAAACCCAACGGTTTGAAAGGAATGTTTTGAATGGTTACGAAACGACGTTCCATAAGCTTTTACTTGAACTCGGTACTTTTGAAAGGTTTATTTTAAATAAGGGATTTTAATGCTTTCGAAAGATATAATAGGAAGGTTTTGAAGGGGAGGTTTCCCAACGTTTTCGAAAGGAATATTTAAAAGGTTTCGAATGGGTGATTCCCCAATGTTTTCGAAAGGTTTACTTTTATTAATTGAATGAAATGTTTTCAATGCTTTGGAAAGGAAAGTTTGAAATGTTTTGAAAAGTGGATGTCTAAGGTTTTGTAGAGCTTTTGAAAGGACACTTCTAGTGGTTTCAAAAGGTCTACTATTAATGGTTTCAAAAAGTATGTTTTGTCCTTTCGGCATAGTGTTAAAAGGCAAAGAAATTAAATGGTTTCGAAAGGAGTACTTTCAAAGGTATCGAAAGAGATTGTTTAAAGTTTTAAACAAGGGTTTCGAAGGTTTTCATCAACAATGTTTTGTGTAAAGCATATGTATTGAAAAAGTGATTTAAGTAAAGTAACAGTATGTTTTCCTTATTTAAGTAAGATTTAAAGGGATCAAATCAATTTGAAAGATGTTTTCAAGGAAAATTTAAGGATAGTCAACCCTAAGTATATGACTCGTATATTTGTAAACTAGATGGGAATGGTATATGATTATGCCCTATACTTTAGCTATTAGCCCCTAGCTAAATTTGTCTGAAATTCCAGTGTGTAGGGCTTTGTCGTAGGCAAGACTAAAATGACGATGCACATAGAAAGGAATACGTAGAGAAGAGATAGGTTATTTGTGAGCCTACAAAAACATTAAATTCAGTTGACCCTAAAAGAAGATAGTAAAGGATAGTCAGCCTAGAAATTTGTCTAATAGATGTTGGATAATTAACTGTGTCATGTAGAACCGAGTCAGCCAATAGCTAATAGTTAGCTAAACAAAACTATATTATTCGGACAGATGATCCATTCATTACCTGATTTATTTGCATATATGAAATTGTTATTCTTGCTCTAATTAGTTTAATTATAGCATACTAATTTGCAAAAAGATATGTTTTAAAGGGATATTAGTGAGGTGAAACCTGTTCCACTTAGCGACGTGGTCTCACTTAATATCAGTAAACCAAGATATAATAGCATTATTCATACCAGGCCTTATGTTTGACTCGAATTTTATGTTTTTCCCCTAAAACTCTCGAGTGCTCAAAATTAATTTGAGTAGATTGAGATTTACGGTTTTTCAAGTTTTAGTATGTGGGCGAATAAAACTTCCAAAGACGAGCAGAAGGCAAAAGTTAGTTATTTAAAAGTTTACATTTTATTTCCGCTATGATGTATTAAGATAGTTATGTCTATTGAGTTCTCTAACCACCCAAGGGGGCATCTTCATATGTCGCTCTTGGTGTATTTTATAATAATTATATTTGATCAAAACTAGAGATGATGATTAGCATTATGTAATGGAATATGAAACATGGTTTTGAAATGTAACCAGTAAAATTATTTTTGCAATTTGTGATTTTGTTTCATATGCATGTGCTTTTGATATTATAGATACCATTAACATTACCATATTTTGTCACCCGAAGTTAATACTACAGATGGCTACAGCATCTGCAGCGCTTAGCATTGGGCCTCAAAATAGGGGATGTTACATGAGACTAGGCGAACTCACCCTGGTTTTTCTGTAAGAATTCTATTAGTTATATCTTAAGATTTATGCCAATCCAGATTCGATTTTCATAAGTCTTATTGAATCACTGCTGTATACCTCTAAAAATTTTGATGCCTCCCGATGCTCAGCTTTGGCCCCTTGTCCTACATTTCTCACGTCAAGTTCGTTATGAGGATTGCTTGGGAACCCGAGTAGGCGCCATTCCTTTAATTGCAATGCGATAGAGTTTTCGATGCAAAATGCGACTTCTGCACCCATCCCTTTCTCCGATTTTTTGTTCTCCATGAGTTACGCTACATAGCACTCCTTAGCGATGTCTTGATTTCGCTCTGCCCTCCTACTTCGTTCGTTGTAGGGAGCTTCATTGTTGAGCACCACGGATCCATTACTGCACAAAAGTCGGGTAGAGCTAGACATCCTAGGAAGGCGTCATAAGATGAAATCCATCTACCAAAATGAAAGCTTGCTTTCATATAGCTGATTGGGGAAAGTTCCTATCTCAACAAACAAATCTAACCTTACTAAGGGCATAGTGCCTTCTCTCATGAAACCATGTAATCGCTGGCTGTAGGTTGTTACACCTTCCAAGGACAACCCTATCCTGTCAAATGAATCTTTGAACAGAATGTTCACTGAACTTACATTATCTACAACATCCAACGTACCTCTATTGGGGAAAGCATGGCTGAATTACCATAGGATCGATGTGTAGGTATTGCACAACGACAAGTCTGCGTTGTTGAAGGTGATCTCATCCTATTCCTGATGTTAAACATCAGTTCTCTGCTCCTCGCCTACGGCGTACATGTATGCATTTGCATTCTTCAATGACTCATGCGGTCCCTAAATTTTATTGGCCATATGCGATCCTCCTACTATGGTATTTATCACCAACCTCCCATCTTTTCCATGGTTGGCGCTAGATCATTCGCCCCATTTCCCGATGGAAGCTGCCTTGGTGCCCGCTTCTCGAGATCAGCAAGGGCATTTGGGTTTCTAACAACATTTTCTAGTGTACATTTAATTTTCAGCCTCTTTCTTTGGAGAAGGCCTACTATATTTGAGCTCCGGTTGCATGGCCATATAGATGTTCTTAGTGGTATTATTCAAGTACGTATAGGTGTTAAACTAATTGCTAGGCTTGAAGCTCCCTTGCTCTACTTTCCTCCAATTAGAATTGCTAGGGTTATTATTTTTCTTTTTGTATGTGCTACCGCCTTCACGATTTGTAACCAAAGCATTCACACTAATAGAGGTTCCAATAGTTTGATGGTCGCATCAGTCTGTTATCCCGTTGTAGCTTCCTCTAATCACATGTATATTGTGGCTTTATAGAAGAAGTCTTGAAGAGTAGTTGGCCTTTCCTTAGTCAATCTCCAATCCATCTTCATGTCAAGGTGAACACCACTACACAGTGTCATTAGAATTAATCGTTCATTAGGATTTTGGATGCTAGCGGCTGCAACATTGAAACAGGTCAGGTATCGCCATAGAGTCTCATCCTTCTATTATTTCACATCCAACAAAGAAAATGGATCCTTAGGCTTCTTTATATGAATCAAAAATTGGCTGATAAACTTCTACTTTAACATTTCACATTAGTGGATCATGCTAGGGGGAAGACGGCAGAACCACAAGCTCGCCAAATCGAATAGAAAGAGGGGAAAACATTTGCATAAAACTCCCTCTGTTGCTCCACTCATTAGCATATGTTGTAAATATCATTGTAGATGCACTATGATATTAGTCAATCCTTGATGAGGATCCATGGTGGATGAAAACTCCTTGGGTTCTGAATAGTCTCTGTCTCCATAGAAAATATCCTACCAACTCTTGCATCAATGACGCACTCTACTTTCTCATCACGAACGCACTCCCTTATTAGTTGTGCCACACGGTCTTCTTGCTCGAGGGATAAGCAGAGTTGGATTGCCCTCTCCTGTCAAGGAGAGAGGCTCCTATTGTACCTTCTATGATGACTTGACCTACGATCCCTACTTCGTTCCTTGCTTTGGGATTATTCATGGCAATGATCTCATCTTTCATCAGTTGCTGCTTCTACCATGATTGGGGACTATTGCCTAGGTCAAGGAGGTTCAGCCTTGTCTATCCTTGGTTTGTTACTGCTTGTGTTTGGTTCAAGGATGAACCAGTCCTCGGGTGCAACATGTGCTGAGCTCCCGTTTGACATGTTTCTTGGCATTTTCTCATCTATCTCCTCGATTCCCCCGATCTGGTTCACCGCTAGAGTGTGAACTCCTTCGTCTACAAGACCCTCGGGACTGGATTATCCCTTTGGTTCAGTGTTGTGCACAGTTGGCTGCATCTTCCACAAGAATGTCATTATTTGATCTATAATGTCTTAATGTTGGACAGCGAACCGAGTGTCGAGTTCCGCCACAACTCTATCCATGTCAACCCAACTGATGGTATCTAGACCCGATGTACTGGATGATTGATTGTCCTGATTAGAAACAACCGGATTAATGCTCCTACTGGCACCGCCATTCTTACTCTTAGATTTAGGAGGCATGCTGAGGAAAAAAATTAGTGAAAGCACTAGAAATGTTTACATAAAAAATGGTTAAACACCTCTAATCGAATTAACAATAGTAGATTTAGCTGTAAATAAATGCTATGAAAGTAAAAAAACACAGATTTATAGTGCTTCAACTGTAACGGGTCAACATCCACTATTCATATTCATTCGTTTTCTTATAATTCAGCTTCCACAAGAGTTGAGAGAAGATGTACAATGAGTTGTCATTGAAAATAGAGATCCAAAGACTGGTTTGGTTTTCACTATAGCAAAGAGCTTCCAAGCTTTAAAGAATTATCCTTATGAATGCCAAATGCTTGAATATTTATAAAGGTGAAGAGGTGGTGTGATTAATTTGGAAAGTTAAGGAATTTTCATATATATCTCACCCAGATAGAATATATGCAGATTTTATTCCTTATATGATACATTTAGTTCAGCTAGAAGTTTGGTTTGAGGTGTATCGGTTCGAGAAAATGTATGTGGCCATCATGTTGGCCAGGTTCCTATACCCTTTCTTGCTTCGATAAGCTCCTTTGTCCTTAGCCCAGTAGGCTCCTTAGACTTTAGCTCGGTAGGCTTCCATCCACTGGACAACAAATCATGTCTAGTACCTCAGATACCGAATAGGAAGTCCTATTCGGCACCCTAGGGTACCGAATAGAATTTCCCATTCGGTACTTGAGCTACCGAATAGGGGGTTCCTTCCCTCTTCTCCCTTGTTTTTCCTTGCTATGTTTGCCTTTCCTTTCTTTGTCTTAGCATCTTTTATTGTCACCTTTTTCTTTGACCCACCTTGTCCAGTGAAGTACACATGCTCTTATTCGGCTATTCCCAAGCCTTAATCTCTTAGGCGAACTTTCCCGATAATAGCATATGAAATGTTGTGATCGGCACACTCTCCTTTGCTATTCTCAGATGGCGAAATCCCATCGCAAGATCCAAAAGAGGAAATACTCTAGCAACATGAAGTTGATTGAACAAGTCATCAATACGTAGGAGAGGATATTTATTCTTCTTCGTTACTTTATTCAGCTTAAAATTATCAACACACAATCTAATGGAACTATCTACCTTCATGGCAAATACTACAGGTGCTCCCCACTTAGATATATTCTTGTGAATGTACCCTCATCGCAATAAGGCATTCTTTGCACTTCGAGCTCTCTTTCTCTCTAGGTGCCATCATGCTCACAAGCATTACTGTTGGTCTGGCATCATTAATTAAACCAATATGGAAAGCAATCTCTCTACGTGGTGGAAGTCTGGTCACCTCCTCAAAAACTTTCATATACTCTGTAGCAATAAATACTAATCACAACTTGTCATGCAGGATATCAAGCGAATATAGAAAAATGATTATCACCTCACATCTAGTAGGGAGCCTAACACTGCCATCCGTTCATCATCAACCCCTATCGTCGCCAATGACTTCTCACAATCCACCGTCACTTTGTATTTATGAAGACTGTCCATCCCTATTATAATACCAAACCCAATGAAACCCAAAAAAACAATAGAACCGAAAGAACATCCACGACCTAGTAAAACTAAACCATGACAAACCATAAGGCTAGAGGAGCCTTTAATAAAATTCATTACAATCAATGGTTGGTCAACAATTTCAGGTCCCAATCTGAATCCTGTTAGAACCTTGTATTTTGATGTTTTGATTATGACAACTATCTAAGTAAATATTATGTAAACTAACCATATTTGTAGAAAAAGATACTATTTACTCGACAAATAGATTACAGACTAGATGCAAGAAAGAAGCTTCAATATTATCTATGGTTTGTCTATGGTCTAAGCCTAGTAGTTAATTTTTATTAAAATAACTCCAAAGTGGTATATGCATGCACACATAATTTAATTGCTTCCAAATCATAGTTCATATATCAAAGTTGTTAACTACACTTGTTCACACTAAAGCATTTTTGACAAATCATGAATATGGGAGAAAACATGAAATTCAGCCGATTGAAATGCCTAGTTCAGTCGACTGAATTCCTGTGCATATGCTCGATAATATATGAATATTCCATCGACTGAACATACGATTTAGTCGACTGAATGACTTGTCTTTTGTATTGTTCCTTCCATGATTTGAATTTTACACATTTTAGCAAGCTAAATTATTTTATTTAGTCGACTGAAATTGCATAACAACTATATTTTTGAAAAGTCACTTCACTTCATCTAACAGAAACAACCCCTAATTCAAGAGTTGTTTTAATATCTTTTGATCGCTACTTTTCATGAATAATTAAAACTCTAAAAAACTAAATATAGCCTTAAAATCATTTGTTTTAATAATCTAATTTTTGATTCTATTCTTTCACTCTATTTGCCTAGACATTCTTGCCATTTGCATTCAAACTCTCATTCTAATCACTTGTACATTCAAGAAAAATTTCATTAGTGATTTATTAAGATTCCTATTTTCACAAACTACATGAAATATCACAAAGAAGAAGATTATAGAAAGGGTGTATGTTATTGACTTATCAGTCCTATTCAAGAGCGTACTCGGTCAGAAACAAATTTACTATTCGTATTGGAAGTCCTATTCGGTTGCTAAGGTGGTTGAAGTCCTATTTTGTTGCTTAAGCAGTAAAAGTCTTACTCGGTTGTTTAGGCATTGTAATACATGTTCCTCTAGGTTAAGAGGAGGTTGATAGTTAAATTCTAGAAGGAGTCTAGGACTAGACATGGAATGGGAAGATTGAACCAGTGTAAAAATCCCTGATGTCATTTACTTTACTACTTATTTTTATATTTATATTCAACACTAGTAGATAACTTAGTTAATATTCCATATTACGGTCCTTGGTCGTTTTCATTTGGTATCAGAGCAAGGTCATCATATAACAATAACACAGTTATTTGATATTTAGTTAACATGGAAAATAACACTAATGCAAGTTTTATTGAAGGTCAATCCACTACACGACCACCATTATTTACTGATTTCAATTACAACTATTGGTCAACTCGCATGATTATTTATATGTAAGCAAATGAATATGATACTTGGAATATCGCTCAGAATGAATATGTTATACCTACCACACCATATGAACAATGGTCAAAAAATAAAAAATAGATGCTACTTTAAATGCAAAAGCCATGAATAAATGCTAAAGAAATCTAGCAAACTCTTAAAGTTACAAATGAAGGAACAAACAAAGTGAAACAAAGCAAGATTTCTATGCTCAAAAATCAATTCCAAAATTTCGGAATGAAACCAGACAAAACCATAAATTATATGTATTTTAGATTTCAAGACATATATCATTCACAATTGGATTAGGAGAAAAATACATAGACTTTGATATTGTCTTGAAAATTCTAAACTCTTTAACAGATGAATGGGGATGAAAAGTCTTATCTATTGAAGAAGCTAATGACTTTTCTACCATCAAACCTAAAGAATTAATAACAAATCTCATGTTATATGAAGTAAATTTGCAGGCAAAATGAGATCAACCCCAAGATAGAAAGAATATAACTTTTTCGGTTGAACAAGAAGATACGGTCTCAAATGAAGATGACATGGCATTTATAGAAAAGAACTTCAAAAAGTTTTTGAACTTTGGAAAGAATAAGAAATTAGGTGAAAACAGAAGAGACAATACCAATAAGCCATCAACATCAAATCTCAAGTGTTATGAATGTCATAAAGGGGTCACATAAAGAAGGATTGTCTTGATCGAGAGAAAGACAGATGCAAGAATAAAGGACAAGTACAAAAAAAGAAAGCATTCTTCGTTAAATGGGATGATTCAGAATCGTCTTCATCATCAGATAGTGACACTTATAGTGATTTTGAACAAGCCAATATCTTCTTTACAGCTTCGACTAACGATGTAAGTGATCTAACTTTCGACGATTTAATAGATATAAATTTAAAGTTATTTGATGTACTAAAAGAAATTAAAAGAAAATTTAAAGATGCTTCAAAAAATTAAAAAGAAGTGAAATAGAAGTTGATATGCTCAGAGACGTAGAAGAAGAACTTGTTAAAACACAAGAATCTTTGTTTATCATTTTTTCTCAATTTACAATGCTATAAAATGAAATTGAAGTGCGAAAAGAAAAAAATATGACATTAGCTTCAAAAAATCAAGATTTAAAATCAAATGTCAAAATTCTTGAATTAAACAATACCAATCTTAAAATTGAGTTAGAAAATAGCACTAAATATGTATCTAATTTTAATAAAGCTAGATAAAATCTTTCTAAGACCATAAGTAACTTTCAAACTACTTTTAATAAGAAAGGGTTAGGATATGCAAATCTTAAAAATCCTTTTCAATGAACAATAACCCACCATATAAACATTTCAATTTACATAAGAATTTTGTAAAAGCAGAACCAAAACCAAAGATTTTTCACTCAAAAGAAAGAAATTTGCAACACAAATACTAAAAAAATTGGGTACCAAAATTTAATAATAATTTAATCAGAAATAAGTATATTAAGTCTTTTATGAATGCAGTTCATAAAAATGAAAATTTTAATTTTAAAGGTAATTCTAAACCCCCTTGGGTTTGGTTTCCTAAGATCTAACTCTTAGGGCCCTAATAAAAAGTGTATACCAACGTCATTTCTATATTTTTACCAGGTACCAACTAAGAGAAGAGGAAAGTAGATAATTGACATTTGTAGATAATTCGAAAGGATATATCATTGGCTAAGGTGATGTGAGCAATGACAGTACGTCTAACTTACCTCTTATTACAAATGTTTTACTAGTTAAAAATTAGAAACATAATTTGCTTAGTATAAGTCAATTATGGGATAAAGATCTTAATATAAATTTTCAAAAAATAAATGCAACGTATTTGGTCAACATAATAATCTTATATTTGAAGGAATTATAAAACGAAATATATATATATATGTGTGTGTGTGTGTGTGTGTGTGTATGTATGTATATTAAATATGAAAGTTAATCACAACACAAATATGTGTATAGTAGCCAAAGAAAATGATCCTCAGATATGGTACAAAAGATTTTGTCGTATAAATTTTAAAGCAATATGCAAATTATCTAAGAATAATTTAGTAAAAGGATTACCAGAAATGAAATTTAAAGTAAAAAGTAACCAAATCTTCTTTTAAATCAAAGAAAAAAAATACCTATATTACAACCACTTGAGCTATTGCATTTAGATCTTTTTGGACCAACTCAAGTTCAACCTATAAACCTTAATAGATATGTTTTCATAATTGTAGATAATTTTTCTAGATTTACCTAGAAATTATTTTTGAAAAATAAAAGTGATATCTTTGAAAATTTTAAAATATTTGCTAAAAGAGTTCAAAATAATGAAATTTTAAAAATTAAAAATATTCGAGGCATTGTGGTGGCGAATTCGATAATGAACTTTTTGAAAAATATTGCAATAAGAAAGAAATTGTTCAATATTTTTCAATTCCTAGAACTCCGCAACAAAATGGAGTTGCAGAAAAGGAAAATATAATACTTCAAGAATGTGCTAGAACTTTATTGAATGGAAGTACTCTACTGAAACACTTCTAGAAAGAAGCTATAGCAACTACTTGTTATGTTTTAAATAGAGTTTCCATTAGACCTTTAAAAAAAACATGACCCTTGCAAAAATTTTAATTGAAGAAAACCATATATATCATATTTTAAAGTTTTCGGTTCAAAATGTTTTCAATTAAATACAAAAGGCAAACTTGGTAAATTCGATCCAAAATCTGATGAAGGAATATTCATTGGATATTCGAAATGAATGAAAGCCTATAGAATTTATAATAAAAAAACTAAAGTAATCGAAGAAACACTTCATTTGTTATTCTATGAAAAAAATCAAAATTAATCATAAAAAAGAAGATGAAGAAATTGTTCCTAAATGAATGTCACAGAAGATGAATTTAATAATATTGAAAATAATGTTGAAATTGAAAAAACTAATTTATCGAATAATAATGAAATTCGAACTCCACCAAGACTTCTAAGAAATCATCCTATTGAAAATATAATCAAAAAAGTAAATACTAACATAAGAACTCGAAATCAGCTAAATCAAATGGATCATGTAGCTTTTCTTTCAAACATTGAACCCTAAATTGCTAAAGAAGCCTTCATTGATAATTACTGGATTATAGCTATGCAAGAAGAATTAAATCAATTTGAACGAAATGAAGTTTGGGACTTAGTTCCTAGACCAAGTAATCAAACGGTTATCGGCACCAAATGGGTTTACAAAAATAAAGCTGATGAGAAAGGAAATATTATTCAAAACAAAGTTAGGTTAGTTGCACAAGGTTATAATCAAGAAGAAGGAATAGATTATGATGAAACATTTTCTCTTGTGGCTCATCTAGAAGCTATACATATTTTATTAGCTTATGCATGCTTCAATAACTTTAAATTATATAGGATGGATTGTAAAAAGTGCATTTTTAAATGGTTTCATATGTGGAACAGCTACCTTTATTTGTACATGAAAAATTTCCAAATCATGTTTGTAAATTAAAAAGGCTCTATATGGTTTAAAATGGGCACCTGGTGCTTGGTATGACCGTCTTAAAAGTTAGCAATAAATTTTGGTTTTAAAATTGGAAAAGTATATTAAACTTTATTTACAAAACAAGATAAAAAATGATATTTTAATAATACAGTCTATGTAGATGACATCACTTTTGGTTCCACGAATGAAAAATTATATCAAGAATTTTCAAATATTATGACAAGAGAATTTGAAATGTCTCACATAGGAGAACTTTCATATTTTCTTAGTTTGCAAATTTAACAATTAAGTAATGGAATTGTTATTAATCAAGAAAAATATTGTAATAATCTTATAAAACGATTTGGTACGTAAAACATTTCTGCTAAACCGACTCCTAAGAGTACTACGGTACATCTCGATCGAGATGAAAATGGCAAAAGTGTTGAATAAAAACTGCATCGTAGCATGACTGGTTCTTTACTTTATTTAACTGCTAGTCGACCAAATTTAGTGATGAGTGTATGCTTGTGTGCACGATTTCAATCAAATCCCAAAGAAAAAGATTTGCGGGCAGTAAAACGAATTTAGCGATACTCAAGCAAGACTAAAGACTACGATCTCTTTTATCTAAAAGAATGTCCTTATGAGTTAGTATCATAGAGTGATGCTGATTTTGGAGGATGTCGAATGGATCGAAAGAGTACAAGTGATATTTGTCATTTCATTGGGCATTCTTTAGTATTTAGGTTTAGTAAGAAACAAAATTGTGTTTCACTTTCGACGTGTGAAACAGAATAAATTTTTGTTGCTTTGGCATGTGCTCATGTAATCTACATGCAATAAACACTACAAGATTTTGAAATAAAACTTTCTAAATCAACAATTTACTATGATAATACAAGCACTATAAATTTATCAAAAAGTCTATAAATCACTCTAAACTAAACATATTGATATTAGACATCATTTTCTTCGCGATAATATAGAAAAAGGAAATATTTCACAAGATTTTGTACCATCAGAAAATCAAATAGCCGATATATTTACTAAACCCTTAAATGAAATTATTTTTATTAAATTAAGACATGAACTAGGAATTGTGTCGTTACATGAATTATAATTCGATGTTATTTTTATAAAATATCTTTACAAGCACAAAGTAACTAAAAATTTTGATAAAAAATTGGAGCTGATGGAACTCGAACTCTATACTTATGAGAGGAAGTCACATGATGTTCCAATGTTCTAATATGTTTCTTAGTCCAAAACCAAACATCACTTTAATTACTCTTGCGGCCATCATTTCTTACTTTTTATAACCTCACAATTTACTTGGTTGAAATTCTCTAATCTTTTTTCACCTCCAATGCAAAAACCTAAAATAGTAGATAGCTCAGTATATATATACAATCAATTTTCATATATTCTTAAACATTACACACTTTCAAATATATTTATCTTAAAATAATATACAATCATTATGTTGTCATCTCAAGAAAGCTCAAATCAACCCACAATTGTATTTAGCAATCCCTCCTCGGATTCATCAAACATTTTAACTCCGGTATATAACCTAGTAAAGATTATGCATTCCCCGAATCTTCACACTGAATATATGCCAAAAGGGAAGAGAGCTAAAAGAAACTTGTGTTTTGGATCTCCATCAACTAAAGTTAAGATTGACAATATCAATCATTATAACTGGGAAACGTTAGAACTTCAACGTGAAATGTACTCAGGTAAAAACATTAAGTTTTCTAGAGCATATGCTCTGAAATTCTGCGGATCATCTTCCAAGGAATGTGTGCACCAACCGTCCCCGCAACTTCTTCAAGTGTCTCCTAACTCTTGGGAATGATTTGCTCAAAGTAATACATGTTCTCTTATCTTTCCATTACAGTAAATCATTAAGGTCAACCGCACTCAAATGATTCGAAAATTTAGAAAATTAAATCATTCTTGCTTATTTATTTATTTTAAGTAAATAAATAAATTGGAATATGTATAAGTATTATGTTTTTTGAAATAATAATTATATGTTTATGATTAACATTAGATTAAAACTTGAAAACATAAAAGTAAATATATTATTTATAACTAAATAAAGGAAAAGCTAAAAGAAAGGCTAACCATAGAATAAACAAAAATTCAGCCAACTAAAAGAAGGCAATCAATCGACTAAATCTTCAAATTAGTTTAATCTTTTAACCTAAAGACAGTCGATTGAACCACTCTAACTAGTCGACTGAGTTGCACCAAGAATGAACTATAAATATGTGGGTTAATTTTTCCTGCAAACCAGTCGACTGACCCCTATAATTCAATCGATTGAACCTTTAACCTATTTGAATTTTGGTTCAGCAACCAGTCGATGCCACCCTAGATTTAGTCGATTTAATTTTTGATATATTACAATACAATATTACAAGATGAAAAACCCTGCATATGAATTGACTGAGCACCCCATTTCAATCGACCGTCCCTTGTATTTTCAGTTTTTTTAATACCACTGCGCTCTTTCTAATACAACTTTTCAACCTAATACTACTTAACTCACCTCCTTCTTTATATTCCTCTTCACAAGAAAACCAACTAAAACCCTAGCCTCATCTTCAAAATCAAAAAATTCCTTCAAATCAAAATGGCACCTAGATCCGAACATGCTTGTGAATCTACTGCCGACCAACCTGAGGGCCAAATTCATTCTTGGCTTCATAAAAAGACAGTGGTAAATAGGTTTAATTTTATGAAAATCTCACGTAATTTTGAAGGTGCTTTTGTCAAATTTGTTGATTTCCATGGTTATGCTATACGTGAGCTTGCCAAAGCTAGTGTTATTGACCATGTCACAGGGTATGATTCAAACAATGTAAAATTTTACCCTCTTTTGACTAATTTATTATACGCTAACATGAATCTAGACCATCAAGATCCCCGTAATAAGGATGATTATATTCGGACCTTGGTTTGTGGGGTGAAAATTTATCTGCGTCTCCAACGACTTGGCCACATACTACGATGTCCATTCAAAGGATTGGATATTGATAATGTAAGGGTCGATATGTATGATAGAGACGAAGTTTTACATCTTTTTCTCTCGATAATTTGACTATTCTTAAATCTAGTGCCTTACAACCTAACGCATGAATTATTCGTTAAGATCTCATTTGATCATTGCAACGTTGGACCGGTAGTTATGAGAAAGTCTACAAGAGGGATTTTCAAGCCCTCTATGCCATTTACCCGTCCCAAAGAGTAAATTGGGAAAACATTATTGTGGAAGAGTTTCTCACAGTCAACCATAAGAGAAACTACAAAACAATCTATTATGGTGCCTAAATCATGCGTATTCTTCAAATTTTCGGAGTTCCTTTACCTGATGCGAATTTCATGACTATTGGCGAGCTTAATTCTAAGACTCTAAGTCTAATAGGTCTCCCAAAAGTCCCCGAGCATCAAAAAATTATAAGCTTCCAACAATGGGGTGCAAATCATGAACAAGGGTCAACTAAGGGATACAAACATCACCAATTCATCATCTCAACCTCCAAGACAAGAAAAAGACGAAGATGATGATGAGATTCATGAACCCCATGCTGACATTACTCCAAAACAAGCACTTGTTATACTTTCTCAACTTCAAAGTAAGCTTGGACGACGTTTGGTTACCATCGAGAAAAATGAGTCAAAAACTAATAAAAGGCTAAATTCAATAAAAGGCTTTTTAAACAAAATTTAGGAGAAAATATCATGTACCGACTCTACTTCTACCGGTGTTGTTGAAACCCCACTACATTTACTTGGTCAATATTTGAAAAAGAAGAGGAAGAAGAAGCCCATGACAATGAGGATTACTAGTTTTATTTTTTTGACTAATGTTTATCTTATCATATTGTTTAATACATTCTCTTATGTACGCTTGTTATGTTTTAATGTTCTTATGTGGCATTGTTCTTTCATTTTCGTATTTACATCCTCATGTTTACTTGTTTGCTATTTATGATACTAAGTTCATTTGCGTTCCCTACATTATATGTTTCTTTGTGTGCTTATATGTCTATATTTCTTGTATTTTCTTTTCCTTTTTGTCGATGATAAAAAAGAAAATGTTTGATATGGGGAGTATTCATTCAGATGGAATAAGTTACTTTTACAAATTTACAAAACTTACATAATTGTCATCATCAAAAAGAGGGAGAATGTTAGAACCATGTATTTTGTTATTTTGATTGTGATAACTATATAAGTAAATATTATGTGAACTAACCATAGTTGCATAAGAAGATACTATTATACTTGACAAATCAATTATAGACCAGATGCCAGAAAGAAGCTTCAATATTGTCTATGGTTTATCTATAGTTTAAGTCTAGTAGTTAATTTTTCTTAAAATCTCTCCAAAGTGGTTTATGCATGCACGCATAATTTAAAAGCTTCCAAAATATAGTTCATATATTAAAGTTGTTAAGTACACTTGTTCATACAAAAGCATTTTTGACAAATCAAGAATATGGTAGAAAGCATGAAATTCAGCCTACTGAAATGCCTAGTTCAGTCGACTGAATTCCTATGCATGTGCACAATAACATATGAATATTCAGTCAACTAAACCATACGATTCATTCGGCTGAATGACTTTTCTTTTGCATTATTTGGTTGCTCAAGCGGTTGAAGTCCTATTCTATTGCTTAGGCGGAAGAAGTCCTGTTCTGTTGCTCAAATGGTGTAATACATGTTCCTCTAGGTTAAGAGAGGATTGATAGTTAAATTCTAGAAAAGAGTCTGGGATTGGATGTAGAAAGGGAAGTTTGAACCAGTATAAAAATCCCAAGTGTCATTTACTTTACTACTTACTTTTATATTTATATTCAGCGCTAGTAGATAACTTAGATAATATTCCATATTACGATCCATAGTCGTTTTCAAATCTATCTACCAAGTCACTATATGTGAAGGAATGTGAATCGTTAGTATCAAATAAACTTATATAGAAACATCACAAATGAAAAGCATACCTTGAAAATAATGCCTTTGACCTTCTCATTCGCTAATGGAGCATTCGATGAAGTAGAAACGGTGTTTATAGCACATGCTTTCATGAGCTTCTTCTGTTTCAAAGGCTCTGGACAGTCCATTTGAATATTTCCAAGCATGTCGCAATTGAAGAATTTCTTCCTGTAACGAC
Source organism: Allium cepa (assembly GCA_030765085.1). Lineage (NCBI taxonomy): Eukaryota > Viridiplantae > Streptophyta > Magnoliopsida > Asparagales > Amaryllidaceae > Allium > Allium cepa. Next base: position 542,534,809 of record CM060939.1, read on the forward strand.
GCTAATTTTGGTTAACATTATTTAGGACATTTAATTAGGTAAGTTAAATGTAATAATGTAAATGGTTACGGGATCGAGATTTGAATAATAGAGGGTAGTCGTGCCTAATGAACTAATGAACTAAGAAGAATTAAAATGAAATAAGTAAGGCTAATAGATAAGGGAAAAAAGAATAAGTAATATTCTTATACCCAAAACACTCATACCACTTTCATTTTACATGTTCACCAACTAAAAATAAATCTAGAAGAGGCCGACCACCATTAGAAGAAGTAAGAGGAAGATAGGCTAAATTAAGAGGAAGAAGTTTAATAAATTTAATTCAAGAAGAATAAATCTCAACTTCCATAATCACAAGCTAAAGGCAAATAATATGTTACACCTTATATTTTCTTGTTTTCGGTTCTAGATCAGATCCGTATGTGATTTCAAAGTTTTTTGTCATGTTTTGAATGATAAATACATATATATTTGCTTGTTGATGAAATATGTTTGTTCATATAGATTTTTATGGCAGGTTTTGATTTGAAAAACCTACCAATGACATCCAAATGCCTTGCGGTTCTGATATATGGTCGAAAATAATATTTTGGAGATGGGTTTCAAGTTTGTAATTTTTTGAATTAATGTGGATTTATTGTGAATTTTCTAGTGAAGGAAATGGCTAAATTGGCTTCAAAATTAATTATGGTTATTATATGTTAGCTTTGGGTTAGAAACTTATATATGTTAGAGAACATATTAAAAGTGATTTAGGGGATTTTTTGGAGAATTTTCCTAAGTATTTTAATAAGTATATAAAATTATTTAAGGTATAGGACTTAAATATTTTATAAAAGGAGAATGGGCAATTTGTAAATGTTTTAAATTGTTAATTTCTGAAATTCAGCAGCATTTTTAGAAAAGATTTTGGAAAAGTATCGGCAACCAATCACATGTTAACAAGAAAAGCAAGTTAGTTAAAAGGAAATTACTTTATAAAGTTAAAAATCGGTTTGATAAGGTTTTTCTGTTTCGCCACTTTCAGCAACTACCTTTCGACTACATACTTTGCCTCTAACCAATTTGAAACCAATACACATGGTATCAAAGACTTGGATACGTGGTGGATTGGAGATAGGCGAAAGGTATTGAGTCGAAACATGGCTTTCGAAGGGACCGAGGCCTTATTTTGCTTTCAAAGAAAATGTCGCTTGCTTTGCTTTCAAAAGAATGATTTTGAATGAAGTAGCTTTTGACTTGGTCAAGTGCATTAAAGAAAAGAGCTTTCAAAAGAGGTTGCCATCTTTGTTTTAAGAATATGCTTTCGTAAGGGTCGAAACTCCTATCGCTACTTTCTATCTTTCAAAGAAATATCTTTGAAAAGGGTCCTTTCTTCTAAAACTTTGAAGCCACTTCTCCAGTGCTTTCTAAGGGGATGGTTTCGACACCGTCCACTTCCTTTTACTTAGGAAAATGCTTTGGAAAGAGTTGCTTTCAACATAGTTCTTTTAAGACCCTTGTTCTATAGACCTAAAGGTTTCGAACGGAATGTTTTAAATGGTTTCAAAACTTTGTTCCACAAGCTTTTAATCGAACTTAGTACTTTCGAAAGTTTTATTTTGAGTAAAGGACTTTAATGCTTTCAAAAGGTATGTAAATGAAGGTTTCGAAGGGGAGATACCCCTAATATGTTCGAAAGGTACTTTGAGTATTTAAATGGAAGGTTTCCAATGCTTTCGGAAGGCAAGTTTGAAGTGTTTTAAAAAGAGGATGTCTAAGGTTTTCTAAAGCTCTCGAAAGTACACTTTCAATGATTTTGAAAGGTCTAATTTTCAAAGGTTTTGAAAGACATGATTTGGCCTTTTGGCCTAGAGTTTAAAGTAAAGCATTTAACTAGTTTCTATAGGGATTCTTTTAAAGGTTTTGAAAAGGATTGTTTAATGTTTCTAAACAAGGGTTTCGAAGTTTTTCATCAACAATGTTTTGAGTAAAGCATATATCATGGCAAAGAGATTTGAGTAAAGCCAAAGTATGTTTTGCTTGTTTAACTATGATTTAAAGGGTTAAATCATTTAGAAAGAAACTTTTTCAAGGAAACTTTTGATGGGTAGTTAACCCTAAGTAAATGACGATATCTGAATAGCAAATGGGACTGGTATAGGGTCAAGCCCTATACATTAGCTATAGCACCTAGCTAATTTTAGTTCAAAATTCAAGTGTGTAGGGCTTAGTTATAAATAGGACTTAAATGATGGTTACACAAAAAAGGAATGTATATGTATACAGAGGATAGGTTATTGGTGAGCTCGCAAAACCACTAGGATCAAGTGACCCTAGAAGGAGATAGTAAAAGGCTATCAACTCAAAAGTGTGTCTAACAAGTTTAGTTAATTGATTGTGTCTGGTAGGACTAAGTCAGCCAATGGTTAGTAGTTAGCCAAATAAAACTATATTTTGGGACAGACATTCTATTGATTACCTGATTTATATCCATATATGAAATTGTTTTCTTGCTCTAATCAGTTTGATTGCAGGATATTGATTTGCAAAAAGATTTTTTTTTAAAGTGATATTAGTGAAGGGAAACTAATTCCGCTAAGCGGTGTGGTCTCACTTTATACAAGTAAAACAAGATGTAATAGTATTATTCACATCAGGCCTTATATCTGACTGGAAGTTTACGTTTCCCTTTAAACTCTCGAGTGTTCAAAATTTATTTGAATAGATTGAGAGCTGAGGTTTTACAGGTTTAGCAAGTGTATGAACAAAGCATCCGAAGACGTGCAAAAGGCAATGCTAGCAATATTTAAGAGTTATTTAGTTTTATTTCCGCTGTGATGTATTAGGACTTATATGTCTATTTAGTACTTTGATCATCCAAGGGGGAATCTTCATATCTCACTCTTTGCGCATTTTGTAATAATTATAATTGATCTGAACCTGTGATGACGTTTGGGATTATGTAATGGAATATGAAACATGGTTTTGACATATGATGTGAAAAACAATATTTGCGATCTGTGATTTTGTTTCATATTCACGTGCTTTTGATATTATGAATACCATTAACATTACCATATTTTGTCATCGGAAATTAATACTATAGATGACTATAACATCTGTAGTGCTTAGCTTCGGGCCTCAAGATAAGAGATGTTGCACTTCCCCTCAACTTTATAGTCTCTACTATAGTGAACCTTCTCTTAGTAGTTATTGCTAGTCGAAGTAGGCTTGCTCTTCTTTTGGCCACCTTAGTTCTAAAATTGCATCCTCCTATTTGTCCACTTCTTATTGCCTTCCCCGCCCGATTGCAACTTTGGATTTCTTTGGAAATAACAGCCCTCGCTTCGGATAAAGTCTCTCATGCCTTAAGGCCTTTTTGACAAACATCTCAAAAGTAACATCGATATGGCTCACGAGCTTCTCTTCCAAGTGATCATCCAAGCCGATGATGAATTTCTCATTATTTAACGAAGTGTCAATAAAGGACATCCTATATTTTAATAAGGCATGAAACTCAGCAATATACTCGAAGACGGTCATATCTCCTTGCTTCAACCGCAAACTTACGGAACAAGACCGATTTCTAAGTTACTGTTATAAACTTCTCTTCGAATCAGGTTATGGACTAGTACTATGTGAATTGGTCCTCGGGATAGGGTCCTTCACAACGTTCCACTAGTTCATGGATCACCCCTGAAGATATCGAGAAGATAATCATCTCTTCATAGCATCATTCGGCTCTAAGTCATCGAAGATCCTTTCACAGGTATCAAGCCAATCCTGCACTTCCATCATTGACTCTGTTCCTTAGAATGGTTTTTCAATGAAACTAGAAAAGTCCTTATTTGGCCTAGAAAAATCATCTTTGCGGCCTACTTTAGAGCACCACCATCAATAGCAACATTCAAAGTGGCTACTTGAGCATTTCACAGCATGTTCCAAACCATGGTATTAAACACGGTCAGCAAATCGGGATTAATTGCTCCCGTCCCGGCTCAATCTTTAGCTCTGAAGGCGGAGTTCCTAGTGGCATTCCTTGTTTGAAGACTTATCCTCCAATATGTAATAAGCACGATGAATCTCTCTATAAGGATTCCACTTAAGTATTACTCGTATGTACGGTGGAATTTATGTATAATACACTATTACATAGTTTTGAAAGCCAAAATATATAACAAGTATGCACTCTCGTATATACATACACGGTATCCCTTAGGTTAAACTATGCGACATAAGCTTTGAAACCAAATGTGACGACCATCCTAAACCCAGGTACTCAATATACCAAAACAGTACGCTGTAGTAGTGCTCAGCCGATGCAAGACAACCGTTAAGGTTGTAAATAAAGTAAAATTGTCATATAATCTATCTTATATCTCACGTTGCATTGAATAAAAATATTATAATAACATCTTAGACGTAAAACTTCGAGAGAGAAAATAACTGAATGAATCATAGGATCAAAATTCACAGGTCCACACTATTACCAAATTTCTTTATTGACCTAAAATGCAAGGAGAAGACAATCCAACTCAATCAAAGGCTTGATTAGCTCGATGTAAAGCACAAGAGAAATATACAAATAAAGGTTCTAGTCCAATAGAGCATGGCATGTATGTTAATAATCCAATTTAAGTGTTTGAAATCATATGCATGTTGTAAGTCTAACAATAGATCAAATAGCTTTATTCGATTGAAATATGTTATGCAATGTTCATTATTCATGTCCTTATGTACAAAAGTCACAAATGTACAATTGGCTCTACAAAATTTTCAATTTAATTAAGGGTTTTCAGCTTTGAAAATGTAAGAAATGAGATGAGAAAAAAAATTCCCTTCCTATGTAACTATCGGGTTCATGTTTATGAGGGTGAGGTTTTGACACCGCTTGTCCTTCGACATAAGGTGAATTGTTGATATTCGACATCCCCTCTGAATTACTAATACTTGATATTGTTTTTGTACTGATGAGATCATCTTGAGGAAATGCGATATCTTGCTTTGCACCGATGTCAGGTTGCATTTTTCATAACTATAGATATTCGACTTTGTGTAATATTTCACTCATTTGATAAGATCTGTAGTAATAGACATTCGATATGGGTTTACATTCCTCACTAATTATAAATGATTGAAAACTCTTGTTAAGCCCTTTGTTCAATATTATTCATGCCTCTTCAAGTTCAGCATCCTTCGCCACTTGTAAAAGCTCAATACCTCCTGCTACATGTAGATGCTTTACAACCGTCATAGTTGCAAAGGCTCAATATCCATCGTCGTATCCAAGGCTTGCTTTATAGAATCTCGATATTCTTTGTAATTAGGTGTTCGATATCTCTTGGTGATGTGGTACCCGTCTTTGCTCAACATCCATTGGCTCTTTTGGTTGTAGTGGTTCAGTAACTCCCTCTAATTGTTTTCTGATTAGATATCCTCTGTATCATAGGCTTGTTATATGCTTGGTATCTTTAAAAATTGTTTAGGACACGATATTGTTTCCACTTTACATGCTCGACAGCCTTTATGGTTGTTGAGGCTCGATACCTCCCTTTCCTTTATTTAACTCGTTAACCCTTATGTATGTTATATCTTCATTATTCAACATCTCTAGAGATTCAATACCTTGGTGTGATATCTTTTCCTTTATTATGGCTCAATAACCTTTATGCCGTTGATGCTTGATTCTCTTGGCTTCTCCCAGTTTGTTGTAGTTTGTTACTTGCTCGTTATGTTCATGTTTGACACCTTCTAGGTTTGTCAACTGTTTGAGGTTCGATACCTTTAGAGACTCTCCATCCTCTCTGAAATACTTGACACCTTTGATTGGTTGCTTGAAGCTCGATACCCCTAACTAAAAGCTCGAGTGCCCTGCCTTCTTCACATTCGACACTTTGAAATTTGATATGATCCCTAGATGTTCAAAATCTTTATTTGTAGCAACATTTACCCCCTCCCTCCCTTGTGTGGAAGAAATGCCTTAAACTTTAGTATAATGTTGAAATTTCAAGTTAACATCTCAATATTGACGTTTTCTGCCTTGATAACCACATTGGCACCTATTGGCATTCCATTATGACCTTTCCCGTTCATTCAAATTGAGATCAATGCTTCTTATTGCTTTTATAAATATTTGTCAACTTATTCCTGAAACAACAATTTTATTTTCCCATTTAAATTAAAAAATTGATCTTCACTGCGGTCGAGCTCAATTTCAAGTTTTGATTTCTATTTCTAATAAATTAGATAAGGAACAAGAGGGGTTTTTTAATTTTCCAAGGTTTAACCATTTAGGTGTTCTTACAATTCCAAAAAGACTAGTATTTGAATTCAATTTTTTATTACAGTTTTTTCTCCGTTGATCGATTGAAGTTAGATAATTGTTATTGTAAATACAAAACTTTTGCAATAATTCAATGTTTTTAGAAAGTTTTAATTGTGATAAGACCAATATCCCTATAGGATCTCGATACCTAATTTGTTAAAATTTCAATATCTGCTTTGAACTTCAATAACTTGTCACTAATTAGTCCCTAGTTTTCAAATTTATTAGTTTTCTGAAATTCGACATCTAATTTGAAGTTCGATGCCTTTTAAGGTTTCAACCGCTAATTATAATTTTGATATCCACTAATAGGTTTGGTATCTATTTAGGAATTCGATAACTAGTTATAAGCCCGACAACTATTTGAAAGATAGTGGTTTTAGTCACAAACTTGATAAATTCATACTGAGCCGCTATCCCTCTATAAATTCAACAACTAATTAAAGGTTGTTATATGGGTTGTAAACCCAATCCTTCTTTAAGTCTGATACTATATTATGGATTCAGAAGGTAGTTATAGCATTATAGTCTCGTTCACTAATTGTACATTCGACACTTTGCCAACTCGATAATCTGTTGAAGCATTTCTATCTCTAAGCTCACTTCATTATTTATGAATTTGATACATTATTATGGATTCGATATCGGTTATCAGTTTGACACTCTATTATAATCTCAATAATGTGCTATAAGTACAGTAATTTTGTTGGACCTTAATGCTTAGTCTTGGATTCGACATCCATGAGTTTCCAATTGGTTATAAATGCATTGAATATCTATAGACTCGACATCTCATCAAAGATTCGATATCTAGAAATGAACTATTTAAAGAATTTCCAAATTTTAATAGTTCTATAACTAGTCTTGGTTTCAACATTTTACCATTATGGACTAAATAGTTTCAATTAACCATGTACTCATTGATTAGGCATTTAGTTGTTCACTTTTGCATCTATATTTAGGAGCATTTCAAATTTTTATAAAATATGTAATACTTCCGTGACTTTGTGTAATATCACAACGATAAAAAAATGGATAGCAAGAAATGTTACAAAGGCTTCAAACCCTCTCCTGGTTCAGAGAAGAGAGACTATAAACTTAACACATCCTTCATAACTTCCCAGTAAGAAGAAGATGCTATTCTTCACCAGTTTGGGATTACAAAAATGGAAGCCATGGTCGTTGCTTTATCGGGCACAATAGATAATCCTTTCGAATGATTCTTTACTTTTACTCGTATTCATATATGGATTTTAGGCTACATTCCTTTTTCATAATTCCTTTTATCGTTCTTGGAGCACTTAGGAATTGCTCCAATACAAGTAACACCTAACTTCTACACGTATTTAAGTTGCTTGGAGGTCCTTCCTAAGGAATCCAATCCTCCTTTGTTAAATGATGAGATTCCTTATCCTTTGGTGAATCTTATAAGGGTAGATAAGCAATTAAATATTTTTGTATATCACCTTCTCCTTTACCCGAAAAGTTTAATCACCCATCTGATCAACAAGACAAAGGATTTTGTGAACTGATTCTTTTGCATTAGATGCTACACTCCTCAGATCAAGGGCTATTTTTTTGTTCTCGATAAGTTTTACTTCCTCTTATCGTTTACATTATATTTTTTCACTCTCCTATGATGAGTATATTTTCAAAATCTGCTCCTAAGCAATCTAATTCCACCATCACCACTACTATTCAAGCTTTGACTCAAGCTTCTAAATTCATAGGGACAGGCTCAAGCTTTTAACTGAAGCCAACCTTTGAAAATACTCTTAAATCTTAAAAATCCATAAAGGGCTAGGAAAACCTTCGATGGTAAAAGCGGATGCTTATGGAGAAAGATCCTTAGTTGTCAGTAATCAGAAAACTTTTTCTATTCTTCCCTATTCAACATTATTCCTCCATTAAGTTCATATTATAACTAAATGAAGTTTCTTACATGGGTGTCCTATGAATTTACCTTTGACTTAGGTTTATGTGTTAATGTCATTGCCTCTAAATCTAAGAAGGCTAAAGCTCACATTTCTTCTTTGGTTGAATCAACTAAGCTACCCATGTTGGGTGTTCTACTGCTAAAGTCGTTGATACTATAAAAACGAAGACGGTAATCGCTGCCCCAGCTGATGCTTCAATCCCTCCTCTAAGAAAAAAGGCTAAGCTTAGGGATGTCAAGAATTCCATCATTGTCACTGAGGAATTGAATGTGGATGCTGCTTTGGACAATCATGGTCCTAAAATGATTGATTTAAGTTCTCCAGACCAAGACGCATAAAAGTACACAAACGACATTTACCCCTTGCATCCTTTACTGAACATCTTGCTTCCCACTCCTGCTTTCGGTTTCCAATGTCTGTATGAGGAGTTAGGTCTGACTCCCCTTCCCACTTAATCCCTTCCTTCGGAGGCCCAGGCTCAAACTATCCCCATGGACTTTAATGACCTTATTCATTCAGCTTTCCACTCTCTAACAGTGGCTTCTCTTATGCCACTACAGCCATCAACTTTGTCAATGGATCATCTTTATGTTCTTTATCAGTAGCTTAAGTTGGTATGCATCTTTTTGTATTTTAGCTAATCTAGACTAAATTTGTACATATGTACTTAACTTATATTTTCATATATTTTAGGTAGCCAAACATATGTTTTCCCTTTAGCAAGCCTTCCAAGGACCTGTTGATCAAGTTGTGGAGCTTAAGGAGCAAGTTTCCTACCTAACGACTAAAGTCAGGCTTCTATAGAGTCAAATGATTGATGTTGAAATGCAAAAGGGTGAGGATATTCTTAAGAAGGTAAAAATTCCTTCTTCTCTTGATAAGTAGAACAAAGTAAGAGAGTGTGAACACCTTAGGGACAGAGAAGGCCGAAATGGCTAATAAGATAAAATCTCTAGGAAGCCAGCTGGGAACTAAAGATGCCACTTTGGTTTATGCTAAAAACATTATAAAGGATGTCAAGAAGATTGTTTCTTTCTTCCCTAATTAGGCTTTCACCAAAATAACAGAGAAGTGCTATAAAGATGCCCTTTTTATAGCCTATAATGACGACAAAGGCAAATGTCCTGACTTGGACCTTCCTTCTCTCCTAAATCTAAATAACGCATTCACGAGGAAGTTTGATCTTATTCTAGGGAGAGTTCAGGGATGGTCCAAGATAAATGTCCTTAAGAGGAAGCTGTCAATCCTAAGGAATTATTATCTTTCGATGATCCCGTACTTGGGGAGATAAAGATTTTGATGAGGGAGGATCGTGATGAGGGTGAAAACAATAGTGATGATGATTATAAGAATGATGATGATCCCGGAAAAGATGGAGGAAAAGGGAGTAACGATGCTGATGGTGATGGTGAATCGGGTGGTCACAGCTTGGGTTCCTTATTCCATGATGCTGAATATTCTGACCATCCTGGACTCTCGCATGCTTCTCAAAAGGACATCTCAGTAAAGGATATCCAAGCTACTTATAAGAAAGGGGTAAGGAGAAAACTCAAGTTTCTTCCTCACAAGATCACATGATACATGTATAAAATTTATCATCTTTAAATGCTTGTAATTATCTATTAATTTTAGTTAATAAATTAACTATTTAGTTAAGAAGAAACAAGTGTTACTTTGAGATCTTGTGCGAGAAAAGTGTGAGAAGAGTGAGAAGAAGATGCAATAATAAAGGGAGAGATTATAAAAGTGATTGAAGATCATAATAGTTTATCTGAGAGGTATAGTTGTCTTCGTATTTATGCCAATGATCAAAAGACTTCAAGGAAAAATGAGCTGCACAACCCTTAAAAAGATCCCGTCTTCATAGAGAAAGAGTTTTAAATGAAAATGCAGGGTTAACTATGCACTTTTGGATGCTTATCGAAGATAGAAATAATTTAGGAGAGTTTCTTTACAAATTATATTCTAGGAGTCCTTTTGTTGAATTTTATTTCTTAAGGGAGAAGAGAGGAAGTTTAATTAGACGTCTTCGTAATAGATATTTAAACGAGCAAGAGACTGATCTCCATCCTGTGGAATGTTGGAATCTTCCCAGTGTTGCGATTGTTTTAGTTTCCCCTAACACTCCCCTTTAGGAAAGTTAGGTTCAATAAAAAATATATTCATTTTCGTGTTTTACAAAGGGTCAATATTGTACAAACCCAAGTAATTTTACTACTGTAAGATGTAATTCAGACATTGTTTATTAGTGCCTTAGGTATTGGTTTTGATGATAGCAATTATATGACATTATATAAAACATATATACTAATGTTTTATCAAGTTATATATGGTATATAGTGTAGGATATTAGATAAGTGTTGTTTAAGAAGACTGTACAGTATCAAGAATAGATTTAAGATGTTGATATAAAGTTTCAAGATTCAAGAATGAAGACTCATGAGTATTTAAGAGTTCAAGATTTCAAGATATTCCAAATAAGTTATAGAGTCATTGAACTTACGCCAAAACCATGATAGCACTTTCCTGATCTCTCTCACCTTCTCTAATTATGTTTTAAATTGTATTTAGATACTCTGTCTTTAAAAATAGTCTTTTCAAAATATATCCCAAAATGATTTTCTATCTCTTACTTATAAAGATATCGTTTTAATGTTTTTAACTTTATATATGTATATGTTGAATTTTTTTAAATCTTAATAAGTTATAATTTTATTGATTTATATATATATTATTGAATGCTCTTATTAAATCTTTCAAAATTATTTTATAAAGTTTTATTAAGTTATATTTTGATTAAAGTATAAATAAACTATATTTAAATGATTCTACAAAGTATCAAATTATTTTACAAAGCAACATGTTTTTAAAATAATATATTTAAAGTGTTTTTCAAATTTGTGAAGAGTATGTCAACATACCATATGGGCATATGTAAACATAGTGGCCGTAAAATTGAACATTCAAATTTGAATGGTAGTGTCTTTTCATCGTATCTTTTCACGAATGGACATGACCATTGTTTCACTATATATACCAAACTTCCAAATAAATTTTTAATCGCTACTTTCTTATTCTTCTCTCATCCTTTCACTCGCTTGATTTCTAAATAATTTTTTATCAAAACTCTCCCAAAATTCAACCACAATCAAATTCAACCATTCTTAATTTGTTTCTCCTTCATCTACACTTCGATTTCTCTCATCTCTCTCAAGATCAAAGTACTATTCAAGAGTTATAGGATCAACTATAATAAAGATTGAATATCTGAGTATTTAAACTCTATCAAATCATAATCTTATACTTTGCATTGCACTTGGTATTCCTACAATCCAAGTAGGTGTGATTGAAGCTTGCAAAATCGGCTGGGTGTGCTTAGTACCACGTAAATCTAATGGTTGTGCTTACAGCCACGAAATCAAATGACTCTACCCAGAGGTCGGATTCTATAGAGTGTGACTCATAGCCTTAAAATCGAGATTACACTTGCATTTACTACTTGAAAATAAATATATACAGAGAATTATGCAGGACTGGGTGTAGGGTAACTCCGAACTAGCATAAAATCCTAGGGTGTTCTTTCCTTTTTACTTTTACTACATTTACTTTTATCTGTACTTTGGTTCTGTGATTGTTTCTGTGATTCTTTATTACATTATTCCAGATAGAACCTTAAAAAACTTGAAAAATATTCATATAATCCATTAAATACTATTCACCCCCCTTCTAGTGTTAATTTAGCCTTAATCCATATTCTGCTGGCTCATAATAGTATGAATTTCAATATCTTTGTTTCTTTATATCTTAGCCTGTTTTTCTTGAATCATATAAATTAATGAATCATTAGGTACTCCTATTTTTATGGAAGTCCTAAATAAATTTATCAAATTTAAGGGGGAGATAAAGAGAATCGTTAAATCGTAAAACTTCTCGGCTAGCAAAATATTGCTTCCTTAAGGATCTTCAAGAAGTTTACACATGGCTTCCACACTTTCATTTTGATTTCTTGGGCAATGAAAAGGATAATTTACTTAAAGAGAGGTGAACTAATTACACCAAATTGTTATGTGGTGAAGCCAGTCCTCTGACCAGAAAGTGGGACAACCATCAATTCCTACCTGTTAATATTCCTTTAAGGTTTAATATTCCTTTTACTCTACCACATCTATGTCCATGGGATCAGTTAAAAAGTCCCAAATTGATATCTTTAAACTTTAAGAATATATAAAACTTGTATTGTTGATGTAATTTGAATTTGCTTGTTTGTGCTTATATACCTTCTTGTTGCTAAGAAAGAACGCATTTTCTTGTGTACTAATTTATTTTTCATGTTTACTTATTTTTATTAGGAAAAACAATTAATGCTTCCGTTAAGCAGCCCAAATATCCTTTTTCGATAGGACAATACTAATGCCAAGATGACACCAATCATTGGGAAGAAATGCTCTTCTCAAGAGGTTTCAACTTTGTCATTTTTGGACAATCTGGATGCGTAAAAATGGCATAAAAATTATTATCAATTGAGATCTAAATTAACCAGCATTAAGGAAATGACTTCTATCTTAGAAGAGAAAATTAAAGAGAAAGATAAGGAAATCCAAGAGTTGAGAGGGAATATTGGTGTAGCTAGCAGTCTGGACCTTTGGTCCAAAGAATCAAGGCTAATGCAGAAATTTTCCTATAACATCAATAGTAATGGATCATGAAGTGGACTTGTTAAAAAGCCATGTATCTTGTCAATCTTTAGAATTCATTACAAGCGGAGACAAATTCAGCCTTCCTACTCCTGCCCCTTCAACTATCAAAGAACAGTTTTCACCTTATTGAACCTACCCACCCACGGGTCTTGATCGTGGAGAAATCTCTAGATGGTGCCAAAGAATTTGTGTGAATGCATCTAATTTAAACGGAAAATAGGATGAAAATGTCTTGGAATATATAAACACGTAACAAAGTCAGGTTGAGGAATTAGGACGTTAAAAGTATGCTCTTAAGCAGATAGTTAAGGAATTACATAACAAGGTCAAAACTCTTAAAGGAGCCAATAAGATGCTTGATTACGAGTTAAATGTTCAAACTTGCTCTATGAATGATACAAATATTATCCGAAAGAATGATAAGAAACTAGAGGAATTTTTGGATATGGAAATTAGTCATATCGTCAAACCTTCCCTGATCGTTGAAGACTTAAAGGAAAAAGCGCAAGACCTTGACACTTTATGGAGGATAACTGAAACAGCATTGCTTGGAAACATTTAATTGGATTCTCTCGTTGATTAATCTTTCTTGTTAACTTTATTTTATATGTAATGTGTAAAATGTAAAATGGCATATAAATTTGTACCTGAACAGTTAATACCATGATTAAACTTTATATTTTTTTCCCTTTATTTTTGTCTTGTACTCGAACTCATTGAATTATATGAGATTTGCAACTTACTTTAGTGCATAGTGTAGATTTGCTTGCTTTTTATTCCCTTAGATAATGCTATAGACCGTCCCTTATGGTTCTCTCTTCTCCTTCTTTGAAATTTTGAATGCCTGGTTTTGAAATTCATTTTTCAAAATAACAATATTTTAGATAAGTCTAATCAGTTTGTTTTCTCATTTTGCTGTTATGGGCAAATCACGGTTGCTTTAAACTTTAATATCGTGGTTGATTCTTCGAAATAAAAATATATTCGATGATTTTTCTTTGTCGCGTAAGCATAAATAGTCACTTAATCGGCCTTGATAAAAGACCAAAAATTCATCTGGCAAGAAGATCATAGATTTAATCTAATAAGAAGACCAGAAATCCATTTGACAATAGGAATAGAATCCAATCAGAAATTCATTTGATAATAAGATTAGAAGTTCATCTAGTAAGAAGATCAGAAATTCATTTAACAATGACAACAGAAATCCATCTGGTAGGAGGATCAAAGATCCATCTAATAATGGAGATTTCCATTATTTGATGATTCGGATTCCAATTCGAAGATTAAGGATTGAGAACCAATTCAATATTTTCGAAAACAAAGTCCTGGGCCCAAGTAATAAATCATAACTTCTTAGATGTCTGTGTTTGGCATTAAAATTCATTGTTTTCGGGTAATAAATAAGTTTTTGATATTTCCTTCGAAGGTTACCTTAAATTTGCCTTGGTGCAGAACTAAATGTGTTTGGCTGTTCTTCCTTTAGAAGATTGCTATGTTCCATATTTATGGTAGATTTGACCTTGCATAATTGATTTCTTTAGCCCCGTATCACTCTTTGGGTGATGATTTAGGCTTTGATTCTTTTTGCCCTTAATCACTCTTTAAACGTTCATTTAGGCCTGAGCCCCTTATTACCTTATAGGTAACGATTTAGGCTTTGGTCGGTACGTTTGGTTAGCTATCCTAACCAGAACCAAGACTTTCCCACCATCCTTTAGGAGGCGCTCCAGTCAAGCCCTGTAGGCAGAACAAAAGGCAGGTTTAGTGATTTCGCCAGTGTGACGACCCGCAAATCCATACCCTTTGAATCGACATAATGCACACATGTCCCACCCAAAAAGCACCGACTGACGGAAAGTCAAGAGAAAGGAGAGAGAAGAAGAGAAGAGAAGAAAAGGAGAAGATAGAATCAAACAGAACAATACAGAATCTCACATCGCAGCGAAAAACATATAATGTCGTATCAATGATCTTCACAAAATAGAAACTGTATATACATACATCAATCAAAGTTCAGAAATCAATCAATAATCATCAGCCTGGACAGTTATAATAACCTGTCCTCACAATTGCCGATAATATAAAACAACTAAGCAAAGCAGTGGATAAACTAAACCGATACGTGTATACAAAAATGAAGATCTCCAGCTCTCCTGCTAAAGCTCCAAAAGCACCAAATATGAACCTGTAAATATACTCGGTCTGACCTAAGTATTGAAAGGGAAGAACGCCCGGATCAGTCTGGTAAACCAGCGTGGGAAGCACACTCAACTGAATTTATTAAATTACCGAACATTTCCCTTTTCAAAACAAAAGTATCTCGTAAGACATGCCCACACATAAACACGGACATGTTTTTACCTTACGATAACTAAAACATTTCATATCAAATCATCTTATATTATAATAGTGTTTATTGCACAAACAATATTCAAAATAGCCTTAATTGTTACCATTATTAAATCCCAGCATACTTGGCTCTACAAATAAAATGGCAGGCACGTAGTGGAGTTTGGATTTCCATACAAATGACCAGGTGAAGGGACTACCTTCTGATGGGTACACCTCTAGATGGATGTCCCGAGGCACATAACATCTGCCTCTACCAACACAAGACCAATCCACCTCTATAACAAGATGGTACTGAATATGTCATCCTCCGGTCGTTACCGACCTTTACCGTGGGCCCTCGTAGCATACAAACCATAATAAACAGATACACGACGTCATAGCATGTAAAGATATATCTAAAAGAGGATGATGATACCTTACTTTGGAGCGACCAACTTAGCCTTGCCACATCTAACACTATTTTGGTCATTTTCGATTAATGAGGCCTGAGGTAATGATTACCTTTCACATATCACAACACTTTGAATGCCACATGGCCATTTCCGTTGACTACTAATTGCCTTCCACAAAAATACAACCCGTAAGCTCATACGTCTCAAGGAGGGTGTTAAGCTAAGAGAAGTTGCCTTCTCCGCCACCATAGATGTACGTTTGCAAAAATGAATGTACAAAATCTTTAGAAATGCAATGTCAGTCAAACATCCATACAAGTTGTCCAGGAACAGGACAAATCGAAGGTACTTTCCTACCACATCCTGTCAGGAAATCCTTGGGATTAGTAGCGAGTAGTCCTTGCATTGGATATTTCATAATGAAGAGACCACTGCTACTATATGTATATTGGGATTTTAACCCCAAACGATCAACAAGCAGTCCTCCACTATGAAAATCCTGAATATCAATATCATCACAAGCAACATGCACAATCATCGCATATACGTTGGTCCGAAGTGGTTTATGGATAAACCGATCCCGGTCTCTTCACACCAACAATGCAAAAGCGTTTCTCAACCTCATATAGAAACTAAGTCCAATAGACTTATCACGTCTCCAACTGTCAACTTGCTATCCTTCTGGCCAAGATGGAAGCTCAATAGATTGAAGTAATACTCCACACTATATGAATCAACATCCTCATCACAAAGGATAATCAAATGTACACAAAAGTCTGCGTACTAAGTGTATGACTAAATAGCTCCCACATCAAGTCGAGGAACTAAAATGGTCAAATTTGATGGTTGGTTATTTAACTATCAAAGCAAACAAACAAATATTCGGCACCATAACAATCACTGGGCCCTTTTAATTAGTCTTTTATTAATTAAATCACTTGCCAAATATTCACTTCAAATTATCTTTAAAAAGATATATTCTCATAACATTTCAACTTCTATATTGGAAAACATTTCTAAATACTAATTTAATAATAAGTAATTCACAAATCAATTTATTTTCAACACTTAGAAAATGTTCCACATACTTAAATCAAGATTAAGTATACATTTCATTCTGTAAGGAAAACATTCTCTTTGAATACATTTATTTGGGTCAAAATGATGTTGCGTAAAACATCGTTACGACAACCCAAAATCACTAGTATAGAGATTTGATAAGTAGATAGATATATAAATCTCATATACTGTACAAAACATTTTCTTTCGAAAATCATTTACTATAATAACTGTGTTATAGTCCACCGTTTCCCTATTCTTCGAAAACGTCTATTTCAACAATGAATGTTTAAATCTATGTATTCGATACTTAACACATTTTAAAACATCTACAAATCCTTTTACTCCATTTTAAATTATCACTTCCTAAAACATTCATTTAACTTAAAAGATTATTCACTGCCCAAAACCGTGAACATACTTCGTTTGCCAAATCCAATATTTCTACACATTTATTAAAGACAATCCACTATCCAAAATTGTGGATATAATTCATTGCTTCTATATATTCATTAAAGGATTATCCACTGTCCAAAATCGTGGATATAATACCTTTAATAAGCTTCTATATTTAAATTATCAAATTCAATTGATTTTTGATTTATAAAATAGTGTTTATAAATTTCATTTATATTTTATAAAACTTTCATTTATAAATTCCTTTATTAACAAATACCATTTACATCTCATTTATATTCCGAATACAAATTATAAGTTAATTAACTCACAAATCTTATATTTACAAAATCATTCTTTTTATAACATCATCCATTCATAAATCTATAAATCTTATAAAATCCATTTATAACTCCATTTTAACATTTTCAAAACTCCTTTATAATTCCACCACTTTGATTTATAAAAATTCAATTTTATAAATCTTATATATAAAACCATTTGTAATAAATAAAAAATCTCAATTTAAACTATTTACAAAATAGTTATCTCCATATTCCGAAAATCGCATTTCTGATATATTTTACAAAAATCATAATTTTTATAACATAAAAATTATAATATTTATTTAAAATAAATTCATTCTTAACAATTCAAAATTTCAATAAAACATATATTTTCAAAATCACTTGGAAATCATTTTTAAATTGAAAATCATCACTTTAATATTTTTAAATTATCAAAATATAGGCCCAATGCTGCAAAGCACTAAATACATCAATCACGGCATCTAAAACATCATATGTCATATGATAACCACATATATCACAATATTTGTAAATAAACCAACACTGGTGAGGAATCTAGTTGGATCCCTCCAACATATCACCTGCAACAATTATACATATTAGAATATGTGTATAATGTCCACTTCAAGGCAGACGCGTGTACAATAGGTCATTCGCTCATACACGGGAACGTATACGTCTCATCTGCTTCAATAGGCAGGCATATATCCAAATACCAATCAATATATAGATAATATATCATATATCATCCAAACAGTCATCAATCGTCATAAATAAAATTTATTCTCACTTACATAAAAATATCAGTGAGTCAGAAAGAGTGAGTTGTACTCCCAATGTTTCCAATAGCAGTTGCAGTGTTTTATTCCGAATAAAATAAAACAGGCGTTTAATTTTACCCAAAATTCACACTATCTCCAATCAACTCCAAATCAGCAGTAAAATGCAATGCTTGTTAATACGGACCCAACGCAACTTGTTTCGTCAAAAACGGACCTCGTATGACAAAGTTATGATATTTAGAAGTTTATACGAATTTTATATAAATTAATTTCAAATTTTTATTTTATTTTTAACTTTGCCGTCATCTCAGCCGCTTGTTTTATTTGATCAAATCTAGGCCGATGCTTCATTTTTTTTCTCCCTAGGCTTTCGTACGCAAATGAACCCATGTTCGTCGTTCCCAAATTTCGATGGCCGCGACCCCATCTCTCGACTAGACGTCAATCAACAACCTTTAATCGAAAGGCCACCGCGAGACATGCCATCGACGACGGTGACGATGATATCGGCGCATCCATGACTGGAAAAACGAAGTTGAATGCGCGATATTCAAGCTCGATTTTTTGTGGATCCATCGCTCTAAAATCCATCATCACAGTTGGACATGTTCGTCTCTCCACCCTCTACGATATTATAGTTGAACGTTTGTCGTAATTGTTTATGGATTAAGAGATATTGAGGGAGAAAGGATTGAATATTTTCGGCCATTGAAATTAGAAACGGAAGCTGTAAAATCCTAGTTAGATTTTGTGAAGAAAAAAGAAAATGATGTCCTTTTATACAAAATTTCGCGACACTATCCACCCGAAAATTTTACGAACTCCAAACGAAGCGTGCCGCCAAGCGTTTATAATGTTTTACTACTATTCCAAACACAATGAAATATATATCGAAGCCAATTCGATCGTATTTGGAAGATAGGTTTTCGAATCGAATTATTTAAATTTAAAATTCACTTAAACAGATTTCTACGCGTTTTTGCTTGCCATGGATAAACCGTAAATCCGATTGACATCAAATTTAAAATCTTACAATAATATAACATTAAGGATCCAATGAAATTGGTTTCGTCGAAATCGAAGATTGTTTGAAAAATGGCTATTTTTATACGTTAATTAAATATTAAAATATTCAATTTCAATAATTTAACTTTTAGTTCAATTTTAAAAGTTATCTAACATCATTCTAATTAGAATTGAATTTAATTCAAATTTATAAATCATTTTTATTCACATTAAATCCAAATTCTAATTATTTCAGCAATTTCAAATATTAAATTAACGATTTAATTATCCAATTAAATCACTATATTCGAAATATAAGTTACTCAGGTTATAAAATTTACTTGTGCATATTTAAAATCAATTAAATATACGAATTTCGAATGACTGAAATTCTAGGTCATTACAGCCAGCCCATCTTAACTGGGACTAAAGGCTTACTCCATCCTCCATTTAGGAGGCACTTCAAACAGGTCTTATAGGCGGGAGTAAAGCCGGTTGGCGCCCTAGCCATGCAATTTTAGACGAGGCCAAAGACTTAATTCATCCTCTCTCTCTAGAAGGCGCTCTGACCAAACCGCATAGGCAGGACCGAAGGCTTGTAATGCTCTAGCCAGACCTGAAAGGCGGGCCCAAAGGCTTACTCCAACCTTCCTCTAAGAGATGTGCAACTCCCCCAATCTTTATTAACATTATTTAGGAATTTAATTAGACAAATTAAATGAAATAACGTAAAATAGTAAGAAGAATAAGGTTTGATTATTAGTAAAAGTCAAGCCTTAATTAGTAAATTAATGAGTTAATCAAAACATAAATAAGAAGGAGGATATGAGGAAGGCGAAATAGGGAAGAGCTTATTCCCTTAATACATATTCTCTTATTCTCATTTCCTCCCAAACTTCATTCGCATAAAAAATGAAAATAGAAAAGGCAAAGTTCATCCATCAACAAGGTGATTCAAGAGAAGAAAGGTTAGAAATGCACGATTAAAGCTTAGTGAAATCAAATCGAATACAAATCTCAACCTTCTTAAACCATTCAAGGTGAATAATAGTTATCTCAAGTTTTAATTGTTATTTTCTGTTCTAAATATAACTCTAAATTTTTTGCTTATATTATGCCATGTTTTACTTATTTAGACGATTATATGCCTATTCACGAACTATTGGATTTATTATGAGATTATGTAATAGGTTTTAAGTGTGAAAACTTAGATTTCGATACCTAATTAATATGAAATTTTGATATGAAATTCGAAACTTTATTTCAGAAGTGGGTTTTTAGTTTCATAATTTTTAAAGCAATCATGAATTTTTTATGAATTTATTCTTGGTATTAATTATCAAAAATAATTATCTAAAGTTTTGGCCTCAAAATTTTTATATGTTAAAGAATATAATAAATCAGCTTTATTATGATTTTGGAGGTTTTCCCAAGTGCTTAAGAATTATTATGAATTATTTAAGCCAGAATGGCTTAATTATTATATTAAAATATTGATATAAAAGTTTAGTTTGCAAATAGTTTTGAAAATGATAATTCTAAATAGCAGCAGTTTTTTGAAAAAAGATTTTGATGAAGAAAGTTGTTATCTAGTGGTATTTTGACAAATACAAGGAGTTGGTGAAAAGAAACAATTTTTAATAGCAAAATAACAGTTTTCATGTTTTTAACGACATTGCCACACTAAAGTTAATTATGCTGCATCTCATCTCATTGCGTTTAAGACCCTCAATGTCAATCAGGGACAATGCATAGGGTATGAATCCAAGTTGGTACGAAATGTATTAGTCTTGGTTGATGGAAGAGGCGTAGCATCACGGTCGAAGTCATGAACTTCGATGTTAGCATCATCGCTTTACTTAAGTGTTGCGTTGTATATAATCAGCATGTTGTCGGATTTATAGGATCGTTGAACATTAAACATATTACTTTTAAAGAAACTTATAATGGCGTTGGTGGAGCCATGTCTTATGACTTCGGCTATATAGTGTCGTATTTTATCAGTTCGACCTTAAGATTGCTGACTTTAATCTTTAATACCTGTTTTTTTGAAGAAGGCTAGATTTTTGCTTATTATCACTTTGGCCCTAATGATGCCGCTATTTTCTTTAAGGCATTGACGTCGAGACCTGTCAGTGCCACCGAGCATTTTCTAAGGTGGTAACTATGCTATACGACGTAGTTAACTTTGACGATATAGCTTATGTTTTGTAAATCAAAGACTTGAACATATGTTGCAATGAAGATGGGAAATGACTCTATTGGCAAGATTGATGCTGACTTTAACCCATTAATATTTTTACTGAATTTGGCTACATAGCCTATTTTTTCGAAGTGAGATAGCTTCCAAGTGATTTCGAGCTTCATTAATACTGTTCTATAGAAGCGTGCGTGCACATACACACACACACACACACACACACACATATATATATATATATATATATATGTGTGTGTGTGTGTGTGTATGTGTGTGTGTGTTGGCATAATATTCTGGACGAAGTAAAGGGCTATAATTTCCCTTGTTTTAAATAAGATTTCAAGGATTAAATCATTTATAAAGAAAGTGTTTTCAAGGAAATAGAAAAGTGTATTTTTCCCAGGATTTTACCAAGAATTAATACTCTTATCGCTATTGGATAGATTGTTGTTAGCACCAAAATTGGTCACCAACACCCAATTGTCGATGAAAGCACCAACTGACAGTTACATATCACAGACAAAGTGTATGTAGAGAGTATAAATATGAAGAGCAGTAAAAATAAAATAAAAAGCGGTAAAAACAAAAGATTTATAGTGGTTCGGCCAACTCAAGCCTACGTCCACTCCAGAAATTTCCTTTTTATTGATATCAGAATCAATTACAGTTACAATCCGGAGTTTTTAACACAATAATGGCAGAGTAGCCCTGATGAAGAAGAAGAAGGAAAGCAGAATCAAGACCCTTTTCCAGGAGCCGCGCCTGTTGAATTTATAGGCAAAATCTGAGTTACTGAGCTTCCTAAGTGGTTCGGGCCCATCAAGACCATAGCCGAACCTAAATCCATCAGTACGACTGGCCCCAAGTCTGGATACGCCGACCTGAGTTTTCCTATGGAATGACTCGAAGTAGATGCTCAAATGACCAAGAGCAAGGTCACCTGTGACCCGAAGTAAATTATACTTGGATTCAGAGTAACAGGATGCCGATCCCATACTCACTGATCCAAAATCAAATTGCCGATCCCATTCCTTCACCGATCTCCAAACCAAATTGTCAATCCTTTTCCTCACCGATTCCCTCCATTTTCTTCAACACCAACCCTATCTCCAAAGTTCTTTCTAACATGATGTTTTACACCGACCTGAAGCGTATCGCCAATGTCGATCCCTACTTCATGCCAATCTTATCCATGTGTCGACCTAGAGTTTTGAGGATGTTGACCTAGAGTTTGGAGAATACCAATCCAATTCCTTCCTAACACTGACCCAGGTTTCTTCCGAAGCCGACCCAAGTTCCTTCAAGACGTCGATCCCTCCAAGATGCACATCGACCCAAAGCATGGCCCTCTTTGACTTGAAGTAGCTACCATGAAAACTCGAAGCAAACGCAAATACGACTGGAAGCAAACTCCATGCAACTCGCGACAACTCAACTTTTGTTGAAACTCATATTTAAAATAACCCACGTCTCCTATCCATCGACTATGCCAAACCCTGCCTTAATAATCATGTTTATCATCCGTGATTGACCATCTATCCATCCAGTCGAGTCTTACCCATTGTATTCCAACCTCAACAACCATGTAGCCGATTGGGCTAAATCTGCCTACACGCTGCCTTGCCAAAAAGCAGGTCAACAATTGTGATAGGATGAATTACTCAAAGATTAGAAAACTAGATGAGACTGGTACAGGGTATTGCCCTATATTTCAGTTGTTAACCTCTAGCTGATATAGTTCCAAAATTCCAATGCGTAGGGCTTTGTCATGGAAAAGATAAAAAGTAGGTTTATGCATAGAAAGGAATATACTAAAATGATATAGGTAATTGTTGGGACCGCAAAACCATTAGGGCCAGAGTGACCTTAGGAATAGTATGTTTTGAACAGACCATCCAGTTGTATTCTAACAGTATGTTGTAGAATTGGATATATTTGGTTGGCCCGAGCCATGAATAGGTTTGTAGTTAGCCTGAGAAAACTATGATGTTGGGATAGATAGTCCATTGATTTAGACAGACTGATCATGATTACCCATATTGCATGCATGCACATTACTGTTTATATTGTCTATTTTAAACATTGTGGTTGCAGGAGTTATTTTGCAAAAGATATATTTTAAAAGAGAAGATAGTGAGGGGAAAACCCAATCTGCTTAGCCGTATGGTCTCACTAAATATCTATAAACCAAGATGGCATATTATTATTCACACCAGGCATTTTGTTTGACTCAAATTTTATGTTTTCCCCTTAAATTCTTGGGTTCCTAAAACTTAATTTGAGTAGGTCGAGAGTAAGGAATTAATGTTAAGTAGGTTTTGACAAATAAAGCTTTCAGAGACATACAGGAGGCAAAGCTAGCTATTTAGGAGCTTTTCTTTATACATTCTTAATCTATTATGTTAAAGTTATTTTGGTGAACCATACATAGAGACAGATGATATAATTGTCTATTAGTAATTCTAAGCAACCAAGGTGACTCTTCATATGTCTCTCTCGAAGAATTTTGTAATAACTATATTTTTTAAGAACATGGGAAACGTTTGGGATTATGTACTGAATAAGAAATTGTCTCTTTAAAATGAAATATTAAAGTTTGTATTGAAATTATGTTTAAAATATTTCATATTTTTATGCTTTGATGCTATTAATACAATTAACATATCTGCATTTTGTCATCACAGATCAATAACATAGATGGTTGCGGCATCTGTAGTGCTTAGTGTTGGGGCTCCAAAATAGGGGATGTTACAACTTGGTATCAGAGCATAGGTTTATGTAAAGCCAAACGAATTTTTGAACATAAAATATTTTTGAAAACATAATCAATTTAATTAGAGGAAAAGATTGGGATATGGGATAACGCTATACTAACATACTTGTATTTGCTATCGATAATCTTCCACTCTCTTAAGCCGTCCTTCTGTATTTTATTAGGGTTTGAATGCAAATTTAAGAAAGTAAGATACAGAGACAGCAAACAGAAGGTTGAATCTCGGTGGAGGTAGCACCAATACTAATGGAAAAGTCAGGACCAATACTTGAAGGAATTTGGGTCGAAAGACAGGTGCTAATGTAGGTGTTGGTACACCACCGATTGATATGGGAGCAATGTATTGGTTCTTTGTTAACATGATGCAAGCAGCAGCTGTTGCTGTATTAGTTGGCGGAAATGCTGGAGTAGTGTTCGTCGACGGATATTCTATCGGTTTAGAAAACCGTCGAACGAATTTAGAGATAAAAATAACCGCAAACGCACGGTGTACGAATGTAGCACGCGGCGAATACGAGTCGATCCGCAGGGAATTGATGATTTTAAATTTCCTACTCAATCAAATTAAACCAAAGTCGAGTGAAAGTTAAAGCTAGAAAATTAACTAACTAAATAAAAGAAAATTGATAAAAATATGAGAGTTTGGGGATAATTTAGAGATAAATCCACTCTCTAGATCATATAAATCAACAAAATGAAGTTATGATCTCTCTTTTCTTATCATTAGTGAATTAGTTGATGTGCTTATCATAAGTATGGTATATTTGTGCTATTAATTAGCTCAATATAAACCATCAAACTATAACACAACCACTAATACACATTTAACTATCATGAAATATGACAACAAAGTTGAAATAAAAATCTATTTTAAGCATAGCCTATTAACTATTGTTTAGAAATATAGGCTATCAAATTTCAATTTCAACATTCACTTCTTTGCCATAATCATATTTAGATGAAGAGGCAATTTGTGTTATGTTTGTTTAAGCATAGCCTATTTGTTATGAACAACATAGACTATCAAATTCAAAGCTAAACAACATCATTAAACCACTTCAAGTGTTTCCATTAAAGCACAAAAAGAGAGTATAAACATCAAAATGTTGCATCTACATACTAGAGAGCTTCATTACCCCTAAATTGTAGGGATTAAGCTTCTCATATTTGTTATCATATGAACAAATGTAGCTTGCAACATGAGAGAAAAAGAAAAGGAAAAGAAAGCAAAGTTAAATGGAAAACTATTCTAATTGCATAAAGGAAAATCTACACTACTTGCATAAAAAGAAATGAACATGTAATTAAAAAGAAACAATAATTAACATTGCATAAAAGAAAAGAATTACATAAGAGAAGAAATGGCTAGGTAGCCATGGAAAGAAAGAGAGCTTTGATTTGTTTTCTAAAATAAAACTAACTAACTAAGAGGAAGAGATCTACATGAAACATAAGGGGTATTTATACAAATTAGAAACCCTAATGCATATTTTTGGGGAGTACCCAAAATGCCCTTGGAGGAAGTGTGGTGGCCAAGTTATCATTAGCTTTAATAATCCCCCACTTAAATGTACATGAAGCTTTAAATGTCTTTTAGCATGTGCATTAGCCTTTAATTTGTACATTAGGTAGTGGGTAGGTGGGGTCCTCCATGTTCTTCACATTGAATTATTTCCATCTTCATTCTTTTGTATCTTCTTTGTGCATGCATATTCCTTCATAAAACCACTTGTAATTGAGTTTAAATTCCTACAAAATAATATAGAAATTTCCCAGTAAATTTTCTCAATTTGATATATGCACAAAAATGACCATTTTGCCCCTATATGAAGATGAATACGTGACAATTTGAAAACAATTTGAATTTGGTTTAAACAAGTAAAAATACCCAATATGATCATTTATTCAATTTAAATAGATTAAATATGGTGGTAAAAATATGCATATTTATGTGCACATCAAATACCCCCACACTTATCTTTTTATTCGTCCTCGAATAAAGTAAAACAAGATAAATCCGTTTTCGTAGGGAGCACGATTGCATTGAGCGTATGCAATAAGCCGTTAAACCTCTGGGTGTCCCCAGTAGGACGAGTGTTGTCTCGTGAGGGTTTTCAGCGGATACTACCCACAAAATCCAAATGCATGATGAAAATATTTACAAAATGCAAGATATATTTACAAAGAGATGAATGCAAATTTTTGAAAATATTTACAAATGAAGGATTTATTTTTAAGTTGGCACGAATAAGTTAAATATAGGTTTTGGTTATTATCTTGAAAATTTATGTCATTTACTCGTCAAAATTTCCAACAAAAATCAAGTTATCATATCAAATAGACTACAGTTTAACTCGTTGTTTCGGTTGATAACAAAGTGTAATTATAAAATGGATCATTAATTTATTATCAAAGTTTATCAAAGTGATATTTTCATTTCTTTTCAATAACAAATCAAATCAACTAAGTAAAAATAGTGCTAGGATTTCAATTGCTTGCTCTCTCATTATTTGCAAGAAAAATTACACACCTAGCTCAGGTAAACTGAGGCCAGATATACCACCCATGCACTGCCTTTCGGGCTTATGTGAGGGGAGTACAGAGCATGGCGAGTGCACACTTTCGTGCATACACCTATCGACCGTAGGTGGTTTTTATTAAGTCTATTTTTTTTACATGTGCTTCATACATGCATAACCGTGAGGACTTTTAAATGAGTATGAAAGCACATAATCAAAGATTCCAAGTAATTCACCCATGCATACCCGTGAGGACTTTTAAATGAGAGTGACTACTTTGGATGTTGTTGTTGTTGTTATTATTATTATTATTATTATTATTATTATTATTATTATTATTATTTAAGAGAGAGAGAGTTTTGCAAAATCATCTTAGCACCATTTAACTTAGAAGACAAAAAAATGTTATATCTTTTCTTTAAATCAACCACTTTTTAAAACAAAGATTTTCAATTAGGATGTACTTCATAATTAACACATATGAATCTTCCTATATACTAGTTAAACCATTATTATTTGTAATCAAACTTCAATTTTATTTTTGTTAAGACAAATAAATTTTCAAAAATTTTCTTTTAATAAACCAAAACCATATATTTATCCTATAGTGCTTCTTTAAAAATAAATCAAAAACGCTAAAAAAAATCTTCTTTTGTTTTTGGATTTATTTTTGAGTTTTTAGAAGAAAAATGAAAAATTAATCCTGAAAAATCAAGAAGAAGATGAGTCTCCCCCCACACTTGATTTTGACTGTGTCCCCACAGTCAACCCAAGTGAAAGGAACGTTTATTATTATTTACATGAAAATGAAATGTATTTACACGACATCAGAAAGTATATTGCCAAAAAGTAAATGAAACGGTCTTCTAAAGACCGATTCATTTGTCTCGTCAAGTATACGAGATACAGCTTAAGCACGAAAAATCAAATCATAAAAGAATTTGAAGTTGATTGTCGATTTGGAAAAACGAATGTCGTTTTTTAAAAATCGTACGAGTTGTTTTATTTTCGATGATTTTCAGGGTCGACAAAACAATTGATTGAAGTTCAAGTTTATTTTCACCAATTTGAAATTCAAGCTTATCATTGAAAACATTTTCACAATTATTGATTTCAAAATCAAAATGGTGATTTTCATCTTACCCTTCGGAATTTAACAACTCGCCATCCAAAAGTCCAAAAAATTCATGTTCATTAAACTCGTCTTCCTTTGTTGGATTATCAATAACTTTATTACATGTCTCAAGTTCAAAATTCAAAGTTGGTGTATTCAAATTTTCAGAAAAAGGAAGATCGAAATGTAAATCGAGTTTCTCACCCTCAAAAGAATTGCAATCAACCACAGTTACCGTCTTTTCAACAACTTCGTTAAGATCATCATTTTCAGTTTCAAAAGTTGTTGTTTGAAAATCATCGATTTGGGTAAAAGATGGATTATCGTTTGACTCGTCACATATTGAAACTTGATTTTGTTTCTCACGATAATTTTCCAATGTTTTAATCAAAAATTCGTGTGATCATCGTAAATTTCATTCATTTGCTCAACAAAGTCAAATTTGTAATTATTAACTTGAAAATTTTCGATTTGGACTTGTTGAGAACAAGAATTGTCAATTTCGATAAACGGTAGACCATTATTTGGTTCTTCGTAGGTTGAGATTTGATTATGATTTTCACGATAAGTTTTGTATTTTTCAAGTAATAAATCCCCGTTATCTTTTTCCATTTCGTCAAAAAATCAAATTCATGATTATTAATTTGAAAATTTTCACTTTGAATTTGTTGATAACCAAAGTTTTCAATCGTATCGCAATTGAAACTATTCCCATTGCCAAATTCATTTGAAAAGTTGTTCCCATTTTCATGTTGAGTTTGAAATTCATTTTGGAGTTTGAAATTAAATTGGCATGGGTTATAATCGTAATCGTTTGAATTTTGAATTGAATTCTAATTTTGAAATCCTTGACTCGAGTTATTACACAAATAATAATTACATAAATCATTTATCTCTTGATTTTTTCGTGCAGAAAGTTCGAGTAAAGATGAAATAATTTCAATTCTATTTTCAAGAGTCGAAGGCTGGTCATCGTTTTGAAAATTTTGAGGTTCAAAATTCGAATCGTTTAAACAATAGTTATTGAAATATCCATAAGAATTTGAAGTGAAATCATATGGATTATATTGATTTTCACAACTGTCATAAAATTCATGTATGTGGGGAAACTCAGACATTTTCAAGAATGTTTTTATGTTTTTTTTGTGTAAAAGAAAAATATTTACAACTGGAATTTATTTTTCAAAAGGGAAACTGATTTTTGTTTTGTATTTTGGTTTTTCAAAAAAAAATTTGGCTTTTTTTTTTGAGAAAAAGTTTTATATATTTTTTGGATTTTTGTTTTTCTAATTTTTTTTGGATTTTTGAAATTTCAAAGGAAAAGGATTTAAAGATTTCAGAGAAAAACAAAAGGAATGTTTACAAATTTTTTTTAGTTTTGGATTTTGAATTTTTTTTTGTTTTTTTTTTAAATATGCATGAACTAATGCAACTAAATGAATGCAAGGTTAATTACAAATGATTTATCCTAAGTTAACCCAAAATTGTATAATCACAAATTGTCTTAAATCAACAAGATAGTTCTCAGCCATGTAACGGGCAGGGGTTATCGGTACCCCACGAATCACCGTAGCAATGCAGCCGAAGGTTTAAGTACCTTCAGAGAAACAATTCAGTATAATATTTACGAATCACCGTAATATTTATAGCTGATTATTGCTCTGCCGTAGCCTAGACACCAAGAATTTAAATTGTTCAAAGAAGACAAATTATTAATATACAATTAAGTGCTATCATTGTCTAACCATTATTATTAATAAAATCTAGTATGAAATGCAAAGCAGAAATTAAACGTGTATTAACAATGCAACTAAGAATAATTTTTGTTTTTGAACGCAAGTAAACAACAATGCAAGACAAACAAACACAATAGATATATACAATGCAAAGCAAACAAAAAGAAAATTATAAATAAGCACGCGGTTAATTTTTGGCAAGCTCAGCAAAGCAAGCAATTTATTTTAGCAAGCGCTTCTGGTCCTTCTGCAATTCTGCTTTGACAACCTGAAATTTAGAAACAAGATATATACAATTTTTTTTTATGGTTTTTTTTTTGAGAAAGAAATTAAGAAAAATATGAAACCAAAACAGTTTGAAACTAAGAACAAACGAATGTAACCAAAATGACCTTTTTTTGGTAAAAAGAACCAAAACAAGTAAAACAAACAAAACAATCTTTTTTTTTGTATATCCGTGAAGGCACAAAAGCAAAAGAAATTAAAACAAATCAAACTAAAGCAATTGAAAGAGGATTAAAACTAAAATGAGAAACCAACCCAATCTATTTTCTTTTCTTTTTTGGTAACCCGACCCACTTTACCTTTTTTTTTCACTTCAATAACGCAAATCAAAATGAGGTAAAACACATCAAAGCACAAAATTTTATTTCCAAAAAATCTCCAATCTTCAAAATTTCAGATCCCCTTTGCTTTTACAACTCAAAAGCATTGTCCTTTTTTATAGGTGTCGATTCACGATGGCAGAGGAAGGCGATGGGTTTGAATGGCAGGCGAGACTGTTCGAAGGAATGGAGGCGAGTGCTAGAGAGATTGCGCAGTGGTTTCAAGCAATTCGCGGTTGTTCGATTGGGTGCTAGGTCGTTGGGTGGTTCGAATTGAAGCAGCTGCTTGATTTAGTGATTCTCGAGGACATGGTCCGTGTGTTGACAGTAGAGAAGTGGTGGATGGTATGTAGCTGTGATGAAATCAGAGGGGTGATGTGGGGGTTGCTGTTTTGTTCGAGGTTATCAAATTCCAGAGTTCGATTGTGATGGCCGCAGAATTGGGGAGGGCGAATGGGATTGGTTACTGGCGAGGAGGGATTAGCAGGCGGTCGTGGCAACTAGTAGCACTGTAGACTGGCAACTCAGGAGATGCAGTTGGGAATGAATGGAGTTGAAGGATTGTTTTGGTGGTTGGTGGCAGGCTGAGATTGTTGTCGTATGAGGAGGAAGCGGTTGCTTGGTGATGTTTGGTCTGATGTATGTTTGTTGTAGAGAACGCTGAGGAGGTAGTGGTCACAGTTTGAAGTTGACAATGTGATGAAGGGAAGAGTGAAGAATGAAGGCGGAAGTAGAGGTGGTTGGTTCAAAGGAGGTGGTGTTGTATTGGGATGGGGTTTGTTATTGCTGTCGATGGTGAATTGTTCCTGTCAGTGGTAGTTGTTTTTGAAGTCTGAAATCTGCTGTTGTCGGATATGAAGTGGCAGGAGGTGTTTGAACAGGGGAATCTGCTGTTTTTGATGTTGTGGTAGTTTTGGGGATGAAGTGAAGTGGCAAGGGAATGTAGTGATATGGTTGTGCAGTGGGAAGTCTGTATGATGATGCAGCAGCTGCAAGATGATGGGTTGATGAACTGCGTATTGTTGAAGTAGAGCGAATTGTAGCTGCTTGATAGTCGTTATGGTGGTGCAGTTGCTTTGTAGTGGAGGAGAACAGGCAGTATGCAGTTGAATTTGCAGTTGGTTATATTGAGATGATTGTGAGCAGAGGCTACTTGAAGCAGGGAAGGTTTATGAACAGAGGGGAGATGTATGGTGGATGTTCAGATTGATTGTGGAAGTAGATGGCAAGTGGGATGAAGACAGCTTTGAAATGAAATGGCTGTGATTGTTCTGGCGATGTTGAACTATGAAAGTTGCACAACAGCAAGATAGGTGTTTGGGTTGATATTGTGGACCGGGAATGTTGTGGTGAACTGTCAACGAAGTTAGAAGTGATTGTATGGTATTGCGGTTACTGCTGACAGTGATGACGGAGAGTAAATTTTGGTCTCTGGCAGTAGTATAGGAATTTGAAGTAGGAGCTAATGTTGTGAAGAATGGAATGTTTACTGTGGCAATGCAGGCTAGACAGTGTGTAGATGTATGGTCGTTGAAGTTGTAGGCTCCGCTGTTGATATTGCAGATGGACTGGAAGTTTCGGCTGAGGGTCATAAGAGTGGTTTGAGGCGGAGGAAGGTAGAGCAGGTGGAAAGGTGGATTGACAGAGCAAATCAGATAGGGGAATAAGAAGGCAACAATGCTTATGCACAGAAAATGCACAGTTCAGTTTTGTAAATTTGAATTGTAAATTGAAACTTATAAATTGTAAATGTAATTGAAATGGAATGAATTTTTTTCTTTTTCAATTGAAGTTGTGTAAATATTTTTTAAATATGAAATGCAAATGAACAAAACAACTAAAAAAAGCAAGAAAACAACAACAATCACACAAACAAAAATCAAACACAACACATTTTTTTTTGAATAGAAAACAAACACACAATAAAATCAAAATAATTCGAAGAATAGAAAATCAAAATCAAAGCAACTCCCTGGCAACGGCGCCAAAAACTTGTTCGTCGACGGATATTCTATCGGTTTAGAAAACCGTCGAACGAATTTAGAGATAAAAATAACCGTAAGCGCACGGTGTACGAATGTAGCACGCGGCGAATACGAGTCGATCCGTAGGGAATTGATGATTTTAAATTTCCTACTCAATCAAATTAAACCAAAGTTGAGTGAAAGTTAAAGCTAGAAAATTAACTAACTAACTAAAAGAAAATTGATAAAAATATGAGAGTTTGGGGATAATTTAGAGATAAATCCACTCTCTAGATCATATAAATCAACAAAATGAAGTTATGATCTCTCTTTTCTTGTCATTAGTGAATTAGTTGATGTGCTTATCATAAGTATGGTATATTTGTGCTATTAATTAGCTCAATATAAACCATCAAACTATAACACAACCACTAATACACATTTAACCCTCATGAAATATGACAACAAAGTTGAAATAAAAATCTAATTTAAGCATAGCTTATTAACTATTGTTTAGAAATATAGGCTATCAAATTTCAATTTCAACATTCACTTCTTTGCCATAATCATATTTAGATGAAGAGGCAATTTGTGTTATGTTTGTTTAAGCATAGCCTATTTGTTATGAACAACATAGACTATCAAATTCAAAGCTAAACAACATCATTAAACCACTTCAAGTGTTTCCATTAAAGCACAAAAAGAGAGTATAAACATCAAAATGTTGCATCTACATACTAGAGAGCTTCATTACCCCTAAATTGTAGGGATTAAGCTTCTCATATTTGTTATCATATGAACAAATGTAGCTTGCAACATGAGAGAAAAAGAAAAGGAAAAGAGAGCAAAGTGAAATGGAAAACTATTCTAGTTGCATAAAGGAAAATCTACACTACTTGCATAAAAAGAAATGAAAATGTAATTAAAAAGAAACAATAATTAACATTGCATAAAAGAAAAGAATTACATAAGAGAAGAAATGGCTAAGTAGCCATGGAAAGAAAGAGAGCTTTGATTTATTCTAAACTAAAACTAACTAACTAAGAGGAAGAGATCTACATGAAACATAAGGGGTACTTATACAAATTAGAAACCCTAATGCATATTTTTGGGGAGTACCCAAAATGCCCTTGGAGGAAGTGTGGTGGCCAAGTTATCATTAGCTTTAATAATCCCCCATTTAAATGTACATGAAGCTTTAAATGTCTTTTAGTATGTGCATTAGCCTTTAATTTGTACATTAGGTAGTGGGTAGGTGGGGTCCTCCATGTTCTTCACGTTGAATTATTTCCATTTTCATTCTTTTGTATCTTCTTTGTGCATGCATATTCCTTCATGAAACCACTTATAATTGAGTTTAAATTCCTACAAAATAATGTAGAAATTTCCCATTAAATTTTCTCAATTTGATATATGCACAAAAATGACCATTTTGCCCCTATATGAAGATGAATATGTGACAATTTAAAAACAATTTGAATTTGGTTTAAACAAGTAAAAATACCCAATATGATCATTTATTCAATTTAAATAGATTAAATATGGTGGTAAAAATATGCATATTTATGTGCACATCAAGTAGCTGATCAAGAAGTTCAAGTTCTCAACAATTATGTTGTGTTGAGTAAAGAATATAAAAGACTTGGAGGGAAATACTTTATTGGAACAGAGAATGCAATTAAAGTGGAGAATTGTTACTTCAATTTGAAGGGATTTTTGCCAATCTTGGTTCGAATAATGAACAGAAGAGGAGATTGGCATCCAGGCAACTGAAGGGAGTTGCATTCTACAGGTGGAACCGTGTTACTGTTGGAGTGGCTAAGGAAACTTTGACTTGTGCAGAGTTTAGAAGGAGGTTTGAAGAGAGGATTATGTCAGAAATTTCCAAGTCTACTTTTCTTATGAAGTTTGCTAAGTTAGTGCGAGGATATATGACTTTGCTAGAGTACGCAACCAGATTTGAGGAGCTATCCCTATATGGGTATGCTACCATGGATACAGTGACCAAAAGGAATGAGAAGTTCATTCGTGGACTAAGACCTGAGCTTGCTAAAGAAATTTTACCATATCGTAGGGATCCATGTGATGTAATCATGGAAATTGCTTTGAGAAATGAAGAGTGCTTTCTCTGTTCGGTAATAACAAGCTAGTAGAGATTCAAGGTAGATAGAATCAGAAGAGTAAAGTTTACCAAAAGAAGGAAGCTCAGAAAGGTGGAGCTGTCAAGAAAGGAAAGTCTAAGGTTGGGTGTTACAACTGTGATGAGAAGGGGCATTAGGCTCAAGAATGCCAAACTGGTGAGGACAAGGAAGTCGTTAGAAAAAACGTTTAGTGCTTCAACTGTGATAAAGAGGAATATTACAAGGAAAAATGTCCAAAAGTGAGTAAGGCAGAAAAAGGAAAAGTATTTGCTTTGGAACTGGCTACCACAAGACCAACGGTTGAGAAGAAAGAAAAAATTATGATGGGAGGCACGTTTCTAATTCATGGTATACTTGTTAGAGTACTATTTGATACCGGTACATCACATTCTTTTATATCTCATTACTTGGTAGATAAGCTAAGTTTAGAACCATCATAACTAGTTACTTCCTCAAGGGTTGTGAATCTGATAGGAGGTTATGCAACTCTAGGGATGAGATGTGACCACTTAGAATTTGAATTATTAAGTCATATATTTTCCTGCAATTTGCATACGTTTGATTTTGTAGGCTTTGGGATTATTTTGGGTATGGACTAGTTAAGTAAGTATGATGCAAGGATATTTTGGAAAAATATCACTAAGACACCCTAATAATAGTGACTGAATTTTATACTAAGTGGAGAATCCTAGTTTGGATGTTTGTGCTATGTTAGGTGCGATGGGGGAGGAAGACGAGTTGAATTGGTTTTTCATAGTTAGAGAATCTACAGATGTCTCTGAGTCTGTTATAAGACTACCGCCAAAACAAGCTATTGGGTTTCGAATAGATCTTGTACCTGGAGATGACCCTGTAAGTAGATCACTTAGCAGAATGAAACCTAACGAGATGAAGGAGTTAGAGGTGTGATGTGCACGTAAATGTGCATATTTTTACCACCATATTTAATCTATTTAAATTGAATAAATGATCATATTGAGTATTTTCACTTGTTTTAACCAAAATTCAAATTATTTGAAATTGTCACATATTCATCTTCATCCAAGGGCAAAACGGTCATTTTTGTGCATATATAAAATTGAGAAAATTTAATGGGAAATTTCTATGTTATTTTTTAGGAATTTAAACTCAATTACAAGTGGTTTCATGAAGGAATATACATGCACAAAAAAGATACAAAAGAATGAAGATGGAAATAATTCAAAGTGAAAAACATGAAGGACCACACCCACTTACCTTGATTTTCAATTAGGAGCTTATGCACATGCTAAAAGACATTGAAAACTTCTTGTACATTTAAGTGGGGAATTATTAAAGCTAATGATAACTTGGCCACCACACTTCTTCCAAGGGAAATTTGGCACTCCCAAAAAATATGCATTAGGGTTTCTAATTTGTATAAATTCCCTTTGTGTTTCATGTACTCCCCCTCTTACTTAGTTCCTCTTCATTAGATTAGGCTCAAAATAGAAGAAAGCTTCTCTTTTCTTTTCATGGCTACTTAGCCATTTGTTTTTATTTTCATGTAACTTTCTTTTTCTTATGCAATTTAATTACTTGTTCATTTTACTTTCTTTGTTCATTTACTTTAATGTTGGTAGTGTAGATTTACATTATCTTTTCCATTAGCTTTCATTTTCCTTTTCTTTTGCTTTCATATTGCTAGCTACATTTGTTAATCAAATGACAAATTTGAGAGGCTAAACCCCTTCAATTTAGGGTTAATGAATCTCTCTAATTATGTAGCTTCAACTATTCGTTAATTCATGCTCTCTTTTTGTGCTTAATGATGATGATAGAAATGGTTACTAGTTGTTTTTGCTTTGAATTTGATAGCCTATATTGTTGTCATCAAATAGGCTATGCTTAAACAATCATTAACACTAATTGCCTCTTCATCAAACTATGATTATGGCTAAAGAAAGTGATTTGAAATTAAAATTTGATGGTCTATATTTCTAATTAATAGTTAATAGGCCATAATTAAAGTAGATTTCATTTGCATTTTCTTTGTCGAGTTTCATGAAATTTAGTAAGTGCTTTAAGAGATGTGTTATAGTTTGATGGCTTATGTTAGCTAATCAATAGCACAAATATGCCATACTTATGATAAGCACATCAATTAAAGCACTAGTGACCATAAAAGAGAGATCATGATTTCATATGTGTTGAACTACATGATCTAGAGAGTGAATTTATTCCCTAATTTGTCACTTAACTCTTATATTTGTTTGTCTTTTCTTTTAGTTAGTTGGTTAATTCTCTAATTCTCTAGCTTAACTTTCCATTGACTTTGGTTTAATTTGATTGAATAGAATTTTAAAATCATCAATTCCCTAGGGATCGACCCGTATTCGCCGTGTGCTACATTCGTACACCGTGCGCTTGGGTTATTTTTATTTCTAAATTCGTTCGACGGTTTTCTAAACCGATAGAATTTTCGTCGACGAACAAGTTTTTGACGCCGTTGTCGGGGAGTTACTTTGATTTTTAATTTTCGATTCTATAAATTATTTTTATTTGATTTTTGTGTGTTTTTGTTTTGTGTGTTAGTTTGCATAAAAAAATATCGTTTGTGTAGTGTGTTTGTTATTTTCATTTTTGTTGATTGTGTGATTGTTGTTTTTTAGTTCCATTTGCATTGCATTTGCATTATATATATATATATATATATATATCAAAGAAAAAAACACAATCACAATTAAAAACAAATTTTTTTTA
Organism: Allium cepa; assembly: GCA_030765085.1. Taxonomy (NCBI): domain Eukaryota; kingdom Viridiplantae; phylum Streptophyta; class Magnoliopsida; order Asparagales; family Amaryllidaceae; genus Allium; species Allium cepa. The sequence goes on from CM060939.1 coordinate 542,571,820, forward strand.
TTGCATTTCTGTTTTCATATACAATTTCTGTTACAATTTTCAAAATAATGTTACAATTTCTGTTTTATTTCCTCTCTATTTTCATTTCTGTGCAGAGTGCACACCTGCAACATCATTTCCTGCATACTGTCAACTACCGTTCTACCACTGCCTGACATCCTCCAACCAATTCACTCACAAACATTTCCCTACCTCACCGCAGAATAGCCTGCCACTGCCTATTTAAACATTACTGCCCTGTCATTCTTCTACTCATAGCCACCAACATAAACTTCCTCTATCACCCATCAGTGCCATACATAACTACTATCCTCTGACTTCATCGTTCAACCTCCTTTGCAAATTTTTCATCTTCCATTACCGTTCACAAAACCACCAAACAACTACCCACCCTCAAACACCTTGCCTGTGCCACTTCTTCAAACTGTCACCATTCCTACTGTCAAACTTCACAATTCTCATTTTACAATTTCTGTTAACAAAACTATGCACTTCTTGAAACTCCTGTCATACCCACTTGCTTGAAACCACGGTCCATTTGCTTCTGCTACCACTGCATCTGTGCCATTGTTACATCCTATTTTTGTTCATCCTCCATTCATCGTCAACTATATTCATCACAACACAATTCTCATTGGGCTGTAATTCAACTGCTCTGCCACACATTTCTACCACCAACGAACATTACTGCTTCCAAACCACCATTACAATTTTAGCTGCCTCACCTTACCAATACCTTTCATTCATCACCACATTTAACATCCAACATCCAAATAACAGTCAATCACCTTCACATCCACTCCTCTGACCAATACATTAAAACTTCAACCTACCATTGCCTACCCACCATCCCACCGAACATTCCACTTCAATTCCATTGCCTCAACGAACTACCAATTCGAACCACCTCTGCCAATTGCCTGCGCCTCCATTCCAAACTTCACCACTACGAACAAGATAGTACATCACAACCCAACAACCAAACATCGACAACAATCCGAACGCCTAAACCATACCAAAAACCCAACACCTGCTGACAATACCCATTCTCCTGCAATTTGACTGCTAAACGAAAATCGACCTTGAACAGTTCACCAAACAATTCACCTTGCCTGCAATCATCTACTCGAACCCACGTTCGCCGTCTACAACTCCAGTCACCTCGACCAAACTCATCGAATTCGAGAATTGCATCTCCACAACCTCACCACCCTCAAACCCTGCCAAATCGAATCCCCAATCGCCTTAATAAATTCCAGTGACCACCGCCTCTCCTCGTAGCCCCAAACCCAATCGCGACATCCACTACTTCACAAAATCAACCACGAACTCAAACCCCGAATCGCCTGCCTTCAATCCACCATCGCCTCACCACCTCGTTTGAGTAAAACCACGAGCACAAGCTTTGGTTTTAAAAATCGATTGCAGGAGATTTAGATTTACTGTGTTATATTGATTGTTAATTTCGAAAATTGATTGTGGGTTTGTACTGTTTGAACGAGAGAACTATTTAGCTTGGAGTGTGGGCCGGGCTTTTAGGGTGTGTGCATTTGTTTTTACTTTAGTTTGTTTTCTTTTAATTTAATTTGTTTAGTTTTAGTTTGTTTTCATTTGATCTTTGTTTATCTTTAAATAAAAAAATTGCTTTCTTGTTGTTTAGTTTTGCTTTATGCTAAAAAACAAAAAAAGAAAATTTGTTTTGCTTTAATTTGGTTTTGTTTTAATTTCTGTCGAAAAAAATCATATTTATATCTGATTCCTTTTTTTAGGTTGCCAAATCAGATTGGAAGAGCTTGCTCCGCTTAACTGCTACCAAAAAAAATTGCTTGCTTACGAAAAAATTGCACCCTTGCATATTGTTTTATTTGGTTTGCACTATTGGTAGCTTGAATTTACATTTTATATAAAAAAATTCAAAAAATAATATCATTCATAGTTGCATTGTTAATACACGTTTAATTTTAGTTTTGCATTCATCTTAGAATTTGATTAATAATAACGGTTAGACATCGATAATTCTTAATTGTATATTGACAAGTTGTCTTCTTTGAACAATTTAATTTCTTGGTGTCTAGGCTACGACAGAGTAATAACCATTTATAAATATCACGGTGATTCATAAATATTATAGTGGTTGTTCCTCTGAAGGTACTTAAATCTTTGGCTGCATTGCTATAGTGATAAGTGGTGCACCGATAAGTCATGCCCATTACCTGGCTAAGAACTATCTTGTTGAATTAAGACAATGTGTGATTATATAATTTTGGGTTAAATTAGGATAAATCATTTGTAATTAACAATTGCATTCATTTAGTTGCATTAGTTCATGCATATTTAAAAAAATGAAAAAAAAAAATCAAAATCCAAAACCCAAAACAAAAATTGTAAATATTCCTTGATTTTGTTTTTAAATCCTTCTTTTTGAATTGTTTTCAATTAAAAAAATTGAAAACCCAAAAATAAAACAAATTTGATTTTTCCCTTTGAAAAATAAATTCTTTTTGTAAATATTTTTTTTATAAAAAAACACAAAAACATTCTTGAAAATGTCTGGATTTTCATATTCACATGAATTTTATGATAGTTGTGAAAATCAGCATAATCTATATAATTTCACTCAAAATTCTTATAGATATTTTAACGACAACTATTGTATAGATAAATCGAATATTGAAACGCAAAATTTTCAAAACAACGATCAACCCTCGAATCTCGAAAATAGCATTTCATCTCTACTTGAAATCTCTACACAACAAAATCAAATGATAAATGATTTGTGCAATTCATTTTTGTGCTATAACTCGAATCAAGGTTTTCAAAATAATCAAAATTTGAATTCACTTCAAAATTCAAATGATTTCGAGTGTAACTAATGCCAATTCAACTTCGATCTTCAAAATGAATTTCAAAATCAAGACGAAAATATGAACCAATTTTCAAATAATTTTGGCAACGAGAATAGTTTCAATAATGATACGATTGAAAACTTTGGTTATCAACAAATTAAAAATAAAAGTTTTCAAATTAATAATCATGAATTTGATTTTGGTGACCAAATGGAAAAAGATAATGGGGATTTATTACGTGAAAAATACAGAACTATTAGTGAAAATCATAATCAAATCTTAACTTGCGAAGAATCAAATAATAATCTACCGTTTATCGAAATTGACAATTCTTGTTCTCAACAAGTCCAAATCGAAAATTTTCAAGTTAATAATTACAAATATGGCTTTGTTGAGCAAATGAATGAAATTTACGATGATCACACGAATTTGTTGATTAAAACATTGGAAAATTTTCGTAAGAAACAAAATCAAATTTCAACGTGTGACGATTCAAGTGATAATCCATCTTTTACCCAAATCTATGATTTTCCAACAACAACTTTTCAAACTGAAGATGATCATCTTAACGAAGTTGTTGAAAAGATGGTAATAGAGTTGGATTTCAATTCTTTTGAGGATGAGAAACTCAATTTATATTTCGATCATCCTTTTTCTGAAAATTTGAATACAACAACTTGGGATTTTGAAATGGATATATGCGATGAAGTTGTTGATAATCCAATAAAGGAAGATGAATTTAACAAATACGATTTTTATGGACTTTTCGAAAATGAGTCATTAAATTATGATCGGGATGATTTCAATCACCATTTTGACTTTGAAATCGACAATTTGGAAGGAGTTTTCAATGGCAAACTTGAATTTCAATTTTGTGAAAATAAATGTGAATTTCAATCAATTTTTTTATCAACCCCAAAAATCATTGAAAACAAAACAACTCGTTCAATTTTCAATAAAACAAATTTTGTTTTTCCAAATCGACAATCAACTTCAAAATCTTTTATGATTTGGTTTTTCGTGCTTAAGCTATGTCTCGCACATTTGACGAGACAAATGAATCGGTCTTTAGAAGACCATTTCATTTACTTTTTGACTGTATTCTTTCTCATCTCTTGTAAATAATAATCTTTCATATGAATATAAGATTTTTATTTTATTTTTTCTCCTTCCACTTGGGTTGACTGTGGGGACAGAGTCAAAATCAAGTGTGGGGGAGACTCATCTTCTTCTTTTTTCATCGTTTATTTTTGCTTTTTCTTTTAAAAAAACTCAAAAAAATTAAAAAAAATCACAAAAACATATTTTCTTTTGATTTATTTTTAAAGAAACATTATAGGATAAATATATGGTTTTGGTCTACTAAATTGAAATTTTTGAAAATTTATTCGTCTTAACAAAAATAAAAATGAAGTTTTATTACAAATAATGATGGTTTAACTGGTATATAGGAAGATTCATACGTGTTAATTATGAAGTGCATCCTAATTGAAAGTCTTTGTTTTAAAAAGTGGTTGATTTAAAGTAAGGGGTATAACTTTTTTTTTTGTCTTCTAAGTCAAATGGTGCTAAGATGATTTTGCAAAACTCTCTCTCCCTCTTAAAAAATATAAAAATAAAAAATAATAACATCTAAATATTCACTCTCATTTAGAAGTTCTCACGGTTATGCATGGGTGAATTACTTGTAATCTTTGATTATGTGCTTTTATTCTCATTTAAAAGTCCTCACGGTTATGCATGTATGGAACACATGTGAAAAAAACAAACTTAATAAAAACCACTACAGACGATAGGTGTATGCACGAAAGTGTGTGCACTCGCCATGCTCTGTACTTCCCTCACATAAGCCTGAAAGGCAGTGCATGGGTGGTATATCTGGCCTTGGTTTACCTGAGCTAGGTGCGTAATTTTTCTTGCAAATAATGAGAGAGCAAGCAATTGAAATCCTAGAACTATTTTTACTTATTTGATTTGATTTGTTATTGAACAGAAATGAAAATACCACTTTGATAAACTTTGATAATCAACTAAGGATCCATTTCATAGTTACACAGTGTTATTAACCAAAACACCAAGTTAAACTATAGTCTATTTGTTATGATAACTTCATTTTTATTGGAAATATTGACGAGTAAATAACATAAATTTCAAGAAAATGACCAAAACCTATATTTAACTTATTCGTAACAATTTAAAAATAAATCTTTCATTTGTAAATATTTTCAAAAACTCACATTCATCACTTTGTAAATAAATCTTGCATTTTGTAAATATTTTAATCCTGCATTTGGATTTTGTGGGTAGTATCCGCTGAAAACCCTCACGAGACAACACCCGTCCTACTAGGGACACCTAGAGGTTTAACAGCTTGTTGCATAGGCTCAATGCAATCGTGCTCCCTACGAAAGTGGATTTATCTTAATTTTCTTTATTCGAGGACGGATAAAAAGATAAGTATGGGGGTACATGATGTGCACGTAAATGTGCATATTTTTACCACCATATTTAATCTATTTAAATTGAATAAATGATCATGTTGGGTATTTTAACTTGTTTTAACCAAAATTCAAATTATTTGAATTTGTCACATATTCATCTTCATCCAAGGGCAAAATGGTCATTGTTGTGCATATATAAAATTGAGAAAATTTAATGTGAAATTTCTATGTTATTTTTTTAGGAATTTAAATTCAACTACAAGTGGTTTCATGAAGGAATACGCATTCAACAAGAAGATACAAAAGAATGAAGATGGAAATAATTCAAAGCGAAGAACATGGAGGACCCCACCCACTTACCTTGATTTTCAATTAGGAGCTAATGCACATGCTAAAAGACATTTAAAGCTTCATGTACATTTAAGTGGGGAATTATTAAAGCTAATGATAACTTGGCCACCACACTTCCTCCAAAGGCATTTTGGGCACTCCCCAAAAATATGCATTAGGGTTTTTAACTTATATAAATACCCTTTGTGTTTCATGTACTCCCCCTCTTACTTAGTTCCTCTTCATTAGATTAGGCTCAAAATAAAAGAAAGCTTCTCTTTTCTTTTCATGGCTACTTAGCCATTTGTTTTTATTTTCATGTAACTTTCTTTTTCTTATGCAATTTAATTACTTGTTCATTTTACTTTCTTTGTTCATTTACTTTAATGTTGGTAGTGTAGATTTACATTATCTTTTCCATTAGCTATCATTTTCCTTTTCTTTTGCTTTCATATTGCTAGCTACATTTGTTAATCAAATGACAAATTTGAGAGGCTAAACCCCTTCAGTTTAGGGTTAATAAATCTCTCTAATTATGTAGCTTCAACTATTCGTTAATTCATGCTCTCTTTTTGTGCTTAATGGTGATGATAAAAATGGTTACTAGTTGTTTTTGCTTTGAATTTGATAGCCTATATTGTTGTCATCAAATAGCTATGCTTAAACAATCATTAACACTAATTGCCTCTTCATCAAACTATGATTATGGCAAAAGAAAGTGATTTGAAATTAAAATTTGATGGTCTATGTTTCTAATTAATAGTTAATAGGCCATAATTAAAGTAGATTTCATTTGCATTTTCTTTGTCGAGTTTCATGAAATTTAGTAAGTGCTTTAAGAGATGTGTTATAGTTTGATGGCTTATGTTAGCTAATCAATAGAACAAATATGTCATACTTATGATAAGCACATCAATTAAAGCACTAGTGACCATAAAAGAGAGATCATGATTTCATATGTGTTGAACTACATGATCTAGAGAGTGAATTTATTCCCTAAATTGTCACTTAACTCTTATATTTGTTTCTCTTTTCTTTTAGTTAGTCGGTTAATTCTCTAATTCTCTAGCTTAACTTTCCATTGACTTCGGTTTAATTTGATTGAATAGAATTATAAAATCATCAATTCCCTGCAGATCGATTTGTATTCGCCGCGTGCTATATTCGTACACCGTGCACTTGCGGTTATTTTTATTTCTAAATTCGTTCGACGGTTTTCTAAACCTATAGAATTTCCGTCGACGAACAGGTGCAGCTAGTGGACTTAGAAGGAAAAAGTTTTATTAAACCAAGCAGTTCGTCTTAGGGAGTGGTCGTGATGTTATGAAGAAACCAGGCGGGTCCTTAGGGATGGGTATCAATTATCATAAGTTGAATGAAAAGATGATAACAAACTGATATACTTTGCCGAAAACCGATGACGTATTTGATAAATTGAGTAGAGCCAAAGTATTTCCTCAATTAGATTTGGCAATAAGGTTCCATCAATTAAGAGTGGTAGAGGACGGTATTCATTTAACGGTGTTTCGAATAACATATGGTTAGTACGAGTGGTTAGTAATGCCATTTGGGCTAACTAATGCACCTGCTTTCTTCACAAAGTTAATGAATCAAATCTTCCAAAAGCATTTGATAGATTCGTGCTAGTATTAATAGATGACATTTTGATAGAATCCAAGGATGAAAGAGATCATGAAGTTCATTGCCGGATATTCCTTGAGACACTAAGGCAGCATCACTTAAAAGCAAAGTTTTTGAAGTTGTATTTTTTAGAAGAAGAAGGTGAAGTTCCTTGGTCATGTAGTCTCAGAAAAAGGGTTGTCAGTAGATCCCGCTAAGGTAGAAGCATTAAGTAATTAGAAGAGACCTGAAACAACGACTAAGGTAAAGAGTTTTCTTGGATTAGCTGGCTATTACTGGAGATTTATCAAGGATTTCACTCGTAGAGCAGCACCGATAACTAAACTAACAAGGAAGGTCGTGAAGCATGTTTAGACCGACAAATGCGAGGAGCAATTCCCAAAGTTGAGACATTTGTTGAACAACGCACCCGTGTTAGTTGTTCTGGATGGAAATCAAGATTTGGTGGTGTATACGGATGCATCTGAAACTAGATTAGCAGCTGTATTAATGTAAAGGGTAAAGTATTTGCCTACGCTTCTCGACAGCTCGGACCTCATGAAGTTAGATATTCAAACCATGACTTTGAGTTAGCTGTGGTAATTTTTGCTTTGAAGGTGTTGAGACAATATCTTTTGGGGGAATGGTTCGAGTTACGGATCACAAATATTGAAGATACTTATTCTCTCATAATGAGTTGAATATGAGAAAGCAGAGATGGTTGGAGTTTTTAGCTACTTATTATTTTGAAATTTAGTATAGACCAAGAAAGGAAAAAAATTGTAGATGCGCTTAGTAGGAAACATCAATGCAGTGTTAGGAATGTTATTGGATTGGAAAGATTGGGAAGCATTGAATACTCATGGAGTGCGGTTTAGATCAACTACCATTTCTAGCTAGAGTACCGCAATGTTATCCTGCTTGGAAGTTCGACCAGTATTTATCAAAAGAATTGCTTTTACGCAAAGAGATGATCTATTGCTAGCTGAAAAAATTAGAAGATTGGAAGGTGGAATTGAGATTGATGATTTGAAAGATTTTTATCTTAACCAGAATGGATGGTTGAGATAGAAGGGACTATTGTGTGCTCCTGATGTTGGTGACCTAAGAAATGAAGTTCATCAGGAGTGTCATCAATCGAAGTTTACTATTTATCCTAGAGGAACTAAGATGTATCAGGATATGAAGAGAAGTTGCTTCTGTGAAGGTACGAAAAGGGATGTAGGCTTATGGGTAAAATAGTGTTTGAATTGCCAATAAGTAAAAGCCAAACTTTAGAAGACTAGTGGATTTCTTCATCCTTTAGAAATACCAATTGGGAAATGGGATTCTATATCTATGGATTTCATAAATAGTTTTCCAAGGTCGCATAGGGGAAATGGAAGTACATAGGTCGTGGTAGATAGACTGACCAAAAGTTCATATTGTATTCTTGTTAAGTCGACAAGGACAGCCCCTATTCTAACTAAGTTATTCAAGAAGAATATATTTAGAGTACATGGGTTCCTAAAAGTATAGTTGATGACAGAGATTCTTTATTTATTAGTGAATTCTGGAAGAGGTTACAAGAAGCTTTAGGTATCAAGCTTAAAATGAGTACCGCTTAACATCCACATACCGATGAGTAAATGGAAAGAGACAAAGTCTTGAAGGATTTTTAAGAGATTATGTGCTAGATTTTGAAGGATCATTGGAAGACCATCTAGACTTAGTTAAACTCTCGTATACCAATGTTTATCAGACTAGTATAAGGATGGCACCTTTTGAATTTTGTATGGAAGACCATGCAAATCACCAATATATTGGTTGGAGATCGGATATAAATTAGTTCTTGGTCCGAATTTGGTAAGAGAAGCCATAGTAAAGATTGAGTTGATTCGAGCTCAAATGAAGGAAGTTCAGTCTAGGTAGAAAATTTCTATAGGTAAGAGATGAAAAAACTTAAAATTCTCAATTGGTGATCATGTTTTCGTCAAAGTATGATCGATGAAGGGTGTTGTAAGATTTAGGAAGTCAGGAAATAGGTGCCTAGATTTATTGGAAAATTTTCTATTATAGAAAGAACTGAGCAACTCGCTTATAGGATAGAGTTACCAAGCAGTTTGGTAGGAGTCCACAATGCTTTTCATGTTTTTCATCTGAGGAAGTATGTTCAAGATCCAGAGACTACTATAACTTTAAATGCACTGGAAGATTTTTTTTTTAGTGGAACCAGACATGACAATCAGTAGACAACTTGTTCATATTGTGGATAAGGATGAGAAAAGGCTAAAAAAACAAGACAGTCAAATTAGTAAAAGTCCAATGGAGTGATGAAGAGAGAGACTATACTTGGGAAACAGAGGACAAGATTTAGGACATTTATCCTAACTTGTTTGATGGTATGATTTACATCTATGTTATTATGTTTTATGTCTATGCCTTATCCTAATTTCGAGTATGAAATTCTTTAAGGTGGGGATTATGTAATAGCCCTAATCTTTGTTAACACTATTTAGGAATTTAAGTAGACAAATTAAATGAAATAATGTAAAGTGTTAAGCAGATTGATATTTGAAATTAGTAAAGGTCGAGCCTTAATTAAAAAACTAATGAGATTAATTAGAACATTAATAAAATGGAGGATATGAGGAGGGCAAAATAAAGAAGGGCATATTCCCTTAATACATATTCTATCATTCTCATTTCCTCCCAAACTTCATTCACACAAAAAATGAAAATAGAGAAATCAAAGGCTGAGACTCACCAAGGTGATCCAAGAGAAGTAAAGTTAGAAAAGCAAGATTAAAGCTTAGGGTAATCAAATCAAATACAAATCTCAACCTTCTAAAACCATTCAAGGTTAATAATAGTTATGTATTTCAAGATTTAATTATTATTTTCGGTTTTAAGTAAATCTGAATCTTTTGCTTGTATTATGCCATGTCTTACTTGTTTAGATGATTATATGTATTTTGATGAATTATTGGATTTATTATGAGGTTATCTAGTAGGTTTTTAGTATGTAAATCTAGATTTCAATACATAATTGACTTAAAATTTTGATATGAAGTTAGAAATGTTATTTTAGCTGTACGTTTTTTATTTTCATAATTTTCCAAGCAAGCATGAATTTATAATGAATTTTGTAAGAGGAGAAAATGGTTTATTTAAGGTTTTAATTATTGAACATAATTAATTATAGTTTTTGGCCTCAAAATTTTTATATGTTAAAGAATATAATAAATCAAATTTATCATGATTTTTGGGGACTTTTCCCAAGTGTATAAGATTTATTATGAAATATTTAAGCTAGAAAGGCTTTGTCTCATCTCATCTCTTTTTCTGATAATTCCAAACAACGACAGTTTTCTGATGCAACATCTCAACTCGTTTAAGAACCTCGACATCAATCAAGGGCAATGGATAGGGTATCAATCCCAGTTAGTACGAAATGCATTAGTCTTGATTGATGGAAGAGCCGCAACATCAAGGTCGAAGTCATGAGCTTCGACATTAGCATTGCTGCATGACTTAAGTGCTACATTTTATATAAGCGCATGGTGTCGCATATATAGCATCGCCGACCCTAATGCTTTTAAAGAGACTTATAATGGTGATACTAGAGTCGCATCTTATGATTTCGGCTATATTGTGCTATTTTTTTTATCATTTTGACCTTAATGATTGCCGACTCTAATCTTTAGCACCTGTTTTTGAACAAGACTAGGTTGCCACCGGTTAGCACTTTAGCCCTAAGGATGTTGCTATTTTCTTTAAGGCATTAACGTCGAGACTAATCAGTGTCATCGAGCATTTTCTAAGGTGTTATGCTATGATATACGACATAGTTAACTTTGAATATATAGCTTGTGTTTCGTAAATCAAAGAATTAAAATATATGTTGTATTGAAGTGGGGCGATGGCCATATTGGTGGGATTGACATCGACCTTAACCATTTAATAGTTTCATTGAATTTGGTTATATATCCTATATTTTCGAAGTGAGATAACTTCCAAGTGATTTCGAGATTTGTCAATACTATTTTATAAAAGCATATATATCCCTTGGCATAATATTTTGGATAAGGTAAAGAGCCATAATTTTCCTTTCTTTAAATATGATTTCAAGGGTTAAATCATTTATAAAGAAAGTGTTTTCAAGGAAATAGAAAAGCTATAGTGCACAGGATTTTACTAAAGAATTATTGCTCCTATCACTTTTGGATAGATTTTTAAAAGACGAATTAATTCAAAGATTAAGAAACCGGGTGGGACTAGTGCAAGGTCGTGTCCTATACTTCATAGTGACCCACTAACTGATATAAGTCTAACATTCTAGTGTGTAGGTATTTGTCACGGGTAAGACCAAAAGTATATTTACATAGAGAGCAAAACCATTAGGATCGTAGTGACCCTAGGAATATTAAGTTTCAAATAGGCCATCCAGTTGTATTCAACGGTATGCTAGAGAATTTGATATATCTGGTAGGCCCAATCAGCCATAGGTTTTACCTTAAGAAAACTATGACATTGGGATAGATAGTCCATTGATTTAGAAATATTGGTCAGATTACCCATGTTGCATGCATGCACGTTACTGTTTATATTGTCTATTTTAAGCATTATGGTTGCAGGAGTTATTTTGCGAAAGATATATTTTAAAGAGATAATGGTAAAGGAAAAATCCATTCTACTTAGCGGCATGGTTTCACTATCTATTCATAAATCGAAATGGCATATTATTATTCACACTAGGATTTTTGTCTAACTCAAAGTTTATGTTTTCCCTTTAAACTCCCGGGTGCTCAAAATTTGATTTGAGTAGGTTGGAAGTAAGGGTTTACAGGTTTAGTAGGTTTTGGAAAATAAAACTTCCAGAGACGTGGAGGCGGCCAAATTAGTTGTTTAGGAGTCTATCTATATATATTATTAATCTATTGGGTTAAAGTGTATGTAAAGATAGATGATATAACTGTCTATTAGTAACAACTATGGATTGGGTAGAGCCTATATTGACTGTATTTATGCTCCACTTATTCGAATTATACAGAAGTCAAATGTCTCTTTTCTTCCATAATTTTCAGTGCCAACAACCTCAACACTTGTATTTCATGGAAAAGCAAACCATGAGTGACTTGATAAACAAGTTTAGTCAAGTGAGGCTCGAAGATTTCTTGTTTCGAGACGGTCATTATGCAAGGTTCGGAAAGTCCTTTAAGGGAAATATGCAGGTTGAGAAATTCCTTCATATCCTTTATATGTGCAATAAGGAAGTTCATTACTAGGATATGCAAAGAATCAGAGGTTCGAGCCCATCTTTTAGTGCAAAAACATTAACAAATTTTTTTGCTAACCTAATATGTAAGGAGAAGTTAGTCCAAATCAGTCAAAGGCTCGGGTAGCTTAATGCAAAGCATAAGAGAAGTATGCAAATAAAGGTTCTAATCCAATAGAACAAGGTATGCATGTTCATAATCCACGTTAAGTGTTTGAAGTCATATGCATGTTGTAAGACTAGCTGTTGGTCAGATAGCTTTATTCGGTTGAAATATGCAATGCAATTTTCATTGTTCAAGTCCTTATGTATAAAAGTCGCAAATGTACAATTGGCTCTACAAAATTCCCAATTTGATTTAGGGTTTACAACTTTGAAAATGTAAGAAATGAAATGAGGGAATAATTTCCCTCCTATGTAGCCATGGGGTCCATATTTATAGGAGTAGAAGCAAGCGGTATTGATGCTACATGCCCTTCGACATAAGGTGAATTACTGATATTCGACATTCCCTCTGAATTGCTAATACTCGACATTATTTGTTGCACTGACGACATTCGACATCTTGAGGATATGCGGCATCTTGTTTTGCATTAATGAGGTGAAGCATTCTTCATAACTGTAAATATTCAAAATCATGCAGCATTGCATTCATTTGATATCACGTGTGGTAATAGACATTCGATGTTGCTTAACATTCCATGCTTCAGGTAAATGCACAAGATCTCTTGTTAAGCTCTTCGTTCGTTTATAAGATGTCAGAATTTATTCAGCAAATTAGTGACTCGGGGTTAAAACTGAAGGACGGTCAAGCACAATGAGAATCAATGGAATTCATTATGGGAGATAAGATTTCGAGCATTGATTTACCGGCTCCTCACAATACTCCCTCTGTTTCCAGACTTATGAGGTCTATTTCCCTTGTTGCCTAGAAATTCCCCATAATGCTCAACCCTTCTCTTAGCTTAGACGAGAACGCTGTGGGTTAATGGTGCAGGAAAGTTAAGTTTGAAATAGCTATGTATTTTGTTGAGCAGCGTAAAGCAAAACATACACAAATTATTAATGAGTATGCCGCTAAGATTCAGAAACTTGAACGCGATAATTACTATCTTCAGAAGTGCGTCATGAAATTAGAAAGGGAATACAAGAACCATAGGGGAACAAACAGAGCTTTCAACCGTGCTTTGAAGACAAATATTAATGCAATTGATGATGTAGACAGGGTAAGGAAGAAGGAAAAGAAATTTAAAGAAGCTCTCTATGCTACAATTTGTCACATAGTTGACCTTTCGATTGTTGAAAATCTTAGCAGGGCTACTCAAGACTTATGACACACTTGTATCTTTGAAATATATAGACTTGTCTTGTATATATGTGAATAACTTCAAAAGTTTTATAAATAACTTCAGGAGTTATGTAAATCGTATAAAGTTTGAAAATATCACCTGAACTGTAATTCTTTTCTGTAATGTCAATTCTCAAATGTTTTTTTAGAGCTCACTCATTAAATTTTTCAATTGCGGAATCCTTTATTTCCCTTTGTTGTGCTAATCTCCCTGAAAATTATGAAGCAAACAATATTTCCGATTGTTAGCTTGAAATTGACATGCAAATCTATGTATATCATTTATATCGGTTAACAAATCTTCTTGTTAATCACTTAAAAAGTAATTTATATCAAATATCTAAATCCCATCTTTAACCATGATGAGAAGTAATTAAGAATTTAACATCAACCATTTGGATGGAATGTCTGAAGTTTGTTGGTAGGAAATCACGCTCTTTCAAAAGGGCATAAATGCTGGAGAGTGATTTTTAAGAGAGATTTAATAAAGAGCTAAATCTAGGAACCATTTTCTGAATATTTGCAATGGAAACCCAATAACCCGTTCTTGGGTATTAATAAAACTTGAAGGTTTGGAAATTGAAAAACCAAACTTGGGTATTAACGAAAATCTTTAATGATGAACTTCTTGAGAATATTCTCTGGCACAGATTTGGGCATTTGTGATACAGATTCATATAAAAATTCACAGTAGAAATTCTCACCAAGCCCAGATTAGGGCATTAATAAGTAGTAGCCCCACAACCCAAGTTCTGTATGATACAGATAATTTATAATTGATAAAGACCGAGACCCAAATTCGGGTATTAATAAACGAATTCCAGAAATGAAAGTCCCAAAACCTAGATTTGGGTATAATAAAGAATATAAGTAATGATAATGACCCAAAATCTAGATTCGGGTATTAATAGATGAATCCTGAGATAAGAAAAGCGAAACCCAGATTTGGGTATTTAATTGATGGAGTTTGGTTTTACTCCCTAGATTTTGTTTTCCATGACATGTGTAAACCTTGTAGAATTTTTATGTAATAATAATCTGATCGGCTGCTTCTTGAGGTTAGACATCTTAGTCCATAATTTAATATGCCACTTCTTGGGCTTAGACATCTTAGTCCGTTAGAGATATACTGCTTCTCAAGCTAAGACATCTTAATCCATTGTATGTTGATCCTGTTCTTGAGCTTAGACATCTTAGTCCATTAATAGCCTCTTCTTGGGCTTGGATGTCTAGTGCTCTTCATTAGCTCATCTTAGAGACTGGAACCAAGGACTTACCCAACTTCCCTCCAGGTGGCGCCCTGCCTCGACCATAGCATGGCGTGGACAATGGCTTGTTCGGTGATTTACCCTAGCCATCTTATGGCGTAGATAAAAGCTTACTTCGTCCTCCCCCCATGAGGCACCTTACCCTGGCCATAGCGTGGCACGGATAAGGGCTTGTTCGATGATTTACACTGGCCACCTTATCGCGCGGATAAAGGCTAATTTCATCCTCCCTCCAAGAGGTGCCTTGACCTGACCAGAGGAGCGCCCAAGGGCTTATCCGATGCTTTAACCTAGCCACCTTATGGCACGGATAAAGGCTTACTCTCCTTCCTCCAGGAAGTGCTATTCCCTAGCCATCTTGGCATGGATAGAGGCTTTCTACCATCATAGGTAGACTACCATCTTAGGTAGTATCTAGATATAGGGAGTATTTCACTCCCAACCATGTTGATCTTGTGACGGCCCGGAATTTTTAAGCATTTAAAATCGGAATATTTAGTTGATTTTAAATATTTAAAGGTTAATTTTTAAATTAAATTCAAATATCACTATTTATTTGATAATTAAAGTTTTGAATTTAATAATTTGAAATTGAGTAGAATGTTGAATCTAGAGTTTTAAGCCTATTAAAAATAATTTGAAGGCTTGTAAAATTTATATTGATAGTGCTGAGGGTAATAAAAGTTTAAAAATTGGATTTAACACTGGTTTGTCCAGTTTTGAAATTTTATCATTTAAATTGGCGTTTAAAAATAGCCTTTCGAGGCACAGTCTCGGAATTCGATGAAACCAGTTCCATTGGATCCGTAATATTGCATTATTATCGAATTTCAATTTTCGTAGCATTTGGAGTTGTTGTGTGAGCACACGCTAAGTTAACGCGCTAAAATTTATATCGAAAATTCAATATAATAACTGGTCCAAAACCTATCATCTCCATACGATCGAATTAGGACTCGAAACCTTTTCCTCTGCGTTCGGAATAAGGGTATAATATTATGAACGCCTGGTGACACACCTCGATAGGAGGTCAAGATTTTGAGTTGCGTAATTCGAGGTGATTTGAATTTAAAATTTTGAATTTAATTAAGTATATATTTATATACAACCAGTTAAAACCCAGTTGAATTTTAAATCATATCGCAACTTTTCCCTTTCCTTTCGAAGTCACGGTAGCCTGTTGATTTAGGTACGTAAACATCTTTTCCTTATTCCCTTTCCAGTGATAACACGCAATCTTCCTTTGAAATTTTCAACGCAAGCAGTTAAGAAAATTTATGGCCGATACTATATTTATTCCTCTTCCTTTCCAGTTTTTCAAATCGAAGAAAACAAAATGTAAATTAACGGCCACAGTAAACTTTTAAAATCAACTATCGTCCACCATATCTTTCTCCTATCCTCACGCGATTCGAGACTCGCGCTTGAGGCGGCTGAAGCCTTCGTCGACAACGGGGAAAAAGGGGATGTTGGAATCGAGCTTATCCTCCATTCCTGTTCAATTCAATTCGGAGCTATTCGATTTGGGGACGCGTGCGATTTTGGGCGTGTGACGTCGATCTAGGGCAGCAGGCTCGAGCGCGATGTTATCACATGGCCCAGGTGGGTTTCGATTTGGTTTATCGGGTCGTCATGGGTGGGCGAGGCGTGGAGTCTCGAAGCAGCGGCTCTGGGTTGGGCACGAGTGAGTCGCGGTTGAGTTCGATTTCGGCGTCACTCGAGATGATGGAGTGTGGACTTGAGGAAGGCGTGACATCAACCGTGATGGCCGTAGAAGCAGGGTTGTTGTTCGTGTACGAGGAGGGTTTCGTTCAGTAAGGTATTCGGCTTTTGTTTTTGATTTTTCAATTAAATTAAATTTAAAAGTATGGATATAGGCATAGTGTAGATAAAAGAAATTTTTTTGTCTATAAGATATTTTTGAACATATATATATATATATATATATATATATATTTATGTATGTATGTATGTATGTATGTATGTATGTATGTATGTATGCATGTATGTATGTATATATACAGAAAAGAAAATAATATCTATAACAGTGAAGTATAAATGTTTATAGAAACATATAGATATATACAAATATTTAGCTTACTGTTAATTTTAAAAACTGCTAAATAGTGATTATGGTATATATTGGCTGTTATAAAATTTATGTTTGGTCAGAAAAGAAAATATATACCCATTTTCATTCACCAGTTAACTTTAAAATAATGGAGATGTATTATTTAATTAGATCAATTTTTTTTTTAGTTACTAGGAGATTATTTAAAGAAGAATTAGTTCAAATTTAAATCATTAGCCAATTGAATTATTAAATGGTACTTAATGGTTCGATTTTGTTTCGAATATTAATAAATCATATAAATTATTTATTCAAGGTCAAAAATCGAGAAACCAAGGCAATATTGAAGTGGATTAGAAATAAAAGCAAAGGTTAGTTAATCTCACTCAACTGGTTGATATTTAAATTTAAATAGTTAAATTTAAATAATTGATTGAATGATTGAATTGATTGGATGTGCAATATTATATATAGTAGTATATGATACATCTTGGAATGATTGATTTCCCGCATTATATAGCGGATGAGATCCTATGCGTCGCATAATAGCGGATGATCTTATATAAATCCCATATACCACGATATTCCTCCTCGAAGTGGAATTGGTATTTTAAGTTGTGCTAACATCTATGGATGCAGGGAATACAGGTTGGAGGGAACCAACTGGATTCCTCAAAATTATTTATATTGTTTAATATTCTCTGTTATGAATATGCGATATTCTGTGATGAATATTATTGATAATTGGAATATTTAATGCTATGGTTTACTTGAATATATTTCGGTACACTAGGTTATTAAAATATATGGAATTGGATTTTTGAAAAGAAAATAAAAGAATGAATTTTTAAGAAAATAATTATAGAGAATTTAAATAAATTAAGAATGAACCGGATAAGAATATTAGTGGTTTTAAAATTCTAATAAATAAACTCCATATATGGAAACGGATTTTTGAATAAACAGAAAGATAATGAATTTTAATCTTCAGTGTCATTTATTTTAAATTTAAGATTTAAAATTATTGAAAAGAATAAAGAAGAAATTTGAAAAATCTGAAATTGGTATGTTTCAGTTAAAAGATTTAAAATCAAACGAAAAATAATAATAAAGTCTATAATTAATGGATTTTGAAATGAATTGAGTAAGTAAAGGAATTTATTTCAAATGGAGTAAATTGGAAACAAATTTGGAAATTGATTTAAATATTTGAAATTGGAATTTTAAAGGAGAATGTGACTACGAAGTTTATAAACTGTGTTTATAAAAGTAAAGCAATATATCAGTGGATATTTGAAAGAATAAATTCACAGTGGGAATTTATTTTAGGAATGAGAAAATTTGTTTAAAAATAAATAGTGATTTATTTTTAAAGATGGAAAGAGAAGAGTATTTCCCTGAATAGCCAAGTACGTTTCAAAGTAAATTTTTAAAGGTTTTAATGTCGTTTTAAAAAGCATGTTTTAGAAAATTTATTATTTCTAAACATTTAAATTTTAAAGTAAGTATTTTCTTATAATCTATTATAGTAGTAATTATTTAAAAGTGGCTTAGTATTTGTTTTTAAAGAGAAAATCTAGTTTTATATTTTATAAAGTAGCCTCATTTTAAATATTCCTAATATATATATTTTTCATAAAGTATTGAAATAGTTTCAATCTAAATGTTAAAATATATCTTATAATAAAGTTCTTTAAATTATTTTCAAAATCTAAAGTTTTTGTGCTTGGTTGTCTTCATTCGAAATAAAAATTTGGAAATTTATCTTATGAGAAAAGTATGGTTTGAAACTGTTTTCAAATGGGTTGAAAATAGAAATATATCTTGTGAAGATATTTTGTAATGACCCGGTATTTTCAACCATTCGCACACGCACATGTCGGACTTGAATTGTTCAAAATACCGCGTTGTAAATAAAATTTTGCAAATCTCAAAATATACAGTAAATAAATAATCACAGAATCACAGACACAGAAATCAGAATACTCGCAGCGGAATTTGAAATAACTTAGTGGTTTATGAAGCCACTATCATAAAGTCTCAAAATAGGTGTAAAGTACATAGTTTTAAAACTAAAACGGTTTGAAATAACCATAGAAAATCCCAAATCCATTTGTCTCGAATTACATATGCTAAGATAAAAGACTGAATGGAAAATAGACAGCAGCTTGAAAGAGATAATCTTCAACAGTCCTAGCTCCGGGGAAGGTGAAGTCCGAACTGATACTCAGGCTGACCCGAGCGTAAGAAATAAACACAAACACTAGAGTCAGGACATACATACTTATGCAGTGTAAGCTAATTCAAGTGAACTATAATATAAAGGCAAGTAACTTAAAGGATGTCTAAGGATCCGTTAAACTATTTACTATGTAGTAATATTTCGCTATTATAATAGTGTCTATTAGTAAAATAAACTTACTTTTAAATAGCGTTAAGGCTTTACATTTTCCACCTTAACACATAATATATTCTCATAGTCTATACAGTACTGTAATCTCCCCCGTACTGGGCGTCGTCAGAGGGCACTCCATAGGTATGGTACAAAACCAAAATCGTATAAGGCTCGCTAGGGTAGGTGACACGGCACAACTAGGCAATGCCAGGGTAGATATACCAATTGCTATCCGGACCGATGGTAATGCATAGCTGCTATTACCGCCCACCTCGAACAACACTCCCAAATTCATAGGTGCGCACCAAACAATCACAAAGTAATGGAATGGCTTACGAAGAAGTGTGTTCGATCAAAGGTGCTAACTCATTAGCCCGAGAATCGCTCATGTTTTAGCCACCTTATGCCAACTCACAGGAGTCGGGTCCACGTGCATACCTAAAAGAACGTCAACGCCATCCTACTTCATTCTGGGAACTCCACCACGTACACGATTGTCAAAGTGGTTTTCGGTATCGACAGAGAGTATGCCCATATCCGATCCCGGTCTCTTTAACAACCAACGTTAGTATTACCCGTGGTTATAATTACCAAAAATAGTTTATATTTCAATCAAAATACTACACTTTAAACTATGTAACAGTGAAGTTATTATTCTTACAAAAATCCACTATAAATACCGGTGGTTTAGCCTTAATTCATTTGTATCAACTACAGCACTTGCAAAGTGCGGTAATATCCTTTACAACAGATTTAAGTAAACTAAATTTTCAAACCTCAATAAAATTTCAACAAAATTTTAACCTTCATTTAGACAATTAACTTATAAAATCAAAACTTCCACTATGAAATAGTCATTTAAATTTACTCAAAATTTAAGATTTTTATAAATTTTGCAAATAAATATCAAACTTCTCTATACTTTACTTATTAAAATCAAGTGCAAAGTTTCTATAAATTTTTACTTAACAATTAAGTTTAATTACCACTTCAAAAATAGACTTATTTCCAATTTAATTCTTAACTTACCCATTCTCTTAAGGCAAACTTCACTTTTTCCAAGTTTAGTTATATTCAAAATTTTATTTTTATATATTTAATTTATTAACCTTTTAATTTATAGAAAATTTAAATAACTCCTTATTTATTCATCTAAATTCAGTTTATATCAAATTTATTTATTTTATTTACTTAACTTGAAATATTCCCTTTACAAAAATCAAATTCCAAAATATTATATTCCAAATTCCAATTTAACCCTTTATTTATTTATATATATTCAATTTTTATAACATCACAAAAAGCATTTTAATTCAATTCAAATCAAAATAATAAATATACAAATTTAAATTACTTAAATTTTTCCAGAAAAATGTATATATATAACCACGGGTCTGTATAATATTTTCTACCCTAGGTTAAGTGGTACGGATAATATATCATTTCAATTCGTAATTTACAAAGAAAATCTCGGGTTCTATCATTTCAAACCTGCAATCCAAGTTAAATAAATGACTAAATAAATAAATAGGTAAATATCGTTCAGGCCTATCATTTCAGCCCGTAACGATTTAATTCTACATGGAACTTGCAGTGTGATAAAAACAGTAATTAAACAAATAGTATAACAGCATAAACATAATAGTATATAATATAACTGATGATGTGTAAATTCAAAATAGGGTTTCTAACATCATAAAATTTATCACAGGCAATTAATATATAAAATAAAATCATTCTACAATTTCACTCGTTATTAATTTACAGATATGTAAGTATGTTTGTCGCATGAGAATACTCACCTCTATGCTGCTGAAGATTTAGATTCAAAACTATGATAACCACACCGGAAGCAGCGTACAGAAGGCACGATCAAATATTGGAAGATGAGACAAACTGATTCCAATCTTGAAATAAGGTAAATAAATAAAACTAAGTGTTTGAATTTAATTACGATCATAGCAAATTGGAAACAAGAATGAATTAGAGAAAATTTGACACAAATGGCTCGACCACTCCACTTCCCGACTCGACCCATCAATACAAAGGCTCGGCCTGCCCATTTTATTTTACAAATCAAAATTTACAAAATAAATTTATACTTTAAATTCTTGACATTTATTTGTTTACATACTTAAGTTTTTATAATATCCCTATACTTATAAAAATCCCCCTCTTTTTTTATCCAATTTTAACAAAATATTATAACATTCTAATTTTAAAAAAAAATATGCAGCATGCACGTCACGGCAGTGGGCAAATGACCCAAATCATGCATAGGTGGCTAAAATTTCATAAATGATACTCGTCACTTTTTTTTCGTTCAATAGACGTATGCGCTGTGATAAAATACAAGGTGGTGCATGTCTATATTTATTTATTTATTTTCTATTCACTTAAAATAAAAGTGGCGAAAGTAAAAGTTTGATTGGTTTGAACCAAGGCTTCAAGAGGTTTTGCCATGCACGCACGCATCCAAGCCAATGAACAACTGCTATATGAAATCAGTAATGTGGGTTTAAGTGAAAAGTTTAAACATCAAGGCTCGGCTATGCATTGATACTGGAATAGGCATGTTAGTGCTTCTAAGGGCTAAGAGGTGGTGAGCTGCTCAAAATCACGGCCAGATCATATATATTAAGGGAAGGGGAAGAGTTTGTACTGGAGTGGTGGTGGACGTGTGGAGTTGGTCGTGCTAAGGTGGTGGAGGCACTTGTAGATAACAGTAAATGTGAACAAAGAAACACGCAAAAAGAAGATAAAAGAGAAAATCGGCATATCTGATACACACGCAAGGAGGAAGAAGGTTGAAGCCAAGATGCAGTGAAAATTTTGAGGAGGAGAATTATGTGAATGTGGGTCTTTATTTATAGTCTGAGTTTCGCAAATCACGTGTAAAAGAAACTGGCAAGAAATTTTATTTGATTGTGCGGAAGAACGGCAAGTAGTAATGAAATTTCGAACGTGTTTTAATAATTAAAAACTTGCGTTGATTAAAACATAAGAAAATGATAAAGTGGGAAATGCGCAAATCGGGTTATGCGAAATTTTAACGTAAGAAAGAAACGAAATTTTGAACGTGTTTGCATTTCAGGGAAGATGTGCTTTATAAATAAAAAGGAGTAATAATGAGATTGGAACGATTATGGGATTCATTTCTTTCCCACTTGGAATTGCATGGTTACTGATTAATTTATTTATTTATCTAAGGTAAGAAATTTTTAGAATGCGTACTAAAGACGCAATACTTAAATCAAACACACGTTCAATTTCGTAACAAAAGTAACGCTTTTAAATTTATACGTTTTCATATGTAGTAAATATACGTTAAAATATTCCATCAAATAACGCGCCATTAGAACGCGAAATTAAACAGCTTATTAATACACTATTTATTACTTAATTTGAATTTTAAATATGTTTACATTGGTTTGATTTACTTAACATTTAACAAATAAACTGATGTATATACGTAAAATTTATTTCCTCTCACAATATTTATTACTTACTTTAAAAAGTATACAACCAGTATCAATAAAATAACCGCAAAATAAGTATTGTACACACGTATATTTTATATAAAAGATTTGATTTTATTAGCTAAGCTATGAAATTTATGAGCGCGTACTAGATGCAAAATTTTAAATGAAACGTACGCTCAAAAAAATTTGACAAAAGTAACGTGATTAAAACTATTCGTTTCTTATTTATTTCTTTTATCCAATATTAATTTCTTAAGTAAAAAGGTATATAACCAAATTAAAAGAATCAAAGTGGAATAAAATGTTGTTACGAAATATATTCGGTTAAATTCAAAGATTTAGAAATCAGAGTTTAAGATTTAAAATCCCAATTAATGTTAAACTTTAACCAAAATAAGAATTATAGAATTCGCTTATATTTATAAAATTTTCGGTGATGATTTCAAGAAAAAAATTGGAAAAGAATTAAAGAAATAGTTTATTGAATTGAAACAGGGCTTAAAAATTTACACACGATACCCCTAGCTTGAAAAAATTTCTACCACGCCTTAAAAAAAATCAGTGAATAAAGTAAAACAAACAGAAATAAAGTGAAAAAGATAATAAAAAATTATATTTTAGGAAAATAGAAAGAAAATTAAAGAAAATAGCTTAATTTATTGAAACTAGCTTAAGAAAATTGCAAACACAATTCACTTAACTTTGGAAAATTACAACTCTTCTTAAAAATGGTTTAAAATAAATCTTTGAGAAACAAACTAAAGTGAGAATGAGAATAAAATAAGTTCTTAAGAAAAAATATAAAAATAAATAAAGAATTTCTTGAATTAATTGAAGTTGGAAATTAGAAATTATAAACAAAATGCAACTGACACTGGAAGGTGCCAATTACACTTTTAAAAATGTTTTAAAACCAAAATATATACAAACAAGTTATTTTACCCCTGAAAATATAAATTAGAACATTACATGACCAAATCAAATATTATTTATATAATTTAGAGTAAACAATTTTGTTAAATACAGCAAATTACACACAATAGTTAAAAAGGCATAACTTTGACATTATAAATCAGATTTCAACAAAACGAAAAGCAGTATTCTTAAAATTTTATTTACTTTCAAAATAAAAGATAAAATTCAAATTTTCAAACTTTTAAATTTCTAAATTTAAAAGTCAAAGTTTAACCATATTGACAAAATTCACGTTTTCGGAAAATATTCTATTAATACATGTGTGGAATTCTAATCCATACCAAAATTATATTTTAAATAACAAAATTATCTAAATTAAATAAATAAAACATTTATTAAAATTTTTGGGTTGATACATAGATGGTTTGGATGGCAAGCAAAGTGAGAGCAAATGCTAAGAAACAGAAAAGGCATAAATTAAGGAGAAAGAAACATGTATATGTTTTATTCTTAAATGCAAATGAAAATGAAGAGTTTTGAAATGCGAAATAAATCTTCTTGTACATGATTTGCAAATGAAAAATACATGGCTAGGAAAAGAGTTTGTATACCTAAAGCAAGAAATAAAGAGGCTATGTAGAAAAAGGCAAGAAATCAAGCAATGACCTGATGGATTTAATTAATTTCTTTCCATTGTATTAACAGTTGTTCTTAATTATATTTAATTTGTTAAATGTGTACATTTATTATAATTGAATCCTCAAATAAATTCATTCAGATAAGTTTCATTCTTTTGTATTACCTTATGAATAAAATATGCATTTCCACTTTAACATTCCTTCCTTATTTTATTACAAAGTTTATTTTTCTTCATATTAAATTACCAAAATTTTATCAATTTAACAATTTTAATTATTAAAAATTTATGGGTCATTACATATTTTGTGGTTAATAAATAATTTGGGAGATTATTTATTATTTGATGGATGTTTGTGAATGCTAATTGATAGTTAAATAACCGACTATCAATATTGGCCAATGCGTTGATCGTTTCGAAGAGACCGGGATCAGGATTAATTTCTCGAAAACCACTTCGCTCCGGTTTGTACGTTTTTATGGAAAAAAGCAAGTTCGGAGTCGAAGATGGAGCAGTGAAGTGCAAGGGCTAGTCACTACTAGTCCTGAGGATGTTTTCAAAATGAATGTTGTAGGAATAGTGCCTTCGGTTCCGTTCAAACCCGGGACGGACTTGTATGGATGAATGCTTTCGGAACATCTTCAGGTGGACGATGGGCATTCTAAGTGAAACGTGCTAAAAGGTAACGCTTAGCCTCAAGCCTCGTCAACCGGGAATGACTGAAAATCAGGGGTTATGCAGCAAGGCTAGTGGGTAGTACCCATTTCGGGTAAGGTCATCCCTGTCTAGATGTCCCTTTTTATTTTGGCTTAGTGGTGCGGTTGCTGATCACAACCATGGGGTGAACGTACTTGGGATTATCCAGTAAGGGGTAGTCCCAGTCTTGTGTTGCAGGGGGTCGGGAGTGATCATCGGTATGTTGATCTAGACCAGGTACCGTGACAGGTGATACCCCAGTACCTAGTCATTAGTTGGAAATCCATTTTCCCTATGTGCCCGTACGGTTTCTATTGCGCCCAACTATTGCTGAAATGTGAGATGCAAGCATTTCAGCTAGATTCTATTTTACTTTCTATAGACCCTATTATAATATCAGAGAATTTTAATAAAAAATGCTTTAGCCATCGTAAGGTAAAAACCCGACATGTTTATTTGTGGCGTGGTCTTACGAGATGCTTTTGTTTTCAAAGGATTTTAAAACTTTAATAATCAATTTGAGTGTGATTTCTCACGCTGGTATTCCTGACTGACTCGGGTGTTATTTAACTGCAATGCTCGGGCCAGACCGAGTATTATAGAGTACAGGATATGATGCTGTGGAGCTCAGGAGACGAGCTGGATGGCCATACGTACTTCCGTACTTGATTTATATTCCGCTGTATATTCAGATGTGTGAGGACATGTTATGATTACTATCTAATTGTGTGTTATGTGATTGACGTACTCTGATGATGTAATGTATAAACAGATATATATTTTTTTGTGTAAAGATCATTTATTATCTACTGTATTTTATTCCGCTGCAATGGTTAGATTCTGGTATTGTTTTTTTTCTATTTTCTTCTTCTACCTCTTCTTCTTTAACCTAAATGGTTCGTATTTCCGTTCATCTTGAGTTGATTGATGTAGAATAGTGTTGACTCAAGGGGTATGGATTTGCGGATCGTTACACTTGGTATCAGTGCTTAGGTTGGTGATAACCTTGGCTCTGGTGGGAATTACTTATTGAAAATAGAGTCTGTGGTACTCCAGAATGAGTTTGAGCGTATTAATAGATATGAGCGCGTATTTGTTAGCAAATATAAATTGTTTTAATATTGTGTTTTCTTATTGGTTGGGTGGAATATGAATTCTGATCGGGTAAGTTGGCCGCTATTCGAGAAGAGTTTAAAAACA
Organism: Allium cepa; assembly: GCA_030765085.1. Taxonomy (NCBI): domain Eukaryota; kingdom Viridiplantae; phylum Streptophyta; class Magnoliopsida; order Asparagales; family Amaryllidaceae; genus Allium; species Allium cepa. The sequence goes on from CM060939.1 coordinate 542,598,326, forward strand.
CCCGACATGATAAATTGACACAGTTATTTTAAATGTGGGTGAATGAAATAATTTTACCCGAAATATATTTTGATAAAAAAGAAAAGTTTTTGTAAACTATTTTAGCTAATATATGGTTGCTTGGATGTTAGGAATGATAATATTAAATTATTATCATTGTTGTGTAACAATTTAACTAAAAAAAATCATTTATAAAATGAAACTTATAAATATGAATTATTAACGTGATTTACAAATTGAAATATAATCAAATGGGAATTTGTATGAGTACAAATTATACAAATGAATTATAGTTAAAATTTGATTTAAGTCAAATTTGAAAATTTAAAACCCCGGAGATTTTGGAAGTATTTTTTGAAGTATTTTGAAGATAAATAATAGCATTATTATTTTGAAGGTATCTCTGAAAGGAAGTTGTTTCAAATAAATTTTAGGAAGGGATATAGCATTAAACTCACTTCAGTCGCTGGAAAATAACTTCGGTGATGACTGCAGCATCATCGATGTTCATTTTCAAGTTTCTAAGTGATGGACTGCTGCCAAATTTGATATGTTCAGAAGAACCAGTTGTTTTTGAAATTTCAAAGGAAACTTGTTGGGAATAAAAACCACGATTGGTTTAAAAATTTTGAGAAGTGTAGTTTTGAGATAATGGTGATTTCAAAATGATTTGAAACCAAAAGTCGGGTGTTTAAAAATCCTGATGAGATAGATTATAAGTTTATAAATTGAGATGATTTTTAAATCAGAAAGAAAATATGAGCTTTGAATGTTGCAAAGGAATAAATTGAGATGTAGATGATAGTAAGTGAAAGTAGTTCTTACTTAATTTAAATTCAAGTGAATTGAGTGGATTAAAGAAAATTTAATCGAATTGAATTAAATAAATCTGACTTAAAATAAAATTGAATTTTAATAAAATTCAGTTGAATTATGGGTGATATTGAATGAAATTAGATCCTTACTTGAATAAATGGAAGTAAGTTGGAATAAATGAATTAGAATAACTAATAAAAGAATTAAAAATCCATAGAATAAAAATATGTTTGGGTTATAAATAAGCGTAAATTTCGAGCTAAAAATAAAAGATGAATATATTCAAGCCTAGAATGAATGGAAATGTGTAAAATAATAAATTGTGACTTATAAAACTGGAAAGTGGAATAGAAAACCCAAAATAAATATTGTTTGATGATTTGGAAAATAAAACAAAAATCCAAACTTAAATTATAAAATAAAATTTGAACTTAAGAAAATTAAATGAAGTGATTTTTGAGATTAAAAATCAAGTATTGAATTATAAATAGGGGAGAACTAATTAGATAATAAATTCGTTAATGAAATATGTAAATGGAACCTAAGGTAGTTAAATAGAAGCTGAATTGTAAGCTAATAATGAAGTTTGGAAATAAAATTCAAGTTTTAAATCAAATTCGACTTGAATCGTTAGTGAAGTAAATATAATTGAAAATGTTGCCAAATAAAATAAAATTGGATTAAAGTGGGGATGGTTTTAGTCGTAAATAAAACCCAGATGAATTTGGGAATAAATTAAAAATGGCCTTCTCATCAATTAAATGAATTAAGAATGAATTAATATGAAAATATAAAATTTATAATAACTAATCAAATAAACTTGTAGATTGAAATGAGATTTGATTGAAATAGAATCAAGTTAATTGAAAGGGAAAATTTATTTGTAAAATGGAAATGAGCTTAAGTATGAAATTTTGAATAATTTGAATAAATTAATTTAAGCGGAAGCTTGGCTTCGAGTAAGGGTAAAGTCCATTAAATAAAAGCTTGGGTAAATTTAAATTGGTTATAAAACTTAAGCAATTATTTATTCACACGGATAGCATCAAATTACATAGAATGAATTATTGTTTGACGTAAACGAAGGTAATTAAAATCATGTAGATCATTGCAAGTAAATAAATTTGAGTTGGAATCAATTTAAAATGGTTATAAGCTTAAGTACTTGTTATTTGCATGAATAACATCAAATTTGCATGGAAAATTAGTCATTTTATCGTAAATGAAAGTAAATGTATTAATAGAGGTGAATAGAATTGACTTTTAAATCAATTGGAATAATATGGGCTTGTTTAAAATTAAAATTGAATTGAATGTAAGCAAGTGGGTTGTAAACCATTCAAATTGAATGAAAATGGTATATGAATTAATTGAAAACCGTTGAATTAGTATTAAAACTATATAAATTGCTTACGGAAAGTATTTAGTGTGCATTGCTTTTAGAATTCATGTGTATAACCATTGCAAATAAGTGAAATGTTGTTAAACTTCATACATATGACACTCATGTTTTAGTTGAGTAAGTACAGGTTCAGAGAAGTCGTTGGGCTGGATTTGATTGCGCTAACTGCTAATTAAATAAGCCGCTTGCTTAAAAAATGCTAAATAAAGGTACGCCTACGCAATAAAAATAGGAAATATGAACTGTTTTTGTTTTTCCGGCCGGGTGGGTCGATGTATATATATTTATATCTTTTGTCAAATTGCAAAAGCTCCTCCGTACAAAGGAGACTCTGTCAAAAATTTCGAAAATTTTTGGAGTTAGAAAATTTTTAGGAAAATTTTTGTTAGCGACAAACGATTTCAAACTGGAAATTTAAGTAAATTAGTGAATGAAACTAATTTAAAATAATAATATGAATCAGTTATAAATGGAAGATAAAATTCAATATTCAGAGTTGAACATAAATTAAATTCATATGGTAATGGGAAAACTAAATTGAATAGAAGTAGATATGAAAATTTCTGTAAGAAAATGTATAAAATGATTTTAAAAGCTATGATTGGATATTATTGTTAAGTAGGATATGTAGGTATGATAAAGGGAAAGGAAAATTGGTTTTGATTTCAAATGATAAATTTGAATTGCCCGACCAAAAGGTATGTGTTTAAATTTCTGTATGAAATTTGATTGGGTTTTTGATATGGCCACTTGGCTTTTTGTTTTCTTTTGAAATTTGGGAGCACGTAGGGGCATTTTCTTGTTGTACCGAGCTAGTCACGCAAAAGGAGACGCTGGCGAAAATTTAGAGAGTTAGAAAATTTTTGAGAAAGCTTTGATATATTAAATTTAAATTTAAATTTGAATGTTGAATAAGTAAAGTCATTTGAAAACTGTGGAAGGTTTTGGAAAGTAGGTTGAAGTAAGAGTGGGGCTTAACAAAAGATATGTTATGGAAAGTTGATAAAACTGTTTGATTTTGGAATATAGTAATGGGTATTGGATCATTCTTCCTAACTAGTAATTTCGGGGACGAAATTCTTTTAAGGGGTAGGAATGTAACGACCCAGAATTTTTGAGCATTTAAAATCAGAATGTTTAATTGATTTTAAATATTTAAAGGTTAATTTTTAACTTGAATTCAAATATCACTATTTATTTGATAATTAAAATTTTGAATTTAATAATTTGAAATTGAGTAAAATGTTGAATCTGGAGTTCTAAGCCTGTTAAAAATAATTTGAAGGCTTGTAAAATTTATATTGATAGTGCCGAGGGTAATAAAAGTTTAAAAATTGGATTTAACACTGGTTTGTCCAGTTTTGAAATTTTATCGTTTAAATTAACGTTTAAAAATAGCCTTCCGAGGCACAGTCTCGGAATTCGATGAAACCAGTTCCATTGGATCCGTAATATTGCATTATTATCGGATTTCAATTTTCATAGCATTTGGAGTTGTTGTGTGAGCACACAGTAAGTTAACGCGCTAAAATTTATATCGAAAATTCAATATAATAACTGGTCCAAAAGCTATCATCTCCATAGGATCGAATTAGGACTCGAAACCTTTTCCACTGCGTTCGGAACAAGGGTATAACATTATGAACGCCTAGTGGCACGCCTCGATAGGAGGTCGAGATTTTGAGTTGCGTAATTTAAGGCGATTTAAATTTAAAAATTTGCATTTAATTAAGTATATATTTATATACATCCAGTTAAAACCCAGTTGAATTTTAAATCACATCACAACTTTTCCCTTTCTTTTCGAAGTCACTGTAGCCTGTTGATTTATGTACGTAAACATCTTTTCCTTGTTCCCTTTCTAGCTGATAACACGCAATCTTCCTCTGAAATTTTCAACGCAAGCAGTTAAGAAAATTTATGGCCGATACTATATTTATTCCTCTTCCTTTCCAGTTTTTCAAATCGAAGAAAACAAAATGTAAATTAATGGTCGCAGCAAACTTTTAAAATAAACTATCATCCACCATATCTTTCTCCTCTCCTCACACGATTCGAGACTCGCGCTTGAGGCGGCTAAAGCTTTCATCGACAATGGGGCAAAAGGGGATGTTGGAATCAAGCTTATCCTCCGTTCCTTTTCAATTCAATTCGGAGCCATTCGATTTGGGGGACGCGTGCGATTTTGGGCGTGTGACGTCGATCTAGGGCAGCAGGCTCGAGCGCGATGTTATCACATGGCCGAGGTGGGTATAAATTTGGTTTATCGGGTCGCGATGGGTGGGCGAGGCATGGAGTCTCGAAGCGGCGGCTCTGGGTAGGGCACGAGTGAGTCGCGCTCGAGTTCGATTCGGCATCGCTCGAGATGATGGAGTGTGGACTTGGGGAAGGCGCGATGTCAACCGTGATGGCAGTAGAAGCAGGGTCATTGTTCGTGTACGAGAAGGGTTTCATCCATTAAGGTATTCGGCTTTCATTTTTTATCTTTCAATTAAATTAAATTTAGATGTATTGATATAGGTATAGTGTAAATAAAAGAAATTATTTTGTTTGTAAGATATTCTTGAATATATATGTATACAGAAAAGAAAATAATATCTATAACAGTGAAGTATAAATGTTTATAGAAACATAAAGATATATACTAATATTTAGCTTACTGTTAATTTTAAAAACTGCTAAATAGTGATTATGGTGTATATAGGCTATTATAAAATTTATGTTTGGTCAGAAAAGAAAATATATACCTATTTTCATTCACCAGTTAACTTTGAAATAATGGAGATGTATTGTTTAATTAGATCAATTTTTTTTTAGTTACTAGGAGATTATTTAAAGAAGAATTAGTTCAAATTTAAATCATTAGCCAATTGAATTATTAAACGATACTTAATGGTTCGATTTTATTTCGAATATTAATAAATCATATAAATTGTTTATTCAAGGTCAAAAATCGAGAAACCAAGGCAATATTGAAGTGGATTACAAATAAAAGCAAAGGTGAGTTGACCTCACTCATCTGGTTGATATTTAAATTTAAATAGTTAAATTTAAATAATTGATTGAATGATTGAATTGATTGGATGTGCAATATTATATATAGTAGTATATAATACATCTTGGAATGATTGATTTCCCGCATTATATAGCGGATGAGACCCTATGCGCCGCATAATAGCGAATGATATTATATAAATCCCATATACCACGATATTCCACCTTGAAGTGGAATTGGTATTTTAAATTATGCTAACATCTGTGGATGCAGGGAAAACAGGTTGGAGGGATCCAACTGGATTCCTCAAAATTATTTATATTGTTTAATATTCTCTTTATGAATATGCGATATTCTATGATGAATATTATCGATAATTGGAATATTTAATGCTATGGTTTACTTGAATATATTTCGGTACACTGGGTTATTAAAATATATAGAATTGGATTTTTGGAAAGAAAATAAAAGAATGAATTTTAAAAAAAATAATTATAGAGAATTTAAATAAATTAAGAATGAACCGGATAAGAATATTAGTGGTTTTAAGATTCTAATAAATAAATTCCGTATATGAAAAGGGATTTTTGAATAAACAGAAAGATAACGAATTTTAATCTTCAGTGTTATTATTTAAAAGAATAAAGCATTTATTTTAAATTTAAGATTTAAAATTATTGGAAAGAATAAAGAAGAAATTTGGAAAATTTGAAATTGGTATGTTTCAGTTAAAAGATTTAAAATCAAACGAAATAATAATAAAGTCTATAATTAATGGATTTTGAAATGAATTGAGTAAGCAAAGGAATTTATTTCAAATGGAGTAAATTGGAAGCAAATCTGAAAATTGATTTAAATATTTGAAATTGAAAATTTAAAGGAGAATGTGACTATGAAGTTTATAAACTGTGTTTATAAAAGTAAAGCAATATATCAGTGGATATTTGAAAGAATAAATTCACGGTGGGAATTTATTTAAGGAATGAGAATTTGTTTAAAAATAAATAGTGATTTATTTTTAAAGATGGAAAGAGAAGAGTATTTCCCTGAATAGCCAAGTACGTTTCAAAGTAAATTTTTAAAGGTTCTGATGTCGTTTTAAAAAGCATGTTTTAGAAAATTTATTATTTCTAAACATTTAAATTCTAAAGTAAGTATTTTCTTTTAATCTATTATAGTAGTAATTATTAAAAAGTGACTTGGTATTTGTTTTTAAAGAGAAAATCTAGTTTTATATTTTCTAAAGTAGCCTCATTTTAAATATTCCTAATATATATATTTTTCATAAAGTATTGAAATAGTTTTCAATCTAAATGTTAAAATTATCTTATAATAAAGTGTTTTAAATTATTTTCAAAATCTAAAGTTTTTGTGCTTGGTTGTTTCCAGTGGAAATAAATATTTGGAAATTTATCTTATGAGAAAAGTATGGTTTGAAACTGTTTTCAAAAGGGTTAAAAATAGAAATATATCTTGTGAAGATATTTTGAGGTTAATAAATAATTAGGGAGATTATTTATTGTTTGATAGATGTTTGTGAATGCTAAGTGATAGTTAAATAACTGACTATCAATATTGGCCAAATGCGCTGATCGTTTCAAACAGACCGAGATCGGGATTAATTTCTCGAAAATCACTTCGACCCGGTTTGTACGTTTTCGTGGAAAAAACGAATTCGGAGTCGAAGATGGAGCAGTGAAGTGCAAGGGCTAGTCGCTACTAATCTTGAGGATGTTTCCAAAATGGATGTAGTAGGAATAGTACCTTCGGTTCCATTCGAACCCGGAACGGACTTGTATGGATGAATGCTTTCGGAACATCGTCAGGTGGACGATGGGCATTCTAAGTGAAACGTGCTAAAAGGTAACGCTTAGCCTCAAGCCTCGTCAATCGGGAATGATTGAAAATCAGGTGTTATGCAGCAAGGCTGGTGGGTAGTACCCATTTCGGGTAAGGTCATCCCTGTCTAGATGTCCCTTTTTATTTCGGCTTAGTGGTGCGGTTGCTGATCACAGCCGTGGGGTGATCTTACTCGGGATTATCCCGTAAGGGGTAGTCCCAGTCTTGTGTTGCAGGGGTTCGGAAGTGATCCTCGGTATGCTGATCTAGACCAAGTACCGTGATAGGTGGTACCACAGTGCCTAGTTATTAGTTGGAAATCCATTTTCCCTACATGCCCGTACGGTTTTGATTGTGCCCAACTATTGCTGAAACGTGAGATGCAAGCATTTCAGCTCGATTCTATTTTACTTTTTATGGACCCTTTTATAATATCGGAGAATTGTAATAAAAAGTGCTTTAGCTATCGTAAGGTAAAAACCCGACATGTTTATTTGTGACGTGGTCTTACGAGAAGCTTTTCTTTTCAAAGGATTTTGAAACTTTAATAATCAATTTGAGTGTGATTTCTCACACTGGTATTCCAGACTGACTCGGGTGCTATTTAACTGTAATGCTCGGGTCAGACCGAGTATTATATAGTACAGGATATGATGCTGTGGAGCTCCGGAGACGAGCTGGATGGCGATACGTACTTCCGTACTTGATTTATATTCCGTTGTATATTCAGATGTGTGAGGACATGTTATGATTACTATCTAATTGTGTGTTATGTGATTGATGTACTCTGATGATGTAATGTAAAAACAGATATATTTGTTTTTGTGTAAAGATCATTTATTATCTTTTATATTTTATTCCGCTGCGATGGTTAGATTCTGGTGTTGTTTTTTTCTATTTTCTTCTTCTACCTCTTCTTCTTTAACTCAAATGGTTCGTATTTCCGTTCATCTTGAGTTGATTGATGTAGAATAGTGTTGACTCAAGGGGTATGGATTTGCGGGTCGTTATAGATCTTTCTTTGAAAAGTAACTCTTTATTGATTCTTCTCAAATTCTGTTTACAAATTCTTTAACCTTTCTTTGACGGAAGATAAAGATAATCATCCCCTCTAGGGCTCTACAATGATAGGTCTCATGTTCATTCATCGTATGATAGTGACAATAGGATCCTCCCATAATCCTTTTATATTTTGGTTTCTAATTTTTTGATGGCCAATATTTAAGCTCATCCTTAGTAAGCAAGTGGACATTCTCTATGGATGTTGTTAAGTTGCACTCTTTTGGAACTCTAGACTTGAAGCTTGATTCTTGAGGATGGCTTTTTGAATTTTTATTCCTTGGCTTTGTGGTTTCACATTCCTCGATCATTTTCTTTTTGTTGTCCTTTGTATTTTTTGTGTTGGAAGCGTTCCTGTAGTAGTTGGTTCCAATTATGTGCAAAGGCATTGTAGTAAGCCATTATTTCTTCTTTAAAGATTGTGCTATTGGAATAACGTTGAATGGTTTTTCTCATTTTGTTGAATAAATTGTCGCTTCCATTTGTCCTTCCTAAGGCAAAGATAGGGGTGGGGCCAATAAGAAAGGGGTTTGAGTTCCACTTCTCAAGATAATATGATTCTGCTTTTTTCTTATTTATGATTCATAGAGCTTCTAGCCTTTGCCTTTGCTCTTCATTTTGGTTGGAATCCTTGATGAATTTTGAGGGGAATCTTATCTCATGTGGTTCAAAGGATCCTTGTTTAGATCTTACGATTCTTCTAGTCATGATTAGACTAAGGTAAATGAACTTGTGATTGAGATAAATGGGATTAGGGACAAGTAGTATTGGGTGTTTAACCAAGGCGGAGGTTCAAGCCCTTCTTCTAGAGCCAAAATGTTAACAAGAAATCTCGTCAACACCCCAAACTTGTGTTATGGAACAAGGTTTATCCCTTCGGTTAATGGGAAAGAGTGGAATGGGTATATCCTCCTTAAACTTCTTCTCGAGTAGATTATTGTAATAAAAAGTTGCTCAATTTGACGTTTCGACTAAGTGAAAGGGTTATTTCCTTTCTTTATCATCCTTTCAACTTTGCTGAGATAGCTGGGTTTTCCCATCGAAAGCTCACCTTTCGAAGTGAAAGCAGAATTCAAATGGATAGTCTTTGAAATCATTGGGTGAGGACTGTCTTTGAGAGTTTCGACCTTGTCAAGGACTTAAGTTGTTGAGTGGCTTGGGGGTTAAGGATTTGAAGTAGAGGTTTCGACCTTGTCGAAAGCAGGATCCTTAGATTTCTTATATCAAACGAAGGTTTAAGGGGACTATGGATAGGTTTCGACCTTGTCGAAAGTAGTAGCTTAGTGGAAGGTAGCTTGAAGCGTTTAACTTAAGTTATTTGAATGCGCCAGGTTTCAACTGTGTGGAAAAGGCCATTTCCATATGGGCGATACCTGAAACACAAGGTTAAACCTGACAAAAGCTCTAGCAATAGTAAAGTAATCTGAAAGATATAAGACTTCCCTTTCACAAGCTAAAGAAGACTTTTTTTCTTAGAATCCCTAAATCAATTTAGAAATTAGTATTTTACAACTCTTCTGATTAAGAAAATGAGAGTTTAGAATGGCTAGATTTGAATCCCCAAAATATGACCCCTTGGGTCTTATTTACAAATGTGGGTCAGCACCTTTCGACCCCAAGGCTTTCGAATTGGTCGAAAGGTGGCTATCGAAATAACTCTTGGTAAGCTTCCTCCTTTGTCAAAAGGAATGGTTGTGCTTCTCTTCTTTGCATTGTCTTGTAAGTGCTTCCGACACTATTGATAGTCTTTGTTTAGTGGTTTTGGTAGTGTTCGTTGTTTCTAAACTCTTGTTTGTGACTCGATGCGGAACCCTCCTGGATCACAATGGCTTCGACAGTTCGAAAGGATTATTATGGCTTTCAAAAGGGGTGTCCAAGACAATACTTGCTTTTGATTGACTTGTGTGAGGGCGAAACCTTTTGTTTCGAAAGGATTAGTTTGTATTTGTAGTGTTGACCTTCATTCTCTTCAAAAGGTGTTGCTTTAACTCATTTGAAAGGACCTCAAGCATGTAGAATCATCTGCTTCAAAAGGTTATTACTGAAGGCAGAAGGGTGCTTTCGAACCTTTCGAAAGCTAATAACCTTCTGGATCTTGATTGTAGCATTATTTCGACACCTTTGAAAGGTTTTGAAGCTTTCGGACTTTGGCTGTAGCATCCCTTCGACTTCTTCAAAAGGTCTATAGCATCCCTCTATTACTGTCGAAAGGCTTGGTTGGAGTCTTTTCTTCTTTATTCTTCTTAGTTCTCTATTCAAATAGGTTTCGACTACATCGAAAGTAATTTTTGGTAGTAACATTCCCACCTCCAAGCGAAAGGATGTAATTGACTTTCCAGGTCAACTTTAAAGAAACGTAGAAACTTCCCACCTCTTGGTCTTCTAATTTGAATCTGGACCACTTATTTGAATCTGATCCAATGGCCATCAACAATCTCTGACTTTTCTTATAAAGTATGCTCCTATCTTCTTCTTCACTTCTCCACGGTTAAATCAATATTGAGAAAAAGTAGAGAGATTTCAAAATTTTCCAAACTATCTCTTCCTTAATTAAAGAAGGAATCAAATCTAACGATGAGTAAAACTTTATTTCAATTTGCAAATTTCCTTTTCCATTTATTACCTTTTATGCTTCCTAGTGAATTAATCATCTCTCAAATCTTATGATCGGGATTTTTTTTCGAATTTTGTGATCGAGATTTTGAATTCCGCTTTGGTTTTTTGGGAATTGTTTAAGTTTTGAAGATTAATTCACCCGAGATAATTTTATGATTCAATTTCATGAATCGAAGAAATTCATCTCTCGTTTTGAACCAAGATTTAATGTTCATGATTTCCATTATTTTTAAGTGAATTTAAATTTTTTTTCTATAAACTATGAAATTTAAGAGGGTTAATTCATGTTCAAATCTATTGGTTTAATGGTTTTGATTTGTTTGTTTATTATTCTTCTTTTCCTTTTAAATTCCTGGATTTGCAATCCGTATTTGGGAAGGAACGGGTTTCTATTTTCGTCGTCCGGAAGCTTCAAGTTGTACGGGTGAAAAATTGGCGCCACAAAAATTACCTATTTACTCCTTTGAATGGGATTGAGGTGGCAACACTAATTTCTTCTTTTTTAGCCTCTTTCGATGGGGTTGAAAGCTATATAGCGTGAATTTAACAGTCTTTATTGAAAGCTATATAGTGAAGTGGCATGTAGTTAAATCTCTCAAAGGCAAAACGTTTCGACCTAGTCAAAACCCTTTGGTGCCGATTGAAATCCTCTCTTTTTATTATGCTTTTGAAACCATAATGCCCCTTCGAACCTTTCATAACCTTTTAGTATCTAATGAGTCAAAACCCTCTAAAACCACCTTTCACCAGCATTGTTGAAACATTCTAAGTACACACGATTTTAACCTAGGACCTTTCGACTCAATGAGTTTATAAGGTTTCGACGACATTCATATGTCCCTCAAAAACTCTAATCATAGGTCTCGAAAGTGTCAAAGTGTCTTGCTATCTTGTTTATGAAATACTTGTTATATGTTCTAGGTTCAGATTTTCAAGTTAGTTTTAACTATTTCCTTTTCACAACATGGTTCCTATTGAGCTTTCGGCATTGTTTGGAAGTGTCACTTGGACATATATTTTCGTCCTTCCTTTCGACCTTGTCAAAAGCTTTGTGAATGCTCATATCTAGGCTTTCAACACTGTCAAACAGTAGTCGCTAAATGTTAATTTTCCTTTCCCTTTCGAATCTGTCGAAAGCTCCAAATCTTTGATTTTTAACTTCAACATTTTTCCAAGAATATGTAATACCATGCTTTGTTTTGTGTTTAAGTTGCTTAAGTTGGTTTATTATCAATTCTTGAAAGAAAGCTAAGTTTATAATAAACTAAAAGTTTAAACTGAAACGTTTTCACCCGGCAGAACCAAGAGCTCTCCAATGAAGGCCGAAGCTATTTCCAAGAATTCACTCATATCTACTCAAGATGAAGTAGATGCTATCCTTAGTGACTACGGCATTATTGGTGTAGAAGCCATTCCTCCCAAGGAAACAGATACCATCAACAACCCTTCTGAAGGGTTCTTCGCTTATACCGCCATCCATATATGGCATGGGGGGTTTCTGCATTTTCCAGAGTTTTTATCAATGCACCTTTCTCATCTCGGATTGCTTCGATCCAATTTTCGCCTAACGTTTACACCTATCTACTGTCTTTGGAGACGATGGCATTGGAGTCTGGTCTCCCCTCTCTAAATGTTGAACTACTTGATCTGGCTAGTCAAGTTTAGCAATATTAACAGTGAAATATTCAAATCAGACCCCCAAAAGAAGGTAATATCGGATGGGGTTAATAAGTTTAAAGACTGAGAGATCCAGTTTTTCTTTATTAAGTGCTTTCCAAACATCAGTTGGACCTTTTCTTCCCCTCGTAAGCCCATATTTTTGTTATCTTCCTTCATTCAGTGGTCTCTCTGGTCTAATTTTTTTTCTTTTGTTAAGTGCCCTTGTTAAAGAGTTAAATAAGGAAAATAAGAGAACAGTAGAATCTCTAATTGCGGCCTTAAGTCAAATTGAGAGCATATTGACGTTGTTAACTCCATCAAATTTACGAAAGCACTCTCTTCTACCGGAAGGCCAAAGGTTCTTTGGCAATCCCCCTTCTATCCAACATACATCCCGTAGTAAACGCTACCTATCTCTAGGGGACCCATCAACTTTCTGTCCCATGTCCCCCATTTGCGCTGACCACTCTGGTATGTGATAAACGCTGCACTTGTGACGAATTGTTGTGTTGTTTTTCTCGAATTATTCTGCCAATTTACAATCTGCTTGAATTCTTTTCAGTTGATCCTCAAGTTAAAAGCCTGTTGGTGGTCCAGTTCCTCCTCTTACTACTTCTCATACTTCAATTACTCAATCTCTTGCCAGAACTAAAATAGCAATCAAAAGGATGTTGGGGCAATAAACTAATGAAAAACTACCTCTGAAGATTGCTAAAGTTATTGATATAGAGGAGGAGCAATATTCGCCTTTTGATAAAGCTTCGAAGGGCTCGATCGTTGAAGCTGCCCAAGATAAATCCAAGCACACTCTTATTATCATCGATCCTCCTTCTCGAATTACCATTTCTAGCTCTTCGGTCGCACTCAAACAAATGCAAAAAACTTTGGAAGTGACCCCTTCTCATAAACATATTCCTCTGAATCCCTCATCTTCTTCTCTTTCCATCAACTTTGAAGAGATAGCCCGGTCTATCTTACAATCTGAGTTCTGAGTCCTTCACTTCTATCCACCTGCCTTTCTCTATTCCTAACTTGGCGGGGCATTACTACTCTCTGAAAGAGCAACAACCCTTGGTAAGTTTCACTTTAATTGACTTTACCATTACCGATTTTCTCTAAATTTCTAACTTGTGCTACATTTCCTCTTTTAGATTTCTATTAGTTGGTTAACTCTGCACAAACAAGCTTCTAAATCTTCTATTGAGTTCTCCAAGTTCGAGGAGGAAACTTCTTCTCTAAAGAATCAAGCATCTTCTTTATCAGCAGTGCAAAATGAAGCTACCTCCGAAAAGGAACGATGAAGAGCTTCCCCAGCCCGGTCAGAATCTGATCTCTCGAAAGAAAGAAGGGCTTGCCAACTCCTTGCCGATGAAATTTTTTCCATGCATCTAACCCTGAAGGAATCCGATGAGGGAAAGGCCTATATGGCTGCAAAGAATGCCTCATTGAATGAAAAGTTGAAGAAAACCAAGGCTTCCTTGAAACTTGTTGTCGATACCATCTTCGATGTCAAACAGTGAGTGTTGTAGTTCCTTGAAACTACACGTGGAGAGATGATGTTAACTTCTTTTGAAAATGCCTTGATGCTAGCCTATGTAGATAATATTGACAAATGCCCAGAGCTCGGCTTTCCTACACTCGATTCCGCCCTCGTAGAGAAAGTTGCGGGCAAGATAAACCAGATGAAGCAGGGAACTGAGGCTACTGAAAAGGAAGAGATTTTCCTAGATTCTCTCTTTGGAAGTCCCCGCTTTTGAAATCGAATCTGACTCGGAGGATGAGGGCAACAAAGATGAAGTCTCCGAGGAAGAAGTCAATGGTTATGGTGATGATGATGATGATGACAACAATGCTGATGATGATAACAATAACGACAGCCATGGCTAAGGTGGTGATGGAGGAGGCCACACTGAACCTTTGATAAAGATGGAGATGATAACAAAAAACTTCTGAAAAGAGCCATCTCCTCATGAAGCTACACGGTCTGAGTCCGTTGCCCCCTTTGCTCCTCAAGAGGATCCTGCTTCCATTAATGTCAAAGAACCAAGAGAAAAGGAGCAGGTTACCCAAACTTTTGTCTCGTTATTTCAGGTATGGGACTCTTTGTTTAAACAACTTTTACTTCGAAAGCAATGATAGTGTAATTATTTTATTTAGATAAGGAAGAAATCCATCCTCCCTTATAAAACCAAACTCGAGAGAAAATAATCAAAGATAAACAGAAAATATTGGGAGTTGGACAAGAAAATAAAGAAGCATAGTGTACTTTTAGATAAATATCATAGGCCTGATAGAAGTGTGTCAGTGTTGGCATCTTTTAAGCATCAAAAAGCTGTTCCTCTACTAAAGAGAGCACACCTTCGCTATGACGCTCTCTTAAAAGAAAACCGAGAGTTTATCACCTTATTTTGGATGCGGATTGAAGATAGAGATATTTTAATCACCTTCTTATATAAGGCCTACTGTAGACACTCAATTGTCGAATTTTCATATTTGTACGAATTTAGCGGTGGCCTTCTTAGGTGTTTTCATATGAGATACTTGGACGAATTCATATCTGACCCACACCCTAGAGCTTGATGGAACATACCATAGGTTAGACCGATTCCTTAAGATCTCCCCTTTAAAATGCTCAAGTACGGTAAGAACTAATTTGTCTCTGAATTATTTTTAAGTCTATTTTGTATGAACCAGATGAATAATTATAAACATGCAATAATATACTAATTCTATAAATATATGCTTTAATTTTGCTTTTTATGCTTAGCTTCATTTTAATATTCTATCATAGAGTGACCATTCATTAGGTTGACTTGTTTCTACAGACCATTTAAGCCAATATGTTAAACTGAGAAGATTTTTTCTTGAAACGGAATCAATTTTAAAGTCTTCAAAATTAGCAAGATATTGTCTTTTTAAAGATTTACAAAAACTCTACTTGGAATATCCCTATCTCCGCTTTGACTTCCTTGGTGATGAGAAAGAAAAGCTACTTAAGGAGATCAAAACATTTCATATGAAATTACTCTGTGGTCGCGATAGTCTTCCAACTAGGAAGTAAGACTATAGCAAATGTCCACCTGTTATTACTCCAGAAGGTGTCAATATTCTTTTTAATTTGACAGTTACCCTCTTTGCACATTCATTAGATAAAGTTAGAAATGCAGTTTCCTAACTTTAGATATAAAACTATTACATGTTGTATCTTTTAGTTTCGTTGTTATTTGAGTTGCAATCTGTTATTATAATAATAAAGAGATTTTTCATCTTGATTTTGACTTTATTTTGTTTCTTTTTAATTAGATAGGAGTTACAATTATCTGTAGCTTCTCTTGGTTTAACATCATGCCTTGCTATTCTTACGGATAAAATGTTAAAAGACTGTGGAAGGAGTGAACCTCTTGATGATATCTTACTGGCACGCTTCCATGGCAATGTTGAAGCCTTGAAATGGCATAAAAGATACTTACTTCAGAAAGTCATTATTAGTAATCTTAAAGTTCAAATTGCCTATCTTGAGGCCGATGTCAAAAGCAAAGATAAAAAAAAATTCTCCACTGAATCGACAAGTAAAGTCAAACCCTTCAACCAACTTCGATCGTAAGATGTCAGAACTTATTCAACAAATTAGTGACTTAAGGTTGAAATTGGAGGACAGTCAAGCACAATGTGAATCTTTGGAATTCATTATGGGAGATAAGATTTTGAGCATTGATTTACCGTCTCCTCGTGCTAATCCCTCTTTTTCTAGACCTGCGAGGTCTACTTCCCTTACTGCCAAGAGAGACCCCATAATGCGCAACCCTTCTCCGGGCTTAGACGAGAATGTTGTGGGTTATGATGTAGGAAAGTTAAGTTTGAAATAGTTAGGTATTTTGATGAGCAGAAAAAAGTGAAATATTCACAAAGTATCAATGAGTATGCCGCCAAGATTCAGAAACTTGAACGCGATAACTACTTCCTTCATAAGCGCGTTGCGAAATTAGAAAGGGAATACAAGATGCTTAGGGGCGCAAACAGAGCTTTCAACCATGCTATGAAGACAAATATTAATGCAATTGATAACACAGATTGGGTAAGGAAGAAGGAAAATAAACTTAAAGAAGCGTCGCAATTTGTTACATAGTTGACCTTTCGATTGCTGAAAATCTTAGCAAGGCTACTCAAGACTTATGACATATTTGTATCTTTGAAATATATAGAATTGTCTTGTATTTATGTGAATAACTTCATAAGTTTTATAAATAATTTCATAAGTTATGTAAATCGTATAAACTTTGAAAATATCACCTGATTTGTAATTCTTTTCTACAATGTCAATCCTGAAATGCTTTTTTATAGCTCATTCATTAATTTCTGCAATTGCTGAATCCTTTATTTCTCTTTGTTGTGCTAATCTCCCTGGATAGTATGAAGCAAACAATATTTTCGATTGTTAGCTTGAAATTGGCATGCAAATCTATGTATATCATTTGTATAGATTAACAAATCTTCTTGTTAATCGCATGAAAAGTAATTTATACCAAATATCTAAATCCCATCGCTAAACGTGATGAGAAGTAATTAATAATTTAACTTCAACCATTTTGTTGGATTGTATGAAGTTTTTTGGTAGGAAATCCTGCCCTTTCATAAGGGCATAAATGTTGGAGAGTGATTTTTACGATAGATTTAACAAAGAGCTAAATCCAGAAACCATTATTTTAATACTTGCAATGGAAGCTCAATAACCCGTTCTTGGGTATGAATAAAATTTGAAGGTTTTGAAATCCCAACCGGAACTTGGGTATTAACGTAAATATTTAACGATGATCTTCTTAAGAACATTCTTTGGCCTAGATTTAGGCATTTCTAACAAATATTCATATAGAAATCCATAATAGAAATTATCGCCAAGCCCAGATTAGGGCATTAATAAGTAGTAGCCTCGCAATCCAATTTCAGGTACGATAAGATAATTTATAATTGATAAAGACCCGAGACCCAAATTTGAGTATCAATAAATGAAGTCCAGAAATGGAAGTCTCGAAACCCTGATTCGGGTATAATAAAGATTATTGGTAATTGACAATGACCCGAAATTCTCTTTTGGCTATTAATAGTTGAAATCCTAAGATAAGAACCCGAAACCTAGATTTGAGTATTTAATTAATGGAGTTTGGCTTTACTCCCTATATTTCATCTTCCTTGACATGTGTAAACCATATAGGCTTTGTATATAATAATAATCTAATCGGTTATTGCTCAAGCTTAGATGTCTTAGTCCATAATCCGATGTGCCACTTCTTCGGCTTGGACATCTTAGTCCATTAGAGATATACCACTTCTCGAGTTCGGACATCTTAGTCCATTGTCTGCTAAGCCTGTTCTTGGGCTTGGACATCTTAGTCCATTATTTGATGAGCCTTTTGTTGGGCTTGGACGTCTTAGTCCATAGTTATCCGGTGATCTTCGTTAGCTAATCTTAGAAGTGGGAACCAAGGACCCACCCGACCTTCCATCAGGAGGCGCCCTGCCCTGGCCATAGCGTGGCACGGACAGGGGCTTGTTTGGTGATTTTCCCTAGCCATCTTAAGGCGCGGATAAAGGCATACACCATCCTCCCACCAAAAGGTGCCTTACCCTGGCCATAGCATGGCGTGGATAAGTGCTTGTTCGGTGCTTTACCCTAGCCGTCTCATGGCACGACTAAAGGCTTACTCCATCCTCCCTCCAGGAGGTGCCTTGACCTTACAAGACGCGTGGCCAAGGGCTTGTCTAGTGCTTTAACCTAGCCACCATATGGCATTGATAAAGGCTTACTCCGCCCTCTCTCCAGGAGGTGCTCGGCCCTGGCCATCTTGGCGTGGACAAAGGCTTTCTACCACCTTAGATAAACTATGATCTTAGGTAGTATCCATATATAAGGAGTATTTCACTACGCACAATGTTTATCTTTCGTTGGAAAGTAACTCTTTATTGATTCTCCTCAAATTCTCCTTACAAATTCTTTAATCTTTCCTTGATGGAAGAAATTGATAATCATCCCTTCTAGGGCTCTGCAATGATTGGTCTCATGTCCGTTCATCAAATGATATTAACAATAGGATCCTCCAATATTCCTTTTATATTTTGGTTTCTTCTTTTGTGATGTCCTATAGTTAAGCTCATCCTTAGTAAGCAAGTAGACATTCTCTATAGATGTTGTTAAGTTGCACTCTTTTGGAACTCTACATTTGAAGCTTGATTCTTGATGATGGCTTTTTGACTTTTTGTTCCTTGGCCTTGTGGTTTCACATTCCTTAATTACTTTTCTTTTTGCCACCCTTTGTAGTTTTTATGTTGGAAGTATTCCTGTAGTAGTTGGTTGCCATTTATGTGTGAAGGCATTATAGTCGGCCATTATATCTTCTTCAAAGGCTATGCCTTTTGAATAACACTAAATGTTTTTCTCATTTGGTTGAATAAATCATCACTTCCATTGTCCTTCTTCCTAAGGAAAAGATAAGGTTGGAGCTAATAAGAAAGGGGTTTAAGCTCCGTTTCTCAGGATCATAGGATTCCTTTTTTTTCTTGTTTATGATTCTTATAGTTTCTAGCCTTAGCCTTTGCTCTTCATTTTGGTTGAAATCCTTGATGAATTTTCAGGGGAATCTTATCTCATGCGGTTCAGAGAATCCTTGTTTAGATCTTACGATTCTTCTAGCCATGATTTGACCATAGTAAATGAGCTTAAGATTGAGTTAAGTGGGATTAAGGACAGGTAGTGTTGAGTGTTCAACCAAGGCGGAGGTTCAAGCCCACATTCTAGCACCAAAATGTTAACAAGAAATCTTGTCAACACCCCAAACTTGTGTTATGGAACAAGATTTATCCCGTAGGTTGATGGGAAAGAGTGGAATAGGTATATCCACCTTAAACTTCCTCTCAAGTAGACTGTTGTAATAAAAAGTTGATCAGGTTGACCTTTCGACTCGGTCGAAAGGGTTATTTCCTTTCCGTATCAGCCTTTCAACATTGTTGAGATAGCTGACTTTGAGAGTTTTGACCTTGTCAATGACTTAAGTTGTTGAGTGGCTTGGGATTGGGTTAAGGATCTGAGGTAGAGGTTTCGATCTTGTCGAAAGCAGGATCCTTGTATCAAACCATGGCTTAAGTGGACTATGGTTAGGTTTTGACCTTGTTGAAAGCAGTAGCTCAAGGGAAGGTAGCTTGAAGCATTTAACTTAAGTTATTTGAATACGCCAGGTTTCGACTATGTCGAAAGGGTCCTTTCGATGTAGGTGACACCTAAAATACAAGGTTAAACCTGACAAAAGCTTTTGAAATAGTAAAGTAATCTGAAAGATATAAGACTTCCCTTTCACAAGCTAAAGAAGAAATTTTTTTATCAAAATCCCAAAATCAATTGGGAAATTAGGTTTTTAAACTCTTTTGATTAAGAAAATACAAGTTTAGAATGGCTAGATTCGGATCCCCAAAACATGACCCCTTTGGTCTTATTTATAGATGCGGGTCGACGCCTTATGACCCCAAGATTTTTGCCTTGGTCAAAAGGTGGACGCCGATATAACTCTTGGTACGCTTGCACCTTTGTCGAAAGGAATGGCTGTGTTTCTCTTTTTTGTGTTGTCTTGTAAGTGCTTCTGACACCATTGATAGGCTTTGTTTAGCGGTTTCGATAATGTTGGATATTTTTTAAGTCTTATTTGTGAGATGCGGAACCCTCCTGGATCGCAATGGCTTCGATTGGTTTGAAAGGCTTATTATAGCTTCCGAAAGTGGGTGTTTAAGGCAGTACTTGCTTTCGATTGACTTGGGTGAAGGTAAAACCTTTGGTTTCAAAAGGTTTAGCATTTATTTGTAGAGTTGACCTTTACTGTCTTCGAAAGGTGTTGCTTTAACTCATTTGAAAGGTCCTCAAGCATGTAGAATCATCTGCTTCAAAAGGTGGTAACTTAAGGCGGAAAGGTGCTTCGACTCCTTCGACTCTTTCGAAGCTAATAACCTTCTGAATCTTGATTGTAGCATCCTTTCGACACCTTTGAAACGTTCTAAAGCTTTCAAACTTTGGCCATAGCATCCCTTCGACTTCTTCGAAAGGTCTTTAGCATCCTCTCATTATTGTCGAACGGCTTGGTTGGAGTCTTTTCCCCTTTGTTCTTCTTTATTCTCTGTTCAAATAGGTTTCGACTAAGTAAAAAGGAATTTTTTTTAGTAACATTGACATTCCTCGGGTGATAAGCTATCAAACAAACATAACATCCACAATCTATCCTCCTATTCAATCATTCAATGTGTTAGATACATGATAACTCAAACGACCCATCATGGTCAAGGACAACTCAACGCCCTGGATCCTCAGTACTTGAATACATGGCACTTATTAATCCAGGAACTCGGTCGTTCATTATAGATGATCCAGAATAAAGATCGCCCGTCATGGAGATTAGGACCTATCATTGTCTGAGTAGGTACCTCATATTATCCTTTCTTTACGACTACTCTCCAGACCTTCGAGCATCAATGATCCCTTTGCACATGTTATCTATAGCAGAGCTTATCCTAGAACTAATATTATGAATTCTGTGATAAAGTCACCATGGTAGGGACGATCCCTACTGTCACCATTAATCATAGAATACCATTATACGTCATGTAGCCATCATCCAACAGTTCCCTCAGTTCGATTCATAGTCCTCAACTCTGCATCTCAAAGTGTAGCTATCCATTATCAAAGATGTCTCATCCCATCATGGAATCATCAACATCGAATCTTGGGCCATTATCATCAAAAATTATTGTTGAACAATAGGGTTAGATACCGACCCCTATACTTAGCCATAATTTCCTAACTATTTGGCTTGTCAAGATTTTGAGAGATCACACATTCAAAAATCGAGCCAAACCTCATCGCATTTTGAAGCCAACAAGTGGAAACTCGAAGCAACCATCTAAATAGCTCAAGGCATCACTTTCCCTCTACCCTGAACCATCACCATCGATCCATGACTACCCCAACCTACACTTCACTCAACTAGGTCATGCTCCACACCTTGGTCGTCTTCCATCGATCGCATGTCCATACCGATCGACACTCATGGTTCGATACCGAAATTGGGTCACTGATCCCTGACTTAGCCAAAATCTATCCCCTTCACACCACTATCTTTCCACACTTCCAAGCAATCATTCATGGCTCCAAGCTCAAACCCTAAGACTCGAGGTGCTTCTACCAGCCCATACCTTAGTAGTTCAATCCATCTTTCTTGCAACGATCCAAGCCTTCATACGAATGATCCATCACTTAAGATTTTCCCCACATTCCCAAGCGAACCACCCTTATGTACGCCACTTGAAGGAAATGCGTAAAACTCAAAATAACCCATGCACGTCTCGACGCAAATGTATACTAATCCATAGCTCCCAAAGTCTCCACCGACTCATCATTATCTCGAGCATAGGAACTCTAAACAACTTGACACTTGGAACGTAGCTTCATAAGGGCTTCCGTGTTGCCCCTTGCTGATCGCATGGAATTTGGACACATACCGATCGATAGCCACCGATCACTAACGTATCCATATAACTAATTTGCCATTCGGTCGGCGTTTTCAACAAAACAAACATTGCATATTCAAGCAATCATCACATATAATCTACACTGACAAGTAGACATCCATACATGTCAATGTGAATCCTAAATCTAAAGGGTAGTATCATGAAGAACAAAGGAGATCCATAATAACACTAGTTTTCAAATCTTTTCGAAATCATTTGAAATTTACATACGTTATTAAAGAGGGTTTGAGCATATTTTGGGGTTTGAAAATCATTTAAAAACATCATTAAATGTCTAATAGTGGCTATTTAGTGAGTAGAGGCTTAAACCACTCTCCTAAATCCAAAGCAATCCAATCCAAGCCCGAAGATGCATGAATCTCGAGATGAATAGCAGCTCCAAGATGATCTTAGTAGCAAATCTTCAATCCAAGGTGCTAGTCTCACTAATCTCCCTCTAATGACACATTTTGACTAATTAAAGTTAGGATTAGGGCAACTTTTTGGCTAAGGAGATGGTTAATGATGGATTTTCTCTATTTTTGGGAAGTGAAAATGATGTAGGAAAGTCTCATCATCCCTAACCTCATGCTAATCTCAAAATCGTCTTTTGGCCTAACTATAAACTTGCTAATTACCCATTAAAATGTCCAAAATTAAGTGGAATTTCAAACATCCACATCTCCTTAATGGAAAGTCCGTTTTCTTACTCCGACCACTCAACGAAAAGTGAAATCATCATCCTGATTTAATGGAACTAGTTTTTGACTTCGATTTGGCTCTGATCAAACGTTATAGTCCATATAAGATTTTCAGGGTCAAAATCATCTAATAAAAATTCTAAGGATGGATAATGTCTCTACAAGTCATTTTCCAAAATCGTAGAATTATACTCCCTCATATAAAAATAATTTTAATATTCCACAATCATCCTATACGTAGAATATGAATCGTTACATTCTCCTTCCTCCTATAGAAATTTTTCCCTTAAAATCCCAAACAAAATCAATAAGATTATCCTCAATCCCATACGCCTAATAATCACATAAAACATAAACAACCATCATATATCAGACATGCATGCATAGAAATCAAATGGATAAAGGAAACATCCAACCCTATCCTAGCATGCAAGATACCAGACTATAGTATACTTCATCATATCATAAGTGAAAGTAAAAGCGACAAATAGAAAGTCTTGCAAGTTGTAGAATTATGGATCTTAAGGCTAATTAAACCCTATATGGGGTGAATAGTATTTTCTAACTTTTTTATATCTTTTTAAATTTATTTCAATTTTAATACTAAATCATATATTTTCAACAAAGAATTATATAAACAATCAACCACAGATGCAATCATAGATCAAATAAAAAAATAAAGTAAAGTGGAGAGCTGGAGAGATGGCGCCAGAGATTTTATATTGGTTTGGATTGTTGAGTCACGGGTTCTATGAAGTTTTTGATTTCTGACAAAGAAATAAAGGCGATCGACAAAACAAAGACATCAAGGCTATAAAGAGGCACAAAAGAGCTACATATGGTACTCTAGATTATAGGTTGATTATTTTATATTGTAATAGTGATAAACTTGTTAAAATCTATCCTCAAATAATCTTGCACCTCAATATAATCGATATATATACGCTTGAATAGCATTGTACATTCATTGAGAAAATAACAGGGACTGGTCGACCGTTTATAAATCAGGCGGTCGACCGTTTCTGTGTAAAATGCACAATGAACGTGCACACATGCACATAACGACTATATATTTGAAATCCTGTCTACTGGCCATTTTTTGACCTGTCGACCGTTTTTAAACAGAGAGCAACCTTTTCCAAAAGACACTTCTTTCTCCAATGGTTGCATCTCTTACCTTTCATCAATGATCATATCTATTAATGACTACTGTTCACAAAGAGTTACAACCATTTTTCTCTATATAAACTCATCTAAATCATTGATTCAACATATATGAAAATATATTTTTTTTACTCTAATTTCTGATCTTACTCTCTAAATACTCCTGCATTCTAAAAGCTCTCAATTATTTTAATTGCTTATTGAATCATTGAAATTATTTCATATCTTTTGATTCAATAAGTAATATACTTCCCTTAATCTTCACAAAACATCATTCACATATTTTGAGGGTAAGATTATAGGAAGTTTGTACTACAAGTGACAAAACTATGTTAGCAAGAACACATACCGTCAACAAACAATTATATTCATCGTTGTTGAAGTCCTCGGTGTTGTAAGAGGCAAGTGTTGAAGTCCTCGGTGTTGTAAGAGGCAAGTGTTGAAGTCCTTAGTGTATTAGAGGCGTGAAATCCCGTTCGTTTGCTCGGGTGTTGTAAACCTGTTCCTCCGGGTGAAGCGAGATAGTTAATAGTGAAAATCCAGATAGAAGTCTGGGACTGGACGTAGGACGGTGCTCCGAACCAGTATAAAAATCTCTAGTGTGATTTTTCTATTTTTATTTACTTTGCTATTATCATCTATTTCCGCATTTATATTATATTCCATATTACACGATCCGTGTGTACTATATTAGCACGTGAACTCGTACACGCACTTTTTCATTTGGTATCAGAGCAAGGTTATCATATAACCGTAACACAGTTATTTGATATATTCTTGTAATATGGAAAATAACGCAAGTACTAGCACTCAAAACACCACTTACATGGAAGGTCAATCGACACAAAGACCTCCATTTTTCAATGGTCTTAACTATAGTTATTGGGCAACACGTATGTCATTCTTTATGCAATCAAATAGTTATGATGCTTGGAATGCAACTCAAAAAGAAATAGTGAATCCAACAACTGATTATTCAGAATGGACTGCGACTGAGAAAACGGCAGTAGCCGTAAATGCAAAAGCAATAAATATGTTGTTTTGTGCATTATATCAAAATGAATATAACCATGTTAGTATCTGCACTACTGCATATCAAATTTGGCAAACTCTAAAAATCACTCATGAAGGTACTAACAAAGTTAAACAAGCCAAAATAGCCATGCTGAAAAGTCAATTTCAAATTTTAAAAATGAAACCAAATGAGACAATCAATGATATGTATTCACGGTTTCAAACTATCCACCATGCACTTATTGGCTTAGGACAAAAGTATTCTGATTTTGATGTTTTTTCAACAGTCCTACATTCTCTGACTAGTGAATGGGAAGGAAAAGTATTAGCAATTGAAGAAGCTAATGACCTTTCTGTCATGAAGCCAGATGAATTGATAGGAAATCTAATGTCCTACGAAGCTAACTTGCAGACTAGAAAGAATAAAAAGAAGAAAAGAAAAACATGGAATTTCATGCAGAAAAAGACGAAAATGAATCAGAATCTGAAGACGAAGATCTAGCATTCATAGCAAAAGGTTTCAAAAAATTCCTAAAACAGCGAAAAGCCAGTCGTTATAACAGAAAGAAATCTGGATCGAATAAACCAACATCATCCTATATAGAATGTTTCAACTGCCACAAAAAGGGGCACATGCAGAAGGATTGTCCAGAACAAAAGAAAAAGTCAGAAAATGACAAATTCAAATATGAGAAGACAAGTCAAAGAAATGATCCTTCTCAGTAATATGAGATGATTCAGACTCATCTTCATCAGAAAGTGAAAGTGATTCAGAGAATGAACAAGCTAATGTATGTTTCATGGCAACAGAAGATGAGGTACAAATTCCTACATTCGATGAAATGCTTGATATTAATGTTGAATTGATAGTCAAATATAAAGACATAAAACGACAGCTAAAAGAAACCAAAGCAGATTTGAGTAGAGCAGAATTTGAACGAGATATGTTAAAAGACGAGAAGAAAATATTAGAAGAAGAACTTGAAAAATTTCAACAATCATCATCTAATGTTGACTCTCAACTAGTTCTTTTGAGTCAAGAAATTGAAACTCAAAAAGAGAAAAATGATGCTCTCACTACTAAAAATCATGAGCTTGAGGCAAAAGTCAAAATTCTGGACCTAGAAAAGGCTAGTTTACAAACTAAGTTAGATAACATTACTCAAAATGTTTCTAACTTTAACAAAGGTCAAGAAAATTTGACAAAAATCATTAAAAGTTCACAATCTATTTCGGATAAACAAGGTTTGGGATATAAGAAACAAGAAACCAAGAACATCTTGGAAATAAAAGGAAGAAGAAAGTACAAAAAACTGAAGCTAAGAAAAATCTTAGTTTATTATATTCCAAACCAAAACCAGTTGTGAAATTTCAAAAGAAAAATATCAAGACTATCAAAATATGGGTTCCTAAAACAAATAACAATTTGATTAGGAACAAATATATTCAGAATTTCATGAATACTGTGCATCATAATACTAATTATGTATATAAAGGGGATACCAGACCCGTATGGGTTTGGACTCCTAAGACCTAACTCTTAGGACCCCATAAAAAGTGGGTACCATAGACTTAATTTTAATTTTTGCAGGTCCCACTTAAGAAAAGAGGAAAGTGGATATTGGACAGTGGTTGCTCGAAGCACATG
Organism: Allium cepa; assembly: GCA_030765085.1. Taxonomy (NCBI): domain Eukaryota; kingdom Viridiplantae; phylum Streptophyta; class Magnoliopsida; order Asparagales; family Amaryllidaceae; genus Allium; species Allium cepa. Next base: position 542,624,779 of record CM060939.1, read on the forward strand.
ACTAGAGACAAGAGCTTATTAACAAATATTACATACTCAGATGGTGGCTCCGTCACTTTTGGAGATAATTCAAAAGGCTATATCATCGGCAAAGGCGATGTGAGAAATTGCGGTACATCTAACTTACCTCTTATTACTAATGTCATGCTAGTTAGAAATTTAAAACACAATTTGCTTAGTATTAGTCAGTTATGTGACAAGGGTTTTACAATTTCCTTCTCAAATAATAAGTGTAGTATTTTAGATAAAGACCATAATTTAGTTTTCAAAGGTTATAGAGACAGAAATATATATATTCCAAATATGAATATTAATCATAATTCAGATATGTGTCTTGTGGCTAATGATAATGATCCATGGCTATGGCACAAACGCTTCTGTCCTATAAACTTCAAAACTATTGACAAGCTAGCCAAAAACAATCTAGTTAGAGGACTACCCAAAATGAGTTTTAAAGTTGACAACATTTGTGATGCATGTCAATTAGGAAAATTGACCAAATCATCTTTTAAATCCAAGAAAGTCATATCAACGTTACAACCACTTGAGTTACTACACATGGATTTATTTGGACCTACTAGGGTTCAGCCAATAAATCACAGTCGATATGTGCTTGTAATTGTTGATGATTTCTCTCGTTACACATGGACAATTTTCTTAAAAAATAAAAGTGACACTTTCGATCATTTCAAATCTTTCGTCAAAAGAATTCAAAAATCAAAAGGGATTAAAGTTAAAAATATAAGAAGTGATCATGGCGGAGAGTTTGAAAATAATGAATTTGAGCATTTTTGTACAAAGAAAGGTATATATCATAATTTTTCGTTTCCCAGAACTCCACAACAGAACGGAGTTGTAGAACGGAAGAATCGAACTTTACAAGAATGTGCAAGAACATTATTGAATGGAACCACCTTACCAAAACATTTCTGGGCAGAAGCCGTCGCAACTGCCTGTTATGTTTTAAATCGTGTGTCCATAAGACCTCTTACCAAGAATACTCCTTATGAATTATTTAACAAAAGAAAGCCTAAAATCTCATACTTCAATGTTTTTGGTTCCAAGTGTTTTATTTTAAATACGAAAGACCAGCTTGGCAAATTCGATCCAAAAGCCGACGAAGGAATATTTGTCGGATATTCTGAACGAAGTAAGGCCTATCGTATATTTAATAAACGAACCAAAACTATTGAAGAATCACTTCATGTCTCTTTTGATGAATTCTATAAGCATCCTCACACTATATCAGATGATGACGAATCAATAGTCACTGACAATCCAATTATCACGAATATTAATTCTGACTCGGAAATAATTATTGAGAATATTCCTCAAATATGTGAGTTACAATCACCACCAAGGATATTAAGAGACCATCCGGCCCAAAATATAATCGGTGAAATAACATCACATGTCAGAACAAGGAGTCAACTCAATCAAATGGGTCATGTCGCTTTTCTCTCAACTATCGAACCTAAGAATCCAAAAGAAGCTGCTACAGACGATTACTGGATCATTGCCATGCGAGAAGAACTAAATCAGTTCGAGCGCAATGACATTTGGGAACTTGTTCCAAGACCAACTGATCAGTCAATTATAGGTACTAAATGGGTATATAAAAATAAGGCTGACGAACAAGGAAATATCACCAAAAATAAAGCAAGATTAGTAGCACAAGGGTATAATCAGGAAGAAGGTATCGATTATGAAGAAACTTATGCACCAGTTGCTCGACTAGAAGCTATTAGAATCCTATTATCTTTTGCTTGTCACCATAATTTCAAACTTTATCAGATGGATGTCAAAAGTGCTTTTCTCAATGGATTTATCAAAGAGAATGTCTATGTCGAACAACCTCCTTTGTTCGTACATGAAAAATACCCTGACCATGTGTTCAAACTTAAGAAAGCTCTGTATGGTTTAAAACAAGCACCTCGTGCTTGGTATGAACGATTACGTAGCTATCTTATTAACTCTGGATTTCAAATAGGCAAAGTCGATCAAACTTTGTTTATTAAACATTCTCAAAAGGATATTCTAGTTATCCAGATATATGTAGACGACATTATCTTTGGTTCAACAAACGATAAACTCTGCAAGGAATTTGCAAGTATTATGACCAAAGAGTTCGAAATGTCTCATATGGGAGAACTTTCATATTTTCTTGGACTTCAAATCAAACAACTTCCGAGTGGTATCTTTATCAATCAAGAAAAATATTGCGAAAATCTTATCAAACGTTTCGGATTAGAAAATACATCTGGTAAACCAACTCCTATGAGTACAACTACACGTCTTGAAAAATATGAAAATGGTAAGAGTGTTGACCAGAAATTATATCGAAGCATGATTGGTTCTCTTCTTTATCTTACAGCTAGTCGTCCAGATATAATGATGAGTGTTTGTCTATGTGCACGCTTTCAAGCAGATCCAAAGGAATCACATCTACGAGCAGTGAAAGGTATAATTCGTTATCTTAATAATACCAAAGATTTCGGTCTTTTTTATCCAAAATAATGTCCATTTGAATTAGTATCATATAGTGATGCCGATTTTGGCGGCTCGCGAACGGATAGAAAAAGTACAAGTGGTACGTGCCATTTTATTGGAAAATCACTTGTCTCTTGGTTTAGTAAGAAACAAAATTGTGTTTCACTATCAACATGTGAAGCTGAATATATATCAGCTGCTCTCGCTTGTACTCAAGTACTATATATGCAACAAACACTTCAAGATTTTGATATTCATTTATCAAATTCTATTATATACTGTGATAACACAAGTGCTATAAATCTCTCTAAGAATCCAGTGAATCATTCTAGAACCAAACACATTGATATCCGTCATCATTTCCTTAGAGGTAATATTGAAAAAGGATATACATGTCTTGAATATGTCCAAACTGATAATCAATTAGCAGACATTTTTACTAAGCCTCTGCTCGAATCTAGTTTTATTAGATTACGAAGAGAGCTTGGTTTAATTTCAAGAAAAGATCTTGACTAATAATTACTAATGATTTTTTTTTCTTTCCTTTGGTTATATTTTAACTATAGCATTTTTTTTAGAAAAGCTATTTGTTTTCTGTAAATAAGAGCCTTTGCTTGCTTTCACGGTCAAATTTCTTTATTCACTCTCATCCACAGGCTTATGTATAAGGAATTTCTTTATAAGCTTGTCAAAACTTCTCTCTTTATTCATCTTTTCTTATCTGAGCATAAGGCTCTATACATAATTTTCTATGGCTCACATTTGTGATAAGTGTGCTCAAAAATCACACATTTCCGTTACAAGTTCTGAACCAGAGGAGTACTATTCTCCTGAAACACCAAAACAGAAACCGAAGTACCATCACCAATACAATCGTACTCCTGGTAGTACACCAACCTCAAAACGAGTAAAGTAGGCGCTGTTTGGTTCTCCTCGTACCAAAGCACAGATCGACGAGATTCACCACTATCAGAAACATCAAATAGATCTTCAAAGACAGCTCCATTATGGACAAAGCCAGCTTTATCATGAGCAACAACGAACATCGGCACGTTTATCTGTTTTAGAAAAAATGGCATCATTCTTTTGTGGTACAAACAAGCGTGATGTGCATGAACCGATGCCGTCTAGGCCGTCAACATCTAGGAGTCCTAACTCTTGGGATCGGAATTATAACAGGAACGAAGGTGCTCAGAAAAACTGGAGTCCATGGTCACATCGTATTAAAGATAATAAAGAAAATTCTAATGATGATTCTTCCACTCCTCATTAGATTTATATATATATATACATGTTGTAACATTTTCTCTCTATTTCTCATGTAATAACGTTTGTATTTTATAATAAGAGTGAAATATAAATTATATAGCTCGACATATTCTCAAAAAACTGCAAAACAGACTGTTTTTCATCAGGCAACAGAACCGGTCGACCACCTATAATATGACCGGTCGACCGTTTAACCTCTGGATGAAAACGGTCGACCGGCCATATTATAGCGGTCGACCGGTATACGTATATTCAGTTTTTATATATACTTTGCGTCACTTTTTTTCCCATCCTCCTCCTCATTTGTCTCAACTGGTTATTTATCCCCAAATTCCAAAAACCCTATTTTCTCAATTTCAATTTCCAAATCTCCAAATTTTCTAACAATGGCTCCTCCGCAAAAGAAACCCAAGAAAGGATCATCCTCCGGAACTTCATCACTCAATATCTCCGCTAAGAAATGGCTCGAAAATCCGGTAGCTATCACAAGATGGAATCAAATGACTAACTACAAGTTTCATCCGGTTCTTTCATCAAGTTTGATGATTTCACATCTTATGGAATTCGTAGGTTAGCAAATAACTCCAATCTTACTCCATTGATCGATTTTTCAGAAAACAATGTGGAAATAAATCACTTGATGATAAAATTATTCTATGCCAACATGAACCTGGACGAGTATAAACCTGATGATCCGAACGGAGTCATTTGGTCTGTCGTATGTGGCAAACAAATTTTTATCACTCATGATACGATAGCTTCTATACTGGGTATTCCAAATCAAGGCGATGAGTTTTCATCACATTTCTGTGAAGTCTTCACTCGCAATAGCATCAGCCATCAATTCATGGAGGACAACAGTGATGGCACAAAATCAATTGGACTTCGACCCACCGCCAGACTACTACATCGCGTCTTGATGTTCTCTTTGTTTCCTAGACTAGGAAACTACGACGCTGTATACAAAGAAAACTTCAAGGCCCTTTATGCTATTTATGGAGATATCCAAATCAATTGGGTTCATATGCTATTTGACGAGATTCTCAAGGTGAACAACTCTACGTGACCTCACTTTTTCTTCAATGAATATATCATGCGTATTTTGCTAGCTTGTGGCGTAAGGCCTCCTGACTCTGCCACCTCGAAACCAAAATGTATTGATTCCGTAACCATCAAACGCAGGAAGCTTCCTCCTCCTTACCTTCAGATTATGTCGTTTGAACAATGGCAACAAAGAGGTCCAACAAAACAAAAAGCTACTTCCTCTCGACCTCGTTCCGAAGAAGTTAAAATGTTGAAATCAAAATCCACCACAAAAGAATCACTTGAAACTATTGCGCGTAATCAATTCTTGCTTGAATCAAGACTCAAGCGCATGGACACAAAAATTGACAAACGCTTCAACAAAGTCAAGTCATTCTTTGGTATTTTATAGGATGTTATTTCATGTAGCACATCCATCTCTGCTCAAGACCCAGGCAAATGTCCTGCTCCTGCTATTTTCAACTGGTCATCAACTGAGGAGTCTGCTAGTACTAGTGGACATGGTCGTGGAGAATCATCTAGAGAGGACGATGATGAGGAAGATGATGATGATGATGATGATGATGATGATGATGAGGAAGAAGATGATCAAGAGGAGACAGCTTCTGACTCATCCTAGATTCTGTTTTCTATCTCTATATTTTGGTTTAGTATTTTAAACATCATTCGACACATGTACTAAATAGTGTCGTTACTTTTATTCGTATGATATTATGGTGTGTATGATACTCTGGTATGTTTGGATATGTTATAGTTTTTTTTTTGCTATGCATGAATATTCTGGTTGATATACTCCTATATTATTCCATTATCTATTATTCCTTTTTGTCGATGACAAAGGGGGAGAAAGTGCTAACAATTATTTGCAGGAATATATATATATAAAGAATACAAACAAAATCTCAGGGGGAGATCACATATTCAGGGGGAGATTAAGAACTTCAGATAAATGTTGTCATCAATCAAAAAGGGGGAGAATGTTGAGTCACAGGTTCTATGAAGTTTTTGATTTCTGACAAAGAAATAAAGGCGATCGACAAAACAAAGACATCAAGGCTATAAAGAGGCACAAAAGAGCTACATATGGTACTCTAGATTATAGGTTGATTATTTGATATTGTAATAGTGATAAACTTGTTAAAATCTATCCTCAAATAATCTTGCAGCTCAATATAATCGATATATATACGTTTGAATAGCATTGCACATTCATTGAGCAAATTAATAGGGACCGGTCGACCGGTTATAAATCAGGCGGTCAACCGTTTCTGTGTAAAATGCACAATGAACGTGCACACATGCACATAACGACTATATATTTGAAATCCTGTCTACTGGCCATTTTTTGACCTGTCGACCGCTTTTAAACAGAGAGCAACCTTTTCCAAAAGACACTTCTTTCTCCAATGGTTGCATCTCTTACCTTTCATCAATGATCATATCTATTAATGGCTACTGTTCACAAAGAGTTACAACCATTTTTCTCTATATAAACTCATCTAAATCATTGATTCAACATATATGAAAATATTTTTTTTTACTCTAATTTCTGATCTTACTCTCTAAATACTCCTGCATTCTAAAAGCTTTCAATTATTTTAATTGCTTATTGAATCATTGAAATTATTTCATATCTTTTGATTCAATAAGTAATATACTTCCCTTAATCTTCACAAAACATCATTCACATATTTTGAGGATAAGATTATGGGAAGTTTGTACTACAAGTGACAAAACTGTGTTAGCAAGAACACATACCGTCAACAAACAATTATATTCATCGTTGTTGAAGTCCTCGGTGTTGTAAGAGGCAAGTGTTGAAGTCCTCGGTGTTGTAAGAGGCAAGTGTTGAAGTCCTCGGTGTTGTAAGAGGCAAGTGTTGAAGTCCTCAGTGTATTAGAGGCGTGAAATCCCGTTCGTTTGCTCGGGTGTTGTAAACCTGTTCCTCCGGGTGAAGCGAGGTAGTTAATAGTGAAAATCCAGATAGAAGTCTGGGACTGGACGTAGGACGGTGCTCCGAACCAGTATAAAAATCTCTGGTGTGATTTTTCTATTTTTATTTACTTTGCTATTATCATCTATTTCCGCATTTATATCATATTCCATATTACACGATCTGTGTGTACTATATTAGCACGTGCACTCGTACACGCACTTTTTCATGGATTTCTCCTACATCCTGTCTCATACAAAAGATTTCTTTTCAAATGCCCATTTATGAACGAGCAAAAGGAAAACGCAACTATAATCATGATTCTGAGGCTATGAGACACACCCACTTGATTTTCCCAGCTCAAGGTATACCCACTTGATTTGGACGGGAAAGAAGCACACCCACTCCGTTTTTTGGCCTACCAAGCACACCCAATTGATTTGAATGGGTTACAATCACACCTAAGCAAATACAAATAGAGTTTGATAGTTTTTCCAAAGAAAATTTCTTAAGCTTTGGATACATTGGATCTTATATCCCCTTGGCAGCACTTTGATCTTTGATTTGAGAGAGAAAGGAATTCAAAACAGTAAGAAAGTAATATTGAATCACTATAAAGAAGTCTGAATGGATTCTATTTGATTTTAGAGAAAAGAGTATAATTTTAAAGGAGTTTTCAAGAGAGTAAGAGGAGGGAAGAAAATAAGATAATAACTGCTAAAAAATTTGGTTGAAACCTCCTATATATAGTGTATAAACAGATGTGTATGTTCACGAAGAGTTGGGATGAATAGACCTTTATTTCAAAATGTGAAAAACTGTTTAGCAGGACGTATGTCGACGTGCAATCTGCCATATGAGTTTGTATTTTGAAATCTTGTTTATTTTAAAATATTTCGAAAATACTATACTTTGCAAAATAATCTGATACTTTGAAGAACAATTTAAACATAGTTTATAAACTTTTTGATATTTGAAAAACTTTCGTAAAATATTTTTATATATATTTTGAAAATTTATTTTGTTTGAAAATATAAAAGATAAAAAAATAGGAAATAGAGATCAAAGATTGTTACCAGGCACTTTCATAAAATTCTATGACTCTATACACTATACTATAGTCTCGATATCTTCATATCTTGGTCTTTATACTCACGAGTTTTCATGTCCTTTTTTGAGTCTTTATACTGCACATTCTTCAATTCAATGCCTATATAATATTCTACACTATATACTATATAACTTGGCAAAACATTAATATCCATATTTTATATGAATGTATACTCTTGTTGTCAAGGTTGTTTTCATAGAAATTAATAACCGAGATATTAACAATCTCCCTCTTTTTGATGATGACAGCCATTAATTATTCCTTTATTTAAAATATGATATAGCTTCCCCTGAGTTAGATAACTCCTCCTACATATATGCATATGAATATTTTATATCTTTCTCTCCCATTGTCATGAAGAAAAATGGGTAGAAAGGATAAAAACTCCCCTTAAATCAAATACTTAGAAACTATAGTGCAAAAATCATTAACTAAGTTAAATAAGATAAATGATATATATGATTTTTATATGATATACTCAGAAAATATATTGTTTTATATCATATATGATGTAATAAGATAACACAACCTATTTTTATAAATTTAAAATCAATCTTATATAATAAATCCAAGCATTGAAAACACACAAATTCAAATGTCAATTCTAAATCCAAATTAAGATAAGAAAATTCAATCCAAATCTACATATCGATATCTTTTAAAGTTTATAGCATATATATTACCTGTGAACAGATAATGCAGCTGAAATATATTATTCTTCTGTTGTAGATAGAGATATAGAATTTTTTTTACTAAACCAAGAAACAAGAGAATGTCCTAAAAAGTGACAAGTTCCACTTGTATTTTTTCGATCTTATTTGCATCTAGCATTATCAACATCATTATATGAAATTAAATCAAAAGAATCATCTTTTGGATAAAAGAGTCCATTGTATAGTGTGCTTTTTGCATATTTTAGTATTCTTTTCTTTGATTTTAGGTGAGTTTCTTTAGGTTGAGATTGATATTTTGCACATAGACAGACACTATGCATTATATCTAGTCTACTAGCAGTTATATACAGTAATGATCCTATCATACCTTTATATAATTTTTGATCCATATCTTTTGAGTTTTCTTCTTTATTTAATTTTTCATTTGTTACCATAGGAGTTGGCTTTCCACTATTATTTGACATAACAAATTTCTTAACTAAATCTTTAGCATATTTTTCTTGAGTTATAAATATTCCATTATTTAATTACCTAATTTGTAATCCTAAGAAAAAGTTAGTTCTCCCATATAACCTATTTCAAATTCCTTAGTCGTTATATTTGAAAATTCTTTATTTACCAATTCATTTGTTTATCCAAAAATAATATCATCTACGCATGTTTGTATAAGTTGAATGTCATTGTTATTTATTTTAACAAATAGAGTTTTGTTACTTTTTCTATTTCAAAGTTAGATTGTAATAAATAGGATTCAAGTCTATCATGCCACTCTCTAAGAGCTTATTTTAGGCCATATGAAGCTTTCATTAATTTATAAACATGATTAGAAAGTTTTTCATCTTCAAACGGTATGGATTTTTCAATATAAACATCTTCGTTAATAAATCCATTTAAAATGCACTTTTGATATCCATTTGAATTTTTTTTAAATTATTATGATTTGCGAAAGCGAGCAGAAATCTAATCTAGCTACCGGAGCAAAGGTTTCATTAAAATCTATACCTTCTTCCTGACTATAACTTTGAGCAATTAATCGTGCTTTATTTCTAATGACTTTTCCATGTTCATTCATTTTATTTCTATAAACTCAATTATTTCCTATTACAGATTATTTTCAAGTCTTGGGACTAATTCCCAAAAATCATTTCTAGTGAACTAATCCAGTTCCTCTTGCATAGCAAGTATCCATATATCATCTAATCATACTTCTTTTGGATTTGCAGGTTCAAAAGTTGAGATAAAAGCAACATTACTCATTTTATTTAATTGATTTCTTGTTTTTACAGTGGATTCTATATTTCCTAGAATATTTCCTATAGGATGATCTTTCAAATATTTTGTTCTTTTATTTCGATATAAATTTTCAGAGTTATCGCTATTTTGTTCGTGATTTCATTATTTGTAATCTTATTAGTTTTATTAGTATTTTATTCTTTATCAAAACTAGAATTATTAAATTTGAAATTCTCATCAAATGAAACATGAACATCTCTACAATAATGCTAGTTTCGGTGTTAAAAACTCTGTAATCTTTACTATTATTAGAATAACCGAAAAAATTTGATTTAGCATCAAATTTATCTAAATTACCTTTGTATTTAATATAAAACATTTACTACCTAAAACTCTAAAATAATATACTTTAGGCTTTTTATTATAAAATAATTTATAAAGAGTTTTCTCAGTTAAAGGGCGTATTAAAATTCTACATAAAATATAACATGTCGTATCAAATGCTTCACCCCAAAAACTTTTAATAATTCACTATCGTTTAACATTGTTCTACCACATTCTTGCATAGCTCTATTCTTACATTCTATTACTCCATTTTATTGTGAGTTTTTGAAAATGAAAAGTTATGTGTAATTCCTTTCTTATTACAAAATATTTCAAAATTATCATTTCCGAACTCTACTAATCATTTTAATTTTAGCTAATGTTTGATTTTGAATTCTTTTAGTAAAAATTTTAAATATTTCAAAAGCTTCACTTTTAAGTTTCAAGAAAATTGTCTATGTAAATCTAGATAATTCATCTATAATTACAAAAACATATCTATTATGATTTATCGATTATATTTGCGAAGGTCCGCAAAGATCTAGGTAAAGAAGTCCAAGAGGATGAGAAGTAGAAATCATATTTTTAGCTTTAAAAGAGCTTCTACGAAGTTTTCCCAATTGACAGGCATCACATAAATTATTGACATTAAAACTCATTTTAGGAAGACCTCTAAAAAGTCCATATCTAGTAACCTTAGAAAGATGTTTAAAATTCAAATGACCAAATCATCTGTGCCAAATTCAAGGGTCATTAGATTCAACCAAAAGACATCAGTTATCATTATGCACTTTTACACCTAAAATATAAATGATATGTTTCCTAATACCTTCAAAGATAATGTTTGACTCATTATCTTCGATATGGCAACTACCTTTTCAAACTTAATTTTAAAACTATTACCACACAATTGACTAATACTAAGCAAGTTATATTTAAAATTACTAACTCAAAACAATAGAAATAGTCATAGTTTTAGAGTTGGCGATATTGCAATCACATCCTTGTGAGTTGTCTTTGAAGTTAACTGATCGGCCATCGTTTTAGACAATCTCCTTCAAGATCTTCGAATTTGCATCCATATGTCTTAAGTATCACTATCTAGTATCCGCTTATCCTTCTTGATTTATGATGTTTGATTTTCAAATGTCTATTCATCACTAGCCATATAACATGCTTTTCCTGCAATCCAAAATCATATGTTTCCAAGAAATCAAGTGACTTTTCAAAACAATTCGAATTAATAACATATTGGTCCCACAAAACTGTTTTCTACAAAAGTGTAAAAATAAAACTAGCCATTTAAACTTTTTTGAAAATCAAATTATCAGTTTTTGAAAACCTAGTTCCCTGATACCAAATGTAGGTTGTGGAATTCTGGATCTTAAGGCTAATTAAACACTAGAGGGAGTGAACTAACTTTTGTATATCATTTTAAATTTCTTTCACGTTCGATATTAAATCATAGATTTTCAGTACAAAATTATATCAATAATCAATCACAGATGCAATCACAATTAACATAAAAGGAATAAATAAAGTAGAGAGTTAGATAGATGACACCAGATATTTTATACTGGTTTAGATTTCTCCTACATCTAGTCCCATATAATTGCTTGTATAGATTTCTATTCAAATGCCAATTTTAAAACGGGCAAAAGGAAAACCTAATTACAATCTTGATTCCGAGGCTACGTGACATGCCGTCTTGACTATTCAAGCTCAAGGTACACCCACTTGATTTGGAAGAGTTACAAGCATACCCACTCGGATTTTTAAGCTACCAAGCACACCCATTTACTTTGAATGGGCTATAATCACACTAAAGAAAATACAAATACAGTGGATAAAAAATTGATGACTTTTTCAAGATAATTTCTTGAACTTGGATACAATGGATCTACATCCCTTTGGATAGTAGTTTGATATTTGATTTAAAAGAGAAGTGAATTCAAAATATTAAGAGAGTAATATTTAATCAATACAAAAAAGTTTGAATTGATTCTATTTGATTTTAGAGAGAAAAGAGTACAATTTCAATGGAGTTTTCAAGAGAGTAAGAGAAGGGAAGAAAATAAGATAATAACTATTAAAAAATTCATTTGAATGCTCCTATATATAGTATGTAAACAGATGTGTCCGTTTATAATGAGTTGTGTTCAATGCCGGAATTTCTATCGAGTTAGAAAACCACCGAAAAATTACCAAATAAAATTTACCGCAAGCGCACAACATACAAAAGTAAGTACGTGGTGAGTACGGATCGATCCACAGGGAATTGTTCAATTTTAAAATTTTCTAATCAATCAAATTAAACCAAAAGTAGAGATTATTTTTAAAACTAGAAAGCTAAACAAATGTTGAGATTAAAAACTATGTGATAAAAATTCAATTTAGAGGCGAATCCACTTTCTTATATTTTTCACATAAATCAACATAAAATCAAATGATGATCTTTTTTTAATCGAAGTAGGATTAATGATGTATTTATCATAAGCATGGCCTATTTGAGTTATTAATTAACACAAATCAACCATCAAACTATAATACAACTCTAGTCCTACTTTTCATATCTCATGAACCATAGCATAGAAAATAAAACCAAAATCTAGTTTAAGCATGAACTATTTTCTAATAATTAGTAACATAGATCATTAAAGTTTGATTCAAACTTCACTTCATTACCATGGTCATATTTAGATGAAGAGGCACATTGTGATTAATGAGATAATCATAGCCTATTTATTATGAACAAAGCAGGCTATCAAAGTCAACATAAAACATAAACAAGCATAAACATCCATTTTCTCATAAAGCATAAAGGATATCATACATAGAAAATTTTATATTGAATCTACATGATAAAGGAAAGCTTCGTTACCCTTAAATTGTAAGGGTTTAGCCTCTCATTTGTGTTATCATTTCAACAAATAGAGATTTCAACATTGAAAGTGAAAGAAAGTAGAGAATAAACAAAGGAAACTAAGATTAACTACTAGAAGAAAATGAACTAAACTAGTGCATAAATGTAAATCTAACTATGAACATTAAATGAAAGAGAGCAGAAGAATCATAAAAGTAAAGAAACACAAGTAGAAAAGAGAAGAGAAAGAGGCTAGAAAGCCATTTTTATTTCATGAAACATAGAGCTTACAACTTGCATTTTTCATTTCCTAACTAATACGAAAGAGTAGAAGATATTTACATGTATATAAGAGGGCTATTTGTACATGCATAATACCATAATTCCATTTTAAGGGTGCTTTCCAAAATGCCCTTTAGGGAGCATGGCCACCAAGTAGCCATTAGCCACTAATTAATCCATCTTTTAATGTGTATGAAGCTATAACCTCCACTTAGTTGTCCATTAGCTTCTAATTGTAGATTTAGGTAAGTGGGTGGAGTCCTTCATGATCATCAACTTGAATTATTTCCTCTTCATTCCTTTTTATTCCTTTGTGCATGCATATATCTTCATGAATCCCTCTTCCATATGCATCAAAATTTCCCATAAAAATCATTAAAAAGGTCCAAGTAAAATTCTCAAATTTTCACATGCATAAAAATGACCATTTTGCCCCTGAATGAAGATGAATATATAATGGTTTTGAAATAATTGAATTTCGGTTTTAAACATGTTAAAATGCCCAAATATGATATTTATTTAAATAAAAAGAGATAAAATATGGATGTAAATATATGCACATTTACGAGCATATCAAATACCCCCATACTTATCTTTTTATTCGTCCCGAATAAAGGAAAACTAAGATAAATCCGTTTTCGTAGGGAGCACGATTGCATTGAATGTATGCAACAAGCCGCTAAACCTCTAGGTGTCCCCGGTAGGACGAGTGTTGTCTCTGAGGGTTTTCAGCGAATACTACCCACAAATCCAAATGCAGGAGGAAAATATTTACAAAATACAAGATTTATTTACAATGGCTGAATGCAAGTTTTTTAAAGTATTTACAAATGAAAGATTTACTTTTAAATAGATACAAATAATTTAAATATAAGTCTTGGTCATTATCTTGAAATTTTAAGTCATTTACTTGTCAAAATTTCCAACAAAAATTAAGTTGTCATAACAGACAGACTATAGTTTGGCTAGTTGTTTCAGTTGATAACACAATGTAATTATGAAATAGATCCTTAATTGTTATCAAAGTTTGTCAAAGTAATATTCTCATTTCTTTTCAGTAACAAGTTAAATCAAACAAGTAAAAATAATGCCCAGATTATAATTCCTTACTCTCTCTTATTTGAAAATTTTATTGATATTAACAATATTTTCATATGTCTAACTCAGGTAAACCGAGGCCGGATATATTACCCATGCACTGCCTTACGGACTGTTGTGGGGGAGTACAGAGCGTGGCGAGTGAACACACAATTGTGAAAACTTATCGACTGTAGGTGTTATTAAAAAGAATATTTATATACATACACCTAACTCAAATAGACTGAGGCTAGATATACCGATCATGCACTACCTTACGAGCTTACGTGTGAAAGGTATAGAGCATAGCGAGTGAACACATGAGTGTGAACATATGGCTCTAGGTGTTAAAAAAGTATATACATATATACAAAAGTCTTTTTTGTTTACTTTTTTTGCTATTTTTTTTAGAAAGAGAGTTTTGCAAAATCATCTTAGCACCATTTAACTTAAAAGATAAAATTGTTATATCCTTTACTTTAAATTTACCACTTTTTTAAACAAAGATTTTCAATTAGAACATATTACACAATTAACACATATGAACCTTCCTATATACTAGTTACGCCATTGTTATTTGTAATCAAACTTCATTTTTATTTTTGTTAAGACAAATAAATTTTCAAAAATTTCAATTTATTAACCAAAACTTATACTTATCCCATAGTGTTTCTTCAAAAATAAATCAAAATGCTAAAATGAAAATTATTTTAAGATTTAGAAATTTTGAGAGTTTTTTAAAGTTAAAAGAAAATGAAAAATTCAAAAATTCCATGAAACTAAAAAAATGAAAATGAAAATGAGACCCCCCCCCCCCTCCCCCACACTTAATTTTGACTGTGTCCCCACAGTCAATGCACAATATAATGAGTGTAACGGGGAAAAATATGTACATATTTACAAAAGAGGGTTAACATTCTTATTAGACGTAGCTTGGCTCATGAAAAATCATGAGCTTTGCTTCTTGGTTACTGGGCAATTCCAAGAAAGGTTTTAAATGATGACCGTTGGCTTTGAAAATCGATCCATCCCTGGGGTTTTCTATTTCTACGGCACCATATGGAAAAACAATTCGGACCACAAATGGTCCGATCCATCTTGATTTATGTTTCCCAGGGAATAAATAAAGTCTTGAGTCGATAAAAAAAATTTTCTGATTAGGAGAAAACGTTTTCCTTTGGATTGACTTGCCATGAAAAACTTTGGTTCTTTCTTTGTAAATTTTCTCATTTTCATACGTGTCCTTCCTAAGTTCTTATAGTTCATTGAGTTGTAGTTTTCGGTTGTCGCCGGCTTTTTCAAGATCAAATTTTAAGTTCATTATTGACCATAATGCTTTGTGTTCAATTTCAACGGGTAAATGGCAAGCTTTACCGTAAACTAAACGAAATGGGGACATCCCAATGATAGTTTTAAAAGCAGTACGATAAGCCAAAAGTGCGTCGGTCAATTTCTGAGGCCAATCTTTTCGATTTTTGTTGACAATTTTCCCCAAGATTTGTTTTATTTTGTGATTTGAAACTTTAACTTGCCCACAAGTTTAAGAATGATAAGGAGTGGGTAACCTGTGGGTTATTGAGTATTTCTTCATTAATGTTTCAAAAGATCGATTGCAAAAATAGGTTCTGTTATCACTGCTTATTTGTGAGGTGTGTCGAACCTCGAAAAGATGTTTTCTTTGAGAAATTTCACAACAATTCTATGGTCGTTGATTTTGCAAGGAGCAGCTTCGACCCATTTTGAGACGTAATCGACAACGAGAAGGATATAGAAGTTTCCAAAAGAATTGGAAAAAGGACCCATAAAGTCGATAACCCAAACATCAAAGATTTCGATCGTAAGAATAAGGTTTAGAGGAATCATATCTCGCCGTGATATTCTTACAAGCATTTGACATTGATCACAAGTTTTACAAAATTCAAACGAATCTTTGAAAAGTGAAGGCCAATAGAAACCACACTGAAGCATCTTTTCTGCTGTTTTTCGAGGATCGAAATGTCCACCACAGGCTTAATCGTGGGAAAAGGAAAGAACACTCCTGATCTCATTATCTGGAATGCAACATCGGATGATTTGGTCGATATAATATTTGAACAAGTATGGATCGTCCTAATGGAAATATTTCACTTGGGACATGAATTTGCATTTGTCCTGTTTGGACCAAGATGAGGGAGTTTCTTTAGTGACTAAGTAGTTCATTATATCGGCGTACCATGGATCAATAGAAATTGAAAGAAGTTGTTCATCGGAAAAGTTTTCATTGATTGGCAAAGAAAATGGTGCGTTCAGAAGATGATATAAGTGATCGGCTATGACATTATCAGATCCTTTTTTGTCTTTGATTGTAAGATCAAATTCTTGAAGTAAAAGGATCCAACAAATCAAATGGGATATAGCATCCTTTTTAGCGAAGAGATATTGAAGCTTGGAGTGGTTCGTGTACACAGTAATGTGTGAACCTATCAAGTAAGGTCGAAACTTTTCGAGCACAAAAACGACAGCTAAAAGCTCTTTTTTGGTTGTTGTGTGTTGAGTTGCATGTCGTTCAAAGTCATACTCATGTAATAAATGACGTTAAGGATCTTGTTGATGCATTGTCCTAAGGTAGCACTAACTGCAAAGTACGATGCATCACATATTATTTCAAATAGGAGATCCCAATTGGGTGTGCAAATGATTGGGGCTGAAATGAGTTGTTTTCCGAGACGTTCGAAAGAAGAGATACACTTCGAGTTGAAATCGAATGGAACGTCTTTTCCCAGGAGGGTCATCAGAGGATGGATGATATTGCTAAAGTCTTTCACAAAACATCGGTAAAACCCAACGTGTCCTTGAAATGATCGAATGTCCTTAACAGATTTGGGAATGGGTAGGTTTGCAATTACGTCGATTTTCTACCTCAATGCCATTATTTGAGATGATATGTCCAAGGACTATGCCTTATTTAACCATAAAGTGGCATTTTTCCCAATTCAAAGTCAAATGTTTTCTTTGCAGTGATTTAGAACCAACTCGAGATGATGTAAACATTGAGGAAAAGAATCGCCAAAGATAGAGAAATCGTCCATAAAAATTTCTAGAAAGCATTCAATCATGTCAGTGAAAATGCCAACCATGCATCGTTAGAAAGTAGCAAAAGCTTTACAAAGTCCGAATGGCATACGTCGATAAGCAAAGATACAGAATGGACAAGCGAAAGTCGTTTTCTCTTGATCTTCGGGAGCGATTGAAATTTGGATATAGCCGGAATAACCATCGAGGAAGCAGTAGAATTCTTGGTCGGCTAAACGTTCGAGCGTTTGGTCAGTGAAAGGAAGAGGGAAGTGATCTTTATGTGTTGCGGCATTTAGTTTTCGATAGTCAATGTAAACACGCCAATCCGTTTGAGGACGAGTTGGAATAAGTTTGTTTGAATCGTTCTTGACAACGGTTAGCCCAAGATTTTTTTGGTACAACGTGAATTGGGCTAACCCATGAACTATCAAAGATTGCATAAATGATTCCATTGTCAAGAAGTTTAAGAATTTCATCACATACTGTATCTTTCATTTTTGGATCAAGCCTTCATTGCGCCTTTTGAATAGGCTTGGCATCATCGATTAAATGGATGCGATGTTGAATAAGAGCGGGACTAATTCTTTGTATCGAAGATGGACCATCCCATCGCTTCCTTGTTTTTTGAAAGAATAGAGAGAAGAGAAGTTTCTTGGTCAAGAGAGAGAGTTGCAGAAATTATGACGGGCAACGTTTCGTTATCACCTAAGTATGTGTATTTAAGGTGATCGGGAAGTGGTTTGAGGTCCAACATTGGTAGTTTTTCGATCAAAGAATTGGGTTAAGATTCAAACTCAACTGAAAGCGATTCAAAAGGAAGAGCGTATTCAATCTCGTTGGGAGTTTCGTGACACAATTTTTCATACTCAGCCTCGCGTTAATCATTAAGATCAAGTGTCCCATTTTTAAAGTTTTCGTGAATGGCACTAACTTCCAACGTTTGGTTATGAGGTTCGTTCGATTGGCTTTCAAGATTGAAAATATTAAGATCCAAATCATGTTTCCAAAAGAAATTTTCATCGATCCGTTACGACAATTTATTAAGGCATTTGAGATGGCTGGCCTAAAATCAATGGAATTTGACTCTCGGGATTTTTCATGGTTTGTGTTTCAAGAATGATAAATCAACGGGGAATATGAATTGCCCTACTCGAATGTGCACATCCTCGATTTCTCTCACGGGCTTCTTAATGGAGCGATCGGCGAATTGAAGCGTAAATTTTATGGGTTTAAGATTACCTAAGCCTAATTGTTCGTACATGGAGTATGGAATCAAGTTGACACTTGCGTCTAAGTCTATCAAACATTTGTTAAACGTCTTGTCTCCAATTATACACGAAATCGTAGGGCAGCCATGATCTTTGTATTTAATGAGCATGGATTGGGACAAGATCTCGCCCAAACTAGCGGCTAAGAAGACTTTTTTGGGCACTTGAGTGTGTCGCATTTGGGGGTACAAGTCCTTGAGAAATTTCGCATAAGTAGGGACTTGCTGAACGATGTCAAGAAGCGGGATGTTCACTTGATCGAAAATTTCCAACATCTTTTCCATTTGGTCTGAGTGTTTCTTGGGTTGGAGATGATGTGGAAATGGAACACGGTACTCGGTAGGTAGGTCTATTCGAGTAGAAGAAGAAGAATTTTGATTGGCATTTGATTCAACGTTTGGCTAGACATTTTATTCAGATTCGTTCGTTGTATTAGAAGTGTCGAGAGAGGATCCGGTAAATCGTTCGAATTAACGACTTGATTATCAATTGTTTGCTGGAATGTAGAGTTGTGATAGCATTCAATTGGATGACGCTGCTATTTTGAACAACATGGGCTTGACTTGAATTTGCATTTTGATTTCTGGGATTTGGAAGGGGCTGGCTCGGGAATGTTCCTCATTCGCGTTCACTTACAGGCGTGGCTAATTGACTCATTTATATTTCGTGTTTCGCAATTGATTGGTTTGTGTTTTGCATATATGAGGTCAATAAATTTTGCAAATTTCTGTTTGATTTAAGACTTTGAGTTGTTGCTTTAGCCGACATTTCAAGAGTTTTCTCAAGTGAACTTAAACGTTTATCGTCTTGGGGAGGATGAGTAGAATTTGTTGAAAATTGATTATCGTGGTTGATTACGAGATGGACCCGCAAAGTTTGGTTGAAAATTGTTGGGATGGAAGGGAGGATTCAAAACATTATTTGAAAATGCTTGAAAATTGGGACGAACCGTATTCGTATTGGGATTGTTATCCCGCCTTTTGGCAAAGTCGAGATACCCAAAAGTTAACAGAAACTCAATGATTACTAGTCACAAATATCGATTATACGCTGTAGGTTCACCATGGATAACGATGAATTTTGTCCGAGTCCGGATCGGGCCATAATTGACAGGACATGATGAGTAAAGCTGTAGAAGCCAGTGTTTCAAATCTCAAGTCAATCCGAGCTTGTATGTGCAAGTTATGATCGATTCAATCTAAGGAAAGAGCATGTTGTTCGTATCGATGAAGAGGGTAAGGTGATGGTCCATTCGAATCCATCAGGTTCGAATCCATCAGCATGACATCATCTAGCTCCATTTGAATCCATCGGGTTCGAATCCATCAGGAGTTAGTCACTTCGAACCGATCTCGTTCGTATCGATCAAGTTCGTACCCATCCTCATGCCTCAGTTTGACTCCATCTAGTTCGCATCCATCAGATGATCTCATTTCGCATCCATCAGCAGATAGTGTGCTTCGTATCCATTATAAAGGCGATTGTTCGAATCCATAGATAAAGACTTATTCGTATCCATCGATGTGACAGTTGTTCGAATCCATGGATGACGATCACTTCGAATCCACCGAGTCAACAAGCTTAGATGGCGTGTCGACCCTCGGTGCAAATTAGGCGAAATCTAAGGAATTGATGCGTTCAGCCCGTAGAGAAGACCGGATCGACTCGAAGGACGCACGCCACCTCATCACAGAACCGCGTGAGCTGATGGAGTCGAAGGCATCGATTCGAAGGAATCGATTCGAACCAGACAGCAACCGAAAGACTCCACTTCGTATCCACGATATCTAGAGATCTACTGATCCAAATGCCACGAAATTTTCACAGGAGCTTGCGTGCATGATGAAGAATGTCTCCACCAAATTTCAGCCCAATAGGACATCATCTTGATCGATATGAAATGACTTCGTATCGATCACAGATCGAGTCGAAACTTGGTGGGGTCGGTCGCGTGGGCCCACTCACGTGCAAGAAAAAGTCTCTCGAAGTTTGAGCGAGATCTGAGCTCCTACGCCTATAAATAGAGCCCCAGAGCCAACAGAAAAAGGATCTTTTGGCCATTCAACGTCCAGACTCTGCCGGATTCGATTCTACTCGCAACCATCACTGTTGTAAACGGTTTACTTCGCTATAATCGCTGTAATTGATTGTAATCAGCAAGGATAATCAATAAAAAGGAAAACTATTGAAGTGGATGTTGGCCGGAGATAGCCGAACCACTATAAATCGTGTGTTCTTATTTATTACTTCTGAATTGCAGCTTGTTGTTTGCTGAGATCTGTGATTTGTGTTTGAATATTGCTGATTTGTATTCATACACTGGTGCTTTCACGATATTTGGGGTTTGTGACCAATTTTGGCGCAAACACTTTGGTGCTTTCACTGAGAAGGACTAGCACCCGCTACACCAGATTCAGGATTCAGATTTGAGAGTTTGAAGAATCCCGATTCAGAGACAATGACTCGACAAACAAGACAAAGAGCTGATCGGAGCCAACAAGGAGGAAGCCAAGAAGCATCCTCTGGAGCTGGAGAGGGACAGGCTTCGATGTATATCACTAGATATGAGATGGAAGCTATGGCTAATTCATTACGCGAAAGCATGATGAAGACTCAACAGGAGATGCTGCAGAATTTCCTCGAACAAATGAGGGCGGCGAATGTGCAAAACCTTGGACCAACTACAACAACTGCAAGTGCGGGACAAGGAATTAGGATTACAGAAGCTAATGAAGGTCAGGTTCAAGACCAGAATGCAGTAGCTGAAGGTGATCAACAAGGACTTGGGGGCAGACCCTCAGGGTCCGATACTGGAAGACCAATAGACGGAGCTCAACAAGCTGGAGCCAATGCTTATGCTAACGAGCCACCGAAGAGTATGTACCAGAATTCCCTTCAAGGCTCGGGGGGCAGGATAAAAACTTGACAAGGGTCAACCCCTGGACGGAGATGAGAGAATGATTGGTCTAATGCTACGAATCATGAGAGGAGGATTGTCTGGCGGAGGGTTGGAAGAATTCAGTCAAAGTCCGTTCACTCCAAACATCAGAAATGCAAGGAACCCCCAAAATTCAAACTACCAATGCTAGATCCTTATGACGGGAGGTCAGACCCGACCATGCACATTACCAGATATATTAGGCACATGGAAGTGCTTGGGGCATCCGAGGAAGTGATGACTCGATGCTTTCCTTTATACTTGTCAGATTTGGCTGCGCTTTGGTTCAGGCAACTAGAAACTGGATCAATCAGAACATGGGGCGAGCTTGTAGACTGGTTCATGAGACAGTTTAGGGTCCATGTGACGCGACCCAAGAGTGTGATGACTTTAGCCTCGATAAAGCAAAGGACCGGAGAGTCCATAAAAGATTTTCTACTAAGGTTCAATGCAACGGTGACTTCTGTAGATCGCCCAGATCCATCAATGATTTTGATGGCGGCGCTGGCAGGAGTTGGAGAAGGCACCAAATTCAAAGATTCTCTGACTAAAGATCCACCGCAAGATCTCGGAGAGTTCTATCATAAAGCTGAAAAGTTCATCCGATTAGAAGAATCACGAGCCGAGAGGCAGGAAACAAATGCCACACAAGGCGAAGGAACCTCTAGAGAACAGTCTGGAGTAGACAAAGGAAAGAGGAAACAGGATGACAGATATGATGGTCCTGATAAATAGAAGAAATTCCATGAACCTAGATTCAGGCAATACACAGATCTGACTGCAGGCCTGGAACGAATTTACGCTAAAACTCGAGGGCAACTCCCTTATCGAAAGCCACCTAGGAGAGATCTCACTGAGCGGGAGCGCAGAACTGGTAAATATTGCCTATTCCATGAGCTGGATGGGCACACTACAGATGAATGCCGCTATTTGAAAGATGAGGTGGAAGAACATGCCAGGAGTGGTAGTTTGCCACAATATGTCAGAGAACGGACAGCGGCGGTAAGGCCTGAACAACTACCGCCTCCACCTAACAGGAACGATCCTAGATCGGGATCACGACTCGTCATCCACTGATTAAAGATGGCAAGGGCCGAGTCCAGGATTCGAACTTCGGTCGAATGATTTCATTTAGATTTATTTTCAGAATAAACGGTTACTCCACTTACTCATGTACGGGAACCGGAGAGATCCCTAGGCATGTTCTGAGATGGAGATAAACCGATATGCCAAGAGGGGCAATGTTTAGCTTTTTCCTGATGTTTGAGATTGAACGTCTAGGACCTGAGTTTAATAAATGAATTTGAATTTCTTGAAATAAACCTTTGACCGGAGAGTTAAAGGATGAACGTTAAATACCAATATAAAAATGATCGCTTTATGACCCTACCCGGAGAGACGGGGTCCGAAGTACAAGAAGTGAGTTGCTTCGCCGGAGAGCGACAGGATCAACTCACTTAAGCGCTATTTCCCCTTCACCGGAGAGTGATAGGATGGGATCCAACAAGAGCCCGGAGGGGCTATGATCGGTCTAGAGCGACCAAGACATCGCTTAATGTTCAGATACACTGAACCGGAGTGCAAGAAGTGAGTTGCTTCGCCGAAGAGCGACAGGATCGACTCACTTAACGCTGCCTCCCCTTCACCGTATAGTGACCGGATGGGATCCAGCAAGAGCCCGGAGAGGCTATGATCGGTTTAGAACAACCAAGACATCGCTATATGCCCTAGTTGGGGCCGAAGTGCAATGGGATCTTTCTACTCAATCGCCAAGTCTGGAATGGGCTTGTCAAGGGTCCAGAGTGACCAACGATAGTCCGAAGAGATTAAAAAACTTCATTCTTGATTTACACTGAAAGAAATTGATAACAATTTGGCTTCGAACAGCCATAAACTTGATTGATAATAATGCAGCTATGAATAAAACATGAATTTACTACACTCAATTTAGATCGTTCAAAACATACCTTTTACAAAAAGGCATGTTTTGGAGGGCAAAGTGTTATCCCGCCTTTTGGCAAAGTCGAGATACCCAAAAGTTAACAGAAACTCAATGATTACTAGTCACAAATATCGATTATACGCTGTAGGTTCACCATGGATATCGATGAATTTTGTCCGAGTTTGGATCGGGCCACAATTGACAGGACATGATGAGCAAAGCTGTAGAAGCCAGTGTTTCAAATCTCAAGTCAATCCGAGCTTGTATGTGCAAGTTATGATCGATTCAATATAAGGAAAGAGCATGCTGTTTGTATCCATGAAGAGGGTGAGGTGATGGTCCATTCGAATCCATCAGGTTCGAATCCATCAGCATGACATCATCTGGCTCCATTCGAATCCATCGGGTTCGAATCCATCAGGAGTTAGTCACTTCGAACCGATCTCGTTCGTATCGATCAAGTTCGTACCCATCCTCATGCCTCAGTTCGACTCCATCTAGTTCGCATCCATCAGATGATCTCACTTCGCATCCATCAGTAGATAGTGTGCTTCGTATCCATTATAAAGGCGATCGTTCGAATCCATAGATAAAGACTTACTCGTATCCATCGATGTTACAGTTGTTCGAATCCATGGATGACGATCACTTCGAATCCACCGAGTCAACAAGCTTAGATGACGTGTCGACCCTCGGTGCAAATTAGGCGAAATCTAAGGAATTGATGCATTCAACCCGGAGAGAAGACCGGATCGACTCGAAGGACGCGCGCCACCTCATCACAGAACCACGTGAGCTGATGGAGTCGAAGGCATCGATTCGAAAGAATCGATTCGAACCAGACAACAACCGAAAGACTCCACTTCGTATCCACGATATCTAGATATCTACTAATCCAAATTCTATAAAATTTTCACAGGAGCTTGTATGCATGATGAAGAACATCTCCACCAAATTTCAGCCCAATTGGACATCATCTTGATCGATACGAAATGACTTCGTATCGATCACAGATCGAGTCGAAACTTGGTGGGGTCGGTCGCGTGGGCCCACTCACATGCTAGAAAAAGTCTCCCAAAGTTTGAGCGAGATCTGAGCCTCCTACGCCTATAAATAGAGCCCCAGAGCCAACAGAAAAAGGATCTTTTGCTATTCAACGTCCAGACTCTGCTGGATTCGATTCTACTCGCAACCATCACTGTTGTAAACGATTTACTTCACTATAATCGCTGTAATTGATTGTAATCAGCAAGGATAATCAATAAAAAGGAAAACTATTGAAGTGGACGTAGGCCGGAGATAGCCGAACCACCATAAATCGTGTGTTCTTATTTATTACTTCTGAATTGCTGCTTGTTGTTTGCTGAGATCTGTGGTTTGTGTTTGAATATTACTGATTTGTATTCATACACTGGTGCTTTCGCTATATTTGGGGTTTGTGACCAATTTTGGCGCAAACAGGGATTATTTTTGTTCCAAGCAAAATTTGGATGATTTCTCCAACCACGGTTGTACGTTGGAAAAAATAGATCGTTTTTGGCTTTATTGAAAGCATTGATTTGTTCGACTAGCACATCGGTTGGGAAGCTTGGTTCATTTGATTCCATGAGAAAACGTTATTGAATTTTTTAATCATTGCGTCGATCTTAGCTTCCAATGCAAAACAAGATCCTATCGAATGTGTGATAACCCGGATTTCTTTGGCGTCAGATAATTGTATAATTATCTGATTTAAACTATTGGAAAATACTAATTTATAGTTTGAACAAATAAATTTGATATTATTCATATATATATATATATGTATGTATATATGTATATATATATATGTATATATGTATATATATATATATATGTATATGTATATATTTGTGTTGATTTTAAATTTGATTTTTATGTGAAATTGAATTTAAGATGGAAATTCAAAAGATAAATATTTTAAGTTATTTTGAAAAATATATTTAATGATTTTATTTCTTTTATATGATTAGTTCTACATTATTTTCTTTAAAAGATTTATTTATAAAAATTAAGATAATATATTTACTTAATAAAAATATATTTATAAAGTATTTAAGGATTCATTAATTCATGGGATTACAAGTGTAAGTTAAATGTTTACATAATTACAAATGGAAGCATAAGAATGTATCTAATTATAAGTGTAAACAAATATAAACATAAAAATACATTGCCTTTAAACATTTTAAAAAAAATACACTTGTAAAGTTTTGAACTTATATAAACAACATTTGTAAGCCAAGCATCCTACAAACTAACAGGTGGAAAAATAATCCTCAATTGGAAATTAAATAAAAAATAAGGTTTTGAGAAAATTATCTATATTCTTTCAGCTAAAATTTTTTTGTCATCTTCCAAATAAAAAACTGATAATCAAAATTCAAAGAAAGAAGGAAACAAGAAGGCGGAAGGGGGCTTCAGCCTGTTCAAAGTTAACAACAACATCTGTTAATGGCTCCAATCTGTGATGAAATAAATATTCAATTCAACATCAAGCTGCAGGAATCAAAATCTATAACCTGAAGCAAATTAAATTAAGCTAAGACGAAGATCATCTCATCATAAAACAAGTTCAAAGATTAGATCCTTCTAGTCCAGATCATTTTTAACAAAAATTCCAGGCTTCCCCTGTTTTGCATGTGCAGGTGAGTAAACACTTTATTTAAAAAATTTAAATCTGGACGAATATTGGACGCTTGAGGTAAGATTGTAAAGTTGAGTTGTTGCATGGATGATCTAATTGACATATGGTTAAATTGTGACTGCAAGTTTGTATTCATGTCTGTATGTATGATATTAAGTTCTGTTGTGAACACAAATTTCAGGACAAAACAAATTAATTCAATCATTTCACAGATATCAAATTTTAGGCCCGGATATTTAAAGATGAAATGATTGTATCAGTGTAACAATATTCATAAAAATAAATTCAAGAGTTTATAAGGAGTATTTATTTTAAATTTTTAAATAACAGTGGTAATCTTAAAAAGGTTTAAAAATTGATCACACAAATTTCAAATCTTGGTAATAAAATATGAGAAATGGAGCAAAAGGATGAATTTTGATCTATAAATCTGGATTTTTAAGTTTGGTTATGTTGAGGAAATTTAGGTTGATCGGTTTTGGTTCGTTCGTTGATTGTCGTCGACCAACAAGGCATTGGGGTTCGGGCTCGTCGTCAGAGCTGGCGGGGAAGATGGTGGTCAAAGAAAAAAGGGCTAGTGGTGTATCAATGGCCGTGATGACCTGGGATCATCAAAGTAGTGTTTAAAACCCAGTTGTGTCGACGATGTTGAGTTGAATCGTGCGATGGCTAGGCTGGACCGAATTTGGTCAGAGTGGTGGGGTTTGGTCCGTGAGTTTTCAGCATAGGGTAGGGCAGCGCATTGGGTTTCTAGCGACCTGAGGTGGTGGCGTGGTGTGGTCTTCGTCGAGCAATGTCTGGGATCAGTTGAATGGACCTGCTCGATTTCGTTTTCTGGTGCGAATGACTGTGCTGGGTGGTCGAGTCATCTTTGGAAAGCATCGCCGACTTGACAGTGGCCGGAGCATGGATCGAAGTTAGCTGAAATGTGCGTGCACGTGCACAGATGGCCGTGCATTTCTGTTGTTTTGCTTGTTGGTGTAGCCTTAGGGAAGAAGAGGAGAGCTTCGGGAAAAATAGGGTTCTGATCGAAGTCATTCTCGAGTTTACTTATTTTTTTCCGATAGGAAGTAGAAGGAGGATTTATCTTAGGGTTGATTACGACTAGAAGGAAGGATGGCTTAGGTTGCTTTGTTTATAACCAGATTTTTAATATATAAAGTAATTTCGTATCAGGTCTTCAAGCTAAAAGATATATATAATAAATAAAAGGAGGAGATGATCAGGTTTTAAAGCAAATTAATTTGTATATCTGTTTTAAAAACAAGTTTTAGTAATATGTTCAAAACTAACTTTCTTAAACAAGTTTAAAATTTAAATTTTTTTTAAATAGAATGTTTTTGGAATTTAATTTGGTTGGTTTGGAATAATTATATTGGGTTAATTGATTAAAATTTAAAGTATTTTCAAATATAACTTAATTAAGTAAGTGTTTAAGAATAGTGAATAAAATTATTAATTAAAAGTTCTCAAGTGATTAATTTCAAGCATCTATTTTAAGAGAATATAAATGTTAAGAAAAATCAAGATAAATGGTTTATCTTAATTAAAATTAAATCTAATTAATAAAGGTAATAATTACTTAATTAAATAAGATGATTAACCAATGTAATTAGTTCAAAGCAGTTAATTAGTTTAATTTATAAAAGGTATATCACTTAATGGAATTATTTAATGTAAGTAATTAAAAGATAAATTTTGTTAAGGATTTATTAATTTAATAGTAATTAAAGGTTAAATTAATAATCAAAGGTTAATTAATTAAGGATAATTAACCAATGGAATAATTACTTGATAAAAGTAATTAAAGGGAAATTACTCAATGGAATAAATTAAGGATTAATTACTTAATGTAATAATTAAAGGGTTGATGTATTTAAGAAAATTAACTAAGGGTTAGTGAATTAATGAGTGTGATTAATAGAAGGACAATTAGTCAATGTAAGTCATTATAGGATAATTAATTTGAGTAATTAATTAAGGATCAATGTAATTAATGTGTTTGGATTAAGGATAATTAATTTGTGAAATTAATTAAAGGTTAATTACTTAATGTAATTAAAGAATGATTAATCAAGGATGATTAATCAAGATTAATAATTAAGGGATGATTTTTTAATTGAATACAATTAATTAATGTTAAATAAGCAAAATTTATAAAGTAATTAATTTAATTCATTGGTAGTTAATTAAATTAATTAGAAATGGTATGATTAATTTATCTTGCTTATGGATGATTGCATGATATTTGAATAGCTTGGATTATTTGTTATCCCTGGTGTGTGATTGTGATGCTATGTGATGAAATGTTTTGTGATATGTTTGGATTGAACAGTGATAAATGTGGTCATCTATTGAGATGCATTGCTGTATAAATTGACATCCTGTATTTAAAGTTTGAATTGTATTTCATTTGAATAGCCTGGGTTAAGATGACATTGGATTCAAAGAGACCGGGGTCTGGTATTAGCAAATGCCCGAAACCATTTCGATTCTTTATAGATTGATGTGTGAAATCAATAAGCTGGAATGGAATGATTTAAGTAAATTAGACCATTTAATCTAAGTTTTGGTACTTAGAAATTGATGTTTGAAATAAGTGATGTCTATTTACAACTTGTGAAGTTGTAAATTGATATAAGTTACCCCGGGTTCATATAAGTTGTATGCTTTTGTATTCCATGTTAGATGGGTTTACTCACGCTGGTTTTCAGCCTGACCCGGGTGTTACTTTGATGTAATCCTCGAGTTAGACCAAGTATTATAGATTCTCAGGTAAGGACGTTCTGGAGCTCAGGTGGCAAGCTAGATGGCAGGAACGTATAGAGTGTAGCCCGCTGTGTTATATTGTAGTATATTTGGGACAAGTTATTTTAATTGTCCTATGATTGTGTAAATGTTGTAACTCTGATGTATTAAAATGTAATTGACTAACACAGTTTCCTTTGTGTAAAGAATATTATTTGATATTATATTTTATCCGCTGCGAATGTGAGATTCTGAGTTTGGTTTTCTGTTTCTTCTTCTTCTGTCTCTTTCTTCTTTTCCTAACTATCTGGAATTTTCGGGATCGAAATTTCCGGGTCGTTACATTTGGTATCAGAGCAAGATTAAGCGAGAACCTTGGCCCTGGTGGGATTACTCATTAAGAATAGGGTCATTGGTACCCTAGGATGAGTTGAATGTGTGTGTGTGTGTGTCTATATATATGAGAGCGTACTTTCTTATATAAAGATTTTAAATGATTTTATATAAGAATATATTTTGATATATAAAGCAATATTTCTTTCTAATAAATATTAAGGTAATTGGTTGTTAAATTATTGGAATTAAATTAAGTGGTAACAGAAATACAACCAAATTGAAATTATATAAATATAAGTTTGATATGGATCCAAACTGAAATTAAAACTCTGAATTTGTAGAAGTGTTTTCAGAATAAGATAATAATAAATTGGTTTCCAGATATGATAATCTTGGTCATTATCATAAATGGTTGTTGTATTTAATCATGAAATGTTTTAAAAATAAAACATTGAGGAAAGTATGACTTATAAATTGGAACTAAAGATGATCTAAATTGTGAAGATTTAAATCTCGGTCCAGAAATTTGAAAAATTGTTTCAAAGTGATAAAGAAATAATAAATAATATTATTTAATGTATTTGAATGAAATGGTCCTATTTCAAACAAGAGTTGTTTGAAAATTTAAACGAATTTGTTTTGAATTAAAAACCAAAGGTGGCTTAAAATTTAAAGATAACTTGGTGTGTAAAGGAAATAATATGTATAAATGAAGGATATACATAATATCAAAGATGGTTTGAAATAAACTCTAAATGTTGAGTTTTAAATTTGGAATGAGATGTGATACCCAAAGTGATAAGTTTTTGAACTTATAAGTGGGAAAGAATTTTGAAATTTGAAATGGAGAATTCAAATTTGAGTAAGGTTAACGGGATTAATTGAATTTAACTCGGAGGAAGTTAAAAAAGTTTGAATGAACAATCTAATTTCGAAATTTTAAGAGGAAATTGAAATTTAACTTGGGAAGTTAAATGGTTGATTTGAATTAGGAGTTTGTGTGATCTCAAAATGAGTTTGAGATTTGGAAAATGAAAATGGAATGTTGTTAATTGGTGTTTGGATAAATTTGAATGTTTATTTATCCTGATATCAATCTATGGATATAGATAAATTATGAAATAGAAAATTTGTTTTAAAAATGGATAATAAATTAGAATCTGAAGATTTAATTGTTTTTGAATTCTTATTTGAACTTTGAAATAACTTAAGGAAAGATAATTCAAAATAGAATTTTGAAATTTGGACTCAGAATTAAATTATTTAAAGATTTAGATTATTGATTTAAAAATAAAAGTTAATTTGATTTAATGGATTAAATCAACATTTAAAATTTAACTCGAATTTATAATTCAAGATGGTTTAAAGTTGAGATTGGAATTAAAATTAGTTCAAATTAAATTTGATTTGAATTAAATGAAAATGAGATTGAAGTTGAATGAATTTAAATTCAAATGGAAGTTGATTTGAATTTGGGATAGGAATTGAAGTTAACTCAAATTGGATTGGAATTAAATCAATTCAATGGGATGAGAAATTGATTGGAAATGGAGATTGGGAAGGTGAACAATTTGGCTCTGACTATTTTTCCAAATAAAATGTTTTAATACAAACTATTTTTAAATCTATTTTCCTAACTATTTACTATACAACCTTTCTTTTTAAACCCCAAACTATCTTATACTTATTTTACAATTATTTTGAAAACTAATTACTATTTTACATCTGTTTTTCAAACTAATCCCTATTTTATAACTACTTTATACCTAATTACTATTTTACAATTATTTTGAAATTATCTAACTATCCTACAACTATTTTATAATTACTTAACTATTTTACATCTATTTTGCAACTAATAATTATTTTTCAACTACTTATCTATTTTTTACTTTTAAGCTATTTTCTAAATTCAAGCTGATCAGAGTGCAAACTGTTTATGATTAATTACCAATTGAGATAAGGATTAAAGTGATAATCCAAATGGAATTGAGGCAAATGTGAATAAGTGAATGAAAATCAAAGTGAAGGTGAATATAAAGAGAATTAATTTGGCTAATAACCAATAAAGATAAATACGTAGGATGTACGTATATTATTCTATTCGCATAGTGATTTGATCCAGATTCGAGCATAGAATTTCAATATAGCTGTATCGATCCGAGTTGGGATTTTTCACTGGTTTTCGACGGCGAACCTGGATATGGATTTTTGATTAGTTTTGGAAATTCTCTATCATGGTTGTGATTATGCAAGGAGAATAACGGTTTCTTATCAAGAAATCAGATCTGAGTCCGCACTAGGAAGTCGGGTGGATAATACTAGTTCGGAAGAGAAATTGTGTGATCGAGTAGGTGATCAGATTGGTATAGCATATGATGATATGTATACATCGTACGAGTTTGAATGAAGTTAATATTGAAATTTGTGGATAAGAAATGTGAAATGGTTTTTGAAATAAAAAGTATATTTTGTGAAATATATGATGAAATTAAGTAGAAATTGGATATTTCTATGATAGGAATTTTGCTTTATGGAAGTAGTAATTTGGTAAGTAGCTTTATAAAGTAATTAAATTTGAATAATTGATTTGGAATAAACAAAGTTATATATCTTTGTTAT
Source organism: Allium cepa (assembly GCA_030765085.1). Classification (NCBI taxonomy): domain Eukaryota; kingdom Viridiplantae; phylum Streptophyta; class Magnoliopsida; order Asparagales; family Amaryllidaceae; genus Allium; species Allium cepa. The sequence continues at coordinate 542,656,652 of CM060939.1, forward strand.
ATAAGATAAATCTCCCCTTGTTGAATCTATAGCCAGAAGGAAAGGTTTTTGAAATTATTTGGAGTATAAAAAGGGAATTTATACAAGTTTGAGGAGATCCAAAGTTTTTAAAAGTTATATATATATATATATATGTATGTATGTATGTATGTATGTATGTATGTATGTATGTATGTATGTATGTATGTATGTATGTATGTATGTCTGTAAAGGATCGTATGAGAATGATTTTGAGAAAAGGTTTTTGGAATCTTTGGATTTGGAAAGGCTTTTTGATTTTTGGGTAAAATCAATATTGGATTTGGAAAAGCCTAATTCGAGAATTATCGATTTTGGAATAATCGATTTTGAGAAGAGAGATTTATATGAGATTCATACTAGGTGTATGATTTGGAAGATACTATATGTGTATAGTATAAAGTGCTTTGAAAATGACTCTAGAGAAAAAGGCGCTCCCTTGGAATGAACTTCTCAAGAGTACCATAGGTTGGTACTGCCTTGAGCCTCAAAGGGGGGAGGTTCTAAAGTTGATCCTGTGAGAAGTCCAGACAAAACTAGTACCTGAGGATTATATGTAGTGTGTAGCGAAAGTCGAGGGCGCTGATGCTTACAGAGGCATTTGGATTATGCTGTGACGACAGTTTAACTCGATGTCACTGCGATCTACTGTAGACCATAATGAAAGTCGTGTGTGCTGCTGAGAGCCAACAGTCTACGTTTGATTTTACATCGGTAGACTGCAACTATGGTAATATAGCGAAAGTCGTGTGTGCTGCTGAGAGCCAACAGTCTACGCTTGATTTTACATCGGTAGACTGCGACCTATAGAGACATAGCGAAAGTCGAGAGGCCGTGAGAGCCTAAGGCTACATTGGGACTTGACTGATGTAGTCTGCGACCTATGTGGGAGTGGGGAAGTTTCATTCCTTTGGCAGCGAAATTCCAAGGCGCTGATGCCTACAGTTACATGGACTTTTGCTGTGATGGCAACGTAACCCTGGATGTAACTGCGATCTGTAGCAGGTTCCACGGCATAATCAAGGGGCGCGGAGGCCGACGGTTGTCTATGGATTTTGCCGGGACGGCAACGTAACCATCGGGTTAACGCGACCATGGATGGGGGTGATGATTTCCAGAGCATTCTCACCAAAGATATTTCCTCTATTTTCAAAATAATATTTTCGATATTTTCAATAAAATTATCTTCCAAGTATTTTCACTGGGTGTTGAAATGGGTCTGCTAAGTACTTATAGATTTTCAGTCCTACGCCGGATTAACGTATGACCAAATTTCTGTGAGAACGAGAATGGACGTGTTGAAACATCGAGTTATAAAAGTATCTTTATAAAAACTATTTTACAATATTATGTTGATTTTAAAAGTTTTTTAAAAGTAACCAAAGGATAAATTATCTGATTTAAAGTATTAAATTAAATTCTGGCTTCGTTCCTTTTCGGGGACGAAAAGATTCAAAGGGGGGAGAAATGTGATGACCCAGATTTCTTTGGCGTCACATAATTGTTTAATTATCTGATTTAAACTATTGGAAAATACTGATTTATAGATTGAATAAATAAATTTGATATTATTCATATCTATATATATACACACATATATATACATATATTTTTGTTGATTTTAAATTTGATTTTTACGTGAAATTGAATTTAAATTGGAAATTCAAAAGATAAATATTTTAAGTTATTTTGAAAAATATACTTAATGATTTTATTTCTTTTATATGATTAGGTTTGCATTATTTTCTTTAAAAGATTTATTTATAAAAAATAAGATAATGTGTTTACTTAATAAAAGTATATATATATATATACATATATATATATATAAGTTTTATAAAATCATTTAAGGATTCATTAATTCATGGGATTACAAATGTAAGTTAAATTTTTACATAATTACAAATGGAAGCATAAGAATGTATCTAATTATAAGTGTAAACAAATATAAACATAAAAATATATTGCCATTAAACATTTGTAAAAAATAAATAAATAAATAATACACTTATAAAGTTTTGAACTCACATAAACAACATTTGTAAGCCAAGCATCCTACAAACTAACAAGTGGCAAAATAATCCTCAATTAGAAATTAAATCAAAAATAAGGTTTTGAGAAAATAATCTATATTCTTTCAGCTAAATTTTTTTTTCTCATCTTCTAAATAAAAAACTGATAATCAAAATTCAAAAAAAGAAGAAAAAAAAGGGGGGGAAGGGGGCTTCAGCCTATTCAAAATTAATAACAACATCTGTCAAAGGCTCCATTCTGTGATCAAATGAATATTCAATTCAACATCAAGCTGCAGGAATCAAAATCTATAACCTGAAGCAAATTAAATTAAGCTTAGACGAAGATCATCTCAGCATAAAACAAGTTCAAAGATCAGATCCTTCTAGTCCAGATCATTTTTAACAAAAATTCCTAGCTTCCTCTATTTTGCATGTGCAGGTGAGTAAAACACTTTATTTAAAAACTTTAAATCGGGATGAATGTTGGATGCTTGAGGTAAGATTGCAAAATTGAGTTGTTGCATGGATGATCTAATTGACATATGGTTGAATAGTGACTGTAAGTTTGTATTCATTTCTGTATGTATGATATTAAGTTCTGATGTGAACATAAATTCCAGGACAAAACAAATTAATTCAATCATTTCACACATATCAAATTTTAGGCCCGGATATTTAAAGATGAAATGATTGTATCAGTGTAACAATTTTCATAAAAATAAATTCAAGAGTTTATATGGAGTATTTATTTTAAATTTTTACATAATAGTGGAAATGTTAAAAGGGTTAAAAATTGATCACGCTGATTTCAAATCTTGGTTATAAAATCTGAGAACTGGAGCAAAATGATGAATTTTGATCTATAAATCTGGATTTTTAAGTTTGGTTATGTTGAGGAAATTTGGGTTGATTGGTTTTGGTTCGTTTGTTGATTGTCGTCGACCAAAAAGGCATTGGGGGTCGGGCTTGTCGTCAGAGCTGGCTGGGAAGATGGTGGTCGCAGAAAAAATGGGCCAGTGGTGTATCAATGGCCGTGGTGACCTGGGATCGTCAAAGTAGGGTTTAAAACCCAGTTGTGTCGACGATGTTGACTTAAATCGTGCGATGGCTAGGCTGGACCGGATTTGGTCAGAGTGGTGGGGTTTGGTTCGTGAGTCTTCGACGTAGGGTAGGGCGACGCATTGGGTTTCTGGAAACCTAAGGTGGTGCCACGGTGTGGTCTTCGGTTGAGCAATGTCTGGGATCAGTTGAATCGAGCTGCTCGATTTTGTTTTCTGATGCGAATGACTGTGCTGGGTGGTCGAGTTATCTTTCAAAAGCATCGTCGACTTGACAGTTGTCGGAGTATGGATTGAAGTTAGCTAAAACGAGTGTTCACGTGCACAGATGGCCGTGCATTTTTGTTGTTTTGCTTGTTGGTGTAGCGTCAGGGAAGAAGAGGAGAGCTTCCGGAAAAATAGGGCTCTGATTGAAGTCATACTCGAGTTTTTTTTTCTGATAGGAAGTAGAAGGAGGATTTATCTTGGGGTTGAGTACGAGTAGAAGGAAGGATGGCTCGGGTTGCTTTGTTTATAACCAGAATTTTAATATATAAAGTAATTTCATATCAGGTCTTCAAGCTAAAAGATATATATAATAAATAAAAGGAGGGGATGATCAGGTTTTAAAGCAAATTAATTTTTCTATCTGTTTTAAAAACAAGTTTTAGTAACATGTTTAAAACTAACTTTCTTAAACAAGTTTAAAATTTAATTTTTTTTTAAATGGAATGATTTTGGAATTTAATTTGGTTGGTTTTGAATAATTATATTGGGTTAATTGATTAAAATTTAGAGTATTTTCAAATATAACTTAATTAAGTAAGTGTTTAAGAATAGCGTATTAAATTATTAATTAAAAGTTCTCAAGTGATTAATTTCAAGCATCTATTTTAAGAGAATATAAATGTTAAGAAAAATCAAGATAAATGGTTTATCTTAATTAAAATTAAATCTAATTAATAAAGGTAATAATTACTTAATTAATTAAGATAATTAACTAATGTAATTAGTTTAAAGCAGTTAATTAGTTTAATTTATAAAAGGTAAATCACTTAATGGAATTACTTAATGTAAGTAATTAAAAGATAAATTTTGTTAAGGATTTATTAATTTAATAGTAATTAATGGTTAAATTAATAATCAAAGGTTAATTAATTAAGGATAATTAACCAATGGAATAATTACTTGATAAAAGTAATTAAAGGGAAATTTATTAAGGGAACTAGTTAAGGATTAATTACTTAATGTAATAATTAAAGGGTTGATGTATTTAAGAAAATTAACTAAGGGTTAGTTAATTAATGAGTGTGATTAATAGAAGGATAATTAGTCAATGTAAGTGATTATATGATAACTAATTTGAGTAATTAATTAAGGATCAATGTAATTAATGCGTTTGGATTAAGGATGATTAATTTGTGAAATTAATTAAAGGTTAATTACTTAATGTAATTAAAGAATGATTAATCAAAGATGATTAATCAAGATGAATAATTAAGGGATGATTAATTAATTAAATACAATTAATTAATGTTAAATAAGCAAGATTTATAAAGTAATTAATTTAATTAATTGGTAGTTAATTAAATTAATTAGAAATGGTATGATTAATTTATCTGGCTTATGGGTTATTGCATGATATTTGAATACCTAGGATTATTTGTTATCCCTGGTGTGTGATTGTGATGCTATATGATATGAAATGTTTTGTGATATGTTTGGGTTGAACAGTGATTAATGTGGCCATCTATCGAGATGCATTGTTGTGTAAAGTGACATCCTGTATTTAAAGTTTGAATTGTATTTCATTTGAATAGCTTGGGTTAAGATGACATTGGATTCGAAGAGACCAGGGTCGGGCATTAGCAAATGCCCGAAACCACTTCGATTCTTTATAGATTGATGTGTGAAATCAATAAGCTGGAATGAAATGATTTAAGTAAATTGGACCATTTAATCTAAGTTTTGGTACTTAGAAATTGATGTGTGAAATAAGTGATGTCTATAACAATTTGTGAAGTTGTAAATTGATATAAGTTACCCCGGGTTCATATAAGTTGTATGCTTTTGTATTCCATGTTAGATAGGTTTACTCACGCTGATTTCCAGCCTGACCCGGGTGTTACTTCGATGTAATGCTCGGGTCAGACCGAGTATTACAGATTTTCAGGTAAGGACGTTCTGGAGCTCAGGTGGCAAGCTAGATGGCTAGGAACGTATGGAGTGTAGTCCGCTGTGTTATATTGTAGTATATTTGGGACAAGTTATTTTAGTTGTCCTATGATTGTGTAAATGTTGTAACTCTGATGTATTAAAATGTAATATGTGTAGTTAATGCCCCGCTATTACCCCGTCATAACTCTGCTATATCTCGTAGCGGATTTCTATCGCTACGATTTTTCAAGATAGCCCCAAATATAGCCTTTCCGCTTTAAACCCCGTTATTTCCGCTATATCCCATTGTTCCCGCCTGTGTAGTTAAAGCGCTCGGCAGATTCAAAGCGGTGGAGGTGCAAAAAGTCATAACGGGGATACAGCGAGGATATAGTGGGATATAGCGGATAACTCTAAAATATCATATAAAACTCGTGCTTGATATTTTTACAAATATATAAATGGCAATTAAATGAAAATTTATCATTCATTTGAATTACAATTAATACATAGATGATTTTAAACAAAAAAAAACATGTGCGAATATACTTTAAATAAACGTAAAACTGTTATATAACGTAATTGAATTTAGTAGAATATTAGAGTATTTTCAGTCCTGAAAATATATTAAAAATTAAATCAAATAAATTAGTTTCATAATTTTATAATTTATAAATGCAATTTTTTATTCATTTTATTAAAGAAGATATAGAGGTAATAGCAAAATATAGCGGAAATAACGGAATATAGCGGAAATAGCTGGGATTAAAGCGGAAAGGCTATATTTTGGGGCTATATGGAAAAATCGTAGCGGTAGAAATCCGCTATGAGATATTGCGGGGTTATAGCGGGGTAATAGCAGGGCATTAATTACACAGATTCCCGCTATATTTTGCTATTTCCGCTATATCTTCTTTAAAACCAATGAATTAAAAGTGGAATTTATACATTATAAAAATTATGAAATCGATTTATTTATTGAATTTTTAATATATTTTCAGAAATAAAAATACTCTAGTATTCTACAAAATTCAATTATGTTATATAACAGTTTTACGTTTATTTACAATAAATTCGCACATATTTTTATTTAAAATTATTTATGCATTAATTATAATTCAATTAAATGTTAATTTTTCATTTAATAACCATTTATATATTTGTAAAAACATTAAGTACGAGTTTTATATGCTATTTTAGAGTCATCCTCTATATCCTTCTATATCCTCACTAAATCTGCGCTATGACTTTTTGCACCTCCACCGCATTGAAACTGCCGAGCGCTTTAACTGCATAGAATGTAATTGGCTGATACAGTTTCCTTTGTATAAAGAATATTATTTGATATTATATTTTATCTGCTACGATTGTGAGATTATGAGTTTGGTTTTCTGTTTCTTCTTCTATCTTTTTCTTTTTTTCCTAACTATTTGGAATTTTCGAGATCGAAATTTCCGGGTCATTACAGAATGGTTGCACTCGATCGTGAATAAATTGATTTTTCGTTCAAACGTTCCCATTGGGACGACTTTTAGGCGAGAATTTTAAGAAATTGCCAAGCATCGTCATAATGTTGGGCAAGAAAGTTGCCTTCGCACATTGATTCGAGCATGGTTCGTGTGCTGTTTTCGGGTCCATTGTATAATATTTAGCAAGTCGTCCATTTTTCGAAGTTATGGGGTGGATATTTTATCAAAAGCTCTCTGAATCTTTCAAAATATTTTTCGAGCGGTTCTCCCTTGAATTGATGAAAATTTACAATTTCATTTCGGATTCTACTCGTTTTTTCCAAGGGGTAGAACTTTTTTATGAAAGCCTTTACAAATTCTTTCCAAGTTTTAATAGAGTTTGAAGGTAAGCTGTACAACCATTTTTCAGCGTAATCGGTAAGAGCGAATGGGATTAATCAAAGTTTGATTCTGTCATCGGAAAGTTATTGGAGTTTAATGGTTCCATAAACTAGTTCGAATTTAGTCAAATCGATGTGTGGATAATCGTACTCGAAATTGCCAAATTTCGATAGCATGGCAATATGGTTCGAGTAAGTTTTGAAGTGGTTACCCGTAGGGGTGGGTAACGTGATGCAAGATGGAATAAAAACTCTATCGGGAAAGATTCTATACATAAGAGTTCGAGGGGAGTTCTCGTTCGTCATTTCAGGAGGATCGTCCGTTCGAGTTAAACGATTAGCTGTTGAGTCTCGAGTCCAACGATTGTTGTTGTGTCATGAGTCCAATTACTCATGCACAAGTGAAAGTGGAGAAGGGAAAGAAGTTAGAATCGAGTTTAGAGAATGAAACGAGGTTTGGAAAATGAAGTGAAAAATTGCTTTTGGTTTTTTTTTAAAGAAATGAATTATTTACTAAGTGAAATTTGTTCTCAAAAGAGAAGTTTGATTTTTGTTTTTGTTTTAGGCTTTTCAAAATTTTTTATATGTTTTTGTACATTTTTTTGAATTTCCAAATTTCAAATAATTACCACAAGGATATTTGTTTTTTTAGAAAATGGAAATTTGATTATTATTATTTTTTTGAATTTTGAATTTTTTTTTGTTTTTGAAAAGATTTTATATTTTTTTTGGATTTTAGTTTTTGATTGAAAATTTTCAAAGGAAAGGTATAAAAGGGATTTTTTTGGATTAAAAACTAAGGTAAGTAAAATTTTTGGATTTTTTTTAGTTTTTTTAAATATGCATGAATTAATGCAACTAAATGAATGCAAAAGACTTAATTACAGTTTTCCATCCTTAGTGGCTCCTAACTCAAAATTGTATAATCGCACTTTGTCTTAAATCAACAAAAAAAAATTTCAACCAAGTAACGGACAGGGGTTATCGGTGCACCACGAATCACCGTAGCAATGCAGCCAAAGGTTTAAGTAACTTTACAGGAGCAACCACTATATTATTTACGAATCATAGTAATATTTATAAATGGTTATTACTCTGTCATAGCTTAGACGCCAAGAAATAAAATTGTTCAAAGAAAACAATTGTGAACATACAATTAAGCCCTAGATGAACTCGCGACACCCTTAAGTCGAATGTCTAAACTTTATAATTAGTCAAATTATGCGATTAAATGCGTTTGTGGGCTGAGGAAAGGGTGATGAAATCCCTAACCTTATGTGAATTGTGATATTGCCCTTAGAAAAGAAAATAAGATGAGATGAATGCAAAGCAGAAATTAAACGTGAATTTACAATGCAACTAAAATGAAATTTGTTTTTTTTTATTTTGAAATTTTTTTATTTATAAATGCAAATGCAAGCAACCAACAATGCAATTCAAATAAAACAAGGGAAAATGGCATGATACCAAAGTGCGTCGAATTATTATTAATATTTTTAAGCGGTAAATTAAAAAAAAAAAACAAGCAGTTTTTTTTGGCAAACACTTCTGGCAATTTGCTTTTGGTAACCTCAAAATCAAAAACAAAATATATATAGTTATTTTTTATATATGGATGGAACTCAAAACAAATTAAAATGAAAATAAAAAAAACTCAAACTCGAAATTTTTTTTTTTAACTTTTTTTTTGAAAGACAGACTTTAAAACTAACTAAAACGAAAACAAAACAAGTGAAAATGAAATAAATGAAGGCATTTGTTTTTTTAAAGCCAAAAGACAATTTAAAAAAAATTCATTTCAAACTCAACCTACAAAAACAATAAAAAAAAAAATTAATGGAAGAATGAAAAAAAGAAAGCTGGTAAAAAAACAAAAACAAAAGGTAAAATAAAAAAAATGCAAACAACCCGGCCTACTGACTATGTTACTTTTAACAGAGAGCACCACCCAACTTAAACAATTCATGAAATCAATTTCTCAAATTCATTGGCTCAATTCACAAATACTCGAATTCCAAAAAAAAAAAAAAAAAAAAAAAATCAATTTTCAAAATGCCTGTTACATGAAATCGAGGTGATTGTTGTGATTATTGGGAGGCAATTGTTGTGGTTTGTTGTTTTTGGGATGCAGTGATGATTGTGTAGCAGCTCGTTTGTGATGGTCAAGGGTTTAGTATGGGAACTGATGGTTAATTTGCAGTTGAAGTTGCATGAGTAAGTTCAACGGCGGTGGTGGATAAATTGCAAGGAGGCGGTCGATTTGGGGTGGAGATTGTGGGGTGCTTGCATGATGAAGTGTAGTATGTGGGCAGTTTCGAGGGTAGGTGGTAATGAAGTGTGGATGGCCAAGGTGCGGTTGTGATCGAAGGCAGTAGCTTTACGGGTTTGCAGCAGGAAAGTGCACTTTGCAGATGTGTTCGAGGTGTGTTGATGCAGCAAATGGAACATTCGGGTTGAATGTTGAAAGGCAGGCACGGTAGTTAAGTTGTAAGTTCTTTTTTTTTTTTTTTTTTTTTTTTTTTTTTTTGAACTGACGGTAGTGATGAAGAAACTGGTAATGCAACGATAATGAAGTGGGTTGGTGGTTCACAAGTTGAAGTTTGTATTGTGGGTATAGACAGTGCAAGCAGATGAATTTGAGGAGGTCAGCAAATGGTGAAGGGATGAAGTGGTTGATGTGATTGAAATTTCAAAACTATAATATGGTAGCAAGGTGTAGCAAGTTAAAAGTGTGTTTGGTGGAGAAGTTGCTGTTTGGGATTGTATGTGGAGGGCCTGCTTGGAGGTAATAGTCTACTTGTGGAGGAGATATGGTTGGAATGGAGAAGCAATGTAGAAGTTTGGGGACTGTTATGTAGCACATGAACAGGCGAGGTTTGACTGATAATGTGGGGTGGTCGAGAAGATGGTAACTGGTAGCTTGTAAGGGAAGTGGAGGGGTTGTATGGATCTATTGCAGCAGGCAGTGAAGTATGATGTCGATAACAGTGAATAGTTGCTGCTTTGTGAATGGTTGATGAAGGAAGTCGTAGGCTATGGTGGAGCTGATTTTGTTGGTGGATTGCGAAAACAGAAGTATGTGAATTTGATTTGTGCAAGCTTTGTGGCTGTAAGTTGTGATATGGTGGTGTTTCAGTTGTATGTAATATGGGGACGTGTGAAGTTAGATAAAGTTGGAGATTTGATGTGAAGGCTGTTTGCAAGGCAGTGTTGTGATATCAGTGTAGAGAATGATGTGTGAATGATGTGTGGATCAAGGCAGGATGCAGTAGAGTTTGACAGATGGGAGGGTTGTCTTGCCTGAAGGCAATAAGGCAGAAAGGTAGAGTTGATGTGTATTTGATAAGTAGTGATGTGAGTGTGGGATAGTTGAGCAGAAGTTGAAAATTGTTATATATATAAGATGGTGGTGGTTTTTGGCAATGAAGATCAGTTGTAGAAAGGCAGTTGTAGTGAGGAGAGTTGAATGTATGTAATTGAGGGGTCAGATGGCAGAGATGATGCTGAATGGCTGCAGAAAAATTGATAGAGGGGTAGGAAGGCAGTGGAAATATGGCAGTGATAGGGATGGTTTTGGGGATAGCAATATGGGCACTGTGTTGGTTTGAATGGGCTGTGGTAGTTTAGAGGTGGAAACGATGGTTATATGTTTGTAACAGAGAAGCAGAGAGTGGTTTTATGCACTGTGCACTGTGACATGCAAATTTTTGTAACTTTTTTTTTTAAATAAAATGAAAATCGATGTAGAATGTAATGTAAAAATAATGAAATGGAATATGATTTTGAAAATGAAGTTGTGTATATATGTTTTTTAACATGCAGATGTGAAATAAAACTAGAAACAAGAAATTGCACACAATAACAATGCAATCAAAAATCACACAAACACCAACACAAATTTTTTTTAATTTTAAAATGCAAAACACACAAAAAACAAACACACAATAAAACCAAACGAAAATAATTCGAAAAATAGAAAATAAAATCAAAACAACTCTCCGGCAACACCGCCAAAAACTTGTTCAACGACGGAATTTCTATCGAGTTAGAAAATCGTCGAAAACATTCGAAATAAATTTACCGCAAGTGCACGGCATACAAAAGTTAGTACGGGGCAAGTATGGGTCGATCCGTAGGGAATTGTTCGATTTAAAATTTTAACAAATCAAATTAAACCAAAAGTGGAGGCTGTTTTGAAAACTAGAAAGCTAAGAAAATGTTGAGATTAAAAACTATGTCATTAAAATTCAATTTAGAGCCAAATCCACTTTCTTATATTTTTCACAAAATCAACATAAAATCGAATGATGGTCTCTTTCTAATCGAAGTAGGATTAGTGATGTATTTATCATAAGCATGACCTAATTGAGTTATTAATTAACACAAATCAACCATCAAACTATAACAACTCTAGTCCTACTTTTCATATCTCATGTAACATAGCATAGAAAATGAAACCAAAATCTTGTTTAATCATGAACTATTTACTATTAATTAGTAATATAGATCATCAAATTTTGATTCAACCTTCACTACTTTGCATGATCATATTTAGATGAAGATGAAAATTGTGATTAATGAGATAAGCATATCATATTTGTTTTGAACAAAGTAGGCTATCAAATTCAACATAAAACACAAACAAGCATAAATATCAATTTTCTCATAAAGCATAAAAGAGATTATGCATAGAAAATTTTATGTTGAATCTACATGATAAAAGAAAGCTTCATTGCCCCTAAATTGTAGAGGTTTAGCCTCTCATTTGTGTTATCATTTCAACACAGAGTTTCAACAATGGAAATGAAAGAAAGTAGAGAATAAACAAAGGAAAAGGAAGATTAATTAATAGAAGGAAATGAACTAAACTAGTGCACAAATGTCAATCTAACTATGAACATTAAATGAAAGATAGCACAAGAATAAAAATTAGCATAAAAGTAAAGAAACACAAGTAGAAAAGAGAAGAGAAAGTGGATAAAAAGCCATTTTTATTTCATGAAACATAGACCTTACAACTTGCATTTTTATTTTCTAACTAATATGAAAGAGTTGAAGATATTTACACGTACATAAGATGGCTATTTATATATGCATAAAACCCTAATTTTAATTTTAGGGTGTTTGCCAAAATGCCATTTAGGAATCGTGGCCACCAAGTAACCATTAGCCACTAATTAATCCATCATTTAATGTGCGTGAACCGTTAACTTCAAATTAGTTGTCCATTAACTTCTAATTGTAGATTTAGGTAAGTGGGTGGGATCCTCCATAATCATGAACTTGAGTTACTTCCTCTTCATTCCTTTGTATTCCTATGTGCATGCATATATCTTCATGAATCCCTCTTCCATATGCATCAAAATTTCCTACAAAAATCATAAAAAATGTCTAAGTAAAATTCTCAAATTGGCATGCACAAAAAAGACCATTTTACCCTCTAAATGAAGATGAATATATGATGATTTGGTAATAATTGAATTTCAGTTTTAAACATGTTAAAATGCCCAAATATGATATTTATTTAAATAAAAAGAGATAAAATATAGATGTAAATATATGCACATTAACGTGCACATCAAGTTGCGATTAATAAATACGTCATTTCAAAATATGAAAAACTATTTTGTGGCATGTATGTCGGCATACAATCTGCCAATATGTCAATATATGCTTGTGGATTTTAAAATCTTATATATTTTCAAATGTTTTGAAAATTCTATACTTTGTAAAATAATTTGATACTTTGTAGAACATTTTAAACATGATCTATAAACATTTTGATCTTTAAAAAAGATATATAAAATATTTTTAAATTTATTTTGAAAATTTATTTTGAAAATTTATTTTGTTTGAAAATTTAAAAGATACGAAAATAGGAGATAGAGATCAAAGATTGCAGCTTGGGACTTTAACAAATTCTATGACTCTATATACTATATTATAGTCTTGATATCTTCATATCTTGAACTTTATACTCTCGAGTCATAATGTCCATTTCTTGAGTCTTCATACTATTCAGTCTTTGATTCAATACCTGTATAATATGATGCACAATATATTATATAATTTGAGAAAACATTATTATTCGTATTTTATTTGAATGTATATTGTTGTTATCGAGGTTGTTATCATCAAACTCAATAGCTGAGGTATTAATAAATCTCACTAAGTAAAGAGCTCTAGGTAAGCTATTCTCATGCTCTTCCCTCGGTCTTTTAAGTGCAATCGCCTTCGTTTTCTCTCCACTGAACCTTCACCAGCTTCACCGTCTTCCTCTTATGCCGCTTCATATCACATCCTACGACACGGACATGCCTATAAGGTTTCCAAACCTCTGGTTCAATCTCGATATGTTCTATTAGGAAGGAATGAAGAAAGGCATTGGGACATTCATCTCGAAGTATATGAACTGCCAATTAGTTAAGGAAGAGAAAAAGAAGCCTAGTGGTTTGATGCAACCGCTAAAAGTGGCCGCGTGGACATGGAAACAAGTATCGATGGATTTCCTTAATATACTGCTGAGGATAGAGCAGGGTACGATTACAGTTGGGTCATAATTGATGGATTGACCAGAAGTACAAAATTCATGTCTGTCAATCCAAGTAGAATGGTAACCAAACTAGCCAAACTGTATTTGAAATGGATGGCATGATTCCATAGTGTGTCAAAGAGTATTGTGAATGATCGAGTCCTATTGTTCACTAGTCGGTTTTGGAAGAGCTTACATGAGGCGATAGGGATAGAGTTGCACCTCAGCACAGCTTATCACCCTCAAAATGACAGCCAAACTAAGAGAATGAATCGTGTTTTAGAGGATCTCTTACAGGCTTATATATTCGACTTCGGAGGCTCGTTGGATAATCACTTACATCTCATTGGATTTGCATACAATAATAGTTATCCGTTCAGCATTGGTATGGCACCATTTGAGGCGTGATCGTGCAATACTACTTCTTGTTGGTGGGAAGCAATTGAGAAACTAATACTTAAGCAAGATATGATTAGCGAAACCTTAGAGGTGATCTGCTCAAGACAGACCGAATACGTTGATAATAGACGTAGAGATCTAGAGTTCACTGTTGGCGATAAGGTATTTGTTAAGATCTCTCCATTGAAGAGTGTAATTCGGTTCGATGGTAAAGGGAAGTTGACATCAAGAATCATAAGTTCTTTTTTGATACAATAGAGGATTGGGACATTGCTTACAGTGTCAACTTACCCAAAGAATGGCGGGAGTGCATAATGTGCTCTATGTTTCTCACTTGTGGAAATTTGCATATCGAGATAGAATCAAAGGCTTCAAAATCTCATAAGCCCATTCATTTCATCGGACATGATATGAAGCAGCTTAGGAAGAAGACAATGAAGTTGGTAAGGTCCATTAGAGTGAAAGCGAAGGCAATTGCACTTGGGAGACCGAGGAGAGCATGTAGACTACTTATCCAGAGCTCAGTTGGTGAGACTTTCTATTTATCGCTTTTACTTTTACTTATGATATCATAAATTATATACCTTAATATAGTATCCTCCATGCTAGGATAGGCACGAATGTTTTCTTTTACATTTGTTGTTGTGTTTGCACGTTTGATATGTGATGGTTGTCTATGCTTGTATATGAGTGTGAGGCATGTGTGATGACCTTGTTAATTCTTGTTTGGGATGTCGAGGGTGAATTTCCTAAAGGGGAAGAATGTAACGACATGTATTCTACGTATCAAAGGATCATATAATATCAATATTATTATATATAAGGTTGTAGATTCCAAGGCATGACTACTAGAGCCATTTTCCATCCTTAGAATTTTCGTCGAATGATTTTAACCCTAAAAATCTTATATGGCTTTTAACTTTTGATAGGAGCCAAATTTGGATTTGAAACCACTTCCATTAGATTAGGATGATAGTTTATCTTTTCGTAGAGTAGTCCTAATAGGAAAAAGGACTTACCGTTAGAGTGATATGGTTGTTTGTAGTTTCACTTAATTTTGGACAGCTTAATGGGTAACTAGTCAGTTAATGCTTAGGCCTAAATCCCATTTTGGGATTAGAATGAGGTTATGGTTGATATGACCTCTTTCTATCACTTCACACTTCCTAAAAATAGAGTGAAGCCCCCAATAACCATCTACTTAGCCAATAAGTTACCATAATCCCTACCTTAATTAGCCAAAACATGTCATTAGAGGAAGAATAGCAAGATTAGCACCTTGGATTGATTATTTGCCGCTAAAGATAATCTTGAAGTTGCTGTTAACCTCAGGATTCATGCATCTTTGGGCTTAGATTGGATTACTTTGGATTTAGGTGAGTGGTTTAAGCCTCTACTCATTAATTGACCACTTTAGACGTTTAATGATGTTTTTAAATGATTTTCAAACTCTAAGAAATAGTTTAAACCCTTTATAACCACATATGTGAATTTCAAATGATTTGGGAAATTTTTATAAAATTAGTGTACTTATGCTTTTTAGGATATGCTATATTTGATGATTGCTTAAATATATATATTTGTTGAACGGTTTGAAATGCTGATCGAGTGGTGAATTAATTTTAGGAATAACTTATGGATTAGTATAGAGGGATCAATACAGATCGAGAGTTATTGGACCAAATGATATGTGATCGATATGGGATAAGAAGAAAGGATCTATAAAAATACGTACCAAGTTTCAAGTCGTTAGAAGTTTGTATTCTCAAGTTTTGGACATTTGAAGATAGGTTAGTGGTGATTCTGAAGGCTATGGGTGGGTATAAAATTGTTTTGGGGGCATGCTCAAGTCATAGGATGGTTCGCTTCATGTTTTAGAGGAAGTGCTTGGAATCATGAGCGATAAAAGATGGATCGCTTGACTATAAGGGAAAAGATTTCAAATGATGGATCGGTAGCTCCAAGTTTAGGTGAATATGCTTCAAGTTTTGGAGAAATGTGCTTTGAGCTGTGAATGTTGACTTGGAAGCATAAGATAGTGGAGTAAAGGAGGTTAACTTTTGGCTAAATCAGGGATCCATGACCATGGATCGGTACCGATCCATGGACATCGATCGATGTTGACGTTGATTCGATATAGAGGACTTTTACATGGAGGAGCAAGGACTGTTGGATGAAGTGTGGGATCAGAGTAGGCATGTATCGGTGGTGATGGTTTCACATAAAGTAGTTGGACTTTGAGTCTTCATGTGCTTGCTTCGAGTTTCCATACGCACGCTTCCAAATGTTTTTGGGGTTTGGCTTGTGTCTTGGGTGTGTGGTCACTCAACTCGTGGAAAGCCAAATACTTAGCAAATATGGCTAAGTTTAGGGGTTGGTACCGAACCATAGGGTCCATGGCATTTTTTGACGACGATGACCCATGATTCAATGATGAGGATTTCGTGATGGAAAGTGATGGCTTTGATGATGGATAGCTATACTTGAAGATGCAGCGTAGAATGATTTGGAATAAGAGAACTGCTGGAGGAAGGATACAGGATATATGATGGTATTCCACTATTGACGATGACTATAGAGAATCGTCCCTACCACGGTGACTTTGTGATGGGAGACGTAAGATCGGTTCAAGGATATAATCTACTATAGATGACATGTGCAAAGGGATAACTGAGACGCGAGGGTTCATAGTATAGCAACCCATAAAAAATTATAATAAATAGATTAGAAAAGTTAATTAAATAAGGTAAGTTTAAAAATGGAAATTTAAGAAAAGTCAAAATTTGACCACAAAAGTTATGTCATTATGTTCATGGCGAAATTTTAATAATTTCTATATATAATATCTTGAAAAAGAAGCCCAAATGGAGAGGATTTGGACTTGATGTTATCAGATTCAAAATCATTTAAATAGGATTCGAATTCAAATAATTAAATAATTCTTAAATGTGAAATTTGAAAGTTAACAGTAATTAGACTTTGGGGTTAACTAATCGTTAAAATTAACGTTAAGTGGTAATTAAGAAATTAAATAATTAAAAAACAATGGCTAATAAAATTCTTCCCAAAATAGGTGGATCCATCGACCGCTCCTATAGGACCGTTCGGCTGCAAGCGGTCGACCGATGGGTGCGACGGTCGATCGATGAAGGTTGTGGCAGCTAGGTTTTCGACAACAGTGGACATCCAGATTTTTACTATTTTAAACCAACTTTGATCCGATGGTTCTGATACATTTCAACCACTATAAATAAGAGCCTAACCCCTTTACTTTTATTCACAAATTATTTTGGAAACCTAGTGTGACCACCCAGAATTTTAGTCATTTGAAATTCGGATATTTGATTGATTTTGAATACTCACAAGTAATTTTTATAAGCTGAATAAATAATATTTTGAATATAGTGATTTAATTGGATAATTAAATCATTAATTTAATATTTGAAATTGCAGAAATAACAGAAAATTGAATTTAATGTGAATGAAAATGATTTATAAAGTTGAGTTAAATCATATTCGAGTTAGAATAGTGATAGTAAACTTTTGAAATCGATTTAAAAATTAAATTACAGAAATTGAATATTTTAATATTTAATTAAGTGAAAATAGTCATTTTTCATATGATCACGGGTTTCGACAAAACTATTTTCATTAGATCTGTAATGTTATATTATTGTATGATTTTAATTTTTGTGTTAATCGGATTTACGGTTTAGTCATGGCAAGCTAAAACGTATAGAAATCTGTTTAAGTAAATTTTAAATTTAAATAATTCAACTCGACAACCTATCTTCTAAATACGATCGAATTGGCACTCGATATATATTCCATTGTGTTTGGAGTAGGGGTAAAACATTATAAACACAGGCGGCACGCTTTGATTGGAGTTTGAAAAAAATTCGTGTGAATAGTGGCGCGAGAATTTTTATAAAAGGACGTTATTATTTTCTATTTGCATCAAGCCCTGCCTAGGGTTTCAAAACCGCTATTTACTTTCAAATGGCCAAAAATGGCTGATCTTGTTCATTCGCTTTCTTCAAATCCGCAAAATTTCAACTACAAAGAAGAAGAGGGCGACGAGATCTCTCAGATCAACTGTGGTGATCGAATTTAGTGGATCATCGGAAAATTGTTCATGAAGGCCAGCGTGTCATGTGTGATTTTTGAGGACATATGGAGACCGAGCTTCACATGCTCACGACCATTGGTGGAGGCAAAGGTCGGCGTTCGTTTGTGGGCGTCCGATTGTCGTCGAAGCGATCGTAGTGGTTGCGGCAATTTGATATAAATGGCGGCCGTGGGTTTTGTTTGGAACCTAGGCGAGACGAAGAAGAAAAGCAATCGACGACTTGATGTGTTCAAAACAAAATCGACGGCTATGATGAGATGTGGGGTTTTAAAAATAAAATTTGAAATTGATTTACATATATATTAATTCGTACAAACTTTAAAATATCATAACTTCTTCATACGAGATTCATTTTTGACGAAACGAATTGCATCAGGTTCGTATTTATGAGCACTACATTTTAGAGCTGGTTTGGAGTTGATTGAAGCTATTGTAAATTTTGGATAAAACTAAATGCTCGTTTAATTTTATTCGAAATAAAACACTACAACTGCAATTGGAACCAAAGTGAGTACAACTCATTCTTTCTAACTCGCTGATATTTTTATATAAGTAAGAAATAATTTATTTTATGATGATCGATGATTATTTGGATGATATATGATACATTGTCTATATATTGATTGGTATTTGAATGTATTCTGCCTATCGGAGCAGATGAGACCTTATACATTCCCGTGTATGAGCAGATGACCCTTTGTACACGCGTCTGCCTCGAAGCGAACATTGTACATATTTTCTAATAGGTATATTTGTTGTATGTGATAGGTTAGAGGGATCTAACTGGATTCCTCACCACTGTTGATTTATTTACAAATATTGATATATATGCTGTTATCGTGTGATATGTGATGTTTTGGATGCCGTGATTGATGTATTTAGTGCTTTTGCAACATTGGGCCTATTTTTGGTACTTCAAAAATATTAAAGTTGTGATTTCGAATTAAAAAAGATTTTCAAGTGATTTTGAAAATATATGTTTTTTGAATTTTGAAGTGTTAAGGAGATGAATTTATTTTTAATAAATAAATGTTATAATTTTTATGTTACGAAAATTATGATTTTTTGTGAAATATACTTAAGTATGATTTTAAGAGTTATATAAGTTTTAATAACGATTTGTGAATTATTAAAAGAATAAGTTTGTTTAAAGTGAGATTTTTGATTTATTATAAACGGTTTATATATAAGATTTATAAAATTGAAATTTTAAAAATGAAAATGATGGAATTGTAAATGATTTTTGTAAATGTTAAAGTGGAGTTATAAATGGATTTTATAAGTAAATAAGATTTATAGATTTATAATTTGTGAAGTTATAAACAGAATGATTTTGTAAATAAATGAATTTATAAGTAATTAACTTATAAATTGGAATTTGGCATGTAATTGAGTTATTAATGGAATTTGTTAATAAAGGAATTCTGTATGTTGAAGTTTTTATAAAATAGAAATATGAATTTATAACATGGTTTTATGAATCCGAAATTAACTTATTTTGATAAGTTTATTATGGAAGCTTATTAAAGGAATTTCATCTACGATTTTGGATAGTGGATAATCCTTTAATAAAATGTGTACGAGTAATGAATTTGGTAAAGGAGGTATATTCATGATTTAGGACAGTGGATAATCCTTTAATTAAATGAGTAGAAGTTTTGAATTTGGATAAGAGAATTAGATTCACGATTTTGGACAGTGAATAATATATATTAAATAAAATGGATATTTTGGAAAGTGATATTTTTAAATGAAGTTAAATGCTTTGAAGATGTTTTAAAATGTGTTATGTATCGAATATATAGATTTTAACATTCATTGTTGAAATAGACGTTTTCAAGAAGTAAGGAAATGTGGACTATAACACCGTTGTTATAGTAAATGATTTTCGAAAGGAAATGTTTTATATAGTATATGGGATTTATATATCTATCTTATTTTCAAATTCCTATACTAGTGATTTTGGGTTGTCGTAATGATGTTTTACGCAACATCCTTTTGATCCAAATATATATGTTTAAAGAGAATGTTTTCCTTAAAGAATAAAATATATACTTAATCGTGATTTAAGTATGTGGAATATTTTTTATGTGTTGAAAATAAAGAAAATTGTGAATTGCTAATTTTTAAAAATAAGCATATGGAAATGTTTTCCAATATAAAAGTTGAAATGGTTTTGAGATTTTATCTTTTTGAAGATAAATTTGAAGTGAATATTTGGCAAGTGATTTAATTAATTAAAAGGGCCTAGTAATTTGAAGTCTATGAGAATTGGTTTCTGTGTAAGGTTGAGAACACTTTTGCGTTGTTGGTGCGAAGAGACCGGGATCGGTTTATCCTAAAACCACTGCGGACCAACATATATGCGACGATTGTGCAGGTTGCTTGTGATGATATTGATGTTCCCAATTTTCATACTAGGGGACTGTTTGTTGATCTTTGGGGATAAAATCCCAATACACATATAGTAGCAGTGGTCTTTTTATTATGAAATATCCAATGCAAGGACTATTTGCTACTAATTCTAGGGATTTTCCAACAAGATGTGGTAGGAAAGTACCTTTGATTTGTCATGTTCTTGGACAACTTGTATGGATGTTTGTCCAACATTGCATTTCTACAGGTTACATACATCGGTTTTCACAAACGTACATCAGTGGTGGCGGAGAAGGCAACTTCTCTTAGCTTAACACCATCCTTGAGACCTATGAGCTTAATGGTTGTATTTTTGTGGAAGGCAATTAGCAGTCGAAGGAAATGGCTCTGTGGCATTCAAAGTGATGTGATTGTGATTTGTAAAAGGTAATCATTACCTCAGGCATCATCAACCGAAGACCAAAACAGGGTTGGATGCAGCAAGCTAAGTGGGTCGCTCCCAAGTAGGGTATGATCATCTTATTGTAGATATATCTTAACACGCTATGACGTCATGTATCTGGTTATTGTAGTTTGTATGCTTTGAGGGCCTTCGATAAAGGTCGATAATGATTAGAGGATGATATATTTGGTACCATCCAGTTATAAAGGTGGGCCGGTTTTGTGTTGGTAGAAGATCCTTTGTGA
Source organism: Allium cepa (assembly GCA_030765085.1). Lineage (NCBI taxonomy): Eukaryota > Viridiplantae > Streptophyta > Magnoliopsida > Asparagales > Amaryllidaceae > Allium > Allium cepa. Next base: position 542,677,851 of record CM060939.1, read on the forward strand.
TGGTCTTCAGTACATCCTTCTAGAGATGTACTGCCGGAAGGTAGTTCCTTCACCTGGTCATTTGTATGGAAATCCAAACTCCACTACGTACCTGCCATTTTGATTGTATTATCCATTTTGGGCTATATGCTGGAGTTTAATCAATGTAACAATTTCGGCTATGATTAATATTATTTGTATAATAGACACTTGTATAATATAAGGGGAATTGATATGAAATGTTTTAGTTATCGTAAGGTCAATACATGTCCGTGTTTATGTGTGGACTTGTCTTACGAGATACTTTTGTTTTGATAAAGGAAAAGTTTGGTAAATTAATAAATTCAGTTGAATGTGTTTCTCACGCTGGTTTACCAGACTGATCCGGGCGTTCTTCCTTTTCAATGCTTGGGTCAGACCGAGTATATTTACATGTTTAGATTGGTGCTTTTGAAACATAGCACACGAGTTGGAGATCTTCATTTACTTATACGTGTATCTTTTTTTATTATTGTTTATCCGTGCGCTTAGTTGTTGTATATTATCAGCAATTGTGAGGACAGATTATTATAACTATTCAGGCTGATGATTATTGATTGATTGTTGAACTGTGATTGATATATATATATACAGTTTTTTTTCTAAAGATCACTGATATGATATTATATATTTTCCGCGGCGATATGAGATTCTGTATTGTTCTGTTTAGTTCTATCTTCTCTCTTTCTTCTCTTCTCTTCTTCTCTCTTCTGTTCTTTCTCTTGACTTTTCGTCAGTCTGTGCTTTTTGGGTCGGATATATATGATTTATTGTCGATTCAAAGAGTATGGATTTGTTGGTTTACATTTGGTATCGGAGCTTCAATTTTGTATATTTCTAAGATTTGATGTGTACTCAATATAAATAGGGACAGTAGCACCCTAGATTGAGTTTGGGTGTATTATATATATGAGCATGTATTTGCTAGTGATATAAAATATTTTATATTGTGTTTACTTATCTGTTAAGTTGTTTGTGAATTCTAGTTGGTATGTGGGATGCCATATTATCGATAGGGATTTTCAAACACTTAAACGAGGCAAGTCGACATGGTATTATTTTAAATTAGGTTAATCAAATAATTTTACCTCGATTATATTTTATATATAAAGAAATAATTTTCCACAAATTATTGAAGTGTATATAAATTGATTATTAGTTGTTTGAAAATGTAAATATATATAAGTTAATAAAAGATATTGGAATAATCTAAATAAAAGCAACAATTATAAGAGAATAAATTATATAAGCCAATGAATTATAAAGTATGGAATTATAATTAATATGATTTACAATTGTGAAATAATCTTATATATATAAGAAACGAAACTAAATGAGCATATTTTTAAATATGAGTTATAAATAAAATTGAATATAAACTAAAAATTTAAAAATTTGAATCCCATTTATTTTGGAAGTTATTTTTCAAAGTCAAAGAGATTATATTGTTATAAATCTAGATAAGATGAATAAATACATTTTTAATGGATCTTGTATAAGTAAAGTGAAATAGTTAAATTATATGAGTAAAGATTTGTAAATTTGATTTATAAATGACAAAAGGAAATTTTTAAAAAGAATATAATGCACTAAATTCGCTACTGTTGCTGGAAAATAATAAGGGTGATGACTGCAGCATCATAAGTACCATTTTCGAGTTTCTATGTGATTTACTACCAATAGTAAATTGAAATTTAGGTTTGTTTTGATAAACAAATTTGAGTTTAAAATCCAAGTTGAAATTGATAAATATAAGTAAAACGAGTTTTGGACTTATAATATGAATAAAAGAAATTTTAACTTTAGTAAAGTTAAATAAATTTGAGTTAGCATAATAAATATACGATTTGAAGTTTAACTAAAGGAAAGTTAAAAAATTGAACTGGATTAGAGATGTTATTGAAATGGAAATTAAACTTAAGTGGTAAGTGATTATGTAATACGAATTTGAAAGTTTAAAGAAAAAAATCGTACAACTTATAAAAGGATAAGAAGTAAGTAAAACCAATTGTTAAAAGGGTTAAACAATTTTTTGAGGCAAAACACAATCTAAAATTGAATAGTGATATGAATTTGACTTCAGTAAAAGTTAAATATAATGACTTTAGAGATGAAATTTAAGTCAAGTGAAACAAAGTGATGTTTAAAAAGGAATTTAACTTAAGTAATGTTGAATGAAGTTGATTTCGATATCAAAGTAAATTAATAAAGTGAAGTGATGAATATGCAAAGTAAAGTTGAATAATAAGAAGTTAATGAACTAAAGTAGTTAAATGAGTATGAACTTGAGTTATAAAATGCAATTCAACTTTAATTGTAAAAGTGAATTAATGAATAAACATGGATTGGAAATGTTGACATTAAGAATTTAAATAAAACTTAAGTTAAGAAGTTGTGAATATAGTGAATACAAGAATCCAATGTGAATTGAATGTTAATCAATCGACTGTAAATGAATTGATATGGAATAATGGAAGTAAGTGTTAATTCATTTAAAGCTAATTAAATGTGTTGAACCAAATTGAATGTAAATGAATTAAATAAATTTTGTTATGTTGGTTATACATTGGTTGTTAGATGTTTTGTTAGTTGAATGTATAGGAATTCACATGGAATTGAATTAATGAAATTGAAAGCTAAAATAATTGAATTAAAAATTGGAAGTGAAGTGAATCTAAATAGAATTGAATTTTATTCGATTTGGCTTGAAAGTGAACCAACTTGAAGGTAAATTACTGAATGTAAACTGATTGAATATGAATGAATGAATGATTAGTGAAATCCAATGTTAATGAATCAAATGTGATTTAATTGAAAATCAACTCAATGGATATTAAAGTGGGAAGTGAATTTAAATTTATTTGGTATGGATTGATTGAATAGATATTGATTTGTTGGATGGATATGGATTAATTGGATGATAATTGTTTGATGGTTGGATTTGTTGCTATTGATTTCATTTGCTATAGTGGCATATATAGTTGTTGTATTGATATATGTTGTATATTGATATCATTTTCTATATACATGTTTCTCATTCGTTTGTTGAGTATCTAGTAGGTGCGGATGGCGTATGTTTCGCATTTGGAGCTCGCTTTCACGCTATATTGGCTGTGTATGCTCGCTAATAATATATAAGGTACATATCTTAGATTACATATCGTACTTTTACACTTTTTTCCCTACGGGATGCTTCATCCTCGAAGAGGAGATGTATATTTATGATATATATATATATGTTGTGATCCTGCTACGATCGAACCGTGTAAAGGAGACGCTGGCTAATTTTTTTGAAAATTTAAAGCGTTAGAAAAATTATAAGAAATTTGGAAAACTTTTAATTTAGAGTTATGATTTGAAACGATATTAGTCGATTTTGAAAAGATAACTAAGAATGGATTTGAAAACTTAGAAAAGTTTTTTTAAGAAGTTTAACTTATGGATTTTGGAAACGTTAAAAGGTTTAAACTATTAGTAATCTTGTTTGAACGAATTGTTTTGAAAAGTTAATGGATTTTGTGACTTTTTCTTAGTTGGTAATTTCGAGGACGAAATTCTTTTAAGTACGGGAGAATGTAACGACCTAAAATTTTAGTTATTTGAAATTTAGATATTTGATTGATTTAAATATTCACAAGTAAATTTTATAAGCTGAATAAATAATATTTCGAATATAGTGATTTGATTAGATAATTAAATCGTTAATTTAATATTTGAAATTGCAGAAACAATTGAAAATTGAATTTAATGTGAATGAAAATGATTTACAAAGTTGAATTAAATCATATTTGAGTCAGAATAGTGATAGTAAACTTTTGAAATCGATTTAAAAATTAAATTAAAAAATTTGAATATTTTAATGTTTAATTAACGAGTGAAAATAGTCATTTTTCATATAGTCCTGAATTTCGACGAAACTAGTTTTGTTGGATCCGTAATGTTATATTATTGTGGGATTTCAAATTTCGTATCAATCGGACTTACGGTTTAGTCATGGCAAGCTAAAACGCGTAGAAATCTGTTTTAGTAAATTTTAAATTTAAATAATTCGATTCGAAAACCTATCTTCCAAATACGATCGAATTGGATCTCGATATATATTCCATTATGTTTGAAATAATGATAAAACATTACAAATGCCAGGCGGCACGGTTCGATTGGAGTTTGGAAAAATTTCGAGTGAATAGTGTCATGAGATTTTCTATAAAAGGAAGTTATTATTTTCTATTTGCATCATGCCCTAGCTAAGGTTTCACAGCCACCATTTACTTTCCAATGGCCGAAAATGGTTGATCTTCTTCCCTTGATTTCTTCAAATCCATCAACCGATTCGAAAAGTTTTCAACTACAACGATGAAGAGGGCGACGAGATCTCTCAGATCAACGGTGGCGATCGAATTTAAGGTAATGGATCGTCGGCAAATAGTTCGTGAAGGCCGGCGTGTCGTGCGCGATTTTTGAGGACGTAGGGCGACCGAGCTTCATGTGATCACGGCCATTAGTGGAGGTGAAGGTCAGCGTTTGTTAACCTGCCTTTTGTCAAGACCATAAACAGGCGGATTCAACCTAACCAACTTCACGATTATCGAGGCTGGAATATGATGGATTCAGTTTAAAAGAATGAAATCCACTTGGATATGTCGTTCAGTCAAGGGTGATCGGCATACTTCACTTAGCATATGTCGTTCGGCATACTTCACTTAGCATATGTCGCTCGACATACTTCACTCGGCAAGGTCGCTCGGCATTGTGTTAAGGTCAGGGTCGTTCGGCATACTTCACTTAGCATATGCCGCTCGGCATACTTCACTCGGCAAGGTCGCTAGGCATTGTGTTAAGGTCAGGTCGTTCGGCATAGACGGCTCGGCCTAGAAGATAAGGGTTGTTCAGCATGGACAGCTCAGCCTGGAAGATGAGGGTTGTACGGTATGGATGGTTCAGCCTGGAGGATAAGGATCGTTCGGCAGGATTGCAACTCGGCAGGAATGCGGCTCGGCAGGAATGCGGCTCGGCAGGATTATGGCTTGGCAGGAATGCAGCTCGATGGGATTACGGCTCGGCAGGAATGCAGCTCGGCAGGACTATGTGGCTCGACAGGAATGCGGCTCAGCAGGATGTCGCTCAATGGGAATGCAGGTCAGCAGGAATGCAGGTCTGCAGGAATACCACTCAGCAGGAATGCAGGTCGGTAGAAATGCAGGTCGGTAGGAATGCGGCTCGGCAGGACTATGCGGCTCGGAAGGAATGCGGCTCGGTAGGAATGCGGCTCGACAGGACTATGCCGCTCGGCAGGAATGCGGCTCGGTATGAATGCCAGTCGGTAGGAATGCCGCTCGGCAGGAATGCAGGTCGGTAGGAATGCAGCTCGACAGGATTGCGACTCGACAGGGCGGTGTGGCTCGGCAAGACAGTGTGGCTCGGCATGATAATGTGGCTCGGTAAGATGGTGTGGCTATAAACCTAATGGGCCGGGCTACTCAGAAAGCCCAACAACTCGGGATTTACCTATTAATATAGCATGTGGGGGTTCAGAAAAGAGATCTTCTTCTTTCTGCTCTCTTGCTTTCTATTTCCTAAGACTAAGGTTACTCTACCATTTTGTAACTGCAATCGATTCTAACATCAATAAAGAAGAAATTTCTAGAGTGGACGTAGGCCGGAGTCAGCCGAACCACTATAAATTCTGCGTTTTTACTGCTTTCTTTTTTATTTTTGACTATTCTTCATATTTCCACTCTCTACATACACTCTATTTGTTATCTGTAACTGTTAGTTGGTGCTTTCATTTACACGATCGCTTCGACGACGATCGGACATCCACAAACGAACGCCGTTAGCGGCAAAATTGGTCACAAACACCCAAATGTGGTCGCAGCAATTTGATATAAATGGCGGCCGTAGGTTTCGTTTGGAACCTGGACGAGACGAAGAAGAAAAGCAATCGAAAACCTGATGTGTTCAAAACAAAATCAACGGCCATGATGAGATGTAGGGTTTTAAAAATAAAATTTGAAATTGATTTATATATATTAATTCGTACAAACTTTAAAATATCATAACTTCTTCATACGAGATCCGTTTTTGACGAAACAAATTGCGTTCATATTAATGAGCACTGCATTTTAGAGCTGGTTTGGATTTGATTGGAGCTACTGTAAAGTTTGAGTAAAATTAAATGCTCGTTTAATTTATTCGGAATAAAATACTGCAACTACTATTAGAACCAAATGAGTACAACTCACTCTTTCTGACTCACTGATATTTTTATATAAGTGAGAAATAATTTATTTTATGATGATTCATGATTTTTTGGATGATATATGATATATTACCTATATATTGATTGGTATTTTGATATATTCCTACCTATTGGAGCAGATGAGACCCTTTACGTTCCCGTGTATGAGCGGATGACTCTTGTACGTGTGTCTCCTCGAAGCGGACATTGTACATATTTTCTAATATGTATATTTGTTGCAGGTGACTGGTTGGAGGGATCCAACTGGATTCCTCCCCACTTTTGATTTATTTGCAGATATTGATATATATGCTGTTATCATGTGATATGTGATGTTTTGGATGCCGTGATTGGTGTATTTAGTGTTGTTGCAGCATTGGGCCTATTTTGGTACTTTAAAAATATTAAAGTGGTGATTTCGAATTAAAAAGGATTTTCAAGTGATTTTGAAAATATACGTTTTGTTTAGTTTTGAAGTGTTAAGGAGATGAATTTATTTTTTAATAAATAAATGTTATAATTTTTATGTTATAAAAATTGTGATTTTTGTGAAATATACTTAAGTATGATTTTTGGAGTTATATAAGTTTCAATAACGATTTGTAAATTATTAAAAGAATAAGTTTATTTAAATCAAGATTTTTGAATTTATTATAAACGGTTTATATATAAGATTTATAAAATTGAATTTTTATAAATCAAAATGATGGAATTGTAAAGGATTTTTGTAAATGTTAAAGTGGAGTAATAAATGGATTTTATAAGTAAATAAGATTTATAGATTTATAATTTGTGAAGTTATAAAAAAATGATTTTGTAAATAAATGAATTTATAAGTAATTAACTTATAAATTGGATTTTGGCATATAATTGAGTTATTAATGGAATTTATTAATAAAGGAATTTTGTATATTGAAGTTTTTATAAAATAGAAATGTGAATTTATAACATGGTTTTATAAATCCAAAATCAACTTATTTTGTTAAGTTTATTATGGAAGCTTATTAAAGGAATTTCATCCACGATTTTGGACAGTGGATAATCCTTTAATAAAATGTGTATAAGTAATAAATTTGGTAAAGGAGATATATTCACGATTTTGGATAGTGGATAATCCTTTAATTAAATGGGTAGAAGTTTTGAATTTGGATAAGAGAATTATATTCACGATTTTGAACAGTAAATAATATACTAAATAAAATGGATATTTTTGGGAAATGATATTTTTAAATGAAGTTAAATGGTTTGAAGATGTTTTAAAATGTGTTAAGCATTGAATACATAGATTTCAACATTCATTGTTGAAATAGATGAGAAGTAAGGAAATGATGGACTATAACATCATTGTTATAGTAAATGATTTACGAAAGGAAATTTTTTTTATATAGTATATGCGATTTATATATCTATCTTATTTTCGAATCCCTATATTGGTGGTTTTGGGTTGTCGTAACGATGTTTTACGCAACATTCATTTTGATCCAAATAAATGTGTTTAAATAGATTGTTTTCCTTAAAGAATAAAATATGTACTTAATCGTGATTTAGGTATATGGAATATTTTCTAAGTGTTGAAAATAAAGAAAATTGTGAATTACTTATTTTGAAAAATAAGTATATGGAAATGTCTTCCAATATAAAAGTTGAAATGGTTTTGATATTTTATATTTTTAAAGATAATTTGAAGTGAATAATTGGCAAGTGATTTAATCAATTAAAAAGGTCTAGTGATTGTTATGGTGCCAAATATTTGTCTGTTTGTTTTGATAGTTAAACAACTGACTATCAAATTTGGCTTTTAGTTCCTCGATTTGATATGAGAACTATTTAGTCATACACTTAGTATGTAGGTTTCTGTGTAGATTTGATTATCGTTTGTGTTGAGGATTGATTCGTATAGTGTGGAGTATTACTCCAATTTTTTGAGCTTCCTTCTTGGCCCGAAGGATAGTAAGTTGAAAGTTGGAGACGTGATAAATCTATGGGACTTAGTTTCTATGTGAGGTTGAGAAATTCTTTTGCGTTGTTCGTGCGAAGTGACAGGGATCGGTTTATCTGAAAACCACTTCGGACCAACGTATATGCGACGATTGTGCAGGTTGCTTTGTGATGATATTGATATTTTGGATTTTCATAGTGGGGTACTGCTTTTTGATCGTTTGGGGTTAAAATCCCAATATACATATAATAGCAGTGGTCTTTTCATTATGAAATATCCAATGCAAGGACTATTCGCTACTGATGCTAGGGATTTCCTGAAAGAATGTGGTAGGAAAGTACCTTTGGTTTGTCCTGTTTCTAGACAACTTGTATGGACGTCTGTCTGACATTGCATTTCTATAGATTATGTACATTGGTTTTTACAAACGTGCATCAGTGGTGGCGGAGAAGGCAACTTCTCTTAGCTTAACACCATCCTTGAGACGTATGAGCTTAAGGATTTTATTTTTGTGGAAGGCAATTAGTAGTCAAAGGAAATGGCCTTGTGGCATTCAAAGTGATGTGATTGTGATTTGTGAAAGGTAATCGTTACCTCATATCTCATCAACCGAAAATGACCAAAACAGGTTTAGATGCGGCAAGGCTAAGTGGGTCGCCCCCATGTAGGGTATGATCATCCTCTTCAAGATATATCTTTACACGCTACGACGTCGGTTTCTGATTATTTTGGTTTGTATGCTTTGAGGGCCCTTGAAAAAGGTTGGTAACGACCGGAGGATGATATAGTAAGTACCATCTAGTTATAGAGTTAGGCCAGTCTTGTGTTGCTAGAGGATCCTTTGTGATGGTCCTCGGTACATTCTTCTGGAGACGTACTGCCGGAATGTAGTCCCTTCACTTGGTCATCTGTATGGAAATCCAAACTCCACTACATACCTACAATTTTGATTGTATTACCATTTTGGGCTATATGCTAAAATTTAATCAATGTAACAATTTCGGCTATGATTAATATTATTTGTATACTAGACAATAGTATAATATAAGAGGAATTGATATGAAATGTTTTAGTTATTGTAAGGTAAAAACATGTCCATGTTTATGTGTAGACTTGTCTTACGAGATACTTTTGTTTTGATAACGGAAAAGTTTGGCAAATTAATAAATTCAGTTGAGTGTGTTTCTCACGCTGGTTTACCAGACTAATCCGGTCGTTCTTCCCTTACAGTGCTTGGGTCAAACGAGTATATTTATAGGTTTAGATTGTTGCTTTTGGAGCTTCAGTAAGCGAGCTAGAGATCTACATTTACGTATACGCATATCTATTTTGATTATTATCTATCCGTTGTGCTTAGTTGTTGTATACTATCAGCAACTGTGAGGATAGGTTATTATAACTATTCAGGCTGATGATTATTGATTGATTGTTGAACTCTGATTAATGTATATATATACAGTTTCTGTTTTGTAAAGATCATTGATATGATATTATATTTTTTCCCCTGCGATGTAAGATTCTGTATTGTTCTATTTGATTCTATCTTCTCTATTTCTTCTCTTCTCTTCTTCTCTCTTCTTTTCTCCCTCTTGACTTTCCGTCAGTCAATGCTTTTTGGGTCGGACATGTGTCGTTTATTGTCGATTCAAAGGGTATGGATTTGCGGGTCGTTACACCTTGTGAAGCTCTGTCGGTTCATATCTTTTAAGATTCAGAAAACTTCTTTAGGTTTCAGGTAAGTAATCCTATATGTTTATTTTTTCTTTTTTTTTCTTTTCTAACCATATGTCCTCCAAACCTTTATTTTCTTAATATAACGAATATACAAATCTGTTGTTGTATAATCCAAAAGTAGAGATCTGGAAGAAATTATTAAAGGCGTCTCAAATCCAAAAGGAGACAAAGCTACAGACCTACAGTGAGTGAAAATCTTAGTCTTTCTATTTTAGTAATTGAATCGTATAGTTTGGATTCGATATATGCCTTAGAAAACTTTGGTTTATGAAAGCATCATATTAATAATTCCAAAATTCCCCAGAGCGAAATGTAAATTCTAGGTTGAAATCTAAATTGTTTATACTAGAATAATGGAAATTATTAAGATTTGCAGTTTTAATGTTTTTACCTTCTATTCCATTTCTTATTCTTTTACTTTGGATTTGATTAAGGGTTTAGATTAGTAAATAAGGTGTAAGATATGAATTCTTATTCATAGTTTGCACCACTTATTTCTAAAATTTTGGTAGAAAGTCGCTTTGTCTAAATTCATATATAAAAAAGAAGTTGAATAGAGCGTAAAAGGAACTGAAATCGTAAATTATTGGTTTATTCCACTATTTTAATATAATAGGTTGAGTTTGAATTTTACTTGTATACAAGTCTGTTGATTGGATTTTTTATGATATTGGATTTATGGTATATTAGTAATATGGAAATAAGACTTGGATAATTTTGAAAGAGTTGACATTTAAACGCTAGTTTATGGCATAAACTCCTAGGTGTGTACTTATTTACACACACGGATATGTATGTATGTATGTATGTAGGTATGTAGGTATGTATGTATATGTATATTAGTATAAATGACGTATAATTATAACTAATTAATTGCATTATTAATAGGCCATTAATTATTATTAAACCCCTTAGGAAAGTAACTAATGGTAGAGGCGAATTGAGAAAGATTTCTTATAAGGCCTTGATAACATATGCAAGATATGTGATAATATATATAGAGAGTGTTATAGATTATGACTAAGTTAGAGGGATGTGTGGTCGGTCAAAAGCACACAAAAGTCTGCCTAGCTAATCTGGCTACTAGTTTTGTGACTTTGGACTGATGTGAGACATCGCCTATAATAAGTAATTACAGATGATGCAAGATTAGTCTCAAATTCTATAGGGTAAATCTACCCATCTAATCTGCCTACTAGTACCTACAAATAATTGGACTAATGTGAGATGTCACTTGGGGTACGTGTCATAATACAAAAAACTTACTTCAGGGATTGAAGATATTAAGTGGTTTTGTGTGGGACCGCCTCTTCCCTATGTAGGAAGTAGTTAATGGTCGGGGTTATGGGTTAGGTATGGTAAAGGATATCTCAAGAAAGGGTTCAGTTCGATATGAAGTATTATTTGGCTGAAAAGATTCCATACAATGTCGGTTTGATAGTTACTAGAGAGGACTCCACCTTTGGGTAGGTATTAAAGGACGGGGACCTAACTTAAAAGAGGTATTAAATGGTCAGAGTTTTCCTAGTTCCCATTAAAAGGTATTAAGTGACTTGGATACTATATCTTACGTTACTAAAAATTATTGACGATGGATATGAGTTATTGGGTTGAAAGTGAGACGGTTATGGGCTTATATTTGGAAAGACATTTTGACTTATAGCTGGAAAGACTTAGGATGTATACAAAATGCAAAATACATATTCCTATTTAAATTATACTACCCAAGTACTACTGTAGTAAGGCTCGAGATTTTTATTCACCAGGAATATGTTGTTCTGACTCCCTTCTCATTACAACACAGGTTTAGAAAGATGATGTTGAAGGCGAAAGCGTGGAGAAAGCTTTTGACAATTTATTTATTTATCTGTCGTGTAATTTTTAGATGTACCCATTAGAAACTGTTGTATTTTAAACATGATGTATCACGCATATGTAATGGTTATTATTGGTATTATATTTAGGATTTTATGACATTTGGATTTCAAATAAAATGGGTATTATTTATATTATTTATCTTTCCACTTTGAGTTCTAAATATGTAGATAAATAGCTCCGTATTCTTCCTTATATCAACCAACATCTAACTTCAGAATGGGTCTGACTTTCAATTGGCCTTTTCAGGGTTAGAATTTAGGTTCCTTTCTGGGTCGGTTGTTACATTTGATATTAGAGCTTAGGTTAGATCAACGGGGATAGGTATACATATAAGAGGCATACTTGTTACTTTTGAAGAAAAAAAATTCAAAAATCCTACTATATTTATATATATATATATATATATATATATACACGCTTATTTTAAACGTATGTAAAAACACTAGCAAGTATTTACTTTAACATATAATACTATCTTAGGAAATGTAGAAGGAAAAATTGTAACCCAAAATTAATAAATGAGCAATAAAAATTGAGTTACAAGAATTTAATAATGATATAAATGGACAAACTAAAGAGATTGTTAGGATGATCATGGAGAGATAAGGAAAGCATGATAGAAAAAATTAGAATGAATAAATAAACATCTTTAAAACTTATCTGTTAGAATAATAATCATTTAGTATGGGTAATTGAAATTTTTAGAAATAGCAAATAAACATGTTTGGTTGTAATTAAATATTATAGGGCAACATAATCATCATTGTGGTAAATTAGATAGCCTTAGTTATACAAACAAATACTAACGGGTCTAGCCTAATACATTAAAATAGATTGGAGATAAGAATCTATGTGTTGTAAATAACCCGAAATATGGAATGAAACATGATGTAAAGGAGTGGAGCAAGTTCCCTCAAGAAGGTGCACATTAATCATCACAAGGAGATAATCAAATTTTTATAAAGATTATGTAGGAAAGAAAGAAAGTTCAAGAGAAAGGACAATTAAAATCGATTTCTAAATCCAACCCCATGGAAAAAAAGATGATAAAAGATTTTTCGAAAATTCGAAAAAAAATTGAATAAGTTTTTCAAATGATTTATTGGGAAGTTGTTTTGGAAAAATAAGAAAATTTGAACACTAACAATTTAAAAAAATGATTTTTCACTTTTGAAATTCTAGTTTAAAATTGGTTGAGTCAAAAAATTTCAATTTTTGAAGAAAGGGATTCTTCATTTTCGAAATAAATGTAAAATAGAACATAGGTCGGACTTGATCATTTTTCTTTTATTTCATAAATTTTTAAGTTCTCTCTCTTAAAAATAAAATCTAAGAAGGGGAATAAATGGAAATGGAACTTAATTAAATCAAGGAACAAAGAATAGAAGGACAAGAATGACTACGATGGGAGAAACATCTCCGCACTGGGAAAATACGGAGAATAGTAGCTGAAGAAAGATCCATTTAGTTAGGAGAAATATAAATAGAATCAATATTGGGAGATTTGGATAAAAATGGCGTTAGGAATTTATATAAAACAAGATCGGTAATCTAGCTAGAAATTAATACGTTAGAAGTTATCATTGTATACTCTACTTTTCATTGTTTACGGTTATAGAATATGTTTTCGAAATTTATTTTTACAATTGGATAGAATTTGATGATAATTAATAAATGAGTTGGGATAATTTTGTGAATGTTATAGGGAAAAGCATCAATGTGAGGAGGAGAATTTTATATTCCATTTAGAATTTGTTTGAATAAGAATAACATATTACTGAATTTAAAATAGTAATAAAAGAGAAATAAATTTTTATTGATAAGAAAAGGATTGCGAAAGATTATAGGAGTTTAAATAAGGCTTAAACAAAGTTATGAGAAGTATTAAGTTAAGTGATGGTTCATTTTGAGTAATAGATCAATAGGCGTTGATGTATATTTTTAGGATAATATAACGACTTGAAATTAGGAATTTGACATGCATATGAATAGATTGTTGTTTGAAGTCAACTAAAATAACTGTCTTGTAGCTACAAATATCTTTGAAATAATAAATCTCTAATAAAGGAAAATCTACTATGTTGAAATGCTATCTTTGTAATAGATTTGAAGGGAGTTAAATTTGAAAAATATTAATAATATATCCTTAAAATGGTGGTCAATGAACTTTTCATAAGTATAGGTCATAATCTTATGGTGTAATAAATGTTGATTTCGAATCTAATGTAATAAGTTTATTTGTATGAAAATAATTTATTGAAAATTGTTTTGTATATTGTAAAAAGCTTTTGAGAAGAGAAATTATTTTGCTCCTATATGGAATTAAATCTTTTTTCAACTATTGGTTTAATAATAGTTTGGTCTAATATTTGAGTTTTAGATGTTTTGAATTAAAAGTCCAACTTTTATAGGAATAAATCTCTGCTGTAAAAAGACCTTAAAAAGAAGTAGTTGGTTAGAAAAAGGAAAAAATTTCATGGCTCCTTTAGGGAAACTAAGCAATTGTTGAAAATTAACGAAAAGGTTTTCAAGTTCATATTTTTAGAGACAAAGGTTTCAGATAAGGAACTTTATAATTGTGAGATTTTAGATTTAAGAATGGTGAGGACTAAACCAAATCATGTGGTATATAGTGATCACTACTTCGATAAAGTAGTGTAAAGGTTTTAATATATGAATAAAATAGGAATTGTATGTACAACCTGATTTGGAAGTTTTAAATCAGTCCCAGATGTTTAATTGTAGAATATTGTTAAAGTTGTGAAGATATTCTAGATTTATAATTGAGTTGAAAGTTAGGTTGCCCTAATTGACTTGGAATGTGAATTTCTATGGTCTAATTTATTTGGAGTGATTTCCATATAACTTCGATAAATTTTCCAGCTGCAAAATTTGTATAAAAGTGTGGTGTTTGAAGTAATAAGAAATATACCAAAAAGGGAAAGAGATGTGTAAGGTATGGATATTCTTTTCCATAGTTTACAGTGTCTACTTCGTTAAAAGAAAGGAAATCGTTTCTTGTAATTCAAACAAAGTAAAGATCTTACTTTGGTTAATTTACGAAAAGTTATAACAGTAATCCTGTTTAAAAGGATTCTTTGATAATTTAAAATGTAGAAATGAATGTTCTAGTTTGGATATTAGAGACAAGAAATACATGCACACATATAACTGTGTTGAACACATAAAAATAGAAATACATAAATAAAGTAATTTGTGACTATATACGTATTAGTTAGTAGTTTATGAAGTATTATGGACATTAATTTTAAATTTAATGGGCAATAAATTTGTAGTTAATTAAAGGAATTAAATGGTGACTTGTTAGAGAATTTTATATGGCATTTATGGAGGAATTGAACCGGTATAACAGTGGGAATTTTAAAATGATAAAAAGAAAAGAGATTAAATGAGGATTTATCAGAGAAGGTTCAATTTCGACAATAATGATCAATTATTAAGGGTATATTAGCTAAAGCAATGAATGGACCACATTTATTAAAAACTAAAGAAAATTAAGAAAGATGGAAAATTAAGTGGAATGACATACTAAGAATGTTCATCTTAATATAGTAAGGAGTATTAGGTCCCCACTATCTTTTACACCAGTTAGTGGCAAATGGCAATTTCTAGCAAAAAAATTTGTTATCCACATAATTTCCTAGAGAGGATGAGCACAAGAGATTACACTCAAACGAAAGAGTGCTAGAGTTGTTGATAATGTCAAAGTCAAGAACACTTCGTGAATAACATTAACAAAGTTAAGCATGTTTCAAGTCCTTTCGATAGATGTCGACATCCATATTGAAGGCATGCGACATGGCCATATCGCATCAATAAGCAATATTGAAGATGGAGTGTCACCGCACTTCATTACAAGGAAACCGATAAGAATGCCATATCCCTTCAATGTCACAGCGCATCTATCCAATGCCTAGGACTAAGGTGCTGATTTCATCCATACTGCCCCTTCAATGATGCCGAACTTCGTAAGAATAGGTTGTCATCAATACCCCGCATTACGAGTATCGTTATGGTCAACTCTTGCGATGTCGATGATGAACGTCATCAATGTCCTTGAGGATGGGATGATAATCGATGCCACTTTATTACTAATGCCGCTTTGCGTCACTATCGCTCTGATAATGTTACTCGTAGTCAACAACGTCATCATTCATTAATACAGCTTATCCACTATGTCGTCTCTCATCGGTAGGTCACTGCATCGATGTCATCTTCGCATATATTCAATAAAGGATCGAAGTCAATTCCCTATTAGCCTTCCCACCTTCTATGGATGTCACACGCTATCTACGTCGCACATGATCAACAGCGCACACTATCGAAGCTATGCCACTTTAGTGTTGTCTTCACCCCAATGTCGCATATATTCCATGTCATCTCTTTTCAATACCAATCTCAAATAATACCATGTTCGGTCTACGATTGTTCAAGATCCATGTAGTGTATTATCCACATCATGCCTTAATGTCGCATATTATCGAATTTATGAAGAATATTGACCAAAAGCATGCTATAAGCCATAAATCAAGGCCACGTCTCATGATAATCGATGTTGCACAACATCAATGCTGGGGCATGTTGAAAGCAATGCAAGGAAGAAGGATAAGAGTCATTCACAAAGCAAGTTCAAGAGAAATTAGAGCATTTTCCTTCACAAAGCTCCAAAACTCTTCATATCCCACTACATACTTTATGGTTCCAAAAGTCTCACATCGTTAATTTGAGCAAGCCAACCTCCTTCCAACTGCTGTAAATATAGATGTACCACTCTTGGAAAAGGGCCCTTGACTTCTTTCCCTCTCTTAAGATTTATATTAGAACTTTACAATCTCTCTCAAGAGCTTGAGAACTATTGTAATGGCATATGACCAACGAAGAAGGACATGTGATATTTTCATATAAGGACTTGACAAATTCCATATTTGCACATTTTTGACATATTGATGATAGAATAAAAGGACATGACTTGCCTATTAACTTATGGACTTGCCTACTTTTCCTTTTGACTTATGGACTTGTCTTTTTGCTTATGGACTATTGGACTTGCCAACTCTATCTCTTGAACTTATGAACTATGATTTAAACGAACTAGTGATTATCCTGAAATGAAGGGGAATATTTGGAACTTCTTTGAATATGCCTATTTGTACAACCTTTTGCGTGTTAACGAATTTATTCGTTAACATTTTCTTTTACAGTTTTTGGTATTGTTATCGCTAGTTGTCTCCATTATGTATGGGAAAAGCGTATGATTTAATATAATATATGTCTGTATTTTAACATTGGGTCGATGATGGAATTAGACCGCCAAATAAATATATAGATGGAGGAACATCATAAATAAGGAAATTTTATAAGAATACTTAACTAGCGATAAACTCTAATTAAGACTGGAAATTATTAAAGAAATTTGGTTAGTAACTAGGAATACAAAATGCTTTAATCCTAAAAAAATTAGAATTTTGGGAAATATAAATTTTAGCTTGTAAAGCTACACCATTCAGGGATAACCATTCACCATAAAGGAGATAAGATGAATGGGGATATGAAGAGAATATTCTACTTGACATGGATAAAGAAGAAGCTGGCTGAATTTTCCATTAGGTGTTTGACGAGCCAAAATGAAAGGGATAGAATTGATTAGGCAACGAATGAAGACTGCACAAGATTGCCAGAAATCCTATGCGGACAAGCAAAGAAAAGAGTTAAAGTTTGAAGTAAAGGATATAGTGTTTATCAAAGTTTTCCCTCTTATAAAGGTCATGATATTTTAAATGTCGAGAAAGTTGGCACCAAAATACGTTAGATCTTTCCTAATTTTAGAAAGAATAGAAAGACTTGCTTACCATAGGGAGCTATACGATAGAATGGCTAGAGTCCATGACGTTTTTCACCTTTCATATTTAAAGAAATGTCTTCATAACACCTTCGCTATTGTAAAGCTCGATCGATTGGTGGGTATTAAGATGGAGCTAATAGCATCACATGCTATCACACGCATTATAGAGCACGGAACTAGAAAGCTCTGCAACAGAGAAATAAGGTTGGTTCGAGTAAAATAGGGGTAAAACTCGACGAAAATGATTAGGACTTCTCATCCTAATCTTTTCACTTGCAAACTTTTTTCTCTAAAATTAGGTTTTGATCACATCTTGATAGCTAGATTGGATGGTAGGAGATGGTTGTTATACAATCACTATTGCTTTTGCACTCATATAGAACACTTTTTACCTGTTTAGAATGTTTTCATACATGTCTATATGTCATGACACTTGCACTCACGCTAGGATTGACCTCACCTACAATATGTTAGCACATATAATCACATTGCACTTTTAGTTGAGTAGATGGTTGTGTAGATAACTCGACTATATAACATGGATGTTCATTCCATATTATGTTGTCCACCATTTGAAAAGATTTCAGGGACGAAATCCTTTTAAGGGGAGATATATTTATCAAACCATTATAAATTAAATTACCATTATTATCTAATGAGTTTGATGTCGTTATATATATTTAAAAGGAATTATTTATCCTTTAAACAAATTTATCGAATATATATCCTACTTTATTGGAATCCGACTTTTGTCAATTTTACAATGGGAAACCAAAATCTTTATTCAATATCAAAAATAAGTTTACCATTCTTATTTATCATATAAAACATGATTGTTTAAGTTTGAAAATTCAACATTTGAATATTTAAAATAATTAAATATCTCATTTTCAAGGTGTTAAAATTACGGGTCATTACATCAGGTTTTCGGTATCATTTTTTTTAAAGTTAGTATCAGTTTCATAAATAGATTCAGATTTATGGTCAAAACTAGTTTTAGTTTTTTTGACTAATTATTTTTGAATTTGCGGATTTCTTCCATTTAGCTATGAGTGTAGTTTTTGTAGAAAATGTGCATAATTGGACATGGTTTTTGAATCATTTAAAACAAACGCTTCAAGAAGATCATAATTTGGTTTTTATGTCAGATCGGCACCAGGGTTTGCTTTTTGGTGTTAGTGAATTTTTTCCTTCAGTTTATCACAGTTATTTCTATTTGTAAACGGAACAAAATCTTCTTTCAGCGGTAAAAGCCAAAAATGCAAATGTGTCTATTGTTGATTTATTCAAAACGTGTTCTAGAGATAATCTATATGAATTTAAATGAGCACATTCTAAGTTCTGTTAAATTGGTCGTGTTGCTGGTGTGAATTTTTTAAGGATAAGCCTTTTGATAAATTGGTGGATTTATTTTTTCCAGGGAAATGTTATGGTGAATATAGTTCGAATGTTACAGAAAGTTTTAACGGTTGGATTTTAGATGAATGAGAATTGCCTATTACTTTGTGTTTAGATGGTGTTTGTGTTAAGATTATGGAACAAATGGCTAGAAGGAGAGAAGAGTGTCGTTTGTGGAAAACAACTCTTTGCCCATCTATAGAGTTGCATTTAGGTGAATTGATTGAAGAAAGATTTGGATGGGATGTTTATAAATCTTTTGATTTTTCTTTTGAAGTGAAATCTCCAAACTCTCATTGTGTTGATTTGAAGGAACGGGTTTGTAGTTGCGACCAATGGAAATTTATAGGATTTCCTTGTGCCCATGCTATAAAGTGTATGAACAAGTCTAAGTTGTCTGTATATGATTTTGGGTGTATTATTTCACTCTTGATGCTTATCGATGTTCTTATGCCAACGCTACAAATCCTATTCCAAATTATGATAGGCCTATTGTTGATGGTAGCATTCAAGATGTTATCAAGCCACCAAAGGTGAAATGTGGCGTCGGTAGACCATCAATCAAGCGCAAAGGAGGATTTTTCATATTTTCAGAACAAGCAAAATAGATGTAGCGAGTGCAAGTAGTTTGGTCATAATAAACGGAATTGTCAAGCTTCGAAGAGGGTATGATTTGATTTTACATTTTGAACTTGTTCGGATTAATAAGTGGATATATGACTTGTTTTGGTCGCTTACTGTAATTGAACCTTGTTATTAATTTGTATTCAGTATAGCATATTATCAAATTGATTTTAATTTCAGCTATTTAGTATAAATGATAGTATCGGTTTTAGTATTAGTTATATGTTTTTGCAATATCACTTCTGGTGTTTATTAATTTATTTCAAACATTTGTTTTGATATTTGTTGCATACTGTGAGTATCAGCTGTTTAATATCATTTTACGCATCCTGTTGGTATAAAATATGGTATAATTTTTTCATTATGTGATATTAGTTTTGTTCAATTTAGTATATTTTACTTATTTATAACAAAGATGATAGCATAGCATATGGGATCTGATAATCATTGTGTAATTGATTGAAGAAGATGACTGAATTGATACATGCTTTCTATTGGTTGGAGATAATATTTGTTTGATTGGATATAAAGGACTTTAGTAAGTTTTGGTTAGTTTTTAGTATCAGTTTCATGTATTATAATTTATGCTACAACTGACACTAGTAATAATAAATAATTATAATGATATCTTGTGTTAGCAAAAACTGAACCAGCACTAATTGTTGTTTCATAAAGTATGTTGAGCGTCAGTTTTAGAAAAACTGATAATATTAGTTATTAGAACAGATACCCACTTACTGTTTTGTATTGGTATATGATATGAAATCTTATAATATTATTATATAACTGGTAGTTGCATCATAAAACTGATGATATTATGTAGGATCAATAGTTGCATGATAGAACATTTAATATATAATCTTGTTATAATATAAACAACAGTAAAGAAAAGAACATCAAGTACAACAAATCATTCTAGCAGATCGTCATCGTTTTTACAAGTAAGATCAGCATTGTTTTAAGAACAGAATGTCATTATTTCACAAGTACCAAATTGCAACATAGTATCATTACTTCATAAGTATCAAATTTAATTATGAAACAATACAATGATTTACTTTAACACACAAAATTCTCAATTTATGCACCTTCTTCTTTGCTTGACTGGTTATCAGTTACATTTCAATAGTGCTTGCTATCTGTCTATACATATATTGCTAGTTTTGCTTGTATTAATATCAAGCATTGATTGTATCAACATTTCACATTAGTTATCAGTTGCATTCCAACAATGCTTGTACTAATATCACGCATTGATTGTATCAACATTAAAACAGAAACTAAATTCAACTACATATAAGAAAATATCTAAAATGTACATCAGTTCATGTGAAAATAGTAGCACTTTTTGCAAACTGTTTGATTTGTTCATTTATCTTTCTTCTTCCACACTTGATATGAACTTGGCTAAGCTCCAACAGTGCTCTTTGTCAGTCAATATCTCATGTGCAATTCTTGCTCTAGATTTCAGCATTTTTTCAGGGGCTATTTTGAGTGGTGTTTGACTTTTGTTCATTGATATGATGAATATCATCACGTATATACCACAATCAAGCCTGTTTAAAAGAATATTTGCAGTATCAGTTTTATGTATCTATGTATTCGTTTTTGTCTATAATTTGTTGTATCAATTTAGCAGTCACTAAGTATCATTTTCAGTATATAGGTGTTACTTTTTTATAATTTTTAGTTTCTAGGTATCAATTTAGCAGTTAGTAGCTTGAGTATCTGTTTTTGTCTGTAATTTGCAGTATCTAGGTATTATTTTAAAAGAAAATTTACATTGTTAGTTTAACTGTCAGTAGGTATCATTTAGAACAACATAAACAACTTAAGTGTCCAGTCCTTGTTGTGCACATGGTATCTGATGCATTTCATTTGTCCTCACCTCCTTATCCTATATGTTTTTCATTTTCCAAAGTTCTTTCAACATTTCTTTAATTTTGTTTCTCTATTGAAGACAAAACAATACAAAATTAGCTAATGTTCGATTTGTTTAATTAAATTATTTCATTTCATAACAAAAATATATCATTCCAATATCATTGCCTGCTTTAGACTGGGGTTATTTCTTTCATTAGAATTCCTTCTACGACGTCTAGAATCTAGATGACTCGATTGCATTATTGGGTATGTCAATGTTACTAATGTCCAATGGTATTCACAATGCAATGGGAAATATATATCTTCTGTGTATTCATCATCCACAATTTGTTTAAGGAAAGGCAGCACTAAAGAATTTGCAATTCCATGTACATTGAAAACTATAGATTGCTGTTAAATAAAAAATAAGTTAGAGTTCAATATATATGTAGCGTTTATGATATTATTACATATTAAAGTTTTATTTACCGTCATTATTGTTGTGAATGCATAGTTGTGCTCTTTCAGCCCACATTTAGATAAATACCAGTCAATTATCTATATTAACAGCAAGAAAATGTTAGTTTTTGTTATTGGTGAAGCAATATTCAATAATAATTAGTTTCTTTTGTTTAAATAGTGGTAATAAATATTACAAATTACAAGAATAATAAAGTATGAAATATGATGAAACAGGTTGTGGGTATCATTTTTGCACTGACTTAGTATCATTTTTGCACATGCTATTAAATCAATTGCTACTAGAAAACAAAAGTATGAATTTATATCAAGTGCTACTAGGAATTAGTTTTGCACTATTTTGGTATTTATTTTGTTATACATGACTGTTAATACATAATTCAACTAGTCGACCACCATTTTATAACAAATAGTAATTAAGTATCATTTTTGGTTTATATAGGTATCAGTTTTTGTATAAATAACACTGGAAATAGCTACTAGACATTATTTTTTATGATTAATTTTATTGGTAGCAGTATTATTAAGCAAAAAAAAAGTGTGTACCGATCCATATATGACAGTTTCTTCAAGAAGTTATTGTAGTGCTTTTTTTATTGTTCATCCTCCTCTAATTGTGTCTTTATCTGTCCATGCTACATCTCTGCTTTAAGAAAATAAGGCACATATCAATTATACAATGTTATTTTAACCAGCAAAATTAGTATATATGTTTGTAAGCTTACTCTTTTGATGATGTCATAGCAAAGAAAGTTTTGATTGTATTTTGTTGTTCTACATTCAAGTACGCCTAGGTTTTGCTGCACTGTCCTAGTCCTAAATTTGAAAGTGTTGGCACTATTACTTGAATTGGCATTGGGATTGACTCTTTTGCACTTTCTTTTTCATCATTTTCATTTTCTTCTAGTTTTTCATCATTTTGTTCTTTTTAGGTTTTTGTTTTTTTCGCTGTTTTTTTCATTCTCTGACCATATTCAAAGTTGGGGATTTCTTTTTTTTCCTTTCTCTTGTTTTTATTCTTTTCACATAAGAAGATGGCTTATGAACTGTTTGTTTCCTTTTCTGACCAGGAGGTTTTGTTGGTTTGTTTTCTTTGTCCTTTGCTGTTATTCCCTCTTGCAATTGTTGTGTGATATTGAGATTGAAAGATGGAGATGTTAGGTCTAGTATACATCACCGTATCGTGCAACTTTGCTCTCTTTACTGGTATCTTCTTCCAATTTTTGAGCCTCTTTTATTTCTTTTTGCGTTGTTTTATCTTCATTTGTTCGCAACACTGTTTCATTTATTTTGTTCAACATGTCTTCACTTTTTCCTTTTGTATCCATAACTTTATCTTCATTTGGTTGGAGCACATTTTTATGCATTTAGGTTGTTGTTTCGGTCTCCATGCATATACTTTCTTTTTCATTTGTTTGCGGACTTGCTCTATATTAGTGTCAGTAGTTGTATCTTCATCTTCTTCTACATTTTTTTCAGTTGAGATTCTATATTAACAATAAGAAGCTGTCAGTTTTTGTTAATTGTGAATGAATATAATATTATTAGTATTTATAATGTTAATAGTGGTAGTTTATAGGTATCATTTTTGCATTGATATCAGTGTTTCAAACAGAAAGTAAGTATCAGTTTTTCATACATATAGGTATCGGTTTTATTTATTTAATAGTGAAAATTGTTTGTAAAATAACCATCCATGGCTTCTAATCAAACAATTACTACATATATATATATATATATATATATATATATATATATATATATTCTGCATTATTTTGGTACCAATTTTCTACTAAATGATGGTCAACTTAAATAGTTCGATTTGCATACCATCAAGTTATAAGAAGTAGAACGTCGATATCATTTTTTAATACATTTAGGTATCAGTTTATTCTAACTTATACTCGGAATTATTTATAATATAAGCAAACATGAATTTGAATCAAACAGTATTATTTTCAATAATAAAAAATCATGTACCTATCCTTTCTGTTATTTTTTCTTAACACTTTATAGGTTCTTGTTGACACTCTGGATTTTCTTCTTCAGTATTTTCATCTGTGAATGTTTTTTTCTTCATTTTATAGTTCGACTTCTGAATTTTTCTTTTTCTTTTCTTTCAGTCTTGATTTGAGTTCTTTCAGTTGTTCTTTCAATTTCAAATTTTCTTTTTCTACCTTTATCCTTAACTTCTTTTCTTTGTCTAATTGCTTCTTTATTTCTTACCTTCTTCTTTCAAATCTTTAATGTGCATTTGCAAAACATTAAGGCTTATAAAATCTTCAAAAGATCGAGTACTCTGTTCAGCTTCTTCAATTTTTCTTTTTTTTCCATTGGTTTTCTTTTCTTTTGTCGCTAGGTTCACCTTTTGTTGATGTTGTTTTGAGTAGCTTGTGTTCATGTGGAAGAATCGTGCTTATTTCTTTTGCCTGTGCAATTGAAATAGTTATTTTGTTTTAAAATCTAGATGCAAATGTTTTATGATGGTATGTTGTAACTTATAAGTTATAACTGACACTAATAAGTGATTAGTTTAATAGAAGAAAATATAACAGTATTGAAATTGATACTATGTACACTTACTAGTTGGTTGTGTGCAGTGTTAAAAACGATACCAAATATTATTGTATATTATAACTGATACTGTGCAAAATGACAGGATGTACCATGATGAGGAAAAATTGATACTATGGAATCAAAAATTTAAAGCTACACATTGGAACTGATACTAATCAGAAGCTAAAGCGATACTGCAAAGAGGCATATGCGATACTATGCAAGGACAAAAAATTATTCTAAGTATTGAAACTGATACTACAGACAGAGAGAACATAAAATGTAAACTAATATTGACTAGTGTAAGTAAGATTTAATTTTGACTTACATTGCCAACTTTTATATCATTCAAAAATTGTTACACAACAATGTCTTTAAGTCCATCCCATCATGCAAATCTGGGTACAAGTTGCCTTCTAGGTTGGATGAGGTTCATTTTCTCACAAATGAAATACTATAAACATTTAAAGATATAATTAGATAAGAATGTTGAATATAACATTTTTTTTCAATTAATAATATTTTTCATAATACATCTTACCAATGGAAACATGGAACATCCAGACATGTTTCTTGGCTTGGAGATAAACTTTTTGACAAATTTACTAAAAAAATCTCTATTATTTCTTCCCATGAGACAGTCTGCATTGTTTCACTATCAAGAAAATAGTAGAATTTTCCATCTCGGTTTTTGTTGGTTGTTGAGAAAGAAAAATGTCAATGGTATTCGCATTATTATCAACAAAGGCAGATCTTCTTCATTTTCTTTTTTCCTTTTTAATATTTCTTGTTTTATTCTTCTTCCCACAACATTTCTTGTTATGTAAGTACATGTGCCATAGTTTCTAGTCGCAAATTCTTTGCAGTCTGGTGGAATGGTTTTGCTCGTTAATTTTTTGTTGATTCTATGTCTATTCCTTTTATTGGCAGACCAAACAGCAAGCTCATATCTTTGGCAGGGACCTTCATTTTGTATTCTCCTAAGATGAAGGTATCAGTTTCCATACAGTAGCAATTGTATAAAGCATCCAAGTTGTGTTGATGCTTTTTGCCCTCTTTCATTGTTATTTTTTCTTTATAGATGACTTTGAAGAAATTGTAAAATGGTGTCTTATTTAAGATGTCAAATTGTTTTTTGGTCAATCCATTTTTTCTTGACCAGTTTTAATACCTTGAAGATAGCTTGTAAGCTGCGTCTATAAGCAGTTTCTGGCTCAACATGTTCAGATTTTGCTATCTATTCGTTTGATGGTTTTGATGTCGCATGCATGCTTTTACGACATGGATTGACAAAATCATCATCGTCCTATTTTATGAAAACTGGCATTAAGTTGTTAATGAAACAAATAGCATTGAAACAAAATAATATATAACATGATATAGTGATATCAGTTTTCATAAACATGAGATAAAACAAGATATTTTTATCTAACCAAAATTTGGTATCATTTTTGCTAAATGTAGGTATCAATTTTTTTAAAATTATGGTTGAAATACTTGTAAAATTGCTACATAATAACTTCAAAAGAAACATATTGCATGTATAATTTTTAGCTTATATTTGTGTTATCTATGTTCCAAATTACAATGAAAGTAATTTGTATAATTAAAAGTATAAAGTTCAAAGAAAGATAAAGTGAGTATCATGTTTATAAGGTGTATGTATCAGTTTGGTTCAAACAAACAGTATATTAATTTTAATATGTGATGTCCATAAAAACAGATAGTATGTATCAGTTTTTCATTATATTAGTGTCAATTTTATATTTGTGATAGAAATAATTTCAATAACGGAGTTGTAGATTCCAACAATGATAGTGGGTATCATTTTATGAATATACTATATCGATTTTGTTATAAACTATTGAAAGACTATTTTCAAAATCAAAAAGTTTTGTCTTCAACTAAACAAACAATAGGTTCATTTTATTGAATTCAGGTATTAGTTTGTTATACAGTGGGTATCATTTAGTGAAATATAGGTATCATTTAATTGAAGAATAACAACATTGACATATTAACCTATACATGTTATACAGCGGGTACCATTTCGTCAAAATTTTGTATCAATTTTCCTAGAAAAAAAATGGTGAAATAATTTGTAAACTAAATAGCTACACACAATTAGACAGTAGGTATCACTATTGCAGGATGTTGGTATCAGTTTTTATGTATGTGCTGAAATTAATTTCTACATACAAAGTATCACGTTAATTCTAACAGATGTTTGGTATCATATTTTCAATATATTAGTATACATTTTGTAAAAAATGGCAATGAAATTTATTTTTTAACCAACTAAGCTTTGTCTTCAACCAAACAAACTATATGTATCACTTTTTGAATATGAAAATCTTTATAAGTGATATGGCTTGTAATTTTACCGTGTTGGCTTGTTCATCTTCAGATTCTTCAACTGCTATTTCTTTTCCCTTATTTCTTTGAGCTTTTTCCTACTAAACATATTAACCCAATTAAAATACATCTAATGATTTAATAGTATCATTTTTATAACTTAATGGTATTAGTTGCCTGTTGAAGTTGCTGCTGAATTATTTTCTCATTTTTTACCTCCGATCTTAATTCTCCTTTTTGCACTTGTTGTATAGTTGATTTTGTCAGCAGCTATTTTTCCTGCATGTTTTGTTCATTTTTCTGTAAAATAAGTTTAGTAGTATCATAATTAATCTAGAATGGTTTTGTTATACTTCATTTCATAATTTCATTTACCTTTTCTTTTGTTCTATTTTCTTCTTGTTTCCTTTTTGTTCTTCTTTGCCTCTTTTGCTCTATATCTTCTTCCATTGGTCTTTTCAATGATGTTAACTTCGAAGATTCCCGTTGTGTTCTACCGCAGCTAGGATATTTGCTTCATGAAGATTATCAGATACAGCTGCTAGGGTGTCAAATTCAAGTGGTATGTTTTCAATTTCGCTCGATTCTCAGATTGAGATTCTTTGTTTCCAGATTCGAGCTGATAATCAGAATGAGGCGCTCGGGTATTAGGTTTTTGTCGAATATCAGATTGAGGAGATAAGGTATCAGATTCGTGCTCAAACTCTTCTTGTTTTTTTATTGCCTGACGTATGCGATTGAGATGGAGGTGGCGATTTTGTTGTGGTTTCGTTTTCCCTTTTTTCTTAATTTTTATTTTGTGTCGTGAAAAAGAGCGTGGATTTGAAAATCGAATATGAAGACGAATGAAGGAAACTGAGAAATGTTTCAACGCGCGAATAGGCTTTGGGCCTGTCCTTTGGAAGAAAACTGTTTGTGCATGTTCATTTGAATAAAAAAATTAAATTATTTGTCCTTTAAAAAGAATTCCTCTATGGTTTTTTGCCATCAAAAACAATACTCATTATATTAACATACTAGAGTTCAAGAATCAATTCCAACACTATACCACGTTTCATAGTTTTCAATAGTACACAAAGGGATACAACTTCAAGATTTAGTAGCAAATCAAATAAACAGCTTTGACCGAAGAGATTAAAGCTATCAGAGATGTATGCATGTCTTACTCCCCTATCATTTGATTTAGTATATATTTTACATTTTATACCTTTTCTCTCCCTTTGTCACCAATAAAAATTGGTATAAAATTATTTGAGTATGAACAGTCATAATATATGGAGTATATGGTATCATACTGTTAAATATCAAATGTGAATCAAAATCGATTACTGCATATACAAGTGAGATACATGTCATAATTACTAAATTTTATGATGATAAACATTCTATTTTCGATAACTATAAAAACTAAACAACATAAACAAAAATAAAAAACTATGACAATAAAACAACATATACATAGCATAGTGATGATGATCCTTAATAATGGGCGACTTATGTACACGACGACTTGAAGATGCACCAAAGTTTCCCTTCTATTCAACAATGTTTCCTTGTGCATCAAATACCATTCCAACCTAGAAATTTCTCCTCCATAAAAAACTTTTACAAGAATACTAAGAGATAGTGAAATTTATTTGTAATGAAGCATGTAAGAAGAAGAAATAGAGAATATATGCTTTTTCGACAGTCGAATCGAATCACTATAAAAATTCGTTATCTCCTTTATTTTATGTATTCTTACATTTTTTATGTATTTGATTTCTCTTTTGTCTCTCTCTATTTTGTTTTTATTTTAGGAGATTTTAATTTTTTATTTGTTTGATATTGACAATTTTATTAGATTAAAATATATATTTACATGAAGTTTATGCTCATTTTTTACACACAAAATGAGTGGTTTACGTTAACGTATAATTTTAAACAGTTGGAGGTTTTATATGCAAAATAAATGTTATTTACTTGGTCGTTAGTGTGTGAATTATTGAACTGCAAAAATAACGCTCTTAAAATTTCAATTTCCAACAGCAAATGGACCAGATTTGGGTAAAAAATACACTACGAGTTTGGTTCAAATTTGAATTATGATTATAGAAGTTAGATATAGTTTTAAACCTCTAGTTATCTACGGGATGAAATGAAGATCTAAGTGTACATTCACAACATTGTTTTGTTATACACTTGAGACAGATTGTGCAATCTACCATAATAGAATCTCCCATTAAATTAAGATGTAAATTTTATATTAAATTAATGGCACATGGATATTTAATAATTTCTATTTAATATGCAACTCTAGTAGGAATGTTAAGTAAATTCGGAGTAGGATGTGTCTTGTTTTGTAGATATTGTGAGCATAGTAATAATTATATATTTAATGTTACGGTTAACATGTGTCCTATTGGTATATGTTAGCAATGATTTATGCTAAAGAAAAATAAATTTATTTTTTTATAACTCCTCAATAAGTTTCAAATTACACAATCGTGTTACAATATATGTAAATCAGAAAATGAATATGCTTTTATGTTCTTTTGTTTAGTCCCACATCATGAAATAGGTTAAATGCTTTGCTCTGAAGCCTTTATATAAATGTGGCTATGTAATGTAAAACATGTCTAATTCTCAAGAATGAATAATATATCTCTTGCCTCTCTCTCTACTGACTTCTATTTTCTTCGTTTCATAACACGTTATCAACACCATCTTTTTCTCGAATGTATTGGATATTCTAATCCAGAAGATTAGATCTTTTTTTTCATGTAAGTACATCTCTTTCTATTATTCAGTCACTGAAATCAGATCTATCTCTTCCTCTTATTCAACCATTGAAATCATGTTTGAAATTTTCTAGATATGCTTTTCTAGATTTATTTTGCGATTAATTTAGATCTAGATTTAAGTATTCTTGTTTCACAATTCTATATCTATTTTCTAATTTTTCAAATTTGGATTTAAGTTTTAATATATCTTATCTTTTCAAGATCTTACTTTATCATAGATCTAAATCTATAGATCTTATTCCACTGTACATGTATTTTTGTCATTATATTTCAGATCTCATCCTACAATAGATTCGATTTTTTTTTCTTATTTTTCTGATCTCATTATATTGTAGATCTCAAAATCACACCCAAATAATATACCTTTGAGATTTGTACATTGTTTAAAAATAAAATGTTGTGATTTTTTGAATTTGGACTTGAACTGATTTCAAACTTGCTTATTATTGCATGTTTTTTAGTTCATTATTTTGAAAAGAAAGTTTTGAATTTGATAATTTATGTTGTTGATTCAAATAAATTTATTGACCTTGATTACGTTTTGGTTTGTGATATAGATCTAAGTAATATATACATGTTTGATAAATGAAGTTTTCATTTTGAAAACTCTTTGATTTGGATTTTGATTTTGGAAATTATTTTGATATATATTGTTTATATTTCCAGAAGAAATATTTTATTATTTCTTAGAGAAACATGTACAAGAATAATGCATATTTTGAAGATCATATTAATTTAGATCCAATATTAATATTGATTTAGTACACCTGAAGTGAATGGAAACATTAATGAAAACATATACGGTAAACTTAATTTCTCGCAATTGAAATAAAAGTTGAGAACCTGCAGTTCCTATAATGCTAAAAGCTTGAGTTTCCATAAATTATTAAATTTCAAGTTTTCTTATAATAAAGAACCAGAAGTTTCAATAAAAGAGCAGAAACTTGAATTATAAAGCAAAAGGATATATGTATGTATGTATGTATGTATGTATGTATATACATATACATATATATATAAGAGTTATTTTAGTTATTTTAGAAATTTTGACTATTAAGAAATAAAGTTTCTCTTATGGTATTCATTTAATTTTATTATTGAGTATATTAAACTTAGCTTTGAGATTAAATTTTGCTAATTAAAGTTAGTTAGATTTATTTATTTGTTTGTAAAGAAATCAATTCGTTGTGATAATATTTTATATTTTATGCCACAATAATGGTAAATTGCATTCATTTTTTTAATCATAAATGCATTAAAAGTTGTCGTCATGGTTATAAATTAAATTACCATATCATCATAAATGCACTGGCTACGGTAAATTAAATGATGTTGTATTTTTATGTTTGGAATAAGAATAGACATATGGTTTATTATATGGTGTATTCATTTTGGCAAACAATGCTCGATATAATGAAAGAAATAAGTTTGAACAACAACCTGATGTTGTGCAAAGAATTTTTTTTCCAATCAGAAGTTGTATAACTCAAAGTCCAAGACCTGAAGTCTTGAATTATGAAAAGATTTCTGATAAACTTTACAAGCTCGAATTCTAATAGACTTTTATTTTGTAACAATATGGTACACAAAAAGGGGAGAAGTTTACACAAAATTTAAGAACCTGAAGTTCATAACAAATTAATGAACTTGAAGTTCACGAATTAGAAGCCCGAAGCTCTATTGAAATTATGTAAAATGATAAGGTTGTACTTCCTGAAGAAGTTAAAAAAAATTAATAAATAATCATATGAGAAAATGATGCTGCACTCAAGAGATTACAAATATCTCCAAATGAGTTATACCTTACCTTATATCTTAACATTTACACAATATTAACCAAATATCATGAAGATATTATGTTACATGATATTTCAAACATCATTGGATGCGTATATGTGTATATTAATATCTTGAAAAGATGATTTAGAGATTTATTTATATTTATATTGTAAAATCTAACATCCCAGAAGAGATGTTATAGGAATTTTATTTTTGTTACATTGCAATTCCTTAAAAGGAAATACTATATTCCCTGAAGGAATAACGATATAATTTTTTTTGAGTAATGATAATAATTTATCCAAAAAAAATGATATTGTATACCAACGTTACACTCCAGAAGTAGTGGTTTTATCTCTTCGCATCTTACTTTCATTTGGTGCATCTAATTTTGTTACTATATTTAAAGTTTGATATGTCATTTCAAAGATAGTTACAACAAAATTCTCCAGTAGGGATGTTTTATGTTATTGTAAAGGTAGTAATTATGTAATTTCTACAAATAGAAACATTGTACATTGATATGACATTCCAATAGTACATATATATATCTCTAGAAGAGATAAATTAACTCCAGAAGTAGTGATAATAAAATATCCCTAAAAGAGACAATAGATTAGAAAATGATAACATATCTCTAGAAGTGATTTGCTTATATATTTGTTAAAACCAAATAAATGCGTAGAAATTTGATTATAAAGGATCCTAATTTAGTTTAGATTAGATCCTAAAAGTTTGAGAGCTATGCAACATGTATCATATATTTCATTATAATTATATCAAACGTGAGAAATATTACACGTATAATCAATTCCTGAAGATAATCTTTAAATATTCTCCTAAAGAGATAGTCTATATTTCATATCATAATTTTCATGCAAGCTATACATACGGCCCTGAGGAAATCTGTATCCGTAACTTTCCAAGTATCCAGAAGATACTATTATTATTTTTGATGTAATTTTTTTTACAGAACTCTCAATAGAGATGTGTAGAAATGTCTATATGCAATTAAAAATTATTCCTTGATAAGTAATCATAATTAGGTTCAAAACTGATATTTGAGATAAAATTGAGGAATAAAACTTAACAACTTGAAGTTGTGTGTATATTTTGTTCGAACCAGAAGTTCGATATGGTTTCAAACCAAATGTTTTGAACATTATCATGCGGTTTTGACAGGTTTGCATTGACATTGATTTATAAATAGAAATTAATAGTTTGGATCCTTGTAATAATTTGTTCTAAAAATACTAATTCAAATGAGAAAGAATATGAAAATTTTATAATATATATGTGATACGTGGACGCACGTATACATCCATATATGTAAATATTTAGATAACAACCTGAAGTTTGTTATAAGCTCATCTTATATATTATGCATAGATATTATTTAGTGATTTAAAATTCAATCAACATAAATGTTGAATGACTCGAAGTCATGTATGTATTCAAATGATCTACACAATAGGTAAATTCCTCCAATTGCTTAGATCAATGAATGAGAAGAAACTCTAATAATCAATATCAATTGAATGCATCTTATCAACTATTAAAAGAATTATCCTCCTATTATTATGTATGATGTATTTGATAGTAGCCATATCATAATGGATCAAAATGAGAGTCCAAAAATGATTATTATTTAATGTGACAATGTTTGTCAACATTGAGGGGGAGGACAAAGGGATACAAGCTCATTTTGATCATCGGTGTTAAATATTTAAATATACAATGATGCAAAATATTATCAATATTATCCCTAGTAGACTTTCTCCAGTATAGATTTGGATCCCTAAAGAATCAAAAAATTTAAACCACATCTGAAATATGGTTCAAAAGTCAGTTCAAATCATTTTGGAGTAAGTAATAAAGATGCCAAATAATAGAGATGAGTGTTCTTGGAGAAACACTTAAGGGTGCTCTTGAAGAGACCAATGACATGATTGTCAAATTACCCAGAAGTGGTTTAGGTACCTAAAACATGATAATTAAAGGGATCTCAATAAATCATGTCTAGAACTGACAAGAAATAATCATCGATGATAAATTTATAAATAATAAAGCGCTTATGTTTATAAATGGATTAAAGATCCTGGATTAGAGAAAAACATGATTGGCCATCATAAAATTCTCCTAAATAAGAAATGTGAACCTGTAGTTCGCAACATATATATATATATATATATATATATATATAATAGAAAAACACACTGAAATTACTGAAGCACATGTAGTGCTACTTCGTGTTAAATGCTCTAGGCATCATGTTTTTATAAATAATTGAATTGATTGAAGCAGCGAAAGTGTTTGAAACACTTAAAATACCCTGAAGGTATAAATATTGTTTAAAACATTATAAACAATGAAAGTACACAAATTCCTGAAGAATATAAATAACTTTGATGGTTATAAAGAAGATAAAGAACAAGAACCGTAGATTTCAAATTTCTTCTAAGTATTGTTGTAATGAAAATCCTGATATACTTCAAGATGAGTAGATTACTTCCTGCTTTCTAGTAATACTGTAATGAAATTTTTAATATTCATGAAAGATGTATAGTTGCAATGCGCAAAACAAATTTGAAGCACAAAAATGAAAGCACATGAAGTGTTTTTCATAAAAGTAGCATACAAAATGCATAAACTACAAACCATATTTGGAAGAAGCAATCTTAGAAAATTTGATTGTATCAAAGGAAACTATTAATAAATTGTATTATTAATGAGATACATATTTATGGATTCAGAAGTCTCTATAACCAATTTAAGTTATCGAAAGACGAATATGAATTCAGAGGAAAAATTAAAATCAGGGGGAAAATTCATAAATATTTTATAATGCACTCTTTTTCCTTAACTAAGATTTTTCCCACTGGGTTTTTATTAGTAAGGTTTAATTGAGGCATTACCTTGATCCAGAAGTATCAACTCCCTAGTAACATTGAAATAAGTTATAATGTACTCTCTTTCCTTATTTAAGGTTTTTCCCACTGGGTTTTTCTTACTAATGTTTTAACGAGGCATTAGTTTGATCCAGAAGTATCAAGCTTCATTTAAAGAAATAAGAAAATAAAATATGTCATTGTACTCTTTTTCCTTCACTAAGATTTTTTCCATTGGGTTTTTCTTAGTAAGGTTTTAATGAGGCATTATTTTGATCCCGAAGTATCAAACTAGAAGGAATATCATTTTTAGTATGATATTTATGATTTCACAAGTTGCACTCTTTTCCTCATTCAAGCTTTTGCCATTGGGTTTTCCTTATAGAGGTTTTTAATGAGGCAACAAACAATATCTATATCGACTGAATCGATAAATGCAAGCAAGATAATAATGAGGGGGAGCAATCATCATACATGTTTCGAAATGGAAAATTTCAAGTTATCAGAGCATTCAAGATTTTGAAGACGCATATTCAAGGGGAGTGTTACAATATATGTAAATCATAAAATGAATATGCTTTTATGTTCTTTTGTTTAGTCTCACATCGTGGAATAGGTTAAATCCTTTGCTCTGAAGCCTTTATATAAGGTGGTTATGTAATGTAAATACATGTCTAATTCTCAAGAATGAATAATATATCTCTTGCCTCTCTCTCTCTCTACTGACTTCTATTTTCTTCATTTCATAACAAATAAATTTATTTATTTATAACTCCTCATTAAGTTTCAAATTACACAATCGTTTTTTTTTTAAGTTTTATAAAACACTAATATTTCTAGTATTAGCTAAAATGCAAGTAGTTGCACTTTTTAAAAAATGCAATATTTTCAATAAAAGAAAATATCAGTCATTGTTTCAAAAAAAATTCAAGAAAGAGATAATAATAATTTTGATAAAAGAATATGCGATTAAGTTTATTTAAAAACAAAAATCTAGGACAAAAGAGTTGAAAATAAAAATAAGATAATTTAAAACATATCTTTGAGGATGATTTTTCATGTATCAAACTTGAAAATAAAGGGCGAACCCAAATTTCCAAAAATGTTTATTTCAAATGCCAATTTTATTCTTAGATAAATGTAGACATATAGATTTCATGAAGCTACTTAGGAAATAAACAAGTAGAAATTTGGTTTCTTCTTTAGATTTGGTACGTAAAAAACCCTTTACAAAAATATGTTTTAAAACTTAGATTACATTTTTATTTCTAGTTGTGATAGAAAAAATTTCAAAAGTTAATTTAAACATTGATCGCATGTTTCTATAATAAAAAAGTTTGATTTTTTTTGAGAAATGCAAATATTTAAAGAAAACAGGAAAATAGACAACCGAAAGATAAAAGTGAGTGCGGATTAAGGATCTTAAGGCTAATTTAACACTAGAGGGGGGTGAATAGTGTTTAATGGATTCTAAGACTTATATGGACTAATTTAAAATTATGACACAAACAAACGCAGAACTTAATCACAGAACAATCATAGAATCAAACATAGATGTATAAAGTAAATAAAAAGTGGTAAAAGGAAAGAACACGCCAGATTTTATATTGGTTCGGAGTTACCCTACATGCAGTCCTATACCAAGGCAAACCACCTCATACAGAATTTTATTATGCCAATGTCGAGATTACAATCCTTAATTTCTAAAGGCCTTGAGGTACCCTCTTGTTTCACGAGTCCGGGGCAAACTCTCTTGATTTACGGGACTCAAGATCACCCAATTGATTTTCAGGCACAACCACACCTTATAGAGAGACTCGATAAATTCTTGATAACAAATTGATCATATAACTCTGAATAGCACTTTGACCTTCAAGAGATGGCAGAGAATCAAAAAAGAATGAGATTCTAACTTAATTCACTTAAGAATTCGGCAGAATTTCACCACGATCTTAAAAATATGAAAATTATAGAATATGAATTTATGGAGAAGAAGAAGTGAAGAAATTAAGAAATTAGTTATTTAAAAAATTCGTTTGTGAAGGCTATTTATAAAGCACCAACGACCGTAACCATTCGTGAAGAGATTTAAATGAATAGACGCTTCTTTTGAAAATTGAAACATTTGATTCAACGACCACCATGTCGACATGGGGTATCCCATGATGTCGACATCCCTATGTTAAAAAAAATCTGTTTTGAAAATGAAGTTTGAAACAAGAGTTTATTTTAAAACAAAAAAAATAATATTTTAAGGTTAAAACATCTTTTTGTAAAAATCATTTGAAAAGATAATTTTAAGGCCAAAATATTTTGAAAAACAGTTTTGAAAATCATTTTAAAAAACCATTTTGAAGTAGTTTTGCAAGCGTCTTCCTGCAGAATATCTCATCACGTCAGGACTCAAGAACTTGTACAAAATCAGGATGTTCGTGGGTTTGTAAGCCACTTGTCGTAGGTTTGTAAGCTACTTGTCGTGGGTTGTAAGCCATTAAGAAGGTAGAAATGAGTTCCATCCCAAATGAGACTCAGAATGAAGATTTCCGTGCTATTATGAAGTTTTAACAAAAACTAGACACATATCTTGAAATCTTGATCTTGATACTCTAGAGTCTTCAATCTTGAATCTTGAGTCTTTATGCTGATCAGTATTGTAACGACCCAGAATTTTTATTAGTTAAAATTTGAATATTTAATTTATTTTAGATATTAATAAGTGAAATTTATAAGTCGAATAAATTTATTTGAATAATTGGATTTAATTGGATAATTAAATCGATAATTTAATATGTTAAATTATGGAAATAATTGAAAATTGAGTTAAATATGATTGAAAATGATCTGTAAAATTTTATTTTATCATGTTGAAGTTAGAATGATATTTTAGAACTTTTAAAATCGAATTAAAAGTTAATTTGTGAAAATTGAATATTTTAATATTTAATCGACTAGTGAAAATAGCCAATTTTTGAACAGTCTCAGAATTGAACGAAACCAGTTCCATTGGATCCGTAATAGTTAGTTATTACCGGATTTCAATTTTCATGTCAATCGGAGTTATCATTTGATCGTGGCAGCTCGAAACGCATCGAATTATTTTTAATTTTAATTTGGCGAGTTAAAATAGCCATTTTTCAAAAAGTCTCGGATTTCGACGAAACCAGTTTCATCGGATCCGTAATGTGATATTATTGTAAGGTTTAAAATTTCGTGTTAATTGGATTTACCGTTTGTCCGGTACAAATAAAAACGCCTAGAAATCGATTTAAATCGGTTTAATTTAAATTGAACGTTTGTAGCCATAACTCGCACAGATGTCCGAATTAGCTTCCAAAACCTGTTCCATTGTGTCCGGAACGCGGGGTAAACCCTAGAAACGCTGGTTATGGCGCGTGAATCGGAGTTCGGAATTCTCGGAATGAATAGTGTTCGTTCAAAACTCTATAAATAGCCCCTTCACTCAAAAAAAAAAAATTTAACCCTAGGTCAAACGCAGCCGCCACTACCATGTTGAACGGCCAGAATTGTCTCTCCTTCCTCCTCCTTTTTCTCGAAATCCATTCACTTTTAACAGAAATTGTCAACTACAAAGAGGTAGAGCACATCGAGAGCTACGATCTCAACGGTTATGATTGAGAATAGTTGAGCGGATCGATGGGAATTTGAGCGCAAACGTGCCACGTTCACTTGCGTGCGTGCGTATCACGAGATGGCCGAGCTTCAAGGCCTTGGGGCCGAGCAAGGAGTTGGGTAAGGGCTACGCGATGGAACTTCCTGATCGTGTTTTCATGCGTCGAGGTGATCGAATTAATTAACCCTAATTCTAAAACTATGGGTTCATGCTTGCGTTCCTTGGCCTGGAGTTTCACGTGAATAGGGGGAGGAGAAGGAGCACGCATGGATCTGATGGCATGGGCTTGGATCCTACGGCCCAGAATGGATGGAGGTTAAAATAATAAAGAAAAAGTTGTAAATTATATAGTTTAAATCGTGTACAAACTTGTAAAATCGATATCTTTTTCATACGAGGTCGAAAACGCGCGAAACCAGTTGCGTTGGAATCGTATGGACGAGCACTACGCTATAGAATTGGATTGGATTCGTTTGGAGTTAGTGAGAATTTTGGGTAAAATTAAACGTCCGTTTAATTTTATTCGAAATAAATCGCTAAAACGAAATTGAAATCAAGGTGAGAACTTCTCACTCAATCGAATCAGTTTCGATTTTATTTTAAATAGTTAGATTTAAAATATTTGAATGCATGTTTTAATGATGATTGATATCTATTGATTGTTAAAATAGACATTATGCGCCGTTAGTAAGCGGATGTTATTTATTAAAAACATATACCGCGAATATTTCATAAACAGTGAAATTGGTATTATATATAATAGCAATATATATATATTGGCATATGTATATATTGGAGTTATTGATTTCCCGCATTTGTGTAGCGGATGAGACCCTATTGCGCCGTCTATTAAGCGGATAATATTTTAAATCCCATATACCGCGATAATTTCGTACTGGAACGAAATTGGTATTGTGCTAATGTTTGTGGATGCAGGAAAACAGGTTGGGGGGATCCAACTGGATTCCTCAACAGTTTTTATTTGATTTCAGATATTTTGATATTTGATGGATTATCATATCGATATATGATATTGTTGTTGTCGTGATTGACTATTTGGTGTGTAGCATCACTAGCCCAAGTTTTGGAACTTTAAAAATGATTTTTAAAGTGATTTTTGAAAATATACTATATGTTTGGAATTGATCCATTATAAATAAATAAACGTTATATTTTTAAAAGTTATAAAAATTATGATTTTGAGAAATACGGTTAAAGATTTATTTTTGAGAAATATGGGATTAATGATTTTATAAAAATGGTTAATCGGGATTTTTGAATTTATTATAAAAAGTTTAAAAATAGGATTTATAAAATTTGATTATTTTATAAATCAAAACGATGAAATTATAAAGGAGTTTAAAGGCATTTTAAAATAGTAATATAAATTGATTATATTAAAAGATTTATAAATTGATATTTATAAATTGAAATATTGAAATTATAAAACGAGCTTTTATAAGTGTTTGAATGAATTATGAATGAATTCCATAAATGAATGAAATTTATAGAATTATAAACGGTGAAGTTATAAATAGAATTTTATAAACAGTAGGTTTATAAAATTTATAAAGTTATTAAAAGAATGGTTTTGGATAAATAATTGAATCTTATAAGTTATAAGATTTGTAATTATAAAGTTTAAAGGAACGATCCTTGTAAACAAATAAATTATAAGTGTTTAACTTATAATGTGAACTTTTGTTTTATAATTGAGTTATAAATCGAATAGGTTAATAAAGGAATTTATAAAGGAAGTAGTTATAAAATAAATAGAAATGGAATTTATAAACGTTGTTTTATAAATCCGCAAACGACTTATTATGATAAGTAAATTGTTGAAACCTATTAATGGAGTTATATTCGCATTTTAGATAGTGAATAATCCTTTGAAACAAAATGTATAGAATTGATGAAATTTGTTAATGAAGTTTATTCACGTTTTTGAATAGTGAATAATATGTTAAAGAAATTGTTTTGAATGTGATGTTTTAAATTGAATTAAAACGATCTAACGATGTTTTAAAATGTGTTAAGATTCGAAACCATAGATTTCAACATTCATTGTTGAAATAGACGTTTTCGAGAAATAAAAGGAAATGATCGACTATAACGCTGTTGTTATAGTAAATGATTTCCGAAAGGAAATGTTTTGTATAGTATTAGGATTTATATATATATATTTTAATTTCGAATCCCTATACTAGTGATTTTGGGTTGTCGTAACGATGTTTTACGTAACATTCGTTTTGGCCCAAATAAATATGTTTAAGAGAATGATTTCCTTAAAGAATGAAATATATACTTAATTTCGATTTAAGTATATTGAATATTTTCTAAGTGTTGAAAATAAATAAAATTTGTGAATTACTTATGAAAAAGTAAGTATGGAAATGTTTTCCAATATAAAGTGAATATTTTGAGAATTTATCTTTTTGAAGATAAATTGAAATGAATAATTGAAATCATATATGCATGGATATTTTGGAATATAAATTCACTATGGAATTTATAAGTGAAAGGGGGAATTTGTTTTAAAAATAAATATTGATTTATTTTGAAGTATGAAAATTATTTATCTTGTAAAGATATTTTGGAAAGTAAATAATTTGGAAAATTATTTGGAATCTGGTGATGTGTGCATATCCATTGATAGTTCAATAACCGACTATTAATATTTACCTTTGAATGGGTATTTGTTGTGATTGCTTGAATTTGAATGCACACTTATTTTTAAAAATTATTGCGCTCGTTATTCGGATTACCCATTCCGAATAGTGATACGACGTAATGGATAGCATTGAAGACCGGTGTTGAAGACCGGATATTTTTGAAAGCGAAAGGACAACTCGTCGAATGTCTTTGCATCGACTGGTCCCCGGTATAGAGACTCCCTATGTGATGGGAAGTCCTGACGTGATTAGTGAATATACGGATTGCAAGGACTTCTTTGTAAGTGCCTTCGGTTCTGTTCGAGCCCGGAACAGACTTGTATGGATTGTATGTCTGACATTACAAATTGAGATATGAAGCCGATTTCTTTCAAATATATTTCTGTTGGTGGCGGAGAATTTATTCTTTTAGCTTAACACCCTTCTCTGAGACGTACGAGCTCAGAGGTTATGTAGTTGAAGGTTATCAGCGATATATTCCCAATTTGGTAATGTGACATGCTGAGTGTTGCTGTGAAATGATCATTGTGTTGATCATTTGTGATAGGATCATTTGTTTGATCGTCTATCTTGGTGATCATTTCTATGATCATTTGTTGACCCAAAGCACGGCTTTTGTATAAAGTGTGTTTTTGTGGACGAGACTTCGTCGAGCCTCACACCCCGTGAATGGTCAAAACAGGAAAGATGCGGCAAGGTTATGAGGGGTAGCGCCCTTTAGGATGTGTGCATTTCCTTCTGGAAAAGGGTGGTATCATGGTATGGAGCCCAGATGCTTACTCATGTTGAAAACACTTTATGATTGTGTGAATTGATTGCGAGCGCTCGGTGAAAGGTCCCAAAGGACCGGGGGATGGCATATTCGGTCAGTTGTTACTCAGTTAGGGATAACCCGGCCTTGTGTTCGTAGAGATCCGGTTTGGTTCTCGGGGATGTCCATCCAGAGGCATTCTCATGTGGCAATGGGAAGTTCCTTGGCCTGATCATTCGTTGGAAATCCAAAGAAACAATACGAGACTTGTACGGTATTAGTTGTAGAACCTATCATTCACTTATGGTGGCGCCCCACTGTTTGGATGGTAGCTATAGTAGGCATACGATAATGGTCGTATGTTGGCTAAGATTTATATTCTACTTTCGAAATGAATTTTTTTCTACACTATGCACTAGTAATAATATCAAATGTTATTTTAAATGCGTATCAAGCATCTTTGACTATCATAAGGAGAAATCTCCTCTGATTCTGCGTTTGCATTGTGTGTGTGTGCGGGAGGCCTTATGGTAGTCTCATTTTTAAAAGCATTGCGAATTGACTTTAAAAATATTCTTCTATTTTGATTTTAAAGATAAATAAACTGTTTTGAGTTCTCACACCAGTCACATGACTGACTCGGAGTTTATTGTTTTCCTTCCTAAACTCTGAGTGCCCACCAATTTCCACACGGGCAGTCAAGAGTTAGGTTTATCAGGATATTGTGGAGTTGCTGGAGGCAAGCTGGATGGCATGGCGTATTACTAGTTATATAGTATTTCTTTTTCCGCTGCACTGTTTGTTGTTGTATGTTGTTGTACACTCTGATGATATGATGTAATGAAATATGATGTAATGTAATAACTGATATAGTTCTTTGTTTAAAGATTATTCATTTATTATTATATGTTGTTCAGCTGCGAATTGTGAGATTCTATTGTTGTTCAGTTGTTTTCTATTCCGTTCTATTTTCTTTCTGTTCTATTTTCTATTTTCTTTCCTCTCCATCTTCTATCGTTTTCTCTTCTCTTTTCTTAAATTCTTTTTAAAACCCATAACATTTCGGGTTTCCGGCCTTCGATTTCTCGGCAGTCGATAAAGTGAGTATCGATGTTGAATTTTCGAAAGTCGAAAATTTTCGGGGCGCTACATTTGGCATCAGAGCTTATTGTTAAGCGACAACCATGGTTCTGTTGGGTATTTCTCATTAGAGATAGAGTCAGTAGTACTCTAGAATGAGTTTGGGTGTAATAATAGCTATGAGAGCGTATTTGTTAGTGAATATAAAATTGTTTATATTGTGATGATTGGTTTATTGAGTGGCATATGAACTTTCGTCAGCGTGGTCCGCAAGACTATGCCGAAGGGGTTTCTAAACACTTGGATAGAACAATTCGACATAATATTGTTTTAAATTTGGTAAATAAAATAATTTTACCTTAATTATATTTTTATATATAAAGAAATAATTTTTCAGAATTATTAAAATGTATATAAGTAGATTGTTAAGTTGTTTGAATAATCTAAATAAAAGAATAATTGTATAAGCAAAAGAATTATAAGAATGGAATTATAATTAAAGTGATTTACAATTGTGAAATAAACTTATATATATAAGAAGTGAAACTATATGAATATATTTATGAATATGAGTTGTAAATGAAAATGAATTTAAAGTTAAATGGAATACAACTTAAGTGTTGTTGAATGGAATTGATTTTGGTATCGAAGTAAATAATCAAGTGGATTAAATAAATGTGAACTTAAGTTATGTGAATGAAATTCAACTTTTGTAATTGAATTGAATGAATGGATTGAATGATAATCAATTGAATGTAAATTAAGTTGATATGGAATAATGAATATAAGTGTTAATTCATTAAAATCTAATGTTATTAGAAAGTTGAAAGATTGAATGAAAATCATTTAATTGAACCAATTGAAAGTGATGGTGTTAAAACCAAATTGAATGAATATAAGCAAAGGAATTTGGTTGTAATTGATATACATTGATTGTTATATGATGGTTGATTGATTGTATATAATTCATTAAGTGTTAATGAAAGTAAATTAGCGAAATTGAAAGCTATATAATTGAATTCAAATTAAAGGTAAATAAATTTGAA
The DNA here is from genome assembly GCA_030765085.1 of Allium cepa. Lineage (NCBI taxonomy): Eukaryota > Viridiplantae > Streptophyta > Magnoliopsida > Asparagales > Amaryllidaceae > Allium > Allium cepa. The sequence continues at coordinate 542,721,427 of CM060939.1, forward strand.
TGGAATTGAATTTGATTTGGAAGTGAACCAACTTGAATATGAATTAGTGAATATAAACTAATAGAAAATGAATGTTAGTAAGAACATCCACTGTATATGAATCAAATGTGATTAAATTGAAAACCATTTCATTGAATATTAATAAGAATATGAATGAATATTTATTGGTTATGGATTATAGTTGGTTGATGTTTGCATTTGTTGTTTTGTTGCATTTGCTATGTTAGCATATATAGTTGTTATGGAGATATATGTTGTATATTGATACCATTTTCATATATGCATGTTCTCATGTTGTTTGTTGAGTGTTTAGTAGGTGCGGATCGTGTTTGCTTCGCATTTGGAGCTCGCTTTCGCGCTATATTAGCCGTATATGCTTGCTAATAAAATATAAGGTACATATCTCGGATTAAATACCGTACTTTTACACTTTTTCCCTTCGGGATGCCTCATTACTTGATGAGATGTATATTTGTGATATATATACTGTCATTATTTTTCGGATCGAGCCGCGCAAAGGAGACTATGGCGAATTTTTCCGGAAATTTAAGGCGTTAGAAAAATTTTAAGAAAATTGGAAAATTTTGAAAATTATAACTTTGATTTAGAAGTTGAAAGTTAAACAATAGTAGTTGTTTTTGAAAAGATAACTAAGTATGATTTGAAAACTTAGTAAGTGTTATAAGAAGTTTAAAAATTTGTTTTGGGAAAGTTAATGGATTCTGTAACTTTTCTTACTTAATAATTTCGAGGACGAAATTCTTTTAAGGGGGGAAGATTGTAACGACCCAGAATTTTTATTAATTAAAATTTGAATATTTAATTTATTTTAGATATTAATAAGTGAAATTTATAAGTCGAATAAATTTATTTGAATAATTGGATTTAATTGGATAATTAAATCGATAATTTAATATGTTAAATTATGGAAATAATTGAAAATTGAGTTAAATATGATTGAAAATGATCTGTAAAATTTTATTTTATCATGTTGAAGTTAGAATGATATTTTAGAACTTTTAAAATCGAATTAAAAGTTAATTTGTGAAAATTGAATATTTTAATATTTAATCGACTAGTGAAAATAGCCAATTTTTGAACAGTCTCAGAATTGAACGAAACCAGTTCCATTGGATCCGTAATAGTTAGTTATTACCGGATTTCAATTTTCATATCAATCGGAGTTATCGTTTGATCGTAGCAGCTCGAAACGCATCAAATTATTTTTAATTTTAATTTGGCGAGTTAAAATAGCCATTTTTCAAAAAGTCTCGGATTTGGACGAAACTAGTTTCATCGGATCCATAATGTGATATTATTGTAAGGTTTAAAATTTCGTGTCAATTGGATTTACCGTTTGTCCGGTACAAATTAAAACGCCTAGAAATCGATTTAAATCGGTTTAATTTAAATTGAACGTTTGTAGCCATAACTCGCACAGATGTCCGAATTAGCTTCCGAAACCTGTTCCATTGTGTCCGGAATGCGGGGTAAACCCTAGAAATGCTGGTTACGGCGCGTGAATCGGAGTTTGGAATTCTCGGAATGAATAGTGTTCGTTCAAAACTCTATAAATAGCCCCTTCACTCAAGAAAATAAAAAAAAAATAAAAATTTTAACCCTAGGTCAAACGCAGCCGCCACTACCATGTTGAACGGCCAGAATTGTCTCTCCTTCCTCCTCCTTTTTCTCGAAATCCATTCACTTTTAACAGAAATTGTCAACTACAAAGAGGTAGAGCACATCGAGAGCTACGATCTCAACGGTTATGATCGAGAATAGTTGAGCGGATCGATGGGAATTTGAGCGCAAACGTGCCACGTTCACTTGCGTGCGCGCGTATCACGAGATGGCTGAGCTTCAAGGCCTTGGGGCCGAGCAAGGAGTTGGGTGAGGGCTACGCGATGGAACTTCCTGATCGTGTTTTCATGCGTCGAGGTGATCGAATTAATTAACCCTAATTCTAAAACTATGGGTTCATGCTTGCGTTCCTTGGCCTGGAGTTTCACGTGAATGGGGGGGAGGAGAAGGAGCACGCACGGATCTGATGGCATGGGCTTGGATCCTACGGCCCAGAATGGATGGAGGTTAAAATAATAAAGAAAAAGTTGTAAATTATATAGTTTAAATCGTGTACAAACTTGTAAAATCGATATCTTTTTCATACGAGGTCGAAAACGCGCGAAACCAGTTGCGTTGGAATCGTATGGACGAGCACTACGCTATGGAATTGGATTGGAGTCGTTTGGAGTTAGTGAGAATTTTGGGTAAAATTAAACGTCCGTTTAATTTTATTCGAAATAAATCGCTAAAACGAAATTGAAATCAAGGTGAGAACTTCTCACTCAATCGAATCAGTTTCGATTTTATTTTAAATAGTTAGATTTAAAATATTTGAATGCATGTTTGAATGATGATTGATATCTATTGATTGTTAAAATAGACATTATGCGCCGTTAGTAAGCGGATGTTATTTATTAAAAACATATACCGCGAATATTTCATAAACAGTGAAATTGGTATTATATATAATAGCAATATATATATATATTGGCATATGTATATATTTGAGTTATTGATTTCCCGCATTTGTGTAGCGGATGAGACCCTATTGCGCCGTCTATTAAGCGGATAATATTTTAAATCCCATATACCGCGATAATTTCGTACTGGAAGGAAATTGGTATTGTGCTAATGTTTGTGGATGCAGGAAAACAGGTTGGGGGGATCCAACTGGATTCCTCAACCTTTTTTATTTAATTTCAGATATTTTGATATTTGATGGATTATCATATCGATATATGATATCGTTGTTGTCGTGATTGACTATTTGGTGTGTAGCATCACTAGCCCAAGTTTTGGAACTTTAAAAATGATTTTTAAAGTGATTTTTGAAAATATACTATATGTTTGGAATTGATCCATTATAAATAAATAAACGTTATATTTTTAAAAGTTATAAAAATTATGATTTTGAGAAATACGGTTAAAGATTTATTTTTGAGAAATATGGGATTAATGATTTTATAAAAATGGTTAATCGGGATTTTTGAATTTATTATAAAAAGTTTAAAAATAGGATTTATAAAATTTAATTATTTTATAAATCAAAACGATGAAATTATAAAGGAGTTTAAAGGCATTTTTAAAATAGTAATATAAATTGATTATATTAAAAGATTTATAAATTGATATTTATAAATTAAAATATTGAAATTATAAAACGAGCTTTTATAAGTGTTTGAATGAATTATGAATGAATTCCATAAATGAATGAAATTTATAGAATTATAAACGGTGAAGTTATAAATAGAATTTTATAAACAGTAGGTTTATAAAATTTATAAAGTTATTAAAAGAATGGTTTTGGATAAATAATTGAATCTTATAAGTTATAAGATTTGTAATTATAAAGTTTAAAGGAACGATCCTTGTAAACAAATAAATTATAAGTGTTTAACTTATAATGTGAACTTTTGTTTTATAATTGAGTTATAAATCGAATAGGTTAATAAAGGAATTTATAAAGGAAGTAGTTATAAAATAAATAGAAATGGAATTTATAAACGTTGTTTTATAAATCCGCAAACGACTTATTATGATAAGTAAATTGTTGAAACCTATTAATGGAGTTATATTCACATTTTACATAGTGAATAATCCTTTGAAACAAAATGTATAGAATTGATGAAATTTGTTAATGAAGTATATTCACGTTTTTGAATAGTGAATAATATGTTAAAGAAATTGTTTTGAATGTGGTGTTTTAAATTGAATTAAAACGATCTAACGATGTTTTAAAATGTGTTAAGATTCGAAACCATAGATTTCAACATTCATTGTTGAAATAGACGTTTTCAAGAAATAAAAGGAAATGATGGACTATAACACTGTTGTTATAGTAAATGATTTCCGAAAGGAAATGTTTTGTATAGTATTGGGATTTATATATCTATTTTAATTTCGAATCCCTATACTAGTGATTTTGGGTTGTCGTAACGATGTTTTACGTAACATTCGTTTTGGCCCAAATAAATATGTTTAAGAGAATGATTTCCTTAAAGAATGAAATATATACTTAATTTCGATTTAAGTATATTGAATATTTTCTAAGTGTTGAAAATAAATAAAATTTGTGAATTACTTATGAAAAAGTAAGTATGGAAATGTTTTCCAATATAAAGTGAATATTTTGAGAATTTATCTTTTTGAAGATAAATTGAAATGAATAATTGAAATCATATATGCATGGATATTTTGGAATATAAATTCACTATGGAATTTATAAGTGAAAGGGGGAATTTGTTTTAAAAATAAATATTGATTTATTTTGAAGTATGAAAATTATTTATCTTGTAAAGATATTTTGGAAAGTAAATAATTTGGAAAATTATTTGGAATCTGGTGATGTGTGCATATCCATTGATAGTTCAATAACCGACTATTAATATTTACCTTTGAATGGGTATTTGTTGTGATTGCTTGAATTTGAATGCACACTTATTTTTAAAAATTATTGCGCTCGTTATTCGGATTACCCATTCCGAATAGTGATACGACGTAATGGATAGCATTGAAGACCGGTGTTGAAGACCGGATATTTTTGAAAGCGAAAGGACAACTCGTCGAATGTCTTTGCATCGACTGGTCCCCGGTATAGAGACTCCCTATGTGATGGGAAGTCCTGACGTGATTAGTGAATATACGGATTGCAAGGACTTCTTTGTAAGTGCCTTCGGTTCTGTTCGAGCCCGGAACAGACTTGTATGGATTGTATGTCTGACATTACAAATTGAGATATGAAGCCGATTTCTTTCAAATATATTTCTGTTGGTGGCGGAGAATTTATTCTTTTAGCTTAACACCCTTCTCTGAGACGTACGAGCTCATAGGTTATGTAGTTGAAGGTTATCAGCGATATATTCCCAATTTGGTAATGTGACATGCTGAGTGTTGCTGTGAAATGATCATTGTGTTGATCATTTGTGATAGGATCATTTGTTTGATCGTCTATCTTGGTGATCATTTCTATGATCATTTGTTGACCCAAAGCACGGCTTTTGTATAAAGTGTGTTTTTGTGGACGAGACTTCGTCGAGCCTCACACCCCGTGAATGGTCAAAACAGGAAAGATGCGGCAAGGTTATGAGGGGTAGCGCCCTTTTGGATGTGTGCATTTCCTTCTGGAAAAGGGTGGTATCATGGTATGGAGCCCAGATGCTTACTCATGTTGAAAACACTTTATGCTTGTGTGAATTGATTACGAGCGCTCGGTGAAAGGTCCCAAAGGACCGGGGGATGGCATATTCGGTCAGTTGTTACTCAGTTAGGGGTAACCCGGCCTTGTGTTGGTAGAGATCCGGTTTGGTTCTCGGGGATGTCCATCCAGAGGCATTCTCATGTGGCAATGGGAAGTTCCTTGGCCTGATCATTCGTTGGAAATCCAAAGAAACAATACGAGACTTGTACGGTATTAGTTGTAGAACCTATCATTCACTTATGGTGGCGCCCCACTGTTTGGATGGTAGCTATAGTAGGCATACGATAATGGTCGTATGTTGGCTAAGATTTATATTCTACTTTCGAAATGAATTTTTTTCTACACTATGCACTAGTAATAATATCAAATGTTATTTTAAATGCGTATCAAGCATCTTTGACTATCATAAGGAGAAATCTCATCCGATTCCGCGTTTGCATTGTGTGTGTGTGCGGGAGGCCTTATGGTAGTCTCATTTTTAAAAGCATTGCGAATTGACTTTAAAAATATTCTTCTATTTTGATTTTAAAGATAAATAAACTGTTTTGAGTTCTCACACCAATCACATGACTGACTCGGAGTTTATTGTTTTCCTTCCTAAACTCTGGGTGCCCACCAATTTCCACATGGGCAGTCAAGAGTTAGGTTTATCAGGATATTGTGGAGTTGCTGGAGGCAAGCTGGATGGCATGGCGTATTACTAGTTATATAGTATTTCTTTTTCCGCTGCACTGTTTGTTGTTGTATGTTGTTGTACACTCTGATGATATGATGTAATGAAATATGATGTAATGTAATAACTGATATAGTTCTTTGTTTAAAGATTATTCATTTATTATTATATGTTGTTCAGCTGCGAATTGTGAGATTCTATTGTTGTTCAGTTGTTTTCTATTCCGTTCTATTTTCTTTCTGTTCTATTTTCTATTTTCTTTCCTCTCCATCTTCTATCTTTTTCTCTTCTCTTTTCTTAAATTCTTTTTAAAACCCATAACATTTCGGGTTTCCGGCCTTCGATTTCTCGGCAGTCGATAAAGTGAGTATCGATGTTGAATTTTCGAAAGTCGAAAATTTTCAGGGCGTTACAAGTCTTCAGCAATCAATACCTGCTTATATATATCTATATATCCTACGTATACATATCTATCTAGAAAATAGTGTTAGTGTATATTTTATAATAAGATAAGTTAAAAAGGTTGTTGTCATCAAAACCAACATCTCAGTTCTAAACAATCTGCCCCTTTTTGATGATGAAAACCTGTATTTATAAAATATATTTACCATTCCGTAACTCCTACCATAACTTCCCCTTGCTCCATAACTCTCCCTTACTCCAAGCCAACTACTATTTTATAACTTCTCCCCCTTTGTCATCAACAAAAAATTATAACTAATAAATTCCCTAAACTTGATATAGATAATCAACCATAATAAAATAGAGTAATCCATATATAAGTGTAATAAGTGCTAAGTATGATCATAAGTATGAAATGTAATCATAAATGTAATTCAAAAAGTAAATCAATCATCAACCAATCATATTTACAGTAATTATTCAATCCAAACATATATACAAACCATACCAAATAAGTTAAGTCAATCAAGTTTAAAACACATCAATCAAATCAAACAAATAACATACAGAATGACTAGACATTCCTTGGTACTCTCACCCATCAATCTTCTCTAAAGATATGGTCTACTTTGATGAATCCCATTCTTCTTTATCTTTGTCGATAGTAACTGGTGGATTTCCTTCGAGATTGTCATTGTTAAGGGCTGAGATCATCCAACGAAGGGAATTGAAATGTCTCTCTTGCTCCTTGATCATCTGTATTTGACTCAATTCTAAGTGACGCTGATTACGAAGTATGAATGCAAGAATATTCTTGAAGGAAGTGAGAGTTTCTTCAAGATTATCTCTTACATTCTTAATCGGGGAAGGCATAATTCAAGAAATAGGAAGAACTATGAAAAAGAGTGATTAGAGATGAAGTTTGACAATTTATTTTGGAAGAAACAGATATAAATAGGGGTAGAAAGTCATTTGAAATGAATAGACACAAGTTAGTCACTTGAAATTAAAATTTGAAAGTGTAACTATTTTATGCCCATTGTATGTCGACATGGGGGAGATGGTGTATGTCGACATGCCTCTGCCTAAAGTGACAATTTGCTTTGTTTTGAATATTATAAACAAATCTATTAAACTAAAATTTGTATAATATAAAAACAAGCAATTACAGAGACGGTGAAGTTGAATAATAGGAAATGAAAGATTTCGTTAATAATTCCAGTCAACATTACATAAGATAATATAATATTAACTAAAATAAAGAAAAGATAGAACTTAAGATAACATGAACTAAAGCTAGTTAAATGAAGATGAAGAAGATGATAGTCCAAGCTTTCTACTAATTTTCTCGAAGAGCTTTCGATTTTAGTGGAAATCTTATAAATTTTCTTACTCATTGATCTTTTTAGTGTCTTTTGATTTTCCACTATAATTCTTTGATTATTGAGAATGACGTTGTTGGATGGATTAGCAGGATTAGTAGGATATTCAATACTCTCTAAGGAAGTTTATTGATCTTCATCTTCCTCCTCTTCAATTTCCATTCCTTCCTCTTCTTCTTCTTCCTCCATTTCTTCCATCTCTTCGTTAGCAAGTCTTTCTTCCTTTTCCGTAAGCGTTTCATATGGTTGAAACACTAATGGAATTTGCATAAGGGAAATGTTTCCGTGGTTGAATACTTTTCTAGTTATAAATTCTTCCCTTTTGAAATCAACTCCAAAGTAATTAAAAATCCGAGTGAGATAAATTCTATGATATAATGTGTTTTCACCAATAGTAAAATTCTTGGGCCTTAGCTCCCAAAATAACTTGAGCCCAGTTAATATCATAATTTCCAAAAATTGCAAAAAGAGCTTTGCACACTTTCAAAGTCGGTTGTTGTAGTTTCCCGATCTTGGTATAAGAGTGTGTTGAATAAGAAGGTTAACAATTCTTACTTTTGGACGAAAATAACGATTTGAATTTAAAATTGTCATCCCTTTCAAAGAAGTGATGAAATGTCTGTCGATCATTTTCATTGATTTGAAATTCCAAGAGCTTCATTCCGGTATACTTGCTTCCAAAATATTTCCCAGAATTTCACAATCCAAAACAATTTGTGTTCCTTCAACACTACTCCAAATTTGTCCTTCTTCCCCATCATAAAAACCACGATTCAAATTCGCATAAAACATCTTAACAAGATTTGGATAACATAAAAAATCATTTTGTTTATTATCAACTAAACTAAGAATAGAACATTGTTGAAAAAGATTTTCAATTTCATAAGAAGGAAAATCTTCAAAAATAGTAAATTTTTCCGTATGAATTTTACCAAAGTTTACATAGTTGATGTAAGCTTTGATAGCTTTCGGGTCATTAAAACGAAAGTTTTTGATGGATTTTGAAAGCCTAATGGTGTTAGGAATGCTTGAAGAGGCCATTGAAGAAGTTTGAGAGGAGTAGAAGATAATGAAGATAAATTTGAAATTTGAAATAAAAGTGAAAAGTGATGATAAAGAGAGTGAGATAAATAGAGATTATATAGACATGTTCTCTGGTCAAGAGGCATTTTTCCAGAGCATTAAAGTTGGTGAAAAGGTGAAGGAAAATTCAAAAGTTTGAATTCAAATTTTGAAATCAAATTCTAAAGGGCATGTCGACATGGGGTATCCGGGTATGTCAATATGTGCCTCTTGAATCAAAGGACAAGTTTATGTTCCTAATTTCTAATATATATATATATATATATATATATATATATATATATATATATCCTATATTCTAATTATATAATTCATGTAATAACATTAAATATAATAACGCTTTAATATTTAAAATATTATTAAAATAACATTATTTTTGAATTTAAAATTCAAATTTCAAGGGATAAATTTGAATTTAAAATTCAGGGAATTTAAGAGAATCAAGCAAACAAACACGCATCCATTCAAACAAGAAAAATAAAAAATAATGTAAATGCGTACCTATTTTTAGATCCATACTCCTATCGTCATCTGATTCATGAATAGCAGTGAAACACAGATTTGAATTATCCGTCTTCTTTTCATTGTCACTGGATGATGAGTATGAGTCATCGAGAGTTGCTATGTATGCTTTCTTTCTTTTTCTTGACGAGTCATTGTTTGGAGAGAACAACTGTTTATCTGGATACAGACAATCTTTTCTATAATTCCCGACCTTGTTGCAATTGTAGCATCTATCATTGTTGATGTTCTTCGTATTATTTCTAAAATTCTTTTGATCATTTCTTTTGTAATTATTCATTTTTCTATATTTTAAGAATTTTTGGAAGTTGCTTGTCATGAAGACAATCTCCTCATCACTGTTCGGTTTCGAGTCTTCAGTTGTTGCATTGAATGCTAATGACTTCTTTTCTATAGCATTGTTTTCTTTTTTTTCCTTGCAGTTGAACTTCATAAGACATAAGTTTTCCAATCAATTCTTCTATTTTCATTAGATTAACATCATTTGCTTCTTCGGCTGTAAGTGTCTTTTGATCCCATTCTGGAGAGAATGAATTTAGAATTTTTCTGACTTGGTCTTCCTCCGAAAAGCTTTTTCCCAGTAAATTAGTGAATGAACAATATCTTGAAATCGACAATACATGTCGGAAATGGACTCATTTGCATGCATTTTAAACAGTTGAAACTGATTAGTTAATATGGAAATTTTAGTCTGTTTAACTTTGCTTGTTCCTTCATGAGTAACTTGCAAAATTTTCCAGATTTCAAATGCAGACTTATAAACAGATACTCTATTAAACTCATTCCTATCTAATGAACAAAATAATATATTCATGGTCTTTGAGTTATTTTGTGCAACACCCTTCTGCTTAGCAGTCCATTGGACAAAATTGGTAGTTGGTTCAATATATTCAGTTTGTATGATATTCCAGGTGTCTAATCCTACTGATTATATATAAATTTTCATTCTACAAGCCCAATATGCATAATTATTGCCATTGAAAAATGATGGTCTGACAATAGACTGACCTTCTACAAATGAACTAGTGTTATGGATAACAGAACTAGTGCCAAAGTTGACATTACTAGTATTGGTAGCTATTAAAACAATTTTCAAGTTTCAGATTATGAAAACTATGAAAACCTATGCTCTGATACCAATTGAAAGTGAGTGCGGATTAAGAATCTTAAGGCTAATTTAACACTAGAGGAGGGGCGAATGGTGTTTAATGGATTCTAAGACTTATATGGACTAATTTAAAATTATGGCACAAACAAATGCAGAACTTAATCACAAAACAATCATAGAATCAAACACAGATGCAGCAAGTAAATAAAAAGCAGTAAAAGGAAAGAACACACCGGATTTTATACTGGCTTGGAGTTACCCTATATACAGTCCTGTACCAAGGCAAACCACCTCATACAGATTTTTATTGTACTAATGTCGAGATTACAATCCTCAATTTCTAAAGGCCTTGAGGTACCCTCCCGTCTCACGAGTTCGGGGCAAACTCTCTTGATTTACGGGACTCAAGATCAACCAATTGATTTTCAGGCACAACCACACCATATAGAGAGACTCGATAAACTTTTGATTACAAATTGATCTTATAACTCTGAATAGCACTTTGATCTTCGAGAGAGGGCAGAGAATCAAACAAGAATGAGATTCTAAGTTGATTCACTTAAGAATTCGATAGAATTTCGGCACGATCTTAAAAATATGAAATTATAGAATATGAATTTGTGGAGAAGAAGAAGTGAAGAAAACAAGAAAATAGTTGGTTAAAAAATTTGTTTGTGAAGGCTATCTATAAAGCACCAACGGTCATAACCATTTGTGAAGAGATTTAAACGAATAGACACTTCTTTTGAAAATTGAAACTTTTGAATTCAACGGCCGCCATGTCGACATGGGGTATCCCATGATGTCGACATCCCTATGTTAAAAAAAACAATGTAAAATTTGTTTTGAAAATGAAGTCTAAAACAAGAGTTTATTTTTTTAAAAAAAAATATTTTAACGCTAAAACGTCTTTTTGAAAAAATCATTTGAAAAGATAATTTTAAGGCTAAAATATTTTAAAAAGCCATTTTGAAGTAGTTTTGCAAACTTCTTCCTACAGAATATCTCATCACATCAGGACTCGAGAACTTGTACAAAACCAGGATGTTCGTGGGTTTGTAAGCCACATGTCGTAGCTTTGTAAGCTACTTGTCATGGGTTTTTAAGCCATTAAGAAGGTAGAAATGGGTTCCATCCCAAATGAAATTCGAAATGAAGATTTCTATGCTATTGTGAAGTTTTAACAAAAACTAGACATATGTCTTGAAATCTTGATCTCGATACTCTAGAGTCTTCAGTCTTGAGTCTTGAGTCTTTATACTGATCAGTCTTTTGTAATTAATACCTGCATATATATATTGATATATCCTACATATACATATCTATCTAGACAACAGTGTTAGTATATATTTTATAATAAGATAAGTTAAAAAGGTTATTGTTATCAAAACCAACATCTCAGTTCCTAACAGAAGAAGCTGGAAAAAAGTTTAGTCTCAGGGACTGTAAGTTTGCATTTTAGTCTGAAGAACATTTTCTAGTGTAAATTGAAAATGATAGTTACAACTATCATTCTGTGATTTACACTAAAAAAATTCCTTGAGCCTAAAGGCAAATTTTTTGTTTCTAAAAACTAAGACCCCGTTTGGTTTCGTTTTGTATTTTGAGTTTTGTGTTTTCAACGTACGCTACAAAATCAAGCGAATGTGGGAAACTTTTTATAATTCTTAGCTATCACTACGATGGACAGAAAATGGGGGAGACGAATAGTTTTTCATCCTTTTGTTATGTCTCAAAACACGAAAAATCAAATAAACTTGTTTTTAGTTTTTTATGTTAGTTTCATTTTTCAAAATTGTGTGTTTTTCTACAATCCATAATAAACGCGCATTTTTGGTTAGACGAAAATACAAAACTAAAAATAGCAAACCAAACAGAGGTTAAATTTTTCTCTAACTTTTTCCTTGAACCGAAAAATCCTTAAAGAAAACTCCACAAAAATTTCAGAACTGTTTGTAGCTATTTGCAGTTCAGAAATTTCAAATGTTTATAGTGTTCATTGCATATTTATTAGCAAAATTTTCCGTAAATATCCTAAATCTTAAAAATAGAGATTTTATTTTTAAATTTTTTTATTAAAAGGTACCGATGTGTATTTTGAAAACTCAAGAATGGTTTTGTTTAAGAAAGTTACCAACGGACAATCTTAACAATTTTCCACAATACATGTTGGCATTGCCCCAAATTTAAAATACTTAACCCTGCATGGTTAATTGATGAAATGTCAGATATAACGAAAAAGAATCGAAAAAAGACAAACGCATATGGATATTAATATGAGCGACTTTTGGAACACCAAACAGTCACGTTTATGCAAATGGGGAATGAGCGTACGGGTTATCACACGTGCTACAGTTTCCGTGCCTGCTTCATATTTGACGGATGTACCTTCACAAGTCTACTCACGGGGACCAGAGAATCTCACGTGCCCTTTTATTCTCTCCCTCTTCTCACGTGCTCCTTATTCCACCGTGCCCCCTGACTTATTTCACCAAAATATGATTCATACACAAAGCAGATTTGGGCTTTATGCACTTTTTTTTGCATATATTTGTACAACGCGATGGATAAAGTTATCTGTAAAATGAATTTACTCAAAAGTTGTCAGTTGTTTACATACATTTCGATATAAGTTACATGTACAGCTCACATCAATATTTTTCAAATATCAATGAACGTTTTAGCTCTCATTTGCCAAGTACGACATTGAACAGAAGCGTACGCTAAGACTTTACTATATGGTCAAACCACATATTTACGAACCCAACAAGCTATCTATTAGTGAACAATAATAAAATATACCAATGAATAACTAGTTTATGATATAAACATACATTTGGAATCATTAGGTGCATTTATTAACCTACTGAAAACTTAGTTTGATTAAAATACATTCTACTAACATTTTAAAAAAAAAAAAAAAAAAACATTCTACTAATATATATAGTGTTGCTTGCAATCAGACAATTCAGACCCTATTATGGTTTTATATTCGAGTTTACATCAAATAAAAGACAACCCAACAATAATAGTTATATTTATAATATATCATGTAGCATGCAACCGATTAAGGTTGCTGTTAGTGTTTTCATCACCCGGGAACATTCCTGACTCGGTCCGAACTCGAATAACCTGAACTTCATTTATTCATGAACCTTGATCGGACCTTCAAACCAACGGTCCAACCGTTAATTTTACTCAGTTGAATTACGGTTCTTTTATTTTATTTTTTCTGATTTCCATCGTGTAATTCTATCTCATTTTCATCTTTTGCGTTACTTTAAAGAAAATAAGAAAATATATGTATTTTAAAAATCATAATCGTTCCAAAATCTAAACCACTAAGTTCATCACTTTGTTTTTCACGGCAGCAAACTCCTCTAATACCTTTGTAAGATTCATCAAGTCTGTCGTCATTAAACTTCTATCGTTGTGTTGTGTGCTACTCTACTATATACAAAGCTATAGTTGTGCACTGCAACAACACACAACTTATGCTGCAGACCTTAATAATCATCTACAACTTTGTACATAACATTATTATTTTAATATTTTTGTGTATAGTTTGTAGTTATATGTACAAACATTTCAAAAAGATAAATTACAGTTTCGACGGTTCGACTGGTTGAACCATCAAAACCTTGGCGCGGGACAGTCGTGAAAAACTATGTTTGCTGTGGAAGAGTAAGCATAATTGTGTGTATATATATGTATATGTCTGTGTATATATCAGTCTCTGTCATTAACAGCTTAGACAATTTTTTGACAGTAACCTCACACTAAAATTAACAGTGTTTTCCGAAACTTAATCACGTTGCTTGTCAGTTAACTTTGTTTATAAATAGTTTGCAACGAATATTGGTAGCGTGAGTATACGGTCTTCATGCAAAATAAACTGAACCAGCCAATTGTGTGGACTACATATATGATATTATATACGAGCCAATTGGTAGGTGACTAGGTTCCATGACCACGTATGTGCCATGGCTAGAGCCATTTATGAACCGATTAATTGGCAAGTTCCTGGTAACGGCAGAAGTCTCCGTCATGCAAATTTGATCTGACAATTTGGATAGGATATTGGATTAACAACGCTCAACATTTAGCTACTAGTATTAGTATTAGCATGAGTTGACTTTACTGATTTTGTAATTAAAGTTACAAGTCAAACTTTGTTGTGTTTTAGCAGAAATTTGACGTAAATGTCGACAACTCTCGAAACAAATCGTTTTCCATCTTAGCAGTTGACAATTCAGGCTAAGAAGAGAGTACTGAATGTTTATTAGTGGTCACATATAGTTCGTATCGATCATTGGTGTGTTTATCCATTTGAGTATTGTACTAACCACGTACTTAAAACCAGAGAAAGATGTGTGAGAATTGGCATTCTATTAGTTTTGAAGAAAAGAAAATTTGACATACATTTTTGTAATTATAAAAAATTAGCAATAATTCCTTTTTTAATTTTCTTTACATCTCTATTCAACACAATAAAAAAATGAAATTCATGTGGATGTTTGGTTAATTATATTAATCTTAATAAGTGCTTTTAGATATACATCTATTACTCTTAACCGTCGTAATATGTGTCGGAGTGATTACTTTTAAATTTGAAAAAAACATAAGTAAAAAGGAGAAAAAAACGTAGAAAATAGTTCTAAAATAAAAGGATTTAAAACAAATAAGTTTAGAAAAGAGTCACATGTTATTAATTTTCAAAAAATAAATGCAAGTAGAAAATAGGTACAAGGACAAACTTTGAACAAAATTTAAAGTGAAAGATAACAAGTTTCACTTTGAGCTGAAAGACAAACTTTGAAAAAAATTAGGCTGGAATACAATGCTAGTTAACTAGCATTTTATAGCGTAAAACTGAATAATATGCTAATTATAACTATCATTTTGTATAGTGTTAAAACCGAATATAATACTGAACATAATGATAGTTATAACTAGCATTTTGTATAGAGTAAAAAATTGAATATAATGCCAGTTATAACTAGTATTGTCTTTCAGCTTAATTTTTTGTTAAAGTTTGTCCTTCAGTTCTAAAATGAAATTTGATGTTCTTCAGTCTAATTTTTTTTTTCAAAATTTATTGTTCTCTCTAATTCCCTATAAACATATCATGTTTATTCTTGGTGTGTTGCACATCGAATAAGCGTATAGCCTTTTTCACGAGGTAAATTTGTTTGAATTTTCTATACAATACAACATTTTGTGGTTTGTTGCTCTTTTTAGTTTTGAATTTTCATTCATATAAAAATATGCGCGACATATGTTTATTGTGAAAAACGATCATTTTAGAAAATGAAGCTGACATAAAAAGTAGAAAATAATTTATTTTTTTGACAAAACACGGAAGCACGAAAAATAATTCATCATTCCGTCGTTCCTCCATCCGCTCCGTTGTTTCCTCCACCTTCTTTTTACCCCTTCGTCCATCTTGAACTCTTCTTATGTTTTGTAATTATTGTTGAAATCAAAAATACGAAACCAAATAGATTTTTGGCTTTCTACTGAGATGTTGAAAATTTCGACTAATAGGTTTTGTCGAATAAACTTAATAATCTGGACTTTAGAAAAATGTTGTCCTTTTACTTTGATCGAAATCGGAGCTTATATTTGAAAATTCTTAGAAAGGAAATTTTTGAAAGTGCGAGTGAAGGATGGAAAACAAGAATTTAAAGTGAAAGGGAAGAAAGGAAACCTTAAGAATTTAAAGGGGGAGCAATTAGCATAGTTTCAATGCGGAACTCATATCTCTCTCGCAGTGTCAAACATCAACCATAAGGATCTATATCTCAGTTTAAACACTGTTACGGCAGAAGCGAGTGAAATATTTGAACGAGGCATCTGAATGGATTAGTTCAAAAGAAAATTTGATTGAAAGAGGAATGTCTTTAATGATGGAAAAGGAGCATTTGAAATACAATTTTTTATTTAATTGATTTATAATTAATTAATTATTTGTTTTTATTATGTAACGCGTTAAATAGTTGTAACTAAAATAAAATAAAAGCAAGCAAAAAAATTCCTAAAAATTATGTACACAGAAATGTAAAAATATAGCTTAAAAGATAATCGGATTGCCTAGTAAAAATTATTGATTTTTCGGATTGAAGGTATGAAGTTGAATGTGGTGAAGGAGGAAATATATATAAGGAAAAAAGAGTAGCCATTAGAAGTCAAATGGCAATATGCGTTCCACAATGTCGGATGCAAACAGACAAATTCTCCTTATTCCACACGACGGACCATTTGAGGAGAATGGACCGTTGGCGTTTCGGACGCATAGGGAAGTGAGGCTACCTCGCAACTTTTACTTTGAACCCATCGATCCAATGTAAAATAGGTAAAGCGCTAACGAAAGAGGGTTTACTGGTCCGGGACCAATTATTTGCAACTTGGGTTGTATTTAAATTGTTCATATGATGTGATATGCATAAAGAAAAAGAAAGCAATATCGACAGGTTGTTATTGCTTCAAAAATGTTTTCATCTACACAAGGAATTGTTAACCGTTATAAGTTCTCCTATTATTCTTTTTTAACATTTGTTTGAAGAACATCGTAATTGAAAAAAGTTGAAAAAAAATTGTAGCTTTTTTTCCGTTATTTATCATTGTCTTTTTTATATGCCCAATTCCTTTGATGCAATTCTAAGTCCGTTGCAAATTGAAGCACTTAAAATCAGTTCGATTTCAAAATCACTTGGCATCAATTATCAAATTAAATTTTTGGAATTTCTTAGCCAAAATTTATGGTAACAGAATAATAATAAAACAAGAAAACAGGCATAAGTTTGAAGGACGACAAATTTGTTGTTTAAACTGAAAGACAATGCTGGTTATAGATAGCATTTTGTACAGTGCAAAACTGAATATAATACTAGATATAACCAACATTTTATAGTATAAAAGTTAAATATAATGCTAATTATAACCAGTACTTGTCATTCAGCTTAAAAATGAAACTTTATGTCCTTCGGTTTATTTTTTTTCAAAGTTTGTTATTTTCCTAATTCCCTTCGGAATAAAGTTCATTTTGTGATTAGTATCAGTTGCTTTATATTTCATTGCAAATTTCTTGGTCTGAAAATCAATAACAAAAACCAAATCAAACTCAAACACAAGTTCACATATACAGTGCGACTTACTGATTTCTTACGAACTGAAACTAGAAATGCAGCTGATTACCTTCCATAGCGAATTTCAAAATAAAACAGAATATATGGGAAATTTCCAAATTATAACAATGACTCTGGATTTTGTTTTACAGTGGGTAACTCAATAATAATATACATAATAATGGCTAAAATCAGAACTTATAGGACTGAAACAGACAGATTACAAGAAGTTCATCTGAAGTGCAAAAATAATCTTACATGCCCTTCGCAATTTAAAGTACAACTCCACCCATCCCAAAACGTGCATGTGAGCTTTCAAGTTAAGAAAGCGATAATTCTACATAGTTACACCACCACCAAAGCAAGTAGATAACACAACTATAATATTACAACAATTAACAAAATAAAAAAAATAAAAAAAATCAAACTTGAAACTAATTAACAGGATTTACCAGGACTGCAGTATTTCCAGTCACTGGTTTATAGGAAGCAGCAGCCTCAAGTCGCTCCCAAGCAACTCTCCTCTTCTCGCCGATCGATCTTTTGATCTCTTCATCTTGCTCATACTTTCTTTGACACTGAGAGAACAATTCATCATCCATTTCTGAAAGCATTTTGCTTGCGTTCAAAGTTAAGTTGAGAACTGATTGGTTCCAATGATTCTTCACATTTCTCTCAATGGCAGGGACGATGAGAGGCATTATTACATGTCTGTTTTGAGTCATCATTCCCATTATGTGGTCGTTGTTCCATAAGAATAAGGCACGTTCTGCCACCTGCAAATCAGGGCTTAGTATCGCATAAAGGGTAAAAATTGGGAAAGTGACAGTTAAGGCGTCTCTCATTGTCCACGATAAATGACTCTTTTAAAGACACTCTTTAAGTCCCATTGCAGTCTCTCATTGGGGTGTGTGTGTGTGAGGGGGGGGGGGGGGGGGGGGGGGGGGGTTGGGGGTGTTCCTAAAATGTGCACTTTGAAACACTACCTAAGAATTTCATGATGGTGATGCGTAAAGCACTGTAATATTGCAGTGAACCAACTTTGAAATGAACTCTAATGAATCATGTACTATACTTTATGATAAATTCGATGGTATATTTCTGTAATATGATGCTAAATATTTATTGGTAAACTGAATTATATGGTATGGCTTATTTTGAATTTTTTTTGAGCATTTTCTACTCATTTCATGTATCTGATCCAACCCAACCTCGTACAAAGCTACATATGGATTGACCGAATTTTTATGGATCACGTGAAGAACTTGATCAAAATTGATCTAGTCTGACTTTTTGTGAGCCGTAATGAATCTCTCATGTTATGTATTTTCTCATAAGTTTACAAATAAATTTTCAGTAAGAAATATCATTTTTTGAATGATAACTTCATTCCATTATACGTATAATTAAAATTTTGTTATTCCTAACAGTATAATGGGCTCCCTAAAAACCATGATTCAAGATTCCATCCGGCACTTTGGAATTCCGATCATTCCGATCCGATATGGGCGAACCATTCCGATTAGGTTCCGGCATTGGTCGGAACGAAATTTTTGCAAAACCCGGTTTTTGACCTAAAAGTTGAGAAGAAGTTAAAAACAAAAAAGAAAACATTGAGCTAAGACAGAGAGAAAACTGTAAAATAAAGAACGAATCGAAGCAACAAAACCTTTTTTTTTTCTTTACCTATTTTGAATTTGATCATCACACCTCTTTATTTTTTTTCTCTTCTGTCCATGTTTTGATTTGTAGGGCAAGAGATTTTGAGAACAAAGAGGGAGGGAGAGTAGAAATCACGTGACTTTTGGGAGGCTCTCCTCGTATTATTTCCATGCTACCTGTAACCTGGTTGTGTTTGGACTAGTTGTCCGTAATTAACAATATCTAGGGCTTGGGCCAATATCAGTTTAGATTAATGTTATTGATGCAGAATAATTTGTATAAAATCACTAAATGAATGGATTTAGCTCATATTTTTATAAAATAATTGTACAAAAGAATCTCGACTACTACCATAATTTTTGTATTTTTATCTTTATTTAATTTGTATACAATTTAATTCGTTTATAACAAAAAGAGCGGGGTGTATTCATACGATGCTCAATTAAATAGTTTTTGGTGTCAAATTGTTGTATGTTGTGTAATTTTTCGTGTTTATGTAGAAAAAATACCAGAATCTGCAAACCAAGTTAAAACAGAATTTCCGAAACCGAAACAGAACCAATATTACGAAAATATTCAATGACCGAAATGGAAAAGGAAAACTGAATTTTGAACCTTGCTAAAATCCGATTAAATAATAAATTTAAATAATTTATAAAAAAATACAACTATGAACAAAATTGTTGAATATAAATCAAGTGCAGATGTGTTGGTGTTTGGTTCATTAAGAAACTTGAACGCATTTTAAGTTGAATTACGATTTTTTATAATTTGAAAGCTCAAAAACACTGTGAAGCCACAATAATTTGTGCAAGGTACTAAGGTGAATAGGATTCAATAAATATCCAAAAATCCTATAAATCTCATATTATGTCCCCCCCTGAACATTTGTTTTGGTTGGAGTCCCCGTAAAATTATCCCCATCCAAAAAAAAATGTAGCCCATTTTCCAATGCTCTTTTGGAATATACAAATTTTTATAGTTAAAGAGTTTGTGATCAATAAGATGATAGAAATCCAGAAGAAGGCCAAAAGTTGTTCAATGTTTAAAATCTGAGCACGAGCACGCATGCACCCCCACACACGTACATCCATACACACACGTACATCCATACACACGTACATATATGTATATATATATCACTTATATAATTGAAAAACAGCATTTATCTTTTTGATCTGTATAAAAAGAATCTCAATTTTACCATTACGTTGGCAACTATGAACTAGGCTAACATAACTCAAATCCTGTATCAATATAAACTTCACAAAATAACTTGAACCGTTTTCTAAAAAATTAAACAGTTGCACTCACAATTAATAGGCTAACAAAACTCCTGTATCAGTATAAACTTCACAAAATCACTTAAAAATTGAAATCTGAGCGTGCGCGCGAGTGCACGCCCACACACGTACATACATACGTACGTACATACACAAGGTTTTCCAAACGGAATTCAAATCGTAAATCGTTAAGTTTAAATTTTAAATCAAAACGAGATTTAAATCGTAAATCGCAGATTCAAAAGGTCTATATTTTTAATATTTGTACACACTTTGAAAATTAATATTGATGATTGAACTTTTACATCTGAACTTAAAACTCAGTTTCTTCATGTTCTATTTTTATTTTACTTAGAAAACACTATGATTGGAATTGTGGATTCAAATAAGCATATTAAGTATACAGGTATGTATCGAATGAGTTTTCTCCAGCGCAGTTTTAAATGAGTTTGGATTGGAATATAAATCGAATCGGAATGGAAGGGATCTGAAACGGGGTTTAAATAGTAGGATTTTAAGATTTTTGATAACAATGTAACACACACAAAACTTGTATCAATGAAAAATAGCATTTATCCTTTTGATCAGTATAAATAGAATCTCAATTTTACCATTATGTTGGCAACTATGAGCTAGGCTAACATAACTCGTTTTTTTATAAAAAAAAAACTTGCGCTCACAATTAAGTTCACAATAAGAAGAGTTGTGTTGACACAACAACCTACTTTGGCATGCATATATCAACATAAAGCATTTTTAGTTTGACCTAACAGTGTTATTTCTTAAGTTAACTTGATTTTTTGTGTTTTGGCTTACATATGTCAACCTAAGTTATGCCGACACAACTCCAGTCTACGCATCTACATAACTCACTGTTTAGGTTGACATAAAGCTAATTTTTTACAACACTTTCCAACTTTTTATATAACTGTATTCCGTGACAGACAGACAAACAAACAAACGGATAAAATTATCTTGGGGAATATTAAGCTGAGTCGCACTGTTGACAACTTAGGTGATTTTCATACAACAACCATTAAACACTTTCACTAACATTGTTGATATGAAGTCAACCAGCAAACCGAGAAGGAAAAGTTGACAAATACAATCGATGAACCTTGTGGATTTCAAATGTTATACAAAAATAAGAAGAAAAGAAGGTAAGTGTGTATACACGTAAAATGACTGCATGAGCTGACTAGAAGAATTTGCAGATTGAATGTGTATATACCCATCTGCAACAGTTTGTGCCAAAGAAGAAACAAGAGGATGGATACTTGTTTGCTCGTTTGTTTGGAGAGCTAAGGCAAGTTCAAAACTTGCTTTAGCTCCCTTGCTGGAATGCTCTAAAGTCTTGCATGTTTCGAGTGTTAGTGTATACTGGAGTCAAAAATCAACTATTTCCACTTTAACTTGTAGCTTTTTACAGAGATGCAAGCTGCGTTCACAAACAATAGCTAAGCAGTTCAGAATTTGAAAACCGTCGGACGCACTGAAAATTTTGAAGGGGGCATAGCTCCATTTGGCCCGTTGTTAGAATGTATAGAAATTAAACCGTTAGAGAAAGACATGCCCATTATTTTTATTAAATAATAAAATTTTGAATTGATAATATGATATAAGTTTAAAATTAAATAACATCTAATAATAAATAATAAAAATCAAAAAAATCATAAATATTTATAATTCGTAAATAACATTTACGTTTAGTAGAAACAATAATAAAACTAAACAATTTTATAAAAAATTAAAACAATATTAATACTAATATGATATTTTTCGTAAAAATAAAAATTATGCCAGTAACATATACCTTCTTTAGACGAGGCACTATCCTCGCGACCTGATCAGCAAGGTCGACTGCCGTCTACAGAGGCATTGCCCCCACATCCTCACCTAAGGGGGTTGACACCCCTAGATCCCCTCTGTAGTGACGGTTTTGCATAGTGACAAACATTTGCTTAAAAAATCATTACTTACTTTCAATTCTGTTATTTTCTTTTTCATACTTTCTTTCATGTATTTGTATTTTGCTACAATTTTTTAATCCAGGTGTACCAATTTTTTTAATGTATTTATTTTTTAATTTTGTAGTTTTTGCATTTATTTATAATTCTATATTAATTATTAATTACTAATATTTATTCAAAAATATTTAAAACAATTTAAAATAGGTTAGCATACTTTCGGATGCGGATAATGTTATATCCACATCCGCATCCAATATCATTTTCGGATATCTGCATCCGCGGATACGAACGAATATCGGATAATTATCATATACACTAACGGTTGATTAATTAATAAACATAAATAGAAAATTTTGATTTAATTTTTTTTCCAATCTCATTGATAATAAAAGTGCGCAAAATCAACAAATATGATAATAATAAATAATTTTGAGCAATTAATATGCATTAAGTGCATATATTATAAATTATTAACTTAATAAAACAATAAATACATATCTTTCATGTCCGCATCCGTATAATTTTCGAATGTAGATGTTTTCATATCCGCATCCGTATCCATTTTTTCAGATATCAGATATTATCCGTTTTTCGAATACAGATGCAGACGAATTTCGAATTTGTCGGGTATCCATCAACAGACTTGATTTAAAACAAATAAAAATATAATATACATAAACAATCATTTTCTATTCGTTGTCCTTTTCATAATACAAAAACACATTCCACTTTCATTGAACTTCCTCCGTTCGTGCTCCGTTCAGAATATGACTTTCGGGTGTCTCATTCACTTGCACAAGAACGCACCCATATTATATTTTCCAATAGGAATACTCTTTAGATTTTTTTAACATCATATTCTATGTCAACTACAATACTGTTAAATTAAGGAATAATATTTGTCATGGTATCAAGAACAAATATGTAAGACGTCATCCATGCAATGTATACAGGAAAGATTCTATGTCAAATTTTAATAACGAACAACGAAATGAAATTGAAATGCATCATCCATGCAATGTGTATTTGATGAATTGATCATAAATTTTAGTTTGCTGTGTTTGTAAAATTGAAGAGAATGGTAGGTAATTATGTGTGTATGTGTATGAATACACACACATAATTTATTTATATTCATTCTCTTATACCATAGGCTACACACACACATATTTTATTTATATATGTGCACACACACACAATTTGTTTAATCTCTTATACCATAGGCTACAATTTTGGGAAGATAAAGTTTATTTTTGCAAATGCTAAGAAGCAAAAGTAACAGCTTTTGCAACAAGTTTTAGGCTATCAAGCCTTTGATAGTGCTCGGATCGATCCAAAGACATAATGGGTAGGTGTTGCGGCTCAATGTATTAGCCAAATGAACTATTGGCGTTGATCAGGTAGGTAATGATGTAACCCAAATAGATTGGTGATGAAATGTAGATTGGAGTGCATCAACTATCGTAAAAGAAAACAATGATTGTAAACAGAATCTGGTGATAGCATGTCCACGGAAAACATAACAGCTCAAATGAAGACCAAAATGTCCTAACAAAGATATTAAGAAATAAGCACATTCAAGAGAGAAAATGTCAGTGTAATTATCCATAATGGATTATCGATTGTGAAAAGTACTCAAGAACATAAGCTAATACAAAAAATATAATAATCTATTGTAAATGTAGTGCAAGCAACATTGAATGCATAATAAGCTAATAGGAAGCACAGGTGAGGAATAAGCTATAACAAATGCAGAAAAAGCTAAGGCACATAAAAGGAATAAGATAGCATGGAAAATGAACCAGGATAAATGCGGGAAGGTATCAAAACAGGATTCAAATCGTAAAATTCAAATTTTAAATCGAAACAGAATTTAAATCCTAAATCTTAGATTCAAAAGGCCCATATTTTAAGGTTTGTACACACTTTGAAATTGATTGTGATGTTTGAAATACTACATCTAAACTTAAAAATTAGTTTTTTCTCTTGTTTTCCTTTTATTTTGTTTAGAAAACGCTAGAATTGGAATTGTGGGTTCAAATAAGCACATTGAATGTACAATATGTCTGAATGATTTTTCTCAACTGTGGTTTTAAATGTGTTTGAATCAGAATGTAAATCAAATCGGAACGGGAGAGATCCGATCCGTAGCGAGATTTAAATGGTAAGATTTTAAGATTTTTGATAACAATGAAATACAGAAAAAGCTAAGGCACATATAAGGAATAAGATGACATGCAAAATGAACTATCATGAGAAATCGATGGGTACGAAAAAATGAAGATCTCAAATATCCCATGTTTTCTTTTGCTATTACCAAAATTTACAATTTACCATTTTCAAATGGTGGCATAGACACTCAATAGAGTGAGAAATAGTCTCCTTGTTACCTAAACAAAGGATGTCAAACTGAGACAAAGCCAAATCGCTAAAAACATTGTTCAGACACACACATCCCTACATTTCCATACACAAAACTGGGGGCAAACTAATGTTTTTTGTAGTTATTCAACCATGACTACGCAAACAAAGTAGAGCAATGACCATAGTTGTTAATGATGCAAGTATTATGAATATGCAAATGCTACCTGGATGCTAGACACAGAGCGTGAGATGAAGAGAGATCTTTTCAAGCTAAGACTAACTATCTCAAAACAAAAGGAAAACAAAAAAAAAAATCTGAACAAAACAAGCAAAAAAAGTTTAGTTATACACATTCAAACTCCAAAAGGGGATTCATAAAGTATTAGTTAGTTTATGTCGGGATTTTCATGAATTCATAGTTTCATGTGCATGTTCCTTAACACCTAAAAAAGGGGTACTGGTTCCAAGGCAACTAAAGCATAAGCCTATGCCGACTTATCTTAATTGTCAGACAGCCATTAAACCTATATTTTATTACCCAAAACATGAATAAGGCAGAATGCAATGATCAATAACAGAATGAAGAAGATGGTTACCTGAAAATGTGAGCTATTAAGACAATAGCCAATCCTTCTAAACAAGGGAACCATGCACTTTTGAAACTCTACTACATCGGTCATTTCCAAAACCTCTTCCAGCTCGCTCAAAAACATAACTTCTTTCTGACTGTTTGTAACTGGCCAGTATTTTAACAACCCCGTTATAACAGTACTAGCTAGTTTTGGCTCTTTCTCTATAAACTGGGTCACACAATATGTCAACTGCTGCAGATAATTTCCTACCGACTTTGGCTTATGTAGCGGTATCAATGCCCTCCACAGAAACATCTTATGCTCCTCCTTTAATGGCAATGCAAATCCACTAATCACGCTACCGAAAACTTCCAATAATTCACCAATTCCATTATGCTTATCCGTTTCAAACACAAACCTGTAGAATATATTGCTTACTGTTTTCCTAATAAAAGGTCTATGAACCATGAACTTCCCATACGTCTTGTGCAAAATAGTCTTCAAACAGTCCCTCTCTCTCGGATCTTCTGAATCAAACAACTCGAGTAATTTTGAAATAAAAGAATGGTCAAAGTACTTTTTTGCGATTTTCGAGTCCAAAGAGGCTGAACCAACAAACTTGAGCAACAAATCATAAACCAATTGCAAATGCGACCAAGCGGGATCAAACATTGGTTCTTCTTCCTCAGCTTCGGCCCCACCAGATGAATTTGATCGGTAATTAGGTGGAAATACCCTAAACAAATTACATGCAAACATTTTGCAACTAGCTGAAATCATTTGCTCACTAAATTTAGGAGGGCCCATGCTTATGTAATCAATTAAATCAATAAGTGCCTGTCTTTTCACGTCTTTTTCAGCGGAGTTCTTATTTACGTCAGTAAAATCAAAAATCACGCAGCATATATTCAATTTGCTAATAAAGAGATTGGATTTTTCTTGACTGGTGACATCTTTAAAAGACAACAAAGGTTCAATTCCTGCTACTAAACTAGAAGGAAACACAGCAGAAGATGTTTTTTTTGGATTTATATTGCTACCACTTACAGTTCTCTGAATAGAGTTCCCATTAGCACTGGCATTGACTGAATTCGAATTCACTTCCGAGATAGAATCGGATTTCGAAGATTTTCGGGGTAATTTGTTCAGAAATTGCTTCCACATTGCGCCTATTTCCAAGTATAAGAACCAGAATCACTAAAGCGGCAATACTTGTAGTTCCCAGCTGCAATCGATAGAATAAAAAACGAGAAATTACTGCTGTATGCTAAACTGAATTATAAACCATGAACGGCATGAAATATGGTGTACTCTGAACAGGGACTGGATGAAAACCTAAAAATCGTCGAAAAGACTTGAATGCTTGCCGATTTGAAAGGCTGAAGATGCGCTAACGAGTCCCGGCAACAAAATTCAGGAAAGGAACTATTAAACTATGAGCTTTTGAATAACGCCATTGAGATCTGATAAGATCTCGGTAGTTAGGAAAGTAGATAGAAATTCTGAATCTGTATGTACTCTAATAAAGTTAATATCTGAAATTCTGTATCCGTTCCAAATGGGCTAACTCTACGTAAACCCATAATCCTCTCATTATTACCCCAACTTTTGACTCAAACCAACCACCCAGCCTCCACCCCACACACACCAACACACCCATTTGGGGATTTCAAATTCGGGTAATCTCATTATTACCCGAATAATATGTTTTGTATTATATGAAGTGTCATCGTGTGCAAAAATTTTTTTTAAAAAAAAAGTTAATTATGGAATAGAATGTGCTGTTAAAAAAATAATGAAATGTGTAATAATTTTCGAATAAAAGAGGGGTGGAATACAATTTTTGAGATGCTAATAGAGCTTATCATATTTGCGTCGTGTACAAGATGATTAGAGGGATTCAAACTTTGTTAATTTTTCCTCATGCGATGCTTTCCACCATCAACGTTTTCACATAACTCCTCATTGCATCCGCTCTCCAATGCGATTCCACCAACAATCGCGTTCTAGTTACAGCCACACCAATCACTGCAATTACCCACGTCAGGAAGTAAATCCTAAAATCCTAAATTCATTTAAATTCTATCACGCTCTCTTACAATACTTTGTAACACCCCTCAAATTTCCTTACGAGAAATGAATTTGTGCGCTAATCATTCACATGGAGATTGATATAATTTAGTTCCCTAGACAAGATTCATACTTATGCATTAAGGTTTCCATTGGGAGGTTATTGTCCCACGTTGCGAGAAAAACACTATAAAAAGTGCTTATATATCAAGTCTTTATCTCGTAACAACGTCGAAGCCTACTCGCTCAAGTTGTTAGAGTGTTGAGTTATTGAGCTAGTAACCATGAGATTAGGAGCTTAAGTCCTGAGTTATGGTAAAACTCCTCACATAATGTGTAGGTGGCAAAGTGGGAAACAATTTCGACCCAAGGAAGAGAGAGCAAGGTCGTTGTCTTTTTAGTAACTTATGGAGGCCTTTTGACGAATAAAACCCTGCACCTTTGTTTGGTTCATGAGGCGGATGTTACCATGTATATGTGGAATTTATGTATTAACGACCACTACCTCAGGCTAAGATGATGTTTGTTTATAATGACCTACGTGTGAGTAATAATAGTTGTAAGTGGACATGATTTTGTAAAGGGTTCAACTAATAGTATTATTTGGGAAGTTATATGAAATAGATCAACTTATAAATTATTGATATTTAAGATATTTTGTTGAAGGCAAAATGTGAATTTCTTGAAATATATGTGTATTTTTTGGATGTAAAGTGATTTATTGGAAATCATTCTTGAGGTAATAATAAAACTTTTTAAAAAAAAATAGAGAACTAATTGCTTGTAAACTCGAAGAAGTTAAACTGAACTCACAGCGTCGACTTTAGGCAAGTGAAAGAATGAGAGTTAGCTTATTGTAAATAAATTTGTGTCAGAAATCGAATAATAAAATATTTAACATAAGGAATAAGATATTTTGATTTGAAGATATTTATGTAAGAAACATAATAAGTTGTGAAATATCTTATTGAAGCATATTGTGAAAGAATATTTAGTTTGAAATATTTAAAAAAATACTCTGATATTGAATATCTTATTTAAAATTGTTTTTTGGCTTGAAAACATTCTTTTTGGAGAGCTTTTATGGAAAGTATTTTGTTGAACATATTTTGATTTAAAATTATCTGGTTAAAAGTATTTGGTTGAGAAATATCTATCTCAAAGCTTTTAGGGGTAAAATATTTTATTTGAAAATTATTTTTAATTAGAATATTTTAAAAAATAGTTTATAGGTAAACATATTTGAGAAAAGTATTTTGGTTTTAGAAATAACTCGTCGGGTAAAGTATGTGGAAAACATTTTGTAAAGAGAAAGAAAGCATTTTGCTTGTGGTATATTTTTGTGAAAATATGTTGAGTTCAGGGGAATGTTTTGTTTGGAATAATTTTGATTGAAATTGTCTTAATTTGAAAGGCATAATTTGTTAGAGAATGTGTTTAGAAGAAAACCATTTTCGGGTGGAAATATGGTTGAAGTGGTTAAACTTAAAATATATTTTATTGGGAAAATTTTGGAAACACCCTACAAGGAAAATTTTATGCTATACTATTGTGAGAAACATTGTTGGAAAAAATTTATATGTAAAAAAGTAATCTGACCGAAAAATATATAGTTGGTGTTAGCCAAAAATTTGGTTTAACACCCTAGATCTGTCGTTTTGAAGAGATAACAATTCGGGATAGAAGATTGTATATATTGAGTGCAAATTTAATAACAAAAATGTACAACAAAGAAAGGAAAGAGAGAAAAGGCACAGTGCTTATTGTGATTCGACAAATCTCTATTCTACGTCCACTTTATCAGTATTTTATTGGCATATTCCCATTAGATCGGCTATTTCTTGCAGAAGTTATACGATACTTAATTTCATAAAATGAAAATGGCAGAGGTTCCCCTAGGTGTAAATAGGCCAGCATCTAAAGTTCGCAAAAATCCTTTTTCTGTTGAAGATAGCCCTACAATAATAGATGTAATAAGCTGATGTATTTAGGCCTTAAATCATCAAATCACGCTTGAATTCGTCAATCGATCAAATTTGACACACTTGGGAAGAAATTAGGGGAAAAAGAGGGCCAAATCTTTCGTGCTTGATGAATCGGTACAGATCTATGGCCTTAGTTATAATCTTTTGTTTTCTTCATATTTTAATGTCTTGGTGGTCTCCTCGAACTTGGAGGAAAATTGCCATTATGATGGATCATTGCTTATCCATGGACCATGATCCATGGACTTAAGGCAATCGTTATCCCGCCTTTTAGCAAGGCCGAGATATCAAGAAATTGACTGAAAACCAAGGATCGCTCATCCCGAAAATCGAATATGCACAGGTTCACTATGGATGTCGATAAATTTTGTCCGATTCCGGATCAAGTATAATTGATAAGACATGACGAGCAAAGCTGTGAAAGCCAACGTTTCAATTTTCAAGTCAATCAGAGTACGTATGCTCGAGATATGATCGTTACAATTCAAGAAGGCAAACTGTTTGAATCCATCGATAGCCACCTTATTCGTATCCATAAGATAACCAGGGAACATCTGACTTCGTATCGATCTTATTCGAATCGATCAGAGCATGTCATTTCGTATCCATCAGCTGAAGAGCCTTGTTCGAATCCATCAAGCATTGGTAGTTCGTATCCATCAAGTGATCGTTATTTCGTATCCATCATGAAACCACGGTTCGTATCCATCAAGGCCAAGCAGAGCCGCCATTTGTTCGTATCCATTCCATTCCAAATTTGTTCGTATCCATCAAGTTGGAGCAACTTCGATCGATACGAACAGAGCCACATCCATCGATGCGAATTGAGCCACCTCCATCGATATGAACAAGGCAATGGTCTTCGATGCGAACAAAGCGAAAACCTTGGGATGACTCGTCAACTCGGCATCGAAAGTGGAGTGATCCAAAATTCAAGCGCCACATCAACTCGCGAGCACGTGCTCGGTATCAATTCGAAGCAATCGACACGAACGTAATGATTCGAACAAGGAAGCTCAGGGAAGACGTGAATTTTCATCGATCATAACTCGCAATCCACAAGTCCAAATGCTATGAAATTTTTACAGGAACTTACGTACGACCTAAAGAATGTTCCTGCAAAATTTCGATTCGATTGGATCAAATCTTGATCGATACGAAATTCGTTCGTATCGATCACGGATCGAGTCGAAATCGCATGGGATCGATCGCGTGGGCCCACACACGTGCCAGAAGAACTCTCCTGAGATTTGAGCGAGATATTTGCATCCTACTCCTATAAATAGCACCCCAGAGCCTACAGAAAAAGGATCTTTTGGCTCTTTGACGTTCAGACTCCGCCGAAACCATTTTTGTACTCCAAAGCTGCTGTTGTACTCGAATTTCATCACTGTAATCCGTTGCAATCAGTTGTAATCAGCAAGTGAATATCAATAAAGTTATCAACTTCATAATGGACGTACGCCATATGCCGAACCACTCTAAATCATTGTGTTTCTACGTGTTTTCATTACTTATTTTTGAAGTGTTTGTTAGATAATCCTCTTTTTACATTTCTATTTTTCATTATTATCTCTTCAAATACTTCCGAAGAGTGTTGTGTCCAATTTTGGTAAAAACACTTTGGTGCTTTCGGTGGGAAAACACGATTTTATCCTGCACTTTGGATCTACTATCGATATCGGATTACACAAATACAAGAACAAGATCCAGATCTCAAGTTCAGAATCCTTCCAACCTATTCAGATTTGCATAAGATCTAGGAAATGACTTCATTATCTACCATGGATAGCACAATGACAGCCTCTACAGCTACAGATCAAGAAGGATGGGATAGACAAAATCCCGTACAACTGTCTCCCTCCGACCAAAATGCTGCCGGACCGTCAGATCCATCGGGCTTTGTTATCAGACAAGAGTTCCTGATGCTACTTCAAGAGTTGACCCAGAGTCGACAACAACTTACTGAACAGCTGTGCGTCAACGTAGAGTTGACTAATCAGCTAAATCGCCAAAGGCGTAGGAGATCCAGAAGGGATCATGCCTCCTACTCGTCCACAGAGAGTTCAGCCTCATCCGACTACCATCACAGATCTAGCGCCCACGGCTAGACGGTAGTTACACTCAAACCACCGGACATCAACCTACTCTGAACGTCAGACAACCAAGAGTTGGCCCATCCACCAGGTACCAGACTGACCCTCCTCCTAGGGTGGTATTGTTCCTCATTATACCGTAGACATCCGCGCTACTACCGCTGCTGTTGAACCAGGGGTTGATGTCCGGAATCAACCAGATCTGAACCATCGTTAGCACGAACGTACTCCTGAACCTTGCGTTCCCGAAGACTTGGAACCAAGGAGGCGAGACGTGGACCGTCGACTGCGTCCGGTCCAGCCTTGCATTGTGGAATCCGACCACACCTTGGCTTAACGTGTGCAAAACGTACAAATGCCAAACATCCCCACAATGATCTGCCAGATGATCCGTGAGAGTCAGAGTCTCACAAATGACAACTAGGGAATCTCCCACAGTCATACTTCCTTTATAGATGAAATAATCTATGTTGAACACCCTCGGCGATTCAGGATGCCGGCTTTATCGGTCTATGAAGGAAGCTCTGATCCCAATCAACACATCCTGAAGTATAAGTGGTTCATGAACGCTTCACGAGCTGATGATGCAGTTAAATGCCGAAGCTTCCCAATCTCTCTAGGGGGCATTGCTACTATGTGGTTCACTCATTTGCAGCCCCGATGTATTTCTTGTTTTGACCAACTGGCAACCAAATTTGTTGAGCAATTTCGCATGCATGTACAAGGCCAAAGGATGTTAACACTCTGTCTAGTGTCACTCAAGCTCCTGGAGAGACACTACGACGTTATTTCGAAAGATCCATGCTGCGTGTGCTGAGATCAGTAACCTAAACGATAACTCCATCCTTATGGCATTGACTAACGGGATTGACCCCGATTCTGAATTCGACAACTGGTTAGCCGGAAAGCTACCTACGTCATTGGACCATTTCTATTCTAAGGCATCCTAATTCTTGAGAAGAGAGGACGCAAAACAGTCTAGAAAGCAGGATGACGTAGGGCCGAGCATGGAAGGGATCCAAAGTAATGTTGCAGTTAAGCAGTCCAGGAAGATCTCCGGGAAAGTTCAGTTGAACATCCATAATAAACAAACTCAGTAGAAAGACCGTGGGAATCAGACAAGAAAACGGGATCAGAACCGTGGTCCTCGACGTAGAACTCTGATGTTTGATAATTACACTCCTCTGAATACGTTGATAGAGATGTATATCTACAAACCTGCAATACTATCCAGTACAAGAAGCCTGCTCCGAAGCCGAGGCAGATCCAAACAAGGAAATTTTGTAGGTTTCATGAGAATTATGGGCACAATACAAATGAGTGTCGTCATTTGCACAATCTCATCGAGAAGTTGATTAGAGAGAGGAAGTTGGAACAGTTTGTGCGGACGCCGTAGTGTGGAGGTATGGGCCCATCGAATTAAAATAATATACCCAATTAGGCAAGACAGAAGGAATCCACTCGTACCGGCGGGAGGTTGATGATAAACGCTGTGGGTGGTGGTCCTCATTCAGAAGACCGAAGCTGGAGGAAAATGGAGTCGTATGCCAGCTCTATTAGGCATGCAGACTTCGAATATTGTAGTAGTTGTGATGATGGGGCTCCGACCAAGCAACAGAAGACGATGACTGATGACATCGTGTTTTGAAATAGAGACGCTGATAAGGTCGAAGCCCCTACTATCGATCCATTGGTCATATCAGCTTAGGTTGGTCCTGCTTGGATGAAGAGGATCTTGGTTGACAGTGGAAGCTCTGTGAATATTTTGTTTAAGTGAGCATATGATCAAATGAAGATGGAAGCAAAAAATTTGAAATCTTGCCAGTCTCAAATCCACGGCTTCGATGAGAGTGCTACTATAGCCACTGGAGTAGTGGAACTACCAGCGGAATTGGGAGTTGGAGAACGCTGGAGAGTCCAGATACTGCAGTTTGTTGTATTGGGCATAGACCCCCCTTATAATGCTTTCTTGGGTCGACCGGCCTTTACTGAAGCCATTGCTCCATGGTGCTTGACTCTGAAATTCCTCACCGATCGTGGGATTGGAGTCGTTCAAGGAGATCAGGCTGTTGGACGAGCTTGTTATGTTGCTGAGCTGCGTGGGGCGCAGCGAAAGGAGAAAGGGAAGGGCGTGGAGGAATCTCTCCACGTCCGTTTTGCTAATAATTGACAATTGGTGCTTGGACCCAGGCCCGGGCACCCCAACCAATTCCAGAGGGATCTTGACCCGAGAGACACTGAAAGTGAAGATGAAACTAAAGACAGTCAAGCTTCCCCAGCCGAACTGACAATCGACATCTCGATCGACGATGATGACGATTCAAAGATGATAAAGGTTGGATCTCAGTTAAGCCAATAGACGCAGAAGGAATTGGTTGAATTTCTCCGGGCGATCCTCGACGTATTCGCCTAGACGCACTCTGACATGTGTGGGATCTCCCCGGACATCGTGAACCACACTTTGAATATTGACCCGCGGTGTATGTCGGTCAACTAGAAAAGGCGTGGTATGGATCCAAAGAAATCTGCCGCCCTTAAAGAAGATGTCGATAAGTTGAAATCGAATGGGTTTATCCGAGATGCCTTATACCCAAAGTAGGTATCCAATCCCGTACTTGTCAGAAAGCCAAATGGGAAATGGAGAAGGTATAATGCTTACTCAGACCTGAACAAAGCTTGCCCGAAAAACAGTTTTTCACTTCCCAGAATTGATCAGCTCGTAGATTCAATGGCTGGGCATGAATTATTATCTTTTATAGATGCCTATTCCGGTTACAACCAGATACCCATGCATTTACCTAACCAAGAATATACCAGCTTCGTAACCGGTCTGGGACTCTACTGCTACAAAGTCATGCCTTTCGGACTCAAGAACTCCAGGGCAACATATCAATGACTAGTCAATCGAATGTTCACCAACCAAATCGGAATAACCATGGAAGTATATGTAGATGACATACTGGTAAAGTCAGGATTCTCCATGATCATATCAAAGACTTGGAATCAATGTTTAGCATCCTTCAAGAATACATGATGAAGCTTAATCCACTAAAATGTCACATTGGGGTCGCGTTCGGAAAATTCCTTGGGTTTATCGTTAACGCTCAAGGAACAGAAACAAATCCCCAAAAAATCTGGACAATCAGAAATCTTAAGACTCCAAGAACCATAAAGCAAGTCCACAGCCTCAACAGGAAGGTAGCAGCATTGAGCATGTTCGTTTCAAAGTCCACCGATAAATGCATTCCTTTCTTTGATTTGATTCGAAAAGGGAAACAGGATTTTGAATGGACCATGTAATGCGAAGGCGCATTTAGAGCACTAATTCAATATCTCTCCACACCGCCGATTTTGTTAAAGGCCGTCGATCACGAGCGATTGTACCTTTACTTGGTGGTATCAGAAAATGCGATCAGTGCTGCCTTAGTTCAGGAGGAAGACCGAGTGCAGAAACCGGCCTACTATACTAGTAAACGACTAACCGGAGCCAAGAGAAATTATCCGAAGCTAGAGAAGTTGGCTTATTGTCTCGTTATTGCCTCAAGGAAGCTCCGTTCATATTTCCAGCCTCATCCGATCACTGTTTACACCGATCAGCCGTTACGACGGGTCCTTACGCGGTCTGAGACGTCTGGTAGGTTACTCAAATGAAACATTGAACTGAGCCAGTTTGATATTACTTACACTCCGAGGCGAGTTATTCAAGGACAAGTCCTAGCGGATTTCATAGCCGAATTTACCATCCCAGAGGACTTGCCTGAAACCAGTGAATCTCCCAAGTTTATCTGGAAGCTGCATAGCGATGGCACATCAAACAACCGGTGCTCGGGTGCTGGTGTAGTACTTGAAACCTCCGAAGGTCGGTCCATATGTTATGCTCTAAAGTTTGATTTTCATGTGACCAACAATGAAGCTGAATATGAAGCCTTGCTTGTCGAATTGAAACTCGCCCGAGATTTGAGAATTATTGGTGTAGAAATTTATTGTGATTCACAATTAGTTGTATGTCAAATTCGGAGTGAATATCAAGTAAAGGATCGAAGACTGGCTGCTTATCTAGCTCGAGTCCAAGAGATACTTAACCAGTTTGATTATTATGTCATCTTCTACATACCCCGTGAGCGCAATCAAAAGGCTGATTCATTGGCGAAGTTAGCAAGTACGGGCAAAGCACAACAAATGGGACTCGTTCCTGTGGAAATGTTATCTACCCCAAGCATTGATCAGATGGAGATAGACTGGATATTTGAAATCACTCCCCATAAGGAGTCGTGGATGATTCCGTTCTGAAATTACCTCGAGCATGGGACGTTGCCTGAGCGCAGAAGTGAGAAGAGATAGATTCTTCATAAAGCTTCGCGGTTCACTACTCAAAACGGAGTCATGTATAGAAGAGGGTACTCCGTTCCTCTACTCCAACATATCACCCACGTTGAAATTAAGCGAGTGTTACATGATGTACACGAAGGAGAATGTGGCGATCACACCAGGGGCAAGCTCTCGCTAAGAAAGTACTTCAGTATGGATATTATTGGCCGACTGTAAACCGTGATGCAGCAGATTACGCCAGGAAATGTGATAAATGTCAAAAGCATGCTCGAATTCCTAGAGCCCCACTTACCGAGATAACCCAAATGGTCAGTCCATGACCGTTTGCAGTATGGGGCATCGATATCATTGGCTCTCTACCTCTGGCCAAAGGTGGTGCGAAATACGCCATCATCGCAGTTGATTACTTTACCAAATGAGCCGAAGCTGAACCTCTTGCTACAATCATGATGTGCACATAAATGTGCATATTTTTACCACCATATTTATTCTAATTAATTTAAATAAATGATCATATTAGGTATTTTAACTTGTTTTAACCAAAATCCATATTAATTCCAAATTATCACATATTCATCTTCATCCAAGGGCAAAATAGTCATTTTTGTGCATAAATTAACTTGAGAAAATTTAATCACAAATTTTCATACTATTTTGTAGGAATTTGATTTCAATTACAAGTTGTTTTATGAAGAAGATATATATGCACAAAAAGAACACAAAGGAATGAAGATGGAAATAATTCAAAGTGAAGATCATGGAGGACTCCACCTACTCACCTACCTTAATGTACAAATTAGAGGCTAATGCACATGCTTATGGAATTAATGGCTTCATGTACACTTAAATGATGATTAGTAGAAGCTAATGATTACTTGGCCTCCACACTTTCTCAAGGGTATTTTGGGCATTCCCCAAAAATATGAATTAGGGTTTAACATATGTATATATACCCCTTATGTTTCATGTAACCCTCTTCTTCCTTAGTCTCTCTTACTTTACTTTAGGCTCAAAATAAAAAACAAGATCTCTTTCTCTTTTCATGGCTACTTAACCATTTTTATTTCATGTATTTTTCCTTTTTTATGCAATGTTAATTAGTGTTTTATTTTACTTACATGCTTTCTTTCTTTCATGCTAATAGTGTAGATTTTATTTTCATGCAAAGTAGATTAATTTAAATTCTTATTAATTAGCTTCTCTTTTCCATTAGCTTTCATTTTATTTTCTTTTTGCTTTCATGTTGCTAGCTACATTTGTTAATCAAATGAAAAATATGAGAGGCTAAACCCCTTCAATTTAGGGGTAATGAAGCTCTCTAATTGTGTAGCTTCAACTAATTATTAATTCATGCTCTCTTTTGTGCTTAATAATGATGATATAAATGGTTTACTAGTTGTTTTTGCTTTGAATTTTGATCGCCTATATTGTTGACACCATATAGGCTATGCTTAAACAATCACTAATACTAATTGCCTCTTCATCAAAATATGATTATGGCAAAAAAAGTGATTTGAAATTAAAATTTGATGGTCTATATTTCTAATCAACAGTTAATAGGTCATACTTAAAATAGATTTCATTTTAATTTTCTTTGTCAAGTTTCATGAAAGTTAGTAAGTGCTTTAAGTGATGTGTTATAGTTTAATGGCTTATGTTGGCTAATCAATAGCACAAATATGCCATATTTATGATAAGCACATCAATTAAAGCACTAATGACCATAAAAGAGATCATGATTTCATATTTGTTGAACTATGCGATCTAAAGAGTGGACTTATTCTCTAAATTTTCATTTAACTCTTATATTTGCATGTCTTTTCTTTTAGTTAGTTAGCTAATTTTCTAGTTCACTTTCACTCAACTTTGGTTAATTTGATTGAATAGAATTTTAAAATCTATAATTCCCTGCGGATCGACCCGTACACGCATACATGCTACATTCGTACACCATGCGCTTGCGGTTGTTTTAATATGAAAATTTTCGATTATTTTCTAAACCGATAGAAATTAGCCGATTAACAAGTTTTTGGCGCCGTCGTCGGGGATGTTTTGATTTTGATTTTCTATACTTCGAATTATTTTCGTTTGATCTTTGTGTGTTTGTTTGTATTTAAAAAAAATGTGTTTGTTGTGTGAATTTTGCTTTCATTTGTATGTTTGCTTGTTTTTCTTGTTTGTTTTGCATGTGCATTGTATATAATCAAAAAAAAAAACATACACAATTTTTTTTTTCCATTCCATTAAATTTGCATCAACATTTTTCTGTTTACATCTTTTCTTTTTCTCTTTCTTTTATTTTACACTAGTGTGTAACCCGTGCGTTGGACACGGTAATGTTGTTAAAAAATAGTATTTTTATTTTAATTATCGCTAAAAATATATTCTATGATGCAATACATGATAAATTTATTGTGATATAGTAATCATAAACTAAAATGACTTGCGACGATCAAATATAAAGTCGAGGGTTCAATACTCACTAACTACATATCTTTGTAAAAATTAATATCCTAAATAAAGAAAATTATAAATTAAAATTGTTAATACTATATATATGTTAATAGTTTATGTTATGTGATATATATATATATATTTTATATGTATGAGTGAATAAGTAACTTTACCATTTTATTAATAAGATGGTTGTATATATATTGAATTGCCATCTTTTTAAAGGATTTATAAATTGATTAATGAACATTGCATGATTGAATTTATTTGAATAATTTGAATTTAATGATCAATGTAACTAATTAAATATCAGAAGATAAACGTAAAAAAAGTTGAAAAAAATTAAGAACAGATTTGTACAAATTTTCAATTGAGAAAACATAGATCTTATGGTTAGCTTATCTACATGTGAACTTTTGTTTTTGAATTAGGCATGTAAACTTTTATTCATTATTAAATTTTCACTTTTAAGCAATTTTATCCTTGCAGTTAATCATAGATTTTATGTTCTTATAAGAGGGTCATATTTACAACTTTGATAATTGCAAAATAATGTTATGTAGCATTTAGTTGAGTTGTGAGTTGGGTATAATTTGATAACGCGTTGAAAGTGAGAATGTTTATATAATCTATTTTTTATTGATGCAATCTGTACGTTCACATCGTAATATTGTAAAATATAAATTTATCTTTTAAAGGTTGTTAAAAATGAAATTATGTTATGTAATGTACGATAATTTTTTTGGGATAAATGAATTAGAACTTCAAAAGAGTTATTATTATTTATGTATATATACATTTTATGTCATATGATTTAAATATTTTCATATATTTGAATAAAGAAGAAATAATTTTATCATTTTCCTCATTTATGCGAATGTTGTATATATTAAAATCCTCATATTTTTAGGATTTATTAAATGGATTAATAAATATTAGTTAATCATATTTATTTAAATAGTTTAAATTTAAGACTACATAATTAGTTAAATATATGGACTTGAATGTAAAATATTAGAAGATAATTGAGAATGGTTTATAAGTAATTGTAAAAATTTAAAATTTTAGATATTTGAAGTTAATAGAATTTTATAGTGTAATGTATGATAAATTCATTTAGTAA
The DNA here is from genome assembly GCA_030765085.1 of Allium cepa. NCBI lineage: Eukaryota > Viridiplantae > Streptophyta > Magnoliopsida > Asparagales > Amaryllidaceae > Allium > Allium cepa. Next base: position 542,760,892 of record CM060939.1, read on the forward strand.
ATAAATTATAAAATAATTTAATTATTGTCTTTAATTTGTATAATTTATGTTATGTGATTTATATATATTTGCATCCAAAATATCCGATTAATACGTAAATCGCATTATTTTATAAAATCTTTCATTGAAAAAATATACATAAATCTATTACTATGTATCATTAAGATTCCAAGTTTTAAATCAACAGACAAAATTTTAACTAAATATATTTATAATGATAAAACAAATCAAGAAGAAATTGAAAAGACAAATCAAAAAATAATGAACTTTATTTCGACTATAAAAAAGTCGTTTTATAATATTTTTTATAATACTAATTTTAGTATTAGCAACAAAAATTCTAATATTTATTGGGACTTATCTTCTTTGTTATCTTTTAGAATTTATTGATAAATATTAGTTGACTAAGTTGATCGATTGGTTTAAATTTTGGATAATGTAATTAATTTAAATGTGCGGACTATAATGAAAAATTTAATGAAAGAACCGTGGAAGATTTGTAAATAATTGTAAATTCTTTTAAAAGTGGGTATTTGAATGTAAAATAGTGTGAAAAGTTTAATATTATAATTGTAAAGTGGTAAATAATAGGATTTTGAAATAAAATATCTACTTAGATTGAAAAGTTTAATATTTAAATTCTTCCGCTTTACTATTATTTAATAGATTGGTCATCCCTCTTCTGTCACTAGAGACCCAAACTTTCACCACTTCAGACCCACTGCACCATCCCTACCTGCTGCACTCCATCACCTTACCACCACTTGCCAAACCCCCTGTACACGCTTCTTATTGCCCTCATATATCTTCTGGCAACATCAGCAACCCACTCTGACATCACCTGACAACCACAAAGCTTGCCCTTATCCTTCATTGATCGAGACTAGCTCACCACATCAATCACTCCCCATCTATCACAGTTCAACAGTGCAACAGAGCAACCATCCAACTGCCGCACAAGCCTCTTTGCCTCAACATTGACCATCTCATCAACATAACTGTTAACAACCACAATTCAACCGATTATCATATCAACTCACATCATCTACAAACTTACAACACTTGAATACTTCCATAATAAAACATAGAACGCTTTGGTGTGTTTTCTCTCTAATCCGGATCAGCTTGATGAAAGCATCACAGCCTTTGAATCATATCAACGACACATATTTATTCTCTGCTGTAGCGTGGATTGCTATGTCTCTTGGCTGGGCCTTTCAGCCCATTTGTTTACTTTGTATAAATATAGCAACCGTTTGTTTATGTTGTATTGAATGAAGATTACTTGAAACTAATAATTCAAAATATATCAAAAGCTTGTTACTGTTCTTTATGGTATCAGAGCCATCTGCCTAACGGCAATATCATCTCATTAAAAGTTCGAATCGATTTTGACTCCCCTCATAAAAAGGTCATCATCGGGGAGGCTTACCTTCTCAAGATCTGTGCAGTATCTTTATCTTATCTGTTTCACCTTACCCTTTGTGCCATCCAAGAAGGAGATCAGATCCAAGATCCTCATCTCTCCCTCTGGTTGCATCATTCCTCTAGGCTGTAATACTACAGGGACCTCTGTTTATAATGCGCATTACTGATTTGTAATAAAACAGTAATACGCATTGCTTCGGTATCCTTTCACCACCAATCTGTGATCCAGTCAACTTGCATCAACAAAGATTCACTTCTTGATCAAGAAAACAAGCAAATCAGGGTTCTTGATTCATCATGGTTCATGAAGAAGACGAAGTCACATCAGCTAACACTGGCAACAAACCCAAGGATAACCAAAACCCCGATTGCATTCTGATCAGACCTAAAAATCAAGCCATAAGTACATCATTAGATGAGGATAATTACATCATATGGAAATATCAAGTTGAAATAGCATTAAGAGGATATGATTTGCAGGACTACGTCGAGGGAACCAAGGTGATACCACCCATCAATACAACAGATGAAAAAGGTAACACCATTAGCAACTCAGACTATTCTTTATATCAGAAACAAGACAATTTGCTTGCATCATGGCTACTTTCATCAATTAGCCAAAGTCTTTTATCACAACTCGTTGGATGCAACATGTCATATGAGATATGGTCATCAATCGAGAGAATTTTCAACTCTCAATCTGCCGCAAGAATCATGCACTATAGAAGAGAATTGCAAAATGCAAGAAAGAATGACATGAGAATGAGGGAATATCTCACCAAGATTAAGAATCTCTGTGACAAGTTAAAGGCAGTTGGTCACGAAATCTCCACTAGTGAACAGATACTCATCATCACCAACGGTCTAGATCAAGATTATGAATCTTTAGTAACTTTCATTGCCACACAACAAAATCTACCTGACCTTGATTATGTTCACTCTGCCCTCCTTGCCCATGAAGGGAGAGTTGAACAAAGAAAACTCATGCAAGAGGATTATTCTGCAAATTATGTTTCTAGTACAAAGAACAAAAGTCAAAGAAACACCCCAAACAGTCAAAACTCAAGGGGAGGTAGCATTCAAAGAGGCAGAGGAAGAGGAAGATTTTCAAATAACAACAGAGTCAAGTGTCAAATTTGTGAAAAATTTGGTCATATGGCAAACAAATGTTACTTTAGATTCAAAGAAGACTACAATACAACACAACAAAGTCAGTCAAGCAAGCAACCATCAGCAAATGTAGCACAGACTAGTAATCAAGCAAGGAACAATTCAGATAACACACAAGATGGAGATGACAAGACTGATGACATTAATACTGCAGAGTGGTTCCCAGACTCAGGAGCCACGAATCATATCACCAACAATCTGCAGAATCTCAATTTGGGGAACAGGAGCTACACAGGTAAACATACCGTTTTAATGGGTAATGGTGAAACTGCAAATATATCTCACATAGGGGCAGGCACAATAAAAGGTACAAGGCTGCTCTACCTTAATAATTTAATGAGAGTGCCAAGTATCAAAAAGAATTTAATTAGTGTCTCCCAATTTGCTAAAGAAAACAATGTATAATTTGAGTTTCACCCCAAATTTTGTCTTGTTAGAGATTTGCTAAGCAAAAATATATTGTTACAGGGTAAACTGGAAGAAGGCCTGTACAAGTTCTGCAATATGAGAAACAAAAACTGCTGTAATAATGCTATATGGTGTAATAGTGCTAGCTTGAATCATAACAAACATGATGATATTTTTTTGTGGCATTGCAAACTAGGGCACCCTAGTTATGATGTAGTTAAGCAAGTGTTGAATGATAATGAAATTTCTTTTACATCCTTGAATAATGTATCAATATGCACACATTGTCAAATTGGTAAAAGTCACAAATTACCCTTTCAAAATTCTGAAACAATCTATGAAAAGCCACTAGAGCTGATTGCAGCAGACTTATGGGGACCATCACCACATAACTCAACCAAGGGAGACAGGTATTATCTATCTCTTGTTGATGCACATACAAGATATACTTGGATTTACTTCTTAAAAGCCAAATCAGACACATGTATTGCTATAAAACATTTCATTACTTGTGTTGAAAAACAATTCAATAACAGTGTAAAAATCATACAAACTGATGGTGGGGGAGAATTCAAACCCTTAAAGGATTTTTTTGATACAAAAGGAATCATACATAGAATGACATGTCCCTATACATCAGAACAAAATGGGTTGGTAGAAAGAAAACACAGGCACGTGGTAGAAACTGGATTAACACTCTTGTCCCAAGCAGGCATGCCAATGAAATATTGGAGCGAGGCATTTGCCACAGCAGTCTATCTTATTAATAGAATGCCAACAAGAGTGTTAGACCAGATTTGTCCTTTTGAAAAGTTATTTGGCACTAAACCAAATTATAAACTTTTACGAACTTTTGGTTGCTTGTGTTTTCCCTACCTTAGACCCTACAATAAACACAAGTTAAGCCTAAGATCTAGCAAATGTACCTTTCTAGGGTATGCACATAATCAAAAAGGGTATATATGTCTAGATGATCAAGGCAGAACTTATATTTCAAGACATGTTGTTTTTAATGAAAATGTTTTTCCTTTTGCAGGAAAGGAGAAAGAAAATCAAGGAACTGGTATAAAACAAGGCACTACAAGTCACATATCTGATATATCAGAATGGTTCAGTACAGAAATCCAAACACAAAAAGGCACAACAACCAGTGGAGCTGATAATCATTCCATACAAACTGCTACAAGCAATTCACAACTTAGGGAACAACATCAAATAGATACACAGCAGTGTCAAGATTATGAACAACATGAAGCAGATACTCAACAAAGTCACATCAATGAAGACATAACAGATGGAACCAATGATGTTAATACTGAAGATCATCATGTACCACAGTCAACTACTAGTCAGCATCCTATGACCACCAGATCAAAAAGTGGGATTTTTAAACCCAAAATATACAGCACTCAACTTGATGAGATAGAGCCAACATCATATGACTCGGCAGTTAGAAATATAAAATGGAAAAGAGCTATGGATGAGGAATACAGTGCTCTTATTAGAAATCAAACATGAACTTTAGTTGATCTACCAAAGCATAAGAATGTTGTGGGAAGCAAATGGACATATAAAATCAAAAGAGATGCTAATGGTAGTGTCATCAAATATAAAGCCAGGCTTGTGGCAAAGGGATATACCCAACAATTTGGGTTTGATTTCAAGGAGACCTTCTCCCTAGTCATCAAACCTGCCACCATCAGAATCATATTAACCATTGCTATGCATAAACAATGGAGAGTAAGACAATTAGATGTCCACAATGAATTCTTAAATGGGGACCTGGTGGAAGAAGTATACATGCAACAGCCTAAAGGTTATAGTACTGAAGCCAACAGCAGTAAAGTGTGCAAGTTACATAAGGCTATTTACGGTTTAAAGCAAGCATCAAGGGCTTGGTATGAAAAACTGAAGAGCAAACTAGTTATGTTAGGTTTTACTGCAACTAAATCTGACAACTCTCTTTATACCAGAAAAAGGAAGGAAAGCAACATCTACATTTTAGTTTATGTTGATGATATTCTTATCACAGGGGACAATCAACAAGAGATTGAGGTTGTTATAAAACACCTGGACAGACAATTTGCCATAAAAGACATGGGAGATGCTACCTACTTTCTGGGCATAAGAATTCAAAGACAAGTAGATTCAAGCATCATTCTGTCACAAAAACAGTACATGACAGACATACTAATTAGAACTAACATGAATAAGGCAAAAGCACTTCCCACTCCTATGATCAGCAATCTTCAATTAAGAAAGAACAAAGGCGAACTTATTGAAAATATCAAACAATATAGGAGCATTGTTGGGGCTCTTCAGTACGCTACTATCACTAGACCCGACATCAATTTTAGTGTTAACAAAGTGTGCCAATACATGCAAGCCCCAACAAGTGAACATTGGTGTGCAGTCAAGCGTATTTTACGGTATATAAAGGGGACAATCAACTATGGGCTAAGAATTATACCTTGCAGAAATTTAATTTTACAAGCTTACAGTGATTCTGACTGGGCCAACGACTTGGATGACAGAAGATCCATCACTGGGTACTGTGGATTTCTCGGTAGAAATCTTGTCTCATGGTGCAGCAAAAAGCAGGCTACCGTTTCAAGATCAAGCACAGAAGCCGAATACCGCGCAATTGCAAGCACCACGGCCGAGGTTATATGGATCAACACACTGCTCAAAGAATTGGGCCTTGAACTTAATCAGAAGCCGATAATCTGGGTAGATAATATGAGCGCCATATCCTTATCTATGAACCCCATCCAACACTCGAGAACGAAGCACTTGGAAGTTGATCTACATTTCGTTCGAGAACAAACAGGAAGTGGGAAGCTTCAGATTCAACATGTTCCCTCTCTCTATCAACGCGCAGATGTCTTGACTAAAGCCATTTCATCCAAAAATTTCACGCGCTTCAGAGATGAACTTAGAGTTTGTCCAGCCGCCATAGAAGAGAAGAGGGAATAAAACCCTAGTTTCGTTTGAGGGGGCATAATAAAACATAGAACGCTTTGGTGTGTTTTCTCTCTAATCCGGATCAGCTTGATGAAAGCATCACAGCCTTTGAATCATATCAACGACACATATTTATTCTCAGCTGTAGCGTGGATTGCTATGTCTCTTGGCTGGGCCTTTCAGCCCATTTGTTTACTTTGTATAAATATAGCAACCGTTTGTTTATGTTGTATTGAATGAAGATTACTTGAAACTAATAATTCAAAATATATCAAAAGCTTATTACTGTTCTTTATTCCATACTCATCATTCAACAACTCCTCATATCCAACTCCAACAGCAGACATCAATCCACATCCAAACATCCACCATCACAATTGCAAGATCGTCACAAACTGCCCCTATCATACTGAGCTGCCTACTGCACTTCACTCCTTTAGAGTTGCAAATCACTGTGACCCTCTCGTAGTCGAACCATCACATCTACTCTACACAAACCATCTCCACAAACTTACTGCCAACAAGTTGCCATCACAGTTACAAACTGCTGTACCCCAAACCACTGACCTGACCTAGCATCATTACATTCACCAACATCAGCACACAAGCCACCATCACACTTAGCCACTGCTCCTCCACCTTACATCCCAATACCCTTGCCAATCTGTCAAACCACTAGGTCTGCCATTAACACAACATACTTCATCAATCAAACCATTCCACCACTCTCCTTACATAGTTCGACCGCCATCAGCGCTACCTCCTCAGCCTCTACAATTATCACTGCTCCACTGCGTCGCAACTACAGTCTCCCTTGACCGCTACCCATTCATCAAAATCAACCTCTGACCACTAGAGCAACCGGCCGCTACTCCCACTTCACTGAAATCGCCTCTTTCAGCCTCACCCCAAACCGCAACCGAGTCTGAACCAAACAACAAACCCGGCAACACCTCGCCAACATCGAACTTCACCAGAAACCAAACATTGAACAGCAACTTCCAATCATCTCAAACTCGACCACCGAAACACCCCTTCAACCGCAAACATCCTTAGCCGAATATACCACCAGCATGAATTCATGGATTTGGTTGTGAATTTGATTGTGAAATTAGAATTGGGATTTTGATTTCTTTGGTAAAACTGTGAATTGGATGTGTAGTTGATCGTGAATTTAGTAGTGTGCTTTTAACTTTTAAACTGGGCCTGGCCCGCAAAAAAAACCTAAAGAAAAGGAAAAGCCTTTTCAAGTGGGCTGGTTTTGTCTTAGTGTAATTGTTTTTCTAATAAAAAACTTTTGTCTTTCTAATAAAATAAAAAAGGCAAAGTGTTTTCAATTGTGTTTGTTTTAGTCTCTTCTAGAAAAAATTTAGTTTATTTTGTTTTAAGTTTCTTCTTTTGATAAAAAAATGATGTGTTTGCCTTTGTTCATTTCACCTTTGTTTGTCTTAAAAAAAGGGATGTTGCTTTCATTTTGTTTCATTTTGTATTATCTTTCATATTAAAAAAAATATTAATAAAACTGTATATATATATCTTGTTTTTTTTTAATTTTCAGGTTGCCAGAGCATATTGGAAAAATTGCTTGCTTCTCTCTGCTGTGAAAAATAAATTGTTGGCTTGCTTATAAAAAAAATGCTGCTTTCATCTCTACTTTTATTTGAATTGCATTTTTGATTGCCTGCATTCAGAAACAAAAATAAATTCCATTCGTAGTTGCATTGTTAATACACGTTTAATTTTAGCTTTGCATTTCATCCTAGATTTTGATTAATAATAATGATTAGACACCGATAACACTTAATTGTATATTGACAAGTTATCTTCTTAGAACAATTTAATTTCTTAGCGTCTAGGCTACGACAGAGCAATAACCATTTATAAATATTACGGTTATTCGTAAATATTATAGTGGTTGTTTCTCTGAAGGTACTTAAACATTCGGCCGCATTGCTACGGTGATTCGTGGTGCACCGATAAATCCTGCCCGTTATCTGGTTGAGAACTATCTTGTTGATTTACGACAATTTGTGATTATACAATTTTGGATTAACTTAGGATAAATCATTTGTAATTAAGCATTGCATTCATTTAGCTGCATTAGTTCATGCATATTTAAAAAAAACAAAACAAAAACAAAAAAATTCAAAATTCAAAACTAAAAAAATTGTAAATATTTCTTAACTTAGTTTTTTCCTTTTCCTTTGAAAATTTTCAAATCAGCATTCCCAAATTTTTTTTTTTTTAAAATCAAAAATTCAAAAAAATTATAAAACCTTTTCCAAAAAAATAAAATCAATTTCCCTTTTGAGAAATAAATAAATTTGTAAACATTTATCCTTTATAAAAAAATAAAAATAAAAAAAAATTCTTAAAAATGTCCAAGTTTCCTTTTCCTTACTCACTTGAATTTAGTTGTAAAAATCAATATAATCCATATAATTTCATTTCAAATTCTTATGGATATTTCAACGACAACTTTTGTATAAATAATTCAAATTTCGAACAACAAAATTTTCAAAACAATAACTAACCCTCGACTCTTGAAAATAGCATTTCATCATTACTTGAATTCCCTACACAACAAAATCAAATTATAAATGAATTATGTAATTCGTATTTGTGTAATAACTCGAGTCAATGATTTCAAAATTTGAATTCAATTCAAAATTCAAACGAATTTGATTATAACCCATGCTAATTCAATTTTGAACTCCAAAATGAATTTCAAACTCAACATGAAAATGGGAACAACTTTTCAAACGAATCTGGCAATGGGAATAATCTTAACCACGTTACGAGTGAAAAAAATTTGTTCTCAGAAAACCAAATTGAAAATTCTCAAGTCAATAATTATAAGTTAGATTTTGTTGACAATGAATGAAATTTACGATGATCACACAAATTTGTTGTTTGAAACATGTATGAAACAATGTGATAAACAAAATCAAATCCCAACGTGTGACGAGTCAAACGATAATCCATCTTTTACCCAACTCGACGATTTTCAAATAACAACTTTTGAAACTGAAAATAATAATCTTAATGAAGTTGTTGAAAACATGGTAGTTGAGTTGGATTTCAATTCTTTTGAGGGTGTGGAACCAAATTTGAAATTCGGACTTTCTTTTCTCGATTTCAAAAATTTGAATACAATAACTTTGGATTTTGAACTTAATATATGTGATGAAGTTTTTGATAATCCAAATAAGGAAGACGAATTCAACGAACACGATTTATTTGGACTTTTTGAAAATGAGATGTTAAATTCTCAAGGGGAAGATTTAAATCACCATTTCAATTTTGAAATTAATAATTTGGAAAAATTTGTTGATGATGAGCTTAATTTTCAATTTGGTGAAAATAAACTTGAACTTCAATTAATTGTTTTATCAACCCCAAACATCATTGAAAACAAAATAACCCATTCAATTTTCAATAAAACGACATTCATTTTTCCAAATCAACAATCAACTTCGAAATCTTTTACGGTTTGATTTTTCGAGCTTAAGCTGTGTCTCGCATACTTGACGAGACAAATTAATTGGTCTTTAGAAGACCGTTTTATTTATTTTTTAACGATATACTTTCTGATGTCGTGTAAATACATTTCATTTTCATGTAAATAATAATAAACATTCCTTTCACTTGGGTAGACTACGAGGACACAGTCAAAATCAAATGTAGAGGGAGACTCCCCTTCTTTTTTGATTTTTCATAGTTTATTTTACATTTTCTTTTCAAACCCAAAAAAAACAAAAACTAAAAAAAAAACAATTTTTTTAAAGCATTTTGATTTATTTTTAAAGAAACGCTATAGGATAAATATATGGTTTTGGCTTATTAAATTGAAATTTTTGAAAGTTTATTTATCTTAACAAAAATAAAAATGAAGTTTGGTTACAAATAACAATGGTTTAACTAGCATATATGAAGATTCATACGTGTTAATTATGAAATACATCCTAATTGAAAATCTTTATTTTAAAAGTGGTGAATTTAAAGTAAAGGATAACATTTTTTGTCTTCTAAGTTAAATGATGCTAAGATGATTTTGCAAAACTCTCTTCTCTAAAAAAAATTTGTGTACATGAAAATATTTTCTATTAACACCTACGGTCGATAGGTGTACACACTTGTGTGTATACACTCCATGCTCTGTACCTTTCTCACGTAAGCCCGAAAGGCAGCGCGTGATCGGTATATCTAGCCTTGGTTTTTCTGAGCTAGATGTATATATAAAAATTCTTTTTAATAAGGCCTACAGACAATAGGTGTTCACGATCGTGTGTTCATTCACAACGCTCTGTATTCCCCTCACATAAGTCTGTAAGGTAGTGCATGGGTAATATATCTGGCCTTAGTTTATATAAGTTAGGCATATGTAAATATTATAAATATCAATAATTTTTTAAAAAAAAAATGGAGAGAGTAAGCAAATGAAATTCAAGCACTATTTTAACTTATTTGATTTGACTTGTTATTGAGCTGAAAATACTACTTTGATAAATTTTGATAATCAACTAGGAATCCAATTCATAATTACACTGTGTTATCAACCAAAACAACGAGTTAAACTATAGTCATTTGTTATGATAACTTTGTTTTTATTGAAAATTTTGACGAATAAATGACTAAAAATTTTCAAGATAATGACCGAAACCTATATTTAACTTATTTATGTCGAATTAAAAGTAAACTATTCATTGTAAATATTTTCAAAAATTCGCATTCATCTCTTTGTAAATAAACCTTGCATTTTGTAAATATTTTCATCCTGCATTTGGATTTTGTGGGTAGTATCCGCTGAAAACCATCACGAGACAACACTCATCCTACTGGGGACATCCAGAGGTTCAACTGCTTGTTACATGCGCTCAATGCAATCGTGCACCCTACAAAAACAGATTTATCTTAGTTTTTCTTTATTCGAGGACGAATAAAAGATTAGTGTGGGGGTATTTGATGTGCACATAGATGTGCATATTTTTGCCACCATATTTATTCTAATTAATTTAAATAAACGAACATATTGGGTATTTTAACTTGTTTAAACCAAATTCAAATTATTTTCAAATTGTCACATTCATCTTTATATAGGGGCAAAACGGTCATTTGTGTGCATATATTTCTTTGATAAAAATTAATTGGAATATATATGTATTTGTCTAGGAATTTGATCTCAAATAGGAGTAGTTTCATGAAGACACATGCATGCACAAAATGAATACAAAGGAATGAAGATGGAAATAATTCAAAATAAAGAACATGTAGGACCACACCTACCCACCACCTTAATGTACAAATTAGAGGCTAATGCACATGCTTATGGAATTAATGGCTTAATCTACACTTAAATGAGGATTAGTAGAAGCTAATGATACTTGGCCTCCATACTTTCTCAAGGGTATTTTGCGCATTCCCAAAAATATGAATTAGGGTTTAACACATGTATATATACCCCTTATGTTTCATGTAACCCCTATCTTCCGCTTCATTAGTTTAGGCTCGAAATAAAAGAAAGCTTCTCTTTTCTTTTCATGGCTAGTTAGGCATTTTTATTTCATGTAATTTCTTTTTATGCAACTTTAAATACATGCTATTTTCTTCTTCTTTTGTTTATTTCCTTTCATGTTGTAGTGTAGATTTCTTTTATTTTTCATGCAAGTAGAATAGTAGTTCTCTTTTACATTAGCTTTCATTTTCCTTTTCGTTCCTTTTTGCTTTCATGTTGCTAGCTACATTTGTTAATCAAATGACAAATATGAGAGGCTAAACACCTTCAATTTAGGATAATGAAGCTCTCTAATCATGCAGCTTCAATTATTTGTTAATTCATGCTCTTTTTTGTGCTTAATGATGATTAATGAAGTGTTTTATTTGTGTTTTTGCTTTGAATTTGATAGCCTATATTGTTGATACCAAATAGGCTATGCTTAAACAATCATTAACAAAAATGCATCTTCATCAAAATATGATTATGACATAAGAAACTGATTTGAAATTAAAATTTGATGGTGTATATTTCTAATCAATAGTTAATAGACCGTACTTAAAATAGATATCATTTTCATTATCAAGTATCGTGAAAGTTAGTAAGTGGTTTAAGGGATGTGTTATAGTTTGATGGCTTATGTTAGTTAATCAATAGCACAAATATGTCATACTTATGATAAGCACATCAATTAAAGCACTAAAAAGAGAGATCGTGATTTCATATGTGTTGAACTACATGATCAAGAGAGTGGATTTATTCTCTAAATTATCATTTAAATCTTATATTTTCATCTCTTTTCTTTTAGTTAGTCCATTCTCTATCTAGCTTAACTTTCACTTGACTTTGGTTTAATTTGATTGAATAGAAATTTAAAATTAAACAATTCCCTACGGATCGATCCGTACTCGCCACGTACTTCAATAGTACGCCGTGCGCTTGCGGTAAAATTATTTCAATTTTTTTGACTATTTTCTAAACTGATAGAAAATTAGTTGATCATTTTAGGTATTCTAACTTGTTTTAACCAAAATCCATATTAATTCCAAATTGTGACATATTCATTTTCATCCAAGGGTAAAATAGTCATTTTTGTGCATAAATTAACTTGAGAAAATTTAATTAGAAATTTTCATACTATTTTGTAGGAATTTGATTTCAATTACAAGTTATTTTATGAAGTAGATATGCATGCACAAAAAGAACACAAAGGAATGAAGATGGAAATAATTCAAAGTGAAGATCATAGAGGACCCCACCTACCCACCTACCTTAATGTACAAATTAGAGGCTAATGCATATGCTTATGGAATTAATGGCTTCATGTACACTTAAATGATGATTAGTAGAAGCTAATGATCACTTGGCCTCAACAATTTCTCAAGGGTATTTTGGGAATTCCTCAAAAATATGAATTAGGCTTTAACACATGTATATATACCCCTTATGTTTCATGTAACTCTCTTTTTCCTTAGTCTCTCTAAGTTTAGTTTAGGCTCAAAATAAAAAATAAGCTCTCTTTCTCTTTTCATGGCTACTTAGCATTTTTATTTCATGTATTTTTTCTTTCTTTTATGCGATGTTAATTAGTGTTTTATTTTACTTACATGCTTTGTTTCTTTCATGCTAATAGTGTAGATTTTATTTTCATGCAAAGTAGATTAGTTTTAATTCTTATTAATTAGCTTCTCTTTTCCATTACCTTTCATTTTCCTTTCTTTTTTGCTTTCATGTTGCTATCTACATTTGTTAATCAAATGAAAAATATGAGAGGCTAAACCCCTTCAATTTAGGGATAATGAAGCTCACTAATTGTGTGGCTATACTATTTTTTAATTCATGCTATCTTTTTGTGCTTAATGACGATGATAGAAACGGTTTACTAGTTATTTTTGCTTTGAGTTTTGATAACCTATATTATTGACACCAAATAGGCTATGCTTAAACAATCACTAACACTAATTGCCTCTTCATCAAAATATGATTATGGCAAAAAAAGTGATTTGAAATTAAAATTTGATGGTCTATATTTCTAATCAATAGTTAACAGGCCATACTTAAAATAGATTTCATTTTCATTTTCTTTCTCAAGTTTCATGAAAGTTAGTAAGTGCTTTAAGGGATGTGTTATAGTTTGATGGCTTATGTTGGCTAATCAATAGCACAAATATGCCATACTTATGAATGCACATCAATTAAAGCACTAATGACCATAAAAGGGAGATCATGATTTCATATGTGTCGAACTATGTGATTTAGAGAGTGGACTTATTCTCTAAATTGTCATTTAACTCTTATATTTGCATGTCTTTTCTTTTAGTTAGTTAGCTAATTTTCTAATTTTCTAGTTAACTTTCACTCAACTTTGGTTAATTTGATTGAATAGAATTTTAAAATCTATAATTCCCTGCAGATCGACCCGTACTCGCATACGTGCTACATCCATACACCGTGCGTTTGCGGTTATTTTAATTTGAATTTTTTTGAATATTTTCTAAACCGACAGAAAATTAGCCAATTAACAAATCACGATGAAGAAGGTGATCAACTTTGTAGTTCGCAACATTATCTTCCGATTTGGTCTCCCACATACCATCATCACTGATAATGGAACGTAGTTCGACGGTGTTGAATTTATGGATTTCTGCCAACGATTCCACATCCGAAAGAAATTCTCTGCAGTTGCACACCCTCAAGCGAATGGCCAGGTTGAAGCTGTTAATAAGGTTATCAAGTCTATTCTAAAGAAATGACTGCAAAAGGCCAGGGGCAAGTGGATTGATGAACTTCCTATGGCTTTATGGGCTTACCGGACAACCCACAAGTCCGCGACCGGACACACTCCATTCTCTCTATCCTATGGTTCAGAAGCCGTTATTCCAGTCGAGATGGAATTACATTCTCATTGTGTGACTTATTATGATCCAAAGACGAATGCCATACTACTTGCCGAATCCTTGGATCTGTTGGATGAGAAGCGCGAAGAGGCTGATTTAAGGGCAACCACATACCCAAGTCGAGTCCCCGATTATATAATGCTAAGGTCCGACCTCGAACCTTTGAACTCGGCGATCTCATCCTCAAAAGAATTTATCTGATTCCTTCACACATGAAACCAACCGGGGAAGGACCGTATGTGATTGAATGAAAACTCGAAGATGGCACATTTAAGTTATCGACCGTAGACGGTCTTACTTTGCCGAGAGCCTAGAACAACGAGAGTCTCCATCGCTACTATACATGACATGCTTTGTTTATTTTAGTCCATTTTTCATCTGCAATTTGTTTCTACATTTCAAAATTTGAATTTGTAATAAGGTAACTGACTTTGCCATATTTTCTCATTTTAGCAATAAAATGCCATCTCTTCAAGCCAGAGCTGTGATTTATTGAATGTGGCATACAATCATCACGACGCACAAAAAGCTAAGTTCCATCATACGGTGTAATTTATTCAAAAAGGGAGTGACTGTGATATGACCAGCCACTCGCTAATTGAAACCCGAGCCCGGGGGCAAGCCACGACCCTAAAGCCAAAAAAGGATTGATACACGACAATCCTTTAAATGACTCCAGTCTCCCAGAGTGTGAGCTGGAGTATAAACTTATAAATGCAGTTTTGAAGAGGGTGGACCCGTCCACCTAACGACTTCGATCGTATTCTAACCAAGTTCGAGGAGGATAGACCCGTCCATCTAACGATCTCGCTTGTTAACTCGGGGTGGATGTGAATCGACCATCCACGATCCCGATAAATCTATTGTTCCTGAAGTGTGAATGAAATCTTAAAAGCCTAAGTAGATATGATTGACTATCTGTCGGCTGACTCTAAATTCCCAGAGTGCAAATTAGGGTATAAATATCAACTCTAAGTTCCTAGAGTGCGAACTAGAGTATAAACACCAACTCCGAATTCCCAGAGTGCGAGTCGGAGTATAAACACCAACTTCGAATTCCCAGAGTGTGAGTCGAAGTATAAACATCAACTCCAAATTTCCAGAGTGTGAGTTGGAATATAAACATCAACTCCAAATTTCCAGAGTGTGAGTTGGAATATAAACATCAACCAATTTCAAGTTCTCGGAGTGCAAAGGTCAATTACCTTCGGATTCCCAGAGTGCGAACAAGGGGAATCTACCGTAAATAACTCTGAGTCCCCAGAGTGTGGTCAAAGTATAAACATAACTCGGGTGTGAATGACCCCTCGCAAACTAACTTAAGCTCCCAGTGCATGGACATTTGCTTAAAACTTAAACAGGAGCGATCGACCGCTGACATACAAATGCAGGTCCCCGGAGTGTGGACGCGATCATTGATAAGTGAGCGAGTGTGATTCGATCACTCGACTATCACTTGTTTTAGCATCGATTCAAGGATGTTAAGCTCGAAGAAATGAAGGCGAGATGCAATCGCTGGCCAATCTTTACAACTTATCCCCAAAGCTGCGGGCAGAGCTTAAGTGTCAACCATCGACTAAAGCAGTGCAACATTGACGTTCAACTTAATCCCCGGTCACGACTCGTGTTTGTGATTTTCGGACTTGACAAATATAAACAAACTCGACTCAAAGGTTAGAACTTCACAAGTGCACTAGGCTAGAATTCAAATACTGGAACACTTAAGTAAAATAGACAATAATTGAGTTGATGTCAAAACAAAATTTCATTTCAACTAACTGCGAAAGGAGTTCATGTATAAGTTATTTCCAAAATTCCTACTAGTAGGGGCCGAACCCGCATCTATACATGGCCTACGAAAGGAAAAATATATATTTCTATCTATCTACCAAAAATAAACCGAAGAAACACGTCTACTCTCTCTTCTTTTTCGGCTTCTTCCTTGGTGTAGACCCGTTGGAGCTGTTGCTTAGTTTTCTCTTTGAGCTCTTGCCTTTCGACGGACGATCTCCAGGCATAGGGATGATCTCAACGTCCTCCTCCGAACTCGAGTGTATGGGGATACTTCCTGCAGGTGGAGTCAGAGGGGTCGGATCCACTACAGGAGGCGGAATAGACATGCTGGTATCAATAATTATACCACTAGGTGATATCATTCTCAGTGGAGCCGGGCCAGATGCCACCATTCCACCTCTAGAACTACGCCATGAGCCGATGCCTCCATTTCAGCATCGATTTCAGCCAATATCTCTTCTTCGCGAATTACTTGGGCCCTGTTGAAAACATCATGGTCGGCACTATAGAGCCAGTAGTAGGTGTGATTCCACTCGTAACAAATGGTAGGTCCACAAAAGGGTCGCTGTGGCGATTGAGGAGTTCCTCCATCATCTGTTCATCAAAAGAGAGTGTGCCCCACTGCGTTCCATCAATCGGTGCATTATTGCTGTGTGGTCACCTCAGTAATGATGGCCTCTTGCATTTGATGCGATTCTTGAGTTGCAGGAGGCGCTATAAATGTAACTCCAGTCACTGGATAGAGAAAAGATAGAATGTTAGTAAGCGCTTCGAATCAAGCCTCTTACTTTGGACACGTATGAAGAATGTTCAGAGTACCTTCCTCAGTTTGGCTCATGGACGGATGAATGGCTTCGAAAGTGTGCACTTTAGTAGGATATAACTACGACTGTTCTAGATTGTAAGCAGGGATATATTGGGGTTCAACCGTTGGAACTGGTTCAGGTTTGGTTGGCGTAGGACTTTCAAGACTTGTATCATGATGCTCAACACCTAAACCCTCTCCGACCTCCAAATGTTGGGTGTCGAGCTTCTCCCTTTCATGTGAAATCATCGAATCGTGGAGAATCTTTCTTTCATCTTCAGTCAGCATATGATTCTCGAGCTCAAACTCGTCGATTGATTCATCTGGATGCGCCGCCTTGTCCTCCTCAACCAATCGTCCCTAGGCATTGTGAAGATGTATCGGATAATTTTCGAGCCGGCTAGGTTCTTGTGTTTCAGCACATTAGCATTATAAGTGATAAGGAGATCTTCGATATCAGCCTCTAGCCTGAACTCCGTCGTACGGATTCTCTCCTCGACCTCGGTCTCCACCACACAGACATTAGCCACTGCCGCGTCCCGTTCGCCTTGAAGCACTACGGCTTGATCACATGCCTCATGTGTTGCGGTATTGACGTCGTCCCTCTCTTTAATTATTTTATAAAATTTGGCCTTAAGATCATTAAGATCATTGAGAGCCATATCCCGCTCGGTAGTAATGGTGGTGTTCTGATGGCCCATCTCCTCCACCAGGACATAGTGTGTCTGCCTCATCCTCTCCATGGCCAAGTTAGCCTCGTCGGCCTTTTTAGTGGCCTCTATTTCAGATTTTCAGGAGGATTCTACTTCATCATAAAGCACCTAGATAATTCTGTCCTTTTGAGCAAGCTCATTCTCTAACTTCTCTATGGTGGCCGCTCGCTCAAAGGCCAGCTTCGATGCTTTCTCCACGGCTTTCGACTATTCCTTATACTGAGTATAGAAGTTGTGAATATAATCGTGCATCATATTTTCCGCTTCCACCGGGATTCTCTTTAAGTGCGGTGGAAAGATGTAGCCATCAAAGCAGATGCTTGGGAAATCCTTTTTCAGCTGTGCAATTTTAGTGGCCCCTTCCCCGGAGGGTTCAGTAATAGCCTGTTCAACGGAAGCAGGATTTTGGGTCTCATGTCTCCGGTGGTAAGGGTCAGGCCTCTGAGCATGGGAAGGCGGTTTGTGACGAAGAGGCTGCGGGGGATGTGTAACATAAACAGAAGGTTGTGTAGGGATTCAAGGAGATGGAGAATGCGATCGAGATCCGTACCTCTGCTCTAGGTTCCTATCCCTATTCCTATCTCTGTCGTAGTATTCCTGACTGGAATAACCGCGGTTTCTACCATCTTCCCTTCTACGGGGCTCATAGTATGAACTCGATGATTGGCGCGTTGAATGGAGGCTTTCAGGCACAGAATCTCGCCTAGTCATTGTGCCTGCGAAGTAAAAGAGGAAGAGAGTTAAATTCTCCTGAAGTAAACATCTTATGATCGAGAATCATGTAGTGCCATGAAGTGTATAGTATGTACAACCCCCTGACCAACCGGAAATGTCGGCCACACTAGTGGGGAGAGACTCGCTTAAGTCTAAAGTATGCTGAAGCCCCACCAATCCGGCATCATGTTGAAGTGACACATAATCCGGAATTGGAATGTCGGCGAGCCCTTCGAAAAGGTTTACCACCTGCAAGGGAGGAGCCTCTGAAATTCTAATCTCGAGAACAGGCAAAGACACGACCACAGATTTCCATCTCAAGGATTTAGGGCGTTTTGAAGCAGCTGCCTTGCCTTTTCTTTTTCCTTTGGAATCCTGAAGGGCAACAAAAGGCCCGGATACATGTTCATCGTCGGTGGGTGTTCTTTCTGAATCAACCCCTTCAGTTATAGCAACTCCGGACGTCTTATGTTTCACTCATTTCTTCGAGATAGCCATTAGTGTTTCCTCTAGCCTTATACTTTGGCTACGCTCTAACAAGCCGACGATTCTCAAGTTTCTGTTTATCAGAACCAAATCGATGTCACTCATTTCACTTGGAACTTCTTGGAGAACCCATACTATCTCTTTGAAATGCGCACCTTTGGGTCATGGAATTGCAGCTGTAAAGAAAAGGAGATATTAGTT
The DNA here is from genome assembly GCA_030765085.1 of Allium cepa. NCBI lineage: Eukaryota > Viridiplantae > Streptophyta > Magnoliopsida > Asparagales > Amaryllidaceae > Allium > Allium cepa. The sequence continues at coordinate 542,779,966 of CM060939.1, forward strand.
TGACATCAGTTATGATCACCATATTAACTACTTAAAGAGGCTGTGGTACTTACGTCTGAATAACCGTCGGCTGGCGAATCCTGGGGGGCATCAGACATAAAACCATTCCGTTTTAACGTAACTCAGCCTGGTCCAGGACCCCGTTACCACTTGACAATTTCTAACTGCTTCCAGAAATGTAAAAGAAGGGCTATCTCCCTGGCTCTTGGCATTGAATAACTACCTAACTTCAAGCGGGGTTGGTGGCCGGAAGAGATGCTCCATAAATACAATGAATAGGCTAGTCAGTAGAGCATATCCATTGGGATGTAATTGAGATGGAGCGATTCCAAAGAAAGACAACACTTTCCTAATATATTGGTTAAATGGAGGAAGTGTTCCAACTGCGCATGCATGGCGATTGAAAGCAGTAAACCCCTCCGATGGATAATGCAGCCTATCATTTGGTCCTGGTAGTAGCACGTCGTCTAGTGACAAGCCATGCCTTAAGCATACCTGTCCCAGCATGTCTTCAAAAATGTTGGACGGTACAGAATATGGAGGATTGCCAATAAACATAGCGCCTGGTAGCTCATCCGGAGCTGGATCTATAACTTCGGCCGCGATGACCGTTATCTCGATTATTAGGGGAAGTGAACTCTGAATCTCCTATTGTGAGCTTTTGGACTCCATAACTAACTAACTAACTTATGAAAAATCATCGTTAGGCGATAATAAGCCCGTGTATCCCCCAATGTGAAGTGTGTGACTGTGTTGTACAGTGCAGTACTATTACTTGAAAAATTCAACAGAGAATAATAAAATATTTAAACGAGAGACTTCGAAATTCAACTAGAGTGACCGTCATCATTGACCGTCGTAGCCGTGCCATCCAGACTTTAGAGACCTATCAAAATTAAAGTTCGTTAAATTTTTGTAAAGTTACAGTTCCATTGACGAGCTTCGAAGGATAATCAAATATGCAGTTCAATGGTCAAGTCTATTATGCAAAGATAATGCTCGTCGGAGTCAAGTGTTCAAATTTGTGTAAAGTTTGTATTCATTAAAGCCAAAACTCAGATCATTCATTGCAAAAGCCTTAACTTGATATCGGTCTCAAAATTCTTAGTTCGTATCGACCAAAACCTTAATTTCATATCGGTTCGAAACTCTGGTTTCATATCGATCATAGCTCATTAACTTCTTATTGATCAAAACACCATGGTTTCGTGTCGATCAGTCCACAAGTCGCTGCCCTTCGTTTCGATGCCAAATTCTTAGCTTCGTAGCGATCGTCGAAGATCGATGCGCTTCGTATCGATTTCGAAATCTGCTATTTCATATCCATCATCTTAAATCGATACGAAATTCCCATAATTCCAGATCGATGCTAAGCAGCTTCTACCACCTCGTATCGATACGAGTTCGAAGCTAGAGATTGGAAGCTAGTGACTCCCACGTCTCCATCGTTTGCTCTCCTTCTTCCCCGAGCAACCAAGGTGCCATTGGAATACCTCTTCGACCTCACTCCACTCCTATCCTAACATCGACAATGGGACTAGCCATTACCCTAGGCGAGATGGCATCAACAATCGAGTCTCGTCTTTTTTAAATGGCTTTAATCGATTGTTTACCTAGTTTCGAGTGATTGGTTTAAGGATTAAAAGTTGACTAATTTGGAGACGAAGGTTTCTACAGTTCTATCTCTTTTTGAGTCGATGCGAAGTGGAAAGTTAAAACAACGACGAGTGGAAATTTGGCTAAGTCCCAAACGCTTTTATATGGACTCGAACTTGAGGGAAATGGACAATTTGCCTCCCAGTTGTATCAACCGGTAGACGCAGGTTTCCCTTCAAAGCGATATGAAAGGGTTATTCGTATCCATCTTCTCGGAACTTATCGATATGAAATTTGCAACAAATACTTTTTTGGATCACTGGGTCCTAACGATACGAAACGCATGTTTCGTATCCACAACTTCCAAGCCTGTAGAAATTTGAATCTACCTGATACGCACCAATACGAATAGAACCTAGAAAATAGCTGCTCTACTCGCTCCCTCTTAAGTCCATTGATACAAAATACTAAATCTGTATCCATCAGTGCAAATAACATCTATGTAAGAACAATATGTCAACCTTTTACATCGATACAGGAGAGGATCGATACGAAGGAACATTCTAAAGCAACCATCAAACATTGTTACAACTCGAATTTCACATCGATTCAGGAGAGGATCAATACGGAATTCGACGCGAGAAAACTGACAACGACATGTGAATGTACGAACATTAACAAGACTCAAGTTAACATATATCTATGTATGTCAGACTAATTTTCAATTTTCAAAATTCAAAGGTCGAATGCCCACCTGATGAACAAATTACAACAACAAACAACTAATCAGTATCGTACAACAAATAGTTACAACAGTACACAGTACAGCAGCGGGCAGTCTGCAGTTCATAATTCATGTCTCTATGGATCAATCAAAGAGTACAACTTCCAACGAGAAGACGATAAATTTTTAGTTAAATGGAACTATTCAGAGTGAAGATTGCAGTTTTTAAAAGCATGTCATGTTCACACAATAAGTACTTTGGGTGGCAAATGTTACCCCACCTTTTGTCAAGGCCGAGATATCAAGGAATTGACTAAAAACCAAGGATCGTTCATCTTGAATATCGAATATGCACAGGTTTACTATGGATGCCAATAAATTTTGTCTGAGTCCGGATCAAGCTACGATTGACAAGACATGACGAGCAAAGCTGTGAAAGCCAACGCTCCAAGTTTCAAGTCGATCAGAGTAAGTATGCTCAAGATATGATCGTTACAATTCAAGAAGGCAAACTGTTCAAATCCATCGATAACCACCTTATTCGTATCCATAAGACAACCAGGGAACATCCGACTTCGTATCGATCTTATTCGAATTGAAAAGACCACGTCATTTCGTATCCATCAGTTGAAGAGCCTTTTTTGGATGCATCAAGCATTGGTAGCTCGTAGCGATGAGGTGATCGTTATTTCGTATCCATCATGAAGCCACAATTTGTATCCATCAAGGCTAAGCATAGCCGCCATCTGTTCGTATCTATCCCATTACATATTTATTTGTATCCATCAAGTTGGAGCAACTTCGATCGATATGAACAGAGCCACACCATCGATACAGATTGAGTCACCTCCATCAATACGAACAAGGCAATGGTTTTGGATACGAACAAGGCGAAAACCTTGGGATGACTCGGTCAACTCGGCATCGAAAGTGGAGCAATCCAAAATTCAAGCGCCACATTAACTTGCAAGCACGTGCTCGGTATCAATTTGAAGCAACCGGTACGAGCGTATCGATTCAAACAAGGAAGCCTAGGGAAGACGTGAATTTGCATCGATCATAACTTGCAATCCACAAGTTAAAATGCTATGAAATTTTCACATGAGCTTATGTACGACCTAAAGATTGTTCCTGCCAAATTTCGACTCGATTGGATCAAATCTTGATCAATACGAAATTCGTTCGTATCGATCATGGATCGAGTCGAAACAGCGTAGGATCGATCACGTAGGCCAATACACGTGCTAGAAGAAGTCTCCCTAGATATGAGCGAGATATTTGCATCCTACGCCCATAAATAGCACCCCAAAGCCTATAGAAAAACGATCTTTTGGCTCTTTGACGTCCAGACTCCACCGAAACCATTTTTGTACTCCAAAGCTGCTATTGTACTCGAATTTCATCACCGTAGTCCGCTGTAATCAGTTGTAATCAGCAAGTGAATATCAATAAAGTCATCAACTTCGTAGTGGACGTAGGCCATATGCCGAACCACCCTAAATCATTGTGTTTCTGCGTGTTTTCATTATTTTTTTAAAGTGTTTGTTAGATAATCCTCCTTTTACATTTCTATTCTTCATTGTTATCTCTTCAAATACTTCCGAAGAGTGTTGTGCCCAATTTTGATACAAACAGCAATTTTTGACTCCCTTCTTCTTCCATCCTTCATGCTTAATCGTATTTGAGTTTAACATCCATTCTTTCATCATTCTGTAATCAAATTTCATCAAGGTGTCGCTTGGGAAAAATACCAGATAACACTTTCCTTCCAAAGTATGCTTCTATGGAAACAAAACGTACTTTGAATCGAGACAAGCGACCAAGTCTTGATATGCATAGATGCTTTTAATACTTGAACTACTTTTATGGGATGTTGCATTTTCATTGATAATTCAAATGCTTTGCTTTCACATAATTATTGAGTCGCGTCTTCCCGGTAAATATATTTATTGTACTTCAACAATCTAGAAACTTCGTCCATCATCAAGTATGTATTTGAAAAGTTAGTGCATACCGCTCTTAGACTTGAAGAAGTGAATAAAGATAATGGTGATGAGGTTAGATGTGTGAAGAAGAACTTCAATAATAAGGAAGGTTATCCTTTCAACAATTTCAGTCCTTTAATTCTAATAAGAAAGTGAAGATTCGAAGTTCAATGACCAAGAGTTCTACCTTTGTTCGTGGTCGAGAGTGCTTCAATTGTGGTTCTAAGGAGCATTATGCCAAAGCTTTCCCAAAGCCTATCATGTGCCATTACTGCAAACAAGAGGGCCATACTACCCCTTCTTGCCCTAGAGTAGCACATGAGAAGAAAGAAGGGAAGTTGAATGTAGTGAGATCTTATGGTGGTTCTAGTCAGCGTAGAGGTGTCTTTCCTTCTGTTTTAGAGAGTTTTATTTTATTTCGAAATCTTCCCATTCATGTCCTTTTCGATACAGGTGCTTCTCACTCATTCGTACCAAAAGGGCTTGATGATGCATTTTCTTTGGATGTTGTGTAATTGGATACTTCACTTCGGATTACAAACCCTATTGGTGGGTTTGCAACTCTCAGTATGCTTTGTTAAATGTTGAGCTTATCTTGGGTGGATATTCCTTCTTCGTTGACTTGCATATGATTCAATATCTTGGCTTTAGAATGATTTTGGGAATGGATTGGCTTAGTAAGTATGAAGCTCATATCTTATGTCCCAAAAGAATTATCTATCTTAAGCATCCAAATTTGGAAGAGCGAATTGCAATAACTCTACAAGTTATCGATTCTGATTCAATAACATCTTTATTTTCTCTTGAATCTCGAGAAGAAGAAGATATAGCCCAAATTACTGTCGTATGTGATTTACTTGATATCTTTGAACCCATTTCGAGATTACCTCCTAGATCGACAATTGAGTTTAGAATTGATTTGGTTCCTGGTGTTCATCCGGTTAGTCGTCCTCCCAAGAGGATGTCGACAAAAGAGAATGAAGAATTGAGAAAGTCACTATCCGAATTGGAAGCAAAGCAGTTTATTCAGTCTAGTTCTTCTCCATAGGGTGGTGTTGTTGTGTTTGTTAAGAAGGCGTATGGAACCCTTAGGCTTTGCATTGATTATCATAAGATTATTGAGCTTACGATAAATAATAAGTATCTGTTGCCTAGGATCAATGATTTGTTTGATTAGTTGTATGGCGCTAAAGTATTTTCTCAGCTTGATTTAGCGATTGGTTTTCATCAGCTTAGAGTGGCAGAGAATAGCATTCCTCTAATGGTTTTCTGTACTAGATATGGTTCTTATGAGTGGCTCGTAATAGGCTAACGAACGCTCTTGCTTATTTTTTTGATCTTATGAATGGGGTGTTCGGAGAATATTTGGACAAGTTTGTTCTTATTTTCATCACGACATCTCGATTTATTCCAAGTTCGAGGAAGAGCATGAAAAACACCTTAGAATTGTTTTAGAGGCAGTTCAGATAAATCAGTTGAAAGAACAATTTTCTAAGTGTCATTTCTAGCAAAGTCGAGTGAAGTTTTTAGGCATGTGATTTTTGAAGCTAGAATTTTTGTGAATCCTTCTAAGATCGAGGTTTTTCAGAATTGGAAGAGGCCGAAGAATGTATCGAAGATTCGTAGCTTTCTTGGATTGACGGGTTATTACCGTCGATTCATAAAGGACTTTTCTAGGATTATTTTGCCTCTTACTACTTTGACAAGGAAGGAGTTAAGTATATTTGGTCAGATAAGTGTGGAGCAACTTTTCGAAAATTGAAGGAACTTCTTACCTATGCTCGTACCTTGTGGTTCCAAAAGGGAACCAAGACCCTGTGGTTTTTACGGATGCTTGTAGATTTGTATTTGGAGTAGTTCTTATGCAGAGAGACCATGTTGTCACTTTTGTTTTGAAGCGGCTAAAGTCGAATAAGGTTAGATATGCTACTCGTGATTTAGAGCTTGCGACTATTATCTTCGCCCTTCAGAGTTGATGACATTATTTTTTAGGTGAGAGATTTGTACTTTCTACTGACCATAAGTCATTGAAATATTTATTTCCCAGAAAGAGCTTAATGTCCATCAGCGAAGATGGCTTGAGTTCCTTGCATCTTATGATTTTGATATCTAGTATACTCCAGGGAAAGGGAATCGAGTGGCTGATGTGCTTAGTCATGTGCAGCAAGCGGTGGTTTCTATGATGTTGGTCGAATGGAATGACCTTAAGATTTTATCTTCTTGTGAGATTAGATATCATTATCCAGATTCTACTTCTTAAGTGTTGTTGTGTAGTTTGGAAGCTCATCCTTCTCTTTTGGATCGTATAGTAGAAGCATAGAAGCAAGATCCTAATTTAGTTATTCTTATTTAGAGTTGTAGAGATGAAAGTGTAGTTGATATAGTGAAGGAATTTGAGGTTAATGCTCATGGATGTATTCGGAGACGTGGTAGACTTATTGTGCCTAATATTGATAATCTCCGTAAAGATATTTTAGAGGATTGTCATCGCTCTAAACTTACCATCTACCATGGTAGTAGTAAGATGTAAGCATATATGAAGTGACTTTACCATTAGGAAGGGATAAAACAAGATAGACTTTCTAAAGAGTTGTATGACTTGTCAGCTTGTTAATGTGGAGCACCAGAGACCCAGCGATTTGTTGCAACTATTAGACATTCCAATTTGGAAGTGGGATCAGGTAATGTGAACTTGAGAATAAATTCATATTCTTTTTCCTTATGTCGATCCAGTAGTGATCATATCTTGTCTTATCCTTTTCTTATTAGGTATTCATGAATTTCATTGATGGTATTTCTCGTTCTTATTCTGGTCACGATAACTTGTAGTTGATTGTCGATGGACTTATGAAGTCGACCCATTTTATTCATGTTTGGTCCAATCAGACCGCTCCTTAGTTAGCTAAGCTTTATGTTAAAGAAGTGGTTAGGTTGTATGGTATTCCCAGTTCCATAGTCAGTGACCGGGATCCATTATTTAATAGTGGATGCTAGAGAATTCTTCAAAAAGATTTGGGTACAAAGCTCAATCTTAGCATTGCTTATCATCCTCAGTCCAATGGATAGACGGAGTGTGTGAACCAAATTTTAGAGGATCTTCTTCATGCTTGTATTCTTGATTTTGGTGGGAGTTGGAAATTGGGAAGATCATATTCATCTTATTGAGGTTGCTTACAATAACAGCTTTCAATCTAGCATCGAAACAACACCTTTCGAGGCTCTTTATGGAAGGCCATGCCGATTACCATCTTGTTGGCACGATACCAGTGAGAAAATGGTTTTAATGCCCGATTTTTTTTGTGAAGCTTCGGAGAAGGTTGACCTTATTCGGCAAAGGATGAAAGAGGCACAAAGTAGGTAAAAATCCTATGCTGATAATAGAAGAATAAATTTGAAATTTTCCATGAGAGACTTAGTATTCATCCATATTTCATTTTGAAGGGTGTTACGCATTTCAACCGATCTGGAAAGTTAGCACCTCGCTATATTGAACCTTACCCAATCACTGAATGAGTTGGCCCAGTTGCTTATCGTATATCTCTTCCAGCTCAGTTTTCTGGTAATCATGACGTATTCCATGTATCTCAGCTTCGGAAATGTCATAGAGATTCTAATCCTATCATTAAGCCTATAATCCTTGAAAAGCTTGAGATCTCACTAGATTTGACTTATGAGCAGTATCATATTTTTGTAGTTGCTTCGAAGGTTAAGTGCCTTCGAAATAAAGACGTTCCATTTGTTAAAGTAAAATGGTCCACTAGTCCTAAGGATTGATCATAGGAAACCAAAGAATTTATCAAGCGAACGCATCCAAAATTATTCTCAAGCGCTCATTAGTGGCGAGTCCTTCAATTAAGTTATTCTTCATCAATTGCATAATCATCTTTTGAAAGATGTATCATTTGTGAATTTTTATTGATTTTCCTCTATAGATTACCTATAGATGTATCATTTGCATAATCAATTTTTGTAAGGGGGAGTCTGTAACAATCCTTCTTTAGATTACCAAAAATTAAATTAAAATACTAATTTAATTAAGTGATAACTAAATAATTAAAAGGTTTGGGGATTTTTATTGTTAATTAAATTGGAGTTTAGGAAATATATATGTGGAGTTCATGTAAATAATTTTTCTAGTAAAATGGGTATTTGAGAATTCTAGTAATAATGGAAGTAATTACTATATGATTAATTCTTTTATTTTAAAATAAAATTAAACGTGGAATTTAATTAATGAAATAAGGATTTGAGAACCATTTTGCAACGATCCAACTTTTTGGATGGTTTAAATCGACAATAAATCATATATGTCTAACTCAAACCATTCAAAAGGTAGGATTGTCAATGGGGTTTAGTATGAAAATAAGAGAAAAGAAGGAAAACAACATACAAAATCTCGTGGCGGAATGACAAAATATAATAATCAAATAAACAGTTCATGAAGCTATTTTACGATATACATTTGATTACACGATTTTTACAACATAATCAAAGTACAATCAACAACATACCAAAATGATATAGTGGAATAATACTAATAATATAATATACAAAACTCCGTCTTCGTCCTTCAAAAATAATATCTTCAAATACGTGAAAAGCTCAAGCTGAAATGAGTGTAATGGAAAGACAAAACACTGGAGTCTGAACTAAAATTTCTTATGTAAGTTAAATCAACAACAAGTAAATATGAGTGTAATAGCTTCAGAGATGTTTACGGGATTTTACATCTTCTATCCAATGTATGACGCGAGTGCAATAACTTAAGAGATGTTACGGGATTTTCTATCTCCTAAGGTTCTGTTAAACTATCTATATGTAGTAAGATACACTGTACATGTAGCGTCTACTCAATAAAATAAATATTTTTCTTAGCGTTAAGGCTTGTAATCCCCCTTAACACATTTTTAAGCAGGTAGTCTATGTAGGTCCTGTAACATAACCAGTAACGTCAATAGCCAGCGAGTCCCTTATAGGTACCATACTAAAGCAAAATCATAGTATAAGGATAAAGTATGGCAAGGCACATGTGGCAATGCCCAAGGTAGGATGCCACCGATTTGGGTCATAGGGATGGTGGTTACACATCGTAGCCACGACTGCCCACCATGTCCAACCCTCCCAAAATCAAATCAAGGTGCACCGGTCAAGTCAAAATTAATATAGTAATACAAAGAAGTGTGTCCGCTAGGGGTAGCTAGCCCACTTTGCCCTGATAAGCCATCCTATTTTAGTCATTTCAAATTGGCACAAGTGGCGGGGTCATCCATCATCGTTCTCTTTCTTCAAATCCAGCAATCGTTCACCAATCCAACCACTTCATTCTGGATCATCCACCACGTACATAATTGTTAAAGAGGTTCTGGTATTGACAGAGAGTATGCCAATATTCGGCCCCAGTTTCTTTAACAACCAAACGTTTACACACCGGTTGGTTCTTTTAAATTTCAGAAACAAGTTATATTTCATATTTACTTCAAAATCATTTCGAATTCAAAACAGGTTATACGTTCAAAACATCCGTATTTAAATCAGTGGTTTAAATCTAAATAATTCCCACTCTTTAATAGTTTGAATATTGAAAATGGTTTGAATAGTTAAAAGAGTTTGAATATTTAAATATAATTTGGATAATTAAAATAGTTTTAAAGATTGGAAATAGTTTCAAATATAAATAGATTTAATTTTAAAAATACTTTAGATAATTAAAATAGTTTATATAACAAAATAATCTGATTATCAAAATAGTTTTTGTATTAAAATGGTTTATATTAAAACCGTTTCTTCTTTTCAAACAATTTGAACTATGTTCCAAATCACGACGAAATCAATTCTTCGACTTCCAAATCAAGTCAACTTCATATTCAAATTTCAATTTAAATCAACCTCAATTCAAAATGATTTCAAACTTTTCTTCAAATTCAATTTAAACAGTTCTATTCAATGGCTGAAAGTTTCAATTCAAATTCTCAATTTTAAAACAATTTAGTTTAAATCCATCTCACGTCCAAATTTGGAAATACCAATTTAAACCAATTTAAATAAATTAAATTCAATGTTTAAATTAAAAATTAAACCGTTCAAATAATTCACTTTCGATAAATTCAAATCATATCTTAATTTCAACTTAAGGTTATAAATTAATCCTTGAGCAATTTCATTTAATAGTTTCAATTTCAACATTTCAAAGCTCGAATTTAGAAAATAATTTAATTCATATAAATCCATTTTTTTCTAAAAAAACATAATTTACACAAATCCAAGGATAAGATTTAAAACCATTTATTTTAACTAATCTGGTATCCATATATAATTTTCTACCTTATAGCTAAGTGATCATTTATTTCAATTTAATTACATGAATGGATATATCATTTCAACCCATAATTTAATGACGTAGGTATATATTATTTCAACCTATTTCTTAGCTAATTTCCAATGCTCCAAATGATAATATAATTTATGTCAATAAATAAATAGGTAATAACAGGAATAAGTCAAATAAATAAACAATCATACATCCATCATCAATCAATATGCATAAAATAACAATTAACATCCAACTCAACCAATATATCACAACAGTTACTGATTATCAATTATCGGTGTTTAACTAGCAATTAAATTCAATATTAATTTAAATGTCAATTTAATACAATATAAAATTCAGTTTCGATTAAAATGTCAATATAAACTACCAAATAGCAACCAATAAAAAAATTTCACTTCATAATTTCAATTTAACTAAAATAAGAATTTTAGTATTGCGTAAGTGGGTTAAATCACTCATCTTTGATTTACACCCCATTTAAAATCCAACAAAAGCTAAAAATTTCAACAATCTCCAAATTCAAACAAACTAGTTTCATGTTGTTTGGAATTTCGATACGAGCCTAACGGAAGAAACTATGTGCGAATCAAAGTTCCTATGCAAAAGTTATGAAGGTTGGAACATTTAAAATTTAAAATTTAAAATTTAAATTAAAATAAATGAAGGGCAAACTTGTAATTATTGCCACCTTCTCCAACCTCACGTTTCTTGCAATCCATTAGCCCTAAACTTTGACCGTCGATCGCCGCGCCTACGTGCACCTTCATCGCGATCCAACATCACTACTGTATTCGCCAAGCCACTCTCCACCTTCGCTGGAAATGCCGCCGCCTCCGATGCCTTGCCTTAACCAGAAATGACCATGAACCGTGACCTCTTTGATCCAAGATTTTGGTGAATCCAAATGCAATTAGCTCGATCCAACAGTAGATTTTTTAGATCTTGTCGAGCACAACAACTTTCGTTTAGACTTCGTCACGAATCAGTGAGAGATGAGAGAGATCAAAGAGGAAGAAGGTGGAGCAATTATAGCCGTAGAAGATGGCGACCATGAAAGAGAATAAGGGTTTCATATTATTTTTATAATATTTTCATCTCAATTTGCGTGCCAATTTATAGCGTGAGGTCCAAAACACCCCAAACTCCAATCGAGGCGTGCTGACAGGCAATCTATATTTGAAAAGATCTTCTGAACACAATGGAACTAGATTCGAGGCCTAATTACATAGTATACAAAAGTTAACATTTTATCGTTCGTTAAAATTAAATTATATTCAAATAATTTATCAATTCACAGTTATGGACAAATACAATATTTCTAATTTACAATTACGTTATTACAAACCATGACATTCATTAATAATTCAATTTTATTATTATTATGCATTTTAATCAAATTTGAATTATTACATTTCAAAATACAATTATACCTATGAATATGAATGGATTGGGCTAAACAAAGGCCCCAAAGCCCATTTCTTTTCTGAAACAAAAGTACGTCATCTTATATATCGAAATATAGGTTTTCAATATTTTTAAACTTAATGGAACTAATTTCAAACCCTAATTCTACTATATATAGAAGTTAGCTTTTAAAATCACATTACATTTATTTTTGCGCGTTAATTAAAATGGAACCGACTGAATCATTTTTAAACTATAAATTAAAAGTTTTTATCATCATCCTTAGTTAAATATGAATTAATAATCTTTCAAAATTTAATTTTCCATGTTAATTACAAGAGTTAAATATTAAATTAATTTCAACGTTAAGTTACAACAGTAATAAAATCTGTTCATTATAATTTAAATTCCAAACAAATTCTTTTATTTTAATTTACATTCTTACTATTAGATCAAAAAAATACCTTATGTGTTAATCAATCGTGAATTTCCACATTAATTTCAAATGGATTTAACAATAAGATGATGAATAAACAATTGTTACATTTAAATAATTTAAACACACATACAAATTTATCGTTTACAACAAAAAATATAAATTTACATACAAATGTTAAAACCAATTAAATTAAATAACATACTATTTCTCTTTTTAATACGACATTTAATTTTATTCATCATTAACCTTTATTATTACCATTAATTGAAATTACATTAAAACAGTTGTCAACTACATCCAATCAACATTATTAAATTATATCCTCATAAATTTTTTCATTAATAAACCATAAATTTTTATTTCCGACAATATTAAATTCCAAATCTTGTTTAATTTAATATTTTTAATTGTTAAAAAATACGGATCGTTATAATCTCCCCACTCAAAAATTTCTTCCCCGAAAAGGAATAAGAAAGAATCAAGAAATTTGGTATATTTTATTCAGAATAATCAATTTATAAACAATTAATCTTACACATTTAATTTAATATAAATTTTAAAATAACACAATTACGATGAAAATTTTTCTAATTCATAAATTCACGAATTTTTTTGACAGCATCTCCTTTGCGCGGTTAGGTCCGGAAAAATAACAATGTTGATAATTATATTGTATCTATCATATTTCAATAATAATGCTTCCAAAATCATGGGAAAACTATAAAATACCGTTATAGAAATCATAATCCGAAAACGTACCTATTTGTCGGCAAACAAACTCTGTTTATGAAACCGAAAGCAACTGCTATTGCTTCCATAAACCTATATTTTACTTACATAATCCAAAAGAGTTAAAACTATGTAAAAAGAGTAATATTTAGTTGTTTCAATTAATAATACAACCAACACGATATAAATAATAATCATATGCAAACAAAAGCGATATAACTATTATATGCAACCAAAGAACCTATCACACATCCATAGGAATAAAAAACAAATGTTTTGTTCAGGTTCAAACACTTTGCATCTCACAAAGGTGATAAATAAACTACCAACTGTACCTTACGCTCAACAACCTTAGATAATTACTTAATATATTATTCATACGACCTCAAATAATTTGAAGTATCATTTACCAAACTTCCCATAAGCCAAACAACATGAATTTAAATATTATTCAAGTTCGTACGATGTACATATATCATTTCTACACAATATCAATTCTAATCGCTTGCTTGAACACACAAATTTCGCTTTCGAACAACTATTGATAATCCGACCACTCTATTGTGGACATTAATCCGATTTCTTGATTAGAAATCTCCGTTTTCCTTGCATAGCTAATAACTATGATAGAAAACTTCAAAATCATATCAAATGTTCACCGTCAAGAATCGCGCGAAAAATCCTTATTCGAACTGGTGTGAATTTCCATAAATCGTGTATTGAAATCTAAATCAGAATTGTTATGCGAATAAAATGATATACGCACAACTTACCTATTTTATACTATTAGTTTCTTTTCACATCATTTACTTTTCATTTATTTTGATTCTCATTCATTCATACAAGATCATCTTCTTCTTTTTTCATTCATTTACTTACATAAATTATTTCTCATTCAATATTTAAAATCATCCATGAATAAATTCTTAAAATTTTACATATGTTGCTTTGCAGTTTAATTCACATTTATTATTCATTAATGAATCATTTCATACCTAAGTTTTTCTACTTTTTAATTCATATTTATTTTCACAATAGTATTTCTTTTAATATTAAATCTATTTATGAATCATTTAGATATTTCCTTAAGCTATAACCATTTACTTAAATATTATTCTCTTTTTACTATTAAATTTAATTACAAATCATTTCAAACATTATTTAAGTTTATAACATTTCTTATACATCTTAATTCTTTATTTACATATGGACATAATTTTATTTCTGAAACATTATTGTTACTTAAGTTTTTACTTATCCGATATTTCATTATCTTTTAATTTACAAGTTACAAAACTACAATTTTTTTAATATTTTCCTTAAACACTTAGCTTTAATTTTATATTTCTATTTGGAAGTTTCCAACCCTTTAAAATCATCGAAAACTCCATTTCATTTCAAAAATTGAAAACCACTAATTAATAGAGAACTTAAGAACTAATTACCGGGTTTATATTTCAAATCATCTTGAAATAATATATACTTATATCTTTTGCATATCAAATCATACTTAGGAAGTTTTAATCAAATCTTTGTTATCAAACAACTGTGTAGCAAAGCTAATATAGTAGTTTTCACACTTTGAAACTCGAAAATGAAGTTGATGATGTCGTGGTCATCACCGAAATTATTTTCTAGCGACAAAAGGGGGAGTACAGAACTTATTTCCTTTAAAATTCTTTTAAAAACATTTCTTTCAATGTTATTGAAAATATTTCTATCCGAAAATACTTCCAAGTAATACTAGTATTTTTTTTTATAAAATCCTTAAAAACTAATTTCAAAACACCAGAATTTAAGTTCTCAAATTTCCAATTTAAAATCATTTTATTTGTAAATCATAATTTATAACCAATACTTATAAAATTACATTTTCTTATAACATACAGTAGTTAATAGTTTTTAAGAACTTTAACTAACCAACAATAGCTGACAATAATCAAGTATTATCATTTCCTAACAAACAACACACCAAAATAACTATATCAAATTTATGAGAAAATTATTATTACTTTAAATAAAAAATATAATACTAGGTAAAACTATTTCATGTACCTATTTTAAAAACAATATTGTGTCGGTTTACCCTATTCAAGTGTTTAGAAATCCTTATGGATGTCATAGCATCCTATGTACTGACCAAAATTCATGAATACTAGACAGAATAAATGAACACAATACAAAACATTTTTATAGCACTAACAAATACGCTCCCTCATATATATACTCTTAGACTCATTCAAGGGTATTAGTAATCTTGTCTTTAATGAGTTTACCCCAACAGGCTAAGGTATCTCTAAAACAAAGCTCTAATACCAACTGTGACGACCCACCATTTTGAACGGTTTAAATCGACAATAAATCTTACATGTCTAAGTCACACCATTCAAAAGGGAGGATTGTCAAAAAGGTTTAATAAGAAAATAAGAGAAAAGATGGAAAACAAAACTCAGAATCTCGTAGCTGAATGACAAAACATAATAATCAAATAAATAGTTCATGAAGCTATTTTACAATATACATTTAGTTACATGATTTTTACAACATAATCAGATTACAACAATAACATACCAAAATGATACAGCGGAATAGTTCTAATAATATAATATACCAAACTCCATCTTCGTCCTTCAAAAATAATGTCTTCAAACACTAAAAAGCTCAGGCCGACCCGAGCGTAATGAAAAGACAAAACACTCGAGTCGGAACTAAAAGTTGTTATGTAAGTTAAATCAACAACAAGTAAATATGAGTGTAATAGCTTCAGAGATGTTTACGAGATTTTACATCTTCTATTAAGTGTATAACATGAGTGTAATAACTTAAGAGATGTTACGGGATTTTCCATTTCCTAAGGATCCGTTAAACTAGTGAGATACCCTATATATGTAGTGTCCAATCAATAAAATAAATATTTTTCTTAGCGTTAAGGCTTTACATTAATTCCCCTTAATACATTTTGCAAGTAGTTTATGCAGGTCCTATAACACAACCAGTAACGTCGGTAGCCAATGAGTCCACTATATATACCATACTAAAACAAAATCATAGTGGGTGCATACTAAGGATAAATGTATTGCAAGGCACGTGAGGCAATACCCAAGGTATGATACTACCGGTTTGGGCCATAGGGCTGGTGGTAAAGCATCTTAGCCATGACCGCCCACCACATCCAACGCTCTCAAAATCAAATCAAGGTGCACCGTTCAAGTCAAAATTAATATATTAATACGAAGAAGTGTGTCTGTTAGGGGTAGCTTGCCCACTTGTCCCTATCAAGCCATCCTATTTTAGTCATTTCAAATTGGCACTTGTTCTAGGGTCATCCATCACCGTTCTCTTTCTTCAAATCTAGCAACCGTTCGCCAATCCAACCACTTCATTCTGGATCATCTACCACATACATAGTTGTTAAAGTGGTTTATGTATTGATAGAGAGTATGCCAATATTTGGCCTCAGTTTCTTTAACAACCAAACGCCATTTTACGCACAGGTTAGTTCTTTTAAATTTCAGGAACAAGTCATATTTCGTATCAAAATATCAAATTTACTTCAAAATCATTTCGAATTCAAAATAGGTTATACCATGAAAACATCCGTATTTAAATCAGTGATTTAAATCTAAATAATTCCCACTCTTAAACAGTTTGAATATTGAAAATGGTTTGAATAGCAAAAAATAGTTTGAATATTGAATTATAATTTGGATAATTAAAATAGTTTTAAAGATTGGAAATAATTTCGAATATAAATAGATTTGATTTTTAAAAATAGTTTAGATAATTAAAATAGTTTATATATTAAAATAAATTGATTATCAAAATAGTTTTAATATATAAATATGGTTTATAAAAAAACCGTTTCTTCTTTTCAAACAATTTGAACTCATGTTTCAAATCAAGACGAAATCAATTCTTCGAATTCCAAGTCAACTTCATATTCAAATTTCAATTTAAATTAGCGTTAATTCAAAATGATTTCAAACTTTGCTTCAGATTCAATTCGGTTCTATACAAAGGCTGAAAATTTCAATTCAAATTCTCAATTTTAAGCCAATTTAGTTTAAATCCATTTCACGTCCAAATTTGGAAATACCAATTTAAAACAATTTAAATAAAGTGAATTCAAAGTTTAAATTAAAAATCAAACCTTTCAAATAATTCACTTCGATAAATTCAAATCATATCTCAATTTCAACATAAAGTTACAAATTTATCCTTAAACAATTTCATTTAACAGTTTTAATTTCAACATTTTAAAACTCGAATTTAGAAAATAATTTAATTCATATAAATCTAATTTTTTCTCTCTCTAAATCAGCATAATTTAAACAAATCCAAATTTAAGATTTAAAACTATAAATTTAACCACTCCGGTGTACGTAATTTTCTACCCTGTGGCCAAGTGATCATTTTATTTCAACATAATTACATGAATGGATATATATCATTTCAACCCATAATTTAATGACATAGATAAATATCATTTCTACCTATTTCTTAGTTCATTTCCAATGGTACAAATGATAATATCAATGATGTCAATAAATAAATAGGTAATAACATGAATAAGTCAAATAAATAAATAACTATACATCCATCATCAAACAATAGGCATACAATAACAATTAACATCCAGTTCAAACAATATATCACAACCGTTACCGATTATCAATTGTCGGTGTTTAACTAGAAATTAAATTCAGTATTAATTTAAATGGCAATTTAATTCAATATAAAATTCAATTTCATTTAAAATGTCAATTTAAACTACCAAACAGCAACCAATAAAATTTTATTACTTCATAATTTCAATTTAACTAATATAATAATTTTAGTATTGCGTGAGTAGGTTAAATCACTCACCTTTGATTTGTACTCCATTTAAAATCCAACAAAATCCCAAAATTTTAAGAGTCTCCAAATTCAATCAAACTAGTTTCATGTTGTTCGAAATTTTGATATGAACCCAACGGAAGAAACCGCGTGCGAATCGTAGTTCGTATGCAAAAGTTATGAAGGTAAGAACATTTAAAATTAAAATTAAAATAAATGAAGGGAAAACTTGTAATTTTCGCCACCTTCTCCAACGTCATGTTTCTTGCAACCCATTAGCCCCAAACTTTAACCGCCGATCGCTGCTTCTACGTGCGTTTCCACCACGATCCAACATCACCATCGCGTTCGCGAGCCACCCTCCACCTTCGCCAGAAATACCGCCGCCTCCGGTGCCCTGCCTTGCCTAGAAACGACCACGAACCATGCCCTCTTTATTCCAAGATTCTGGTAAATCCAGACGCAATTAACTCGATTCAACCGAAGATCTTGTAGATATCGTCGAGAACTACAACTTTCATTTAGACTTCATCATGAATAAGTGAGAGACGAGAGAGATCAAGAAGGAAGAAGGCGGAGAAATTTTGGCCGTAAAAGGTGGTGGCCATGAAAGAGAATTAGGGTTTTATATTTTTTTCGCCTCGATTTATGTGCCACTTTATAGCGTAAGGTCCAAAATTGTTCGAACTCCAATTGAGGTGTGATGACAGGCAATATATATGTAAAAAGGCCATCTAAACACAATGGAACTAGTTTCAAGGCCTAATTCCATCGTATCCAAAAGTTAACATTTTATCGTTCATTAAAACTAAATTATATTCAAATAATTTATCAATTCACAGTTATGGACAAATAAAATATTTTTGATTACAGATACGTTATTACAAACCATGACGTTCATTAATAATTCGATTTTATTATTATTACGCATTTGAATCAAATTTGAACCATTAGATTTCAAAATACAATTTTACCTGTGAATATAAATTGATTGGGCCAAAAAAGGCCCGAAAAGCCCGTTTCATTCCCGAAACGAAAGTATGTCATCCTATATATCGAAATATAGGTTTTTAATATTTTTAAACTCAATGGAACTAGTTTCAAACTATAGTTCTGTTGCATATAGAAGTTGGCTTTTAAAATCACATTGTAATTATTTTTGCACGTTAATTAAAATGGATTATTATTAAACTGATTGAATCGTTTTTGAAGTATAAATTAAAAGTTCTTTTATCATCATTCTGGGTTAAACATGAATTATAATCTTTCAAAATTTAATTTTCTATGTTAAATACTAGATTTAAATATTAAATTAATTTCAACCTTAAATTACAACAACAATAAAATCAGTTCATTATAATTTAAAATTTAAACAAATTCTTTTATTTTAATTTAGATTTTTATTATTTTTATTATTTTGGCAAGGCCAACCAGTTTTATAATGGACCGTCCATTTTTTATTACGAACATAATAAAACATTTAATACAGGAGTAAGGTAGATGCACCTTAACTACCAATAAAAAGGAAAATACAACATTGGAGTGTGGCAGAGATGCCATAGCTACAACAAATCACCTAATGACTAGGTCCCCTCAAAGGAGGAAGGAACACCATCGTACGCTATCACATGGTCAGGTATTGAATGAGCGTTACCAACTAAACTCGCAAAAGGATGAAAACGCAATGCAAGACTAGGGTCATAATCCATGGAAACTGGAGAGTATATAAAGATCGGTCCCATGTAGAATCATCTAACATGTTAGCATTCCACGCTGCATGTAGTCCATTAGAAGAAAGCACTAGAGATGCATCGGAAATGCAATAACGGAGGCATCCGAGGTCTTGCTCATCATCGGATACAAATCTAGAAAAAGAATCCTCCATGCAGTTATAACGTATATCTGAAATGAGATCCACCCAATACCTCTCGGACTCAATCCGAACAACAAACACCTGAGGTGGCACAAAATCGAGAACATATAATGGAATAACTGAAGCAACAGACGGACTGATGCACTCAATGGAGGCCGAGGAGGCAGGCCTAGCATAAGAACAAGGAGTAGGAACCATACCGAGGAGGTCTAAAAAGGGGGTAGAGATAGGAGCCTTAGGAACCTATTTCCTAAGAAGGGGGCGAGGCAAAGGGATTTTTGGAGCTGCAGCAGAGATGACTGAATGCTTGGAAGAGAAGGCAAGGTGGCTAAAGGAGTGACAGGTCAAGCAAATGTCAAGAACCCATCCATAACGAACACGGACGTCCTCAACTTGCCTAACAACAAGCTGAATGGGAATAGAGGTAGGGAGGGGCTTGTCGGGGTTTATCTCAGTAAGTGCCTTCGCATACACTAATTTCTCACGTGCTACTGTATTCGTGTCAAAGCATTTCAATTATTACATTCTTATTATTAAATAAAGAAATACCTTACGTGTTAATCAATCATGGATTTCCACATTAATATCAAACAGATTTAATAATAAGATGATAAATAAACAATTGTTATATTTAAATAATTTGAACACATTTATAAATTTATTATTTAGAACAAAAATTATAAATTTACTTACAAATGTTAAAACCAATTAAATTAAATAATCTATGATTTTTCTTTTTAATGCAACATTTAATTTTATTCCTTATTAACCTTTATTATTACTATTAATTGAAATTACATTAAAACAGTTGTCAACTACATCCAATCAACATTATTAAATTATATCCTAATAATTTTTTTCGTTAATAAATCATAAATTTTTATTTTTGATAATATTAAATTCAAAAATCTTATTTAATTTAACATTTTAATTGTAAAAAAATACGAGTTGTTACACATTTTAATTAAACGTAACTTAATGACTTATTTTATTACTTGTAAAATCATTGCAATGGATGTAATGTGAATTTGTTAAAATTAAAACATTTTTTATTCTTGTTTAAATGGAGTATTTACAACTTAATGGATTATTAATATCCAATTATTTAAAAAAATAAAAAGAATGGTTTATTATTGTTATAAAAAGGTTGTAAATTTATTCCAATATTTGAAGTTGAAATGCAATAAATGAGCTAACGTTGATTTTATAAATTGTTGTTAGTCTATGAAATATTAATTAAAATATTATTTAAGTTTCTTCCTTATAATTGAAAATGAGAATATTAATTAAGTCCTTTTGGTAAGTAAACACTTAACTTGGTCCATTTAGAGTTATTGAATAAACTATACGTTTATTCCTTCTCTCATTTTTCACTTTTCTCACTTCTATTAGTAACAAGAGAAATTACATTAAACTTTTATCATCCTCTTTCTCGAAGAAACCCTAGTTCTTCCTAAAATCGACCAAATAGAAAGTGAAATTACTAGTTCTAAAGCTAATAAACTCAGGTAATATATACTAACCATTGATACACCTTGTTACTCCTTCATTTCAGTTTTAGATTAGCAATTGAATTGTGTATTTTGGGTTTATCTCTGAGAATCTTTAGAGTAGCTACTG
Source organism: Allium cepa (assembly GCA_030765085.1). NCBI lineage: Eukaryota > Viridiplantae > Streptophyta > Magnoliopsida > Asparagales > Amaryllidaceae > Allium > Allium cepa. The sequence goes on from CM060939.1 coordinate 542,801,503, forward strand.
TGTGGAGTTAAGAAGAGTCTAGGAGTAGTAAGCAACTTCTTTGCTTAGCAATAAGGTGAGTTATCTCATAATTTCTAGTTATAATTCACTGCATGTGGCAAGTAGTTGAATTGTTGAGAATACAGTGGGATTTTGATCTCAATCTGTACTTAATTTGTTGTATGTTCTCTCCGGCAGTAGCAATTATTTCCACTATTTTCATATGTTTTTGTCATTCTTAATTACCATATCAACTATTGTGTGTACACATGCTTATATATGGCATATTTTGATTAAAAATGTATTGTCGGACATCCAAAAAACTAAATGAAGAACAAACGATCGACGGTGGGGAGCAAAGAACTGGAGAAAATGCTGCTCCAGGCCCATCCACCAATTGACCGGTCTAGATAGACCGGTCGATCGATCAACTACAACTTGGAGTAGTGTTTGCTCCAAGAAACTACTCCTCCTCCCTTCGACGTTTGTGCCTTGTTTTGCCCCATTTTGCTTTGTTGTTTTGATCATTTTGATGAGTTTATTTGCTTCTAATTTCCATGATTTAATTCATATTTCGATGATATGAATTTTGTGAATTTTATGATAAGTTGGTTTTAAATAAATACCGATTTTGTTTATTAAAATAAATATATAGATTTCAAGAGATTTCTAAAATGATTTTGGAGTAATTTAATTATATTTCAACTCGGTTTCTAAATTCTATTTTTAATAAAACATTTTATACTATTTATATATAGCTAGAAGTCTTATTAGTAATATATGAATTCTCAATTCATTCGGATGAGGAATTCAATTAAACAACTTAGTACAACAGGTGGTATGGAACGTTTGCGTTTACTTCGTCGGTTAAGTCCCAGACTTATTTGATTGAAACCTTGTTTTCTTTTAAGTGAAGTTTACTAACTTGTAGTAAATATCCGAGTAAACAAATATGGTATGGGACATATGGACGCTATTTGTTTACTTACTATTTAAAAGTAGATAACACTTACTAAGATAAGTTTAACGAATTGTCTTCCGTGTTTATCCGTTGTAAGCGGATCTTTGGAGCTTAGTCTTCTGTAGAGATTTACGCTCATATGTGGAGCTTTAAGCTCATCTGTGTTTCATAGGCTTTCATATCCATTTGTGGGTCCTCTGGACCATTTATGTATAACATGCGTGTTCAGTGAGTTTATATGCTTACTAATCTGTGATAGGCGCCTCCCCTTTTACATTTCCAGTCTACGTTGATTTCTGGACTTTATAAGATTTATGTTTCACCAAATAATTCTTGGGTTTTGCCTGTGATGAGCTACATTTGATTTGGGATTTTGTGAATTAGGTTTAAGAATAATGGTATTCTTCCATTTTTAATTCTATGTGGATTTGTGTTCTTATGGAACCCATTTACCTTTATCACACTTTTCTCACATTTACTTGAATTATAACTAGACTGACTTGTCTATTATTTTCATATAATACTTGGGTCAGACCGAGATATTTCTGGTACTTCAACATGATGACTTTTGGGTTGGACTAGCTTGGTGACATTTTGCTTACTATAGTGGTCTAGTAGTGTGTAGTTTATCATGTATTCGAGATAAAGAATAATTTTGTAATATATATTCTTTTGGGTTATCTATGTATCACTTATGTATACCATGGTTCTCTTATGACCACTATTTTGTTGTCCACTCTATGTATTATATTCATGTCTCCACCAGTATATGAGACATGTATATTTATTTGTGTATTCTATGATTTTGTGATCTATAATATTTTATGTTGTTTTGAATTGTATTAAGCCACTGTATTTTTTTTGCACCTAGATCGAACACGTTGAATCCTCTTTTGAGTAAAAAAATAATTTTACCCAATTCGAATTATCGATACTCGCCTAAAGCAATAATACGGATGGTCGCTCCCAACCAACCATATTCTTCACATTAGCAGACGATATTACATTGTCATGTCCTTTGTTAATGATGGTATAAAGATGGGGCTTCACAACTTCATATCAGAGCTGAGTTCAGAACAATATACGATATTAAGACAAGAATCGTAGCCTAGGTGTATCTAGGGGATCGTGCCTTCAAATAGAATTCAAACATAAAGATTCTGTCTTATCTTATAATCAAGCTTATTTGAATCTGTCCTTGAGAATAATCTTTTATCAAATTCTTAAATGAGAAAAAGTGATGGTCTATGGTAGAGCTACGCGATCTGATGTTGGATACTCCAGTGGGCCTAGACAAGATGGCATATTTATGTCTGCCCAACAGCTTATGGATCTTGTGAAGAATGCCCAAACTTCTGTATCCACTTCTGATTCTTCTCCCCAAAAGTCACATGCATGTGTAGTGATTTCATTCATTATGAGGCAAGCCATTCAAAGGCACCAATATAGTTATGAAAGTTCAGGCTTGGCTTAGGACATGTAAGTGTATCTTTTCTCGTATGGATCTTTCTGATTTGCACAGTGTTCAAGTAGCTTTGAGTTTGCTCCAGGAGCGAGCATTAGATTGGTATGAGCTGTTGATTTCTGAGGTTATGGAAGCGAAGCTTACTTGGGAACAGTTCCATGATAGATTTGAGTTGAAGTTCGTGCCTAAGGCTGAGAAGGCATCTTTGGCTCGGAGGTTCATAGATCTCGTGAAAGGGAATTCTTTGGTAATGGAGTATGTAGCATCTTTTGAGGCATTATTTAAGTATAGGGTCGAGCACATTTATAGCATACTAAAGAAAGATCAGACATTTGTTTACAGGTCGAAGAAGAGTCTTAAGAAGGCCTTTCTCTTAAAGTTGGAAGTATGATTTGAGTAGTTAGTGGATACTGCTCTTGGACTTGAAGAGCTAGATAAAGATAGTGATGATGAGGTTGGAAGTGTAAAGAAGAAATTCGATAAGAAGAAGTATCCTTTCGACATATTTAAGTCCTTCAATTCCACTAAGAAAGTGAAGAAGCAGAATTCAGGGTCCAAGAGTTCTACCATTGTTCATGGAGAGTGCTTCAATTGTGGTTCTAAGAAGCTCTATGACAAGGCTTGCATGAAGACTATCATGTGTCGTTATTGCAAACAAGAGGGTCATACTATCCATTCTTGCCTTAGAGCAGCTCATGGGAAGAAGGAAGTGAAGTTGAATGCAGTGGGTTCTTCTGGTGGTTCTGGTCAGTATAGAGGTATCTTTCTTTTATACAACCTTTTAACTAAGCAGTATATCATAATAGTTGGCTAAATGGCTTCTATGACCATCAAGGCAGGAAGCTCAGAGAGACGGTTATCAAGCTTGGAAATTGATGATATTTGAAACTATGGACAATAGTTGGGCGGATTCGGACCGAGTCTCAATCAAGGTGCAATCAATATGAAGCGAAAAAGAAGTCCCCATGAGGCCACATTTCAAATTTCAAGTCAATTGGAGTTTTTATGCTTGAGTTATTGGCAAAGGAAGAATTTATATGGGTCGGTTAGGAAAGATCCATAAAGCAACGTAAATCAATGAAGATCAATCAATATCTTAAAATATACAAAGCCAATGCATTTGAAACTTTAAAAGCATCAATATATTGAAGAGTGGACCCCACAAAAATGATCGCGTAACAAAACTCCCAAATCGTGAAAGCAGAGGCCGATCGTTATTGGAACGATCATACAAATTAGCCAGAATGATCCATAATTTCACGGAAAACGTGATATTTCATAAATGATATGTCGGAATTGCATAAAATTTGGAGAGCAAGAGTTAACATCATAAGAAACCTACGTGATAGATCGTAACTCAAAAATATGAAATCTTGGAAAAGAGGCCGATTGTTTATGGAATGATCGTGCAAATCAGCGTAGATCTAATGTTTTATGTAAAATGCGATATCTCACAAACGATACATTGGAATTGCACGAAATTTGGAGGAAAAGTAGCTTACATCATGGAAAAATCCCATGATCGATCACAACTCAAAAGGAATAAATCTTGGAAAAGAGGCCAATCATTATTGGAACGATCGTACAAATCAGCATAATGATCCATATTTTTATGGAAAATGCAATAACTCACAAACGGTATGTCGGAATTGCATAAAATTTGGAGAGAAATTAGCTTACATCATAGGGAAACTCTATAATTGATCGTAGCTCAAAAGGATGAAATCTTGGAAAAGAGTCCGATCATTATTGGAACGATCGTACAACGCAGCATAATGATCCATAGTTTTATGGAAATGCGATATCTCACAAATGGAATGCCGGAATTGCATGAAAATTAGAGATAAAGTAGCTTACATCATGGGGACTCCCATTATCGATCATAGCTCAAAAGGATGAAGTATGGAATGATCTTCTATGATCCAATTTCTAGCCAAAACAGCAAAGGTTGATCGATATCTTACAAACGATAAGTCGAAACGGCGTAAATTTTAGGAGTAAGAAATAGAGGCATGGGGGGACACCATAAAAATGATCCAAGCCTCATTGGAGTTAGTATGGAATGATTGGCTTAAATTATTTTTTCGTATCCGATCGATCCTAAATTTTATGGGTCGGGTCGTATGGGCCTGGAGGTTCTTCTATCGAAATTTTAGTCTGATCCATGCACGTCTTTCCCTTATAAATATAGCGGACTTGGATTATTGCAAGGGACCTTTTGGGATGGTTCTCCTTCATCACTTCTTATCTCTTCCTCCATTATCTTCTTAAGGAAAAAACAACTGTACTTGTAACTTACATTATAAATAAAAGATTACTAGAGTGGACGTAGGCTAGAGTTTGCCGAACCACTAAAAACTCATTTGTTCCTTTACTTTTTTAGCTATTTATTATGTGATATGTGTGCTTATTTTTCTATTTGGATATTGTTTTTGGAAATTGGTGTTTTCATATACAACTGGGTGTTTATGTCCATTTTTGACACAAACACTTTCCTTCTATTTTAGAGAGTTCTATTTTATTCCGGAATCTTCTCGTTCTTATCCTTTTCAATATGGGTGCTTCTCACTCATTCGTATCGAAAGGGCTTGTTGATGCATTTGCTTTGGATGTTGTATGCTTGGTTACTTCACTTCGGATTACGAACCCTACTGGTGGGTCTGCATCTCTTATTATGCTTTGTAAAAATGTTGAGCTTATCTTGGGTGGATATTCCTTCTTCCTTGACTTGCATGCGATTCAATATCTTGGCTTTGGAATGATTTTGGGAACGGGTTGGCTTAGTAAGTACGAAGCTCATATCTTATGTCTTGAAAGTATTACCTATCTTAAGCATCTAGTTTTGGAAGAGCGAATTTCAGTAACTCTTCAAGTTATCGATTCTGATTCGGAAGCCTCTTTATTTTCACTTGAATCTCGAGAAGAAGACGATATAGCCTGAATTCCTATCATATGTGATCTCCTTGATATCTTTGAAACCATTATGGGATTAACTCCTAAATGGGAAATTGAGTTTAGAATTGATTTGGTTCCTGGTGCTTATCTGATGAGTCATCCTCCCATGAAGATGTCGATGAAAGAGAATGAAGAATTGAGAAAGCAACTATCCGAATTGGAAGAAAGCAATTTATTCAGTCTAGTTCTTCTCATGGAGTGCTGTTGTTGTGTTTGTCAAGAAGGTGAATGGAACCCTTAAGCTTTGCATTGATTATCATAAGATTAATGAGCTTACGTTAAAGGATAAGTATCCATTGCCAGGATTGACGATTTGTTTGATTAGCTATGTGGCGCTAAAGTCTTTTCTCAGCTTGGTTTAGCGAATGGTTTTCATCTGCTTAGAGTGGCATAGGATAGCATTCCTCTAATTGCTTTTTGTACTAGATATGGTTCTTATGAGTGGCTCATTACGCTCTTTGTGCTAATGAATGCTCCAGCTTGTTTTGTTGACCTTATGAATAAGGTTTTCAGTGAATATTTGGATAAGTTTGTTCTTGTTTTCATGGACGACATCTTGATTTATTCCAAATCCGAGGAAGAGCAAAAGAAAAACCGTAGAATTATTTTGGAGACACTTCAGAAAAGCAGTTGAAAGCAAAACTTCATAAGTGTCATTTCTGGCAGAGTCGAGTGAAGTTTTTATGGCATGTGATTTCTAAAGCTAGGATTTCTATGGATCCCTCTAAGATCAAGGCTATGTAGAATTAGAAGATGCCGGAGAATGTGTCGGAGATTAGTAGATTTCTTAGATTGGCGGGTTATTACCGTCTATTCATAAAAGACTTTTCTAAGATTGTTTTGCCTCTTACTACTTTGACAAGGAAAGGAGTTAAGTATATTTGGTCAGATAAGTATGAAGCGGCTTTTCAAAAATTGAAGGAACTCCTTGCCTATGCTCCTATTCTTATGGTTCTAGAAGGGAACCAAGATCTTGTGGTTTTTATGATTGCTAGTAGATTTGGATTAGGAGCAGTTCTTATGCAGAGAGACCACGTTGTTGCTTTTGCTTCGAGGTAACTAAAGCCGAATGAGGTTAGGTACGCTACTCATGATTTAGAGCTTGCGGCTATTGTCTTCGCCCTTAAGATTTGACGACATTATTTCTTCGATGAGAGATTTGTGCTTTACACCGACCAAAAGCCGTTGAAATATTTATTTTCCTAGAAAAAGCTTGATATCTATCAGCAGAGATAGCTCAAGTTCCTTGCATCTTATGATTTTAATATTCAGTATACTTCGAGGAAGAGGAATCGAGGGACTGATGCACTTAGTCGTAAGCAGCAGGCGGTGGTTTCTATGATGTTGGCCGAACGGAATGACCTTATGATTTTATCTTCTTGCGAAATTAGAAGTCATAATCCGAATTGTACTTCTTCTTTGTCATTGTGCAGATTAGAAGCTCATCCTTCTCTTTTGGATCCATGAATAGAAGCTCAGAAGAAGGATCTTGATTTAGTTCTTCTTAATCAGAGTTGTAGAGATGATAGTGTAGTTGATGCAGTAAAGGATTTGATGTTGTTTCTCATGGATGTATTCGAAGACGTGGTAGACTTATTGTGCCTAATGTCGGTAATCTCCGTAAAGATATTTTTGAGGATTGTCATCGCTTTAAACTTACCATCTACCCTGATAGTGTAGTTGATGAGGTAAGGTCTGAGGTGCTCTAAGTCCTCGTTCTTGGAACTAGACTGCCATCAGGTCTCGATAATCGACATGCCTAGTTCGCTGAAACTTTTGCTATGACTAGTGGATCTTCCTAATTTGATCATAATTCCCTATGCGATGGAACCTTTTTATTGGCCGTCACTCTCTACGGTACCAAGTCCCCTTTGTAGAAGTTTCTCTCTTTGAGTCTTGCATTATAATTCCTTTCCATTCTTTATCGATATGCTGTCGATATCATTGTCGCCTCATCCCTTCTTTACCGGATGAGATTTAGGGTAGCTTCTTTCAATTTCTTACTATTTTCTATGGTATATGATATTCTTCTATGCGATGGGAAGCCTAGCCTCATATCCATTGTTTAACGGAAAAGGAGTGTCGCCTATAGGAGATCTGGTTGAAGTTCGGTAGGTCCATAGTACTAACGAGAGCTCCTCCGCCCACTTTCCTTTAGTTTTCTACAGCATTTTCTTAAGCAATTTTTTTATTAGTTTTGTTTGTAGCTTCAACCTATCCATTTGCCTGTGGGTAAGTGATTGAGGATAAAGTTTTTATTATGTTATTCTTCTCACAAAGCTCCATGAATTCATTTCTTTCAATATGTGTACCATTGTCAGAAATAATCTTGCTAGGTATCCCATATCTACCGATTTAGTTCTTTACTACAAAAGTGACTATCTTTTTTGTAGTAATCATGGTTAAGGGTACTGCCTCTACCCATTTAGTGAAGTAATCTATGACAATTATGGCGTATTTATCTTCTCTTTTTGACTTTGGAAGTGGCCCTATCCGGTCCATCCCCCATATGTCGAATGGTCGTAGGATTGCGAGTGGGATGAGCTCATAGGATGGTTGTTTGGGAATACTTGCAAATCATTTACATCCGTCGCACTTTCTCACAAATTCCTTTACATCTTATAGCACGGTAGGCCAATAGTTGTCGTGTCTGGTAATTTTTTTGCTAATTTGTTTCCTCCAGAGTGATCTCCACATTGGCCCTCATGTACTTCCCTCATGACCCACACCCCTTCTTCCTTGGAAATGCACCTAAGATAAGGGGTAAAATACCCTCTCTTGTATAATGTGCCATCAAAGAAGGAGAAATACGAGCCTGGCACCTTATCTTTAGAGCCACGTTTCTATTTGGAGGTAGAACTTTGTTTAAGAGGAATTGTTTGATGGGAGTCATCCAGTCATTCTCCTCAGTTAATTGACATGGGAGTTTGGTTATGGGTTACTCTTGGCTCTCTATTGCCTCCTGGTTTTGCATGCCTTGAATGGAAACCCACTAGGCTCAGTTCATGACCGTCATTCGATTTGATTCTATTATATTTGGCTATGATTGATGCCCAATTATACTGCCTATATTTCATTGTCCACCTAGGTACTAGCTAGTTTTGCTAAGGAGTCAATGGATGAATTGCTCTCACGTGGGATTTTTTATATTTCAGATTGTTTGAACTCCTCTAGTAATTTCTTAGACAGTTCCACGTAGTTTGCTAAGATTGGTTCCTTTACTTGGCAATTGCCATGCACTTGGTTCACAACTAATTGGGAATCACAGTGAATTTTAATGTGGATTACCTTCATTACCTAAGACATTCGTAAGCCTATGATAAAGCCTCATATTCGACCACATTGTTGGTTGCTTTGAAATCGAGCTGCATTACTCCATGCGGCTTCTGCCCCTTCGGGGGTAATCAATACATATCAAATTCTTGACCCTTGTTCATTCGATGCTCCATCTATGAACAATTGCCAGAACTATGGGGTGTTCACTTCTTCCTCTGAATGGGGTTCAACTGGTAAGGTGCACCTGTAGGTGCTTGGACTTTGATTGCCTTCTTGGGACAATAGGTGATGTCGTACTGGCTAAGCTCCATTTCCTATTTTAATAGGTGACCCGATGTCTTTGGCTTCTGTAGTATTTGCCTGTCTATGAGGACTTTGATGAGATGCGCCCAGAAATAAGGCCGTAACTTTCTTGGTGTAAGGAGCAATTTGTACGTAAGCTTTTTAAAAATTGAGTAGTTTAGCTCTGCTCCTGGTAATCACTTGCTTGTGAAGTAGATAGGCCTTTGTGTCCCTTCATCCTCTCGTACCACTGCGGCACTAATAGCTTGGTCAGTTACAGCTAAGTAAATGTATAAGTTCTCAACTGTCATCGGTTTTGATAATATAGGAGTATTGATCAAATGATCGTTTAGGTTTCAGAATGCAGCTTGCACTCCTTAGTCCATATGAAGTTTCACCCCTTCTTCACTTGGTCGATAAATGGGATATACTTGTCTGTGGCTTTAGATATAAATCTACTTTGGGCCGCTACCTTGCGCTTTAGACTCATCAGATTATTTGGCTTCTTTGGGATTCCCATTCCTCTTATGGCTTTAATCTTTTCAGGGTTTGCTTCAATGCTACATGCGCTCACTGTATACCTAGGAACCTGCCCGACTTGATGGTGAAGGTGCATTCAAAGGGTTTAGCTTCATACGTTATTGCCTTAGGACTGTAAAGGTTGGCTCCAAGTCTCTAACACGGTTTGATGCTGTTTTGAGTTAACCAGCATGTCGTCCATATATACCTCCATATTCCTTCCAATTTGTTCAGCAAATATCATATCGACCAACCTCTAGTAGGTTACCCCCGCGTTCTTGAGTGCAAATAACACAACCTTGTAGTAGTATAACCCTTTATCTCTTACAAAACAAGTGTGTTCCTGCTATGATGTAAACATTATTGTCTGATTGTACCCCGAATATGCATCCATTGATTGTACCCCGAATATGCATCCATGAACAAGAGTAATTCATGCCCACTAGTCGCGTATACTGACTGATTGATCCTTGGTAAGGGAAATCTGTCCTTCAAGCAAGCCTTATTAAGATCGATGAAGTCTATGCAAGTTATTCATTTCCTGTTAGGCTTTCTTATTAGTATTAGGTTGGAAATCCACTTTTGGTAGTATACCTCCCTAATAAACCCATTCTCCTTTAACTTAACATCTTAACTTCTTCATGTCGAGCATTGTATCTTTCTTGGTCTATAGTTCTACGCTTCTGTCTGACCAGATGCACATTTAGGTTGATGTTCAGTGCATAGAAGATGATGGCTAGGTCTATTCCTATCATGTATGAATGAGTCCAGACAAACACATCTATTGACCTTTTTAGGAAGTCTATAAGCTCGTCCCGTGCCTTTACACTAAGGTTCTTTCCTGTCTTAAGCACCTTTGCGAGGTCCTTCGGATCTATTTATATGTCTTCAAGATTATCTACTGGCTTTATTTCTTCCTTGTCGCCCTAACCTTGGGTCTATCTTGCTCTCTAATTCCTCTTCTAGTGGTGAGTTCACAGAAGATGCTTGTTTCTGAGCTTCCTTAGAGAAATACTACATGTAAACTGAATTATTTTCGTTAGTGTCGATCATGTGCATATATGTTCTCTTCTATTTTCTCTCAGGTTTCAAGGGCATACGATTACTTGCTTCAGTACTAGTTCGAGTATCTAACACCGTCGAAGACTTATGTTTTGGTTTGACTTATTTTTTATTATTATCATTACAAAAATCAGAAGAGACAACAGAATAGTTTGGAACTGTTTTATTGCTAGAGTTAAGTGTTACATTGTTTAGTTCCCTAGTTAAAAATTATTCCCCTTTCATTGACCCTATTCCTACCAGAGTGCTGAATTTCATGAATAAGTTTTTTTTGAGAGATGACTGCCCCCAGATTAACCAAAGCAAGTCTTTCTATGAAAGTATTGTGTGGTGAGGGCTGATCGATGATTAATAAATTTTCATAAAATGACTTATGTAATGGGGCACTTTCAGCTATAACGGGTAGACGCACTGACCCCACTGGAATGGCAGTAGTGTTGTTGAAAACAAAGATTGATTCAGTGCTGGGTTTTAGGATTTTTGAAAGTGATTTTATTTGATCATAAGAAAACTTAAAGATGATGTTTATTGACCTTCCAGAATCAACAAAGACTTTCTTCACAGTACAATTTGATATCTGCACTGTAATGATAAGTGGATCTTGGTATTAGAACACAACTCCTGCCGCATCAGCTGCCATGAAGGTTATTTCTGGTGCAAGTTTCTATTTGATATGGAAGATTGTCTTCTGGGTCTTGGCCTCCTGTAGATATTTCTCCTGTTCCTTTTTGCTTACACTGGCAATATGTGGTCCTACATGGATTAAAGCTATTAGGTTTGAAGGGTTGCCAACTTGGTGTTCATTAGTGTTTATAGTCATATTTCTAATCCTCTAACCACCATTTACCCTTTGGAAGCTCCCAAGCAACCCTTCTCGATCAACCTCTTTATCTTATTTTTTTAAGTGTTGGTAGTTATCGGTATGATGGCCATTTGCTCGGTTAAAGCGGTAGTATGCTCCACCTCGGGTTTTGTCGATAATGGAAAATTTTCTATCGGTTAGAAAACCGCCGTTAAAAATATAATCGTTAAAATAACCGCAAGCGCATAGCATACAATTGTAGTACGTATGCGAGTACGGGTCGATCTGTAAGGAAATGAATTAATTTTAAATTCTACATAATCAAATTAAACCAAAGCTTGAGATTGTTTTAACTAAAGGATGTAAAAACTAACTGAAACAAAAGTGAATAAAAATATGAGATTAAGAGACAATTTAGATGCAAATCCACTCTCATACTCTCACATAAATCAACACAAAATCAATCTATGATCTTCCATTTTAATCTAAGTAGAATAAGTGAAGTATTTATCATAAGTAGGCCTATTTGTGTTTTTAATTAACACAACTTAAACCATCAAACTTCAATACAAAAACTAAAACCACTTATTAATTATAATGAAAGTGAACATGAAATCAAAGTGTAACAACCTGAAATTTAACCCATAATAATTAATTAATTCGTTATTTAATTAAATAATAAAATAACTTTGTGAAATTGTCAGAATTGAGCCATGGGAGTTGCACCATTGTATCTGTGGTAATTTTCTTATCAATTTCCATACATAAAACGTCTAAATTTGAGCTAAAATGAATGAGATATGGATTAAACATGATAATGAGAAAAAATAATTTATGGCCAGGTCAACCGGCCGGTTGACCTGGGAATGGGGCGGTCGACCCGCCTGCACTTTTAAGGGCGAACGAACGTTCGTTTGTTCAAATATTTAGCCGACTTTACATGTATTTTGCATTGTTTAAACTGATATGGTCCTTCCATTCATGCATCCGACGGCCACTATTCAGCCTATGGCGTGGTTGCATCCAATTCAGTCCGCAAATCCAACGGTCTGAGATCCATTATTACCCCTATAAATAGAACCCTAGGCCTAACACTTTTTCTCATTCTAAGATTTTCTTCAATTAGGTTCACCTATTCAGGAAGGACCCTAAGCGAAATAATTTTCCAAGGAGGAAATCGCTTTAAATAAAAATATTTTACAACCCCAAGTGGATCCGTGAAGGCTTAAAGGGAAGAGCTAAGGACCAGAGGTGAGTGATCATAATTATTTTAAATTTCTTTAAGTAATATAAAATAATAGGGTTTACAATAGTTGTAGTCTTACTACGATTTTTGGAGTAACCTTTTTAGTAATTTATTTACAGTTTTTAGAATTATTTTCAGTTAATTTTAGTTTATTTCTAGCTTTTCCATTTATTTACAGTTTATTTATATCTTCTTCTTATGCCTTGGATTTCCTTCTATTTTCAATTTTCTTTTATTCCTCCTCCTTCTTCACGTATGGATTAGAATAGAATTAACGTGAAATTGGATTAAATTATAAGATATCTGAAATAATGGAATATAAGATGTAAATTATAAAGACTGTAATATAAATGGAATTGGACTGAAATTATGCATAATTATGATATTAATTGGGTTGAATTAAAGAGATTGGCCTAGTTATAACTTAGTCAAAGAAGAAAAGAAGCTTATTTTCACACTTAGACCTTGGGTTAAGTAATAAGCATGATTATAACGTAGGTTATAATAAGAAATAGAACAGAATAAGGCTTATTTTAAGACTTAGGATAAATTAATAAGCATAGATAGTAAGAACAAGAGTAAAGGCTTATTTAAATAATTTATCTAAGTTAATAAGCAAAGAATTAAAGTATAACCTATACCAAATAGCATTCCCCTATTATTTTCTATGGGTACGGTGTTTCACATAAACCTGAAGTGAGATGTGGGGCACGCTTATGCTGGTAATGGTAGCAATTGGTCAATATAGAGATGTTCAAATCACGGGGGATTTAGACAAGGGTGCTATTAGATATTGTTTGGATGACAGGCCATCACCGGCATTATTCCCTTATATTTTTCATGGACTTGGTGTTTCACATAATCCTGAGGTGAGATGAGGGACACGCTTATGCTGAGTCAAGGTAATAATACGGTCTAATAGGTGAAGCAATATGTAGCATGGGCATGGTGGAAGTTACGCGTGCGAATTCTGTTTAGGTGCTCAGTAATCGCTATAGTTCCAAACGATTAGCATGTGTGTCTTTCATAGACAACATTGCCTTCCGTGTAGGGAGCTATGTATCATCTTTTCCATAATGGGTGCTTTGTGTATCTTTCATAGTTACCATCGGCTGTTGTGTAGGGAGTTATATAGCGTCTAGTCCGTAGTAAGGTCTATGGAGTAGCAGGTCGATCAAAAGGTAGAATCAGGATTTTAGTCTAATTATAGAATTAGGAATTCAGCCAAATCAAGTAGCTATCAGAGACAAGTGCAAACAATCAAAGTTGACCTATCTTATCAATTGTAATAGTTTAATCGTATTTTTGAGTTTATCTCTTTTCTATTTCCTTTGTTTTCTTTTGTATATGCTAGAATTATTGAAGAGTCTATTACCTTTACTTTGCTTAAAGATTCTAGTAGTTACTATCACTCACCAGGCTTTTAGTCTGACCCACTCCTCTATTTTTCCCCTTTCCCTCACAGGCAATCAAGGGAGAGGGTAGTAGATTGCAGTTGCTCGGAGGTTTCTTGGACAAGATTCTGCTATGTATTTCCCTACTTTTATTTTCGTTTTTATTTCTTTGTAGCACTTGAGAGGGATATTTATACTCTGATTTTTGTTAAGACTACTAGTTTTTATTACATGAGACATATTGGGTTTTGAGATATGTATGTTGTATTTGGTATTTTACTTCTTTGGTTTATGAAGCAATTATGAAGTTTTTGTTTTGAATAAGTTATTATTTTAGTTTCCGCTATTTTTACCAACTTTTGTCTTGTGAATCTTAGTCTCTGTTAGTTTCAGATATACCTACAATGCACTATGGCTTTTAATGTATCCTTTTTGGGTATATTAAAGGGTGCGGGTTGTTTCACAAAGCAAAAGCTATTTTAAGCATAATCTATTTACTATTTTTACTAACATATATAATCAAATTTTGATTCTACTTTAATTTCATTGTCAAAATCAATTAGTAAGGTTATGATGTAAATTGTGTTTATGTTGGTTTAACCATAGCCTATTGTGATTAGAAACACAACATAGGCTATCAAATTCCCCAATAAACTTACATCATAATCCAACTTTCATTAAGCACTAAAAAGAGAACATAAATAACAAAATATGTTGAATCTACATAATTTTGGAGAGCTTCATTACCCCTAAATTGAAGGGATGTAGCTTCTCATTTGTGTTATCATTTCAGTACATGTAAATTTCAACATAGAACAAAAAAGTGCAAGCTAATTAAAATAAAAAGAACTAATTATTTGCATAAAAATAAAATTAAACTAAGTGCATAAATGGAAATCTAATCTACTAACATAAAAGGAAAGAGAGCATGTAAATAAAAATGAGCATAAAATAAAATAAAAGCATGTAAAGATCAAAGAAGAAGAGGCTTAGGAAGCCATTTTATTTCCATTAATTTTGTGGCTTCAACTTGCATAATATGATAAAAAGATAAAACTTCATTACATGAACATAAGAGGGTTATTCATAAATGACTAAAATCCTAATTCATTTTTAGGGCACTTCCTAAATGCCCTTGAGGTAGTGTGGCATCCAAGTTATCATTAGCATGAAGTTGATCCTCCATTAAATGTGCATGTACTTTTAATCCCCACTAACTTGTGCATTAGCTCTTAATTGTGGATCATAGTTAGTGTGTAGGTGGGGTCCTCCATGATTACATGAATTCCATTATTTCTTCATTTCTTTGGCTTCCAAATCTTATATATGCATATTTCCATGAAGCCACCTCCAAGTTGAATTCAAATTCCTACAAAACAAATTAAACCGTGCAAGTAATTTTTTTAAATTAATTCACACACAAAAATTACCGTTTGACTTGAAAGCAATTTTGAAATTTGATTTTAAACATGTAAAAACACCCAATTATGACATTTAATGATAAAATAATATTAAATATGTGAGTAAAAATATACATTTTTACGCACACATCAAGTTTTTTCTGGTTTCTTTCCCTTATTCGGCACGTTGTATGCTAGTTTAGCATTGGTTATCTCATATATCTGCCCTAGGGTATGAGTGAAGGGGGTTTTTATAGTGAAGTTTATCTCCTTCTACTACTTCACAAGTAGGTGATATCCGTCTGCCTCCCTTTTCTTGTCATAACCGGGGGCGGAAGTCCCATAAGATTATGCTACAGACCCTATTTCCCCCATCCTGATGTAACCGGCTACCATTTCATAGAAAGCCTTCATACTATAGCAAGACTTTCTGCCGTCTTTATCTCTACAGTTCCTTTCATAATCCTAGCACGACCTACCATCAGTAACGCTTCTTCGTTGGTCACCC
This sequence comes from Allium cepa, assembly GCA_030765085.1. Classification (NCBI taxonomy): domain Eukaryota; kingdom Viridiplantae; phylum Streptophyta; class Magnoliopsida; order Asparagales; family Amaryllidaceae; genus Allium; species Allium cepa. Next base: position 542,817,352 of record CM060939.1, read on the forward strand.
CAATTCGAAGAGCTTCTGCCATGAAGCGCTTAATGAAATTGCATAGGCTTTCATTCTCCCTACACTTCGCACATGATATGGTATTGACGTATGGGGAGGCTTCCCTTTTCGAGTTGAACTACCTCAAAAAAATCAAGAGATATTTGTCTCCAAAATCCGACCTCTCTTGGTCTGTATCTTCTGAACCACTACAAGGCTATACTGGATAAGTATACAGTGAACAACTTGCATTGGGCCATCCTTCTGAACTTTTGGATGTCCATGAAGTATTTGAAAGTGCTGAGGTGATCCTCGAGGTTGGTAGTTCCATCAAACTTGTCAATTGAGGGGGCTTTGAAGTTATTGGGAAAGTCTGCCTGGATAATGATCTTATTGAAAGGGGAGCAAATTCCTTAGTTTTTTCTGCAATGTTCTACTGGCAGATCCTTCTCGACCCGAGATTTTAGCCGATGGATTTCTCATTCTCTCAGGTCAACCTGGGATGACTTACCATCAGATGTGGTGTCCTCATCATCTCCGGCAGATCGGGTTTGGTTTTCCACTAGCAGGAAGTTTATGTTGGCTGGCTTGGTTTTGATCCAAGGGTTAGCATGGATTTTGTCTTTCAACTTGGTGTCAGGTTTTAGTCTAGCATCATCGTTTCCATTTGTAGGAATATCATTAACATTCCCTTGCTGAATGTCCAACATAATAGGAGAACGAAGGCGGTGAGCTATGAAGTAAGGAGGTGAAGTGGCCTATGAATGGCGTGTTGGCTCATTATTTTTTCTAATCCTTCATGCATTGGTTTATGTAACATCCCCTACTTGGAGGCCCAAAACTAACGGCTACAGATGTTTTAATCATCCATAGTTGATAATTCTCAGTGACCAAATGTGGTAATGTTAGATACATTGATAAAATGAAAACACATGGATATTAATGAAATTTAAAACCATTACAAAATTTACTCATTCCATTTTGATCATATTTCAAATTCATCACATAATCCCAAATTCGAGAACAACGTTCAGAGAAAACAAAATTATTACAAACCACGCCAAGAGCGACATATGAAGATGCCCCCTTGGGTGATCAGAGTCTAAACATAGGCAATTAAACAACTTTTCCTTTACATCAAAACATAGCAAAATCAAATATAAACCTATTAGCTAGCTTGCCTCATGCATGTCTCCAGAAGCTTATTCGTTTAAAGGAGAACTTGAAAACCTTAACTCTCAAGCAACTCAAAACTAATTAAGCACCTGAGAGTTTAAGGGGAAAACATGAACTTCGAGTCAAACATAAAGTCTGGTATGGATAATAACCTACCATCTCGAACTATTTAGATATCCGGTGAGACCACGCCACATAGCGGAATGGGTTTTCCCTACACTAGTATCTTACCCAAAAATTTATAATAACCAAATACTATGCTCCCACATCCACAATGGTTAAAAACATTACAATTTAAAATATTATGATGATATGTCTTTAGGCATCGTAATTCTAGTCCACCTAACCTCCTAGATACAATTCTACTCATACGTGAGTTAACTCAATTTATATTCTTTACTGGGTCAACCTAGCTGGTTATTCTGCCCTTCCTCCCCAAAATACAGTTATGGGTCCAGTATATAGTGAATATATTTATAGAAGACGCATATACAATAACATAAAAATACCAACATTCATGGTTTAATATCCTTGAAATCCTTTCTACCTGAAACATAGTTGATACTCTAACCCAGTATTTTTTATCAAGGCAAGATTCTTCAAAAACTACAAAATTTAAAAACTGTTTCAAAGCTCTTTTATATTGCCATGGGTTTTCCTTTAAAAATAGGATTGGGTTCTTTGTCTTGAGAACTAAGGCTTTCGAAACCTTAGCCTTTACTTTCAGAACCATTAGAATATATCTTTTGAATGCATTCAAATCTTCTCCCTTTCGAAACACTTTAAAATACCTCTTTGAAAGCGTCAAAACCTTCCTTTCGAAAGTATTAAAGAATATCTTTCCAACCTATGAAGCATAGCTTCGAAACCATTTGAAAGTACCACTTTCGAAACCGTTGGGTTCATTCTTAAAAATAACTTATGGGTCAAAGTGAATATAAACGAAAGTAACCCTTTCGAAACCATTAAACTTCAAGTAAAAGAGTTTGGGGAAAATAGATGGCTCCGGAATCATCCTTTCGAAAGCTTTAATCTTTTAAGTAAACAATTGGAAGGATAGCTTCGAAATCCCTTTCGAAGACATTGCCTTCGATACCTTTACTTTAAATGGCTATTGGAGCCCTTTCGAAAGCATTAGGAAGCTTTGGAAAGACATTACCAAAAAGGAGCCATCAAGAGGGGAGTCAAGAGGCTTCCTTAGGAGTGAATCAGGCCTCAGTTTTCATCACCAAGACGAGATGGAGATGATGATGGAAGCAATGCAGGAAGAATTGCTGAAAAGGCAGGAGGACATGATGCAAAACCTTCTCAGACAGTTTGGGCAGGCATGAACAGCTGAGCTTCAGGAGTTCAGATCCACGAAGCTAGAATAGAAGGACCAACAGGAAATCGAATGGAGCAGCTCAACAGGGCGCAGCCCCCATTAGCACACAGTTACCAATTTGGATAGATCTAGACTCGGGGGCACACCACCATGCAATGATAGACCAATTCATGGAGGGATTCTAGGTGACACCACACAGCAGGATGCTGGCAGGAGCACAAGAGTATGTGATGAAGAGTATTTACCAGAATTCCTTCGGGGACTCGGGGGTGCAACCCTTGGTGGACAACACATGATTAGCTGAGATTATTAGGAAAACTATGCGTGGAGGCTTAGTAACCAGAGATCTGGAAAGAGTAATTAGGAATCTGTTTACCCGCGACATCAGGATGACTCAAAATCCACCAGATTTTAAGTTGCCTGCTCTGGAGGTATACAATGGCAAGGCTGATCCTACCGATCACTTGATGAGGTACAAAAGACATATGGAAGTGCATGGGGCATCAGAGGAAGTTATGGCCCGGTGTTTCCCTCTGTACTTGACGGGTATAGCTGCTATATGGTTTCGATTTTTGGAAGATGGTTCTATCAGGACATGGGCGGAATTTGTGGACAGGTTTTTGAAGCAGTTTTGGGTTCATATCAAAATGCCAAATAATGTAATGACACTAATGTCGGTGAAGAAAAGGACAAGAGAATCACTCAGGGTTTCTTGACTCAGTTCAATGCAACAGTTGCTTGGTGGAATGGCTGGATCCATCGATGGTTTTGATGGCGGCAGTGTCAGGAGTCAGAGATAACTTGGATTTCAAGGTATTGTTGATACGAAATCCACCAATGGATCCCGAGGAGTTCTATCACAAGGCCAAAAGATTCGATAGGAAGATGCATGTTTGGATATGAAGTTAAAGGAAGTGAATGCGGTTTAAGATGGAGAACCATCCAGCGAAAGCTTGGGTGAGGACAAGAATAATGGAAAGAGGAAGTTTGATGACAACTCTGGCAAGGCAAGGAAACGCTGGGGAGAGCCTAAATTCTCCATATACACAAGATTGAATGAAACTTTGGAGTAGATATTCAAGGAGACTCAGGATCGCCTTCCTTACTGAAGGCTGGCAAGGAGGAAACCCTTAGAATGCGAGCGAGCATCCGGAAGGCACCGTCTCTTTCATGACCTGGATGGGAATGATACCAATAGCTATAGGAATTTAAAGGATATAATCGAGGAGCATGTAAGGAATGGTCAACTGCGGTAATATGTCAAAACTTGGAATGTGGCAGTGGAACATGAGCAACCACCGTCTAATTCAAATGACGATGGCACAAGGCCCAGGAATGATGGTCAATTGGTTATCAACTAACAGGGACGATATGTAATAAGTAGCAAACTTTGGGCAAATGGTTACACTTACTCATGTACAGGAACAGAGATAGCCCTTAGGTATGCTCTAAGATGATGGTAAACCATGATACTGTAGTTTGTGAAATCTGCTTTTTCTTTTTTGGTTTGAACATTTTCTTTTTTCTGGTTTGGATTCGGAGTTTGGTTTGAATTCCTAGTTTTGTTTGTTTTTTGATTTGGATTTTGGTTTGGATGCTTGTTTTTTGGTTTGAATATTGTTTGGATTTCTGGTATGGATTTTTGGTTTTTTGACTTAATCTAGATTTTGGATTGGATTTTGATTGGATTTTTATCCGGTTTGTGGTAAATAGTCGTCGGTTATAGATTATGCCTAGCAATGGGTAAGTCGCCTCGTCGGAACATGGCGAATCGGCTTATTCAGGTCATCGAGGATGGAATATGCTCGGCAAGGGTCCGGAGAGACCAGGATTCGGCCTAGGACCTAGGCCCAATATTATTGGTTACTATTTCAAGTCATCAGGTATAGACTATACTCGGCTAGGGTCCAGGAGTGACCAGGATTCGGTTTAGGACTTAAGCCGTGGCATTACTCAACGTTCAGGGACACTGAACCAAGAATACCGAGGCATTGCTTAATACAGGTCATCGAGTGTGGGTTGCGCTTAGAAGGAACCCAGAGAGGTTATGAATTCTGATACTGGCTATATACAGCTAAGGATTAGGCTAAGGGCCTTCAGTGGTCTCAGATTTGGATATCGACCCGGAGAGGTCCTAGATTCGATATTGGTCATTGGATACTGATGGATTATGACTCGGTTGACGAGTTTGGATAGCCAAGGAATTAGCCAAGGAATTGGTCACTGGACTCTAAATCGGACGTCGACTCGGCGCAGTCACGGACTTGGATATAGTTATGGCACTTGGATAGGATGGCTTGGTAATAGGTTATGGTTATGGATGGAATATGGACTTTGGATGTTGGATTCAAAGCTATTTGAAACATGCCTTCTTACCACAAGTCATGTTTTGGGGGCAAATGTAATCCCACCTTTTGGAAGGGCCGTGACATCAAGAACTTGACTAGAAATCAAGGACTGTTCACCCTAGAGATGGTTATACACAGGTCACTATGGATACTGGTAAATTTTGCCTAAGTCTGGATTAAGCCGTAATTAACATGACATGACAAGCAAAGCTAGGAGAGTCAGTAGTTCAAATTTCAAGTCAATCGGAGTATGTATGCTCAAGATATTGATCGACCAAAGTCAAAAAAAGCCCTTAGTTTGTATCCATAAAGCAATACGAACAGAAGTGATGCGAACTAGACAGCCTTCAACAAATTCAAACATGCATCGATCATAACTTAAAATCTACCAGTCCAAATGCTTTGAAATTTTTGCAGAAGCTTCATGATGCACCAAAGAATGTTCATGATCGATCCCAGCTTGATTGGACTATTTTGGGATTGATACGAATTACACTTAGATCGATCCCAAATCACTCTGGATTAGTCATGTGGGCCCACCTGCGTATGAGAAGAGGTATTTCAGGTTTTGGAGAAGGTATTTTCGGATCTACACCTATAAATAGCAGTCCTATGTCCACTAAAAAGGGATCTTCTTCTTCTCTCCTAAGCTAAACTCTGTCATTTTTGCTATTGATTTTCAAACGCTTGTAACTGTAATTACAGTATAAAAGGAATAAAAGGATTGATTCAAAATGGACGTAGATCGGAGATAGCCGAATCACCATAAATCTTGTGTTTTTTCTTGCTTTCTTACATTTTTAACTTTGCTATTTTTTTTATATTTGTTCTCTACTTAATCTGGATCTCAGATCTCTATGTAGATATTAAGGATATGTGTATATACACTGGTGCTTTCACTACTTTTGGGGTTTATGACCAATTTTGGCGCACACAATATGCAATACTCATCTTGAGCTTGGTACCTAACATCTCTTATAGGCTCTTCCAGAATTCACAAGTAACTAAAGCATCTCTATCACTGACTATAATATTAGGAATTCCATGCAGTCTAACTATGTTCTTCATGAACAACTTAGATAAAACATGTGTCATCCTGGTTGACTTAACTGGAATAAAATGGGCACTCGTGGTCATCCTGTCCAAAGGTTGAACAATCCACTCGCTTCTGATATTCGACCTTCACTTGTTGACAGTTTGCACATTGCCTAACCCATAGGCCAACATCCTTCTTCATACCTTCCCAGTCGAAACTCCTCTTCATATCCTGATACATCTTGGTTCCTCGAGGAGGAATCGTAAATTTGGATCAACAACATTCCCTAAGAACTTATCTTCTCAAATCCTCAACATTTGAAACACACAACCGTCCCTTCTTTCTCAACTATCCTCTCTGGTCAAGACTAAAATCCTTTAGATCATTGATCTCCAACCCAACCTCAAGCCTTCTAATATTCTCGGTTAATAATGGGTCTTCTTTCTACTTAGAAGTTATCCTTTCGATCAATATTGGTCGCGCTTCCAAACAGAACAACATGGCGGTGCTCTGACTAGTACTAGCAGTCGTTCTTAACTACACAGTACAAGTAGTCAAGGCTTCAAGATCTTTCCATTCTGCCAATATGGCTAACACCGCATTTTGATGCTATCTACTAAGAGCATCCGCTACTTTTTTCCCTTTCACAATGTGTATACTCTATACTAAAATCATAAGCGGCTAAAAACTCGAGCCACCTCTATTGTCTCATATTCAAATCCTTCCAAGAGAATAAATATTTTAAAGAATTATGATATGTATATAGCTTAAATCTCTCCCCTAGGAGATAATGTCTCCATATCTTCAATATGAAGATCACCGCAGCAACCTCAAAATCATGAGTAGGATATCTCACCTTATGCGATCTAAGTTATCGTGAAACATAGAAAATGACTTTACCCTTCTGCATCAACACAGCTCCTAGTCCAGTTCCACATGCATCAGTATACACCACCAATCCTTGGTTTCCGTTTGGAACTACTAACACAGGCGCGTTGGTCAACCAATGCTTTAACTTAGCTTCCTCACATTTTTCAGACCAAATAAACTTCACATCCTTCATGGTAAACATTGTCAAAGGCGATGCTATCCGTGAGAAATCTTTAATGAATCTCCGGTAATAGCCAGCTAGTTCAAGAAAAATTGTAATCTCAGTCACTGTCTATAGTTTCTTCCAGTTATTAATTGCTTCGATCCTATCTGGATTGACTGACAAACCCTTCTTCGAAACCACGTGACTAAGAAACTTAACCTCTTTCTTCAAAAAATAACACTTGGAAAATTTTGCTTTCAGCTAATGCTACCTCAGCGTCTCAAGCACTATTCTAAGATGATCTTCATGCTCTCTTTCATCCTTAGAGTGCACTAAAATGTCGTCTATAAATACCAACACAAACCTAGCCAAGCACTCCTAGAAAAATCGGTTCATCAAATCCATGAAGAAAGTTGGTGCACTCATTAACCTGAATGGCATACTAACCGCTCGTACGAACCATACCTAGTCAAAATGCTGTCAACGAAATACTATCCTTTGCCACCCTTAGCCGATCGAAACCTGTCGCCAAATCCAATTGGAAAAATATTCTGGCTCCACACAACTGATCAAATATATCGTCAACTCCTGGCAAAGGATACTTATTCTTGATCGTTTCTCGTTCAACTTACGATATTCGATGCACAACCTCAATGACCCTTCCGGTTTCTTCATGAACATCACCGCCGCACCCCAAGGCAAACTGCTTGGTCTAATAAAATTTCTCTCTTCATATCCACTAGTTGCACCTTCAATTCCTTCATCTCGGCCGGTGTCATCCTACTAGGTGGTCTACTTATAGGTACTTCTCTTGGCATAAGACCTATCCGAAACTCAATGGCTCGTTTCGATGGTAATCCTGTAACCGGCTCAGAAACATCTATAAATTCTCTAGCTACTCAAACCTGACTTAACTCTTCTTCTACTTCCATAGCACTTAATAAAGCACAGGCACTCCGGTCAGAATCCTCCACTGAGAATATAATTCGGTTATGACTGTCAAGGTGTCTCAACGATATTTCCTTATCCTGGAAAAATATCCTAGCCTCATATCTATCCAACCAATCCAACGAAATCAAAAATATACGTACTACATGAAAACTTATGACCTAATGAATCAAGTAATAACTAGTCACATCTCGTTCCTAGAATTGCATACCTTCCTATCGGATTTGGAACCCTTAAGGAAGTAACAAGATATGTAGGTTCTAAACATAACCTATCAACTAAACACTGAGATATAAATGAATGTGATGCATCGGTATCAAATAGTATTCTAACTTTTGTAATTCGAATCAAAAGTGTACCTTCCATCACAATCTTTTCTTTCTCAATAGCAGTTGGCCTAGTAGACGATGGTCCTACATCAAAATCTTTTCCCTTGTCCGCCGTAACTGGTTCTGGACACTGATTATTGTGATGCCCAACCTGGTCATAGTTAAAGCACATCACACCCTTCTTGTCCGCGGCCTTCTTCACTTTGCCAGGTCGTCATTCATGGGCGTAATGACCCTTTTTATCACACTTAAAGCAAACCAAATTAGCCTTTGCCTTCTTGGCAACTTCTTCCTTCTAGGTTCCTTTCTTCTTAAAGAACTTTCTCTTCTTGCCAAGAAAATTCTAGGTGTCAACCTATTTCTCCTTTCCATAAGTAGCAAGCATCTTCTCATGTTGGATTTCCATTTCCACAATAACATTACAAGGATCACGAAGAAGTGGCAGGGTCGCCCTAGCAATCTTAGTTCTCAATCCCTAAATAAACTTCTCATTCCTCTTGATAATGGTGTCAATGGTAGTATGTCCATATCTTGATAACTCATCAAACTTCGTGGCATACTCAATCACCGACATCTCGTCGTGCACCAAGTCCATGAACTTCCTCAGCAATGCTGACTTGGAAAGTTCAGACAAAATCCTCTCCTCGAATCTCCTTTGAAATTTAACTCAAGTCAACTCTTCCTTAGTAACACTATTCCACCAATGAATTGCTGCTCCCTATAACTGCATAGAGGCTAGCCTCCTCTTCTGCTCATCGTTCAACCCCAACTCAACAAAGATTCTCTCACAATGCAAAAGCCAGTTCTCCACTCCTATAACATCATTCGTTCCCAAAAACGGCTTCCCACCAAGACTAGTATAATCCTTACTCAGCTTGGCATAGTTGTTGCCAACTGGGGCCACGAGATTAACTCCTCCAACATTCCCAGCATTACCCCCAGCTACTCCTCAAGAAGCTCCTGCTTATATTAGATTGACAAAAAACTGATACTTCATCCCTATATCTACTGGCGAATTTCCGGCACCTACATTGGCATCCGCATTTTGATTAGCATTTGCCCATCGACCTTGGTTTCTCCTATTAGGTCGAGTATTTTCATTTGTTGTGGTGCTTCCTCCACCGAGATTTCCTCTTTCATTTCCTGCTTCCATATCTTCCTTTCTTTTAAATCTGCACAGAGCCTTAGTAAGATACATAAGAACGGTCTAAGAGAGAGGGGAATACTTATTATATATATATATATATTATATGTGTGTGTGTATATATATATATATATATATATCAAATACAAGTACGTTACTATAGCATTAACCCAAATCCCGATCTTATTTTCTATTTCATTGGATTATGTTTCGAAAAATCATTTTAAATTTGAAATTTATTTTAATTTTTCATAAACCTTGCTTTGATACCAAATTTTAACATCCCCCACTTGGAGGCCCAAAACTAACGGCTACGGATGCTGCATTAATCCATAGTTATTACTTCTGGATGACCAAATGCAGCAATGTTAGATACATTAATATAACAGAAATACATGGATATTAATTTTTTTAAACCATTAAACAAATTTTTCATTCCATTTCATTCATATTTCAAATTCATTACATGATACCAAATTCGAGAACCACATTTAGAGAAAATATAATTATTACAAACTACGCCAAAGAGAGACATATGAAGATGCCCCTTGGATGATTAGAGTCTAAACATAGGCAATTAAACAACTTTTCCTTTACATCAAAACACAGCGGAATCAAATATAAAAGAACTTCTATTATCTAGTTTGCCTCCTGCACGTCTTTGGAAGCTAATTCATCTAAAGGAGAACCAAAAAACCTCAACTTTCAAACTACTCAAAATTAATTGAGCACCCGAGAATTTAAGGGGAAAACATAAACTTCGAGTCAGGCATAAAGCCTGGTATGAATAATAACCTGCCATCTGAAACCATTTGGATATCTAGTGAGATCACGCCGCTTAGCGAAACAGGTTTTCCCCATACTAGTATCTTACCTAAATATTTATAATAACCAAATGCTATGTTCCTACATCCACAATGGTTAAAAACATTGCAATTTAAAATATCATGATGGTATGTAAATAAGAAAAATATCATGGATTTACCATCATCATTTATTTGACTATCTTTCTCAGTTATAGTTTCTAGGGAGACTAATAACCTATTAGTTTTCATAGGCTGACTAATAACCTGTTCAAAGCTTATGGACTATCTGTCTGGTTTCATTGTTTTCATGGGATCACTAAGAACATGTTGGCCCCTTCTAATAACTTCAGTATTTCATGGGTTCTCTTTGAACCTATTGGTATCTCCATTAACTTCCTTTACGTCATAGTTTTCTTGGGTTGACTATGAACCTATTGGCTTTTGTCAATAACTTTAACCGATTATAGTTTTCATGGGACCACTACGAACCTAATGGCCCTTGCCAATAACTTCCTCCAAGCATAGTTTTCATGGGTTTACTATGAACTTGTCTAAAACTGACAATTTTTTTGATCAGTCTTTAGGCATCCTAGGTTCTGATCTACCTGACCTCATGGATGCAATTCTACTCACATAGGAGTTAACTTAATTTATATTCACTACTGGGTCAACCTAGCTGGTTATTTTGCCCTTCCCCCTAAAATACAGTTATGGGTCCATTATATAGTGAATATATTTATAGAAGAAGCATATACAATAACATAACATAACAATACCAACATTTATGGTTTAATATCCTTAAAATCCTTTATACTTGAAACATAGTTGATACCTTTAACCCATTATTTTAATCAAGACAAGCTTCTTCAAAAACTCCAAAATTTAAAAACCATTTCAAAGCTCTTTTATATTGCTATGGGTTTTCCTTTAAAAATAAGATTGGGTTCTTTGTTTTGAAAATTAAGGGTTTTGAAACCTTAGACCTTTACTTTTGAAATCAGTAGAACATATCTTTCGAAAGCATTCAAATCTTCCTTTCAAAACACTTATACATATGCTTTTCGAAACACTTTAAAATATCTCTTTCCAAAGCATCAAAACCTTCCTTTCGAAAGTATTAAAGCATATCTTCCCAACTTATAGAAGCATATCTTCGAAGCCATTTGAAAGTACATCTTTTGAAACCATTGGGTTTATTCTTAAAAAATACTTTTGGGTCAAAGTGAATATAAATGAAAGTAACCTTTTCGAAACCATTAAACTTCAAGAAAAAGAGTTTGGGAAGAACATATGGCTTCAGAGCCATCCTTTTGAAAGCTTTAATCTTTTAAGTGAACAATTGAAAGGATAGCTTCGAAACACCTTTCAAAGCCATTGCCTTCGCAACCTTTTGTTACATGGCTACCAGAGCCCTTTCGAAAGCATTGGGAAGCAGCTTTTTTTATTTACAAAACAAAAATTTGTCTTTCGAACTCACTGAAAACTTTTGACATATTCGAAAGGTATGAAGACGACAACAAGGCTTCGACTTGGTTCAAAACTACCCTTTCGAAAGCTTCTCTTTCAAACATAGTATACGTTAACTCATTCGAAAGCTACCCTTTAAAGAAAAATGCTGCAACCCCTTTGAAAGCTATATAAAAGTTATTCAACCCTTTCGAAAGCATCCACTAAAAACTAGGCAAGTGGCATCTCTTTTGAAAGCACAACAATGACCTTCGAAAGATATTTAAAATGGCCTCGACCCCTTCGAAAGCATGGTTTCGACTCTATACCTTCCGCCTATCTCCAATCCACTACTTACCAAAGCATTGATGCCACGTGTATTGGTTTCGTCTTGGTTGAGGGTGGAGGTATGATGTTGAAAGGTTGCTACTGGAAGTGGCGAAATAATAAATCTGTACAAAATTGTTTTGTTTCCTTTTTAAGTAAATGCTTTTCAACTAACTTGCCTATTTGTAAAAATATATTTGGTTGCGATAATCATTACCAATTTTTTTTCTAAATACCGCCGAATTTATCTAGAATTAATAAAAAATAATTTACAAAGTAGCCCTTCCCTTTAATAAAACGATTAAGACATTTAGGTCCTCCAACTTAAATGATTTAATTTACATAGTAAATTACTTAGGAAAAATCTCCAAAAATAATCAAAATTCACTTTTAATATGTTATCTAACATATATAAATTTCAGACCCAAAATTCATTATATATTTCCCGAAATAAAATTTTAAACCCAATTAATTATTTCTTATTTCAAAATTTCATAATAAATTATCTATAGCTTGGATAATTAAGAAAATTTAAACCATCTCTAAAATATTGTTTTACATAACATATCAAATCCTCTTGGCATGCGAAACCCAATATATACGATTTTTATCTTAAAACCGGATATAACATTTATCAAACAAACTTGTTTGAATTAAATATATCGTGTAATCCAAGCATATAATCATTAAAATCATCATAAAGGTTTAAACTTAAAACCTAAAATTAAATGTTCTTTAAAATGAAAATGAGATGGTTTTGATTATTATTCACTTTGCTTTGGATAAGGAAATTGAGATTTGGTCTTACTTAATTCTCCTTGCTTGATTTCTTAGCTTTCAATTGAATTTTCTCCTCTTTTCCCTAGGTTGCTCTTGAGTTTATGTTTTAGAATTAAGAACTTGTGAAATGAAAATGGAATAAGGGTTTAGGGTTATGGTGGGCGGCTATACCCCGTAATACCCTTGCGTTATTCTCTTATTAGTTAACTTATAAAACCAATTTCATAAACTCATTGTTTTAAATTTTTATTAAGTTAAGCAATGCCTCTAATAAACTTTCAAATCTCAATCCCTTATCACCCTAATCTTTACATTATTCTATTTAATTTATCTAACTAAATTTCTTGAATAATGTTTTTTAAAATTAGGGGTGTTACAGTTTATTTGGTGTGTGGGGATCAGAATGCAGCCAGGATGGAGTCTACGAGTGTAAAGTTTCTTGGATTGGAGTGATAGGTGAATCAGTATAATTCATGGTATGTGGTGTAAAGTTTTATTGGATGTGGGAAATGGATGGAGTTTCGGGCCCTCCTTCTAGCACCAAAAGATATTGGTGAAATTTTCCATCGTCCAAATCCTCAATTAAGTGTGAAGTAATTAGCATGCTAATTACCTCAATAATTTGAATTAGAAAAATTTAGTGTCTTAATTTTGTCGTGTAGTAGTGATTATGCAGCTGAATACTTACACAATAAGGTAGTTGCACTTTAACTGTTTGTCAAAATGTCAAATCCAACTGATATTAATTCAAGTACAAATAAGGCAAGATCCGGTATTGAAAAATAAACAGGAAAATAACAATAGCAAGAAATAGTAAAGGATACATGGAATTTATGTGATTCTGATATTAAAGAATCCTACATTCATGGAGGAAATTTCTCTTTCTTCCCTTTTCATTAATTTGGTGCAGGTTTCCATGGCAGAGAGTACAGTAAAACCTTAAATGTATATAAAAAGGGAAAAAGATGAAAAGTCTTTTTCATGCTAAAATCCCTTGGATTCTGCCAGATGTCATTATCCATGTTTTTTTTTGACATGTCCATATTGCTGATATGTCTTTCATGGGAAGCTTGAGTGAAGGCGGGAACTCTCGTAATTAGACTGGGAATATTCAAAATTTTGGCAGAAAAATTTAAATTTAAATTAACTTTGCATGTGATTCCTTGGGAGGGACATTAAGTGTTACTCGGCGGCCTAGATACTAACAGCATATTTGTGTTGACTTATGTATGATCTCCGCATGATGCTATGGTGGTTATTTGCACTTGCTTATTTGACAACATATCAGGGTGAAGCTATACTGCCATGCCTTAGCTTGGGCATTAAGTTGTAGTGCTTGTGGACGTGGCCTGAGTAGGCTATGACTTAGGTTGATCTTTTGCCTGATTTGCACAGGTTGTTGACAGAGGTGGAGGGGTCGGTGTCTTTGTTGTCTTTGCTTAATTTGCTATCATATCTTGTAGAAAAAGAGTAAAATTGCCCTGTTTCATTTTGAGAGTTGACTTGACATATGCTGTGAATGTATTTGGGGCTATCATGATTTGAGCTGATTGCAATTTGATTTGCCCTCATTGCAAATATGCTCGGGTTGCTAATGAGTGAAAGGAGGAGCTCCATATCTTTGTCGCCTACTTGTAAGTACGGTTTCGTGTCGAAGTATATCCTGAGTGGCCCTGCATACAACCCTTTAGAGTGCTTTTGCCTCCTTGTGGTACTGCTTAGGTTGCCCTTGGTATATGATGTGCAAACCTATTCTTGTAGATGTTGAAAAAAATATGAGCTTTGGGGATGCAGTCAGCTCAGTTCAGCATGTACTGCCTCCTATGCTTCGGTGCAATATTCTTGTTCTGCTTTGATCTTATGTATTGTCATTATGACTTGCCTCCGTTTCCTTATGTGTGCAGCATTCGCCTTCTGCTTCGATTCCATTAACTGCAGGGTTTAGGTCAGGTTACAACTGTAGCTCCCTATGCAGTATGAGCTTGATTGATTCGGTTCTTTTTCTTTACATTTAATTTTCCTCGATATGAGCGCAGCCTTCTTAGCATCATACACTGCTCCATTTTCCTTCAATGCAGCTTGAGGTAATTGCGGGTATAATAGATTTTATATAGGTGTAATTGCATGCTAGTGGCTACATGATTACAATTATAGACATTCTAATGGTCACTACTATTTCATTCCACTTAAACATAATTTTGAAGGGAAGTTTAAAATATAAGAGTTTGCCAATCTTAACTGATGATAACTATAATGGTTAACAAATCTTTTGTAGCAATACCAATTAACTTTTGGAAGTTGCTTTTGTTAATAATATTAATAGTGTAAGAATGCAGTCATTGCATGATCAGATTTGTTTTTAGTGTATATTTTATGTAAGAAAGTTGTCAATATTTATATTCTTTGGAGCTATGATGATTAATAATTGACTTTACTCATTAATCCATCTTAATTAGGTAAGTTTATTTCATAATCTGACATAATTAGGATGCATGATGAAGATGTGGCAGGGGTTGTTGTTTTAGAGTGTTATATATTTACATCGACTGAACTTATTATTTTGGTTAGCATTATGTCTCCTTTTCCACTTTATTATTGTATTAATGAACTTAATTTGTTGCATTCGATACAACTTTCTAAGCATAGGTTATTGTTCCATTAGTGAACCATCTCTAGTCAGATCTATAGTTACTTAAGGAGTTGCATAGTTTAGTTATACTCTTGCTGATACTTAGAACATACAGAAGGATTCTTTCTCAGTGGGTAACTTTAAGTATTAACTTATTTAGTTTTTTTATCATAATTTATGTAACTTGATTTGAATCTGGATTTCTTAATGAAAAATTGCTTTAGTTTGATGATAATTTAACTATCAACACTACGTTTACAGTTCAAGTAAGTATTTGTTTCCAAAAACCATGTTATTTTAAATTTAAATAAATTATAAAATATAAATAAATGATATCTTATCTATCCCAGTTTATGATCATTTATTTTCCTTATTAAATTTTGATTCATAATTCTTTATTTTTTAATAAGGATACTTAAGTTTATGAGTTTTCCAATAGGTAAATTAATGCTTAGATGTACGCGACGCCCAATGTTAAGAACAACTAAAAGTGTTTGATTATTTCCCTTCTGTATATACCTTTAATGATATTGTTATACAAGTGTGTATAATGGTCTAGATGTAGAAATTGATATTTAACTAATTGCTCATAGTTTTGATAGCCTATATAAATCATGTTTATATTGTGTTAGGTATAAACAATGTTACTACTTTGTCTATGACATGATGACAAACTAAATAGTATAAAGACATTATGAACTTAGTACTCAAATTTGTTAATATAAGTAGCGGTAAATTAAATGCTTTTTAAGCAAACTCTTTCTGTTAAATAATAATTGATCTACAATTATTATACCTGATGCCTATCCAGGATTAGACCTGTCAAAATATGACCCAACCCATTAACCCAACCCATTTACCCTACTTTTAAGTGGGTTGGGTCAACCCATTTATGAATTTTATTAAATGGGTTATGGGTTGGGTTGACCCATTTTTAAAAGGGTTATAAGTGGGTAACCCATTTATCCATTTATTAAAATCATTAAATTTTAATATAAATTTGAAAAATAAGAATTTTAAACATACAATGTAGTTTTCATGAAAATTGACAGTTGTACTTAAAAAATAACAGGCCACTGCATCTTCATATTTGAACTTCAGCTACTGTAGAAGCCGCTTTTTTTTCTGTTCAGACTGCAACTAAAATTTCTAATTCCAAATTATAAATTCGAAATTTCCAAAAATTTCAAATTTTCATATTCCAAATTTCAAATTCGATATTTCCAAAAATTTGAAAATTTAAATATCAAAATTTCAAATTTCAAAATTCGAAATTTCCAAAAATTTCAAAATCCAAAATTTCCAAAAAATTTCATAATCCAAAATTTCCAAAAATTTCAAAATTTAAATTTCAAATTTAAAATTTTAAAAATTTCGAATTTCAAAATTCGAAATTTCCATAAATTTCAAATTTAAAATTTTCAAAATTCAAAATTTCAAATTTTGAACTTCGAATTTCAAAATTTAAATTTTAAAATTATAAATTTAAAATTTCGAATTTTAAAATTCAAATTTTCAAAATTCGAAATTTCAAATTTTAACAAATTTCAAAATTACAAAATTCGAATTTTGAAATTTGAAAATTTAAATTTGAAAGTTGGAGTTTGAATTTTTAAAGTTCAAAATTTTGAAATTTCAAATTTTAAAATTCAAAATTTGAGATATTGAAATTTGAAATTTTGAAATTTGAATTTTGAAATTTTGATATTTGAAATTTGAATTTTAAAATTTTGAATTTTGTACTGTGAAATTTTTAAATTTTGAATTTTCGAAATTTCGAAATTTGAAATTTTTAAATTTGAATTTTGAAATGTGAAATTTTGAAATTTGAAAATACATTGTTTTAGAATTTTTTCATATAAAAAATCGACTTATGTGAGTCGAAAAGCAAAAAAAAAAAATTGTTTTTGCAATATGTTGAAAAATGACTTTTAAAAGTCGTTAGATTTTGTTTATCCATATTGACTTTTTAATTTTTTTCATTTTATAAGCAAAAAACAACTTATTTATTGTAATCCAAACGGCCCCTAAATCTTTAAATGGGTTAAATGGGTAACCCGCTTATTAAACGGGTTGGGTCATATATGGCTAGGGTCATAAGTGGGTAAAAAAGAATGGGTCATAAATGGATTGGGTCAAACTCGACCCAACCCATTTGGACCCAACTCAACCCATTTGACAGGCCTATCCAGGATCACGGGCATTTCAGGTATTCATTGTTAGTACTTCTTGGTTGGAATTCAAAATTATATGAAACCCCATCAGCTAGTTACGATGTTTGCAGGGTTCGAGGGATGTTGAAATTTGGATCAATTTAAGAGTTCATAAGAACTAGTAGATGATATGGTTATTTTTCTTCCTTTTTCCCTCTGCCTATTACTTAAAAACTAGTTATAAGTGGCGCCTCTTAACATGATAATTTTTGCTTATAACTTCTAACATCCAAGTTATATTTCCTTTTTCTAATAGGTATAACTCTTATATGTAGCTAGTTATGCTGACACTTGAAGGAAAATGTCATACTTTATGCTTGATTTTGTCTTATAGGATAAAATCAAGCATAAAGTATGACACACACCTTGTAACATTATGAGATAAGGCTATTGAATAACATCTAGAAGTATTAATATATCATGGAATAGTTTGAAACCATTGTACATCCTACATTCTCCATAGTTTCATTATTTAATAATGCAGGACGATAGATAGTACTGATGTGGAGGATACATTCTTGCATATATTTCTGGAATTTAGTTCTTACAATAAGTTTATTAATGACTTTAGCAATCAAGAAATTAGGCAGAGATAGCCAATAGGAAATCAACGAATTTATAGTTGAAGTTTCGAATCTAAATTTACTCAACTGTCCTAATCTTGTCAGTTAATTGGTTATTGCGCAAATTGTGTACAAAGACTTTTAATTCATGAATTCATTCCTAACGGCTCCTTAGAAAATCATTCGTTTGGTAAACAATTACCTTCACTTGCTTGTGTGATGCTTAATGCTTAGACACTTATATATTGTAATAAGTTCATAATGACATTAAGTGCTTGTAAGGTAGAAGATAAACAAAGCATCAAAACTGGTTTCTTTTTATCTTTTTTGTGAAGATTTAATGCATGATCAAAAACCACTAAATTGGTATATAAAAATGAAAATAGCATACAGTGCTGCTCAAGATCAGGATACCTTCACGATAAGGAATATTCACCGATCGTATATGAAGAACCGAAGTGTAACACCCCTAAATTTTGATCACATTATTCAGGAGATTTGATTAGATAAATTAAATAGAATAATGTAAATGTTAAGTGATAACGGGATTGAGATATGAATAAATACTTAAGGGGTCACACTCAGTTTTTTTTATTAAATGGGCTTAAGAATGGTTTTTAAGCTAATTAATTTACATAAGGGCATAATGGAAATTAGCCGCGCATAACCCTTACCCTTATATATTCTCATTCCTATACCATTCAAGTTTCATTTTCCAATTCACGTTCAAAAACACAACACAAACGTAAAGAGGAGCCAGCCAATTCTAGAAAGGAAAGAGAAGAGAAATCAAAGTAAAGCTAAGAAGCTTGGCGAATAAATCTCAATCTTAATCCAATCTCCTTATCATAATCAAGGTGAATAATAATTTCTACCATCTCTATTTTGTTTTATAATCATATGGTTTGAATTCAAGATTAAATTCATTTTTATGATGATTTGGATGATGATATGCTTGAATTACAAATTGTTTAATTTAAACAAGATTGTTTAAATGAGGTTTTATGCGGTTTTAGGGCAAAACCAATTGAAATTGATTCCTGAATGCCATGGAAAGAAATTTATGTTATGTAAAACATGATTTTGGAGTTGGGTTTTAATTTTGATAATTTTCCAAGCGATGGAAAGATTATTATGAATATTCAAAGGAAAATATGGTTAATCGGGTTTAGAAATTTATTTCAAAAATTATATTGAGAATTTGGGTCTGAAATTTTGATATGTCAGATAACATGATGAAAGTGAATTTCTATAATTTTTGGAGATTTTTCCTAAGTGAGTTGTGGAAATTAAATTATTTTAAAAGGACTTATTTTCAATATTGGTTCTACTTATTGGAAGGGCTTATTTGCTAAATTAACCTTTTTTAGACATGAAATTAAGTGTAGTTATTTTGGTAAATAATTTGAAAAGTCGAGGCAACTAATCACAGGTTTACACGTGGTAGGTTAGATAAAAAGAATTTGCTTTAATTGGCATTGACCAGCTTTTACTCAGAAAAGCAGGTTCTGCCTCTATTAGAAGTACCTGTCGACTCCAATGATTCTGATCCATCTCATTTGAAACCAACCCAGGCAGAAACCAGTACACAAGGTATCACTTAGATGGTATGCAGTGGAGTGGAGAAAGGCGGAAGGCTTGGTGTGGAAAGCACTACTTCTTATGGGGTCGATACCTTTTGTTTGTTTTAAAAAGTTAAGCGCCTGCCTATGTTTTATTAAAGCTTTCGAAGAGATGAGACATATGATTTCAAAATGGGTTTTCTAATAGCTTTCGAAGGTGTTTCCATTCTATGTTTTAAAGTATAAGCTTTCGAATGGGTTTCAACTTATAAATATAATGCTTCCGAAAGTAGTGGTTTTGAGTAGGTTGAAACCCAACCGCTGTTCTTTTGCCTTTCGAGTATATTAAAGTTATCAATGCTTTCAAAGGATAACCTTTGTCTTAAACTTATATTAAGCCACTTCCCAAATGCTTTTGAATGAGTTTAAGAGTTTCGAAGGAAATGGCTTTGAAAGGGGGTTTCGATGCTATCCTTTAGTGTTTTGGCTTAAATGTTTTGAAGCTTTCGAAAGGGATGGTGCCGACACCATCAAGTTTTCCCCATACTTTTATATGATACAGAATGGTTTTGAAAGATATACTTTCATTTATATTCACTTTGAACCAAATGATATTTTTATATAAACCCAATGGTTTCGAAAGTGAGACTTTCAACTGTTTTAAAAAAGGGGCTTTCAATGGTTTCAAAAGGGATACGTCCAAAGATTTTGAAAGGGGTACTTTCAATGATTTCAAAGCTATGCTTCTAAGAGTTAATAAGTAATAATTTATTACATTTGAAAGGTTTCGAAAGAGAGGTTTTAAAGTGTTTTGAAAACCAGGGGTCTAATGTTTTGAAAAGAGATTTTTATGCTTTCGAAGGAAGTTATCCAGTGAGGTCGAAAGCAAGGTTTTGAAGGTTTCGAAAGCCTTAGTTTTTCAAAAAAAATAACCTAATCTCATTTTAAAAGAAAACCATGACATAAATAAATAAAGTATTTTGAAAAGGAGTTTTTGAAGAAGTCTTCTTTGATTAAAAGGTTAAAGGGATTAACCAAGTTATTGTGTTTGCTTCTTTATATATGTATATATTCACATTGTAATGGATATATAACTATATTTTGGAAAAGGAAAACATAACCAGATAGGTTGAACCAATAGTGAATATAAATTAAGTTAACTTTCGAATGAGTTGAATTGCATCCAGTAGGTCAGGAAGACCACAATATAAGATGCTAAAATATTAAAGGAAGATATTGGCAGGGGCGAATAGGTTCATTGTAAACCCATGAAAACTATGTACAAGAAAAGATATTGGTAGGGGCCAATAGGTTCATAGTAAGCCCATGAAAACTATGTATAAATGAAGATGTCAGAAAGATAGATTCATAGTTAACCCATGAAAACTATGATTTGATATTGGTAGGGACCAATAGGTTTGTAGTTAGTTCATGAAAACTATATACGGATTAAGATAGTGGAGTTATCAATTGGTTCCTAGTCAGCCCATGATAACTAGGATAAGAGTAAAGATATTGGAGTTACCAATAGGTTCTTTGTGATCCCATGAAAACTATGTAACTGGACTGGGAGTCCACAATTATTTACCGATTATTAGTCAGCCCATGGAAAATATTAGGTTAATAGTAATTCGAGAAACTATAACTGTGACAGATAGTCAAAATGAATGGGGATGGCTAATTCAGAATTGATTCATTTGTTTTGCATATCATCATATCATATTGTTTTGAATTGCTTTAACCATTGTGGATGCAGAAGCACAATATATGGTTTTATAAATGTTTTAGGATACTAGGGACGGGAAAACCCGTTCCGCTAAATGGCGTGGTCTCACTAGATATCTAAATGGTTTGAGATGGTAGATTATTTTCCATACCAGGCTTTATGTTTGACTTGAAGTTTATGTTTTTCCCTTAAACTCTTGGAAGCTTAATTGATTTTGAGTAGTTTGACATTTGAGTTTTTTAAGTACCTCATTTGACGAATAAGCTTCCAAAGGCATGTAAGAGGCATGATAGCTACTTAGAGTTCTCTTTTATTTTGATCCACAGTGTTGTTTTTGTAAAGGAAAAGTTTTTAAATTGCCTATATTTACTCTGAACATCCAAGGGGCATCTTCATATGTCGCTCTTGGTGTATGTTGCAATAAATATATTTTCTCTGAACGTGGTTAATGATTGTGGGATTATGTAATGAATTTGAAATATTTTGGAAATGGAATGTGGAACTTGTTAGATGATTTAAATTTTTCCATATTCATGTGTTTCTGTGTATCAATGTATCTAACTTTGCCATACTTAGTCGCCGAGGATTAATAACTATGGATGACTATAGCATTCTTAGCCGTTAGTTGTGGGCCTCGAAATAGGGGGATGTTACAAGTTGGTATCAGAGCATAGGTTTATGAAAACTTAAAAGAAAAGTAAAACCTAAAAGTTTTTTGAAACATAATCCAATGAATCAGAAATAGTATCGGGGTTTGGGATAATGCTATAGTAACGTACTTGTATTTGATATATATATATATATATATATATATATATATATATAAGTACGTATTCGCCTCCCTTTTAGTCCATTCTTTTGTATCTTACTAAGGCTCGTATGCATATTTAAGAGGAAGCAGGAAACGAAAGACGAAATCGGTGGAGGAAGCACCATAACCAGAAGGAGATTAAGCAAAGGTTCTTATTAAAGTTGCTAAGTCAGTGTTGATGAGGAAGTTTATGGATCTAGTTCAGGGAGAGATGTCAGTAATCAAGTATGCTATTAAGTTTGATGAGCTGTCTCGATATGGATATGATACTATAGACACTGACATCAGAAGGAATGAGAGGTTCATTTGGGGATTGAGGCCTGATCTTGTTAGGGTGACCCTAACACATATCTGTGATCCTTGTAATGTGGTTGTGGAGACGACCATTCGCCATGAAGAGATGCTTGCTGTTTGTGCTTGACAGAAGCCAGTTGAATTCCAAGGTCCTCAGGGAAAGAAGAAGTTCTTTAAAGAAGAAGGGAGCCTAGAAGGGAGATGCCGCCAAAAAGGCAAAGGCTGATTTGGCTTGCTACAAGTATGACAAGAAGGGTCATTATGCAAATGAGTGCCGGTTAGGCAAGGGGAAAAAGGCTGCAGATAAGAGGTGCTTCAACTGTGACCAATTTGGGCATTGTACGAATCAATGTCCAGAACCGGTTAGGGCGAACAAAGGGAAGGTTTTTGCTGCCGGACCATCATCTGCTAAGCTAATTGCAGTTGAAAAAGAAAGACTATCATGGAAGGTACATTTTTGATTCAGAGTATACCAGTTAGGATACTATTTGTTATCGGTGCGTCACATTCATTTATATCCCACTGTTTGGTTGATAGGTTATGTTTAAAACCCACATACCTTGTTACTTCCTTAAGGGTTGTCAATCCAATAGGAGTTTATGCAACTCTAGGGATGAGATGTGACCAGTTAGAACTTACTTTGTTGGGTCATAATTTTACATGCAGTCTGTATTTTTCCAATTTGGTAGATTACAGAATCATTTTGTGTAGGGATTGGTTGGGCAAGTATGAGGCTAGGATATTTTGCCAGGATAGGGAGATATCACCAAGACACCCTGATAGTCATAAACGAATCATATTCTCAGTGGAGAATTCTGACCAGAGTAGTTATGCTTTGTTAATTGCAATGGAAGTGGGGGAAGAGCTAAGTCAGGTTCGAGTGGCAAGAGATTTTGCAGATGTCTTTGAGCTAGTCACAGGACTACCACTGAAACGAGCTGTTGAGTTTTGGATAGATCTTGTGCTAGGAACTGAACCTGTGAGTAGACCACCTAGCAGGATGACACCGGCTGAAATAAAGGAATTGAATGTGCAGCTAGTGGATCAATAAGGAAGGAATTTTATTAGACCTAGTAGTTCGCCTAGGGGAGCGACCTCGGTATTCATGAAGAAACTAGATGGGTCGTTGAGGATGTGTATCGACTGTTGTAAGCTGAAAAAAGGATGATAAAGAATAAGTATCCTTTGTCAAGAATTGATGATCTATTTGATCAGTTGTATGGAGCCAGAGTATTTTCCCAATTGGATTTAGCAACAGGTTTCCATCAGTTAAGAGTGGCAGATGATAGTATTCCTTTGACAGCATTTCAAACAAGATATGGTTTGTATGAGTGGTTAGTAATGCCATTTAGGTTAACAAATGCACCTGCTTTCTTTGTAGATCGGATGAATGGAGTCTTCTGAGAGTATTCAAATAGATTCATGGTGTTTATAGCTGGCATTTTGGTATACTCTAAGGATAAGAAAGAGCATGAGGATCATCTTAGAGTGGTGCTTGAGACGTTGAGGCAGCATCAACTAAAGGCGAAGTTTTGCAAGTTTCATTTTTGAAAGAAAGAGGTTAAGTTTCTTAGTCATGTGGTTTCAGAGAAGGGGCTGTCAGTCGAACCAGCTAAGAATAGAGGTTTTCTTGGATTAGCTGGCTATTACCGGAGATTCATTAAGGATTTCTCTCGGATAGCAGCGCCTTTGACTGAGCTAACCGGGAAGGACGTGAAGTTTCTCCAGGTGAGGAAGCATTCCTTAAGTTAAAGCAATCGTTGACCAAAGCACTGTGTTAGTAGTTCCAGATGGAAACCAAGGGTTGGTGGTGTATATTGATGCATGTGGAACTAGATTAGGAACTGTGTCGATGCAAAATAGTAACGTGATTGCCTATCTTCATGACAGTTTAGACCGCATGAAGTGAGATACTCTACTCATGATTTGAAGTTGGATGCTGTGATCTTTGCATTGAAGATTTAGAGGCATTATCTCGTAAGGGAGAGATCTGAGTTATACATTGATCATAAGACTTTAAGATAATTATTCTCTCAAAAGGAGTTGAATATGAGACAGTAAAGGCGGTTGGAGATTTATGCTGCTTATGATTTTGGTATAGAGCATGCACCAGGGAAAAGTAATAAAGTTGCTGATTCTCTTAAAATAAAAAGCAGAATGTGGTGTTAGCTATGTTAGCAGAGTGGAAGGATTTAGAAGCTTTGACTACTTGTAGTGTGCAGATAAGATCGACTACTAGTTCTAGTCAAAGTACAACCATGTTGTTCTGTTTAGAAGTTCGACCAGTATCGATAGAAAGGATATCTTCTAAGTAGAAGGAGGATCCATTATTAGTCAAGAAGATCAGAAAGCTTGAGGTTGGATCAGAGATCGATGATCTAAAAGATTTGAGTCTTGACCAGAGGGGATGGTTGAGAAAGAAGCGTAACGACCTGCTATTTTCAACCATTCGTATCCGAACATGCCGGAATTGAATTACTCAAAATACCAAATGTAAGTTATTATTTGGAAAAACTCAGCATATACAGTAAACAAATAATCACAGAATCACAGACATAGAGTAATATAACAATAGTGCAGCGAAAACAAAATGAATAGTAGTTCATGAAGCTACTATATATGTAACAGAATTAAATAAGTCACAACAGAAGTCTCGAGTATAATAGCCACATACAAGAATCAGAATACATCACTAGAATCAACTGAATATCTAAAAGCATGATAGATAACTGGATCTCCAAGCGAAGCTCCAACTTCAAAGGTGAGTCTCGAATACTGGTACACTCAGTCTGACCCAAGCGTAAAACAAAACACAAAACACTCGAGTCAGGATTAACATTCTTATATCAATAAATCCAACTCAAGTGAAATAACAACTGAAAATACAAGTAACTCAAAAGATGTTGGGATGACCATCCTTTAAGAATCCGTTAAAGTATCTACTGTGTAGTAATATATACTATTATAATAATGTCTAAAGTAAAGTAAACTATTAAAATAGCGTTAAGGCGTTACCATTATCCCCCTTAACACATTTTATATAAGCGTTATAGTCTATACAGCACTGTAAACTCCACCGTAAACTAGTGGGCTATCATGGAGTACTCCATAGGTATAATACAAAACAAATCGTAGTGGTTGCGCATAGGGATACGAGTATGACAAGGCACATGAGGCAATACCCAAGGTAGTGAAACTAACGTTTGCCTGATCCGGACTGGTGAGAACGCATCGCCGCAACGATCGCAACACCGTAAAACAACACCCCCAACTCAAAGGTGCGCACCAATCAAAAACAAGTAACGAGTAGTTTACGAAGAAGTGTGTTCGCTAGAGGCAGCTAACCTCATTGGCCCGGCACGGCTCCTATTTTAGTCATTTCAAATTTGACACAAGTGTCAAGGCTATCCATTATCGTTCTCTTTCTTCAAATCCAGCAAGTCATCATTCCAACCACATCATTCTGGATCACACTCCATGTATAATAGTTATTAAAGTGGTTTTCGGTTTAGACAGAGAGTATGTCCCTAACCGATCCCGGACTCTTCAATAACTACGTAATTATTACACCGATTGGCCATTTAATAAACTTCCAAAATAGTTTATATTTCAAAATCAAAATATCATTGCCATTTCAAAACCATATCAATACGATATCACTTCCATTTCAAAATCGAATACAATATCATTTCCATTTTAAATATATCCATCACAAATATATCCATTTACAAAATCTAAGTACTTCAAAGTTATAACATTTTCTAAATCAAACACTTTGGCAATCATAATACTTTGGAAATCAATATTTAGAAATCATAATGCTTTGGAATCATAACACTTCCCACTTAACTGTTTAAATATAAAAATAGTATATATAATAAAATAGTTTATAATTTAAAATAGTTTATATAAAATAGTTATAATTTAAAATAGTTTGTGTTAAAAATAATTTATAATAAAATAGTTTATATGAAATAAATTTATAAAGTAACATATATAAATAGTTTTAAATATAATTTAAAAATACTTTATATAATAAAATAGCTTCCTCAAATTTCACAAATCAATTCCAAATCAACACCAATCCAAAATTTCAAATTTAATCAAATCTCAAATCACCAATTTCAATTCAATTCAGTTTTCAACAAACCATTATATCGATTTCAAATATAGATTTGAACCACAAATAAACCATTTAAATTTCGATATATTTCAAATCTTTAAATATTTCACAATCTCAAACTAAATTTGATAATTTCATTTATATCTTAATTTAACTTTATTATTATTTAGTTTGAACCATTCACTTAATAAATCCAATATTATATAAATAACCCCAAGTTACAAATAACTAAATATTTCCTTCAACTTATTTAAACTTGAAATATTCATTTAAATTACCTTAACCAAAATCAGGTTACAGAATTATATCCTTTAAAAATCTCAAATTCAATATGTTCCAAATCGATTTCTAATTAAATATATTTCTTAATTAAATACAGTTTCAAATCAATTTCAAATCTATCTTCTCAACCTTAATTTATTGAATCATTATGAACTCTATATTAAAATATAATTTAAATGAATACTTAACCATATTATATTTTAATAAAATCAAACTTTATTATTAAGCTTATTTTATATTAAAACAAATTTTTGCATAGCTTAAAATCAAAAAATTTACTATATATAAAATAACATTTATATAATATCTAAAATCTGTATTTATATAAAACCATATATTTCCTTCCAAAACCATAGTAATCATTTCAAATATTTATATATAGGCCAACGGTGTCTGTATATAATTTTCTATCCTATGGTCAAGTGATATAGATATCTATTCATTTCAATCCGCAATTTAAATATATACGGGTATATATATATCATTTCAACCCGTAATCCAAAATTCAATATCAATGAAAATCGCTTGGATCTATCATTTCAACCCGTAAAAATTTTCTCTTATTCTAAAGTCTGTTCGGGTATGTATCATTTCAACCCATAATAATTCTATACTAACAGGGAACTTGCAGAGTGATAACAGATATGATAATAATATAACAGTCATAAATCATCAATATAAATAACAGATAATGGTGTCAGATGTCACAGGTGAACAGATACAGATAACAGCATTTATATAACAATGTAAATAACTAACAACATCATATTTTGATTGCCCTTTCAGTTGAAATTAAATTTAATAAATATAAGAACATTAATCGTGAGTGATTGCTCACCTTTTGAGGCTATAGAAGTTTGATGATGAATTGAGTTTCGAATCCAAGTACGAATTCCAAAGCAGAGTTAGATTGGCACGAATTTGATGGACAAACTGATTATAGGAATAGATGGAAATAAATCAGATCAGCTTGATACGCACATAAGTATATCATTATTATTATTTTAAATCAATATTTAAAACAAATAATAAAATAATATATATATACATATAATTAAAAATCGTTATTCTTAAGCCCATATATTTAAAATTCAATATTCAAGTTAAAGCCCATATAACTTAAAGTCCAAATAATTTACATTTTCAAACAACACTTAACCAAATTTGTAAAGCAATATAAAAAAATTTGAACGCATTATTTGGTAAACATTCGGACCATGTAATATATATAAACTAATTTTATATACATTAATGTGTATATAGAAAACAAAATTTGAATAAACAAATATTTTATTACCGACATCACTATATCACACTAGCATATGTAATTTAAACGTACAACTGACACACGCAAAGATGAGGGAACACCAAATCTTACATTCTGCAAAACATTCATATCATATCCAACTTTTAAAAAAATCAAGTTACTTTCTTTATTGAAAGATATATACAACTTCATTTATAAAGCAACGGCCTGTTCATGCCTAAAATAAGCTAACTCATGTATAGCCAGAACATACTATACTTCACCGAGCTTACAAAAAAATCAGGAATATATATATATATATATATATAGTTTTAGCACACACATATATAAACTTAATATATATAAGCTCAGATCAAATATATATATACTATTTCTTTGTCTATCGCACACACCCATGCTATAAGCCTTTAATACATATTATACGTTAAAACCCATATAGATCTAAATCAAAATATCTAAGTATGAATAATAAAAAAAATCACGATATCTATATAATATGACTTATAGATATACTTCAAACTAATCTATCTTCTAGCATGCCTAAGATCAAGTTTCAATATGTAACAACAGTATGACTTGCATACTATATAAAAGTACATTACCAACCAAATTTAAATAGGATGTAAATATATATGCATAACATATCCTTCTTTGTATAACTCATCAAATAGTATATAGTAGCTATAATATTTTTGTAAAACATAAACCTTAAAAATATAACATACAATATACTGTAATAATATGTATGCATGACTTAGTATATAGATATAATGCCTCGATATATAGCAAGTAAAATAAGGCTCGGCTGGACATTTGTTAGCGGAAGGGAAAAATTTGTAGAGTTGAAGGAGTGCGGCCATGGCAGAGACGCGACAAGGAAATGATAGGCCGGTCGACACATGCTCGCATGTTGGTGCCGTGGCAGCAAAGTGGTGAAGAAAAGAATGCGGTTGCTATGGTGAGGGATGTTTGGAGATGCGACGCCATGGTATGGTGGATGCCACGTAAAAATGAAGCGGGGAAAGACTGAAGTTGCTGTCGAGTGGTGCAATGGTGGTATTCGGCGGAATTTCTTTCCTTATATTTATCTTTTTTTTAATTATTTATTTTTTTAAAAGAGGAGAAGACGACCATGAATGTTGTGGGAGAAGGAGCAAAAGTAAGAAGATGAAAAGAGTGGACAAAGAGATGCATGAAAATGAATGTTGCAGCTATGTATAATTCAATGCCTGTGTACGTGACTTATCATATTCTATTTTCCTTCAAGGTAGAAAATAACTAACAGAAGTTTAGAAAAATAGACAAAACCATACATTGGGAAAATAAAGAGTCTGAAGTTGAACAGCTGGAATAACAATAACTAATGGTTATATGGTGGAATATGAAAGAGTACGGGAAGTTAAAAGGATCAATTTACGGAACTGATAAGGAAATCGTTTTTAGATTGCACCGTACACCGGACTTCGAAATTGATAATTGACTATGTTGTAAAGGTCAGTACAACGAGATGATCAAAATGTTATACAGATATCAGTGGTATTGTAACATCCCGTATTTTTAAGCTATTCAAATTGAACATTTAATTCATTTTAAATGTTGAATATGAATTATAATTTGAATTTAGAGATAGATGACTTTGGTTAAGTTAATAAAATTAGTCAAAATTTCAAATACGGGAAATTAAATTGGAAATTGGATAATAATAATTGAATATTGGATTTAGATAATTTGGGAAATTAAATGTGAATGGTTGTAAAATGATGTTTAAATGTGTTTTTAAGTTCAATGGGACATAATTTATATTATTGGATTTTTGGAAGAATTTTAAAGTTGATAAATTAATATTTGGGAATTTATATTAATTTAAAATGAATTTAATATTGTTAAAATGCAATTAATCCAATTTAAGTCCAGAATGAGCCAGAATGATTTCTATTGTGATTATAAATTCAATATGAATTATTTTCAAGTTAATAAAATTTTAAAAGTGGAAATTTTGAGTGATTTCGATAATTTTGAAAATCGCTTAATTAAATAGACGGGTTAAAATAGCCTTCCGGGGCACAGTCTCGGAATTCGACGAAACCAGTTTCATTGGATCCGTAATAGTTAGTTATTACCGGATTTCAATTTTCGTAGCAATCGGAGTTGTCGTTTGACCCCGGCAGCTCGAAACGCATCGAAATCGTTTTAATCGGTTTAATTTGAAATTGATCGTTTTATTCCGTAACTCGTGCATACGATCGAATTAGCTTACGAAACCTATTCCATTGTGTCCGGAATGCGGGAAAACCCCAGGATAGCCTGTTGGAACGTGAGTTTTGGAGTTCGTTTGCAAATGTTCATTAGAATTGATTTTAATATTAAAATAATATAGTTAAAAGGTTTATATATATACTTAGAATTATGGCCGAAACCCTAATTTGCCTTCAGAGCCGCCGTTGTTTCTTTCAAGGGCTGACGTGCTCTCGCGATTCTTCCTCTTTTCCTCTCGATCTAGGCCTTAATTTCAAAAACTTCCTGAATGAAAATCGTAGGGCTCGAGAAGCTCTACATAACCAACGGGTATGATGGGATTTGGCGAAGTGGATGAGTGGTTAGGGGTGTTCGAACGAGGGCCGTTCGTAGGCGTTTTCTGGTGAGCATAGAGGGCCGAGCTTCGTGGGAATTGGGGCGAGCATGGAGTACGACGTGGGCTTCGAAGTGGCGACGTTTGATCGTTGTATTGGCAACTGATGGAGGCGCGGCGGCGAGCCCTAGAAGCACGTGTTGGGTTCCTGGTTCCCTGTAGTTGCGTTCGCGGGTTGTAAACGAGAGGGGAAGGGAGAGCGGCCGTTCCTTTGCCTTGTGATGGACGGCCAGATTTTGGTTCTGGTAAAATATAAAGAAAATTGTTTAAAAAAATTCAATTCAAACTTCAATTATTCATATCTATCGCATGCAATATCAGATTGAGGCGAATCTGGAAGCGTTGGAATCGCAGAGAGACGTACTTCGCAGTGGAACAGTCCCGGATTCATTCCGGGCAAGTAGAAATTTAGGTTAAATCGAACGTCGTTCGGTTTAATTTAAATTTCGAACGCTCGCCGAAACTCAAGGTGAGTTATTCTCACTCACATCTGGATGCTAGTAAAGTAGACAGCTAGTAATGATTGTTTGTTTGCATGTTTAGCTGAATATGTTGATTATTATCGAATTGATGCGATATATACTGTTGTGCTAATATTTGTGGATGCAGGGAAAACAGGTTGGAGGGATCCAACGGGATTCCTCACAATATAGTAATTATTTGATTATGATACCTGTTTATATATTGAGATTGATAAATTTGGAGTTGAATTGCATTGTGATATTGTGGTTTAAACTATAAACCCAGAATATTAATTATAAAAGAAATTGCAGTTTAAATTATGAAGAAATTAAATTGGGTTTCAAAGAAATTGAGAAATTGTTAAATAAGAAATTTAGAGAATATAAATGTTTGAAACCTGATTTGGATGGAAAACTGAAATGAATTTGTATAGAAATATTGATGGATAAATTTATAAATCCAAAGTTAATTATAAATGGATGAATTGAATTTAGAGAAATAAAAGATATGGTTAATAATGAATTTTAAAGGATTAGAATTTGAAATCTATTTAGAATGGAAATTGGAAGTTGTAAAATCTGGAATGATAATTAAAGATAAATGTTACTAGTTGAAGATTTGGGAAATAAATTTATGTTATAAAACCATAAAACTAAAGTAAATAAATGGACAGAAATCGTGAGAAGGATTTCTGTGATGATTTAGTAGAAATGAGATTTCCTAGGGAAAATCCAAGTTCGAGTTTTAAATTGATTTTATAAAAAGAAAGTTTAAAATCTAAACTAATTTTAAAGAATGTTTTAAAAAAATTATTATTTTAAAGTGATTTTTTATAAATTAGCAATAGTAAAATTTTATAAATATTTTAATAATTATGTTTACAAATGGATTTGTTTTAAAAGCTAGTTTTGACCTAAGTATATTGAAATAAGAGTTAATCTTTTTACCACTTTATTTTAATATATAGTATAACTTAACCTTAATTTAAATTAAGCTATATCTTTTAAACAGTTTTGCTTTAAATATTTTGGAATTATATTTTGATTAAATAATTAGTAGTAAATTTATCTATTTAAAGTATACTTTAAATTAAAATGTTTTTAACTGTTTTAAATCTAAACTGTTTTGAACTTGGATATTTCCAATGGAAATATATGGTAAATGATTTACCTTGTAAAGGAGGAATTTTGAGAAATGTTTTCAAATGAGATTTGGAAATTTGGTAATATATCTTTTAAAGATATTTGAGGTAAATAAATAATTTGGGAATTATTTATTGTGTGATGGATGCTATGGATGTTTATGAATATAAATTGATAGTTAAATCACCGACTATCAATATTGGACAAATGCGTTGATCGTTTCGAAGAGACCGGGATCGAGATTTATTTCTCGAAAACCACTTCGATCCGGTTTGTACGTTTTCGTGCGATAAAACGTTTTCGGAGTCGAAGATGGAGTAGTGAAGTGCAAGGGCTAGTCGCTACTAATCCTGAGGATATTTCCAAAATGGATGTAGTAGGAATAGTGCCTTCGGTTCCGTTCGAACCCGGGACGGACTTGTATGGACGAATGCTTCGTGACATCGTCAGCGGACGATGGGCATTCTAAGGGATATGTGCTAAAGGTATCGTTTAGCCTCGAGCCTCATCAACCGGGAATGACTGAAAATCAGGGGATATGCAGCAAGGCTTCGTGGGTAGCCCCCACTGGAGAGTAAGGTCATCCCTGTCTAGAGGTTCCTTTTTATTTCGGCTTAGTGGTGCGGTTGCTGATCCCAACCGCGGGGTGATCTTATTCGGAATTGCCCATAGGTGATTCCGGTCTTGTGTTGCAGGGGACGAAGGGAGTAGTCCTCGGTACTGTGATCTAGACCACGTACTGTGATAGGTGGTACCCCAGTGCCTAGTCATTGTTGGAAATCCATTTTCCCTACGAGCCTTTTACGAGTTTTGTTTGTATTACCCACTTCGGTGGCTAGTAGCTGGAATTTAATGAATGCAACAATTTCGGCTATTTTATAAGTATTTGTAAATAGACCCTATTATAATATCAGAGGATTTCTATGAAAAGTGTTTTAGCTATCGTAAGGTAAAAACCCAACATGTTTATTTGTGGCGTGGTCTTACGAGATGCTTTTGTTTTCAAAAGGATTTTTGAAACTTTAATAATCAATTGTGTGCATTATTATCAGCTGGTATTCCAGACTGACTCGGGTGTTATTTCATTATAATGCTCGGGTCAGACCGAGTATTATATGTTCAGGATAGGTTGCTATGGAGCAGGAGAGGAGCTGGAGTTCGAGACGTATTATATGTACCTATATATATATCCGCTGCTATGTTGTATGGTATGTCTGTTATGTGATGATTGATGTATGAGTTACTCTGATGATATATTGTATAAACAGTTATAGATTTCATTTTGTGTAAAGATATATAGTTGCTATTATATTTTATTCCGCTGCGACTGTGAGATTCTGATATTGTTTAGTTTCTTCTTCTTCTATCTCTTTTCTTTTAACCTCAATGGTTCGTATTTCTGTTCCACTTGAGTCAATTAGGGTAGAATAATGTTGATTCAAGGGGTACGGATTTGCGGGCTGTCACACTTGGTATCAGAGCTTAGGTTGGCGACAACCTAGGCTTTGGTGGGATAATTACTCATTTAATAGAGTCAATAGGACTCTATAATGAGTTGAGCGTAATAATTAATATGAGAGCGTACTTGTTAGTGTTTATAAAATTGTTTTTATACTGTGTTGACTTATCGGTTGAGTGTTTATGAATTCTGGTCGGTGCGGGAAGTACAACCGTATCGATAGGGGTTTCTAAACTCTTAAACAATATAAACCGACATAGTATTGTTTTTAAAATGGATAAATGAAATAATTTTATCCAAATTTATATTTTGATATAAAGAGAATAATTTTTTGGAAATTATATATATTTGACTGTTTGGTTGCCAAATATTGAAAATCAAATAAGAATCTTGAATTTGACCAAATTTGAATTAAACCAGAATTTAAAACCCGGAAGTTTTGGAAAGGATTTTAAATGTATTGAAAATAAAAGTTTGGGAATGTTTTCCAATATGTTTGAAGGCAATAATGGAATGTTGTTTTGGGTAATATTTTTGAATGGCAACTGTTTTGAAATAAATTTGGGAAAGTAAGAAGCATTGAACTCACTGCAGTCGCTGGAAAATAATCCTGATGATGCTGGCCACATCATTAGAATTCATTTTCGAGTTTCTAAAGTGATGGATTGCTTCCCTAGTAATTGGTTATGGTATTGTTTTGATTTGTTGGGGATAACGGTTGTTTTGGATATTTCAAAAATGAGAATTTGTTTGGGATATGAACAAATTGTTTTGGGTACAAACAAATTGGTTTGGAAAACATGGAAATTTGATTTGATATACCAAATGGGTATATATATTTGATATATTTCAAAATGGTTTTGAGATAAAACCGGGTAAATTGAATTCTGGGAAAGTTCTAATTAAATAATGAGTAAAGTTGAAATGAATCAACTATTGAATTTGTTAAGTGGAGCTAATGCTAATAAGAAGGAAATGAGAAATTTTAATCATGGAATTAAAATTTAATTTGAGTAATTGAAAGTGAATAAAATGTATTGAAGTAAATGAAGGGTATTGAAGTGAATGGAAATTTAAATTTAACTTGGACAAGTTAAATATATTGGACCCAGAATTAAATGGATTTGGGTTTAAATCAAAAGTAAGTTGATTTGAAAATTTGGGTTGTTGTGTAATAGATTATACCCATAAGCTATTAAGTATTATACTTATAGTTTGAGGTTGTGAATTTGAAGTTTGCAAAGAAATAAATTAAGGGAATTTGTATCCTGAAGAATTCAGATGTATATATATACATATGGAATTTAGAATTGTGATTATAAAATGATGGTGGAGTAAAATGAGCAATATAAGCTTTTAAAATAAATAAGTTGGTGAACTTATAAAAATTGAAAGTGAGATTATGATCACAAATGGAAGTAGTTGAATGGTATGGTGAATTCAAACTTAATCTCAAATGAAATTGTGAATTGAGATAAGGTAAGGTGGGATATAAAGAAGTGAATGAACTTAAGTTGGTAAACAAGTTTTGAACTTGTATATGGAGAATTAAATTTGGGAATTTGAAAATGAATCCAATCTAAATGAATTGGATATAAAAGGTGAAATGTAAATTGCTTATAATTGCATTAAGGAATTCACATTCTTAAGTTATTAAGTAACTTAAATTGGAGATTATAAAATGAGAATGGACGTAAATGAGCAACTTAAACTCTTGAATGGAAGTGAAATTGGAATTCATTAATGGAAAGAGTTGAAGGGTGTGGCAAATTTAAATTTTGACCATAAATGAGATGCAAAGTCTAATTAAGCAAAATGAGAACATAAATGTGAATGTTCTTAAGTGGAAAATAAGTCTTGAACTTATGTATGGGGAGAATAAGGTTTGTTTGGTAATGAAATTGAAATTGAATTTCAGTTGTGTAATAAATAATATTGAAAGAAATTTAGATTCTATTTAAAGGAGTAAAAAGGAAAGGTAGAAAATTTAAATGTGCCAAATGAAATAATTGGAAAATGGTGATATTATGAATGAATTCAGAGTAAATTAAGAAAGTGGATTGAAACTAATATGGATAGAATTTGATAATCAGTCAAAATTTGAAGGTAAATAAAATCCAGTTTGAATTGGGATTTAATTTTTGTAATAATTATGGGAAGGGCGAATGAATAATGGGATTTGAATATATTAATGATGATTTGAATTGTAAATAAAATTCAAATGAGTGAAATAATTTAAAAAGACTCTTTGTTAATCGAATAAATTTGTAAATGGATTGAATTATAAACAAAGAGCATTCAAATTTATAAATAGATTGGAAATGATTGAATAAATAAACAAAGTGTATTAAACTTTGTAAGTGGATTGAAATTGAATTGGATGCGAATCAAATAAAATAAAATTGATATAAGAAGATCATGGAAATAATTGTGAATGAGCTTTATTAAGCAATCTTGAATGTAATTTGTTAGATAATTAAAATGAATTACAAGTGAAATGGTATTAATTGATTGTTGAGATGAAATAAAAAGGTAAGGAAAATTTAAATTAACAATTGCATTGAAATAAGAATGATTGGATTGTAAACCATGAAAAAATTAAAAAGAATTAATATGAATCTAAGTTGAAAATTTATTTTAAATGGTTATAAGCTTAAGTGGCAATTGTTTTGCTTGAATAACATGAATATTTGAATGTATTTAGAATTGAGTTGTTTAAACAACTAAATTGGTTTTGGATAAATTGGAATTTGATTAAGTGAAGTCAAATTAAAATGAAACTAAATTTGGTATGCAAGAAAGAATTGAGATATTATGCAATTGAATTGATTCTTGAATAAATTGATATGGATTAGAATCCAATTCTAAGAGTTGTATATATAAATGCAATCAAATATAGTGATTTTGCATATGAATGGGCATAGGCATAAAAGAAACGTAAATGCTTCAAAATCTGAAATAAGAATTTGGTTTGTGAATCAAACTTGATATTGAAATGATATAGAAAGATGTTAGTGAAGCACATGTTTATTATATGTTAAATAACAATGAATTGGTTGAAATAAATATGGATTGTATATAGTGGATTTGAGTATAAATCATTCAAGTGAAATTAAAATGAAGTTGGACTTGAATAAGCAATTTGAAAGGTGATTTAAAATCTTGAATTGTTGGTAAAGGATGGTTAATATTAGTAAATTTTGAAATTTGCTTGGTTTGGATTATGCCATAGATATGTTGGATTGCTTTTATATTGGAAAATGTTGATTAAAATGCACAGATCTTGTAACTAATGAGTATGTTGAGTAAGTGCAGGAATGCGAGGCGTTCGAGAGGGTTTGAAGCGCGTATATGCATTATATATTAGCTACTTGCTATTAAAATTGCTAAAAGGTACGCCTACGCTAATAAAATTGGAAAACGACATATATCTTGTGTTATATTTTGGTTTCCGGCCGTGTGGGCCGATGTATATATATTTGTGTATCCTGCGATATCGCAGAAGCTCCTCCGTACAGGGGAGACTCTGCCAAAATTTTCTGGAAATTTTAGGAGTTAGAAAAATTTTGGGTTTTTGGGAAAAGTTAAATAACTTGGGAAGTTACAAGTTAAAAGTTAAAACTTTAAAGTAAATGAAGCAAATAGGTTTGGGAATTGAACAAAAAGGATTTTGTGAAGTGTATATAAGCTTTTAACTAAGCTAATGGGATAAGTAAATGGGTTTAAGTGTATGTTCTACCTTATACAAATTTCGGGGACGAAATTTTTATAAGGGGGGAGGAATGTAACATCCCGTATTTTTAAGCTATTCAAATTGAACATTTAATTCATTTTAAATGTTGAATATGAATTATAATTTGAATTTAGAGGTAGATGACTTTGGTTAAGTTAATAAAATTAGTCAAAATTTCAAATACGGGAAATTAAATTGGAAATTGGATAATAATAATTGAATATTGGATTTAGATAATTTGGGAAATTAAATGTGAATGGTTGTAAAATGATGTTTAAATGTGTTTTTAAGTTCAATGGGACATAATTTATATTATTGGATTTTTGGAAGAATTTTAAAGTTGATAAATTAATATTTGGGAATTTATATTAATTTAAAATGAATTTAATATTGTTAAAATGCAATTAATCCAATTTAAGTCCAGAATGAGCCAGAATGATTTCTATTGTGATTATAAATTCAATATGAATTATTTTCAAGTTAATAAAATTTTAAAAGTGGAAATTTTGAGTGATTTCGATAATTTTGAAAATCGCTTAATTAAATAGACGGGTTAAAATAGCCTTCCGGGGCACAGTCTCGGAATTCGACGAAACCAGTTTCATTGGATCCGTAATAGTTAGTTATTACCGGATTTCAATTTTCGTAGCAATCGGAGTTGTCGTTTGACCCCGGCAGCTCGAAACGCATCGAAATCGTTTTAATCGGTTTAATTTGAAATTGATCGTTTTATTCCGTAACTCGTGCATACGATCGAATTAGCTTACGAAACCTATTCCATTGTGTCCGGAATGCGGGAAAACCCCAGGATAGCCTGTTGGAACGTGAGTTTTGGAGTTCGTTTGCAAATGTTCATTAGAATTGATTTTAATATTAAAATAATATAGTTAAAAGGTTTATATATATACTTAGAATTATGGCCGAAACCCTAATTTGCCTTCAGAGCCGCCGTTGTTTCTTTCAAGGGCTGACGTGCTCTCGCGATTCTTCCTCTTTTCCTCTCGATCTAGGCCTTAATTTCAAAAACTTCCTGAATGAAAATCGTAGGGCTCGAGAAGCTCTACATAACCAACGGGTATGATGGGATTTGGCGAAGTGGATGAGTGGTTAGGGGTGTTCGAACGAGGGCCGTTCGTAGGCGTTTTCTGGTGAGCATAGAGGGCCGAGCTTCGTGGGAATTGGGGCGAGCATGGAGTACGACGTGGGCTTCGAAGTGGCGACGTTTGATCGTTGTATTGGCAACTGATGGAGGCGCGGCGGCGAGCCCTAGAAGCACGTGTTGGGTTCCTGGTTCCCTGTAGTTGCGTTCGCGGGTTGTAAACGAGAGGGGAAGGGAGAGCGGCCGTTCCTTTGCCTTGTGATGGACGGCCAGATTTTGGTTCTGGTAAAATATAAAGAAAATTGTTTAAAAAAATTCAATTCAAACTTCAATTATTCATATCTATCGCATGCAATATCAGATTGAGGCGAATCTGGAAGCGTTGGAATCGCAGAGAGACGTACTTCGCAGTGGAACAGTCCCGGATTCATTCCGGGCAAGTAGAAATTTAGGTTAAATCGAACGTCGTTCGGTTTAATTTAAATTTCGAACGCTCGCCGAAACTCAAGGTGAGTTATTCTCACTCACATCTGGATGCTAGTAAAGTAGACAGCTAGTAATGATTGTTTGTTTGCATGTTTAGCTGAATATGTTGATTATTATCGAATTGATGCGATATATACTGTTGTGCTAATATTTGTGGATGCAGGGAAAACAGGTTGGAGGGATCCAACGGGATTCCTCACAATATAGTAATTATTTGATTATGATACCTGTTTATATATTGAGATTGATAAATTTGGAGTTGAATTGCATTGTGATATTGTGGTTTAAACTATAAACCCAGAATATTAATTATAAAAGAAATTGCAGTTTAAATTATGAAGAAATTAAATTGGGTTTCAAAGAAATTGAGAAATTGTTAAATAAGAAATTTAGAGAATATAAATGTTTGAAACCTGATTTGGATGGAAAACTGAAATGAATTTGTATAGAAATATTGATGGATAAATTTATAAATCCAAAGTTAATTATAAATGGATGAATTGAATTTAGAGAAATAAAAGATATGGTTAATAATGAATTTTAAAGGATTAGAATTTGAAATCTATTTAGAATGGAAATTGGAAGTTGTAAAATCTGGAATGATAATTAAAGATAAATGTTACTAGTTGAAGATTTGGGAAATAAATTTATGTTATAAAACCATAAAACTAAAGTAAATAAATGGACAGAAATCGTGAGAAGGATTTCTGTGATGATTTAGTAGAAATGAGATTTCCTAGGGAAAATCCAAGTTCGAGTTTTAAATTGATTTTATAAAAAGAAAGTTTAAAATCTAAACTAATTTTAAAGAATGTTTTAAAAAAATTATTATTTTAAAGTGATTTTTTATAAATTAGCAATAGTAAAATTTTATAAATATTTTAATAATTATGTTTACAAATGGATTTGTTTTAAAAGCTAGTTTTGACCTAAGTATATTGAAATAAGAGTTAATCTTTTTACCACTTTATTTTAATATATAGTATAACTTAACCTTAATTTAAATTAAGCTATATCTTTTAAACAGTTTTGCTTTAAATATTTTGGAATTATATTTTGATTAAATAATTAGTAGTAAATTTATCTATTTAAAGTATACTTTAAATTAAAATGTTTTTAACTGTTTTAAATCTAAACTGTTTTGAACTTGGATATTTCCAATGGAAATATATGGTAAATGATTTACCTTGTAAAGGAGGAATTTTGAGAAATGTTTTCAAATGAGATTTGGAAATTTGGTAATATATCTTTTAAAGATATTTGAGGTAAATAAATAATTTGGGAATTATTTATTGTGTGATGGATGCTATGGATGTTTATGAATATAAATTGATAGTTAAATCACCGACTATCAATATTGGACAAATGCGTTGATCGTTTCGAAGAGACCGGGATCGAGATTTATTTCTCGAAAACCACTTCGATCCGGTTTGTACGTTTTCGTGCGATAAAACGTTTTCGGAGTCGAAGATGGAGTAGTGAAGTGCAAGGGCTAGTCGCTACTAATCCTGAGGATATTTCCAAAATGGATGTAGTAGGAATAGTGCCTTCGGTTCCGTTCGAACCCGGGACGGACTTGTATGGACGAATGCTTCGTGACATCGTCAGCGGACGATGGGCATTCTAAGGGATATGTGCTAAAGGTATCGTTTAGCCTCGAGCCTCATCAACCGGGAATGACTGAAAATCAGGGGATATGCAGCAAGGCTTCGTGGGTAGCCCCCACTGGAGAGTAAGGTCATCCCTGTCTAGAGGTTCCTTTTTATTTCGGCTTAGTGGTGCGGTTGCTGATCCCAACCGCGGGGTGATCTTATTCGGAATTGCCCATAGGTGATTCCGGTCTTGTGTTGCAGGGGACGAAGGGAGTAGTCCTCGGTACTGTGATCTAGACCACGTACTGTGATAGGTGGTACCCCAGTGCCTAGTCATTGTTGGAAATCCATTTTCCCTACGAGCCTTTTACGAGTTTTGTTTGTATTACCCACTTCGGTGGCTAGTAGCTGGAATTTAATGAATGTAACAATTTCGGCTATTTTATAAGTATTTGTAAATAGACCCTATTATAATATCAGAGGATTTCTATGAAAAGTGTTTTAGCTATCGTAAGGTAAAAACCCGACATGTTTATTTGTGGCGTGGTCTTACGAGATGCTTTTGTTTTCAAAAGGATTTTTGAAACTTTAATAATCAATTGTGTGCATTATTATCAGCTGGTATTCCAGACTGACTCGGGTGTTATTTCATTATAATGCTCGGGTCAGACCGAGTATTATATGTTCAGGATAGGTTGCTATGGAGCAGGAGAGGAGCTGGAGTTCGAGACGTATTATATGTACCTATATATATATCCGCTGCTATGTTGTATGGTATGTCTGTTATGTGATGATTGATGTATGAGTTACTCTGATGATATATTGTATAAACAGTTATAGATTTCATTTTGTGTAAAGATATATAGTTGCTATTATATTTTATTCCGCTGCGACTGTGAGATTCTGATATTGTTTAGTTTCTTCTTCTTCTATCTCTTTTCTTTTAACCTCAATGGTTCGTATTTCTGTTCCACTTGAGTCAATTAGGGTAGAATAATGTTGATTCAAGGGGTACGGATTTGTGGGCTGTCACAGGTATGATTGAATTATAAGAATTTGAATTTTCTACTAGCAGAAAATGCAGCAAAAACGTAGAAAATTAAGATCGACGGAGCTAAAAAGTCCGAATTCGGAAAAACAAAAAATGACTCCTTGATCAAAAGATGATTTAGAATTTTTCTATATAAAAATATCTAGGTTTGGAAAATATTTTATTATCAACAATTATTAACTGACTTGAATTTAATAGAATTTCACAATGAAATAAATTTTCATAAAACCGGATGAAAATTTACCATCTTCTATATTTAAATATACGTATTCCAAATATTAAATCTTCATTCCAAAATTTTATTATTTCAAATTTCACAAAATTCAATTAAATATATAAATAAAACAAGTAAAATTATTAAAAATCAACGGGTCGTTACACTTTCCCCCGCTCAAAACTTTTCGTCCCCGAAAAGGAACGAGGTAGGAGAATAGAAATAACCAGGAAGAAAATAGATTGAAAAACAGAATAAAACAATTAAATTTCAACTATATAAATTTCAACTTAAATAAATTTATATTCAACAATTTTTTTTTTTAAATTCAAGATATTTCCTTATGTTTATTTTGTTTCAATTTATAAATTCCTCCAAACAGAATTTATTTTTGTCAGTCTCATTTATTATTAAATTAATTCATTATTCAATTTATCTCTATTATCATTTTTTTAATTAAAATTAAAGTGTATAGCATTTATTATAACTACTCAAATTTTATTTATAAAATTATTTAACTTTTACATTGTATATTATTCAATTACATAGTTAACTTCTGAATAGTTTTGGTAAGTTATATTGGAATGCAATTGAGTATTATATAAGTAAATTTTCTAATTCAACTATTTCAAATTTAACTATTCATTCAAAATTTTGGCTTCAATTATAATTGAAACACCCTTTAAGAAAATTTAAGAATTGATTTTTCGATTATCTTCAAACAATTTAGAGATAAAATAAATATATATATACACATAATATATCAAATCAAATTTAAAGTCTTCAATATATTTATAAATCAAGTCATGTTTAGAAATTCAAATCAATTTATTTTTCCAAATAAAAGTGTAGCAGGGCTACAGAATTATCTCTCCACTTCGAAACTTGAAAAAATGAATGTCGATGATGCGGCCGCCATCACCGAAATTATTTTCCAGCGACAAAGAGAAGAGCACTGATTTAAACATTTAAATTTCTTGTAAATAATTTCTATTTGAAAATACTTTAAATAATATACGTTCTAAAACCAAAGTTTGAAGTCACCGGAAATTAAATTCTCAAATTCTAATTTAAATTCATTTTAAACTCTAAATTAATTTATAAACCATATTTTATAACTTGCCTCTATTTATATGTTGGAAAAATCAGTAGTTTTGGAACAATAAATGAAAATCAAATATTATCATTTCTGACAACAAATTCATTAACAGTTTAATTTCAGAGAAATTTATACTTATATATAATATAATCATACAAAACTATTTTTGTTTACCAAATTTGAAAACAATATTGTGTCAGTTTGCTCTATTCAATTGTTTTGGAAATCCTATCGATAGCGTTGATCAGACGAACCGATCAAAAACCCAAATCAACATCAACAACTCAAATAACACAATATATATAAAACTTTTTTAATACTAATTTACTAATACACTTCCTCGCTGAACGATACAAGAATGTGTTTCAAAGCAAGGATAGAGATTCAAATTTGATGGTCTCAAATCAAATAGAATTTTGATT
The DNA here is from genome assembly GCA_030765085.1 of Allium cepa. Taxonomy (NCBI): domain Eukaryota; kingdom Viridiplantae; phylum Streptophyta; class Magnoliopsida; order Asparagales; family Amaryllidaceae; genus Allium; species Allium cepa. The sequence goes on from CM060939.1 coordinate 542,860,886, forward strand.
TGAAGACAGGTTCGAAACAAAGATAAGATGATTAAATAAAAAAATAGGAAGATGGTTAAGTTTATATAAATCGCGACAACCTTAACCGGGTTGACCGTGACTTCAAGAATAAGAGCGATGCAAAATTCCAAGAGAAATCGACATTCGATCGCAAAAGATAGAATTCTGGTATAGCAGGAGATAGATAGCATCGTAAACCGAGGATACAGAAATCTCCTGTAATCGATGCCAATTGTGAAGGAGTTTCACCCTTTATAAGTCATTAGAATATTGGCGAGACCGCCAATTCATTATAAAGATCATTTGAAGTGGAGTTATGTGATACTCCAGAATTTAGAAAGATACGACTGGTGAGGGACAAGAATGAATTTCGGAACCGTGGGATGTCCCAAAATTCAAAGAAAAATTCAAATCAAGAAGGAAGTGATTCAAGCTCGAACAAAAGTGATTCTGTAAATAAATTTACCATATATGCTAAGTTTAGCATAGAGCCAAAGCTCTGATACCAAATTTAACGACCTGCTATTTTCAACCATTCGTATCCGAACATGCCGAAATTGAATTGCTCAAAATACCAGATTGTAAGTTATTATTTGGCAAAACTCAACATATATAGTAAATAAATAATCACGGAACCACAGACACAAAGTAATATAACAATAGTGCAGCGGAAACAAAATGAATAGTAGTTCATGAAGCTACTATATATATAACAGAATTAAATAAGTTACAACTGAAGTCTCGAATACAATAGTCAAATACAAGAATCAGAATACATCACTAGAATCAACTGAATATCTGAAAGCTGGATAGATAACTGGATCTCCAAGCGAAGCTCCAACTTCAAAGGTGAGTCTCGAATACAGGTACACTCGGTCTGACCCGAGCGTAAAATAAAACACAAAACACATGAGTCAGGATTAACATACTTATATCAATAAATCCAACTTAAGTGAAATAACAACTGAAAATACAAGTAACTCAAAAGATGTTGGGATGACCATCTTTTAAGGATCTGTTAAACTATCTACTATGTAATAATATACGCTATTATAATAATGTCTAAAGTAAAGTAAACTATTAAAATAGCGTAAGGCATTCCATTATCCCCCTTAATACATTTTACATAAGCGTCATAGTCTATACAACACTGTAAACTCCACCGTAAACTAGTGGGCTACCGGGGAGTACTCCTTAGGTATAACACAAAACAAATTGTAGTGGTCGCGCATAGGGATACGAGTATGACAAGGCACATGAGGCAATACCCAAGGTAGTGAAACTACCGTTTTTCTGATCCGGACTGGTGAAAATGCATCGCCGCAATGATCGCAACACCGCGAAACAACACTCCCAATTCAAGGGTGTGCACCAATCAAGAACAAGTAATGAGTAGTTTATGAAGAAGTGTGCCCGCTAAAGGTAGCTAACCTCAAAGGCCCGGCACAGCTCCTGTTTTAATCATTTCAAATTTGACACAAGTGTCAAAGTTATCCATTATCGTTCTCTTTCTTCAAATCCAGCAACGTCATCATTCCAACCACTTCATTCTAGATCACACTCCGTGTATAATAGTTATCAAAGTGGTTTTCGGTTTAGACAGAGAGTATGTCCCTAACCGATCCTGGACTCTTCAATAACTACGTAATTATTACACCGATTGGTCATTTAATAAACTTTCAAAATAGTTTATATTTCAAAATCAAAATATCATTGCCATTTCAAAACCATATCACTTCCATTTCAAAACCGAATATGATATCATTTCCATTTTAAATATATCCATCTCAAATATATCCATTTACAAAATCTTAGTTCTTCAAAGTTATAACATTTTCTAAATCAAACACTTTGGAAATCATAATACTTTGGAAATCAATATTTAGAAATCATAATGCTTTGGAATCATAACACTTCCCACTTAACTGTTTAAATATAAACAATAGTATATATAATAAAATAGTTTATTATTTAAAATAGTTTGTATAAAATAGTTATAATTTAAAATAGTTTGTATTAAAAATAATTTATATTAAAATAGTTTATATGAAATAAATTTATAAAGTAACATATATAAATAGTTTTAAATATAATTTAAAAATACTTTATATAATAAAATAACTTCCTCAAATTTCACAAATCAATTCCAAATCAACACCAATCCAAAATTTCAAATTTAATCAAATCTCAAATCACCAATTTCAATTCAATTCAGTTTTTAACAAACCTTTATATCGATTTCAAATACAGATTTGAACTACAAATAAACCATTTAAATTTCGATATATTCCAAAGCTTTAAATATTTCACAATCTCAAACTAAATTTGATAATTTCATTTATATCTTAATTTAACTTTATTATTATTTAGTTTGAAGTATTCACTTAATAAATCCAATATTATTTAAATAACCCCAAATTACAAATAACTAAATATTTCCTTCAACTTATTTAAACTTGAAATATTCATTTAAATTACCTTAACCAAAATCAAGTTGCAAAATTATATCCTTTAAAAATATCAAATTCAATAAGTTCCAAATCGATTTCTAATTAAATATATTTCTTAATTAAAAACAATTTCAAATCAATTTCAAATCTATCTTCTCAACCTTAATTTATTAAATCATTACAAACTCTATATTAAAATATAATTTAAATAAACACTTAACCATATTATATTTTAATAAAATCAAACTTTATTTTTAAGCTTATTTTATATTAAAACAAATTTATGCATAGCTTAAAATCAAAAAATTAACTATATATAAAATAACATTTATATAATATCTAAAATCAATATTTATATAAAACCATATATTTCCTTCCAAAACCATAGTAATCATTTCAAATTATTTATGTATAGACCAACAGTGTCTGTATATAATTTTCTATCCTATGGTCAAGTGATACAGATATTTATTCATTTCAATCCGCAATTTAAGTATATACAGGTATATATATATCATTTCAACCCGTAATCCCAAATTCAATGTCAATGAAAATCACTTGGATCTATCATTTCAACCCATAACGATTTTCTCCTATTCTAAAGTCTGTTCGGGTATGTATCATTTCAACCCATAGCGATTCTATACTAACAGGGAACTTGCAGAGTGATAACATATATGATAATAATATAACAATCATAGATCATCAATATAAATAACAGATAATGGTGTCATATGTCACAGGTGAACAGATACAGATAATAACATATATATAACAATGTAAATAACTAACAACAACATATTTTAATTGTCGTTTCAATTGAAATCAAATTTAATAAATAAAAGAACATTAATCGTGAGTGATTGCTCACCTTTCTAGGCTAGAGAAGTTTGACGATGAATTGAGTTTCGAATCCAAGCACGAATTACAAAGCAGAGTTAGATTGGCACGAATTTGACGGACAAACTGATAATAGGAATTGATGGAAATAAATCAGATCAGCTTGATACATACATAAGTATATTATTATCATTTTGTTAAATCAATATTTAAAACAAATAATAAAATAATATATATATATATATATATATAATTAAAAATCGTTATTCTTAAGCCTATATATTTAAAAGTCAATATTCAAGTTAAAGCCCATATAACTTAAAGTCCAAATAATTTACATTTTCAAACAATACTTAACCAAATTTGTAAAGCAATATAAAAAAAATTAAACACATTATTTGGTAAACATTCGGATCATGTAATATATATAAACTAACTTTATATACATCAATGTGTATTAGAAAACAAAATTTAAATAAACAAATATTTTATTACTGACATCACTATATCACACTAGCATATATATTTTAAACGTACAACTGACACACGCAAAGATGAGGGAACACCAAATCTTACATTCTGCAAAACATTCATATCATATCCAACTTTAAAAAAAAAATCAAGTTACTTTCTTTATTGAAAGATATATACAACTTTCATTTATAAAGCAACAGCCTGTTCATGCCTAAAATCATGATATCTATATAATATGACTTATAGATATACTTCAAACTAATCTGTCTTCCAGCATGCCTAAGATCAAGTTTCAATATGTAACAACTGTATAACTTGCATATTATATAAAAGTACATTACGTACCAAATTAAATAAAATGTAAATATATGTGCATAACATATCCTTCTTTGTATAACTCATCAAATAGTATACATTAGCTATAATATTTTTTATAAAACATAAACCTTAAAAATATAACATACAATATACTGTAACAATATGTATGCATAACTTAGTATATAGATATAATACCTCGATATACAGCAGGTAAAATAAGGCTCGGCTGGACATTTGTTAGTGGAAGGAAAAAATTTGTAGAGTTGAAGGAGTGCGGCCATGGCAGAGACGCGACAAGGAGATGATAGGCCGGTCGACACATGCTTGCATGGTGGTGCCGTGGCAGCGAAGTGGTGAAGAAAAGAGTGCGGTTGCTATGGCGAGGGATGTTTGGAGATGTGGCACTGTGGTATGGTGGATGCCACGTAAAAATGAAGAGGGGAAAGACTGAAGTTGCTGTCGAGTGGTGCAATGGTGGTATTCGACGGCGTTTCTCTCCTTTTATTTATCTATTTTTTTTTTATTTTTTTTTAAAAGAGGAGAAGATGGCCATGAATGTTGTGGAAGAAGGAAGAAAAGTGAGAAGATGAAAAGAATGGACAGAGAGATGCATGGAAATGAATGTTGCAGCTATGTATAATTTAATGCCTGTGTACGTGACTTATCATATTCTATTTTCCTTCAAGGTAGAAAATAATTAACAGAAGTTTAGAAAAATGGACAAAACCATACATTGGGAAAATAAAGAGTCTGAAGTTGAACAGCTGGAATAACAATAACTAATGGTTATATGGTGGAATATGAAAGAGTACGGAAAGGTAAAAAGATCAATTTACGGAACTGATAAAGAAATCGTTTTGTAGATTGCATCGTACACCAGACTCCAAAATTGATAATTGATTATGCTGTAAAGATCAACACAACGAGATGATCAAAATGGTATACAGATATCAGTGGGACGATTGAATTATAAAAATTCGAATTTTCTACTAGCGGAAAATGCAGGAAAAATGCAGAAAAATAAGATCGGCGGAGCTAAAGAAGTCCGAATTTGAAAAAAATGAAAAATGACGTCTTGCTCAGAAGATGATTTATAATTTTTCTACGTAAAAATATTCATGTTTGGAAAATATTTTATTATCAACAATTATTGACTGACTTGAATTTAATAGAATTTCACAATGAAATAAACTTTCATAAAACCAAATGAAAATTTACCATCTTCTATATTTAAATGTACGTACTCCAAATATTAAATCTTCATTTAAAAATTTTATTATTTCAAATTTCACAAAAATTCAATTAAATATATAAATAAAACAAATAAAATTATTAAAAATTTACGGGTCATTACAAGAAGGAACGGTTGTGTGTTTCAAATGTTGAAAACTTGGGAAAATAAGTTCTTAGAGAATGTCATCGATCCAAATTTACGATTCATCCTGGGGGATCAAGATGTATCTTGATATGAACATGAGATTTTATTGAGAAGGTACGAAGAGGGGTGTTGGTTTATGGATTAGGCAATATGAAAACTGCAACAAGTGAAAGCCAAACATCAGAAGCCAAATGGGTTGCTTCAGTCTTTAGAGGTTCCAGTTTGGAAATAGGATTCGATATCCAAGGATTTTATAGACGAGTTATCAAGGTAGAATAGAGGAAATGAAAGTATACGGGTCATAGTGGACAGGTTGACCAAGAGCGCCCATTTCATTCCAATCAGGTCAATCAGGACGGTACCTGTTTTGGCAAAGTTGTTCATGAAGAACATAGTTAGACTACATGGGATTCCTAGTAGCATAGTCAGTGATAGAGATGCTTTGTTTACTAATGAATTCTGAAAGAGTCTATATGATGTATTAAGTACCATGCTCAAGATGAGTACTGCATATCACCCTCAGACGGATGGGCAGTCAAAGAGAGTCAATAAAATACTCAAGAATTAATTAAGAGCTTTTGTATTGGACTTTGGTGAATCTTAGGAGGATCACCTACATTTGGTTGAGTTTACCTATAATAATGCTATTAGACTAGTATAGAAATGATGCCTTTTGAAGCTTTGTATGGAAGGCCATGCAAATCAGCTGCATGTTAGTTGGAGACTGGAGACAGATTAGTCTTAAGTCCAGATTTGGTTAGGGAGGCGTCAGAGAGGATTGAGTTGATCCGAGAAAGGTTGAAGGAAGCTCAATCCAGACAGAAGAGTTACGTAGACAAGAGGCGTAAGGATCTAGATTTCTCAGATGGAGATTGGGTTTCATTAAAGTATCACTGATGAAGGGTACGGTATGGTTCAAGAAGTCAGGGAAGCTGGAAGCGAGATATGTTGGTCCATTCCAGATTATAGAAATAATTAGAAAGCTCCCATGCAAATTATAGTTGCCGAGCAGTATGGCAGGTGTCCATAATATATTTTGTATGTCTCACCTTTGCAATTATGTGCATGATCCAAAGACTACTATTCCTCCAACAGGGTTCGAAGATTTGGTAGTAGAGCCTAATTTGACTTTTGTTAGACAACTAATTCAGGTTGTGGCAAGAGATGAGAAAAGATTGAGAAACAAGACAGTTAAGTTGGTGAAAGTTTAGTGGAGAGACAATGAGAAGGACTGTACTTGGGAGATAGAAGACAAGATTCGAGATACTTATCCTGATCTTATTTGAGGGTATGTATATATTAAATTTATGTGGATAATTGCTAGTCAAGTAGACCAGTATGGTTGTTAGGATTCGTTACAGATGATTGCTATGTTTAGTATTTAGTCCTTACTGAATTTCGAGGTTGAAATTATTCATGGAGGAAAGCTTGTAACACCCCTAATTTCTTATCATATTATTTAGGAGATTTAATTAGATAAATTAAATATAATAATGTAAATGTTTAGTGATTAAGGGATTGAGGTATAAATAAATACTTAAGGGGCTGTGCTCAATTTATTTAATTAAATGAGCTTAAGAATGGTTTTTAAGTTAATTAATTTACATAGGTGCATAATGGGAATTAGCTGCACGTAATCCCTTACCCTTATATATTCTCGTTCCTACACCGTTCATGTTTCATTTTCCTATTCACGTTCACATAACACAAACATAAAGAGAAGCCGGCCATTGCTAGGAAGAAAAGAGAAGAGAAATCAAAATAAAGCTAAGGGTTAAGCTGGGCGAATAAATCTCAATCTTAATCCAATCTTCTTATCATAATCAAGGTGAATAATAATTTATACCATCTCCATTTTGTTTTATAGCCATATGTTTTTAGATTTAAGATTAAATTCGTTTTTATGATGATCTGGATGATGACATGCTTGAATTATAAATTTTTTAATTTAAACATGTAACGACTCGATATTTTCGATCCCGAAAATTCCAGATAGTTAGGAAAAAGAAGAAAGAAGTAGTAGAAGAAGAAGATTAGAAACACCAACATCTCACATTCGCAGCGGATAAAATATAATAACAAATAATATCAGTTATACAAAGGAATTCTGTATCTGTCAAATACATTTATAATACATCAGAGTTACACATATATACAGACACTAGATATACACAACCATCATGTCTCAAATATACATCAATATAATGCAGTCGGAAACGCTCCATACGTTCCTGCCATCCAGCTCGCCTTCTGAGCTCCAGAACGTCCTTACCTGAAAATCTCTAATACTCGGTCTGACCCGAGCATTACATCAAGGTAACACCCGGGTCAGGCTGGAAACCAGCGTGAGTAAATCCATCTAACATGAATGACCAAAACATACAACTTATATATATATAACCTGGGTAACTTGTATCAAATACAAATTCACCAATTATTATAAACAATACTTATTTCACTCACAAAATTCTAAGTACCAAAACTTAGATTAACTAGTCATATTCACTTAAATCATTTCATTCCAATTTATTAGTTTCACATATCAATCTATAAAGAATCGAAGTGGTTTCGGTTATTAACTAATACCCGACTCCGGTATCTTCGAATTCTATATCATCTTCATTCAAGTTATTCAATGAAATACCATTCAAACTAAAAAACAGGATGTCACAGTTTTATACATAACATATTATATCACATAGTATCACACATCACATACCTGAGATATCAACTAATCTAAGGCATACAAAATCATTCAATCATTTATAAGCAAGATTAACTGGCCATACCATTTTTTTAATTTAAATAAATTTTAAATTAATTTCTTTAATCACTTCAATCCTTAAATTACCTTTATTAATTTATCTCTAGTTACTTCATTAAGTAACCACCTCTTTATTTATCATTTTCATCTATTATCCATTAATTAATCTCAATAATTAAATAAAATTTAATTAATTACATAAATTAATTGATTATCCTTAATTAATTCTCCAAGTAATTAATCCTTAATTACTTTCCTTAATTACTTCCGTAAAGTAATTACAGTCTTAAATTAATTACATTAAGAAATTACACATTAACTAGTTACACTAAGAAATTCACTTGAATAATCTCATTAAGTAACTAATCCTTAATCAATTCCAAGTTTATCCTTAATTAATTAAACCAATTAATTCTCTTAAATTAATTACCTAAATTAACTAATCATTTCTTAACCACTAGTTAATGATCCCAACATTAACTATCCATTATAACTTACTCTAAGTAATTATCCTTTGAATTAATTACGTCATTAATTAATTCCAATTAATCACATTCAGTAATTAACTTATTTCTAATTACCTTCATTAAGTAATCGATCTTTAAATTACTTACCTCTAGTAATTATCCTTTGATTATTATCATTAAACTTCCATTTGGAAACATTTTGCAAATCAATTCCAAATAACTTAAAATTCTTTAAACACTTTGAAAGCTTGTTAAAAACGTCTTGCTTTTGAAACTGTTAAAAAATATTTTCCCTGAGTTCCAAAAATGATTTACAAACTAAATTTATTAGGTTTAACATCTTGAAATCTGAGACCCGAGCAAAATCCTAATTTACTCGAGTTCAAACTCGGGTTTTCCTTTCTTTTCCCTAGTTTTCTTTCTTCTTATATTCAAACTGTTAAAAATGTTTTGAGAAACCTGTTCGATTCTCTCATGCGAAATCAGTTGAAGACCCGAGTAAACCCATAGGAAAACTCGAGTGAATCCATCATTTTCCCGCTCATTACCACAAGAACCCAAAACCCAGATCGTCAAATCGTGCACGCGACACACCGTGCACTTGCACACACCGCCGACGTACCTCCAACGCCTGAGGCGACCACCCACTAGTCGACCATCGATCACTCTTTCGATCGAACCAACCAAATCCTTAAACGATCTCGAGAAAGAAAATTGGCCCAATTCTAGCTTCCAGACATTAAAAGCTCCGACCCCCAATTGCCTCGTTCAAGCGATGCCAACCTCCAAAAGCCACGACACTCCAGCCACGACACCCAGAGCCTCCATGCTTTCATTTTACCTAGCCACGTGCCGCTCGATGCCCTAACGTTGCCACGGTGATCGAAAATTTGACCATGTTCAAATTCGAGAGTTAAACCCTACTCTCTCCAATTTCCGACACCACGATGAACTGGAGGGACTTCGACTATTTTTCCCGACATCAGTAGGCACTCCTCTATCCCCGGTCAATCCCTTGACATCCCAAGATCCTTCGACCATCTGAAATTTGCTCAAAACCTATTTACAGTTCAACTAAAAACTGCTCTTGGCATACTCAACGAAAAGTTACCATTTTTGTTTTAAAAATCTTGTTTCGAATAACAATTCAAGATATATAATTGAATTCATGTTTCATGACATTCAAATTTATCATAAAGTTGAAATTTGTTCTGTAAAACTAAAAGTTTACAGAGGCAATTCATCACTATCGAGCTTGAAACAATCTTTAGATCATAACCTATACTTAAACACAGTTATTTTTAAATCCTAAACCTGGTAATGATTGAATGGAAAGAAATTGAATTTACTTGTTTGTTTCTGTTGAATATTCGATTATATATATATATATATTCGTGTAAATGTATTTGGTAATGTACTATTTCATTTTTCACAGATTAAATAAATATTTGCTGAATAAAATTAAATAACACAGAATTTGAATTCAGACAGAAATTTTATTCAAACAAATATTTATTACAATTTTGAATAGTACAAATTCAAGCTCTCACTATACACTATACAACTTTGATACAAATTCAATTACATCACAATTTTACATTTACAGTTGACCTCACTACATATCACTCACACTCGTATTTTATCTTCAACTTCACTTCAAATTGAATCCAGCATCTGAGAAATCTGCGAATATAATTTTTGACGCAGTAAAATTGAAAAGGAAATATTTTTTTGCAGTATAAAATAAAACGTGAATTTTGAAAATAATATTTTCCTCAGTTATTTGGGTTGTTCGTCATCATTTAACTTTGAATTCATCATACACGAACAACTTGTGACATACACAGTGTATTATTGTATATGCCACAAGGCCGTGCGCATCAAAATATACACTTGATTGATTTACAGGGACAGGTAAGCATAGGTCAAACCCAAATTATCGGATTCAACTCAAGTGCGATAAAATAATGTTACAACTTTCAGCACAAGGTCAAATCCGAGCTACAAGCTGGATTCAACTCAGGTGTAATCCGAAAAACAAATAAAATGCAAAGGTCAAGTCACTGCTATCATGACTCAACTCAATGCAACATTGACAATACAGTTTCAAGCTACAACACATATATACAGTAAGATGGCCAAGTGACAACATGAAGAAACCAGACCACAAAGTCAGGCAGTGCACAGTGAAACTCAAATGTGCAAGGTTAAAACAATGCAAACTCGAATCGAAGCAGTTTCAAGTCAAGTATAACAGCAAACAAATGCCACCAAAAACCAAACAAGAGTCAAACTGCTCATGTACACAACAGACTCAAGTATGTATACAGGTCTACAACAAATGAAGTATATGCACCAGCATCTCATAGAAAACACAACAACTAAAATTTAAGCAAACTGTTCAGAAATGACATAAACAATGCAACTGATCAGAGAGTATGCAACATGACAGTAAGCAGTACCACAAGAGCATCAAGTGTCAACCAGACATCATGATGAACCAACTACACAACTACAAGCAAGTGAAGTATAACCAGTAACCAAAGCAACCAGAGGCAAATGGACAGAGGCAACAACAATATAAACCAGACTACATGAAATACATGGAGGCAACGCCCAAACTGTCGCAAGTAACTCAACAATTCACATTGCAGTGACAACATACAAAAATGAATCAGTACAGTTTCAGTGCTAAAAGCTCAAGTACACAACCAAGTGAATAAACACAGCAGTGTGCAACTCGAGCTTCAGAAGAATCAAGTGACACAACAATGCTCAAAGACTCGGCAATCAAGTGACAAAAATCAAAGACTCAGCAATGCTCAGTACACAAGTGACACAACAACAATATAAACAAAGAAACAGAATCCATCATAATGGAATAGATGGTACAGTTCGACATTACCATCAGGTTTTATTTTAAGATCTCAAGCCAAGGCCGAAGCCAGTAGAAACATGAATTCACAAATCAAAATTTGATAATATCAAAAATTAAGTTGAAGCCGTGAACAATTGAAACAAGTCAAATTCAAAATCGTGATGGCCAAGATAATTGACCGAGTTAAACATCAAAGCCGTGTTTCAAATCAAAGTCAACAACTCGATGACCAAGGAGCCAAAATCAATGTCGTGTGAATCAAGTATCACAAAATATACGCATATGAAAAGGTCAGAAATCATCTCAAACATCGAAGCATAATCAAGCGGCAGAGCAAATTTTTTGACGAATTCAAATAAAATATATACAACGAAAATTTAGGAGTTCGACTCCTATAAATTGCAATCAACATCATCGGCAAACATCATCGAGTTCGAGTACGATAATCATAAAAGCACAAAAAGGGAAAATTACATACCGAAGCAAACGTTGAACTCGATCAAATAGAAGCTGCAGTGAGCATCTCAAAGAAATAGTCGATCGGCAAAGGAAGGACTGGAGTCAATCATACGATCGATCAATCTATCGGCAGCTTCTGATTCATAACCCTAATTTGGAGCAAAGGGAACGAAGCCCTAATTTAGTTGCAAAGAGGAATGGCCTCCATCTTCACAAAAAGGAACAGAGCAAATAAAAGTGGAACGGGTCAAATTATAAAAAGGGCCGGCCTTATTTTTAAGAGCTTTTCTTTTTATTATAAAGAGCTTTTTATTTTTTTTAAATTAGGGTTGTCTTTAATTTAAATTGTTTTTAATTTTATTTTCATTTTTAAACCATTTAAATTTCTAGTCGTGTGACTAGGGGACAAACTACGTGACGTAGTTTGAGAATTCGCAACTCAGTGGCTGAGTTGTGGCAGGGTTTTGAGCGTTGAGTTAGGTTAGTCAGTAGCGGGTGTCGCGAGTTTACGTGTGTAAGCTTGCGACTACTTAATTTCTAGTAGAAACCTTGGGGGTAGCACGTAGGCAGGGTTTTGCCAAAGCTGGGTAAATTCTGTGTCGTTCTATTTCTGCATTTATTATTCTGCTATTATCTGTGATGTTATTATTCTATGATCTGTGTTGAAATTATTCTATAAGCTTCCGCAATTAATTTTTATAATTAATAGCATCACCCTATTCACCCCCCTCTAGGGTGAAATCGATCCTACAAGTGGTATCAGAGCTGGGAACAAAAGCCAATTTTGATTTAAAATTTTGTTTTTACAAAAACCAATTTTTGTTTTAAAAAGTTGAATTTTTAAAATGGCTTCTTTTAATAATGCTTTTGCTGAGGGTCATTCCAATATTATATCCTTCTATTTTTGATGGAACAAATTTTTTGAATTGGAAATTGGAAATTGAAAATGGAATTTTATTTAAAATATGTTAATATTAAATGTTGGAATATTATTGAAAATGGGTGTGATATAAATGACAAGAAAATTTTCTCGATTAATGCTCTTGCTATGCATATATTATATTCTCATATCAATCAAGATAATTTTAGTTTCATCTCTCATTGTGAAAATGCACAGGAAATCTGGAATACTTTAAATGCAATATATGGTGCAAAAGTCAACAGCAATCAGAAATCCTCCACAACCGACTCAGTTAAAGAAATGTGCTTGAAAGGATTTGTAAAAAGCAGTTGTGATGAGGATGATGATGATGGAGCAGCTAAGCTGGCATTAATAATAAAGAAATTCAAAAGGTGGAACCACAAATACGGAAATCCAGCTCTAAATTAACAATTGAAAAGCATAATAATTAAAGCACTAGACAGCTCAGAAGAACACAGGATCATTTGCAACAAACCCGGTGATATCAAGCCAAATTATCCCCGATTTCAACGCGATTTTGAAAAGAAATCAAAAAGGAGAAATGCTACAGCCACGTGGAATACAATTGATGAAGATAATCAAAGTACTAGCAGTGAGAGTGAGAAAGCAGATATGTGCCTTCATGGAAATATAACTGATAGCGACGATGATGAGCCAAGCGAGGTATCAAAACTCACTCACTCTGAATTACTTATTTATTTCCATGAAGTAAATGGATGTTTTGAACGACTTAGGGAAAAATACGCTAAACTTGAATCACAAAAAGTCACTTTGATAGATTTAAATAAACAACTTGACCAATTAGTTAAAACCTATCAAAGTTGGATCCCTAAGTGTGATATGTGTCCAACATACGAAGAAGAAATTAAAAAATTAGAAATTAATATAAAATTACTTGAAAATGAAATTATGATTTTGAAAGAAAGTGAAAATATTAGGAGAGAAAATTCTATTAAAAAGTGCACTCAATTGTTGAACGAAAATGAATCTCTCAAAACACAAGTCCAACAATTGTCAACGAATTCAGATAAATTTTCCGAAAGTGAAAAATCGTTGAATATGCTCTTAGGGAAACAAATTGTTAATACAGCTAGACAAGGACTTTGATATAATCAATCTAAAAATGTTAGAAATGAGATTAATCGAGAAAATTTAATGTGCACAATTTGTAGAAAATTTGGACACGATCACAGTAATTGTTGGTATAGACCCAAACATGTGAAAACTATACCGATTTGGGTTCCAAAAGGCACAAATATAAAATCTCTCAAAGATAAACAAATTTGGGTGCCGAAGGGAATTATAAATAGTTTTGGGTCTCCACAAAATTATTTTTCAAAATATTCTGCCACCAACAATCATGGACCTATAAAAACAAATAGGTCACAAAAATCTTTCAACGTATAGGTGTGGTGGCAGGCTAAGGAACAACAATAGTGTTCTCTGGATTTTGGCTGTTCCAGAAACACAACGGACGACAAAGAAAAGTTCCTTACCTAGTATAAAAGTGACAGAATCACAATGGACAACAACGAAAAATATCGTAAAGGTAAAACAAGCAATGATATATTTATTTGAACGATATATTAAATGTGATAATCGGCATCGTAATCTAAGAAAATTAAATCAGCCAATAATGTGATGATGAAAAGATGATGATTTTGATTCAAACTTATTCAAAATAGTTGGCCAATTATATTCTTATGCCAAAAACGCTATAAAAATCTCTAGATTCTTTGAATATATTGGTTTGGATTAAAAATAGTGTTTTGTTGGATGATAATACATTTGGTTATAATACGGCTAACTCTATATTCACGGTTTCTGATTATTTACACGGCTTCAATTCAAATTCAAGAGAATGTCATTTAAATTGCTGTTAAAATTGAGTTTGAAATTTTTGGGGCACACTTCATCGTCTGGTCTATCAAACTCAATTAGTGATAATTTTGAGTGAAAAAGAAATTCAGATGCGGATTACACTTGTAACCTAGTTGATAAAAAAATTACTAGTGAAACGTGATTTGCTGAGACATTTAGCAACTGCATCGTTTTTGTTTTTCAAAGAAAATATCCGCATATTTTTCATTTCAAATAATTTTCAAATAGCAGAAATTTTTCTCATATAACCCCCTCGAGAAAATCATTTTTGACCATATTTTCAGATTAGTCATTTTGAAAAATTGATTTCATAATTATTTTTGAATTTGATTTTAAATGACTTTTTTGACTAATCTGACTTCCTAATAATTATTGAAAAGATGAATAGTGATTGAAAAAGTGATGAGTGTTAATATTAATCATACATTATAACTCAAGACGGTATAATTAGTAAATTTCTTTAGAAATTTAAACAAGAGTTATAAAACTTTTTGTTGGTAAAAATTCCATGATCATCTCTATTTCTATCATATTTCTAACGACCATCACTCATCAAAATTCTATATAGTTTGTCCATATGTGGTACTTTAAACAGGAATCGCCATTTTTCATTTTTTTTAAAAAAATAATAGAAAAAAAAATTTAAATAGTAAATAATAATAATAATAAATAAATACCAAAGTATTCACTCTCATTTAAGAGTCCTCACGGTTATGCATGGGTGAATTACTTGGAATTTGTTATGTGCTTCCATGCTTATTTAAAAGTCCTCACGGTTATGCATGTATGGAACACATATCAAAAGTTGATTTTTAAATAAACAAGTTGATTCTAATCCATTTAAAAGTCCTCACGGTTATGCGTGGTTAGAAGATACTTGAATTCATTTTTTTTAAAAAATTGGAATACTACTAATCTCATTTAAAAGTCCTAAAGGTTATGCATGGTTAGTAGATATTCAAATTCCTGATATAAATATACCACAAATAGACAAAACTGTATGGTTTTATATGATGATATCATTCCCATCATTCTAAAAGTGGAATATGCGCCTAACAAAATATTTATGATTTTTGTTCGATTTTTTATTGAAATATAATATTTATTTTCAATTGAGTTTTAATGTTGAATTAATATCGATCACCTTATCTCTATTTTCTCTAACACTATTATTCTTTTGCTGATAACAAAAGGGGGAGAGAAAAGTTAAGATTTTGTCAAATAAAATCAAGCAAAGGTCAAATAATTTTCCATTTGCATCTAGGCTCATTTGCATATTTTTAATTGTATGCATATTTATAGGGGGAGCTTTGTGTAGAGAGGAAGCATTTAAATAGGGGGAGCAATTAGAACATATCAATGATCAAATATATTTAACATATTCAAAATCTTAAATATATGGAGATTGTTGAATATGCGATTATATGATCAAATACATTTAACATATTCAAAATCTTAAATATATGTTTGTTATCATCAAAAGGGGGATTGTTGAATATGCGATTATATGATTTTTGTCTGATGATAATAAACATATATATATTCGTGTAAATGTATTTGGTAAAGTACTATTTCATTTTTAACAGATTAAATAAACATTTACTGAATAAAATTAAATAACACAGAATTTGAATTCAAATAGAAATTTTATTCAAACAAATATTTATTACAATTTTGAATAGTACAAATTCAAGCTCTCACTATACACTATACAACTTTGATACAAATTAAATTACATCACAATTTTACATTTACAATTGACCTCACTACATATCACTTACAATCGTATTTTATCTTCAACTTCACTTCAAATTGAATCCAGCATTTGAGAAATCTGCAAAAATAATTTTTGACGCAGTAAAATTGAAAAGGAAATATTTTTTTGCAGTATAAAATAAAACGTGAATTTTGAAAATAATATTTGCCTCAGTTGTTTGGGTTGTTCGTCATCATTTAACTTTGAATTCATCATACACGAACAGCTTGTGACATACACAGTATATCACTGTATATGCCACAAAGCCATGCACATCGAAATATACACTTGATTGATTTACAGGGACAGGTAAGCACTGGTCAAACCCAAATTATCGGATTCAACTCAAGTGCGATAAAATAATGTTACAACTTTCGGCACAAGGTCAAATCCGAGCTACAAGCTGGATTTAACTCAGGTGTAATCCGAAAAACAAATAAAATGCAAAGGTCAAGTCACTGCTATCATGACTCAACTCAATGCAACATTGACAATACAGTTTCAAGCTACAACACATATATACAGTAAGATGGCCAAGTGACAACATGAAGAAACCAGACCACAAAGTCTGGCAGTGCACAGTGAAACTCAAATGTGCAAGGTTAAAATAATGCAAACTCGAATCGAAGCAGTTTCAACTCAAGTATAACAGCAAACAAATGCGATCAAAAACCAAACAAGAGTCAAACTGCTCATGTACACAACAGACTCAAGTATGTATACAGGTCTGCAACAAATGAAGTATATGCACCAGCATCTCATAGAAAACACAGCAACCAAAATTTAAGCAAACTGTTCAGAAATGACATGAACAATGCAACTGATCAGAGAGTATGCAACATGACAGTAAGCAGTACCACAAGACCATCTAGTGTCAACCAGACATCATGATGAACCAACTACACAACTACAAGCAAGTGAAGTATAACCAGTAACCAAAGCAACCAGAGGCAAATGGACTGAGGCAACAACAATATAAACCAGGCTACATGAAATACATGGAGGCAATGCCCAAACTGTCGCAAGTAACTCAACAGTTCACATTGCAGTGACAACATACAAAAATGAATCAGTACAGTTTCAGTGCTAAAAGCTCAAGTACACAACCAAGTGAATAAACACAGCAGTGTGCAACTCGAGCTTCAGAAGAATCAAGTGACACAACAATGCTCAAAGACTCGGCAATCAAGTGACAAAAATCAAAGACTCAGCAATGCTCAGTACACAAGTGACACAACAACAATATGAACAAAGAAACAGAATCCATCATAATGGAACAGATGGTACAGTTCGACATTACCACCAGATTTTATTTTAAGATCTCAGGCCAAGGCCGAAGCCAATAGAGACATGAATTCAAAAATCAAAATTTGATAATATCAAAAATTAAGTTGAAGCCATGAACAACTGAAACAAGTCAAATTCGAAATCTTGATGGCCAAGATAATTGTCCGAGTTAAACATCAAAACCGTGTTTCAAATCAAAGTCAACAACGTAATGACCAAGGAGTCGAAATTAACGCCGTGCGAATCAAGTATCACAAAATATACGCATATGAAAAGGTCAGAAATCATCTCAAACATCGAAGCATAATCAAGCGGTAGAGTAAAACTTTTGACGAATTCAAATAAAAAATATACGACGAAAATTTAGGAGTTCGACTCCTATAAATTGCAATCAACATCATCGGCAAACATCATCGAGTTCGAGTACGATAATCATAGAAGCATAAAAAGGGAAAATTACATACCGAAGCAAACGTTGAACTCGATCAAATAGAAGCAGTAGTGGGCATCTCAAAGAAATAGTCGATCGGCAAAGAATGGACCGGAGTCAATCATACGATCGATCAATCTATCGGTAGCTTCTGATTCATAACCCTAGTTTGGAACAAAGGGAACGAAACCTTAATTTAGTTGCAAAGAGGAACGGCCGCCATCTTCACAAAAAGGAACAGAGCAAATAAAAGTGGAACGGGTCAAATTATAAAAGGGGCTGGCCTTATTTTAAGAGCTTTTCTTTTTATTATAAAGGGCTTTTTTTTAATTAGGGTTGTCTTTAATTTAAATTGTTTTTAATTGTATTTTCATTTTTAAACCATTTAAATTTCTAGTCGTGTGACTAGGGGACAAACTACGTGGCGTAGTTTGAGAATTCGCAACTCGGTGGCTGAGTTATGGCAGGGTTTTGAGCGTAGAGTTAGGTTAGTTAGTAGCGGGTGCCGTGAGTTTACGTGTGTAAGCGCGTGACTACTTAATTTCTAGTAGAAATCTTGGAGGCAACACGTTGGCAGAGTTTTGCCGAAGCTG
Organism: Allium cepa; assembly: GCA_030765085.1. Taxonomy (NCBI): domain Eukaryota; kingdom Viridiplantae; phylum Streptophyta; class Magnoliopsida; order Asparagales; family Amaryllidaceae; genus Allium; species Allium cepa. The sequence continues at coordinate 542,879,783 of CM060939.1, forward strand.
GGTAAATTCTGTGTTGTTCTATTTCTGCATTTATTATTCTGCTATTATCTGTGCTGTTATTATTCTGTGTTCTGTGTTGAAATTATTCTATAAGCTTCCACAATTAATTTTTATAATTAATAGCATCACCCTATTCACCACCCCTCTAGGGTGAAATCGATCCTACAGTTTCCACCCTGTAATCTAATGTAGAGAAGAACAGGTTAAATTTAAAATACATAGAGCAGTTATATGTGTATATATACAGAGCGACTAAAAAAAATACATGTATAGCAACAATCTATCCATGAATCGTATGTACAAATTTTTTTAAACTTAAGTCTTAAACAATTTGTTTACTTACCTGAGAAAAGTATTTGAACAGAGAACACTCCCTGTCTCTTTTTTTTTGAAACTGCCAGTCTGAATCCCCTTGATCTTCCTACTTGCTTTAGTTGAGTTGATTATTTAAGTTTGCAAGATAGTAGTGTCTACTTGGTTCTTTGGTAAGCTAAGTTTTGTGAACGAACTGGAATAAGCTGGATGTACATATATAGAGGAAAGGTCTTTACAGGGAAGGTATCTACTGGTACAAAATATTTGGTCAGAGAGATTTTTTCTTTTTCTTCTTTGACCAACCAAGCTTGTGAAAACTGAAATGATTTTTAAACAATTCGAAATGACCTTGTTTTTATGCTATTAAATGCAATTGTCCCTTTTTATGTATACATACTTATCCCCTTTGATTTCTATGTTCATAGATTTTTTTCTTTTTGTCTCATTGCCTTGCATAAACATATAATTCTATAGTATATATATTACTTGCCTGGTTGTTTTATACCTTATGTACTTACTATAAAGTTGTTATAGTTATTGTTAAAATTTTAACTTATGTATTTAGATCTATTCCTAACATGAATGTTTATTTTTATTTCTCTTTTTATTTTTAAACTTAAACTATCAAATACTTAATTTATATCCATATATTTCTTATACTTATGTTTTTGTATGGATAAGGTTGACTTTATTTTAAACATTATTATCTAGCTTACATCATAAATATGTATTCAGATCAAATGTTAACAAGTAGAGCTTTACTTTAATTTAATGTAAATAAGATAGATTTTATTTTAAATATTTTTGAGACTATATTTTAAATTTCCAAATCATAATTTCCTTCCAAAATACACACACATATATATTAATAAATGGTAAATTTCCAAAAGTTTTATTCATTTTCAAAATGATAAGTTTGTATTTTATTTAATTAGATTAAATGCTTATTAAAACAATATTGCCAAAATACCAGGTCATCACATTCCTCCCCCTTTGAATCTTTTCGTCCTCGAAAAGGAACGAAGCCAAATTTATTAAAATACTTAAAATCAGATAAATTTTCTTTGATCATTTTTAAACTACTTTAAAAATCTATATAATATTCCTAAAATAGTTTTTATAAAAATACTTTTATAACTCGATGTTCGACAAGTCCATTCTTGTTCTCACAGAAATTCGTTTATACGTTGATCAGGCGTACGATTGAAAATCTATAAGTGCTTGGTAGACTCGTTTCAACAGCCAGTGAAAATACCTGGAAAAATTATTTTATTGAAAATATAGAAAACAGTTTTTGAAAATAGTGGAAATATCTTTGGCGAGAATGCTCTGGAAATCATCACCCAATCTATGGTCGCAGTTACATTTCAGGGTTACGTTGCCATCACAGCAAAAGTCCATGTGACTGTAGGCACTCTGTGCCCTTCGATTACGCCATGGAACCCACAACAGATCGCAGTTACATTTCAGGGTTACGTTGCCATCGCAGCAAAAGTCCATGTAACTGTAGGCATCAGTGCCCTCGATTTTCGCTGTCAAAATGAAACTTCTCCACTCCTACATAGGTCGCAGTCTACCGATGTAAAATCAAATGTAGACAGTTGGCTCTCAGCGGCACACATAACTTTCGCTGTGTTACCATAGGTCGCAGTCTATCGATATAAATTCACACGTAGACTGTTGGCTTTCAGCGGTACACATGACTTTCGCTATGGTCTGCTGTAGATCGCAGTGACATCGAGTTACACTGTCGTCACAGCATAACCCAAATGCCTCTATATGCATCAGCGCTCCTCGACTTTCGCTACACACTACTCATAATCCTCAGGAACTAGTTTTGTCCGGACTCCTCACAGGATCAACTTTAGAACCCCCCCGTAGGGTTCAAGGCAGTACCACCCTATGATACTCCTGAGAAGTTCATTTCAAAGGAGCGCCTTTTTCTCCAGAGCCATTTTCAAACCACTTTACACTATAGACATATAGTATCTTCCAAATCATACACCTAGTATGAATCTCATATAAATCTCTTTTCTCAAAATCGATTATCCCAAAATCGATAATTCTCAAACTAGGCTTTCCAAATTCCAATATTGATTTTGCCCAAAAATCAAAAACCTTTTCAAATCCAAAGGTTCCCAAAACCTTTCTCCCAAAATCCTCATAAGATCCTTTATATATATATATATATAATTTTTAAAAACTTTGGATCATTTCAAACTTGTATAAAATTCCTTTTATACTCCAAACTCTTTCAAAATCCTTTTCTTCCGGCAATAGATTCAACAAGGGGAGATTTACCTTATATAACAAAGATATATATCTTTGTTTATTCAAAATCAATTATTCAAATTTGATTACTTTATAAAGTCACTTACCAAATTACTCACTTCCAAAAACTAAGTTATTACCATAGAAATATCCAACTTCCACTTTATTTTATCATATATTTCACAAATATACTTTTCATTTAAAAAAAACCATTTCACATTTCTTATTCACAAATTCCCAGTATCAATTTCATTCAAACCCGTACGGTGTACACATATCATCCGTTCGCTATACCAATCCGATCGCTCACTCAATCACACAATTTCACTTCCAAACTAGTATCGTCCACCCGACTTCCTAGTGCAGACTCAGATCTGGTTTCTTGATCAGAAACCGTTATTCTCCTTGCATAGCCATAAATATGATAGAGAATATCCAGAACCAATCAACAATCCATATCCAGGTCCGCCGTCGAAAATCGAGTGAAAAATCCCAACTCGGATCAATATAACTATCTTGAAATTCTGTGCTCGAATCTGGATCAAATCACTATGCGAATAGAATAATATACATAGATCCTATGTATTTAACTTCATTGATTATTAACCAAATCAATTTCCTTTCTATTCATCCTCACTTTGATTCTATTCACCTATTCACATTTGCCTTAATCCCATTTGGATTATCACTTCAATTCTTACCTCAGTTGGGTATTTAATCAATAACAGTTTGAACTCCGACCAGTTTATATCTAGAAAATAGCTTGAAAATTTTAAAAATAGATAAGTAGTTGAAAAATAATTATTAATTTCTAAAATAGTTGTAAAATAGTTAACTAATTGTAAAATAGTAATAATTTGTAAAATAGTTGAAAAATAGTAATTAGTTTATAAAACAGTTGAAGAATTGTTAAATAGTTCCAAAAATAATTGAAAAACAAGTATAAGATAGTTTTATGTTTAAAAGAAAAGTTGTATAGTAAATAGTTTGGAAAAATAGATTAAAACAATTTATTTTGAAAATAGTCCAGAGTCAAACTGTTCAATTCCCAACCTCCAATTCCAATCCATTCAGTTTAAATTTCCACATCCATTTAAATTGACTCAATTCCAATTTAAATAACTTCAATTTCAATTTAAATTGATTTAACCCCGATTCAAGTTGAATTAATCCTCAATTTCGTTCTGAATTCAAATCAAATCCCATTCGAAATTACTTAATCAACTTTAATCACAATTTCAAATTATTCAAATCAATTTGGACTAATTTCTAATTGTATCCCCTTCAATTTCAAATCATTTCAATTTCTGCTTGAATTAATCCCAATTCCCATTTGAATTTGAACTTATTCATCTTCAATCACCATACCAATTAATTCAAATCAAACCCAATTTGAACTAATTTAATTTAAATCTCAACTTTAAACCATCTCGAATTATAAATTCGAGTTAAATTTTAAAGGTTGATTTAATCCTTTAAATCAAATTAACTTATATCTTTAAACCGTTTAATTCTGAATCCAAAATCCATTTTAAACTTATTTCAAAGTTCAAACAATATTTCAAATCCTTTTTAAACAACTAAATCTTTGAAATTCAATCTATCACCAAACTTAAACTTTAAAACCCAACCTTTGAAGTTTTATCTTAAACATTTAAGTCTTAAGTCCAAAATGATTCCATACATTAATTCACTACATACTAGTAGTTCAGACATTACATACATTTATACAAAATAAGAGTCTTACAGAAGTCATAAATCTAGATGCCTTTCTATTACCTAGAGGTTTGGAAAGAACAGAGCCCTAATATTCTTACAAGAATCCTTTTTATGGACTTCCTTCCAAAGGGCAAAGCGCGAACATACACTTCTCAACAGGGTGTCCCCACTTATAACATTTACCACAAAATGTTTCTACCTTGTCATCAATCTGAATAACCTTCACGCCTCCAACAGTACGTTCCACAGCTTTACTCCTCTTCTGCCTCTCGGAACAATTCCTAGCAATATGTCCCGTCTTCTTACAATGATAGCAAATAGTCGACTCATTGATCGATTCAACTGGTTTACGCTTCGCCTTCCTCACTTCAGGGCATTGATTTAGGAAATGCCCTTACCTATAACACTTAAAGCACAAGATCTCAGAGCGAAACCGATGGAATGTACCCTTCAATTCCTCCCTTGTTTTATTGCACTTGGCTGTGTAATGACCCTTATTGAAACATCTATAACAGGTGACATTTTCAAAAGGTCCTGGTTCAGCCCTTTCCTTAACCTGTTTCTCAAACTCTTGAATTTCTTCTCTTGATCCCTACGTGCAGCTGCTCTCTGCTCTCTGCGCCTAACCTTCCATTCTTCACTCTTAGTCATCTTTCTCAAAGATTGAATTGTAGAGGGACTTCCTAACCTATAAATTAGACTTAATTAGAAGAATTCAACTTTTACTCTTATATATATATATATATACATATATATCAGTTTTCTTACCAAGTTATACCTTATGTTTTAACACCTTTGATTTTTTAGTTCCAAATAAAAATTTCAAACAACCCTTTTTTTTCAAAATAAGATTACTTTCAAAAATATTCTGAATAATATTATTTATCATTCCTTTTAACAATTTGAAAACAAATTCCAAATGTTTTTAAATCTTAGGTTTCTAATTTCACAATTTAAAACCCTACTTCAATTTACAAGTCATGCTTATCTAAAAGTTTACTTCCTTAACACATTTTTTTACTTTATCATTATTAGGAAACAAATATCCCAATATTGGGTACAATAACCACTTTATTTGATTTGAAACCAAATTTAGTTCTAATGTTCTTTATATGAATGGTACATTCTATTCAATTCCTACTTGGATATGTATGTATGTATGTATGTATGTATGTATGTATACCACTTAAATTCTTTTTTAACTTCAATAATTTAACATCCTATTACCTTATATACCAAAATATATTCTTATATAAAATCATTTAAAATCTTTATATAAGAAAATAACAAATACGCTCTCATACACACACACACACACACTCAACTCATCCTGGGGTACCATTGACCCTATCCTTAATGAGTAATCCCACTAGAGCCAAGGTTCTCGCTTAACCTTCGGCTCTGATACCAACTGTACCGACCCGAAATTTTCGATCCCGAAAATTCCAGATAGTTAGGAAAAAAGAAGAAAGAGGTAGAAGAAGAAGATCAGAAACACCAACATCTCACATTCACAGCAAATAAAATATAATAACAAATAATATCAGTTATACAAAGGAATTCTGTATCTGTCAAATACATTTATAATACATCAGAATTACACATATATACAGACACTGGATATACATAACCATCATGTCTCAGATATACTTCAATATAATACAGTCGGAAACACTCCATACGTTCCTGCCATCCAGCTCGCCTTCTGAGCTCCAGAACGTCCTTACCTGAAAATCTGTAATATTCGGTCTAACCCGAGCATTACATCAAGGTAACACCCGGGTCAGGCTGGAAACCAGCGTAAGTAAACCCATCTAACATGAATGACCAAAACATACAACTTATATATATATATATATATATATATATATATATATATATATATATATATATATATATAGACACACACACACAACCCAGGTAAGTTGTATCAAATACAAATTCACCAATTATTATAGACATTACTTATTTCACTCACAAAATTCTAAGTACCAAAACTTAGATTAACTAGTCCTATTCACTTAAACCATTTCATTCCAGTTTACTAGTTTCAAATATCAATCTATAAAGAATCGAAGTGGTTTCGGTTATTAACTAATACCCGACTCCGGTCTCTTCGAATTCTATATCATCTTCATTCAAGTTATCCAATGAAATACCATTCAAACTTAAATACAGGATGTCACTATTTTACACACAACATATTATATCACATAGTATCACACATCACATACCTGAGATATCAACTAATCTAAGGCATACAAAATCATTCAATCATTCATAAGCAAGATTAATTGACCATACCATTTTTTTAATTTAAATTAATTTCAAATTAATTTCTTTAACCACTTCTACCCTTAAATTACCTTTATTAATTTACCTCTAGTTACTTCATTAAGTAACTACCTCTTTATTTATCATTTTCATCTATTATCCATTAATTAATCTCATTAATTAAATAAAGTTTAATTAATTACATAAATTAATTGATTATCCTTAATTAATTCTCCAAGTAATTAATCCTTAATTACTTCCCTTAATTACTTCCATAAAGTAATTACCCTCTTAAATTAATTACATTTAGAAATTACACATTAACTACTTACACTAAGTAATTCACTTGATTAATCTCATTAAGTAACTAATCCTTAATCAATTCCAAGTTTATCCTTAATTAGTTAAACCAATTAATTTTCTTAAATTAATTACCTAAATTAACTAATCATTTCTTAACCACTAGTTAATGATCCCAACATTAACTATCCATTATAACTTACTCTAAGTAATTATCCTTTGAATAAATTATGTCATTAATTAATTCCAATTAATCACATTCAGTAATTAACTTATTTCTTAATTACCTTCATTAAATAATCGATCTTTAAATTACTTACCTCTAGTAATTATCCTTTAATTATTATCATTAAACTTCCATTTGGAAACATTTTGCAAATCAATTCCAAATAACTTAAATTTCTTTAAACACTTTGAAAGCTTGTTAAAAACGTCTTGCTTTTGAAACTGTTAAAAACATATTTTCCCTGAGTTCCAATAATGATTTACAAACTAAATTTATTAGGCTTAACATCTTGAAATCTGACACCCGAGCAAAATCCTAATTTACTCGAGTTCAAACCCGGGTTTTCATTTCTTTTCCCGTGTTTTCTTTCTTCTTATATTCAAACTGTTAAAAATGTTTTGAGAAACCTGTTCGATTCTCTCATGTGAAACCAGATGAAGACCCGAGTAAACCCATAGGAAAACTCGAGTGAATCCAGCACTTTCCCGCTCATCACCTCAAGAACCCAAAACCCAGATCGTCAAATCGTGCACGCGACCCACCGTGCACTTGCACACAACGCCGACGTACTTCCAACGTCTGAGACAACACCCACTAGTCGACCATCGATCACTCTTTAGATCGAACCAACCAAATCCCTGAACGAGCTCAAGAATGAAAATTGGCCCAATTTGAGCTTTCAGACATTAAAATCTCCGACCCCCAATTGCCTCGTTTAGGCGATGCCAACCTCCAGAAGCCACGTAACTCCGGCCACGACACCCCTAGCCTCCACGCTTTCATTTTCCCCAGCTACGTGCCGCTCGATGCCCTAACGTAGCCACGGTGATCGAAAATCTGACCATGTTCAAATTCGAGAGTTAAACCCTACTCTCTCCAATTTCCGACACCACGATGAACTGGAGTGACTTCGACTATTTTTCCCGACATCAGTAGGCGCTCCTCCGTCCCCGGTCATTCCCCTGACATCCCAAGATCCTTCGACCATCTGAAATTTGTTCAAAACCCATTTACAGTTCAACTAAAAACTGCTTTTTGCATACTCAATGAAAAGTTACCATTTTTGTTTTAAAAATCTTGTTTTCAAATAAAAATTCAATATATATACTTGAATTCGTGTTTCATGACATTCAAATTTATCATAAAGTTGAAATTTGTTCTGTAAAACTAAGTTTACAGAGGCAATTCATCACTATCGAGCTTGAAACAATCTTTAGATCATAACCTATACTTAAACACACTTATTTATTTTTAAATCCTAAACTTGGTAATGATTGATTGGAAAGAAATTGAATTTACTTGTTTGTTTCCTCCCTGTAATCTAATGCAGAGAAGAACAGGTTCAATTTAAAATACGCAGAGCAGTTATATGTATATATATAGAGCGACTAAAAAAATATACATGCAAAGCAACAATCTATCCATGAATCGTGTGTACAAATTTTATTAAACTTAAATCTTAAACAATTTGTTTACTCACCTGAGAAAAGAATTTGAACAAAGAACACTCCCTGTATTTATTTTGAAACTGCTAGCCTGAATCCCCTTGTTCTTCCTACTTGCTTTAGTTGAGTTGATTATTTAAGTTTGCAAAATAGTAGTGTCTACTTGGTTCTCTGGTAAGCTAAGTTTTGTGAACGAACTGGAACAAGCTTGATGTACATATATAGAGGAAAGGTCTTTACATGGAAGGTATCTATTGGTACAAAATATTTGATCAAAAAGATTTTTTTTCTTTTTCTTCTTTGACCAGCCAAGCTTGTGAAAACTGAAATGATTTTTAAGCAATTCGAAATGACCTTGTTTTTGTGCTATTAAATGCAATTGTCCCTTTTTATGTGTACATACTTATCCCTTTGATTTCTATGTTCATAGATTTTTTTTCTTTTTGTCTCATTGCCTTGCATAAACATATAACTCTATAGTATATATATTACTTGCCTAGTTGTTTTATACCTTATGTACTTACTATAAAATTGTTAAAGTTATTGTTAAAATTTTAACGTATGTATTTAGTTCTATTCCTAACATAAATGTTTATTTTTATTTCTCATTTTATTTTTAAACTTAAACTATCAAACACTTAATTTATATCCATATATTTCTTATACTTATGTTTTTGTATTGATAAGATTGGTTTTATTTTAAACATTACTATCTAGCTTACATCATAAATATATATTCAGATCAAATGTTAACAAGTAGAGCTTTACTTTAATTTAATGTAAATAAGATAGATTTTATTTTAAATATTTTTGAAAGATTGTATTTTAAATTTTCAAATCATAATTTCCTTCCAAACTACACACATATATATAAATAAATGGAAAATGTCCAAAAGTTTTATTCATTTTCAAAATGATAAATTTGTATTTTATTTAATTAGATTAAATGCTTATTAAAATAATATTGCCAAAATACCGGGTCATCACAAAACAATATTATTTAAATGCGGTTTTGTGCAGTTTTAGGGCTAAGCTGATTGAAAATGATTCTTAATTGCCATGGAAAAAATTTTATATTATGTAAAACATGATTTTTGATGTTGGGTTTTAATTTTTATAATTTTCCAAGCTTTGAAAAGATTACTATGAATTTTCAAAGAAAAATATGGTTAATTGGGTTTAGAAATTTATTTCAAAATTTATATTGAGAATTTAGGTCTAAAATTTTGATATATTAGATAACATGATGAAATTGAATTTCTATAATTTTTGGGAATTTTTCTAAATGATTTGTTATGTAAATTAAATTATTTTAAAATAAGGACTAATTTGCGATATTGGTTTTGCTTAATGGAAGGGCTTATTTGCTAAATTAACCTTGTTTTAGATCTGAAATTAAGCGGTAGTTATTTGGTAAAGAATTTTAAAAGTTGAGGCAACCAATCATGGGTTTATACGTGGCAGGTTAGTTAGAAAGAATTTTCTTTAATTGGCATTAACCAGCATTTACTCAGAAAAGTAGGTTCCACTTCTATTGGAAGTACCTTTCGACTCCAATACTTCCGCTCCATCTCAGTTTAAACCAGCCGAGGCCAAAACCAATACGCAAGATTTCACTTAGATGATACATAGTGGATTGGAGAATGGCGGAAGGCTTGGTGTCGAAAGCACTGCTTCCGATGGGGTCGGTACCTTTTATTTGTTTTAAAAGGTTAAGCGCCTGCCTTTGTTTTATTAAAGCTTCCGAAGGAGACAAGACATATACTTTCGAAAGGGGTTTTCTAATAGCTTCTGAAGGGGTTTCCATTCTATGTTTTAAAGAATAAGCTTTTGAATGGGTTTCTTTACTTATAAATATGATGCTTTCGAAAGTAGTGGTTTTGACTAGGTCGAAACCACCAACCGCTGTTTTTTTGCCTTTCGAGTGCATTGAAGTCATTAATGCATTCGAAGGGTAACCTTTGTCCTAAACTTATACTAAGCCACTTTCCAAATGCTTTCGAAAAGGTTCAAGAGTTTCAAAGGCAATGGCTTCGAAAGGGGGTTTCGATGCTATCCTTCAGTGTTTTGGCTTAAATGTTTTGAAGCTTTCGAAAGGGATGGTTCCGACGCCATCAAGTTTTCCCCAATACTTGTATATGGTAAAGAATGGTTTCGAAAGAGATACTTTTATTTATATTCACTTTGACCCAAATGATATTTTTAGATATAAACCTAATGGTTTTGAAAGGGGGACTTTCAATGGTTTCGAGGGGGACTTTCAATGGTTTCGAAAGGGATATTTCCAAAGATTTTGAAAGGGTTACTTTCAATGGTTTCGAAGATATGCTTCTAAGAGTTGATAAGTAATACCTTATTACATTTGAGAGGTTTCAAAAGAGAGTTTAAAGTGTTTCGAAAGGCAGGGGTCTAGTGTTTCGAAAAGAGATTTTTATGCTTTCGAAGGAGGTTATCCAGTGAGGTCGAAAGCAATGTTTTAAAGATTTCGAAAGCCTTAGTTTTTCAAAACGAATAATCCAATCTCATTTTAAAAGAAAACCGTGGCATAAATAAATAAAGTGTTTTGAAAGGTGTTTTTGAAGAAGTTTTTTTTGATTAAAAGGTTAAAGGGATTAACCAAGTTATTGTGTTTGTTTCTTCATATATGTATATATTCACATTGTAGTGGACCCATAACTATATTTTGGGAAAGGGCAGAATAACCAGGTTGGTTGACTCAGTAGTGAATATAAATTAAGTTAACTCCTAAATGAGTAGAATTGTATCCGAGAGATCACGAAGGCCAGAATATAGGATGCTAAAATTTTAATGGAAGATATTAGCAGGGGCCAATAGGTTCACAGTAAACCCATGAAAACTACGTACAAGGAAAGATATTGGCGGAGGCCAATAGGTTCATAGTAAGCCTACGAAAACTATGTATAAATGGAGATGTCAGAAAGATAGGTTCATAGTTAGCCCATGAAAACTATGATTTGATATTGGCAGGAACCAATAGGTTAATAGTTAGCCCATGAAAACTATATCCGGATTGAGATATTGGACTTACGAATAGGTTCCTAGTCAGCCCATGAAAACTAGGATAAGAGTAAAGATATTGGAGTTACCAATAAGTGCTTAGTGATCCCATGAAAACTATGTAACTGGACGGGGAGTCCCTAATCATTTTACCGGTTATTAGTCTTCCCAAGAAAACTATTAGGTTAATAGTAACCCAAGAAATTATAACTATGACAGATAGTCAAAATAAATGGCGATGGGTAATCCAAAATTGATTCATTTGTTTTGAAAATCATTATATCATATTGTTTTGACTTGTTTTAACCATCGTGGATGCAGGAGCGCATTATGTAGTTTTATAAAGTATTTAGGATACTAGTGAGGGGAAAATCCGTTCCGCTATGCGACGTGGTCTCATTAGATGTCTTAATAGTTTGAGATGGTAGATTATTATTTATACCAGGCTTTATGTCTGACTCAAACTTTATGTTTTCTCCTTAAACTCTCGGGTACTCAATTGATTTTGAATAGTTCGAGGGTTAAGATTTTCAGGTACCTCATTAGATGAATTAGCTTCCGGAGGTATGTACGTAGCATAATAGCTACTTAAAGTTCTCTTTTATTTTGATTCCGCCATGTTGTTTTTGTAAAGGAAATTTTTTTGAATTGCCTATATATACTATGATCATCTAAGGTGGCATCTTTATATGTTGCTCTTGGCGTATGTTGTAATAAACATATTTTCTCTGAATGTTGTTAACATTGTGGGATTATGTAATGGATTTGAAATGTTTTGGAAATGGAACGTGAAACTTGTTTGAAGATTTAATTTTTTTCCATATTCATGTGTTTCTGTGTATCAATGTATCTAACATTGCCATATTTGGTCGTCAAGGATTAATAATTATGGATAGCTGCAACATCCGTAGCCGTTAGTTGTGGGCCTCCAAGTAGGGGGATGAACCAAAGTCATCCAATTTCTTACTTGATTAGGAATTGAAACCAAAAATCTCCGACTATTGCTGGGTAAGCTAGGGACTTCTGGAGATAAGTCGTGCTTTCATCAAGACTTATGGGTACTTATGGATATTGTGCACCAGATTGTTCTATGGGTTTGGAAGTGATTGTGAAGTATGATGTGTATAGCTTCGAAGTTGTTCTTCTAGTGTTGATTATTTGGAGGAGAGCACTCGATAGTTCCGTACCTTCCAACGAACAAAATCTTGTATCATGGGTATGAATTTATGCAATAGCATCCTTGGAAATTTTCATGATTTTACTATTTGAAAAATTCAAAGATTTTGATCAGTTGGAGAACCTTTGGTTTATCAAATTGCCAAAATCAATGCTTGAAATATACTCTTGACATATTTGTGACGATCGCCCTACACCTTCAGCACCTAATATACCTGTATAGTGCACTGTAACAGTGCCCGGTCGATGCAGGACAATAGTCAAGGGTTCAAAAGTAAACAAAACAACGAATCAGTCGTATATCTCACAATGCGTCAAGTAAAATATGATAGCCATCATAGATTTAAAACAGGTGAGGTAGTAATAACCGAATGAACTATAGAAATCAGATTACAAGATCCATATAGTTATACATCATAAGTGGTACGGTTTATACAACTAATAATAAACTTTGAACAAATAACTGTCTCAAAATAAATAATAGCACAAGTAAGCTTTATAGTGCTGCATAGCAAAATAATAAGCAATAACAACTGAAAATAGTAATATGTGAGAACGTAGCCTCCTGCTTTCCACCTATCTAGCTCTATATAATCACTAGACCTGATATCCCTAACCTACTTATTTAAGAGTACTTGGAATAATAGGAAGCAAATCATAAAATTCTAAGTCAAACAACAGTCTCGTGTGAACAATAGAAAACTTCCAATACTATAAATTCAATATATTAAGACAAATGGGTATAAAGAATTATACTTGACCTATCCCTACATCCACAGTGCTTTGCTTCCTAGTATTCGAGTACTCTTAAATTAGTAGATTAGGGATATCAGGTCAGGTGAGCATTTGGAGTTTGATAGAGGATGAGAAGAAGAACATATTGTCATATTACTACATTTACTTATTATGATTTTCTATTCCACTACACAACACTATGGAGCTTGCTAGTACCTTTTACCTAGAGACAGTTTATTTATGAGTTATTATTTGATGTATGAGATGTTTATCATTATCTTTTACTCGATGCAATGGGAGAAATACGACATGTTCTGTATTAGCCTTACAACCTTGATGGTCATCCTACATCGGATGGGCATCGCTATAGCGTAGATTATCACATTATTGGGCGGCGGCGGTTTAGGGCAGTCGTCACATACTCACTCGGTGCATAGGATACGTTTCAGCTAGTATGATCCATCCATAATAAAAGATTACTCAATGTCACGGTTCCTTAGTACTTAAACCCATGCTACTCAGTAGGACAAGTACTAGATCACCCTCATAGCTAACCCAGGGTAAAGATCACCTGTCATGGAGATCAGGACTCATTGTAGTCCAAATGGGTACCCCCACTTTCCCCTTGCTTTACATATACTCTACAAACCTTTGAGTTTCAGTTGCACACATCGCATTCATGGTAAAGTGTGCCCTAGCTCCACTTCAGAAATTCACATCCTCGAACTTGTCATCTAGATCATCTTCCGACTCTCAGCATTGAATCATTGAGTTTGGAACAACTCTTGACTTCCATCATTTGTCATAGAGCATCATCATTTTTTTCCGAAGCCATCCAAACCACAACTCTTCCTCTCCTCCTCGACCATCCACCTTACGACCCATACTATACATGTACAAGAGTGTTATAGTCCTTCAAGATGGATCGCATGACCTTAGTACCAAAGGAAGTCCATATGAGTGGTCGAATAATAATTTTTCACATGGCCTGAAGTTCCATGCATAAGCTTGAAGCAAGCATGTGCATGGCCCGAAGCAGCCTCGGTTTTCCATCATCGAACCAAGCTTCCACTGAACCATGATCCAAGTTTCTACTGAACCATGATCGCCACCGATCCAAGCTACCCCCTCCCATAATCGCTATCCATCCATGCTACTATTGAATCATGGTCATCATCGATCTAAGCTTCCACTGAACCATGATCACCACCGATCTAAGCTACCTCTACCATAATTGCCACTGATCCATGCTACTATCGAACCAAGGTCATCATCGATCCAAGCTTCCACCGAACCATGATCACCACTGATCCAAGATACTACCGAACCATGCAAGACCCTAAAGTTTAGAGCCTTAATCTAATGGTGACAAGAAGGGTGAACTATAAGAACAAGGAGATCCATAAAAACGATAATTTCACTAAACTTTGTAAAATCATTTCAAATTAAAATATGCGATTAGTTAATGTTTAATACGGGTTTTAGGAACCAAAAATCATTTTAAAACATCATTTTTAGGTGTATATTGACTAATTAACAAGTGATCAATCTTAACCGCTCGCCTAAAATCCAAAGCAATCCAAAAGAGCTCCAATGCCAAGATGAATGACATCTCCAGAGTACCTCCAACGTCAAATCCCCCAACCAAATGATAATTTCACTAATCTTCTTATAATCACAATATTTACCAAATTAAAGTAGGGTTTAGAGTGGTTTTTAAGTTAGAGAAAGTTAATGGTGGCTTCTCCAACTATTTTAGGAAGCGTGAAATGAGAAGAGGTCCCATCAGCCTCCTTTTGGGTGCTAATCCCAAATGGGCCTTGGCTTTAGATACTAATCTCCTTAATTATCCACTAAGCTGCTTAAAATCAAGTGAAACTACAAATAACCATATCTCCCAAAAGAAAATTCCATTTTTCTATTATGATCACTCTATGGAAAATGAAATCATCATCCCTATCCAATTTAATCCCCAATTCGGCTCCTATCAAAAGTTATATGCCATATAAGATTTACAGAGTCAAAATCGTCTGATATAACTTTTAAGGATGAAAAATGTCCCTAGTGGTCATTTTTCAATGTCACAAAATCGTACGATCCTATATAAAAATAACATTAATATTTTATCATCCTTCGATATATAAATATGGGTCGTTATATTCTCCTCCTTTTGAATTTCGCTCTCTAAATCCCAAATAAAATCAATAGGGTTATCCTACCTGCTGAACTGTATTGCACAAGCATAGCAACCATCATAAATCAAACATGCATACACAACAATGAATGAAAAAGGTAACATCCAAACCTATCTTAGCATGCAGGATGTTACATTATGACATACTTCGTGGTATCGTAAGTGAAGATAAAGCAATAAATAGAAAGTCTCATAAAGTAAAGAGCTCTGAATAAGTTGTCATCATGCTCTAATTGGTTTTCCAAGTTTAACCACCTTCGCCTTTACCGACTTCACCGTCCTCCTCCTAAGCTGCTTCGTACCATGTCTGACGATATAGTCCAATGAGGTCTCGAAGCTTCTAGTTCAATCTCAATATCATCTAGTTGATCTGGTTATGCCTGATTCATGCATAAATTTTCGCAGGTGAGAAATGTGGCACATTGTGCCTTCCCACTATTCTTTGAGAGAGGTCGACCCTAAAAGAAATTTGCAATCCTCTCTAGTATCTAAAAAGAACCTACGAATCTTAATGCAAACTTCCCTTACTACCGAACCAAAATATTTTATTCAATGGAGAGATCTTGATGAATACCAAAACGCCGACAGAGAACTCCAAATCTCTACGTCTCATATCAACCCAAGTCTTTTATATGTCTTGAGCAACTTTCATCCGTTGTCGAATGATCTCGATCTTCTCTAAGGTTTCTCTAATCATTTCTGAACCAAGTATCAGTTTCTTGCCCACTTCTCACCAATATGAAGAAGCATTGCATGGTCAGGCATATAATGCCTTAAATGGTGCCATACTGATGTAGCATTAATAATTGTTGTTGTAGCAAATTCAATGAGATACAAGTGATCATCCTTCTATCCTATAAAATTGAATATATAAGCCCATAAGAGATGCTCTAATAAACGATTCAGTCTCTCAGTTGGCCGTCAATTCGAGGATGATAAGCTGTACTCAGAGGTGGCTCTGCCCCTAGCACCTCTTATAAATTCTTCCAAAATGCACTAGTGAACAACGGTTCTTGGTCACTCGCAATAATCTTCGGCATACCATGAAACATACTATTCACTTCACATAAAATTCATTCAGTTTGGTTGCCACTCTATTTGACTTGATGTGTATAAATTTGGCACTCTTGATCAATCGATTGACATGACCCAAATTCTATCATACCCTGCTTGAGTCATCGGCAGTCTATCAATGAAATCTATCGATACATGTTCCATTTCCACTTGGGAACTTCTAGCGGGTGCATCAAACCACTAGGTTTCTTCTACTCCGCCTTTACTAACTGGCGTTTGTTAAACTTCAAGATGAATTTCGAACATCTTTCTGCAACTCTTCCTAATAATAGGTCTGCTTCATATTGCGACATATCATATTTCCGTCGAGATGAATAGTTAATCTCGAATGATGGCACTTACATAGCACCTCATCCTTCAACCCATCGACATAAAGAACAAATAATCTCCCATCTTTACGAAGCCAACCGTTTCGGTCAAGTATGTACCATCTCATCTCTTCAGGCTCTACTCCAGCTTTGATCTTAGCATGATATCACACCTTTTACCGACACCGATCCACTCAATCAGAGTAGGCCTAATAGTCGAGCTTGCCAGTATCTCTAGCTTTAGCTATCATCTCGGTCAAAAATCATAACCAGCAATGTACTCTAACATGTCTACCCTAGGAACATAGATCCCAAGCTTGCGTGTCTCCTACTCAATGGATCTGCAACTGCATTCCCTTTTCCCAATGTATATGTGATATCAAATATATAGGAGGCACTAGTACAAAAAGTGCATATTGCTTCGCCTCATTTGCATCGCTTGAAGTAAAAACTAATGCAAATAAAACTATTTGCATCAGTTCTATCATAATAACCGATGCAATTGGTACATGGAAAGCAATAGGTAATAAAAAAAATCAAATTTGCATCAGTTCTCACCAACAACCGATGCAAATAGTTTTAGTCGCATCGGTTTTAAAGTCAACCGACGCAACTACATGTTGATGGCAATATGAAACTTAGGTGGGAAATAATGAAAAATTGGCTCCAAAGTTTACTTTGGACAAATGTAATCCTTCCTCCTCAGTAACCCACTCTAAAAATAATAATATTAATAATACTATCGTGCCCTCCCCTTCTTTTCATTTTCAAAATCGAACGAAAGAAAAAAAATAAAACGAAGCTTCTGAAAATTTTAATGGCGAAGATGGAAGCAAACTCGAAATCGAAGTTAACCCCTGTAATTTTTCATCATCATTGCTTCCGCTGCTGTCGATTCCTAAAAAGAAGAAGATAACAAGGGTGATTCCAGAAACATTTCTTGGTTCCTCTTCTTCTATCGCAGTGGCGGATTCTCCAGAGGCGGTACAAGTATAGATTGCGGCTGCTGAAGCAGAAATTCTGAAGGGGGAAGACTTATTTGCTGTCGTCATGGTATTATTCTTATACGTTCTCTTATGGATGATGTTGACAGTGTGAAAGAGCACGAACTCTGCATCCTTTTGCTCAACAATCATTTCAGTACACTGTATAAGGTTCCATAAATTCTTGCGTACTGCTCTTCATTTACCGAAATTTCTTGTTTTAGGAATTCCGTACTTTCTTGCAGCACTATGGTGAACTCTACTTGCTTGAGACCGGAGATATCCGCTTCCCTGACACTGCATGGAGAAAGTTAAACAAGGTTTGATCTGCTCCTTATCTCTTCGTTTTCTGCTGCTGCTTCTTCTTCTTTTAATTTTTTTAAAAACCTTTTTGTGGTTATCTTTTGTAACTAATTGTTTTGTTTTAAACGTCTAACAGCTAGAAGACGTAAACCCAATATTCATGACTGGGAACTTGCTGGTAACTTTTATTGTTAGTTCAGTTTATTGCAGTCTTGGTTAACTTTATGGCATCAGTTAACAGCTTAACCATTGATTGCTTCTAATGTAATAATTTCACTGTCACAGGAGGTAGAATCATCTTGGTCAACCTTTTCACCGTAAGTTTTACATATATGGGTTTTTTGAATGCAGTTGTTAATTAACTTTACATTCCTTTGTAAATATCCAAAGCTTTATTTTTAGACTTAAGTGATGAACTCATCTAAACTGATTCTATTAGTTAACTCTTGGTTGGCCTATTTTATTATGCCTTGTTTGATCCTCACGTTTCACGAAGTACGGTTTCGTTCCAAGAGAAATATGTTGGTTTATGTTCTTTTGTGGAAAGCATTTCTTCAGATATTTATTCAAGAAGCTTGCGAGCTAGAACGATATGATTATTTGCTTTCAGAAAAGGTATAAACTCAAACTTTACGCTATGAACTTAAGCATTTATTTTTATATTCTTACGCTATCATATTGTTTCTTACAAAAGGCATATGACAAATTAATTATACTGGCTTGTTTTCTAGTTGCTAAACCGATTTTATTTAGAGGTTGAATATGCATTCATGCGGTTAATGTGTATGTTGAGGAAATGGCCAGTCCAAAACCTAGTTAATCTTCAACCTCTTCATGATTAGCTGATTAAAATATGGGTCTCTCTCTCTGTATATTACATAGTCCTTCTGTCTTTTTGTGCAAATAGATTCTGATTGAGATTGTTTGGAGACATGTTATTTTTGTGGAAGGAGATGCATATGTACACACCTATTTATGGAAGTAGTTATGGGAGGAAGTTTTGGAGATGATGGAAGTACAATAAGTTTTTGGGTATTGTGATGAAAGCAAGTTGAAGGCGAAAGTAGTTGCAGTGTGTTGAAGTGGTTTGGAAGAGAGATTGCGGGTTCATCTGTGGCTCTGTAGTGGAATAGTTACAATTGGATGTTGTGGTGGTGGTTGTAGGAGGTTCGGCTGCGGTGATGAAGATGTGTTGACGTGAACAGTTTGGTCAGTGTAGGTATGGGTATAGGTAGTGCAAGTATGATGACAATGCAAGTATGGAGATCACTGCAGTAGGCAGTTGGTGTTGAAGTTTGAAGGTTGTGTTAAATTGTTTGGCATTGTTAGGTTCAAAGATAATCCTGATCTTGACTTTACATGCTTGAAAACAAAACAACAAGCGTATGTACAGTCTAGAATACGGCAATTAACGTCAGTTCCAATCTAGAAGTCAAATTAATAGAAGTATACACATGGTTCATTGATATTGCAAAATAGACAGATAATCAATGTTCAGTATTACAGCTGGGATCGATATGTCCAAAGAAAGCATATAACAAATACATTGGGAAAACTACCATTTACCTGTACTTTCATATATAGAGCAAAGCCAAACGCAAGAAAGGTTTTGAGGTTTGATCAAACAACTAATAAAACTCAAGACAGATTTTGAGAAAAGTTTAGTCAGCAAACCCTGTGGCTTCTGCATGGCACCACTAATTGACGGTAGCGATACAACACCAAGTTTTATTTTCTTCGTACATTATCGTGCCATAGCATATTTGAGAGCATTGTTAGTAAACAATATTTAGGCTGCGAGACAATATTAAAGCAGAATATCTTGTGAAGAAAGAAAGAGCGCAGGATAAGTGGTTCAGGGTTCAATTTCTGTTCCCATATTCCGTGTCCTATATGTTTAGTTCAATCACAATTCTACATCACATCATTTAATTGTTAACTGAGTCCAACCATCCCAAAAATTGAATAGTTAGGATGAACTTGGGATAAGTGAAAAGGTGGAATGAGTACAAAGGAATTGAATTCTGTTGTTCAAGCCAAGTATTTGTTTCACTCGCTAAAGATAAGATGAACAGGTATGTGTTGTAGGATCCATATTTATTACAAAGTCCAAGTTTTCTGCTACACAAGACATCATATGACTATTTACTACAACATTTAATTATAATTTCAGAATATCTTTAAAACTACGTAGACAGCGATATGCATGTTGTGTTCTGTTTCTTTGTGAATATTAATCATAAATAGTCCACATGAGAAAAATAATGGTACCGATGAATGCTCTTTATTTATGGTCCAAAAAGGAGAAAAAAACACTATGTTAATAAAATATAACATCCAAAAGTTTGATAAAAATTGAAAATAGAACATCATGCCAAGAGAGACATGTAAAAATTACTTACGCAAAACAGTCTTCCCATACTAAATTCATTCATTCTTATTTTTGCATGCAGGCAAAAATGCTCCAAGAAGAGAAGAAGTTCCTGGAATCTGTAAGTATTTGCACCTACTTTTCCACAAAAAAAAGTAAACATGTAAAACGCCTACTCACCACACAGGTGAATACACATACAGGCAAATAACACAAGGAGAAGGTAAACCAAACTAACTTATGATTCATTTGTGAGAATGAGGTAATGGAAAACGAGCAAACAGTAGAGAAGGACAATGAAGGCAGGCCTGAGCAGAACTGCATGGTAGGTGAAAGTTCAGCCCCTGAGAATGTCAATACTTCTCAAGGAATATGGTGACAGCCATTGCAAAATTTTCAGGTCTCAATGGACATGTAACCATGAATATACAAGACTAGTGTTTATTGATAGCACTGTGATGTGTGTCTTCACTGATATGTATCCAGTTTGAGGGCATATATACGCAGGTATGGCTACCTTAGACTCTAAAAGCCCTTTGCATAATGAAAAATTTGTAAGATAATATTCAGTTATGTTCTTGATATAGATTCATAGAACTAATTAAGTAACGCGCATCTTTCGTAATTTAAGTTGTAAAGGTTTGTATTTGTATACAAATATTTGTGAGCAATATTTTTTTCCTGCGCACAATAGAAATATTTTTAATGTACCAAGCATCTCTTTTGTGATTTGTAATTTTTTTTCAAAAGAACGTTGTAGTCATGTGGAATTCTTAGGGCAAGTTTTATGATTCGTCCTTAACTTTGGTAATGAGATTGGGGAGCTATTCCTTCTATTATATAATTGTTAAAATGTAACCGTTTTTACCATATCCAATGTAAAAATATAAGGAAAATGAAAAGACATCAAGTCATGGGTAGGTTTTAAGGGTCATGCACAAATGATACATCAAGTCACGGGGTGGTGCTAACAGTCTTAATTTTCTCAGTCTATCAGAACTCATAAATTTATTCACTAATTGTTTCAAGTCCTGACACCGATAACTTGTACCATTACTTTAAAGTTCATATTTTTTTATATCAGTTGCTAGCGCATCAATTTAATTATGACTTTGCATTATTTATCCCACTTTGTAAGCATGTGCTAAGTTAAAGGTTAATTTGAAAATCGAACTATGCATATTTTGTGCTAATGTGACAAGCCATAAAATATAGATTTTACAGAATCTGAATGACGACAGGCAGTTGGATGGTCAGGATGCTGATAGTTTTTAGAGATAGCTGTTGATGGAGGTAGTGGCTGTTATGAATGTTAGATGATTAATGTGGTATGTTTGGGAGGTGTAAGTGTGTGGTTACAGTAGGCACTGTGCACAGAGGAGGTTTCAGGTGGAGTGGAGGAGTATGTTCGCATGGAAATAGTTGAGGGATATGATGTGTAGTTGACAGAAGTGATATTTATTTGGATGGTGGGTAGAGGAGTGAAGCAGGAAGTTTGGGATGGAAGTTTATATAAAGAGTGACCGTGGTTGGAAGTAGTTTGAAATAGCACAGTGAATGGTGCAGCAATCAGTTGTAATGGGAGAGGAAGTGGCAGAGAGAGGAAGTTGGCAGTTTTGATGTTGTGATATGGTTGTTGAAGTTTGCATGTCGGAGAGTTGTAGGAGTAGTGGAGGGAGTATGGCAACAAGTTAGAAGGAGTTGCAGTGGATGTTGAGAAGCAAGTGGTAATGGTATGTTGTTGGAGATTTGTGACAGCAAGGAGCAGTGTTGAGATAAAGAGGTTTTGGTGGAAATGCAGTGTAGTGAATGATTATGTACTGTATATGTTTGGTCAGAGTGAACGAATTGGAGGTAGTGTTGCACTGATGTGAAGGCAGAGAGTGAACTGGAAGTGGAAGTAAGGGGGAGGTGATGTGATATTGGGTGATTGGAGAATGAAGTGAGGTTGCATGGAGATTGTTGTAGGAAAGTGGATGCAGAGGTGTGACTGAGTTTGTATGTATGAAGATGGCACAGATGGGTAGAAATGAGGAGAGGAAGTGGTTGATGAGCAGGGCGGTGGGAGGTTGAAAGAGGAGATGCAGCTAGTTGTTGTGATGGTGATAGCAAGGATGGTGGTGAACTAAAGTGAACTGGAGTATGCAAGGATGGTTTGAAGGCTTGTAGCGGCAATAAAGATGTGCGGTCAGTAGTGTTTTGATGAAGTCTGATGTAGTGATGCACAAGAAGTTGGCAACGTGAGATGGCAGTGGGATGCTGAGTTGACCGTTGGGGTTTGATGTTATGTAAAAAAAAATGTAACAGTTTTGTAGAAGGCAAATTCAACTTCTTTTCTTGATCAGTTTGGTTGTTTGTATATGTTTTATAATGAAATCTATTGAATGATTGTAATATGGCATGCAATAATCATTTGTTATAATCAATAATATATATATATATATATTGTCTATAATAATAATTTCTGAGAGTGGCTTCTTTGCATCAGGTATAAATAGCTGATGCAATAGAGGGATTAGTTTGCATCGGTTGTTATAAAAAACTGATGCAATAGAGGGATTAGTTTGCATCGGTTTTCAACAACAACCTATGCAACAAGTTCCTTTGTTGCATCGGTTTTCATTACAACCGATGCAACATGGGGGCTGTGTCCAAGCAACCAACCATGATATTTTGCATCAGTTGTTAGTAACAAACGATGCAAAAAGGACATTTTTGCATCAGTTTCAGAACTGATGCAAAAGTGTTAAGCCTGTTGCATCGGTTGCATATGCATCGGTTGTTGAACTGATGCAAAAGGGGGGTAAACAACCGATGCAAATGACCTGTTTTGTAGTAGTGAGGCTAGGAACTCTGATCATTGTTGTTGATGAAGGTTAAGATCCTTTTGCGAAAAGATGTACTTTAATGATTTACGGTTAGTGAACAGCTTGAGCCTCTATCCTAAATGATATGGCCTTCAAATCTTTAGGGCAAACACAATCGCTACTAACTCCAAATCATGGATCGACTATTTCTTCTCATCTGGCTTTGGTTGTCGACTAGAATATGCAACCACCATGCCCCTCTGTATCAATAACGTGCCTATTCTGGTACCAAAGCATCAATGTATACCATCATCTCTTCATTCCTGCTCAGAATGGTCAATTCGGTGCACTAATAAAATTTTCTTTCAGATTCATGAATGCATGTTCACATCTCAATTCCCAAGGGAAGGTCTAATTCCTTTTCATCAACCGAGTCAATGGTGCGGCTGTTTTGGAGAAGTCCTAGATGAATCATTTACAATATCCATCTAATTTGAGAAACTTCTCATATATGTAGCATTTTCCTGTCTAGTCCAATCTTGGACAACTGCAATTTTTGCAGTGTCCATGATAATGCCCTTCTCACCCAAGAATCGCACTTCCCTCATCTAGAAGTGACACATAGAAATCTTCATCTTCATTTGTTATTCTCTCAACACCTCAAGTACAGTCCTCAGATGTGTCTTATTTTCCTCCTCCAGCCATGAGTAGATAATAATAACAATGACGAACATTAGCACGAATTTATTTAGTTGACCCTTGAAAAACCAATTCATGAGATCAACAAGTATGCCTGCGCACTAGTTAGCTCGAAGGATATAGCACCAACCACTATAGAATCCAAATGGCATATGAAATACTATAATCAATACACTCTCTTTCGCTACTCTCAATTGGAGAAATCCCACCGCAAGGCCTATTTAAGAGAATACTCTAACACCATGAAATAAATCAAAAAAGTCATCAATATGTTGGAATGGATACTTATTCTTCCTCGACATTTTATTCAGATCACGATAATCGATACATAATCTAAGGAAACCTTATGCCTTCATGGCAAATACCACGGGCACTCCCCAATTAGAAATACTTCTACGAAGAACTCTCTCCGCAATAGGTCTTTCACTTACACCTCGAGCTCCCGCTGCTCTCTATGTTCCATCGTCCTCAAAGGCATTACCATCGATTTGGCATCTATAACTAAATCAATATGGAACTCAATCTCTTTATGTGGCGAAAGTCCGGTCCTCCTTAAATACACTCGGATACTCCCTAGCAATAGGCATCGATCGCGACTCATCATATGAGACATCGAGAAAACATAAAAGCTAACCATCACCTCCTTATCTGGTAGACGGACTAAGATTACCATTTGGCCCTTATCTACCTCTATTGTCACCAATGACTTCTCAATATTCACCATCACTCTGTATCTACGAAGCCATTTCGTACCCAAAATAATACCGACCCAACAAAACCCAAACCCAAAACAAAGAAATCACAACCAAAAGAAAATCCAAGACTTGATAAGACCAAACCACGACAAACCATACACAGGCCAGTTGACCCTCTAACAGGGTCCATCATAATCAAAGGTCGGTTAAAAATTTTGAGTTTCAAATCTAACGTATTTACCAAAACACTAGATATGAAGGAATGTGAAGCCACGGTATCAAACAAAACAAGTATATGAACATCATAAACGGAAAGCATACTTTGAATAATGATGCTCCCCTCCCCTTTTATCAATGGAGCACTTGATGAAGTCAGAATAGCATTGAGAGCATATGCTTTAACCATCAGTCTCTACTTTAGTAGCTCTAGACAATCCTTTTGAATATGCCCAAGCTTGTTGCAATTGTAAAATTTATTCCCTTTGACTTTGTAGTCTCGACTATAGTGACGCTTCTCTAAGTAGTTGTAGCAAGTCTGAGTTGGTTTTCTCTTCTTTTGGCCACTTTTGTACTAAAAATGCTTACTCTTGTTATTATCATTCCATTTCTTCTTGCCTCCCCTACTTAAATATGGCTTTAGCTCATCTTTAGGAATAATAGTCTTTGGATAAATCATGCCTCTAGCTTTTTTTATTATCATCTCAAAAGTCTCATCAATGCGGCCTACGAGCCCCTCTCCTAAGTAATCATTCAAGCCAATAATAAATTTCTTGTTTTTTTACTAGTGGGATGTCTATGAAGGACATCCCATTCTTCAATAGGGCATCGAACTCCATAACATACTTAGAGACAGATAAGTCTCCTTGCTTCAGATCTGCAAATTTATGAAACAAGACCTACTTCTGTGATGTCAGTTTAAACTTTTCTTCAAATATGGTTTTGAAGTTGTCCCATGTAAGCTAGTTCTCGGGAGTAGCAACCTTCACGATGTTCCACCAGTTCACGGCTCACTTTAGAAGCTATTGGGAAGCCAACCGCCTTTTTATAGCATTATTTATCTGTAAGTCATCAAAGATCCTTTGTAGGTGTCAAGCCAATTCTGCACTTCCATAGTCGACTCTGTTCCTCGAAACAGTTTATCGCTAAGACTAGAAAATTCCTTGGTTAGCTTAGAGAAATCGACTTTGGGTGCCTGCACTAGAGCACCACCATCTACAACCATATTTGACGTGGCTACCTGAGCATTCTATAACATTTTCCTTATCATGGTATTCAAGATTGCTTGTAGGTCAGGATTTGCAGCTCCTGAGCCAGCTCCTTCCTTGACTCTGGAGATGGAGGTCCTTACAGCATTCCTGGTTTGACGACTCTTCCTTCAGTTTGTAATAAGGACGGTCAGTTTCTCTATAAGGAATTTTGCTTAAGTTGTGTTTGTGTGTGCAGTGCAACTTATATATTATATATACTTCTATATAGTTTTGAAGACTAAAATACATAACAAGTATGCGCTCTTATTTATATGTACATGCTCGATCAAGTCTAAGGTGAAAATTCCTATCCTATCTCTATGGGATCACGGTATCCCTTAGGTTAAACTATGCGTCTTAAGCTCTGATACCAAATGTAATGACCGCCCTACACCTCTAGCACCAAGTGTACCTATATAGTGCGTTGTAACGGTGCTTGGGCAGTATAGGATGATAGTCAGGGGTTGTAAAGTAAATAAACCAAAAAATCTATCCTATATCTCTTAGTTCATCAAATAAAATATGATAGTCATCAAAGATGTAAAACAGGCAAGACAGTAATAACTGAATAAATAATAGAAATAAGAGTACACAGATTTATACAATTATACGTCATAAGTGGTACAGTTTATACAACTAATAAATAAACTCTGAATAAATAACCATCTCCAAAATAGATAATAGCACTAGTAAGATCCATGGCACTGCAGTGCGGAATAATAAGTAATAACAGCTAAAAATAGTAATATGTGAGAACGCAGCCTCCATCTCTCCACCTGGCCATCTCCACATGCTCACTCCTTAATCTACTCACTTTAGAGTACTCGGAATAATAGGTAACAAGGCATAAAATAACATTTCAGGCAATAGTATGATGTGAGCAGTGCAAAATATCAAATACTATAAAGTAATATAGTAGGACAAATGAGTATGGAGAATCATATCTGACATGTCCCTGCATCCATAGAGTTAGCACATAACACATAATATATGCTAATCTATAATGAAACCATCATGGTTTACCATATGTCAAAGTACTAATAGGTGTCCGAGTATCTACATCAAAGATAACTACATCATGTAGCATCCCTAGGGTGATAAGCAGCTAAAACAAACATATCATCCATCATCCATCCTCAGATTCACTCATGATGCTCCCTCTGGGGTTAATTCGATCCTACAAGTGGTATCTGAGCTAGGTTGAAAATTCACATTTTTTGAACCATGTCTAGTTTTAATAATGCTTTTTCTAAAGGACAATCTATTGCTAGGCCATCCATGTTTAACGGTACTGATTATTCATATTAGAAAACTAAGATGATTTTTTTTTCAAGATACTATAAATGCATGGGATATAGTTGAAACTGGCTATAATCAACCTATGGTGAATATTGATGGTAATGAATTTCATAAGCCAAAAGATAAGTGGGATCCTAATGAGCTTAGTTCATATCAGTCTAATGCAAAAGCTATGAGTTATATTATTTGTGCAATAGATAAAACTGAATACAATCATGTTTCTCACAATGTGACTATGTAGGAAATTTGGCATATGCTTGAAGTAACTCTTGAAGGTACATCATTGGTCAAGGAATCTCATCTGGCCATGCTTAGTAATAAATACGAAAACTTCATGATGAAAAAAGGTGAGAATATAAAGGAGATGTATGATGCTTTTCAAATATTGTGTTTAAATCCAAAATGTTAGGAAAAGCTTACATTGAATTGATGGTCCGAAATCTTTTGATAATCCTCCCAAGAAGCTTTGAAGTGAAAGTGACAGAAATCCAGGAATCCAAAGGCTTGAAACATCTTAAATTGGAGGAACTAATAGGAAATATCATCACTTATGAGAGGAATTGAAGGTCGGAGAAGAACGTGAAAGCGGAGACTCGAAAAAGAAATTAATCACTCTAAAAGGTACAACTGATAACGATGAAGATGTTGATGCCATGGTTGAGCTAGCACCATTTACGAAGTAATTCAAAAGTGGACCCAAAAGAATGGAAATCCAGCAATAAACTAAAATTGTCAAAGTTCTAGATGATTCTGAAGAGGAAGAAACCCTGTGCCATAGATGTAAGAAGCCAGGTCACACCAAGTCAAACTGTCCATGGAATTGACTTAATAAAGTAAAGAAGAAAAAATGAAGGAGTTTCATGCCACTTAGGATGATAGTGAAGAAGAAGAGGAGAACAATAATGGTGAGAAAGAGAAGCCAATATGTGGATGATGGTAGAAACAAGCGACGATGAACCTAGTGAGGTATCAAAATTATCACATACTGATTTATTATTACTATATCATAGGTTAAATGGAAGCAATGAGAGACTTAAAGAGAAAAAAATCTAGAATCGGAGAAAAATAATCTATTTGGTATAAATAATGAGTTAGAACCGATGATTAAAAATATTAAAAAGTTTAACTTGGAATGTGAGAAGTGTCGGTCTCTAGAGGAAGAAAATAATAGGTCTAAGAATGAAATTGAAAGTATTAAAAATAAAATTTTGACCTTAAAAAATAAAAGAGACACAAAATGAGAAAATCCCATTTAAAGATGCACTTTTCTTTGAATTGAAAATAATGCTCTTAGATCTAAGGTTCAACAACTTGAATCAATAATAAGAAAATTTTCGAATGGAGTAAAATCACTGAATATGTTGTTTGGAAATCAGACTATTGTTGAAAATAGAAAAGGACTTGGACATGATAAATTTGAACCAATTAAGAAAAGAAATTATGATAATGTCAGATTACACAAAGATTTTTCGAAATGTTTAATCTGTGGAAAAGGAGGGAATAATCAAAATAAATGTTGGAATAGAAAAAAAACCGTTAAACAGAAGTAGGTACCAAAAGTTATAAATATAAATTCTCTTAAATTTATACAAGTTTGGATTCCGAAGGGTATAATTGTGAAGGCTAATGGTTTGTTATATAGACGAATTTGTGTACCAAAAGCTACAAACATAAATAAATGTTGTCCTACATCTTTTGTTAGACCACTCGATTCCTTTAACATTTAGGTACAAAAACGGGCTAAGGAACAACTATAATAAAGGTGACTTCAAGTTGTTCTATATGGTTGAATATCCATACTTTCAATGTTCCTTAGGCTAGAAAAATATGGTGGAGAACTACACATTTTGGATATCACAACATCAAAGGTAAGTAAATGTGTGATATCTAAACTCTGTTTTGTCTTTCTTATTGTTAATTCTGTTTTTGTTAATACTGCTATAGTACATGTTTGCGTCAAAATTGGCCACAAACCCCAAATACCGTGAAAGCACCAGCGTATGAATACAAATCAGCGATATTCAAACACAAATCACAGATCTCAGCAAATAACCCAAATATGTTTGCACAAAAAATGGGCAAACACCTCCAAGTCGTATGATTTAGTTGATTTTATGTTGTTCGTAGTGATTTGGATGGTTTATGCAAATACGTAAAAAACAGGGACTAAACTGTAAAAGACACACAGATTTATAGTGGTTCGGCCAGAATGTGCCTACGTCCACTTTATATGTTATTTTCCTTTTCCGATCCGATTACAAGTGCAAAGCTTTGATTACAAGTATATCAAAGTTGTTTGAAAGTTCCTTCCAGCCTTGAGCTCTCAAACTTGTCCCCCATTGTTGTACCCCTGCCCCTCTATTTATAGAATGAGGCTGGGGGCAGAGGTCTTGGATGTATATAGCTGCTGGTGGGCCTGGGCTGATGCAATCTGGCCTGGCAAAGTTGGTTCGGTAGCTCTTTGGTTCGGCGGTGAGTGGAGTGTTGACTGGACCGGTAGTGTGTGGAGCGTGGGTTGGTTCGGTAGCCCCGGTCCGGTTGTGGTTGGTTTGACTCGGTGGTGAGTTGGTTCGGCAAGGCCTTGGACCGGTGGAGCTTGGTTCGGTGGGAAGGGAAGTGGAGTTGGTTCGGTGGTGAGAGGAAGTGGAGTTGGTTCGGTGGGAACGGAAGATGGCTGGTTCGGCTATGCTTTGGACCGGCATTGTTTGAAGATGGAGCTTGGACCGGCATTGTTTTGGACCGGTAATAGGTAAAAATGTGCCCAGCAGATCATATCTCCTTCATACGAACTCCGATTATCCTGAAAATTGAAACATAGCCTTTCCTAGTCCTTATCATCATTTCCAATCAATTTCGTCCCGATCGGAACTCAACCAAATTTTAATAATATCGACCGTAGCCTTGATCCCAATCGATTTCCAATCCCGACATCCATCATTCCTTGCGAATTTGTTGGTATTCCATTTTTTTCCCAAAAAGTGGGATAACACTTTGCCCCCCAAAACATGCCTTGTGATAACAAGGCGTGTTTTGAATAATTCCGAATCCAATATCCGAAGTCCATAACCATATTGCCAGAGTATATCATCCTTGACTGCTCCGAGTCGATATCCAATCCCAAATCCAATAACCCAAGCTTGAGCCAATTCCATGTCTATTCGAACTAGACAACCGAGTCCCAAACCATCCTTATCCAATAGCCAATAACTGAATCCAGGACCTCTTCGGGTCGATATCCAAATCCATTACCTCTCCGGGCTCTTGCCAAGAGCAATCTACACCTGACGGTCGTGATCAAGTGTCCCTGGATGTTAAGCTAGCCTCATCGTGTTCTTGTTGAGCGTAATCCACACTTGATGACCTTGGTCCAGGGTCCCTGGACGCTGTACAATGCCATGGCTTAAGTCCTAAGCCGAAACCTGGTCTCTCCGGACCCTTGTTGAGCATAGTCCATACTCAACGACCTGAAAATAATAATTGATAATACATGGCCTAAGTCCTAGGCCGAATCCTGGTCACTCCGGACCCTTGCCGTGCATAGTCCATACTCGACGACCCGAGTGAGTCAATTTACCACGTTCGGGCAAAGCGACTCACCCCTTGCCAGGCATAATCCATACCTGACGACCGTTTATCAAAAATCAGATAAAAATCCAGTCAAAATCCAATCCAAAATCCACATCCAAAATCCAAATCAAAAGCAGAAAACCAAAAATCCAAACCGGCATCCAAAACCGAAAACAATCATCCAAAGGAAAATCCAAATCAAAAAGCAAGAAAAACCAGGAGCTCAATCCAAGCTCCAAAACCGAAAACTAAAAAGAAAAGCAGTGTCCAATCCAAAAGCAAAAGATAAATTTCACAAACCATAGCATTGCAGTTTATCATCATTTAGAGCATGCCTAGGGGCTATCTCCGTCCCCGTACATGTGTAAATGACTTGGTTGCTTGCCAATAGTTCGCTACTTATTTCATATTAAACTGGTCAATGGATGATCAACCGACCATCATTCCTGGGCCTCCCACCATCGTAGCTTGAGGTAGGCGGCGGTTGCTCCTGCCCCGCCGTTGCATTCCGAGGTCCAACATTTTGTGGCAGCTGTCCATTCCTTACATGCTCCTCAATTATGTCCTTTAGGTGCCTGCAGCTGTTGGTGTCGTGTCCATCCAAATCATGGAAGAGACGGTGCCTTCTTGATGTCCTTTCCCGTTCTGTTGGTTCTCTCCTAGCCGGCCTCCAGTAGGGAAGGCAATTCCGAGTATCCAGGTATATCCGCTCCAGCGTCTCGTTCAATCCTGTGTCTGTGGAAAACTTTGGATCCTTCCATTGCTTCCTAGCATTTCCAGAACCATCGTCCAACTTCCTTTTTCCTTTGTCTTTATCCAAACCTTTGCTGGATGGTCCTCCAACCTCAACTGCATTAACCTTTTTCAACTTTAAATCCATACTCGCATCTTGTTGCCGAAGGAACCTTTCTGCCCCGTGAAAGAATTCGTCGAGATCCCGTGGGGGATCTCGTATCAGAGATACCTTGAAATCCGAGTTCTCCCTGACTCCTGATACTGCTGCCATTAAAACCATCGATGGATCGGGCCGATCCACCGAAGCAACTGCGGCACTGAATCGAGTTAGAAAGGCTCTAAGCAATTCATCGATCCTTTGCTTTACCGATGTCAATGTCATCACGTTCTTCGGTCTCTTGACATGAACCCGAAACTGTCCCAAAAACCTTTCCACCACTTCCCTCCAAGTCCTGATAGATCCTTCTCCCAGCTGCCTAAACCACATCGCAGCTAAGTCCGTTAAGTACAAAGGGAAACATCGGGCCATCACTTCCTCCGATGCCCCCAGCACCTCCATGTGTCTGGTGTACCTCATCAAGTGATCCGTAGGGTCTGTCTTGCCATCGTATACCTCCACGCTAGGTAGCTTGAACTTAGGTGGATTCTGAGCCATCCTTATTTCCCGAGCAAATGGACTCCTGTTCACTCCTTCCAAGTCTTCGTTGGTTAAACCACCTCGCATTGTCTTCCTGATTATATCTACCAATCCAGCGTTGTCTGTCGGGGGTTGCCCCCGAGGGAATTCCGGTACATACTCTTCATGTGGCTCGCTAGCAGCAACGTTAGTTCTAGCCTGTTGAACTCCTTCCAAAGGTCCTCCTGTGTTGGATCCTGCGGGCCTGCCCCCAAGTCCTTGTCGATTGCCCTCTGGCTCTGCATCCTGTCCTCCATTGGGTTCCATAACCCTAGCTCCTTGTCCTGCATCCACGGCTGCTGTAGCTGTTCCTAAGTTCTGGGCCCCTGCAGCTCTCATTTGCTCCAAGAAAGTCTGCATCATCTCCTGTTGACTCTTCAACAACCTCTCTTGCAGTGAATTTGTTATGGCTTCCATTTCATTCCGGGTTATGTAGATCGAAGCTGGTACTTCCTCACCTCCGGAGGATGCTTATTGACTTCCTTCCTGTTGGCTTCTCTCAGCCCTTAGCCTTCTATTGTTTTGCCTAGCCATTGTCTTCCCAATCCAAACTTCTATCCGATGCAGCGGGTGCTAGTCCTTCTCAGTGAAAGCTCCAAAGTGTTTGCGCCAAAATTGGCCACAAACCCCAAATACCGTGAAAGCACCAGTGTATGAATACAAATCAGCGATATTCAAACACAAATCACAGATCTCAGCAAATAACCCAAATATGTTTGCACAAAAAATGGGCAAACACCTCCAAATCGTATGATTTAGTTGATTTTATGTTGTTCGTAGTGATTTGGATGGTTTATGCAAATACGTAAAAAACAGGGACTAAACTGTAAAAGACACACAGATTTATAGTGGTTCGGCCAGAATGTGATTACGTCCACTTTATATGTTATTTTCCTTTTCCGATCCGATTACAAGTGCAAAGCTTTGATTACAAGTATATCAAAGTTGTTTGAAAGTTCCTTCCAGGCTTTAGCTCTCAAACTTGTCCCCCATTGTTGTACCCCTGCCCCTCTATTTATAGAGTGAGGCTAGGGGCAGAGGTCTTCGATGTATATAGCTGCTGGTGGGCCTGGGCTGATGCAATCTGGCCTGGCAAAGTTGGTTCAGTAGCTCCTTGGTTCGGCGGTGAGTGGAGTGTTGACTGGACCGGTAGTGTGTGGAGCGTGGGTTGGTTCGGTAGCCCCGGTCCTGTAGTGGTTGGTTTGACTCGGTGGTGAGTTGGTTCGGCAAGGCCTTGGACCGGTGGAGCTTGGTTCGGTGGGAAGGGAAGTGGAGTTGGTTCGGTGGTGAGAGGAAGTGGAGTTGGTTCAGTGGGAACAGAAGATGGCTGGTTCGGCTATGCTTTGGACCGGCATTGTTTGAAGATGGAGCTTGGACCGGCATTGTTTTGGACCGGTAATAGGTAAAAACGTGCCCAGCAGATCATATCTCCTTCATACGAACTCTGATTATCCTGAAAATTGAAACATAGCCTTTCCTAGTCCTTATCATCATTTCCAATCAATTTCGTCCCGATCGGAACTCAACCAAATTTTAATAATATCGACCGTAGCCTTGATCCCAATCGATTTCCAATCCCGACATCCATCATTCCTTGCGAATTTGTTGGTATTCCAGTTTTTACCCAAAAAGTGGGATAACAGTATAATTACCATATCTTGAGCTTCTTAACTCCGCTTTGCAAAATACAAGAAAATCTGGAAAATTGATAGAAAATTATATGAATTTTATGTTATTTATTTTTCCAGAATTTAAACTTAAACCATAGAAAAACTGCAAATCATTCGAAACATTGTTTGTAAACTATTTCAAAATTTCTTAATATAGTTGTGGTAATTTGATCATAACTTGAAAATATTTAGTCCGAATTTTGAAATTCTTTATGTTTTGAAAAGCTAACTGATAGTACTACAACTTTTCTATTTTGAGTATCTGCTAATTCATTTTTTATAATCTTGGAAAAACAATAATCATTTCAATACATCACTTGGAAAGTACCTCTGATTTATGCATACAAGTTATAGTATTTCATACATAACTTTTGAGTGATTCATTGTCTTAACTCTAAACCAATTTTGATAAGTAGAAATTTTGAATATCTGAAACGTTTTTGTTTTGTGCTGAATTAATTTACTGACTTAAAGCTTTCAAAAGTAGAAAATTTTCAAAACTGGACTTGTCAGTTGCTTTGGTACGATGATTAACTTTCATTGCCTTTCTTCACGACTAACAAATCAGTGGATGAAGGACTTTTAACCGTGCGTGCTTTTGGTTTTAACCGCTTTTGCCCTTGTTTGATATAAATGACATTGCTGAAATATTTTGAACCAATTCGAGTGTTATTGAGGAGTATATAGTCTACTTGTTTACTAATATTTCATTTTGGGCAACTAGAGTACATTTGGTATTAGAAATCACTTCATTTGAGATCATATTTGCATTTTTAAATGATTTTAAAATTAGTACAAATTGTTTTTAAAACCCTTTGTTTTCATAATTTTTGAATTTAGAATTTTTTTTAAATAACGCAGAGAGTGGCCAATCTCTAACTTATAGGGTGTTCGATAAGCCCAAATTGACAATGGAAATTCATCGACCCACTCACCCTTGGCCTTTTCCAACCGTTTTTTGAAAATGGACTTAATAATCTTGTTCATTGCTTCAACTTGTCAATTTGCCTGGGGGTGTGTCACCACAGTAAATCTCTTCTTTTTACGATGTGGGTGGAAGAAATTCTCAAGCTCGGTGCCGTCAAATTAAGTTTGGCTATCGGTAATGATTGCTTATGGAACTCCAATATGACATATGGTATTTCAGACCTTGAAGTTATTTACTTTCTTTGTGGTAGTTATAGCTAATGGCTCCACCTCAGCCCATTTGGTGAAGTAATCAACAACAATAATGGCGTACTTCACACCACCTTTAGATATCGGAAATCCAACGATAATATCGATTCTCCAAACTACAAACGGTCAAGAACCAACCATTTGAGTGATCTCCATCGGTAAGGCCCTTAGAATCTTAGAAAACCTCTGGCACTTGTCACACCTTCTAGTTTAATCAGCTACATCTGATTGACGATTGGCCAAAAGTATCCATAGCGGAGAATCTTCTTCGTAGGGTTTGCTTCCCCAATGTGTTTACTACAGGCCCTTTCGTGTACTTCTTTTAGGACTTGTTTGGCCTCGTCGTTGGCGACATATCATAGCAGTGGGACTGAAAATCCTTCTTATGAAGTGCTCCTTGCTGAAAGATGTATCTCGAAACTTGGCGAAGGAGCTTCCGTCGTTTGCTCTTCTTGTCTGGAAGGATTCCCCTCTGCAAATAATTCTTTATGGGAGTCATCCATGACTCCTTCTCATGCCCGGCCTCCAAGATCAATCGACATCCATAAGGTGAATGCTCGGATTCGATTAATACTTCCACTTGAAGAAGGTCTAAGAGCTGTGCATCTCCAGAGCTAGCCAGCTTAGCCCGTTGGCCGACCTTCACATTTTCATCTTTGAGAATATGCATTATCGTATAATATCCAATACCCTTGAGCAGCTTAAGGGTCTGGTTTATATATGGAGCCTGCCTCACTCCTTTTTCCTGAAAATCTTTTCTGACTTGACATACCAACGGTTGGGAATATAAATGATGTGCAAAATTTTAACTCCTAGTTCCTTAGCAATTTTGAGTCTAACAATCATTGCTTCATACTTTGGTTTATTATTTGTTGTAGGGAAATCGAGCTTCAATGCATAACAAATTAAACAACTCTAGAGAGGGACAAGTACAACTCCAGCACCGGAACAACATTCGCTTGATGCCCCATCCGTGTATATCTTTCACCTAGCATTTTTCTCGCCACTACTCTCTGGAGTATCATCTCGTGCAGTGTATCCAGCTATGAAGTCCCCCAAAGCTTAGACCCGGATAGCTCTCCAAGTGTGGTAGGTTATATCGTATTGGCTCAATTCATTATTCCATTTAAACAACCTTCTAGAAGTCTCATGTCATTGCAAGACTTGTTGTAAAGGTTGGTCAGTAAGATTTTGATCGAATGAGCCCGAAAGTAAGGACAGAGCTTCCTCGAAGCGATCAACAGGAAGTATGCAAGCCTTTCCAACCTGGGTAATTTCTTTCTGCTCTTGTCAACCGCTTACTAATGTAGTAGACCTATTGTTGGATGCAGGATTCCTTTCGTACGAGTGCGGCGCTCAAGCATGCACTGACACTACTTGAGATATAAACAAGTCCTTGTCATCCGCCAGCTTCAAAAGAATGTGGGGGTCTCTCCACGTGATCCACCAAAGCTTGGAATGCGTCTTTACATTCCTGTGTCCAAGAAAAGTTCCTCTTTCCATTTTTGATCACATCAAAGAAAGGGATGCATTTGTCTATTGCTCTAGAGATGAATCGACTTGTGACGACGATCTACCTGTTCAAACTCTAAACCTCCTTGATCATCTTTGGGGCCTCAATGTTTCTCAATGTCTCGATCTTCTTTAGATTAGCTTCAATCCCATGGGAGTTCACGATGAAGCCCGAGAATTTTTCTGGCACAATGCCAAAAGAGCATTTCAATTGAGCTTTATCCCCTATTTTCAAAGGACGTCGAACATTTCTGCCAAATCACCAATGTGGTCTCCCGAACACCGTGACTTCACAAGCATGTCATCCACATAGACTTCCATCAAAAACCCAATATGATCCTTGAACTCTTGTTTACCATCCTTTGTTAAGTTGCTCCATCATTCTTTAATCCAAAGAGCATGACCAAATAACGATATAATCCTAAATTGGTGATTAAACTGGTATGCTCTGGTCTGAGATGTTCATTGGAATCTGATTATACCTAGAGTATGCGTCCATGAACGAAAGCAATTAGTGTTTGGCTATTGAGTCCACAAATTGATCAATCCTTGGTAGCAAAAAGCTGTGCTTTACTCATGCCTTATTTAATTCAAAGTAGTCGATGCATGTCCTCCACTTCCCTTTAGCTTTGTTTACCAAGACAGGATTGGATAAACACTTTGGGTATAAAGCACAATGGATGAAGCCATTGACTTTTAGCTTATCATCTCTTCTTTGAGTGCATCGTATCTCTCCGGACCAAGGCTGTGGCTCTTTTGTTTTATAGAAATGCATTAAGGATTTATTTTCAATGCATGGATCGCTATCTCTATTGAGATCCCACATATGTCAGTGTATCCAGGCAAACACATCTAGGTTTGCTTTGAGAAAACCAACCAACTCCTCCATCATTCTAATGACGAGCTATGAACCGACCTTTAGGACCTATGTGGGATCATCCTGGCTGACCGGATCATTGATCGTTAACTCGACAGGAGCTCCTCTTCCACCTTTCGGCTCTTTCCACGGATCCATATCCTTATGGAACCGACTATGCTGCCCAAGCTGCGGCTTTGGCATTGGTTGCTATGCATGCAAAGCCTTGATGTAGAGAGTCCCTTTTATACCTTTTCCTTTCTCTCTTTACCTTGCCTCCTTTAGCTCAGCAACATAACACTCGCGGCCAAGCCCCTAATCTCCTTGTACAATTCTTACATCATTCTCTAAAGGAAACTTCATTGTCAAGCGCCAAGAAGCAATAGCCGCTCTGAATTCAATCGGGGCGTATTGGCCCAAAAATGCATTATAAGCAGAGTAAATATCCAACACCACAAAAGGCACGACCCACACTTACTTGCGGTTGCCCCAAAGAAGCACCGATGGCACATATCCTACAGGCCCCGTAGCTGTTTCGTTAAATCCTTGGATCCAAGATTTACATGATTTCGACTCCTTGCCTCTAGAAGCATCTAGTTATAGGCCTTCTTAAATGGATCGTTGATCAAACCCCAATAATCAACCAACATCTTCCATACAATCGCACGGCCAATCATGGTTGTAACTATGAGCAGGTCAATCATTGAGGCTTCCACCCATCAATATCTTTGTTTCAGAAAACAATATCGTCTGTCATGGTCCTGAACTGTTTTGCTAGAGCTCCACCCTCCATAGCAAAGCCACTCTTATTCTTTACATATTTTAAAGCACCAACGTATGGATCCAGCTCATTCCAGCTTTTTTCAGCCAGATGAGGCCCATTGATATTGTATTTATCAACAAATGTTTTTCAGGCTGCCTAGGATCTTTACCACAGGGCCCAGCTTGTCTTTGCTAGGATGTCAATCTAGGGGGGTTAGAGTTTCCTTCCTGCCATCTTGCGGGGCTTTCATAAATTGTTCCAATTTCTTCTTTCGAATCAACTTCTCGATCTTCTCTTGTTACTTTGGTAAGGGATTTACTTTGGAAAATATGTTTTTGATTGTTCGAACCTTTCAAAATTTATAAAAATTTATTAATAGTGATCGAGAAAGTGATGGGTAGTGATTAAATATATTTCGTAACGAGAGGACAGAATCACAATAGACAACACAACGGGCGACAAAGCAAAGTTCCTTAGCCTAGTATAAAGGTGACAGAATCACAATAGACAACAACGAAAAATATGGTAAAGGTAAAACAGGTAATGGTATATTTATTTGAACGACATAGTAAATGTGATAATCTGCACCGTAATCTGAGTTAAATCAGCCAATAATGTGATGACGAATTAATGATGATTTTGATTCTTACTTATTCAAAATTGTTGGCCAATTATATTCTCATGCCAAGAACACTATAAAA
This sequence comes from Allium cepa, assembly GCA_030765085.1. Classification (NCBI taxonomy): domain Eukaryota; kingdom Viridiplantae; phylum Streptophyta; class Magnoliopsida; order Asparagales; family Amaryllidaceae; genus Allium; species Allium cepa. Next base: position 542,918,898 of record CM060939.1, read on the forward strand.
ATCTCTAGAGTCTTTGAATTACTTCATATATATTAATTTTGATTAAAAATAGTTTTTTGTTGGATGATAATACATTTGGTTAAAATACGGCTAACCCTTTATTCACGGTTTCTGATGGAACGTGATTTTTGTTGAGATATTTAGTAACTGCATCGTTTTTCAAAGAAAATATCTACATATTTTTCATTTCAAATAAATTTCAAATAGCAGAAAATTTTCTTATAAAACCCCTTCAAGAAAATCATTTTTGACCACATTTTCAGATCAGTCATTTTTGAAAAATGGATTTTATAATTATTTTTGAATTTGATTTTAAATGACTACTTTGACTAGTCTGACTCCCTAATAATTATCAAAAAGATAAATAGTGATTGAAAAAGTGATGAGTGTTGATATTTATCATATTTTATGACTCGAGACGGTATAATTAGTAAATTTCTTTAGAAATTTATACAAGAGTTATAAAACTTTCTGTTGGTAAAAATTCCATGACCATCTCTATTTCTATCATATTTCTAACGACCATCACTCATCAAAATTCAATATAGTTTGTCGATATGTGGTACTTTAAACATGAATCATTCGTTTTTCATTTTATATTTCTTTTTAAATAATAATAATAATAATTATTATTATAAATTAAAAAAATACCAAAGTATTCACTCTCATTTAAAAGTCCTTATGGTTATGCATGGGTGAATTACGTGGAATTTGTTATGTGCTTCCATGCTCATTTAAAAGTCCTCACGGTTATGCATGTATGGAACGCATATCAAAATTGATTTTAAAATAAACAAGTTGATTCCAATCCCATTTAAAAGTCCTCACGGTTATGCGTGGTTAGAAGATACTTGAATTCATTTTTTTTAAAATAAAATTGGAATACTGCTAATCTCATTTCAAAGTCCTAACGGTTATGCATGGTTAGTAGATATTCAAATTCTTGATATAAATATACCACAAATAGATACAACTATATGGTTTTATATGATGACATCATTCCCATCACTCTAAAAGTGGAATATGCGCCTAAGAAAGTATTTATGATTTTTGTTTGATTTTTTATTGAAATTTTATATTTATATTCGATTGAGTTTTAATGTTGTATTAATATCTATCACTTTATCTCCATTTTTCTAACACTATTACTCTTTTGCTGATAGCAAAAGGGGGAGAGAAAATTTAAGATTTTGTCAAATAAAATCAAGCAAAGGTCAAATATTTTCCATTTGCATCTAGGCTCATTTGCATATTTTTAATTGTATGCATATATGTAGGGGGAGCTTTGCGTAGAGAGGAAGCATTTAAATAGGGGGAGCAATTAGAGCATATCAATGATCAAATACATTTAACATATTCAAAATCTTAAATATATGTTTGTTACCATCAAAAGGGGGAGATTTTTGAATATGCGATTATATGATTTTTATTTGATGATAATAAACATATATATATATATATATTCGTGTAAATGTATTTGTTAATGTACTATTTTATTTTTCATAGATTAAATAAATATTTCCTGAATAAAAATAAATAACACAGAATTTGAATTCAAATAGAATTTTTGTTCAAACAAATATTTATTACAATTTTTGAATAGTACAAAGTTCAAGCTCTCACTATATATTCAATTTCAATTATAGTACAACTTTGATTACATCACAATTTCACATCTACAGTTGACCTCGCTACACATCACTCATTCACTCAACTTGTATTCCAATATGAATCCAGCATCTGAGCAATCTGCAAAAATAAATATTGACGCAGTAAAATTGAAAAGGAAATATGTTTGCAGTAAAAAACAAAATGTGAATTTTGAAAATAATATTTGCCTCAGTTATTTGGGTTGTTCGTCATCATTTAATTTTCAATTCATCATACACGAACAGCTTGTGACATACACAGTGTATCACTGTATATGCCACAAGGCCGTGCACACCGATATATACACTTGATAAATTTACAGGGACAGGTGTGCATAGGTCAAAGCTAAAATACCGGATTCAACTCAAGTGTAATAAAATAATGTCACAACTTTCAGCACAAGGTCAAATCCGAGCTACATGCTAGATTCAACTCAGGTGCGCGACAAGACATCATAAAACCGTCGAGCATAAAATTCAAGTACAATCAAACAGTGCAGTGATGGATATGCAACCAAATGCCGCCAAGTGAATATGTACACAAACACATATCAGCCCATATATGCAAACTGCCTCAAAAATGAATCAGAAGCTAATGAACACAACCGTACATATAAAACCTATAGTGCAACTGATCAGTGAGTATGCAACATGACTCGAAGCAATGAAGTGATATGCACAGTGCACAGAAGACTCAAACACATCAGAAAGCAGAATGACATGAACAATGTAGGCCAATATTGTTATGCAGATAGAACACAAACTACTACAAAATCAGGTTAGGATGCACGTTCAAACAAATCCATGTCAAAGCCAGCAATTGAAATGCAAACTGTCTCGAAGAATGATACCAGAGACTACAAAGAAATCAAGTGCATGAAGACTGCATCAAGTATACAATTCAGATGCAATCATGTATATATGCAGCAGACTCGAGTACACCCTGAAGAATACAAGTTAAAACTGCAACACCTACTACAAGCAACAATACCATGGGAGTATGACAGTATGCAGTGCGAACACAAATCAAAGTATAACAAAGTCAAGGCCACAAGTAAAGCCAATACACAAAGATGTCGAAGTTAGGTGAAGGTATGAAAAAATTAAGCCAGAAAATCAGCAACTGGGCCAATGCAGACCAGTGAACATCAATGGCAAGGTCAAGTACAAGTTAAAGCCAAAATCGTCACAGTATAATCATCAAAGACATATAAATGAACAAGCCGTAAGTTACTGTCCGGAGTCATAGAAAACAAAGAACAAAATCAACAAATGACAGAGACTTCAAAACCACGACCATGCTACAGGAATACATGTATGCAGCAGAGACAATATCAAAGCAATGGTGATGGCCGAAGTTAATACAGTTATGGAGTCGCATACACAATATCCAGTGCCGAAGTCAACATAAAATTAGAAAATCAAGTTTAAAAAATCAAGGCCGATACACAAAATCATTGACCAAAGTCAAATTCAAACCAAGACGTGGTGACCACGAAATTCAACGGTGCCGTGATAACCAAGAAAACAAGAAATCGAACCAAGTCAAAATATACCGTGAGTGTCAAGTATCAATTTATACGAAATTGAAAAAGTTAGTGAAATCATCAACACCCAAACGAAATCGAATGGCCGAAGCTACAATGTTGAAAAAAATCAGACGAACGAAAATCTAGGCATTCAAATCCTATATAAACCATAACATCATCGACAATCAAAATCATCGAGTTCAATCAAGCGTAACAGAAAAGCAAAAAGGAATAAATTACATATCGAAGCCATCTCGAACTCGATCAAATTCGAAGCAGTCGAAGCAAATCCAAGAGACCATCGATTGACAAAAGGGAACGCTGAATCATATATTCAATCGAATATTTCAAGTCGGCATCCTTCGAATTTTCGAAAAGCCCTAATTTTTTAAAGGAAGAAGAACGAACGAAGAAACAAGAGCCGCCATCACAAACAAAGGAACGGGCCGATAAAAGATATAGAGAAAGAATAAATTATTGGGCCGACCGATATATTAGTTTTGGGGTTTTAAAATTATATAAGGCTCTTAATTACAATTAGGGTTTATTTTGTTTCTTAATTGTATTTTCAATTTTAAACCGTTGTAAATTCTAGTTGTGTGACTAGGGGACAAACTACGTGGCGTAGTTTGAGAATTCGCAACTCAGTGGCTGAGTTGTGGAAGAGTTTTGAGCGTAGAGTTAGGTTAGTCAGTAGCGGGTGTCGTGAGTTTACATGTGTAAGCGTGTGACTACTTAATTTCTAGTAGAAACCTCGTGGGCAGCACGTAGGCAGGGTTTTGCCGAAGCTGGGTAAATATGTGTCGTTCTATTTCTGCATTTATTATTCTGCTATTATCTGTGCTGCTATTATTTTGATATATTTGTTGAAATAATTTTATAAGCTTCCGCAACTAATTTTTATAATTAATAGCATCACCCTATTCACCCCCCTCTAGGGTGAAATCGATCCTACAAGTGGTATCAGAGCTAGGTGTGAAAGCCGTTTTTGTTTTAAACATTTGATATTACAAAAACCAATTTTTGTTTTAAAAAATTGAATTTCTAAAATGGCTTCTTTTAATACTGCTTTTGCCGAGGGTCAATCCATAGTTAGACCACCAATGTTCAATGGTGAATATGCTTATTGGAAAAATAGGATGGAAATTTTTCTGAAAACCATTGACGCTTGGAATATTGTTGAGACGGGTTATAGAGCACCAACTATAACTGTAGATAATCAGGAAATAGATAAACTAAAGGAACAATGGACAGAACTAGAAAATAAATTACAAAATACTAATGCTAAAGCTATGAATTCTATTATCTGTTCATTGGATCAATTTGAATTTAATCGTGTCTCACATTGTCTAACTGCGCAGGAAATATGGCACACATTAGAAGTGACTCACGAAGGAACATCTCAAGTCAAAGAATATCGCCTTGCCATGCTAAGCAGCGATTACAAGAACTTCACAATGGCAAAGGAAGAAAATGTCAAAGAGATGTATGAACGACTTTCCAATATCGTATATAAATCAAAAACTCTCGAAAAATCATACACAGAGTTGGAGATAATCCGAAAAATCCTCAGAGTCCTTCCACGAAAATTTAAAGCAAAAGTGACTGCCATTCAAGAATCGAAAGATTTAAAACAAATGAAAGTTGAAAAACTCATCGAAAATCTCACCACTTATGAGCTAGTAATGAAATTCAAGGAAGAGCGTGAAGGAATTGACGCTCGAAAGAAATCAATAGCTCTTAAAGGAACAACAGAAAGTGATGGTGATGATGATGATCATGCAGCAGCAGAATTGGAGCTATCAATAAAGAAATTCAAAAGGTGGAATTACAAATACGGAAATCTAGCTCGAATCCAAAAAGTGAAAAGCATACTAGCCAAAGCACTAGACTACTCTGAAGAACAGAAGACCATCTGTCATAAGTGCAACCAACCCGGACACATCAAGCCCAATTGTCCTCAAAATCGACGCGACTTTAAAATGAAATCAAAAAGGAAAAGTTTTGCTGCCACGTGGAATACAAGTGATGAAGATATTCAAAGTTCTAGCAGTGAGAGTGAGAAAGCAGATATGTGCCTTTATGGAAATATAACTGATAGCGACGATGGCGAGCCAAGCGATGTATTAAAACTCACGCACTCAGAATTACTTATATATTTCCACGAAGTAAATGGCTATTTTGAACGACTTAGGGAAAAATACGCTAAACTCGAACCACAAAAGGATACTTTGATAGAGTTAAATACACAACTTAACCAATTAGTTAGAACCTATCAAAGTAGGATCCCTAAGTGTGATAAGCGTCCAACATTCGAAGAAGAAATTAAAAAATCATAAATCAATAAAAAATACTTGAAAATGAAATTCTGATTTTGGAAGAAAGTGAAATACTAGGAGAGAGAATTCTATTAAAAAGTGCACACAATTGTTAAACGAAAATGAATCTCTCAAAACACAAGTCCAACAATTGTCAATGACTTTAGATAAATTTTCAAAAAGTGAAAAATCGTTGAATATGCTATTAGGAAAACAAACTGTTAATACGGTTAGACAAGGACTTGGATATAATCAATCTAAAATTGTTGAAAGCAATATTAATCAAGTCAATTCTATGTGCACAATTTGTAGAAAATTTGGACACAATCAAAATAACTGTTGGTATAGACCCAAACATGTGAAAACTATACCAATTTGGGTTCCTAAAGGCACAAATATAATATCTCTCAAAGTCAAACAAATTTGGGTGCCGAAGAGAGCATATATAAATAGTTTTGGGTCTCCACAAAATTATTTTTCAATATATTCTGCCACTAACAATTATGGACCTATAAAAACAAATAGGCCACAAAAATCTTTCATCGTATAGGTATGGTGGCAGGCTAAGCAACAACAATAGTGTTATCTGGATTCTGGCTGTTCCAGAAACACAACGGGCGACAAAGCAAAGTTCCTTAGCCTAGTATAAAGGTGACAGAATCACAATAGACAACAACGAAAAATATGGTAAAGGTAAAACGGGTAATGGTATATTTATTTGAACGACATAGTAAATGTGATAATCTGCACCGTAATCTGAGTTAAATCAGCCAAAAATGTGATGATGAATTAATGATGATTTTGATTCTGACTTATTCAAAATTGTTGGCCAATTATATTCTTATGCCAAGAACACTATAAAAATCTCTAGAGTCTTTGAATTACTTCATATATATAGTTTGGATTAAAAATAGTTTTTTGTTGGATGATAATACATTTGGTTAAAATACGGCTAACCCTATATTCACGGTTTCTGATGGAACGTGATTTTTGTTGAGACATTTAGTAACTGCATCGTTTTTCAAAGAAAATATCTGCATATTTTTCATTTCAAATAATTTTCAAATAGCAGAAAATTTTCTTATAAAACCCCTTCAAGAAAATCTTTTTTGACCAAATTTTCAGATCAGTCATTTTTGAAAAATGGATTTTATAATTATTTTTGAATTTGATTTTAAATGACTACTTTGACTAGTCTGACTCCCTAATAATTATCAAAAAGATAAATAGTGATTGAAAAAGTGATGAGTGTTGATATTTATCATATATTATGACTCGAGACGGTATAAGTAGTAAATTTCTTTAGAAATTTATACAAGAGTTATAAAACTTTTTGTTGGTAAAAATTCCATGACCATCTCTATTTCTATCATATTTCTAACGACCATCACTCATCAAAATTCAATATAGTTTGTCGATATGTGGTACTTTAAACATGAATCATTCGTTTTTCATTTTATATTTCTTTTTAAATAATAATAATAATAATTATAATTATTATAAATTAAAAAAATACCAAAGTATTCACTCTCATTTAAAAGTCCTTATGTTTATGCATGGGTAAATTACTTGGAATTTGTTATGTGCTTCCATGCTCATTTAAATGTTCTCACGGTTATGCATGTATGGAACGTATATCAAAATTGATTTTAAAATAAACAAGTTGATTCCAATCCCATTTAAAAGTCCTCACGATTATGCGTGGTTAGAAGATACTTGAATTCATTTTTTTTTAAATAAAATTGGAATACTGCTAATCTCATTTCAAAGTCCTAACGGTTATGCATGGTTAGTAGATATTCAAATTCCTGATATAAATATACCACAAATAGATACAACTATATGGTTTTATATGATGACATCATTCCCATCACTCTAAAAGTGGAACATGCGCCTAACAAAGTATTTATGATTTTTGTTTGATTTTTTAATTGAAATTTAATATTTATATTTCGATTGAGTTTTAATGTTGAATTAGTATCGATCACTTTATCTCTATTTTCTCTAACACTATTACTCTTTTGCTAATAACAAAAGGGGGAGAGAAAATTTAAGATTTTGTCAAATAAAATCAAGCAAAGGTCAAATATTTTCCATTTGCATCTAGGCTCATTTGCATATTTTTAATTGTATGCATATATGTAGGGGGAGCTTTGCGTAGAGAGGAAGCATTTAAATAGGGGGAGCAATTAGAGCATATCAATGATCAAATACATTTAACATATTCAAAATCTGAAATATATGTTTGTTACCATCAAAAGGGGGAGATTGTTGAATATGCGATTATATGATTTTTATTTGATGATAATAAACATATATATATATATATATATTCGTGTAAATGTATTTGTTAATGTACTATTTTATTTTTCATAGATTAAATAAATATTTCCTGAATAAAAATAAATAACACAGAATTTGAATTCAAACAGAATTTTTATTCAAACAAATATTTATTACAATTTTTGAATAGTACAAAGTTCAAGCTCTCACTATATATTCAATTTCAATTATAGTACAACTTTGATTACAACACAATTTCACATTTAAAGTTGACCTCACTACACATCACTCATTCACTCAACTTGTATTCCAATATGAATCCAGCATCTGAGGAATCTGCAAAAATAAATATTGACGCAGTAAAATTGAAAAGGAAATATGTTTGCAGTAAAAAACAAAATGTGAATTTTGAAAATAATATTTGCCTCAGTTATTTGGGTTGTTCGTCATCATTTAATTTTCAATTCATCATACGCGAACAGCTTGTGACATACACAGTGTATCACTGTATATGCCACAAGGCCATACACACCGATATATACACTTGATAAATTTACAGGGACAAGTGTGCATAGGTCAAACCCAAAATACCGGATTCAACTCAAGTGTAATAAAATAATGTCACAACTTTCAGCACAAGGTCAAATCCGATCTACATGCTGGATTCAACTCAGGTGCGCGACAAAACATCACAAAACCGTCGAGTATAAAATTCAAGTACAATCAAACAGTGCAGTGATAGATATGTAACCAAATGCCACCAAGTGAATATGTACACAAACACATATCAGCCCATATATGCAAACTGCCTCAAAAATGAATCAGAAGCTAATGAACACAACCGTACATATAAAACCTATAGTGCAACTGATCAGAGAGTATGCAACCCGACTCGAAGCAGTGAAGTGATATGCACAGTGCACAGAAGACTCAAACACAGCAGAAAGCAGAATGATATGAACAATGTAGGCCGATATTGTTATGCAGATAGAACACAAACAACTACAAAATCAGGTCAGGATGCACGTTCAAACAAATCCATGTCAAAGCCAGCAATTGAAATGCAAACTGTCTCGAAGAATGATACCAGAGACTACAAAGAAATCAAGTGCATGAAGACTGCATCAAGTATACAATTCAGATGCAATCATACATATATGCAGCAGACTCGAGTACACCCTGAAGAATACAAGTTAAAACTGCAACATCTACTGCGAGCAACAATACCATGGGAGTATGACAGTATGCAGTGCGAACACAAATCAAAGTATAACAAAGTCAGGGCCGCAAGTAAAGCCAGTACACAAAGATGTCGAATTCAGGTGAAGGTATGAAAAAATTAAGCCAGAAAATCATCAACTGGGCCAATGCAGACTAGTGAACATCAATGGCAAGGTCAAGTACAAGTTAAAGCCAAAATCGTCACAGTATAATCATCAAAGACATATAAATGAACAAGCCGTAAGTTACTGACCGGAGTCACAGAAAACAAAGAACAAAATCAACAAATGACAGAGACTTCAAAACCACGACCATGCTACAGGAATACATGTATGCAGCAGAGACAATATCAAAGCAATGGTGATGGCCGAAGTTAATACAGTTATGGAGTCGCATACACAATATCCAGTGCCGAAGTCAACATAAAATTAGAAAATCAAGTTTAAAAATTCAAGGCCGATACACAAAATCATTGGCCAAAGTCAAATTCAAACCAAGCCGTGGTGACCACGAAATTCAACGGTGCCGTGATAACCAAGAAAACAAGAAATCGAACCAAGTCAAAATATACCGTGAGTGTCAAGTAACAATTTATACGAAATTGTAAAAGTCAGTGAAATCATCAACACCCAAACGAAATCGAATGGCCGAAGCTACAATGTTGAAAAAAATCAGACGAACGAAAATCTGGGCATTCAAATCCTATATAAACCATAACATCATCGGCAACCAAAATCATCGAGTTCAATCAAGCATAACAGAAAAGCAAAAAGGAATAAATTACATACCGAAGCCATCTCGAACTCGATCAAATTCGAAGCAGTCGAAGCAAATCCAAGAGACCATCGATTGACAAAAGGGAACGCTGAATCATATATTCAATCGAATATTTCAAGCCGGCATCCTTCGAATTTTCGAAAAGCCCTAATTTTTTAAAGGAAGAAGAACGAACGAAGAAACAAGAGCCGCCATCACAAACAAAGGAACGGGTCGATAAAAGATATAGAGAAAGAATAATTATTGGGTCGACCGATATATTAGTTTTGGGGTTTTAAAATTATATAAGGCTCTTAATTACAATTAGGGTTTATTTTGTTTTTTAATTGTATTTTCAATTTTAAACCGTTGTAAATTCTAGTCGTGTGACTAGGGGACAAACTACGTGGTGTAGTTTGAGAATTCGCAACTCAGTGGCTGAGTTGTGGCAGAGTTTTGAGCGTAGAGTTAGGTTAGTCAGTAGCGGGTGTCGTGAGTTTACGTGTGTAAGCGTGTGACTACTTAATTTCTAGTAGAAACCTTGGGGGCAGCACGTAGGCAGGGTTTTGCCGAAGCTGGGTAAATTATGTGTCGTTCTATTTCTGCGTTTATTATTCTGCTATTATCTGTGGTGCTATTATTTTGATATATTTGTTGAAATAATTTTATAAGCTTCCGCAATTAATTTTTATAATTAATAGCATCACCTTATTCACCCCCCTCTAGGGGTGAAATCTATCCTACATACATTATTTTGTATAATATTTAAAAAAGTAATTTAAAATTTGTCCTTTATTAAAAGTATCACAATGTTGTCATTGTATAAATTTCCCTAAACCATAATCCTGTCATCACACTAAAGTGGAATTTGTGTCTAAATAAAATATTATGATTTTTGTTTGATTAATTGGAATTTGCAATATACACATATATCTCTCGCTTAATAGGATTTTATGGTTTTAATCAAAATTCATCGTTATTTCAATTATTATTATTATTATTGATGATAATAAAAGGGGAAGAGAGGTTAAGATTTTGGTGGTCGAGTAATAACCCTACCGATATTCAAGAGTTGTTTTTATTTTTCGGCAGTTTTTTTTATAATTAGTTTGACAACCTATTACTTTAATTTTTTGATTGCTTGCATCTGTGTAGGAGGAGTCTAGTAGTAGAGGGAGTATGTAAATAAGGGGAGCTTGATCACAACACATCAAACAAATTTGTTATGCACAAAATCTTAATATATGTTTGTTATCATCAAAAGGGAGAGATCGTAGAATATAACAATTTATGATTTTTGTTTGATGATAATAAACATATATACGTATGTATATAAATGTGTTTGTTAGTATACTATTGCAAAATTACAAATAGAAGTAAACAAATGAAATTTTATTTCAACAAATATTTTATTTCATTACAATTTCAAATAGTTCACATTTACAACATAGTTTCCACTATATTTTACTTGTTCATATACGACATTATTTTTCACTCTCATATACAACACACTCTCTTATACAATACACTCATTCACTCAAGTTCGATTTGTTATCTATTGATTTGTTATCTTCTTGCTTCAACTATCTACTCTCCAATCAACTGCTTTGCCTGTCAAATAACAACGTAGTAAAAAGCAAAAAGAAACTAAAACTGCAAAAATAAAAATATAATTGAATATGATCTTGCCTCAGCTTATTGTTTTTTTTTTCATATTTTAAACAGAAACCAAAAATAAATGTGCATGAACAACCTACGACATGCAAGTGCATTACTGTACATGCCATTAAACCGAGCAAATTAAAATATACAAGTAACCCACAAATGAGAAAGCAAAGGTCAAGCCCAACTTTAGGCTCAACATAGTGTGCAACTAAATAACATACAACTACAAATGCAAGGTCAAGCTGAATAACTCAACATAAGCAAAGTAAGGTCAAGCCACAATGGCTCAACACAAGTTTAAATACATGTATGTACAAGTGCAACCAGCAATACAAAATGATCCAATCATCTCAAAACCAAACCACCACATGCACATGCATGTACAAGACCAGCAAACACACAAATTCACATAGAAGTGAATGCACACATGCACCAGCAAATGCAAGGTCAATACAAGGCAGAAACAGGTCAATACAAGGCAGAAATAGGAAAGTGCACATCAGGCATACACAGATTCAACAAGTTAACAAAAAGGTTCGATAGTGCAAGTGCAAATGCATACAAAATTAAGTGCAGCAATGGTAAGAGATGCGACATGTACAAAGTAATGTATAGCAGCATGCTCAAGCAACATTATCATCTCAGTATAACATCTTACCATAGGCTGTAGTTTATTTGAGACAATCATCAAAAACAAACTCATAGCATCAATATAAGTTCCAATTAATTTTATAGATTTGCAATGATCAACTAAGCTAGGATAAAACAACAATGGAGCATCAACTCAGCTATGACAATAGCTATCCATCAACCATCATCAATATAATAATAACACATCCTTAGATCATTGCTTCATGTTCAGATATCAATTCAAAACAAAAACCACACATCCGATCATCAGGCACAGTACTTAGAACAAAGACATAACGATTTACCTCATATGTGAGCAAGCATGAGGCGAAACATATATAACTGCAACAAACTACTTTTAATAACTACACCGACATCACCTACCATTTCAACGAAGTGCAATCACGTATGGAAAGACATCTATGAACAAGAGCAATGCAGAGAATTAGAAAATATGCAGAGGTCATCAGAAAACATGCATCAAAAAATCATTCACAAATAAAATCCGATAGCAAGTGCAATCAGTAAGCAGACAACAAACACGACTGCAACAAGCAAGGAACAAAGTACAGTTCAATATCAAATAAGCATGGTTGAGTAGGAAATGAAAAAGTCTACAAAAGTTAACTAGAATCAAATATATACTCGAAAGATATCGAATTAGAATTTTCGAATATATATCAGAGAATTGAATAAGTCGGAATTCATATAACCATCCATTAGAAAACCGAATGGCAAAAAGAAAGCATCTGAAAAATTCGAACTAAAATACTCAAACAGAAATATAGGGATTCAATCCCTATAAATACCACCTAAATCATCGTTGGCAATTCGTACGAGTTGAGTTCAAATAACATATCAGAAAACAGAAAAATAAATATGTGTACCAAATCAAATATTCAGCAACTCAATGATAAAGCATTCCAGAGCGATCATCACGTAAGAAAACCAAACGAATTGATCGACAAGGGAGACAAGGCTAATTTTTAACTTCAATTAAGTGACCAGAGACTCAAGCGGCTTCAATTAAAACCCTATTAACAGGAAATAACAAGTCAGATAACAAGACTTTGTCAAGTCATTCTATCTCCTTTATTTACTATTGATTTCCTTATTTTGCTACAGTTTGAAATGGTCATGTATTTTAAACTTTAAACTATCTGTACTTGTACTGTGAGGCTATATATATATATAGCTATGATGGAAGCTGAATAAATGTAGAGAGAGAGAGAGAAGGAATAATATTTTCTTCATGGTATCAGAGCAGTAACGACACCTATATTCAAATAAATAAATAAAAATGTCAGTATCTCCTTCCTCATCCCTTTCTTCCATCCCTACCACTAACATCCACCACATAGTTTCAGTGAAACTTGACAGCACAAACTATGTGCTTTGGCGTGCTCAATTCCTCCCTCTTCTCCGTGGCTATAAACTAATGAAGTACGTTGATGGCAGCTACCCATGCCCCACGTCCAAAGCCAAAGACGACAGTTCCTCAGATTCCGAGTATGATGCTTGGCAACAACAAGACCAAGTCCTACTTAGTTGGATTCTCTCCTCTCTATTTGAATCTATTCTAGCCAGTGTTGCTAGATATAAAACTTCACAAGAAGTTTGGACAGCCGTAGAAAAACTATGTGCGTCTAAATCTCAAGCACGTACCATGCAGCTCCAAAATGAGCTAAGGCACATGCGCAAAGGAGACAAGACCATGAGTGAATATTTGGTTCAAGCTCGTTCCATAGCTGATCTTCTTGCTGCCTCCGGACAAGCAATACCAGATCCGACGTTTCAACAACTCATTCTCATGGGATTGGAATCAACTTATGATCCGATAGTGACCACCTTGTCTGCTACTATTGATAATATCTCTTACTCCATGGATGATTTTCAAGCACATCTCCAAGCTTTTGAATTGGGCATTCAAGCACAGCAAGCTTCACTTTCCCTTCAGCCTGCTGCCAACATAGCCACCACCAATCAGTTCTCTCGTGGATGTGGCGGTCGTTTCGGTCAAGGAAGACGTGGTAATGGCGGTCAATCAACTATAAATCGTCACCCTAATACTTCATTACAAGGACCATGTCAAATATGTGGAAAACGAAATCATACAGCTCAATGATGTTGGCATTGGTTTGATCAAACCTTCGCTACTCAAGACTACAGACCTCCACAACAATATCAAAATCCTACGCAACAACCACACTCAAATACGGCCTATGTTCTTCACTCGGATAACAATCATCATGGTCAGTGGATACCAGACAGTGGTGCCTCTACTCATGTAACCGGGGATCTTCAGAACTTGCATATTCACAATCCTTACGAGGGACCCGATCAAGTTCGTGTAGGTAATGGTTCCAGCCTTCCTATAACTAATATTGGTAAGACCATCTATCGTTCAAATTCTCGTACATTTACTATGAATCCAGTTCATTATGTTCCTTCACTCAAAGCAAATTTGCTTTCTGTTTCTCAATTCTCTGCTGAAAATAATGTCTGTTTTGAATTTCATCCAACTTATTTTCTTGTGAAGGATCGTCATACGGGGAAAACAGTGTTGCAAGGGCTAATTAAAGACGGGCTCTACTATTTCACCAATGCTCGTGATTTTTCTAATTCTATTTCTTCAGCATTTTTGTCTAATAAGTGTACGTTGGATGTTTGGCATCGGCGATTAGGACATCCTATGTTTAGAATTGTCAAACATATTGTCTCTAATTTTTCCCTTCCAGTTTGTAATAATAAAATCAGTTGTTGCAACTCCTGTCATGTCAGTAAAAGTAGAAAACTTCCATTCCATGATAGTTTATCTACTTATTCATCTCCTTTGCATTTGCTCTCTCTAAAGGATGGTCGATTCGACAACTTGACATTCAAAATGCATTCCTTCATGGTTATCTTCAAGAAGAGGTTTATATGCACCAACCACCTGGATTTATTGACAAACAGCATCCTTCCTTTGTTTGTCGGCTACACAAATCCTTGTATGGCCTCAAACAAGCACCACGAGCATGGTATCACCGACTTAGCTCTCATCTTCTTCATTTGGGCTTTCCAGTTTCCCATGCAGATTGCTCCTTGTTCATTAAACATGATACTGGTTTAACCATTTATGTTTTGGTGTATGTCGATGACATCATTGTCACAGGCTCTTCTGATGCAGGTATTCACTCACTTATTAAATCATTGAATTCTTCATTCGCAATCAAGGATCTTGGACCTTTGAACTATTTCCTTGGTATTGAAACTATAAAAACCTCTACTGGTTTGTTTTTGTCTCAAAGAAAGTATATTAATGATATATTAGAACGTACCAAAATGGTTGGTGCTCGTCCAGTCTCCACTCCTCTTGATACCAAGAACAAGCTATCAATTCATGGTGGTAAACAAGTCATCGATCCCACACTATATCGCAGTGTTGTTGGCGCACTACAATATCTCACATTTACCCGTCCAGATATATCGTTTGCTGTTAACCGTGTATGCCAATTTATGCAAGATCCGAGGGAAGATCATTAGGATGCCGTCAAAAGAATCATACGATATCTTAAAGGCACTGCTGAATTTGGACTTTCTTTAAAACCTGCTTCTACGCTAAATTTATGTGCATACTCTGATGCCGATTGGGCTGGCTGTCCTGATTCTTGTCGATCTACCAGTGGTTTTTGTATATTTTTTGGAAGCAATCTTATATCTTGGAGTGCACGCAAGCAAACTACCGTGTCTAAATCTAGTACAGAAAGTGAGTATCGTGCTTTAGCTACAACTACCGCAGAACTCATATGGATTGAATCTCTTCTTCAAGAACTTGGTGTTCATGCTAATATTCCAACATTATGTTGTGATAATCTGGGAGCAACATACATCACTGTCAATCCGGTATTTCACTCTCGCACCAAACATATCGAGATAGATTATCATTTTGTTCGTGAAAGAGTAGCGCGCAAGCAACTAGATGTTCAGTTCGTATCTACTAAAGATCAACTTGCAGATATCCTAACTAAAGGATTGAGTACTCAACGCCATGCTTTTCTACGGGACAAGTTGACCGTCAAGACGCTCAACTTGCGGGAGAGTATTAACAGGAAATAACAAGTCAGATAACAAGACTTTGTCAAGTCATTCTATCTCCTTTATTTACTATTGATTTCCTTATTTTGCTACAGTTTGAAATGGTCATGTATTTTAAACTTTAAACTAACTGTACTTGTACTGTGAGGCTATATATATATAGCTATGATGGAAGCTGAATAAATGTAGAGAGAGAGAAGGAATAATATTTTCTTCAAACCCTAATTTTTGAGAATGAAGATAAAAAGGAAAAGAGATCGGCATGAACTAAAAGAATACGAGCCAAAAATTGCACACTTCTTTTATTTTGTATATGCCATGATTTTTTATTTGTGAACAATTCTTTTTGGGCCAAATTATAACAGGGTTTTAATTTTATTTTTATTGTATTTTGTTTTTTAATTTAATAAAACTCTAGTTTGTAACTAGGTTCGAACTACATGACATTATTTCGAAAAATTCTCAAATAGAGGATAGAGTTGAGGCACAGTTTTGAGCATAGGGTTAGAACAATTAAGTTAGCGATGGTTATGATTTACATGGTCTGTAAGCGGTCAATTGTTTAATTTTAATAGAAATCTTAGGGGTAGCAGTAGGCAGATTTTGTCAAAGCTGGGAAAAATAATGTTTCACTTTTATTTTCACATTTACTCTATTATTATCTATGCTGCAATTTTTATTATTCTATGAATTTATTATATACCCAATTCGCTCCCTTTCTTGGGTTAATTCGATCCTACAACTCACTCAGTGTATTGGATATGTTCTAAATCGTGCAACCTATCATGGTCAAAGACTAATCAACGTCCCAGTTTCTTAGTACTCGAATCGATGCCACTCATTAGGCCAGGAACTAGACCGCCCTCATGGCTGATCCAAGGTAAAAATCACCCATCATGGAGATCAGGTCGACCGTCATGGAGATCACGACCCATCATGGTCTAAGTAGGTGCTTCCACATTACCCTTGATTTATGAGTGTTCTACAAACCTTCGAGTTTCAAAGATCCATTTTATACGCATCATATTCATGATAGAGTGCATCCTAGCTCCACTTCACAAGTTTGTATCCTCAAAATTGTTCTCTAGATCATCTTACGACTCCTATCATTGAATCGTTAAGTCCAAAACAATTCTTGACTTCCATCATTTGTCGTGGAGTATCAACATTTCGTCTTGAAACCCTCCAAACATCAACTCTACCTTTCCTCCTTGACCATCCACCGTACGACCCATAGTACATGTTACAAGAATGTCATAACCCTACAACATGGATTACATGACCCTAGGGCCAAAGGAAGTCCATATGAGTGGTCGAGTAATAATTTTTCCCATGGCCCGAAGTTTCCATGAGTAAAGCCTAAAGAAAACATAAGCATGGCCTAAAGCAGCCTCAGTTTCCCCAACATTGAATCAAGCTTCCACCGAACCATGTTGACCACCGATCCAAGCATCTACCAAACCATTGTCACCATCGACCCAAGCTACCCTCGAACTATGATTGCCACCGATCCAAGCTACCACCAAACCATGATCACCATCGATCCAAGCTACCATCGAACCATAATCACCACCAATCCAAGCTATCACCAAATCATTCAAGACCTCGAAGTTTAATATGAATCCAGGCTTGCACCTTCTTAAATCTATATCGATCCAAGGGCGTCGATCCATATAACTTAGCAAATTTTTGATTAAGTATTCCCTTTGAGAAATCCAAGTACTTTCAACCAGTTCATCCTAATGCATTTCTCAATGAAGCCCGAAGTTAAACTCGAAGCAAGGCCATCGATCCAAATACTTGAATATCACCAGTGATCCATATTTCCTTAGGCCATATATTGAGCATATGAACTCCAAACGACTTGAAATTTAAAGCGTAGCTTTATGAGGCCTTCCTTATTGCCCCCACATAGTTCACATCAATTTGGATAAAGTAGAATTCTTGGATCATCACCAATCCAAGACTGCATTCCTAATTCTAAGTTGCCACTCGCTCGGCATTTTCAACCAAATAATCAACATTCATTCAAGCAATTAACCTATAAACTATATTCAAGCAAACAAACACTTATACACATCAAATTAGGTCCTAAATCTAATAGTGAGAAGAAGGGTGAACTACAAGAACAAGGAGATACATAAGAACACTTACTTTGATTCATTTCAAATTAACATTTGTGATTAGTTAAGGTTTAACATGTTTTGGGATCTAAAAATCATTTTAAAACATCATTTTTAGGTGTATATTAACTAATTATAAATTGAGATGTCCTAATCACTTGCCTAAAATCCAAAGCAATCCAAAAAAGCTCCAATCCCAATATGAATAACAGCTCAAGAATTTCCAACAGCAATTCTCCCAAATTCAAGTGCTAATTTCGCTATTCTCTAACTATTTTGGAAACCGCGAAATGACAAGGAAAGATCCCATCAGGCCCCTTTGGGTTCTTATCCTAGAATAGGCCTTGGGACTGGCCACTAATTTCCTTA
Organism: Allium cepa; assembly: GCA_030765085.1. NCBI lineage: Eukaryota > Viridiplantae > Streptophyta > Magnoliopsida > Asparagales > Amaryllidaceae > Allium > Allium cepa. Next base: position 542,937,518 of record CM060939.1, read on the forward strand.
ATTATCCAGTAAGCCGCTCAAAATCAAGTGCAACTTTAGACAACCATATCTTCCAAACAGTAAGTCTGTTTTCCTATTATCACCACTCTATGAGAGAAATCATCATCTCAATGTAATGAAAGCTGTTTCAGACCCTAACTTAGCTTCTATAAAAAATTATAAGCCATACAAGATTTTCAGGGTCAAAATCATCAGATAAAAATTCTAGGAGGAAAATTTTTCTAATAGTAATTTCCTAAAGTCGTAGAATAGTACAATCCTATATGAAAATAATATTAATATTTTATGATCCTTCGATATGTAAAATGCAGATCATTAAAATATTGTCTATTAATATTACATTAATTTTGGTAAGAATGTCCTTGTTTTTTACTTGACTATTAACAAAAAAGATATTCTTCGGTTATAAACCATATCGAGTTTTTTGGCCATAAAAGTTAATCCCTGGTCAAAATTATTAAAGAATCCTTTTGAGAGGCCTAATTTTTTGAAAAAATGTTGTGTCGTTATGTTATGAGAAACAATTTGCTAATACTAATGGACATGAAGCTAGTACTCCGCACCTTCGAATTCATTATCTTTTTCCCCATATTATGTGTGATAATACACTGGAAATAATAATTAGTAATTTCTTCTTTTTTTATTTTTTTATTTTTAACTTAGTGGATGATTTGCGATAAGCTCAATCAATGTTCCACAATAAAAACATATACCCAGAGCTAGCAGACCCGAACCTAAAGCATGATTACCCTAAATGCGGTATGAACCAAGCAATGGAAATGGCCTCCATGTGCCTACATGATGAAACTCTCGGTTGACTCATAGCAGCCAACGTAGTCGCCACTCTAAGCCTCCTAATCGAACTCACGCCTACTTCCAAACCTACTCTTAACCCAAATGTCCGCACCTAACCAAATCTTAAATCTGAATACGCAAACTCATCGTATACCAACTCAGATAATTCCGACAATGAACATGTAGTCGAAACTCTTCAGTTGGGCAGTAAAAAATAGAAACAAGGAAGTCTTACTAGTTCTAGGAGCCGCTCTAGTAATGGAAGTGCTTTGAGCTCGAACGATAGAAATAATTCGATCGCCCTTAGCTCGAAAGACCCTATATATGATGATCATGGAAGTAAGAAGAGCTCTAGTGAGAAGTTGGTATGTTCTAGCTTGAAGTGTTATGAGTTTATAGTTGTTAATAAGTTTGCATAATTGAGGTTTATAGTTTATAACCAAAGCATACTTACTTTTATATTTGTGTAATTGTATGTAACATATACTAAGTTTATAATTGTTTACAAGTTTGCGTAATCGAGGTTTGTAATTTGTTGTTTTACCCATTGTCACCTGAATTCATGTGTTACCTAGATTTTTAATATACACTATTTTTCAAGATATACTTGATTTTGGTACACTGAAAGTTAAATGTTAATGCTAAAATTAGCGACGTCATAAAGCCATTTCTAAACTTCAATTAGCAACGACTAGAAGCCGTTGTTGAATTTCAATCAGCAACGACTTTGGACCATCGCCAATTTCAACCACTCCCTATTTTGCGACGGCTTTGGTACATTGCAAAACCCTTTTGAAATGGCTCAAAGCTATTGCAAAACAGGTTTTCTAGTGTACTCCAACCATTTTTGCAACTAGGGTCCTTGTAACAATCCATACCTTAATTGATCCAAATTTCGACTAAGTCGGAACCCAAATCCATTAGGGCATAGAACGTTGGTTTCGGTGAACTATAGTACACACAAGCATATCAGAGAACAATCTATATAAACTTGTAGTGGATTTGAAAAAATATAATAGAACATTTATATTGACTAAGGCTGCTATCTTGGAATCGATATTATTCCTTAGATATTTAGTTGCCTTATCAACGCCAAGCATGAATAAGAAGACTTCTCTATCTACCGTTCCCGACTTCCACCAGTAGCCTATCCCTCTAAATCTACCATGTGGGTTGTAATGAGAAGGGGGTCAGAACAACCTTCCTGTGACCTAAAATTTTCATATTTTATATGTAACATAAATTTATGCCGATTAATTCCTATTTAAGTGTTATGTTTATTATTCATAACTAATCTATTCTATCCTATATGTGCATGTGATATGCCTAACCCCTTTTGAGGTATAACTATGTATGTATATACACTACCCAAAAACCCGATCACTTATTACATCTTAAATAACGAGGAGGCAGACCCAATGATCATTTAATACCTCAGTCCCTGAAGGGGACCCTCTACAACATAACGCTGGTCAATTAGTTTTAGCCACATGAACCAATGGCACCTAGGTATGACTTTATAATATAATTTCTATATTACTAATGCATATCAACAACATTCTACATGGAATGCCTCCAACTATAAGCCCAAAGGCTCTTCCAGTCCTACTCCATAACTTACCCCCAATTGTAGGCCAAAGGCCCATCCTAGTCCTAAGCAACCATTGTCAATCATGTCCTAACAGCGTAAGAGAAAGTACCCAAGCCAGATTATACCTTTTTAACGGGAATCAGGCAGATTTTGACCATTTAATACCTATATCCTAGGCAGGTCCCCGTCGTTTAATACCAAATCCAAGGCAGACACCTCACTAGTACTCCCTAGCTGATATCACATGGAATCTCATCAGGCCACTTGATACTTCTTTATGGGGAGTGGAAGATCCTGTAATAACTATTTAATACCACCGACATAGAAGCAGGTTCTACGTATATCTCTTTCCTACGGGTCCAATGGCTGGATATATCATACATCAGTAGTAAGTATACACAACCGCTGATAACATATGGGTGAAGGGTAGACTTTTATTGTGTAACTATACTAACCTCGCATCCAACCCACTAATGCAAACCAATCACCCAAAGCCTAAGTATTGGGCTAGGCTCACTAATTCATGCTCGTTCTAAATGCATAATTAAAGTTATATAATTTCCTACTATGAAAATTGTATTTCCTTTTACGTGTACTTAATAGTATTAATACTTACTTGCTCGCTTGATAACTCTATGCTATCCCGAGTGATAAGATTAATCGAAGCTATGTCGAAGGGTTAATGGTATATAGAACTTTCTCTACCTTTCTACTCGAGATTAGACTCAAAACCTGACCTTTCAATGGTGTTAAGAAGGCCTAAATACAAGATTTAGAAGGAGAAAAATCTTTTCGATCTTGTTGAATTAACATAGAAGAGTATCTGATTTGATTAAATCTTCCAATACTCCTCCCAGAAGCTTTTTCCTTGGTTAGGATCAGATTTCCTTAGTTTATGTTACTTAGGAAGTTAACTTGGTTCTTTGCCGAAATGTTGGACAAGCAACTTTTCGGGATTCGAATTGATGCTAAGGTTGATTAGATCCGACAGGTTATGATACCTGGCGAAAGGCATGAACCTCAAGATTTATCACTCTGAAAGGTTCTATGCATACCAACTCTGATAAGCTCCCTTTAGGTCTGAAGGGTATAAGCCATAAACCAGAGGTCTCCAAAGGGTTATGAAGACTGCTCAAGCGAGAGTATCACTGTTTCTGTTGATATGGACCTTTCAAAGGTATTGTACCTAAAAGTTGTGATTAAACAAGCAAAGAAGAATATAAACTGTAAAGAGAACATGCAAAATTTGAGACTCTCCTCTGGTCCTTGATTGGATTTCTCTTTAAAATTTCTCAAATCACTACCCAATTAGGGTTATAGAGCTTTGGTTTTAGAAGTTAAAAAAATGGAATGAGGAAAAATCCGTCCCTAAAACAGGACCCCTTGGGTCTTATTTATAGATGTAGGCAGTACTCCCTCCGGCTTTATGCCTTTGTCGGGAACGGAAGGTTGGCTCTTATATGCAGTTGCAAACCTTTTGATCTTGTCAAAAGATTGCTTCTTATACACTGTTATAAGCCTCCCGTTCTTGATGGAAGGTTTGTTTATTGTGCACCATCATGGACTGCTGAATGCTGCCGAAGGGTCTTTTCCTTCATCTGTTTTTTATGAACCTGCTGCCTTTGCCGGAAGATTTTTCATATGTACGGCACATGAACCTTCCAATGGTACCAGAGGGTTTGTATTTTTAGTAAACCTTTGGCTTTGTCAGAAGGTTGCCTTTCCTACTTGATTACCGCCGAGAGCTGCGTTTTTCCTAAATGATGGGGGAAGGTTGTCTTCTATTGACACATGGATGTTTCTTTTACCTAAACCTTTTGGCACTATCGAAAGGTATCCTGTAGGTGTATCATATGGCCCAAAAGGCTTATTGTGTTTTCGGAAAGGTTATCGTAGGGTCTTTTACCTTTGTATTGCTTGTTTGCCTCCTATGGAGAGTAAAAGCCCCTTAGACGTTGTAGGATAATACCCACTGTCTTCTCAAAAGACCTTGAGCCGTCTCATTTTGCTAGCTGCATCCCTTCAATCTCTTTGGAAGGCCTGATCTGAATTCTTTCTCTACCATCTTTTGTTTAAGATTCTCTGGTTTAAGCAGAAGGTGAATTTGCTGAGTAACATCCCCCCTCCATGCAAAGGGATGCTCTTCACTTTTCAAGTCATCCTCTCTAAGACTCATTTTCTTGTAAATGTAAGTTCCAAGTACAAGTAAAAGAGTCATTTTCAAACAATTTGACCTTCCCCAAACAAAGGAGGTCATTTATTAAAACCAATTTAAAACTTTCAAGCTATCTTTCCTACTTATACATTCATCATCATTCATTCTAGTAAGGCTTGAAACTGCCCTTATTATCAAATTAATAATATGACCCAAGATCCATTTAAATATCATCTTTCCTACTTATTCATTCCCTCCAAAAGGAATTAAAGTTCCAAAACTAAACCTTCCGAAGGGGCTGGAAGTTATTCCAACTTCAATTTTCCCTTATTGGCGAAAGTTCTACGTAGCTTAATGTTTATTCTTCCGGCAACAAGCTTTCATTGGGATTTAGAAGTCCTAAACCCTCTGATTCCTTTCTGTTCATGAAAGCACCATATAACCAAGTAACAAGCACATTTTAGCTGTATAATATAACTCAAGAAATTCAACCGAAACATCTAAATATTTACATATATAGATATTACTTTATACTACACTTTTCAAAATGATCTGTTAATATGTACATATTCAAAATTACACTAGCATCCTAGAATTGACCATCAAAGGCGTCCAAAGCAGCAGGAATATTTCTTTCCTCCTTTCCTTATAGCCCATATGGAAAAGGCGAAAGGTTTAGAACTAAATTGATGGGGTTGATGACGACGGATTCAATCAATATGGGTTGATAAGGAGAGTAGGTTATTAACATAGGGTTTACCCCAAAAACACCCTGATGGCCAAATCCATCCAAAATGTGTTTGTATCTAGATCAAAAAGTATAAAGTATGTTTCCTTTGCATGTGGATTAAGGAAATTAGGTTGCAGGTGATCCATATTGCTAGATTGTGCGCTATTGACCTCTTCCGCCTCATGTGGTGGGTTTAGTAAGCCTAACGCAAAGTAGCAGCAACAGTGTGGTGCTTTTGCATTGATGAAATTAGGATGAAGTTGATGGAGATTGCAAGCGGCCACTGATGCCGTTTTTTGTAATAAAAGTTAGAAGGGAAAGTGAAGGAAGACGAATGGATTTCTAGCAGAGAATTTTGGCATGAAGTCCTATACGCTCTCACTCATATTTCTAGAGATTTATCATTAAATGTTTTTGTCTTTTTGTATAATTACCATTTCACCTTTGATTTGAAAGCAATTGTTGGCTAGATCTTATTTGATGAAATTCTACAAACGACGACCTTGACTCAATGCTTTTTGAGAAAGAGTGGTGAACTCTTAACCTTCCACAGGATGACAAGTTAATAGAGAAAGTTTGGATGTTTTATGTAAAATACACTTTTAACATTCAGTTCTAAAATTTTAATACTTGAGTAAATTTCAGTAGGAGTTTTACTTTTATATTTCTATTTTCATGTAAATTAGGACTTGGCCTAAATCTTGGTGCACGTTATAATTTTCTTTGAATAAGACTATTTATGGAAAAATTTCCTTAAATGGCTCAGGCATTATAAGTATAAGTTTGTTCTCAAATTTCATTCTAAGTCCATTTCATGTGAACTAGGGGAGCGATTATAAACGTGTGCCAAGTATTTATTCTATAAATAAATATTTCTTAGTATATATTTTATATTTCGTTTGCCTATACTTTGTTATCCCAAACTACTTGTTCCTTAAATCATGTCTCCTTAATAAGCCAACCTAGTTAACATGCTATATAAATGAAGGCCTCCTTCCAAAATGTCCTAATATTGGTTGCCCAAGGGTAAATGGTTTTTGTACGTGAAACACCCCCACTTCTTACCTGGCTTCCTTCGAAGGTAGAGGGAAAATTCCTTTTAAAGAAAGTTGGGATATCTTATTCGATATTGATTGATAGTTGCACTATGATATCCTTCTAATTGAGAGATGAAATTAGAAAATACACATTAGTTACCATTCTAGATGGGGTTATTGTATCTTATTATTAACAACAAGTTTCAACAATAAACATACTCAAATATGTGTTCTTATTGTTGAAATAAACAAACTTGTTTTGCTTGTTGATATGAGAGACTTAAACAAGACTAGTTTTTTTCTTTCGAAGCTCCTTCTTCGGAGTTCACGATGATTTTGGATAAGTTAAGAATGGAGCTCAAACAAAGTTAATTTTACAAAAACGTCTTTAATTTCTCACCTTAAAGTATGCACTAATCAAAAATTCTTTATAGAAATTAAGATTTTGAAATTAAATCTTCATGAAAGAGGGAGGCTGGAGTATTGAAGTTTTAAAGCATTTCATTGGTGGAGTTACTTGTATAAATCTTGACTTAAAATAACTAAGCTTCATGAGAAGATAGATAGCTTGGAAAAAAATCTAAAGACAGTCGGGTTCTATGCAAATCTTTAGAATCCCTATTTGGTATCTCAGTTTCAAGTGTCAATACTATAATATCCATGTGTTTTGCTAGTATGATTGATAAGGTCACGAGTATCTCAATTTGTACATAAGATGTGTTTTCCATGCCTTGGTAATGGTATGTGGCATAATGTAATACTTATAATGTTGTACATGCTACCTGTATCGTTATCTTTGTTTACATCTTGTTTACCTTCGATTCGGATATGCCTCTTGGAGATTGATGTGTCTCCATGCTTTTCGTTCCAATGCTTGACTCCTCTTCCAGTTAAGCGCATCTAGATCCTTTGTCGTCCTACCATTCCTATTCATCATTCATAAGAATAGTTAATGTTAGGCTATATACAATTATCAAAATTTAACATTTACCCAATGAAGACCTTGATGGGACATTTATGATTGAAATCCCGATAAGGTAGTTTTTTGAATTCATTTTTCATTATCTAGGGGATCCGAGAATAAAGAAGGTCGGAAGTTTCCATTAGGAGACTCTTTTGGTAGTAATATTCTTCTGATAATATTCCTTAACTCAGGTCAAATTACTTAAGATAAATAAGAACCTGAAGATTATGCACTCAGATTGGGGCTTTCAATAACCAGTAGGCTTAGCATCATTAATGATGAAGTTACACAAAATATCACCGGACCCAGATTCGGGTATTAGAAAATACTGAGATAATTTGGTAGTCCCTTTTTGGTATATTCTGATAGTAGGCGATGAAGAGTTAGGGGGCTGAAATGCCTTTCCTTGATGATAAGCAATAGAACCCTACCGTATCGTTTCCAGTGATGGTCATCATAAGGATAAAAATTCATATTTGCTGATAAGATACCGGGACTTTAATCCTTGTATTTAGTATTAGAAGACCAAAAAGCCTACCTCAGAATTTGGGTAATAGAAGTTTAGAATACCATATTTAATAGTTAATAATGAAGGGTTTAGGGACTTAGCCTGGTGATGAGCAATAAAAGTCCGAACTACCATTCTCGGTAATAGGTGATAGAAGACTGGAATGCCACTTCTAGAATTTTGTTTTTGGCAATAGAAGTCTAAGGTGCCATTAATAATGGAAGGCCAGAATATCATTTTCAACAATAAGTAATAAATGATCAGAATGTCATTTCTGGTAATAAGTGTTAAAAGAACGGGAGTGTACATCTTAATAATGAGTAATAAAAGGCCAACAATCTAATTCAACACCGATAATGGAAATCCAAAAAACCGCTTCTGGTAATAAATAATAGATGATCAGAATATCCTTTTCTGATATTCGATAGTAGAAGTCCAGAACATCATTTTAGATATTTAACGATAGGGGCCCGTATCCCATTTTTGGAAATTAATAATAAAGACCAAAATTTCATTTTTGGTAATTAATAATAGGAGACCGGAATACCATTTCTGGTAATTAGTAATAGAAGACTAGAATGCCATTTTTGATAATTAATAGTAGAAGACCAGAATACCATTACTGGTAATTAACAATAGACGACCAGAATACTCGTTTGGTATAAGCTCGAGAATTCTTTCTAATTCTATCTATTGAATGTGCCATCTTCAAGCTTTGAGAAATTCATGCATGCTTTTGCTTTCTTGGGCTAGAGTTTTCTTTGTCCATTTGTCATTTGTTTTTGGCTATTTTAGGCGAGGACTCTTTTGTCCGGTTTTGTGCTTATTTAAGCAGAGCCTAATTCAGGTTGTTTGTCATCTTTGACATTACCGACCTTTTTTGGTGTTTGCTATTTTAAGCTATGCCGATTTCTAGCCGTGCCTATTTCAGGTATGGACTTTTCTTGCTCCGACGAACATTTTATTAGGGTTTCCGGTGCGCTCGGTTAGCTTATTCTAAAGTAGGGCTCGAGGACTTACCAACCTCCCTCCAGGAGGCGCCCTAACTTGGCCATTGCATGATGCGGTTAAGGGCTTGTTCGGTACCTTAGCCAGACCATAGCATGGAGGGACCAAGGGATAACCCGTCCTCCCTCTAGGTAGTGCCTTATCCTGGCCATAGCAGGATGTGGATAAGGGTTTGTGGTACTTTAACCTAGCCATTTCTATTTTTGGCGCTGATAAAGGCTTATGCCCTCCCACTAGGAGGTACCTTGACCTGACCATCATGGCACAACCAAGGGCTTTCTTCCATTATTGGTAGCCTACCTTTTTAAGATAGTTTAAGTTTAAGGAGAATTATTCTCCCGATCATGTAGACTTTTCATATTTTGAAAATAAAGCTTTTATTTCATGGCTTGATTAATCCTTTACAAATTGCTTCAACTTTCCTTATTATAGAAAGTGTAGGACCTATTTTCCAAGTACTTTGCATTGGTTAGTATCATGTCCGTTCATGAGACGGAAATTTCAATATACTCCTTTAGACCTTCTCTCAAACATCATTTTTTTCTTTTGTGAAGGGCAATAGTTCAGTTCCACTTCGATTTTAACATAGATGTCCTCAATTGACATTGTAAGATTGTACTCTCTAAGAAGTATTGATGTTTGAGCCACCTTTGACTGGCATCTAACTCTTTTGTAGCCTAGTTCAAATACTTCTTCTTGAGGAATAGACTTTCTTTTCATTGCCCATTGGTTCTCTTCCAAAGGATTTCCTTTCAGTTTCAGAATTTTGGTTGGAAACTCTTTGGTAATTCTTACATTTCCACCGTGCAGTTCTTTTATCTATCTTATTTCTTCAATCGTGGATTTTCCTAAATACATATAGTTCTCCCTTGGGTGGTAGGCCTTGCTTATGATTTTACTTCATTTGTTCGTGAAATTATCATAATCCTTTATCATTTCTTTTTTAGAGATAGTTCCCTAGGAATATGATTGGATAGTTGTCCTCGTTCGACTAAAAATGTTGTCACTTCCATTTATTCTTTTTCCAAGTGCAAAAATCAAAGTCGGTCCCACATGAAAGGGGTTTAAGCTCCATTTTTAGGGTCATAAGATTCTGCCTTCTTTTAGTTTATAATCTTCAAGGCTTCAAGCCTTAACCTTTGTTCCTCATTTTGATTAGTATCTTTGATATTTACATAAGAAAGCTTTGTGAGATGTGGTTCGGAAGACCCTTGCTCAGACCTCTTGAATCTTTTAGCCGTGATCTAATCAGTAATGGGTGAATTTGATGCAGAACTGGGTCTATGAGATTTGTAGTGTCAGGAAATCAATCAAGTCGGTGGTTAGAGCCCTCCCTATAGTGCCAAAAATGTTAACCAAATTTATAGTCAACACTCTAACGAATCCAAGTAGGAGAAGTTACCGAGAAAAGGTGGAAGATGACATCTCTAGAGGGGTTGACACAACTGATAATCGATTCTATTCCCAGTGATAGGATTAATCAAAGCCATACCGAAGGGTTAATGGTATGTAGAATTTTTTCTAGCTCTCTACTCGAGATCAGACTCAAAACCCGACCTTTCGATGGGGTCAAGAAGGCTTAAATACAAGATTTGGAAGGAGAAAAGTCTTTCCGATCTTGTTGAATTAACGTAGAAGGGTATCTGATTTTATTAAACCTTATAAGACTCCTCTCAGAAGCTTTTTCCTTATCCAGGATCAGATTTCCTTAGTTTATCTTACTTCGGGAGTTAACTTGGTTCTTTGCCGAAAGGTTGGACAAGCGGCTATTTGGGATTCGGATTGATGCTAAGGTTGATAGGATCCGATAGGTTATGATACTTGGCAAAAGGCTTGACACACATGATTTATCACTCTGGAAGGATCTATGCATACCAATTTTGATAAGCTCCCTTTAGGTCCGAAGGGTTTAGGCCACAAACCAGAGGTCTTTGAAGGGTTATGAAGACCGCTTAAGAGAGAATATCATTGTTTCTATTGATGTGGACCTTTCAGAGGTATTGTACCTAAAAGTTGTGATCAAACTAGCAAAGATGAATATAAACTGTAAAGAAAACATCCAAAATTCAAGACTTCCCTCTAATCCTTGAATGGACTTCTCTTTTTATTAAAATTTTCCAAATCACTACACAATTAGGGTTATAGAGCTTTGATTTTAGAAGTTACAAAAATGGAATAAGGAAAAATCCATCCCTAAAATAGGACCCCTGGGGTCTTATTTATTGATGTAGGCGGCACTCCCCTCGGCTTTATGCCATCGTCGGGGACAGAAGGTTATCTCCTATATGCAGTTGCAAACCATTTGATCTTCTCGGAAGATTACTTCTTGTACACAGTTGTAGGCCTCCTGTTCTTGATGGAAGGTTTGTTTATTGTGCATCATCATGGACTACTGAATGTTGCCGAAGGGTCTTTTCCTTCATTTGGTTTTAGGAACCTACTGCCTTTGCCGGAAGATTTGTCATATGTACGGCACATGAACCTTACGATGGTACCGAAGGGTTTCTGACTTTAGTGAACCCTTTGGCTTTTTCGAAAGGTTCCTTTGTTAATTAATTTAAAATTGATTAAGTAGATTAAATTTACACATATATATTTCTAGAAATAACAAATATAAACATCACACAAGATTTCTAAAACAACAGTATATTTCTTCTACAACCATACTACTTCAATTAATTAATTAATCAATATTAAACTAAACTTTTATTTGATGGTTGAGAGCATCTTTTGCTGTTATAAAATATGTTTATCATTATAAAATATTATTTTATTAAACAATCACCACACTTTGGATACATTCATTCTTTGTTGAATTTCGAAATGAAACTGTTCTATTAAAGGAGACTAATGACCAGATTAATCACCACATTAATTCTCTCTCTTAATATAAGTTAACCTTTCATTTCAAAACCTATATTCATTCAAAAATAAATTTTCAAGCTATGGGGACCTTATTTAATAAAAGAATGTATTTTACAAAACTCTTTCTTAATTTTATTAGTATATAACTATACAAATATCTTTGTTTAGAAATAAAGAGGCTATGTAAGTATAAAGAGCGTTAATCACTACATTAGTTTCCCTTTCCTTAATATGATTAAGCTTTTCATTTCTCAAACTTCCATACTCCAAAACTTAAATAATTGCCTCATTTATATTATATAAACCTAATTCATACTTACATTTATATGTGCATTTTATATATACATAAATTATACAGACTATTTGATATAATGACTTTAGCACACACAGATATATTTTCATTATATTCATACCACTTTGATGCACTTATATGTACATTTCGGTGGTATAAGCAAATGCAAGTGGGGATAACATGTCCATAGCGGTGTAAATCCCAACACCTAAACATAGGCATGATCAACCATGTACATATTGTAATGTTGCACATGCATGTTTACACATATGTGTATAGGATATACATGTTCAAAACATAATACAAAATAAATAAAATAAAACTATTTATAAATCTAAATAAAATATTGATTTTATTAGAAGAAAAATTAGATAAGTTCTAAATATGTTTAGACTTCATAGGCCCATTAAAGATCCAAAATGGTTATTTTTTTTGAAATTCACCATTTCTTCCGCCGCGGTTGGCCTAATTCCACTAATGGTATTGGAGCTTAATTGCCTACGCCTCCTAAATTAGTCATATTAGGGCTAACCAATTAATCATGCCTACTTAGTATGGTGTCTAGAAAGGTAATGTCTAGGATTGGAATTGGGTGACCAAGTGCCATGTCTTACCTGATTACCAACCTGGCCGGAAAGGTAAAATGAGCCCATGGATTGCCCCTAATAGAAAAAGGCCAAATTGGAATTGGGCATTGGGCTAATTTTAAAAATTGTTTTGAAAATTAAAATAAAAGTTTTTAAATTTTAAAGTTAAATTTAAAATAAAAACATGTTTATTATAAAAGTTATACTACAACATAAGTCTTAAAAAGTTTGTAAAGATGATGATATTTTCAAAATGTTTGAAAATATTTAAATACTAATATCAAAATTTAAAATTTATTAATAAGATTAATAAAATTAATTAATTAATTAATACTTATATGCATGTATTGTGTATATTGATATATGTTATGTTATTTTAAAGTGTTTAAAATAACATAAGTATACATGTATGTATATAAGAAAAAAAATTCAAAATTAATATAATTTAATTAAAATTCTTTAATTAAATAAATAAATTAAAGGTTGATCAATTAAATAAAACTACACATGTATAAGATATATGCGTTATACTATAAAGGTTGTAGTGCATGCTATAAAGGTTATCGTATATGCTATAAAAGTTATAGTAGGCATGTCCAATATAAAAGTTGCAATGAAATACTACTATAAAATTAATTAAAGAGTTAACTAATTAAGGAGTTAATTAATATAATGTTATACATAAGGTTATTATATAAGCTAATTAAAATATAATGTTTATAATAATGGAAATTATATAATATGAGTGCATAAATTAAAGGTTGAATGGTAAGAAACCCTAAATAAATTTGAGGAAAAAAATACATACACATAGTACATATACCGTGATTTTAGATGTGTCCAACACTTGCATCATAAGGGTATTCCATAAGAAATACATTATTCCATAAGTCGATATCACTCGATTTCGTATATTGAAGATTATTTGACATAAAACTATTCTCTATCAATTATATATTAATTGATTACTTACATACTCTTTTGTTATTGAGTTTTTCTTAAGCTAGGGATGTTATGTGCATTACTATTAATATATTGAATAGACAAAGTAAGATAGCTACACGTATTTATTGAGCTTTCCTCACTTTATGTGCTTTATACTTAGGCTGTCGCTAAATGATAGGTCTGGGTGAATAATCCCACTTCACTTGTTGAGCTTTCCTCAAGGTAAAGGTGGGATTAGGACAAGGAACCACAAGCTAGGAGTTGTGTGTGATTCAACTGAAAAGAAGTTATCCATCATACGCGAACTTATGATTTGTTGAGCCTTTCTTAATGTCTGAATCCTAAGGCATACAAGTCCTAATAGCCACTAGTGAAGTCGAAAGACTTCTATGTTTCGCTTAGGGTTTGAAGGAACATAAACGGCTAGTAGAAGCCTTATTAGAAAAATGAAATTATAGCATTTAACCTTTCTAATATTGTAAGAACATATGGTATGTAATGTTATAATAATCTACATTGATAAATTTATGCATTTAAAATGATTGATAAAACGTTTATCAATTAAGATATACAAATGAACTGAATTAAAGATTGACAAACAGAAATATAAAATGTACTTACTAAATAAAGGCTTATTGCATGTTAACATTTAGGCACCTGTGCAAGCGCCTAATTTTACTATTACTTAATACGTTCGTAATTTGGTTGCTTATGTGTTTATTTGGTCAAGGCAGTGTATTGCATTCTATGAGTTCTGAATTCAAAAGTAATACTAGACTACGGATATTTGATACATATATGATCACACATCAGTGTTATATGGTGAGTGGTCACTGTTTATAATGCGCGATACTTGGATGAAATCAGTTCATTTGTAGTAACAAATAAACTATACTATGAGATCAAGTATTCAATTTGATTGATTATAATAAAGATCATATTGTGTTAAATGTGATGCAAGACCAAGGTTACAATATAAATATAAGAACTCGATCATTGAAATGTCTGGTTGATCAGTTTACGTAAAGTGCAACACATTTGGTGTCCTTAATATTAAGGAAATTGAATGTGCTTTTGTAAATATTTGTTATGATATTGTAATAAGGGTATTCTTTTGAATGGTTTGACCATTTAAAAATGAAAATGAATGTATACGAGTAAACATGACTTAAGGTACAGTTGAGATGAAGAGTGAATGGCCACTTCTGCGTTATAAAGAAACATTGGAAATGAGAACTGTAATAATAATAATAATAATATGATACTTAACATTGGAATTAGAAATATGATTTCTATTTTGAAATGTAATTTTGTATAGAATTTTTTTTAATGAGATTTAGTTCTGTGTGTTCAAGATATTTGATCAAAGAACTCTCCACTGTAAACTTGTTGCAATATATGAAATAAATAGTCTACATTAAGTGGATGATGGACCTCCGCATTTGGTATGCTATTATAATAATGGTAGAAATAGTGGGAGCATGTCATATAACACCGATTGATTGCATCAAATCATGAAAATTGTTTTATAAAACATAGTGAACATTATTTATGAAATAATGATTATTATTCGGTGTCGTCTGAAAAATTGACATAGTTATATTTCAATGTGAAAATTATGAATATTTGTTATGAAATAAAAATATAATGCGGTATTTATTTTCATAAAATATAACGCACTAGAAAATAATGAAGTATCCAAAATTTACGATTATTTTGGAATTATAGACTAAGTCATAGTTTTCAAAATAGTTTTTATTATATGATTTTGAATCATGTGATACTAGATAATTATCCCTCAAACAATTAAGGGCTATGCATCCATTTAGTAGGAGCATCATAAGAGTTGATGAACTCTTCGAATTGATACATACAGATGTATACAATCATAAGCCTGTTAATACCAAAACAGTTCCATATACATCATGTTCATCGATGAGTTATCGTAGACATAGACATTTGTATTTGGTATGCATGTATAAGTCTACGATGAGCTAACAGAATATAAAAAGAAAGTAAATAAAATAACATGCAACATAAATGATTCGATTTGATCAAATGGGTAAGTATAATAGGAAGAGTTATGTATGTATCTAATATGGATAATTAGTTTCAAAGGTTACTTTTCCCTATAATACATAATTGCATTTATAAGTAATCGTACTTTGTTGGACAAAGCATGATTAGTAATGAGTGAAGTTGAGTTAAAATTCTATAAGGTGTGCAGTTAAGTGTAGTACATAAGATTAAAATTAATATCATCCAAAGAATAGTTTACAAACCATATAAGATAAAACCCCTAAGTATTCTAGGCCAAGGATTTGGCAGGTGGTGCGAACCGAAAAAATGCATGTAATAATCATATATAAAGTATCTTGTATAAATGGTCCCAAGAGAATTTTGGGAACTATAGTCACTAGATGACTAATTTATGTTGTGAACATAAATTTATTGTGAACTAATGCAAACTTAGTTTTATATGAAGAGTTTATAAAATGATTATGAACGTCCTTTCCATTGTACTGAGAAACATCTGTCGTTTCAAGAAATACCAACTTTGTAATGAAGGAATTTCTTTAAGAAATTATTGGTACAAAATGGATTTGGATATGATCCAAGGATAAAACTGATTGCAAGGGATGAAATGAAATTAATTAAACTTAATTGAATACAACACATTAAAATGTCTAGTAAGTATTCTTGTACATTGAGAGAAACTATGAGTTTCTTATCGATGTCAAGAATAGATAATCCTCGGAAATTAATTAAACCATTAAGATTATTGACTTTATGATATAATATAATGCACAGATCCAAAATAGATTCCAAATACGCTACCAAATATGATTTTGAAAGTTGTACGCAAGAGGTATGATCCATTAGCCGCAAATATGTCTTTAAGAGAGACAAATACAATTGGAATATAGTAATCCACATTGATAAGAATAATATCGTAAATTTAATTTGTTGATATTAACATAACAGATTCACCGTTCGATATGCTCAGTGGGTTCGGATTTTACTCACAAAATTATCGCATAATATGGCTTTATGTTTTGACACATATGTGTTGAAACAGAAATTATAAATAATGATTTAGAGTAAACTGTTTACACATAATTACCAATATGTCTCAAAGTCTGTGGAAGTGATATTGAGTTTGTGAGTTTTCACATATGATTTGAGAACGGATACGAAAGTATCATTTAGAAACGCATCATAATTGAACAAGAATTTGATAGAAATGTCAAATAGTTGATAATCAATCAAAATGCAGAGGAAACATGTGTTCATAAGAAAGATCATTGCTATCCTGTCTTTGGCAAGATCGTGATATCATCGACTTGGCTAGAAACAGATGATTATCAGCCTTAAGAATCGATTATATACAACACTATGGACGATGGTCAGGAAAATCTGAACTGGGTTCCAATTGAGGTGCAATTAATATGGAGTGACTAACATAGCCCCATGAAGTTTCATTTAAAATTTTAAGACGATTAAAGTTCATATGCTCGAATTACGGACAAAACAAAGATTTATATGAATCGATTGGGAACGACCCATAAAACAGCTCAAATCAGCGAAGATCGATCGATATCACGAAATCCATAAGGCCAATCCACTTGAAAATTTTAGAACATCGGTATATTGAAGAGTGAAGTCCATAAAACCGATCACATGTCAAAACCTTGAGATACAAAGAAGGCCTACCGTTTTAGGTCAAACGTTTTTTTGCCGATCCTTCATAACGATCAGTGTATCTCTGTGAACATTCGAAATGACAAAGGTTGATCCATATTTCGCAATCAATAACTCAGAATGACTTCGTATTTCAGGGGCAGGTTCAAGAGGCATGTGGAACCCGCCAAAAACGATCACACTGCATTTAGAGATCAAAAATAGCGATCGACAAAACTATAGCCAATCATTCCAAAACATCAAGTTAGGGCCACCGATCGTTATGGTGGGCCCCTATGGAACTAGAGAACCTTCTACCGAATCCTAGCAAAATATCTCATCATCTCTCCCTATAAATACAGACCTTTTGGTTCATTTTCAAGATCTTTATGTTGCTTGTCACCCTAGACTTCATTGTAATTGAGTACTTGCTATTTTCTACTGTTGTAATCAGATTTATAATTAATTAATAAAGGATAATCTTCAAAGTGGACGTAGGCATACAATGCCGAACAACTATATACCTCTATGTCTCTGATTACTGCTCATATCCTTATTGCTTACTTGTTCATTTACTCAGTTTAATTTTTCTTTTCTTCATTTAATTCTCTACAAAAACTATTCTTGGATGTTTGTGACTAATTTAGTGCCAAACATTTTGGTGCTTTCATTGAGAGCCTCGATTCTCAACTTATTAGGATCTCTTTGTTGCTACTGGATTGGATAAATCCTCCAAAGGAGATTTACAGTAATCTTCAGGAAGTTGCTCATACTACTTAGCTTTGCAAAAGCCTAAGCAGAGCTATCAACAATGATGAGGAATACTAGATCTACATCTGTGAACATGGAAGGAAATGAAATTGCTACCATCAACAAGGAGGCCCTAGCAGTCAACCAATGGATGTGAATGCTGAGCTATTTAAAATCCAGAATCCAACAGACTCTATTACAAGCATTAAATTCTAAAATCTGATCAGAGACCTAATGAATAGCCTTGAGAGTTAAATCAGGAGATCCAGACCAATATCAACCTAACGAATCAACTCACTCAGCAACAACAAGGAAAATTTAGGAGGGACCCTACCCCTTACTTGGCATCAGAGAGCTCTAGTTCAACGGATGGGTATCACAAGCACATACATCGTAAAATGGACAGATATCATGTAGAAACTTCGAGGCTTCAATAGGTAGACCATCATGGTCTGCCAGGAATGATCGGTGCTGGTCCCTCCATCAGAGATGGGAACTTACTTGTGCATGCTGGGATTCAAACTGTAGTTGCTACAGCTGATTTGGATGATGGAGTTCAGTTAAATGTTGACCAAATGCTTCCCCAGAATGATGATTAAGTGAATGTAGGAGATACACATCGAGAAGATGTTGAACAAAGAAGGCGTGAAACAGCTAGTAGACATCGTCCGAACCATTCATGTAAGGTGGAACATGACCACCGCTTAGCACCGACTATCCAAACGCTAGACTTATTGGTTGTGGTCAGACAGCTAGTAAGAGAAAGCCAAGGCTTGACCAATGACGACTAGGGAATCTCAAGAAGCCATACCTTATTCACCAATAATGTTCTTCATGAAGAATATCCAAGTTGGTTCAATATGCCATTAATGCCTGTCTATAACGGAAAAACCGACCTCAGGCAGCATATCATGAGATATGAATTGCTGATGGATTCCACATGAGGAGATGATGCAGCCTAGTGTAGATGCTTTTCCATAACTCTCTCTAGAATAGCAACGATGTGGTTTATAGGATTACCCCCACAATTAATTTCTAGATTCAATGATTTAGCAAAAAAGTTTGTGGAGTTGTTCCGAATGCACGCAGCTCGTCCTATGGATGTAATGTTCTTGTCCAGCATGATTCAGGCTTTAGGAGAATCATTGAAAGATTATTTGAAGAGATTTCATACAACCATTATGGAGATCAGTAATTTGAACGACCATGCAATATTAATGGCCCTGATAAGTGGGATTGATCTAGAATCTGATTTTGGAGATTGGTTAGCCAGCAAGCCACCCGTAACGTTGGAACGCTTTTACACAAAGGCGATTTAATTTTTAAGAAAGGAGGAAGCCAGATCCTCTAGGAAGAAGAATGTTGCAGGACCAAGTGGAGAGGGAGTGTAGAGTAATATTGCAGTAAAGCAGTTTAATAAAAGTTCAGGAAAAGTTCATGTGAATGTCAAGAACTAACCGAATCAGCAAAAGAAATGTGGAGATAGGAGCCGAGAACGAAAGAGGTATTTTGGGAGAGGAAAGCCCGGGATTCCATGTACAACACTTACACACTACTGAACACGCCCCTGAAGAATGTCTATTTGTTTACCTGCAATACTATATAGTACAGGAAGCCGCCTCCAAAAGAATCAACAGAGAAGCAGAAACAAACCCGGAAATATTGTTGGTTTCATGAATGTTATGGGAATAACACCAACGAATGCAAGTACCTACAGGATATTATTGAAAAGATGATTCGAGAAAGTAAGTTACAACAGTTCGTTAAAAACCTATAGGATAGCGAGAGGGGGACATCCAACCCAAACTTGGATAGGGCTAAGGAACCTGCACTGACCGGTGGGAGACAAGTGATCAATACAAAGTCAGAGTACCGCATATAGCTGGTAAAAGTTGGCATAAGATGGAGCGCTATGCTATTTGCGATGAAGCATGTGGATTTTGAATAATGTTCAAACAAGAAGGATGGAGCTCCGGTGAAATAGTAACGTACAATGGCAGATTATATCATGGATTTAGAGATGTAGACAAGCTGGAGGCTCCAACGATCGGCCCAATGGCCGTTTCAGTTATGATCGGCCCCGCTTTTATGGAAAGTACATTGGTTGATCGTGGAAGTTTTTTAAACATAATTTTCAAGAAAGCTTATGATCAGATGAGGAAGGAAGCAAAGGACTTGAAGCCGTCTAAAGCCTACATACACGATTTAAACCATGTTGCAACCGAAGCCATTGGTTATATTTAATTACCTGTAGAGTTTGAAGAAGGTGAACATAAGAGAGTGCTTATCTTGCCGTTTGTTGTTTTGGATGTTGACTCTCCTTATAAATTTTTTCTAGGTCGATGGCCTAGTCGAATTCTAGACAAACCTTATCCCATGGTGTTTGACTTTGAAGTTTTCGAAAGATAATAGTGTTGGAGTTGGTTCATAGTAATCACGTGATTAGAGGTGCCTGCAATGCAGCTGAGTTGAGGGAGGCTCAATGCAAATAGAAATGTAAGGTGTGGACAAGACTGTCCGCATCCAAGCTATCGAAGATTGACAACCAGTGACCGAGCGTGCGGTTCTATAGAGATACAGATCTGAGAGATGATGAGCAAGAGCCCAAAGAGACCAAGGCTGCACTGGCTGAGCTGACGATTGATGTTGCAGTCATTAAGGACGACTCGTCATGGGTCCTAAAGATTGGATCACAACTCAGCCCCCTGATGATGAAAGAACTTCCTAAATTTCTCCATGCAAATCTTGACGTGTTTACTTGGACTCACTATGACTGTGTGGAGTCTCGCTTGTCGAGCCATGCATTGAATATTGATCCGAGACATATCCTAGGGAAACAAAAAAATGCGACCTGGATCAGAGAGTTCTGCCGCTCTCAAAGAAGAGGTGGATATACTCAAAGACAATGGGTTTATTTGCGACACCCTATACCCTCAGTGGGTATCTAATCCTGTGCTTGTGAAAAAAGAATACAGGAAGTGGAGAAAATTTGTCGATTATTCAAACGTGAACAAGGCATGTCCAAAGGATAGTTTTCCCCTTTCGAGGATCGACCAGCTGATGGACTCAACTTCGAAACACGAATTGCTATCTTTATTGGGTGCATACTCGAGATACAACCATATCCCGATGCATATTCTTGATCAAGAGTACACTATTTTCATTACCGATATTGGATTATATTTCCATGTGGTGATGCCATTTGGACTGAAGAATGCAGGAGTGACCTACCAGTACTTAGTCAACAGGATGTTTAAAGGTTAGATTAGAAAATCGATGGAAGTATACATGGATGATATGCTCGTGAAGTCGTGGTGATCAAGCACCACATTAGAGACTTGGCAGAAATGTTCAACATCTTCTGACATTATAAGATGAAAAATAATCCTTCGAAGTTGGGTGAGCATCAAGGAAGTTCCTAGGTTTTATTGTTAACTCCCATGGAATTGAAGCTAATCTCGAGAACATTCAGGCTATCCGCGATATCCAAGCACCAAAGACTAACAAACAAGTGCAAAGTCTGAATGAGAAAGTTGCTGCCTTAAGTCGATTCATTTTCAGAACTACCGATAAATGCATTCCTTTCTTTGACTAGACTAGGGAAGTGGAAAGAAACTTTGAATGGACACCGGATTGTGAAGACTCATTTCAAGATTTGATGAATCATTTGGAGACTCCAAATCTTGTCAAAATCAGTAGATCATGTAGTTTTATACATCTATTTGGCCGTGTCGGTATGTGCTATAGGTGTCGCATTACTTCGTGAGGAAAATCGAATTCAGAGACTAGTTTATTACATCAGCAAGTGATTGAAGGAAGCTGAAAAGAACTATCTAAAAATATAAAAACTGGCATACTGCTTGCTGATAGCAACATGAAAGCTCCGCCCATATTTTTACACACACCCGATCAATGTTTACACCGACCAGCCATTACAACAGGTCCTACAACGACCTGAGATGTCTGGAAGAATACTCAAGTGGAATATCGAGCTTAATCAATTTGATATCACTTATCTCCCTTGGAGGACTATCCATGGTAGATGCTGGCAAATTTTATAGCAGAATACACCATGCAAAATGATTCCTCAGAAAACAGCGAAATCCCCACAATACGATGGAAATTGTATACCGATGGAGCATTTAATGATCATTGTTTTAGAGCTAGAATTCTACTTCTAACTCCCAAAGATCGGTCAATTTTTTATGCTTTAAAGCTTGATTTCCCAACGACAAACAACGAAGCAGAGTATGAGGCCATGATTGGTGGACTCAAACTCGCTAGAGAACTGAGAATAAAGTCTCTTGAAATCTTTTTATTCATAATTAGTATATACCAAGTTAGCGAGGGAGATTCTCAAGCTAAAGGACAATGACTTGCTCCATATCTAGCCCAAGTCCATGACTTATTGACTGAATTTGAGTACTATGACATTTCGCATATTCCACAGGATCAAAATAGAGAGGCTTATTCATTGGCAAAGTCTGCTAGCACCGATGATGCACAACAGATGGGCCCGGTGCCAGTCGAGGTACTAAATGCCCTAAGTATAAATTTGTAGGAAATTGACCAAGTATTAGAGATGGAGCCTGAGAAGGAACCATGGATGACTCCTTTTAAGGATTATTTACTACGACAAGTTCTTCTCAGACGAAGGAATGAAAAGTAACAGATTCTTCGCAAAGCTTCATTGTATATTATACAGTAAAGAGTTATGTACAGGAAGGGTTTCTCTGTTCCCCATCTCTAGTGTATTTCTAATGATGAAATAAAATGAGTCCTAAAGGAAGTCTATGAAGGGGAATGCGGTGATCATACTGGAGGCAAACCTTAGCATAGAAAATACTTCGTTATGGGTATTATTGGCCGAGGCGCCATCGACTATGTAAGGCGATGCGACAAGTGCCTGATATATGCAAAAGTACCAAGAACTTCGCCGACCGAAATTACACAAATGGTAATCCCATGGTCATTTGCCATCCAGGGCGTAGATGTTATCGGTTCCTTACCGATCTCTAAAGATAGTGCAAAGTACACCATCGTCGCCGTTGATTACTTCACTAAATAGGCCAAAGCTGAACCTTTATCCATGATCACAACTAAGAAAGTAATCAATTTCATTATCCGAAACATCATCTGTCGCTTTGGTCTTTCATGAACTATCATATCATATAATGGGGCTCAATTTGATAGTGTCGAATTCAAAGACTTCTACTAGTGGCATCATATCAAAAAGAGATTTGTGGCAATTGCTCACCATCAGGCAAATGGACAAGTTGAAGTTGTGAACAAAGCCATAAATTCCATTCTGAAGAAACATTTGGAAAAGACTAGAGGCAAGTGGGTGGATGAACTCCCGACGGTATTATGGATTTATAGGAACACCCATAAGTCCACGATTGGCCATACTCCATTCGCCTTTGCTTATGGTTCCGAGGCTTTTATTCCTATTAAGCTTGAAGTTCCTTCTCATCGAGTAACTCATTATGATCCCAAAAAAACAAAGATCTCCTTTTGGAATCTCTAGACTTTATAGATAAGAAACGTGTGGAACCTGATTTGAGGGCAGCTACACACCGATTTCGAGTCACCCGACACTACAACACTAAAGTTCGACGTAGAACCTTTGAAATCAGCGATCTCGTCTTAAAGCAGGTTTTTCCTGCCTCATCTCATATGAATCCAACTTGGGAAGGACCGTTTGTTATCGAAGAGGCTTAGAGAGGGAACCTTCAAACTAGCGACTATTGATGGCATCACACTCCCAATGGCATGGAATAGCGAGCACTTGCGATTCTATTTCACTTAGTTTATTTCCTTTTTCATTCAGCCATATTTAGTTTCATGATTTTCTTTAGTGTTTATTTTTCCAAATATGTAATAAGAAAAGTTATATCACTACTTTTTATTCAGCAATAGAACTTTGATTTTTCTACCATATCTATGACCTGCTATTGCAGTACATGTTAGTTATGATATACGACCAACCGAGTCTCACTATTCGATGGGACCGACATAACTCTAAAGTGATTGAGACTCGACCGGTCACTTATTTAATCAAATTCCATACTTGAGAACAAAATGACTGACTAAAGAAAATGAACTCAATAGTTTTCCAAGTAACTCAAATGCCATAATGCGTATATGAGTATAAATGTTAAACGGATGTGACTGACCACCTATGAAATGACTCTCGTCCTTAGATTATGGATATGGGCATAAGCAAAATAAAAGGCTGTTTCCTGATTTCCCACTGACTAACTCTTGTCCTCGGAGTGCAGATATGAGTATAAACAAATAAATGAGTGCGGTTCAAATGCTAACTATTCCATAAACTCTGGCCTGAAAACGATAGGAGGAGTATAAACGTGCTAAGGATGGAGTTCGACCATCCACTACCTAACTCCGCTAACTTAAGACTAGGGGCGGGAGTACAATTACTTTAATCACTGAATTTGATAAGCGTAACTCTAATGCTCGAGCATAGTGTTTGATATGACTCAAGGCCACGACTTCAAGGAGGCCTTAGGATGGATAAATTAGATCAATATCTGATCCAACGAGCAACGAATCACAAATATATTAAATGGAAGACGTGACAGCTCGATCATTTGAACAAGTGTATACGAGAATTCTACACAAAAATAAAAGAATTCTTATTTACACTGAACTTGCTGTAACAATACAAATCTATCCAAAACAAGAAATAAAAGTGGGGGTCGTACCCAAGCAAACATGACCAACGAAAGAAATAGTAACCATCCAAGCTATTTACACATCACACCAACCCAAAGATTAATTCTTGGATTTCCCGTCTTTCCTTTGTTTCTTAGGAGTGGCTCCTTCTGAACTTCCACTCGATCCTCACTTTGACCCTTTTCCTCCTAAGCTTCTCTTTAAAGAAACATCTTCGATTATGAGGATCAAGGCGGCATCATCTTTAGAAGTTGGAGGGATGGAGGAACTCTCAGCACCAGAAGCAGGGGGGAGATCTTAATCTCGGGGAATTGTCCAACAAGGAGGGATCATCTTGAGTGGAATAGGAATCGATCCATTGAAATTCAAATCAACAGGCTCAATTTTTGCCTTCTTTTTCAACAATTCTTCGTACTTAATGCGCTCTTTCATGGTAAGCTTATTAGTGGGGTTGGAAGAGCCTGTGATTACAACATCATGATTAAAGGGAAATTCATGGTGTGGGTCACTCCCTACCTTGAACAATGCCTCCATGAATTGATCATCAATAACAAAGGCTTCTTCTTGAGCACCTTGAGGCAATCCAAGTTGTAACTTTAATAGATGCTATCATGGCCACTTATGATCCCAATTGAGGCTCTTGCAAGTGAAGAGAACGACACCTAATAGATTCAAAGTTGAGAAGGAATGGGCGAAAATATTAGAATTATCATTTGATAACACCCCAACTTTTTGAAAGATGGAAAATGTCGACGAAATACTTTTCTCAGTGTGGCTCCGAAGTTGAGCCAAAATATCCTCAGAACTACGATTGGGAATTGGAGATAGTTAAGGCTTGTTTGGATATTATCCGGGGATGGTTGAAGAATTTGCCGTGGAGCTAGGGATGACCTAGGGTGCTGGAGGCAATTCAGTTTTATTACGGTTATGCCAACCCTGATCCTTCACCCACTTCATGTGAAGAAGCAATAGCAGATTCTTTCCAAAGTGTAAGCTGGATATCATGCAATATTTTAGGTTTATCGCCCAATAGCATTTCACTTTCAAGTCTATATAGGTCGATATCCTTCGTATTAAGAAGTTTATTTTCTTCTGCAACAAGAAATTCCCACGCATGCCAGAGCTGGTCGAGGTAATCGTCACCAAGCCATGTTAGATTTCTATGTTTTAGAATGTTGAAACTGTAAAGAATAAGAAATGGGTTGAGCTCGTTCATTATCTCTTCCCTAACCTTATCCTTGGTAGCTTCTGCTTCACACAGAATAAATGAACCAACATCTTTGGCCTTTTCAAAGGCCATGTCTCTCTCAAGTCTAACATTCACCAGCTCGTCACAAGCATCTTGAGCGATTTATGAGCATAATCTTTCTCGTTATTTGCATACTCGAGCTTAGCCTTGAATATCGCTATATCCTTCAAGGCTATGGAATCATTAGTTCGAGCTGTATCCCTTTTGAGTGCTATTTCTTGATTTTGATGATGCAACACCTGAACCATATCAAGTTGGCTGGATTTCAACTCCTCCATGGATTTAACAGCAGCATCGGATTTTCCCTTGGCCTCTACTTGGGAGGTCGTAGAAGCCTCTAACTCGTTTGTTAAAGTATCGATAATTCTTATATTTTGAGCTTCTTGGAGTTTTAAAATTTCAATTTCCGCTACGCGCTCAAAAGATACTTTCAACATTTTCTCTGCTACCTTCATCCATTCACGGTACTACATGTTGATGTTAGTTACGCGGTCAATATTCATTTTCTGAACATGGACTGGGACCCTCTTTAGGTTAGGAGGAAAAATGAACCCTCCAAAGCATAGATTTGGAAACTCTTCATGAAGTTGTGCCATGCGAGAAGCTAGATTGACCGTTGGATCCTCGGTAGTGGTTTCGACTACAGTACTTTTCCTGTTGGGCCTTTGGGCAGCATAATGTTCGCTATGGCGACGATGATCACTACAACGATGAGAGTGAGAAGGAACCAAAGGTTGTGGAGGAACTGAAACGGTAGGAGGACCACGAGAGAGATCGATGGGTGGATCTCGACGATCAATTGGCTTATCGAAACCCTTTGGAAGGGGAGATCTTGATCATGATCGATGCTTATCTTGGGTTGACTTATCCCTATCACCTTTGTCTTGATGAGCTGGTCCTGATTAGAGTAATAACTAGAGTCATAGTACTCTCGATTACCACTTTATCGGTAAGAGCTAAAGCGTGAACCAAAGGATTGGTGGCGTATACCTCGGAGGGAATAAAACATGCTCCTTTTCTTCACCATCGTTTATGTAAAGGAAAACAGAAAGATTCATCTTAAACAATCTTTGGATCCATCAATGACTTAATTTGATTAGAAAGATGACATTTTTGAAATTTATAAACAAATGTTTTCTTTTTTCTCCTATCAGGAACCGAAGGTTGTGAGATCTGTGAGGATTTGACCTCGAATCTAATACCAAAATCATCATTATTGCGATTGGGCATATCCTTTATCTCCTTTGGCATCAATACCAGTGAATTCCTGAGCACCCATGGCTGGGGCACAATGGGACCGGTTCAATTGTCCGTTTGACTGACTATAGCCAATGTTCTTATCTATGCAGTTTGAGCGACTTTAGTTAGCCCTACGCTGAGGCCTACTTCTATTAAAAAAAAGTAACAAGACGTTCATTCATAAGCAGATACTCGATGTTCCTATCTTCAGGCGGTGCATTTTTCAGAGTTGTGACTACCTCCTCATAAAGATTACTACTGGGCCGAGTGACAGTGCCTGTAAAGGGAGTTACTTAGTCAGGAATATGACCTAAATATCGATTTTCCTTACTAATATAAAAATAGTGGATAACACTTACGTCTTTCCAACCATTGTTGAGCGAAGCTGGGCGGACAAAGAATGAAGAAGCACTCGCTTTTAAAGGCGCTTAATTTGCTCCATGTGCCAATTAGAATCTGGAACCTCTTCGCTGACTCAAGAAATGTAAATGAAAGAATCCATGTCAGTCGCTTGAAAGAGAATATGAACCAAATGTCAACGATGGTTGGATGACGGTGCAAGAATTCCATAAATACCTTATAAGTACACTTGAGAAGAGTGTAGCAATTCGGATAAATCTGCGCTGGAGCTATTCTTAAATAATGGAGAATTTCTCGAATATATGAGATAAATGGCGGGATGCATTCTATAACATCCCCCACTTGGAGGCCAAAAACTAATGGCTACCGATGCCGCAGTCATCTATAGTTATTAATCCTCTATGACCAAATACGGCAATGTTAGATACACTGATGTGACAGAAACACAAGAATATGCAAAAAAGTTAAAATATCAAACAAGTTCCACATTTCATTCCAAAACATTTCAAATTCATTACATAATCCCAATATGAGAACCACATTTAGATAAAATATATTTATTACAACATGCTTTAAGAGCGACATATAAAGATGCCCCCTTTGATGATCAGAGTGTATATAGGAAATTAAACAAATTTTCCTGTACAACAACTATACAGCAAAATCAAAATAAAAGAGAACTCTAGATAGCTATCATGCATCTTACACATCTCCGAAAGATTGTTCGTCTAAAAAGGTACCTAAAAACCTCAACTCTCAAACTATCCAAAATTGATCGAGTATCCGAGAGTTTAAGGGGAAAACACAAATTTCGAGTCATACATAAAGCCTGGTATGAATAATAATCTACCAACCAAAACCATTTAGATATCTAGTGAGATCACACCGCTTAGCGGAATGGGTTTTCCCTTCACTGGTACCCTAAAACCTTTATAAAACAATATACCGTGCTTCGACATCCATAGTGGTTAAAATATCTCAAAATGATATGTAAAAGAAGTGAATCAATTCTGGATTACCCTTCTCCAATCATTTTGACTATCTATCTCTCAGTTATTGTTTCTGGGGTTACTATTAACCTATTAGTTTTCATGGGTTGACTAATAGCCGGTTTAATACTTACGGACTCCTTGTCCAGTTTCATAGTTTTCATGGGCTTACTATTAACCTATTTAAATTTATGGACTCTGTGCCCTATTTCATTATTTTCATGAGATCACTAAGAACCTATCGGCCCCTGCCGATAACATCATTATTTTGTGGGTTCTCCTGAACCTATTGGTAACTCCAATAACTTCCTTCTTATCCTAGTTTTCATGGGTTGACCAGGAACCTATTGACATTTGTCAATAACTTAATCCGAATATAGCTTTCCTAGGTTCACTACAAACCTATTGGCCCTTGCCAATAACTCTATCTAATCATTGTTTTCAAGGGTTTACGATGAACCTATCTCTTTGACAACTTCTTTTATACATAGTTTTCATAGGTTTACTATGAACCTGTCTCCTTGACAACTTCTTTAATCATTATTATAGCATCCTATATTCTAGTCTTCCTGACCTCCTGGATGTAATTCTACTCATTTAGGAGTTACTTAATTTATATTCACTACCGAGTCAACCTAGATGGTTATTCCGCCCTTCATTAAAATACAATTATGGGTCCATTACAATGTGAATGCATATACATATAGGAAGAAGCAAACATAATAACATGGTTAATCCCTTTAATCTATTAACAAGAAAAATTTCTTCAAAAACTCCATACTTAAAATCATTTCCAAAACTCTTTATTTATGCCATGGTTTTCCAAAAAATGAGATTGGGTTATTTTTTTTTGAAAACTAAGGCTTTTGAAACCTTAAAAAATTACTTACGAAATCCTTGGATAGCCACCTTCGAAAGCATAGAAAACTTATTTTCAAAACATCACATATAAACCTTTCGAAGCTGTTAAAAACTTCTCTTTTTGAAAACAAAACATACCTTTCGAAGGTATCAAAGCATTACTCAATAATTCTTAGAAACATTGCTTCGAAACCAATAAAAGTACCCATATCGAAACCATTGGGTTTACTCAAAAATATTTTTGGGTCAAAGTGAATATATACGAAAGTATCCCTTTTGAAACATAAAATTGTTTGGGGAAAGCTTGATGGCGTCGGCACCATCCTTTCAAAAGCTTCAAAACATTTAAGAAAAACTTTGAAGGATAGCATCGAAACCCTCTTTCAAATCCATTGCCTTCAAAACCCTTGAACCATTTCGAAAGCATCTAGGAAGTGGCTTAGTATAAGTTTAAAACAAAGGCCACCCTTCGAAAGCCTTGATTACTTTAATACACTCAAAAGGCAAAAGAACGGCATCAGGGCTTCAACTAGGTCGGAACCACCAATTTCAAAAGGATTGTTTTATAAACCAGGGACTCATTCGGAAGCTTATACTTAAAAATAAAAGATGGCAACCTTCTTTGAAAGCTATTTAGAAAAACCCTTTTGATAGCATATGTTTCGACTCCTTCGAAAGCTTTAATTAAACAAAGACGGGCGTTTAACATTTTAAAACAAAACAAAGGTTTCTTTCCGATCGGAAGCTATGCTTTCGATACCATGCCTTCCGCTTTTTCGCAATCCACTACATACTACAATGCCTCTGAATTTTAATTAACATTATTCGAGATATTAAATAGGATAAATAAAATAAAATAATGTGAATAATTAGGGAAATGAGATTAATGAATCCAATGGTCGTGTCTTAATGAATGAACTGAAACAAGACTTATCTAAATTAAGGAGGAATTACCTAAGGGGCAAACTTAGAAATGGGGCCACATTTCTTTGTATATATCTCTTCCTACTCATTCATAACTCCTCACCTATATTTCGACCGGCCATTAAAAGCTCCAGGAAGAGCATAAATTGAAGAAAAAAAGCTAAGGAATCAAAGCTAGGAAATTATCTCATTCTCCAATCAACTAATCAAAGTGGATAATCATGTTTATCGTCTCATTTTTTGTGTTTGGATTGGTTGTGGTTTATACCCGATTCATGTTAGTCATTTTGGTTAGGATATAACTATTTAAACTTTTGTTTGGACAAGATTTAGGTCTTTTAAAATGTTAATGGGCTAATTAACACGTTTTATTCGGTTTTAGTTAAATTCAGAGTTGTTTTGATCTTCTTATGCTTTGAAATTTTAATATGATGAAGTATATGATTTACTAAATTTTTGATGACTTTTGGGGATTTTTCCTTAGTGATTAACTGAATTAAATTAATTAAGCCTAGGGGCTAAACTGCAATATTGCTTCCGCCTTGGTCAAAGCCGGAGGTAAATTGCTTTCAAAAATTGATTCGGGGAATAAGTGTAGTGTTTTAAGAAATAGGTTGACTTTGGTATACTTTTTACTGTTTGAAAGCATAGGTGGAAGCCACTTAACCAATCACAATTAGACAAGCAAGATAAAGCATCACTTCAGTAGGCCAAAATGCTCCCTCCGACTCCAAAAGCCGCTTTTATTCCTTCGCCTAAGTCGAAGGGCAGGCATGGTGGTGAAGAGAAGAGGGGCGAAGGGTCGTAGAACTGCTTCCTTTTCTTTCAAATGTAAATAAAACCTGCTTTCAACTAAGACTAGGGTGATCCTTCGATATTATAATTTTTTATAAAAGAATAAGTTTTATATACTCAAGGAGGGGCTATAAAGGGGATCTTCGAAAGCCAAAACCTTAAAGAGTTAATGTTTTAAATGCTTTCCAGAAAGATTTTTATACCCCTGACAAATTCGAAGGGAAAGGGGAAGGAAAATCCCAACCTTCCCATTGTTTTCAAAGTAAAAAGTTTTAACACATTTCGACAAAGTCGAAGGGTAAACCTTCCGACAAGCTTGGAAGTATACTTTCGAAGAGTTGGTTCTAACACCAACAATTTATTGTTTTTGAATGATTTCGAAAGGTTTGATTTCGAAAGGTTTTAAAGGGGTTAACTTCTATGATTGCGAAATATTTTGAGTTTCATTGCTTTCAAAAGGTTTATAAATGGTTTTATAAGGGGGATACACTAGGCTTGCGGCAAGGTCGAAAGGTAGACCCTTTCGACTAGGTCGAAAAGAAACCTTCGACAAGGTCGAAAGATAGGACCTTTTGACAAGGTCGAAAGGTATGATTTTGTGATGCTTTCAAAAGAAAGGTTTCTGAATGTTCTAACTTTGGATGTTTATTTTCTTTCGAATATGATTTCATTCGAAGGGTTTTAAAGTGCTGTTTTTAGCCATTTTTCTTAAGTAAAACTTGGCTAAGTCGAAGGGGTTACTTTGAAGGGTTATATCATAAAATACTTATCTTTGTTTGAATATACAAGGGGGATCCTTATTTAAATTGAATGTTATAAAACCTTGGGGACATCGAGATGGGTTTAATATTTTTGATACGTAGTTGGGGTTACAAACAGAAATATGCTTTCAAAAATATACATTGGGGCTATCATTGTGTTTTTATTTAATTTAACCTAATTGGGTCTACCAATGGGAATAGGTTAAACATATGGTATACCTAGGGAAAATAATTAATCATGGGGATCATCAATTTTCATAAATAATCATAGGGATCATGATATTTTACTTGGCCAAGTGATGGGTTCTTGGTTAATCTAGGAAAACCATGGAATGTGCGATGTAGCCTACATCAAATTTCTAAAGTAAAGAATGTTTTTCTAAAGGTGGTTAGCCTCCGGATTTGGCACAAAAGGGTTCATAGTTATCCTACGAAAACTATGGAGTGTGCAGTGGATAGCCCACACCATCTTTTATAAGACAATATATAATGGATAATCTGCATTCATTTTAAGGAATTTGGGATGGACAGTCCTATAAAAGTTTTGACAGATAGTCCTTTAAATATTTTAGAGGGGAACTTTAATAAATTGATTTTAGATGGAAAATCTAATATATTGCTTTTAGATGGGGGGATATCCAATACATATGATTTATGGATTTATTTCAGATTATGTTAAGACTAATCATTTTGGGTGCAGGAGCATAGTAAATGATTTGCATGTTTTATTTTGGATACTAGTGAGGGGAAAACCCATTCTAATAAGCGGCGTGGTCTAACTAGATATCTATTTTTGATAAGAGATGGTAGGAGATTATTCATACTAGAGTTATTGTCTGACTCGATGTTTGTGTTTCTCCATAAACTCTTAGGTACTCAAAATTAATTTGAGTAGTCTGAGAGTAGAAGACTTTCAGCTTTTTGGACAAATAAGCTTTCGGAGACATGCAAGAGACAGTATTAGCTATATAGGAGCTATTTTGTGTATCTCGTTGTAATGTACTAAGAACTATAAAATTCATACTTATTAGTTCTCTGATCATCACAAGGGGACATCTTCATTTGTCGCACTTATCGTATTTTGTACATGTGTATGTGATCTGAGCATGGTTAACGTCTAGGATTATGTAATTAAATCTTGAATTGAAATTCATAAGAAATGAGAAATTCTATTTTGTTGAAGTTTAATTTTTTTTTCATATTCTTGTATTCCTGTGTATCGATATTAACTATGCCGCGTTCGGTCGCCAAGAAATAACAACTACGGATGACTGTGGCATCAGTAGCGGTTGGTTTTGGGCCTCAGAAGGCGAGATGTGACACGTACCAATGTTGATACCTTATGTATTGGTTTTGGCTTTGTTGGGTTTCGGCTTGATTGAAGGCGGAAGCTATGAGTCAAAAGATGATTCTAAAAGAGGCGGAACCCAATTTTCTGGTAAAAGCTGATTAATGCCAATTAAAGCAAATACTTTCTAACTAACCTGCCCACGTGTAAACATGTGATTGATTGCCTTAAAATTTCAAATCCTTTACCAAAATAACTTCCGCATAATTTCAGATCTAAACCAAGATTAATTTAATAAATAAGTCATTCCATTAAGCAAAACCAATAATGCTAATAAGTCCTTCTTCTAAAATAATTTAATTCCATAACAAATTACTTAAGAAAAATTCCAAAAATCATAGAAATTCACTTTTAACATGTTATCTAACATATTTAAATTTCATACCTAAATTCTCAATATATTTTCTAAAGTAAATTTCTACACCTAATTAACCATATTTTCCTTTGAAGATTCAAAATAATAATCTTTCCATAGCTTGGTAAATTATCAAAATTAAAACCCAACTCCAAAATCATGTTTTACATAACATAATTTTCTCATGGCATTTGAAATTAATTATAATTGGTTTTACCCTTAAAACCATGTAAATTCGTATTTAAACAATCTTGTTTAAATCTAACATGTTATCCTCTAAGCATATCATCTTCCAAATCATTACAAAAATGGATTTAATCTTAAACACCCCAAAAAAAAT
The DNA here is from genome assembly GCA_030765085.1 of Allium cepa. Classification (NCBI taxonomy): domain Eukaryota; kingdom Viridiplantae; phylum Streptophyta; class Magnoliopsida; order Asparagales; family Amaryllidaceae; genus Allium; species Allium cepa. The sequence goes on from CM060939.1 coordinate 542,971,343, forward strand.
GATTAGAACAAAAAATAGATGGTATAAATTATTATTCACCTTGATTAAGATAAGGAGATTGGATTGTGATTTATTCCCATTGCCTTAATTCCTTAGCTCTAGAATTTATTTTATCCTTTTTTCTCCTAGTAATGGCCGATTCCTCTTCTTATGTTTGCGTTTATATCTTGTTTTTTTGCAAAATGACATGAATAGGAAATGATACGTGAATGGTATAAGGAACGAGAATATATATAAGTGTAAGGGGTTTTGTGCGGCCATTTCCCAATATACCTTGTGTAAATTAATTGACTTAATAACCATTCTTAAGCCCATTTTATTTTATAAGCACGACCTTCTTATCATTTATTCAAATCACAATCTCCTTATCATTCAAATTATTACATAATTATATTTAATTTATCAAATTAAATTTCCTAAATAATATTATCAAGAATTAGGGATGTTATAGGCTCCCTTCCTTAAAGAATTTTGTCCTTGAAATTCAGTAAGGACTAAATACTAAGCAAAGAAATCATCTATAACCACTCCTAACAACCATACTAGTCTACCTAAATTATCTATATAAATCTAATATAGCCATACTCTCAAAGCAGATCAGGATAAGTATCTCAAATCTCGTCCTCTTTCTTCCAAGTACAGTCCTTCGCGTTGTCGCTCCACTAAACTTTCACCAACTTGACTGTCTTGATCCTTAATATTTTCTCATATTTTACTATAATCTGAACTAGTTGTCTAAAAAAGTCAAATTAGGCTCTATTATCAAATCTTCCAACCTTATCAGAGGAATAGTAGTCTCTGGATCATGCACATACTTGCAAAGATGAGACACATAAAATACATTATGGAGACATGTCATACTGCTCGGCAACTCTAATATGTATGCAAGCTTTCTAATCCTCTCTGTAATCTAGAATGGACCAACATATCTCGCAGCCAGTTTCCCTGACTTTCCAAATCATACCACACCCTTCATTGGTGATACTTTAATGAAAAACTTTTCTCCAACCGAGAACTCTAGGTCTTTACGCCTCTTATCTGCGTAGATCTTCTGTCTGGACCAAGCTTCCTTCATCCTTTCTCGGATTAACTCAATCTTCTCTAACGCCTCTTTAATCAAATCTGGACCTACGATTAATCTGTCTCTAATCGCCAACCAACATACTGATGATTTGCATGGCCTTCCATATAAAGCTTCAAAAGGCGCCATTCCTATACTAGTCTGATAACTATTATTATAGGAAAACTCAACCAAATGTAGGTGATCTTCCCAAGATCCACCAAAGTCCAATGCACAAGCTCTCAACAAATCCATGAGTACCTTATTGACTCTCTCTATCTGCCCATCCGTCTGAGAGTGATATGCAGTATTCATCTTGCGCTCAACACCTAATACATCCCATAGACTCTTCCAGAATTTACTAATGAACAAAGCATCTCTATCACTGACTATGCTACTAGGAATTCCATGAAGTCTGACTATATTATTCACGAACAACTTAGCTAAAACGTGTGTCGTCCTGGTTGACTTAACTGGAATAAATGGGCACTCTTGGTCAATCTATCCACTATGACCCATATACTTTCATTGCCCCTATTTGGCCTTGGCAACCTGTCAATAAAATCCATGAATATCGAATCCCATCTCCAAAGTTGTTTCTCTAAAGGCTGAAGCAACTCACTCGGCTTCTGATGTTCGGCTTTCACTTGTTGACAGTTTTCACACTGCCTAACCCACAAGCCAACTTCCTCTTCATACCTTCCCAATAGAAGCTCCTCTTCATATCTTGATACATCTTGGTTCCCCTGGATGAATCATAAACTTGAATCAATGACATTCTCCAAGAACTTCTTTCCTCAAGTCCTCAACATTTAGAACATACAGCTGTCCCTTGTTTCTTAACCATCCTCTCTGGTCAAGACTAAAATCTTTTAGATCATCGATCTCGGTTCCAACCTCAAACCTTCAAATCTTCTTGGCTAATACTGAATCCCCTTTTTTCTTAGAAGCAATCATTTCGATCAATAATGGTCGAACTTCCAAATAAGACAACATGGTAGTATTCTGACTAGAACTAGCAGTCGATCTTAACTGCACACTACAAGTAGTCAAACCTTAAAAATCCTTCCATTCTGTCAACATAGCTAACATCACATTCTGGTGTCTTCTTCTATGAGTATCCATTACCTTATTTCCTTTCCCTAGAGGATACACTATACCAAAATCATAAGCAGCCAAAACTCCAGCTACCTTTTCTCTCTCATATTCAACTCCTTTTGGGAGAATAAGTATCTTAAAGACTTATGATCTATGTATAGCTCAAACCTCTCCCCTAAAAGATAATGCCTCCAAATCTTCAATGCGAAGATCATCGCAGCCAACTCCAACTCATGAGTAAGATATCTCACTTCATGCGGTCTAAGCTATCACAAAGTATAGGCAATCCTTTTACCCTTTTGCATCAACACAGATCCCAATCCAGTTATTCATGCATAGGTACATGCCACCAACCCTTGATTTCCGTCTAGAACTACTAACATAGGTGCATTGGTCAACAAATGGTTTAACTTAAGGAATACTTCCACATCCTTCCTGGTTAGTTTAGTCAAAGGCGCTGCTATCCACGAGAAATTCATGATGAATCTCCGGTAATAGCCAGCAAGTCCAAGAATACTTCTAATCTCAATCACCGTCTCTGGTCTCTTTCAATTATTAAATTCTTCGATTTTACCTGGATCGACCGACAACCCTTTCTTTAAAACCACATGACCAAGAAAATTATACTCTTTCTTCCAAAAATGACACTTGAAAACTTCACCTTTAGATGATGCTTCCATAACGTCTCAAGCACTACTTTAAGATGATATTCATGCTCCCTTTCATTCTTAGAATATACTAAAATGTCATCTATAAACACCAACACAAATCTATAAATTACTCTCTGAAAACTTGGTTCATTAAATCGACGATGAAAGTAGGCGCGCTCGAACTGAATGCCATTACTAACCACTCATATGTACCACCCCTAGTCCGAAATGCTGTCAAAGAAATACTATCCTCTATCACTCTTAAATGGTGGAAACCTGTAGCCAAATCCAACTGGAAAAATACTCTGGCTCCACTCAACTGATCAAATAGGTCATCAATTCTCGATAAAGGATACTTATATTAATCATCCTCTTGTTCAACCTACAATAGTCGATACACATCCTTAGTGACCCATCTGGTTTCTTCACGAATACCACGGCTACTCCCTAAGATGGACTACTTTGTCTAATAAAATTCCTTCCTTCTATATCCACTAGCTGTACTTTCAATTCCTTCATCTCATAGGTGTCATCCTACTAGGTGGTCTACTCACAAGTTCATCTCTTGACACAAGCTCTATCCAAAACTCAATAGCTCATTTCGGTGGTAGTCCTATGACCGGCTCAAAGACATCTGCAAACTCCCTTGCTACTTGAACTTGACTTAGTTCTTCTCCTACTTCCATTGCACTTAACAAAGCACAACTACTCCGGCCTGAGAACTCCACTGAGAATATAATTCAGTTATGACTATCTAGGTGTCTTAGTGATATCTCCCCATCCTGGCAAAATATCCTAGCCTCATACTTACTCAACCTATCATACCTAAAATGATTCCGAAATCTAAGAAATTGAAAACATACAGACTGCATGCAAACTTATGACCTAACAAATCAAGTTCTAACTGGTCAGATCTCATTACCAGAGTTGCATACTCTCCTATTGGATTTGCAACCCTTAAGGAAGGAACAAGGTTTTTGGGTTCTAAGCATAACCTATCAACTAAACACTAGGACATAAATGAATGTGATGCACTGGTATCAAATAGTATCCTAATTGGTATTGTCTGAATCAAAAATGTACCTTCCATCATAGTCTTCCCTTTTTCAGCTATAGTTGACTTAGAAAATGATGGCCCAATAGCAAAAATCTTTCCCTTATTCGCCATGACTGGCTCTGGACACTAATTCTTATAATGTCCAACTTGGTCACAGTTGAAGCGCTTAACATTCTTCTTATCCACATCATTTTTCCCTTGCTTAATCGGCACTTATTAGCATAATGACCATTCTTGTCACACTTGAAGCAAACTAAATTAGCCTTTGCCTTCTCGGATGCCTCCCCCTTCTCGGCTCTCTTCTTCTTAAAGAACTTTCTTTTCTTTCCCTAAAAACCCTGGGTTTCAACCGGCTTCTCTCTAGCAAAAAAACAAGCATCTCCTCATGGCGAATTGCCATTTCCTCCACTACGTTACCAGGATCACAAAGATGTGGAAAGGTCACCCTAGCAATCTCGGACCTCAGTCCCTCTCTCATTCCTTCTGATGACAGTGTCTATAGTATTATATTCATAATGGGATAACTCATCAAATTTAGTGCAATACTCAACAACTAACATCTCTCCCTAATCCAGACCCAAAAACTTCCCCAGCAGTGCTAATTTAGCAACCTCAGACATAAACCGTTGTTCAAATCTCCTTTGATAATCAACCCAAGTCAATTCCTCCTCCGAACTCTAACAGCAACACTATTCCACCAATGAAGTGCTGACCCTTGCAACTGCCTGGAGGCCAACCTCCTCTTATGCTCATCATCTAAATCTAAATCAGCAAATATTCTCTTGCAATGCAATAGCCAATTCTCTACCTCTAAGGCATTCTCCATCCCCATAAGTGGCTTCCCACCAAGACTGGTGTAATCTCTGCTCAGTTTGGCATAATTATTCTCAATTGGAGCCACAGAATTACTCCTCCAACATTTCCAACAACAACAGTAGCAATTACTGCTTGCATCATATTAACGAAGAGCTGATACATCTCCTTCATTTCCAATGGTGGATTTCCAACACATACATTGGCATCAGCATTTTGGTTAGCATTAGCCTGTTGACCTGGGTTCCTCCTGGTGGGTCGAGCATTTTCATTGATTGTGGTGCTACCTCCACCGAGATTTCCTCTTCCATTTCCTGCTTCCATATCTTCTTTTTTATAAATCTGCATACGACCCATAGTAAGATACAGAAGAACGGTCTAAGAGAGAGGGGAATACATACTTATATATATATATATATATATAATACAAGTACATTACTATAGCGTTAACCCAAACCCCAATTTTATTTTCTGATTCACTGGATTATGTTTTGAAGGATCGTTTAGGTTTAGATTTCTTTTAAATTTCATAAGCCTATCCTTTGATACCAACTTGTAACATCCCCCATTTGGAGGCCTAAAACTAACGACTATGGATTCTATAATCATCCACAGTTATTAATCATCGACGACCAAATACGGTAATGTTAGATACACTGATATGACAGAAACATAAGAATATGAAAAAAAATTAAAACATCAAAGAAGTTCCACATTCCATTTCAAAACATTTCAAATTCATTACATAATCCCAATACGAGAACCACATTCAGAGAAAATATATTTATTATGAAGATGCCCCCTTGGATGATCAGAGTATATGTAGGCAACTAGACAACTTTGCCTTTACAACAACTATGCATCAGAATCAAAATAAAAGAGAACTTTAGATAGTTATCATGCCTCCTGCACGTCTCTGGAAGCTTATTCGTCTAAAGAGGCACCTGAAAACCTCAACTCTCAAACTACTCAAAATCAATTGAGTATCCAAGAGTTTAAGGGGAAACGTAAACTTCGAGTCAGACATAAAGCCTGGCATGAATAATATCTACCATCTTAAACCATTTAGATATCTAGCGAGACCACATTGCTTAGCGGAATGGGTTTTCCCCTCACAAATATCCTAAAACCTTTATAAAACCACATATTGTGCTTCTGCATCCATAATGGTTAAAACATCTCAAAGTATTATGATGATATGCAAAACAAGTAAATCAATTCTAGATTAACTATCCCCATTCATTTTGGCTATCTGTCTCAGTTATAGTTTCTAGGGTTACTATTAACCTATTAGTTTTCATGGGTTGACTAATAATCTGTTTGATACTTATTGACTCCCTGTCCAGTTTCATTGTTTTCATTGGATTACTATTAACATGTTTAAATTTATGGATTCCCTGTCTTATTTCATAGTTTTCATAGAATCCCTAAGAACCTATTAGCCTCTGCCAATAACATCATCATTTCATGGGTTCTTCCTAAACCTATTGTTAACTCTAATAAATTCCCTCTTATCCTAGTTTTCATGGGTTTATTAGGAACCTATTGACATCTGTCAATAACTTAATCCACATATAGTTTTCATGGTTTCACTACAAACCTACTGTCCCATGCCAATAACTCTATCTATTCTTAGTTTTATGGGTTTACGATGAACCCGTCTCTTTGACAACTTCTTTTATACATAGCTTTCATGGGTTTACTATGTACCTGTCTCCCTGACAACTTCTTAATCATTATTATGGCATCCTATATTCTGATCTTTTTGACCACCTGGATGCAATTCTACTCATTCAGGAGTTACTTAATTTATATTCACTACACTGTCAACCTAGTAGGTTATTTATTCTGCCCTTTCCCAAAATACAGTTATGGGTCCATTACAATGTGAATATATATACATATAAGAAGAAGCAAACATAATAACATGGTTAATCCCTTTAACCTATTAATGAAGGATAACTTCTTCAAAAACTCCATACTTAAAATCACTTCCATAAATCTTTATTTATGCCATAGTTTTCCAAAAAATGAGATTAGGTTATTTGTTTTGAAACTAAGGCATTTGAAACCTTAAAACATTACTTTCGAAACCCCTGGATAACCTCCTTCGAAAGCATAGAAATTTATTTTTCAAAACATCACTAATAAACATTTAGAAGCTTTGTAAAATATCTCTTTCAAAACCAAAACAAACCATTCGAAAGTATTAAAACAACACTTAATAATCCCTAGAAACATAGCTTCAAAACTAATGAAAGAACCCCTTTCGAAACCATTGGGTTTACTAAAAATATCTTTTGGGTCAAAGTGAACATATACGAAAGTAACCCTTTCGAAACATAAAGTTGTTTGGGGAAAGTTTGATGGCGTCGGCAACATTATTTCGAAAGCTTCAAAACATTTAAGAATTTTTTTGAAGGTAGCATCAAACCCTCTTTCAAAGTCATTGCCTTCGATACCCTTGAACCCTTTCGAAAGCATCTAGGAAGTGGCTTAGTATAAGTTTAAAACAAAGGACACCCTTTGAAAGCATTGACGACTTCAATACACTCGAATGGCGAAAGAACAGCAGCATGGCTTCGACTAGGTTGGAACCACCAATTTTGAAAGCATTGTTTTATAAACATGGGACTCATTTAAAAGCTTATACTTAAAAATGAAAGATGGAAACCTTCTTCGAAAGCTATTTAGAAAGCCCCTTTCAATAGCATATGTTTCGACTCCTTCGAAAGTGTTAGTTAAACAAAGGCAGATGCTTAACATTTTAAAACAAAAAAAGGTTTCGTTCCCATCAGAAGCCATGCTTTTGACACCATGCCTTCCACCTTTCTCCCATCCACTACATACCAATGTTGATACCTTGTGTATTGGTCTCAGCTTTGTGGGGTTTCAACTTGATTGAAGGTAGAAGCTTTGAGTCGAAAGGTGCTTTTAATAGAAGCGGAACCCGCTTTTCGGGGTAAAAGCAAATTAATGTTAATTAAAGAAAATACTTTGTAACTAACATGTCCACATGTAAACATGTAATTGGTTACATCAACTTTTCAAATTATTTACCAAAATAACTACCACATAATTTCAGATCTAAACCAAGATTAATTTAACAAATAAGTCCTTCCATTAAGCAAAACCAATAATGCTAAATAGTTCTTCTTCTAAAATAATTTAATTTCCATAGTAGATTACTTAGGAAAAATCCCCAAAAATCAAATAAATTCATTTTTAACATGTTATTTAACATATCTAAATTTCAGACCCAAATTCTCAATATAATTTCTGAAATAAATTTCTAAACCCAATTAACCATATTTTCCTTTCAAAATTCATAATAATAATCTTTCCATAGCATGGTAAATTATCAAAATTAAAAACCAACTACAAAATCATATTTTACATAACATAAAATTTCTCGTGGCATTCGAAATCAATTATAATCGGTTTTAGCCTTAAAACCGTGTAAAATCATATTTAAACAATCTTGTTTAAGTTTGACATGCTATGATCCAAGCATATCATCATCCAAATCATCATAAAAATGGATTTAATCTTAAACTCGAAAACAAATGAGTAGAAGTAAAATAGAGATGGTATAAATTATTATTCACCTTGATTAAGATAATGAGATTGGATTGAGATTTATTATCCTTGCTTTAATTCCTTAGCTTTAGATTTTATTTTCTCCTCTTTTCTCCTAGTAATGGACGACTCCTCTTCTTATATTTGCATTTATTTTATTTTTTTGCAAAATGACGTGAAAAGTAAATGAAACGTGAATGGTATACGGAATGACAATATACATAAGGGTAAGGGGTTATGTGCGGCTGTTTTCCAATATACCCTTGCGTAAATTAATTAATTTAAAAATCATTCTTAAGACCATTTAATTTGTTAAGCATAGCCATCTTATCTTATATTCAAATCTCAACCTCCTCATCATTCTAATTATTAAAATATTCTATTTAATTTATCTAATTAAATCTCTTGAATAATATTTTCAAAAATTAGGGGTGTTACACATTCAGCCCGGTATATGAACTTATCGCATGCCATATATCCTTTTGGGGGTATATGAGCCATATCATCCTGCGACGGAACCAACACATCGTCAAGATTCAGTAAAGAGCATGTAACGACCCATAAATTTTAAACTGTTTTAATAACGTAATTAAATGAAATTTTATGAAATTTTAAATAATTAAATTTTGGAATAAAAATTTAATATTTGGAATATGTCTATTTAAACATAGCAAATGGTAAATTTTCATTAGATAATATGAAAGTTTATTTTACGCTGTAATTTTATTTAAATTTAAATCAGTTAATATTTGATGATAATAAAATATTTTCCAAACCTGAAAATTTCTATATAAAAAATTTGTTAATCATCTTCTGAGTGAGAAGACATATTTATTTGTAGAATTTGAACAACTATTGCTCCGTTTATCTTATTTCTGGCATTTTAGTAGCATTTTCGGTACCGATTATCGACTTTTGATAGGATGATCGTATCAATGATAACTGTGTATCATCTTGATCGTCTCGTCATGCTGATCTCCGTAATATGTTCGTTGTGTGGTTCAGAGTCCGATACATGAAGAAATCTATGGAAATGGTAACCACATCAGTATCCATTTTGAACCCTTTTGTTTTCCTTTATCCTTTCATTGTCCTATGTGAGAGAGCTGTCAGCCACTAGCAATTAATGTTTCTTGAATTCAACACTTTGGCTTCCACTATTCCACCGTATAATCAAATAGAAACTAGCCCTTTTATATTCCTAAATTTATTTTTCTAACTCTTAACGTCTACTGGTTCAATATGTTGCAGTTCAACTTTTATTTATCTTTTCCTGTTGTTGCATATGTTTCTTTCGTGTAAATTTTATATGTGTTCTTTCTTTCTAAACCTTGTTCTTCCTCTTGTGCAAATCCTTTCATCTCTACTCCTAGAAAAAAAACAAAATTTTAGTTTCAAAAGAAATGTGACAGCATTCTATAATCTG